>OX451386.1:14863177-16176598 GCA_949629135.1 Eremobia ochroleuca | reverse complement strand
ACACTAGGAATTTATCCTGTATCGTGGGTGCGTTTACAAACATTTAAACTCACATACACAAACAGCCAGACCCGGAACAACTACTTGTAGGTCATACAAATATCTGTTCCGTGCGGGAATTGAACCCGCGACACGCGGCGCAGCAGTCAGTCGCTTAACCACTGCGCCAACCGTGCCGTCAAGTGATAGTGATATGTAGCTAGCTTAAAGCCTCGCATGGTGAACAAGATATCAAAAGGGCAAGTTTATATACTTTCTCGATTGCGTTGACGTAAACTTAAAGATTATAACTTAAAGATTAGAACCCGGTTTATGAAAAATTGCGTACAAAAACCAAACTAGATTTAACTTTTTAAGTTAAACCCCACTTTTAATTTCATGTACTTACTTTTTTGTTTGTTTAACTATGGGAGTAAAAAATAACATGTCAATAAAAAATCGATGTTTATACCGGCCGTAACGCATATCAGGAAACTCTGGTACGTTATATACAGCGGCCGTAACGCACGGACGAGTAAACTGTCAGAAGCTTGCTGCGTTGAACGTTTTAAAAACAAGTATTTTTATATTTTACCCAGTACAAAAATGTTTAGTTAACAATAATAATTGATGGTGCAAAATAATTAAAAGTTAATTGTTAAAAAACATATAGAAAATACATGGAAAAATACACTTTCATTTTTTTGGCCTAACAAACAGTACCCACGCTAAAGCATACTATCGTAAACTAGAGACATTAATTTGTCTATTCCACCCTATTTTATTTCTGTACAGCGTTGGTATAGTTTCCATACAATGGGGCCCAATGATCTTTATACTAAAAACGCTGTCAGATCGAAATAGAGTAAGACAAGTATAAAAACTCACACTAACTAGAGCCACAGTACGAAACTCATCCTATTATCGATCATCAATGATTTGTTCATCGATGTGAAATTAGTCTGCTCCCAAAACCTTATTTCTTTAACCTCGGTTCAAGGGTTGAGCAGGTTTACTCTACTGTCTCTATACTATGTCCGTATTACGTTCTTATATTAAGTTTAACAAAAATCATTAGGATTTATACCACTACTAGCTGCGTCCTGCGGGAAACCGCAGGACGCAGCTGCGGGAAACCGCATAAATCTCGATCCCGTGGGATAAAAAGTATCCTATGTCCAAATCCAGGCCATGGTCTACCCATGTGCCAAATTTAATCCAAATCTGTTCAATTGTTTTAGCGTTAAAGTGTAACAAACAAACATACAAAAAATAAAATATTTTCTCTCTAGTTTAGAAACAAAATAACTGAATGCTTATCCTTTCTTTCAGGTTCAAGATCTTCTGAAGGTAGCCAAAACAAACTTCGTTGTATTAAAATTATTAGCTGGAGGACACAAAAGAGACTCGACAGTCCCCCCGGAATTTGACTTCTCAGTACATAGACATTTTCCTATTATCAAACTAGTGTAGTTTTAGACATGTTTTAACAGGAAATTTACATCAAGAGTTCATACTTGTGACCTAGATTATGAACAAAGCAGCTATCAAGTTGACTCGGAGGAAGCTGTCTGGCTAGTCCCTTCATCTGATATTTTATTGTTCAGTAATATACCCAACTTTATATCGATGTTACATCTGCAATAAATTTGCAGTTTTTATGTTGCGCAATATGATCGAATCAGCCCTTGTACTCAAACGATCCATTGTTTTCACGCAATAACATTGACGTTCATTGTACAAAAACTTATCCTACACGGTGCAATAAAAATTAAACTCGCTCAACCTTTTGTTCAATCACTACACAATGTTCAATTTTAACCCTTAACGGTCAAAAACATTGCGCAATTCGTGATATTGTGCAGTATAATTAACCGTTTAGGGCCCGCCAGAATTTGGTCTACTCGTTCTATCACTGGAAAAAATATCAATGGTCAGTTTTTGGGTCTGAAAATTGGTCAATATTTCTTCACTGATTTTGCAATGAATTTTGAATGGTCGAGTGCAAGTAGACCAAAATATACTCTCAAAGTAAACCGAAGTTTATAGTCGTGGGATTTTCATGGGACTTGATTGTTGAGTTCCTAGAGGTGAGGATAGCAAAGTAAAAAAAAAAAAATAACTTATACGATGACGTGTTTTTTATTTTTGTTTTACCTTATTCTTTGAGTAACTTTTAATTCGACGAATTCATGTTATGGCAAAATAGTGTGGCCTACGTTTGCTTGTCTATCGTTTTCGAAGAATTCCGAGTTTTTTACTATCAAATTTCTTTAATGTAAATATAAAATATAAAAGTAAATTCGTTGACCTTTAGACAAACATCATTCCGGGGGGTGTTATACAAGTAAGAGATGAAAATGTAGGTCACGGTCAAGGTTAATTAACGGTGTTAGGTAACGGTGGAGTTTCTTACTCATTCTTCTCCATACGAAAACTGCCTTTTGGGAGGGGCGACTAGAATCAATTCTATTTTATTGTAATTTTTGACGTTCAAAACACGGTATTGGTGGAAACTCGAAACAAATTAGGGGGAAAACGGTCATCGACGTTGATTATTTTTTAACTTTTCTGAAATCATAGACAACAAACAAGGTCCCATGAAAATCTGTTCACTTCAAACTTCGTTCCACTTTTTATAAAGCCTATTGCGGTCGACTGGTATAAAAAGTCTCGAATATTCTACCTTAAACAGTGTATTCTTGAAGTCTATTAAGGTTAAAGTAAGAAGATTACGCGCAGTAGTTTATTAAAATATTTGATTGAACTACAGATTATGAAACGAACCCCGATAATGTAAAATTATGTAAATTATTTGTATTGTTTTATTGTAATTATTATCGTGTGTATAGACGGAAACGTAAAATCAAAATTTTTAAATGTGCAATAAAAATCATTTAAAGATCAAAAGTTTTTTTTTATTTTTCTCTACGCAATTATTATATTTTTATAGTAAAAATAGATCAAGGTAATAAAAAGTACGGAACAATCCCTAGACTGGTCAAAATAAAACACGTAAAATATCAAAGCATTTACTTATATATTTTCAACGCGATTTCACAAATGTTAGTTTAATACAGTGTCAGATAATGTTGTTATAATTAATTCATTGAGTAATCATTGCTATTTAAATAAATAACTTATTAGTTATCTTCCTCGTCGGTGTCCGCATCCGAAACGTCTGTGTAACAGTCTGTCTCCACAGCTTTCACCCTCAGGAAGTCGCTGGATTGAGGACCTGGAATCAAAGCATTGGACATGATTTTAATATTGTATGCAAATGACTGGCGTCGAGCGGTTTTCCACCAATGAAATGGTCTTTATGATGTATTGCTGCTTTATGACTGTAGTACCTACAGTATGAGTTTATTTTAGGTCTGTCTTTACCATCTCATTATGGCATTCACCACTCCATGCAACGTCATAACGACAGGTGGTCAGGTTGTAGTTATAGTTCTGCCTTTTTCGTTATAACGATAAAGTCGTCGCAGAACTCCTAACTTGACGGGGATCCAAGAAAGAAGTCTGATTAGCGGAAAGTTCAATCAAATCACTGCAAATGATGAGATCTGAGAGCATGATAATTTGGCTTTAGAAAACCGGTGGTAGCCTAAGGTTGTAGGAAAGAGCTCATAATAAAACTGATAGAAAACCAAAAGCAAGTCTTTAATTCTGAATACCTACTACTATTTTATCATACCTTCGAAGTACTGTAATGACTCATACCATACCATACCATACCAGAGACAGACTGCATAATAGGATTACGGCTAAACTTAGCCTTGTGTAACTTTCAAATTCAATTAGGTTCACGTGACCTTCATTTGACCCGACCGTCACCTGTTTCTTTGCCCTAGTTTTTGAATGGAAGCTGAGATTGTGACAGGCCCCAATTTTGCTTCCCGTTTTAACTTTAAGAAAAAGGATACGTGTTTTTCAGATTTAAATGTTCTTCTCTTGAGAGGTTTTTCATTCTGGTGAAGACGCAATATTCTGCCTACTCTTTGGATGTCAGAAAAGGGAGTTTCATGGAAAGTGATTTTTGCATCACCCAAGGAATTGTCCTTACGTTACATTACCGACTTTAAAGACAAAGACTTTTCTGTTTAGCCTGCAAGTCGCCATAAATTTTGTTTTCTCACCATCTGTACAGTCTTGATGAATAAACAATTTATTATTATTATTATTATTATTAATAGGCGATGAATAGGTAAACTTTGGTCATACAGCTTACATGATTCAGTATAAACGGTATTGGCACCGAAGTCTTGTATAGGCGTCGGAGTGATGGAACGGTCGTTTTCGTCAACCCTTCCAGCGATGTCCTCCTCATCATCATCGCTCTCTATTATGATTTCTACTTCTTCGCACTCTTCCACCTGTAAAAGCAAAGGAAAATAAATGATATTTGCGAAAATTACTTGGTCATTGAATTGATATGACGGATATGACACTACGTGGGTTTTGTGTCATTTGTCGTTGAAGTCTATTGAGCCGTGTTTTAACACATTGTTGCAAATCTAAAGGAATAAACTGTCAAAAAAGTGAGGTACCATTGAGATGGGATTATAACAGGAGATGCCCTGTTATTCTATACACGGTTGTAGGTAGGTGCCAGAGCAGCCATCTTTGTCGCCAAGTTTCGTGGTAGTTCAGCTGTCAAATGGTTGTTTATTTTTTGTATTATTGAGATTTGCGAGAAAATTACGAGGACTTTACCTTTAACCCGGCGGTACTCGCTAGGTGTTTACATGCACGAATACTCGCTACCGGGTAAAAAATACCACATGATTTAAATGACATTATCTTGGAAAATAAGTTAGCTTTACAGACTTTAATGGCGTATTTAGTTTATCAATACTAATGTCTAATAAATAAAAGAAAATTGAAAGTTTGAATTATTATTTATTTCAAATTATAGCTTATCTTAAAAAAGAACGCAAAATTAAAAACAAAAATTCTTCATAGTCTTAGAAAAATCAACAAAAAAATTTTTTTCTTAGGTATCACGTAAAATTGAGATCAAAAATTATAAATCGACAGTGCTAGTGTAGTTGTACTCTGTGGTATTTTTTACCCAGTAGCGAGTGCCGCCGGGTTAAAACTGCATGTAAATGTTGAAAAACAGCAATTCAACATGCCTGTGTGTTGTATTGTGAAGTGTGGTGCAAGGAAGAATGAAAATCAACCTCAACTTTCTTTGCACAGGTTAGTTGCCGGTTTTCATGCAATAACACATACAATAATAGACTTTCGATGATATAATTGTAACGCGATCATGAATTTATGGCTAAAGTATTGATATTTGGGTGAATTTCCGTATAACAGACCTTTTTATTATTTTGTTAATTCATTCGTTTGTTTACAATAATATGTCATAATAGAATAGTGTTGTACCGTTGCCTAATAGTTTCCGGAACTAGTTCCTCCGCTGGAACGATATCGGTATATTCTGCTATGTTAATATAAATAGTCCTGCGTCTTATTAGCTCCGATTGACCTTGCTAGTTCCGGCCCGTGGTTCACAGCACCAAAATCAAAATATTTTCTTTCACATAAACCTACATGGGCACTTATGAAACGTCAGAAGCTAGATGCACGGTTCCAAATGGTGGTTTCCTATGCAGAAGAACCAGCGAGAAACTCCACGGTTACTCTTTTAAAAACAATTGGCTTTTACAATGTCTTCTATTTTTTTAAGTACCTGGTACTTGTTGACAGGCCTACACTGTCCTCCCCTACCTATTAACATTGTAAAAGCCAATTATTTTGAGTAACCGTGGAGTTTCTTGCCGACTCTTCTCCATAGAAACCACCAATTGGAACCGTGCACATAGCTTCTGACGTTTCCTATTGATTTTAGTTTCATATGCTAATATAATATACCTGTAACCAAAATTATTTATTGATAAAAATACTTGCACTTTTTATAGGTTTCCTAAAAAGGAAGGACTAAAGAAAAAGTGGTTAGAGGCTATTGGTGAAGAAAATATTAATCCCCGACATAAAGAATGGTACCTCTGTTCACTTCACTTTGAAGAAAGCTGTTTCAATAGAACACTTGATGTACTGAGATTACATGATAACTCTGTTCCCACAGCATTTTTGGTAAATGTGTATTAAAATGATTGATTAATAATAGCCTGGCCGTTTGGCATGAAATAAATAAATAGATATATATTAATTACATATATAAAAATAATAATAAATAAATAAATCATATTCCACAACTTTCACAAAAGATTAGAAATAAAGTATTTTCGCATACTATATTTTTATGCAAAATTATAAAGTATGTTTATCGAAAATAAACTAGGATACGTTACTATAAAGTAGGCAACCTTAGTTAGAACGGACTATAAGTTAGTATACTATATTATGATCCAAACGTGATAACTAGTACGACTCGTATTTAGTATCGATACTCGTTATAGTAACACCAATGTTCCTTGATTGATACAACCCTAGCAATGGCAGCCATTTTTTGAGACAATATGAGTTGTAGGTAGGCACCCTTTTTTCTTAGGTATTTCCAGTCCATATTTATATGTGTCTATGTGAGGTACAGTCACACACACACACGTAACTTGGCAAGAGTCATCTCCTTTCTTTTACTTTCTTGTAAACGGACATGTAAAAATAAATTATGGCATTAAGCATAGAATAATGCCAAGCAATAAAAGTGGCAATTTTTTGTTGCACCGTGTACACGCGCTAACTTACTCCCAGTATCCCAAAACCTAGCCAAGTTACGAACCGGCGACTGTAAAGTTAGTGGCAAAAACAGCCAACCCTGTGTTAATTACCAACAAACTGCTAACGACGTTTGTAAAAACACTTAGTGAAAACTGCTACCGTTTCCGAGTTCAACAGAGAATAACACAAAGTGCATCGTTTCGAGCCTCAAACAAACGAATTTGCGCCCTTGAAACTGAATTTTATACAGCCATGACAGATCCTTAGGTAAGTGGAAATAAAAGTTTGTCATCATCAGCCTTTAGGAGTCCACTGCTGGATATAGGAGTCTCCAATTGAATTCCATTTAACTGGATCTTTGGCCAGTCTCATTCTGCTACTGCCACCTTGCGAGGATCTTTGCTCCATCTAGCCAAAGATTGCAACCTAACGTAACACATAATACCGGGTGGCAGAGTGGTGACGCGCAATCTGTAACCATGAATTCAGCCCATTATTCTAGAGCCCCCAGCGTCGAAATCTTTCGACTTTTATAAAAAAAAAATGCAGTTTCATAGACGAGTGCGATACCCTACCCTACGCGATCAAAATGTATGGAACAGCTCATTTTATTTTAAATAACTGACGAAAAATTTCAATGCTGGGGGATCAAAATTTTTAAGTTATATTATTATAGTATTTTATTTGTGATATTTTTTGATGCATTAGTTTATAAGTATTCTTATGTTTGTAGTAGTTTGTATTTGTTTTTCTATGGCCCCTTGTTGCCTGAAATAAAGGAATAAATAAATAAATATATGGGTACGTTCACTGACCTGAATATCAAAAGACTGCTGCTTATTCTTATAGTCAAGGAGTGCGGAAGACGAAGACTTCTGTTTGTGGTGAGCCAAGCGCCTGATGTTGCTAGGAGACGGCGTTCCCTCGGCAGGGTCACCGTCGCTAACCAGATACTCAACGTCGAGATTCAGCGGCAGATTAGGATTGCCCGACACCTTTCGTCGACGCAGTTGACATTCTGTTTCGTCTGCCATTTTGTTATTGCCGTATATCTGGAAATTAATAAGTGTGGATTATTCCTGTGGTAGGTCTGAAGACCAGTACCTACGCAAATATGCTTTTCTTTTCCGATTACTTCTATTTCATAATTTGTAGTAGGTCCTATGCTACAATATAATAAGCATTAGGTAAACAACTAAATAAATGTAACTCTTCACATCCTCTTGACGTCTCCATCGCCTTTTAAGACTAACACGAAAAAACAGCTATTGAAGAACCTCTAACCTCAGGTTGATAAAGTTATAAAAAGGACCAATGTGACGTCATAAGAACATCGAGTTATTCGTTATTTAAAAGAAGACAGCTTGATATTATGGTTAGTAGCTGTAGGTCAATGTCTAAATGCTCTATCTCTCTCACTGACCGTGGAAACAACAAATACCAACGTTTTTGAGTTCGTAAATATGTATTCTTTTTTTTTTTTTTGTGATTGCATTATTATGCTAATTTTACAGGGTACTAGAAGTATGGATCAAATCGAATAGGGGCGTGGCCAAGGTCATTCGCAAACAGTTTAATCCTGAGAATGTCGGTGCAATATTGAAAAAAATTTTGCTCGAAAATTGAATAGAATTTTTGCCAGCACGTAGTCGTTTTCTAGCTGCGTAAAAATATTACCACAGGAAAGGTCCACTCTTCTACGACGTCCTAAAAAAAAAAATATTGATAGCCCTGATAGTTTTTTTTTATGATTTGTTTTTCTTTGAGCACTATGAGAAGTGATTGAAAGAAAAAACAAAAATTTATACTCATTTTTGAACCGTAAAAAAATTCGCCGACATTCTCAGGGTTAAAAAGGAAATGACCTTGCTCACGCCCCTATTCGATTTGATCCATACTTCCAGGGACACCCTGTGTAGGTAAGTAGCGTTGCGGTTTAATAGTAGACACAATAACTAGATATTGAAAAAAAATGCTTACCAAAATATGGAAATCCTTCCTAAAAACCACACCAGCTGTTGTCTTTTAGTCGTTTTGATGTTGTAAAATGACGAGGTATCGAAAATGGTGAGTAGACACTGGGGCGGGCGGACACTAAGTAGGTAGCTTGCGGGCTCTAGAACGAAGCCATATGCCGCTAATCTGCACTGTTGTTTTCCAGATGAGCGCAACATTTTGTTGTGAGGGTAGTTTTAGGTATTAGAAACGTATAGGTACTTTCATAGTAAGTACTAGCTAATGCCCGGCATACGTTGCAATGCCTTTTTATTTTTATGTTAAGAACCTCCTCCGGCTCGCACACAACAACTTACCAAAGTTTCATCGCAATCGTTAGAGCCATTTTCGAGTTTTTGCAAGACTAACGCACTGCAATTAATTTACATATACATAGATATAGAAGAATATAGGTAGATAGAAGATACATGTACCTAGGTGTCCAAAACAAAAAACAAATGAACTCATAATGATTTGAACCTATATGCTTATTAGAGGCAACAAGTGCTTACTAAGTAAATTCGTAATAGCAGCAATAGCAACTCCGACGATTTTAATTAGCTTTTCGCCTCCGTCTGATAGGTGTTACTTTTACCGTTTGAGAAAGGTCACATCAGTTGAATGACTCATAAGGTAAAAAAAATATTAAAATCAAACCTTGATAAGTTATCGACAAACTACAATATACGGCTTTATTACTTATACTACTTCACTAGGATAAGTAGACACTCTTAATCCATTTTTATGATTGAATTGCAATGTTTTGTCCCGAACGGAAATTCCTATCTTTCTTTCAATAAATTCGCTATTTTTATCTTCAATTTAAATGTGTCACGGACCATTGCATTTAATCCAAATTATCTGGAAAACATAAACTTAAAAATGATCACCTTTATAAAATATTTTTATTTTGTGTTTTGCTCCGAATGTTGACGTTCGCTGTCACTTGTACGGATTCAACACTTCATGATATTTTTGTCGTTAGGTATGCATATTAGTTGAAAGTTATTGAAACACGTTAGCTATCAGCTTGGCATATTTACTTTCCATGAGCAACATTACCCATGAGTCATCATCTGCCTAGCCTTTTCCCAACTATTTTGGGTTCGGCTTCCAGTCTAACCGAATGCAGCTGAATACCAGTATTTTACATGGAGCGACTGCCTATCTGACCTTCACAACCCAGTTACTGGGTAATACGATACCCCTTGGTAAGACTGGTTATGAGACTTTCAGGCTATTGACGACCCGTTAAGAGGGTTTATCCCTTAGAGCCATGTTGGAGATTCAAAATTGATGATTTCCGACGGACAATAAAACCATAATGCGTTTAATTTATAGATGAGATATTGACGTCATATTATTGGGAATTTTATAATCTAGTGCATGGCTGAAAAACATTTTCAATTTTTTGTATAGTTTTCTCATCAGAATCGTTTTTATGCAAGCCTTTTTTTAAACTAGCGATCGACGGTCTAAGCAGATGCGAGATATTAGTAAAACCATATACCACAAACTTATAACAACATTACTTTATAAAAAATAATAACATTTATTAGTGCATGGCTGAAAAAAAAACACGATTACTGTAAGTTTTCATTCAAGAAAAGTATATTCAAAAGTGTCAATTGTAGCCACTTTTCGAGATATTAAACGTGTTAGTTTAGGATGAAATCTCAAATATTTATATTTTCTTTTAGACCTAGTAAATTAAGACATTTATGTTCTAAAACATGGTTTAAATATTTTTTTGATAACTTATATGTTTATTTTACTATGAATTATTTAGTATTGCTAGAGCGGCGCGCTGAGCGGTGGCGTGAATCCGCGCCGATTATATAGCAATACTAAATAATTCATAGTAAAATAAACATATAAGTTATCAAAAAAATATTTTAACCATGTTTTAGAACATAAATGTCTTAATTTACTAGGTCTAAAAGAAAATATAAATATTTCAAATTTCATCATAAACTAACACGTTTAATATCTCGAAAAGTGGCTACAATTGACACTTTTGAATATACTTTTCTTGAATGAAAACTTACAGTAATCGTGTTTTTTTTTCAGCCATGCACTAATAAATGTTATTATTTTTTATAAAGTAATGTTGTTATAAGTTTGTCGTATACGGTTTTACTAATATCTCGCATCTGCTTAGACCGTCGATCGCTAGTTTGAAAAAAGGCTTGCATAAAAACGGTTCTGATGAGAAAACTATACAAAAAATTGAAAATGTTTTTCAGCCATGCACTAGATTATAAAATTCCCAATAATATGACGTCAATATCTTATCTATAAATTAAACACATTATGGTTTTATTGTCCGTCGGAAATCATCAATTTTGAATCTCCAACATGGCTCTAAGGGATGAACCCTCTTAAGACTGTCAAAGATCCACGAATGACAGCCGGGACCAACTCTTAAAGCACGCTAAGCCGCGGCTTAGCGTGCTTTAAGAGGCACGGCAACTTTACCCATGAGTAATGTACTTAAATAATGTACTCAATTTTCTACTTTTGTGTCGCTTTGATATTAAATGGCGGCAACAGTTTTTAGTTTATAATAGTATCTAGTCTGTAGTCTCTAGAGACTCATTAACATCAGAAATCATTTATCTACTTTTTATGAGCAACTGCGCATAAAAAGTAGGTAAGTAAATGATTTTATTTCTGTACGTAGGTTTGTTCAAACACGTCAATCATATTTTAAAAACTAGTTGAATTCGGCGTTACCTGTCTGACTACTCTAGGAAGAAAGGCCAAAACAAACTCAGAGGTCACAGTCTCTTTTAAACTCCAGACATTCAGATCACGTGAAGACCATGTAGACCAGTGTCTGAAATGGTCTCTTTTGGGGAAAGAACCACATAAATTGAGTGGACCTGTCCAGTCAGTGCACGCATTTGTCAGTAAAGATTCTACAGTTGACCGTACTGATGTTGTATGCATGAATCATATTCCCTTTTCCTAAACTCCTGTGTATATGATTATCCTTTTTATCACAATAACTGTCTTAACAGTTATTGTGATGAATAAGGGTATCTTATTCATCATCCTTTTTATTCATGTACGCAGGACTTTAGTAAAAAGGAAATTATCTGTTTTCATGTTTTTTTTTACTGTATTTTTTTTGGTTTCCCTAATCCGACTATCAAGCACTCTTGTAACGATGCTATATTTTTAGATGTACCTACGTAACTTCACGTGTTGGTACTTAATTAATCATAGATAAATACAACGTGTAACGTTAAATGTGCAAAACCTGAAAATAGTTTCATCAGAATAACGAGCAGAATTAATTGAACCACTTTTTAATATAGGTCACATTTTTCAAAAAATCTTCATTAAAAACGTTGCCGTGTCTATTTATTAATAGGTCATGCAAGCCAATGTCAGCGCGGCGCAGCGGCCCGGTGACGACTCCTCCCACGGTAAAGCGTCGTCGCAGACGCAAGAAACGATCAGAATGGCCAGTAAAACTAAAACAGCACATAAAACCTTTACAATTTTTTAAATGACTTATTTTCTCTCTGAAATAGGTCAATTAAATTAAAAATCAGTTGGGGTGTCTGAGGTTTTGCGCATTTAACGTTACACGTTGTATATCGAAGTCATTGCTAAATAAAATAGAAATATATCAACAGACTTCAGGGGGGGGGGGATTCTCGTATTTTAAGAACATTCACGGTCTGATCTCAGTCTCAAACTATCAAAAATACCTCTAATTTCTCTACATTTTTGACATTGATTGTCGTTGATATGAGATTGCGCCTAGATTTTGTACGTTTTAATTACGAGAATTAGCCTTCTGGTAATGAGATTTATGTAGTTAACTGATAAGATTAAAAAAGGTACCTAAGTAAAATACTTTGATCAATAATAATGCTAATTTGACGAGATGTGATACGTGGATTCAGCGATCTTGTGCCGATAGTCGTAACAGTCAAAGGCTTTAATAGCCAAGAGCCTTGACCAACACCTGAGGAGACTCTCGTTAGGCAGCTGAATTAAGGGCTTCATTCAGAAAGCGGTACTTCTGGACACGAATCGTATTGATAGGAGGTTCCTCTCCCCGGAGCCCTGACTGCCGTTAGCTTGGACCCTGTACCCGAACCCGTGGCTTACTATTTTTATATTCTAATATTTAAAAGATAATTCAATTGTACGTATGTATATATAATGAAATATAGGAAAATACTAAAATTTGTTTATTTACTGAGGTAATTTTATGGCGAACAGTGGTTGCAAAGTTTCAAAATTGTACCTAAAATAAATTTTATTGTTCGTTCTATAACATACACAAGTTAACACAATGGATGTATCAGTCCTTTGAAACAAATACTTATTCTATAAAGGTACATTATTTCAGGACATGTCCTTTTGCCTGTTAAAAATTGTAGATAACATAACAGTGTAGAATATAAGATTGAATTTTGATGAGATTTTGTTTTTGTTGGTCAAAATGCACTGAGTTGTACCTGGATATTTTTTTACAATAGAACATCTTAACCTAAGTACATGAAACCTGTTGTATGTACAGACGCACATCAAGCTACCCGAAACTGTCAAATTTTCCCAATCAACTTTGAACCTTATGGTTTAGCGATAAAGTTGAATATCTATTAATGAAATTTGACAAATTGTAGTAGCTTGATGTCTGGCGTCTGTACCTAATAAGTTAGTCTAGCTAAGTAATACTTACGTTATACCTAATCTGTCGATAATTTGCCTTAAATAAATAAATGTTTAAAAAACTAGAGAGAACTTATATTAGATTATAAGATAAATAACTATATAATATAGGTAAAAAACATTAAATTAAAAAATATTCTCTGATCCCGTAAAAAAAATGTATGAGAAAAAAGTGTATTGACCAACTAACACTGAAGGACCATACCCATAGACGATGTTTGTCTTTGTTTGCTGGCCAATTTGAGAACGGAATATTACATACCTATAATGGCCTCCAAAAGTTAGTTGACATTTTTCCACTTCAGCTGTGAAACACCACATTATGATTTAAAATTCTAGTGATCCAAATGTTTGAACTTCTATAACGTCTTTATTGACTAATTCAACCTTTGACTTATACTCCATTTGAAATAAGATTAGACATTTAAATAATCCTTTTTTACAGTCGGTTCAACCGATTTTGAATTCTATTTCGTTGGTGGCATGACACATGGCAACTGCAGTTAACAGTTGGTATTGTAACCACTTTTTAGCGTTTAATGCCATCCTTATGACTACGGTATAGAAGTCAAAATCGGTTGAACGGACTGTAAAAGAGGTTTATTTAAATGTCTAATCTTATTTCAAATGGAGTATAGCATAAAAAATAATCAAGTAATCCCTTAGGAGTAAACGATTTTTATTTTTTTTAAATCATCATCGGTCAGCTGAAGTGGAAAAATATCAACTAACTTTTGGAGGCCATTGTATACCTATCTACCATAAGAATCTTAATTAAAATTGTTCGTCAGCATCGAGTCTCTTTGACTTGGATTTCAGTTCATACACTAGTAACATCTACATCATACACGCTATCTAAATCAACCGGATAATCCACTGGATTATTCAAAGGGTCATCCACGGAGCCATCTAGTGGGTCATCCACGGAGTCATCCACCGGTGTAGCAGTTCTCGCATGTTCAGTATCCACACTGTCATCAGTAGCAGCACTATTGAACGACAACCTCCTTATATCGAAAGTGGAGTACCCATAAACACTAGAACTGCTAGAGTTATTACTGAATTTGCTGCCCCTCACGGCGAAGTACCGATTCCTGTCTTCGATTCTGTAGAAGTCCATGCTGTTCTTCTTCTTGATGAGGTTGAAGTTCTCGTCGAGGGGAACGAAGTAGGTTTTGACGTAGCCAGCGCCTTTCACGAAGGTTTCGCCGCGACAGGTCGTAAGGATGCCACATTCGTCCAATATTATGGCTGTGTTCTCTGTCACCTGGTTGGGGACACGTTAATGCAATTATAGATAGAAAGTTACTGAATGATAATATTGGAAACAGATTTTTTCTACGAACACTTGAAAGTTCTTTAGAACTTATAAAGAGAAACATATTTATGCTACAGTAGATCGTAGTTGCTCACCTGTATTTTTCCAGATTCACCCGTGGAGTCCATTCGGGACGCCATATTCACTGCATGTCCCCAAATGTCGTACAGTGGCTTCTGTGAACCAACCACGCCAGCTGCTACTTCACCATTTGATATACCTATAAACGTAAATGTTTAGATAGTTGTTTAATCAGCCATTTAAACAGGCCTTTAAATAGGTGCAGTGAAATAGGCCAGCTGTTTTATAAACTCAGAAGGCGTTATATGCTAAAACTCACCAATACGCAAGTTTAAGCTCTGGAACGAGCCTCGATTGAAGTTCTGAACCTGCATCATCATAGCCGCAGCAAATTCCACCATAGTGAGCACCACAGCCCGACCATATGGACTGTTCTGTCGAATACTGACATCGGATATGGAGTCCGTAGATTCTCTCCTACTTGGGTCCAAGCCGCAAGCAGCCATGTAGGTCCAACCAGCCAGTTTTATTTTCTCTACCTTGTAATCTGAAGTCCCCGCAAGCAACAACTAACAGAAAATATATATAATTTCATAATGTATATGTAAATTAAAACACAAAAAATGGTTCTACAAATTCATGCAATTAATTTATTTACGTACTCTATCAAAATCTGATATGATTTCGTCCAAGATGCTCAAGAGGAATTTGTCACTCATATCAGCGTCGCCTTCTACGCCTAGTTTATAATCAGTTAAAGACGCAAACATTACTGCTACGTTGTCATATTTCTCGTTATACAATTCATCTAAGGATCTGTTCAAGTTCAGATATACTTGGACTGAAATAAAACAAAAGTTGATTACTTCCAATCAATGTCATGAAAAGGTGGTATTGAAAGTCGAGTATGTACGCACCTACATGAGCCGGTAAAATGTTTTCCAGCAGCATATTATTTACTTTCAACATGGTCTCTGCCTCTGTTTGCTCTGCACTCAGCTGCAATTGCCACAAGTGGTCCAATCTGTTCCTGTATTCTGTAGTTCTATCAATCCAGTACAAAGTCACAGTTATAACGACAACCGCTAAGGTGTGAGATATTCTGGGATCCAATCCAACATTCCAAGTCACGTCGTCGATAAAGAGCGACGTTTTGATCTCCCATACGATCCATAAGTAGAAGAATGTCATGCCGCCAGCGACGATCCATTTAAAGATAAAGAAAACCCTGCTGAATAGAAAGTTCAAGAGCAAGGCCAAACCCCAACATTGAGTCACATGCTGGAAAAAAAAGTTTACTGTGAAACGCACCGATGAAAACAAGAATTAAGAATAAAAGGAAAATATAGAAATGTGATTACCCACGACGATATGCAGTTGGATAGCACAGTTTCACCTTCAGGCACCTCGACTTCTCTGCAAGCGATGACATTCACCACAGAAGTCGCAGCCAGTCCAATACTTATTATTAGGTATATGGCAGTCCTTATGATAGCTGATTTAATAATTTTAGCAGAAATATCGTAGATCCTTCTCAGGTATTTATTTCGCGGCTCTTCATAGCCTTTATATTTGGTCCAGAGAAATTGGAACCAAGTGAAGGGCTGCAATACTATTAGCGCAAGTAGGAGAGCACCAAGTAGCGTCCATGCGTACCATTCAAAGCCTTCAAACCTAAAAAGACATATACAATTAATACGATGAGAAATCCGTGGATCAATCATGCCATTTCCTTTTTTTTTTAATATAATTGTTAGGCTCGCGTTTAACCATTATTTCATCTGATGATTAGCGATGATGGATTACCTATGTGGTCGACGGTAAAACACGCTTACTTAGAAGTAACCTATTCATTCTCGACTTGAAGCACCCTAATTGCGTAACCACTATCAATCTGAATAGTTATGAAGGATATTGCTAATCCATTGCTTCGTATGATCGTTCTGTTGTCCATGTTTGTTGTAGATCTTAAGAACTTATGTTAGCTACCTATATTCTTGCAAATAAAATATATCATCATTCAGTCATTCATTCGAAAAATTTGTTTGCTCAACCACGCAAATAACGCAATGAATGTCGTTGAACTGTCAAAATGAAAGCGAATGCTACTGATAGTGTGTCTCACAGTTAAATAAATAATAAATAAATAAATCCCTGGACATTTCACACAGCACCATTTGTCCCAAGCTAAGCAACCTAATGCTTGTGTTATGGTAACAAGATGGCTGATAAACTACTTATATACATTTTTTTTTTTTTTTTTTTTTTGTAAATACATACATATTATAGATAGAAAAACACCCAGACTCGGAACAAATACATGTAGGTCATACAAATATTTGTTCCGTGCGGGAATCGAACCCGCGACACGCAGCGCAGCAGTCAATCGCTTAACCACTGCGCCAACCGTACCGTGCAGTTACCCCGCTGGTTTCTAGTTTAAGTGACTCACCACATCGTAGTCAGTCCGTTAATCAACAACATTAGTGAGAATATGGTCAGGCAGCATGTGATGTAATACTTGAACAGCGGGTCTGGTAGCAACAGGAATGTCTTCTCCATTTGAAAGTTCTTGTACATCAATGTGAATCTGTTCAGCTTAGACTCATTTCGGAAATGTTCCCTGTAATAATTGTAAATTTAAATGACAAGTTGCCAATAGAGGGCCGCCAGTTAGAGCGGAAGCCGATCCCAATATATTTGGGAAAAAGCTGGGTAAATGGATTGACTGAAGTTGCCAATTAAAATATTATTACTTTTATGTTTAACTTGCTGACCCGGCGAATCAATAAGAACAAATGTATGTGAAAATTAATTATCTTCACTATTTTTTTTTTCGTGAATGTGTCTCATGTTTTCATAGTTATCCTGCTATTCCGGACAGAGACAAATCCAACAAATCGTAAAAAATCCAAAGAATATAAAACCAAAGATTATAAAAATCGGTCCAACCGTTCTTGAGTTATAAATGGTGTAATTAACTCCACTTTGTTTTGTTTTGTATATATAAGATCTTATTCATTTAGACTACCTGTTAGGGACCAGACTAAGGACTGAACTAAAACGTAATTTATAATATATTGATCGCTACGACCAACTCTCAGCAGGAATGGATTTGAACTTACTTGCCGTTTGTCATATCTTCAATTTCCTTTGCCATTTGGGCGTCAGCAGCTTTCAACATTTGCTGGTATTCCACCAAATTCTCATCCATAAAGGTCGTGGTTCTTCGGAAGTTATTTGTGTTTCTATTTTCCGCTCGCTACTAGAAATACATAAATAATATAGCAAATTATTGAGTGATAATGTCTTTTATAAATAAATGCATGAATCGGACTTACTCTAGTAGAAGTGTTGGTTTTTGTTATTATTTTGTTGAAGCCGACTGATGCTCGCCGAAATGGTTTGTATTCAAGAGCCTGAAACGAAAAGTTTTTTATGTTACGGAAGAATCTACACATCTATCCAAATCTTACAAATAAATATGAAGTACTTATCTGTTTGTAATATCAAAATAACAGATTTTTAATAAATGCATGGAAGTATATAAGGTAGTTATAACAAAAAAAAAAACTTTTTTTTGCCCGTCTGACTGTCTATTTGTTGCGGCTAAACTCCAAAACGGCTGAAGCGATTTTGACGGGACTTTAACTGGCAGATAGTTGATGTTATAAGGAGTAACGTACGCTACTGTTAGTTTAAAAAAAGAATTAGGATTCCGCGCAAAAAAATGAAATTCAATTTCTTTTCCGGCACGAATTTCAATTTCTTTTTTTTTATGCACGCGAATGAAGTCGCAAACTCAGCTCGCCTTTCATAATTCGTGAAATTATTTAGTAGATAAATATTTTACCCTTGCTGGTCTCGACAGTAGATACGTTTCCAATTTATTTTTAGCAATAAAAGGATCATTTTGAGATTCAAAGTTGGGTTCTATAATATATTCTCTGGCGTAATCCAGGAGTAATTCGAGAGTCTGTTTGGTCACGTGCACTTTTCTGAAAAAAGAGAGTTTACGTCATTATTGGCACAATATCATGTGAATCTTTGTCTTTATTGTGGATATTAACAATATTGTTATCAAGCGTATTAATGTCATGTTTATTGATGTTGCTGTTTACGTTTTTATCGACGATTTGAATCCTTATGTGTAGGTATCTATTCATGTTCGATTATTTCATTTGGACTCGACCAGGGAATTAAAAAAAAAAAAACAGGAATTACCATAGGTTAGTAAAATATGAAAACAATGGTTTGACATACCCAGATTTACCAGTGGATTCCATTTTGTTAGCTATTGTAACATCTTTCGACCAAATGTCGTATTGCCATTTTCTGATGCCGATCAAGCCACTAAGGATCTTCCCTGAGTGTACGCCTATCCTCATATCAATGTTCAACGATCGCTTTTCTCTGAAAAATATGGTTACAGCATGATAATCATAGTCATTAATGTGACACCCTTTATATTTTATTAAGTAGTAACAAGTAACCAGTAAATCCAATATTACTACAGTCAATAAAAGAGTTGTAGAGTGCCTGAGCAGGGACGTAAGTGATTCCTTCAGAAACTGGTTCAGGGTACTTAGGAAGTGAACGTACGTGGGTGGATCAAATATAAACCGGACTTAAGTAAAAAAAAATTACGCACGTATTATTATAAAAAAAATGTAATATACCTATTTTATTTTTCTACATAATCTCCCCTTCTATTAACACAATTTTCCCAGCGCAGGGAAAGTTTCTTTATGCCATTATCGAAGAATGTAGTCGGTCGTGCCTTTAGACAATTGCACACAAATGATTACA
This sequence comes from Eremobia ochroleuca, assembly GCA_949629135.1. Classification (NCBI taxonomy): domain Eukaryota; kingdom Metazoa; phylum Arthropoda; class Insecta; order Lepidoptera; family Noctuidae; genus Eremobia; species Eremobia ochroleuca. The sequence goes on along the minus strand of OX451386.1, from coordinate 16,157,085 downwards.
CTATCTAGTCAGTGTGAAAACGGCGTCCTCCAATTGAAATTTTTTTGTGCCACTCCTACATTTGAGTTTTGAAAGCGTATTCTTATCGAACTGTAGAGTCAATCGATGCAAAATTTCGGAAGGTTTTATGCCCTCCCGTGTTAAAAATTTTATGATAATTGTTGCTCAACAGACTTATGTACCTCCTGCTCAGACATGATGCTACTGGCGCGCAATAAACTATAGTGAGCCGGAGCAGTGTACCCCCCTCCCCTAGATGATCCCCCCTAACACATACAACAGCACCAAGCGCGTCACTTCAATCAGCGACCAGTAATAAAAAAAGTCCGGTTTATATTTGATTCACCCACGTACTAACAATCTGATGTCAAGGAGGTGAGCCTTTTGGGCCATTCGTTGAATGAACTACGTATATCTATTTATCGTAAAATAAATTCCTTGTCTCTCTTAATTTAGGCCATTACGTCAAGTAAATATTGCAATTCAGTTTCGAATAATTTCTTGAACCCGTTGCTTGGCAAATCAAATTATAATATTATTTTATAACACATTTGCTCGTAAAAGGTCTCTTACTGCACCAATTTCAATATCGTAATGTATCTCATTACGTACTTGTGCGTAATTGTAAAGTAAAGCGCACGGTTTATCAAGATGCTCCGTCTAAAACGAACGGTACTTTTTTAAATCTTAGCAAAGAGTTTTTATGTCAGAAAAGTGGTCAACATTTTATGAATAAAATTAACTTTGGGAGATAAAATATAATAAATAAACATTTAATTCTTTAATTTAATTAATTTTGACAGTTAATTACAACCATTTATCTGTAACAAAAACACAAAAGTATTAATTTACTTTATTAGTAATACTGGCTGTTTTTTGTGCCACCGACTGCAGAACTCTGTGGTCTCGTTTCTCCTACTTTCACTCAAGAGAGTGAGAGAGACTGGTAGAATAGCTGATGAGCTGGTGAATAGCTTGACAACATTAAAAATGCCAACTGGCAACGTAATAATTAATTTTACAAATTGTTCGAATTTTAATAACTGTTTTAACAAGTAATTAAAGATGTATTTGTTTAAGAAAGTCCGAGTTTTATTTATTTCCTCACAAATGTGTTATAAAACGTCGTATGACATACGTGCGATTTGATAATTACAGCCTCTGCTTTCTTATAGCCCTCTCCTACGGCTCGGGCTAGCAAGATCGCCTCAGCTGTAATTTTCAACTTACCGCACTTATATCATAATGTACTATTAGAAGTAACTTTATCTTTGACAAGAAGTTGTAGGTGTGTGTGACTTCCCTGAATGCTGACGTTAAGTCACAAATATCAAAAGTATTAACAAGTTTAGGCAAATAGAAAATTATTTTTATCTTATCTGTAAACATATGTATGTAATGGGGCTGTCGGTACTTTTAATTGTTGAAGTTATGATCAATAAAAGCATTTTAAATTCCGATCTAAATTCCGTTCCAGAAATATGTGTATCGTTGGTGTCTGTACTGATGAAAAAAACATTGTATCACAAACACCAGCGCCTTCCAAACTAGGTGACATTAAAAACAAAATTTTTTGAATGGGAATTAACTCTGTACACTGCCTAGCAGAGGCCGGCCTGCGCTGTCTACTTCCGAACCCGTAACCGTTACAGTGGAATCTTGGATCGTTACATTACAGGCAAAAGCTCTCGGTAAGGAAGCGCCTTTAAATGGTGGAAAAAAAGTTAAGACCGCTGTATTTGTTGTCTCCTTCCCTCAAATATGGCGAGGAGGGTAATGGCTGACCTTTCGTTATGCTCGTGAACGGGTGCTGCTTGTGGTGACTGGTCGTCTTGCTGACCATGGTTTTATTATTGTTATCATTAGTAATAACTTGTTTATTTAGTTTCCTTCGATGGTCCTAGTTTATCATTTGTGACTTCAAGCGACAGCTATGTAAACAGAACCCAGCATTGCATAAATATGTTAGCGGTCACGCGCTTTATACATGGAGGCTTTTATTTAATTTTCATTCATTAATTTTTGCTTGAGTACGTATAGTTTTTTATTATATTTCTTGGTATATTGGCGTTGCTAGCTGACATATGGCAAATAATTTAATTTAGTGTTCTGTGTCTTGTTATGTTAATTACTTTGCATACCTTGTATTGTATTCAGTCAAGTATTTTCTAACTGAACAGACAGCTGTGCTGCTAGGGAGTTTGTTGCGTCACTTCTTCTTCCCAGCGAAAGCACTAGGAAGTGGTGAAGGGTGGGCGTTTTGGGGGACTGTCTTTTGTAAATTTTACGTTCGAAAAGTGCTGATTCTCAGCCTAGTTTGAATAAATGACTTTTGATTTTGGTTTTTGATTTTGTAAACTATCTGACAATGTAAAATCTTATTAGAATCCTAAAGCAAAATGTATTCTCATACCTGACGTCTTTAATAATGTGGATCATCTCCAGACCAAGGTCTACGCAATTCTTAGCATGCTGCGCACTGGGCTTCGGTATACCGCTGACGCAGTAGTAACAATCTCCCAGGAATTTTATTCTGAGTACATCATGTTCCTGGAAAGAGTTATTATTGTCATCTGTCCTGTCACGAACGAAATAATATATCTTCATGATATTGAAAATGGTGGTCGGACTTCATTGCTACAGTCCATTCAGTTACTTTATCTCAGATTTTGCATCACTGTCAAAATCACAGTGGCCTTTATAGTCCTTGTCATAAGGTTGTTGTTGGATTGCTGCTACTGATAAGTCTGTCAGATACAAAATGATCTTTATTCTCGTTATAAAAAAATCTGTGATGTGGGTTTTTTTAAGATTTTAACTTTCATGAACAGCCTTCACATAAATAATAATTATTGATTTGTTTGACAAACTAAGGGTTGATTTTTCAATCGACAGATAGTTTTTATTCGTGGAATAAAATGGACGTGTAAAAGTTTTTGTATGGTATAACTTAACAATTCAAAATTATACCTCCGGTAAAATTATCTGACGGTTGGAAAAATAATAATAATATTCCACAACTTTCACACAACGCCATCTAGTCCCAAACTAAGCAGAGCTTGTGCTATGAGTACTAGAGAACTGATAAACATATGTACATATATAATTCTAAATACATACATATATAAATTTCACCCAGACAAAGAACAAATGATCGTGTTCATCACACAAACATTTGTCCTGGGTGGGAATCGAACCCACAACCTTGCGTATAGTCAGGACCACTGACCACTTGACCAACAGGCCTGCAAATCAGCCTTAAATCATCAAGAAAATGTTTGCCTCATTATTGGGCTAGCCACCACACCAAAGTGCCCTTCTATTTAACACTAAACCTAATTAAAAAACAAAAGATGTACCTCAGAAGCTTCATCAAATCTCCCGAACAGTTCGTTCAGTAGCTCCACCATCCTCATTGGTGACAAAGTGGTTGATATCATCGTATAGTTCACCACATCCGCGTACAAAATGCTCACATTATCGTGCTCTTCGACGTAAAGCTGGCTGTAAACGACCGATAACTATATTTAAGGATTATTTATGTTATTGCCCCGAAAAAGGTAGACGTTCTCAATGTATATTTTTGGCATAAACACTGGTAATCAAATCGCATACCTGATTGGGTTTCTGTCTAGACTATAGGTTCTCAAACTTAATGCCCACCGACCACTCTGAGAATATTCTTTTTCTAGAGCCCCGTAATTTTTTTACTTACTATCTGCCGCGAGCCTGAAACAGCTGCGAGTTTTACCACGATTATATTTAAACGTGGAATATTATACAGGGTTATTTGTAAAACACCAACTACCTCTTAAGAGGTCATTGTACTCATCATTATGAACAACTTTTACTATGGGACCAAACCTGAAATCGCGAAAAAAAAAATCAGCTGTTCCCTATATTTTGACGACTCGTACGAACATAAATGTAGGGAACAGCTGTTTTTCTTTTCGCGATTTCAGCTTTGGTCCCATAGTAAAAGTTGTTCATAATGATGAGTACAATGAGCTCTTACAGGTTTTTGGTGTTTTACAAATAACCCTGTATAGTCGTAAGTTGGGATATACTAGATGATTTTTTTTCAGGCTCCAAATTTTTACAGGGTATTCTACTCATGAATATGAACAACTTTCACTATGGGACCAACTCTGAAATCACGAAAACAAAATTGGCTGTTTAATACAAAAGTTCCTACTTGACCAAAATGTATGAAACAGCTGATTTTTTTTTCGTGATATCAGAGTTGGTTCCATAGTGAAAGTTATTCATATTCATGGGTGGAACAACCTGTAAAAATTTGGAGACGGTAAAAAAAACATGCTGTATAATTTTCTCTGGGTCTAATACTGCCCCCTGAAGGTCTCCAAAGCCTACTCGTACAAGGGGGCGTTTTCGCCCACGTTGAGAACCTATGGTCTAGACTACCTAAATACGACTAGGAACCAAAACGGAGCAGAAGAGTGCGGTAGATTTTTAAACTTGTGACGTTGCTAATTATTAGCAAGGAAAAACACTGCGTTTCTCAGCTCAGCAGTGCGATTCTGTAACCATTTCACCGTGAAAACTTAGGTGAAGTGAGCGTGTAGTGAGCTGTCACCTGATCCTAGGGATTGACCAAGCATACATTTACAATCATAATCGAGATTTTTATAATATTTTTTATGCTAATTCTATTGATCATTTATTTTTATATAATTTCAAAGCTAGTATTAGGTCATCCCACTTCCAGTGTCATATTTTTTTATTATTATTATTTTACAAAAACTGACTACTATACTATATATAACCTCTTGACACTAATCAATAATCTCCACCACTATTAATCACTCGCTGCCAGACTGCTGGCAAATCTTGAACACCATTTAAAGTACCACTTTTATTTAATTCATCAATAATGCTCTTTAGTTTAATATCTAACTCCTTTTTGCTATTTATTTATTTATTTATTTTACCCGACAATTTCCTCTTCACATGGCCAAAACAATTGAAATCACAAGGATTCATATCCGGGGAATATGGCGGCTGAATAATTTCAATCCATCCTTTATCTTCAATTAAATTCTGAACTATTTTTGATTTGTGCGGTCTGGCGTTATCGTGTAAAATTATAGGACTCGTTATATGATGTTCGTCTGCCCAAATAGGAATATTTTCTTCTAAAAATGACTTATATCGCTCTCCAGTCATAGTTGTATTTTCATCATAAGTTCTCCAAAAAGCAATGCCTCTGACATCCATAGCTACTATTAGTAGTATTTTTCGTTCATGTAGCTCTGCACGTGGTAAATGTTCAGCTGAAGTGGCCGGTTTCACCCAACATCGTGACTGATGTCTTTGACGAGTAATATAAAATTCGACCCAAGTTTCATCAAGGCATATGAATCTATTAAGTATATTTTTCTTACGGCGATACCACGATAAATGGCTACGCGCAGTTTCATAACGAAACTCCTTCTGATCCGTGTTCAGAGTGTGGGGCACCCACACTGCACTTTTATTGACCAGACATAAATCCTCCGTGAGTACTCTATGTATAGTGGAATGAGGAATGTTAAGTTGAGTGGACAGATCACTGACACTGACCCTACGTGACTGACGAAGTGCTTCCTTGATTTTGTCCCTTGCTTCTAATCTAGTCGATGATAATGATCGAGGTGCTCGCGGCTCATCTTCAGCTGTGGTTCTTCCTTGTTTGTACATTTCAAGCCATCGCTGTACGGTTCTTTTATTTAAGGCGTTACGACCAACACACTTTACCAGTAAGTCGTGCGCAACTCCTCCAGAGTAGTTGAGTAAAGCACAAAACTTTAGAAATATACGTTGCTCCACTACATTAATAGATTTTTTTAAATCTTCCATTTTAAATCAATGCACGTCTTGACAATACAACACACCAAATTAAACTAACATGATTGTACAAGACAAGACATGTATTAACTATTGCATACCATTGCGCAATACATAAATATTGGAAATAAAAAATATGACACTGGAAGTGGGATGACCTAATGTATTAATTGTCAAAATATTATTATTTTGTGGGGTTTTAATCTAGGACAAAAAGACTAGTCCTTATATAACGACTAGTCTAGGAAAAAAAAGGAAAAAAAATACAACAAAATTGATATTTTGACTAAGTTTCTGTTTCGCTATTTTATTTTAAAACCCTACAAAATACCTAGTAAAGTTTTGACAACTAAATTACTAGTTCTTAAATTATAGAAAATGATCAATAGAATTAGCATAAAAAATATTATTAAAACCTCGATTATGATTGTAAATGTTTGCTTAGTCAATCCCTAGCATTAGTGGGATGACACTGACAGCTCACTCCACCCATGTTATCACGGTGAGATTTTTACACAATCGAAATGCTGCTTCAAAGGATGCAGCCCAGTTTTGTTCCTAGCCTAAAGAGCAGATATACGATGTGGTGAACTTACTTAAAAGATCTCAAATTGCTACTTATGGAGCGTGTTTCGAGTCCCATGAACATATTTCTGATGTCTTGGCGCACTTTGGATACTATGTGCTCTGGTAGTATGCTCATCATCAGACGTTCCTGAAAGAATTACGTTTATCAGAAAACTAGGGGTTGAGATACAAAGTTTTTAGAAGGTCTTTACATCAGTCACCGTATTCTCTATGACAAGATGAACGAAACCGCGCGAAATGAACGAGAAATTCGCGTGATTAGCTCAGGAATTGACGTGGTTTCGAAGTAAGGAATCATTGATTGGTTATAGTGAAGAGCAATGTTGGGATTAACCCTTTATAGGGCAGAAGATCCTGGCTTGTATTTGGACACTGCCTCTTCTCATGTATGAAATTTTGCAAAACATGGTGCAATGCATAATGGTGTACTTTGAATTTGACACACTATTTTGCTCTTTTTTCCAAGAGCGTTACTGCTGCATTTGTCTAACGTTTGGTTTAGCCGCGAAGATTCAAAATGTATCGTGTCCAATATATGGACAGAGCCCCATAAAGGGTTAATGCAAAATAGTGTTATTGCATCGTCAGCAGAAGGAGCCCACGAAGCTTTTATAGCAATAGCTAGTTGGCAATGGCGCTGATTCCCGTGTTCACAAACTAAACTAAATTTAAGTTCAGTGCATCTTCTTCTTTCTATTTCATTAAAAAAAGGACAGAAGATAAATATTTGTTTAGTCCTATCAAATTAAGATACCTACTCCATAGACAAGTTTAGACGTGATTATAAAATTGGCTACTAAAAATACGTCAATTTACGTCAGGCGCCGACTAATATTTCACAGGACTAAACTAATATTTATCTTCTGTCCTTTTCTTATTGTTAGAGAAATAGAAAGAAAAAGATGCACTGAAGTTAAATTTAGTTTAGTTTGTGAGCACGGGAATCGGTGCTATTGTTACGTTGGCGGCTAATATCATGACCCCCACCGGTCTATTCTGTAAAGATCTTAATGAAAAATAGTGTTATTGCATCGTCAGCAGAAGGAGCCCACGAAGCTTTTATAGCAATAGCTAGTTGGCAATGGCGCTGATTCCCGTGTTCACAAACTAAACTAAATTTAAGTTCAGTGCATCTTCTTCTTTCTATTTCATTAAAAAAAGGACAGAAGATAAATATTTGTTTAGTCTTGTCAAATTAAGATTTCTACTCCATAGACAAGTTTAGACGTGATTATAAAATTGGCTACTAAAAATACGTCAATTCACGTCAGGCGCCGACTAATATTTGACAGGGCTAAACTAATATTTATCTTCTGTCCTTTTCTTATTGTTAGAGAAATAGAAAGAAAAAGATGCACTGAAGTTAAATTTAGTTTAGTTTGTGAGCACGGGAATCGGGGCCATTGTTTCGTTGGCGGCTAATATCATGACTCCCGCCGGTCTATTCTGTAAAGATCTCACAGTAAAAACCAAGGTGATATTTTACAGAATAGAGGGGAAAATTTTATTTCGTTGATAAAACTCTGTATCGATATGGTCAACTTTAACAATTCCTAGTTACAGACCTTTCACACTTATTTTACTTCTGACAGCCGCAACCCAATAACAACCTTATTTTGCCAAAAATAAAGATCTCTGTGAATTTGATAAACTTGTCAATGGCGTCAACCAAACAGCAACCTTATTACAACAGCTATAAAGATCACTGTGATTTTGACAGTGATGCAAACTCAGATGTATGATAAGTGTGAACGGACTGTAGGTATTGTTTTCATCGGGGCAATTAAATATAATAAATTAAACACTTATGGATCGGAAAGTGACTGTTAGGAAATCCTTAGAAAAATAATTTGACGATTCTTATGTCAAAATAAACTATCAATCAATATTGGATAATCGTTCCAAATGTAGTAAGTAAATAAGCGTCTTATCAGCAGATAAGATTGATTTACCACTGTTTTCATGTAATTCAGGGAAAAAACCTAAACGAATGACAAAGGCATTAAGTCCGCCTTTGTACCTTTTTCTGTGAGAAAAGTTTAAATAAATAAATAAATGAAGGCCATTGTGCACGCGTGTGTAAATCTTGTGAGACATCCCGAATATACAACGTGTAACGTTAAATGCGCAAAACCTGAAAATAGTTCGATCAGAATAACGAGCAGAATTAATTGAACCACTTTTTAATATAGGTCACATTTTTCAAAAAATCTTCATTAAAAACGTTGCCGTGTCTATTTATTAATACGTCAAACAAGCCAATGTCAGCGCGGCGCAGCGGCCCGGTGACGACTCCTCTCTCGATAAAGCGTCGTCACAGACTCAAGAAACGAACAGAATGGCCAGTAAAACTAAAACAGCACATAAAACCTTTAAATTTTTTTTATGTCTTATTTTATTTTATTTTATTATGGGACAATAAACAGCTACACTATAAAATGTTTACAAATAACAATTTGACACATAAGTAGTATTAACAATATTACAGCCCACTACATTATCCGCATGTTAACAAAATTAGGATAACGTAAAAAGTGCCACTAGATTAGCATTACTTAGATATTTAAACTAATTTTCTCTCTGAAATAGGTCAATTTAATTAAAAATCAGTTGGGTTGTCTGAGGTTTTGCGCATTTAACGTTACACGTTGTATTAGTAGTGCATAAAACGTGAGTAGGTCAACAAAGCGAAATAATAGAGAGTTGAGAAAATAAGATGTTTTGTGTTTAGATATCGATACCCATTACGCGTTAATATTTCAAGCAAATGCACTAAATACGGTCGTTGACCTCAAAATTAATTACATATAACATTTTTTTTTTTTGCTTTTTCATTTTTAGATTTCCATCCCCACGTCTGTGGGATTTCACTAGCTAATTTAATCTAACCCTGTATAATATCAGTGTAGATGTAGATAGAACAAAAAGGTAAAGGTGAACGTAAAATGAGAGCTGTCCAAATACTTTCATCAATAATATTTTGTCAGTTATTAGAAAATTAGTTATTAGAACCTAGAAAGTAAATAGGCAAGTTACTTACCTCCTGATCCTTAACAAATTTCAGTCTCAGCGTGCTTTCAACACACGCTCTTCTATCCAAGAAGGATCTTCTCGTCACTATTTCGTTCATCAGTCTAAAGTATACACCCATTAGATTTACACCAATCAGATAAATTATATCCGATGATACCTGAAACAGAGAAGTTTGAAAGATGAGAAAATAGTCTCCACGACTGAACTTAAACCTATTCAGCGTTTGCAATTTAGTTACCAAACATGTAAATATTAATAAAAAAAAATTGAATATGGAATAGGTATGTCCGGCGCACACTGGACGGTACAGCCCCATTATCAACTTGCTCACTGGACAATTCTTGTTACCGTGGCATATGTACGGTCACCAAAAGTGATAAGTAACCACGGTCGTTGGATATATGTAGTTGTAATTTATTTAGAAGCCTAACGATGTTATCGAAAAAATAATTTAAATAATAGAAAACAAACAGTTCATTTATCAAATTAAATTTCATTTGAAAACAGCCAGCGGTTTCTTACTAAACTTCAACCATACCCGACAACCGTGGTTCGTTATCTCTTTTGGTGACTGTACCTGCCTCGTGACGATAATTTATGATAGTATCTTCTGTCGTTAATGATAAATAATTCATTCATCTATTTTTTTGAATTCCATTCATTCAATGATAACATTAAATGCTAAAATAAAAGATCAGTCAGAAGACTACAAGCCAGTTTTTAAAAGTCTGCTAAAGTCTCCAAAAAGCAAACCAGCAGTGCGATTCTGTAACCATCTCACCGTGAAAACATACGTGAAGTGAGCGTGGAGTGAGCTGTCAGTGTCATCCCATCTGATACTAGGGATTCACCAAGAATACATTTACAATCATAATCGAGACATCATTTAATATGATTTCAAGGCTAGTATTTTAATTGACAAAACATTACTATTTTGTGGGCTTTTATCTGGGAAATAGAAAAAAGAAAACAAAATTGGTATTCTAAGTTTCTATTTTGCTATTTTATTTTAAAACCCCACAAAATAGTAATGTTTTGACAACTAAAATACTAGTTTTGAAATGATATAAAATGATAAATTATTAGCATAAAAATATTATTAAAATCTCGATTATGATTGTAAATGTTTGCTTGCTTAGTCAATCCCTAGCTTCAGTGGGATGACACTGACAGCTCACTCCACGCAAGTTTTCACGGTGAGATTTTTACAGAATCGACCTGCTGCAGCCAAAATGCCAAAATGCATCAATCAGTCTATAATTTTCCCACTGCTGGACACAGCCCTCCTCTCTTTTAGAAGTAGTGGGCTGTAATCCACCACGCGGGATCAGTGTGGGTTGGTAGATGTCTCATGTCTTTGAATTTTTGGTTCTAGGACAAGCCGGTTTCCTCACGATGTTTTCCTTCACCGTTTTCAGAGCAGAATGGTGATAAAACACACTAAGTGAAACGCCTTAGTAAGTCTAAGTGTTCGCCTAAGTGTTCTGTGTCTTGTAATGTTGCATACCTTGTATTGTATTCAGTCAAGTATTTTCTAACTGAACAGACAGAAGAAGAAGAAGTGGCGCAACAAACTCCCCAGCAGCATATGGCATATGTATGGTCGCCAAAAGTGATAAGTAACCACGGTCGTTGGATATATGTAGTTGTAATTTATTTAGAAGCCTAACGATGTTATCGAAAAAATAATTTAAATAATAGAAAACAAACAGTTCATTTATCAAATTAAATTTCATTTGAAAACAGCCAGCGGTTTCTTACTAAACTTCAACCATACCCGACAACCGTGGTTCGTTATCTCTTTTGGTGACTGTACCTGCCTCGTGACGATAATTTATGATAGTATCTTCTGTCGTTAATGATAAATAATTCATTCATCTATTTTTTTGAATTCCATTCATTCAATGATAACATTAAATGCTAAAATAAAAGATCAGTCAGAAGACTACAAGCCAGTTTTTAAAAGTCTGCTAAAGTCTCCAAAAAGCAAACCAGCAGTGCGATTCTGTAACCATCTCACCGTGAAAACATACGTGAAGTGAGCGTGGAGTGAGCTGTCAGTGTCATCCCATCTGATACTAGGGATTCACCAAGAATACATTTACAATCATAATCGAGACATCATTTAATATGATTTCAAGGCTAGTATTTTAATTGACAAAACATTACTATTTTGTGGGCTTTTATCTGGGAAATAGAAAAAAGAAAACAAAATTGGTATTCTAAGTTTCTATTTTGCTATTTTATTTTAAAACCCCACAAAATAGTAATGTTTTGACAACTAAAATACTAGTTTTGAAATGATATAAAATGATAAATTATTAGCATAAAAAGTATTATTATAATCTCGATTATGATTGTAAATTTTTGCTTAGTCAATCCCTAGCTTCAATGGGATGACACTGACAGCTCACTCCACGCAAGTTTTCACGGTGAGATTTTTACAGAATCGACCTGCTGCAGCCAAAATGCCAAAATGCATCAATCAGTCTATAATTTTCCCACTGCTGGACACAGCCCTCCTCTCTTTTAGAAGTAGTGGGCTGTAATCCACCACGCGGGATCAGTGTGGGTTGGTAGATGTCTCATGTCTTTGAATTTTTGGTTCTAGGACATGCCGGTTTCCTCACGATGTTTTCCTTCACCGTTTTCAGAGCAGAGTGGTGATAAAACACACTAAGTGAAACGCCTTAGTAAGTCTAAGTGTTCGCCTAAGTGTTCTGTGTCTTGTAATGTTGCATACCTTGTATTGTATTCAGTCAAGTATTTTCTAACTGGACAGACAGCTGTGCTGTTGGGGAGTTTGTTGCGCCACTTCTTCTTCCCAGTGAAAGCACTAGGAAGTGGTGAAGGGCGGGCGTTTTGAGGGACTGTCTTTTGTATTTTTGACGTTCGAAAAGCGCTGATTCTCAGCCTAGTTTGAATAAATGACTTTTGATTTTGATTTTTTTGCCTGCCTGGGTTTGTACCCACGACCCGTAAGTTGGGGCCGACACCACTGCACCACCACTGTTCCTATATATTATATGCCAAATCTAATTATGTATCTAATCTGTGGTTCACGATAGCAACAATCAGTCACATTAATTATAACTTGAGCTTAGCACACTTGCGACCTATATACTTGTTGACAAACTACCAACCGGATATTTCAGAATTAATTAATTTATTTATTTTAATACTTCAAGCACATAAATGTACAGAGGCGGACTTAATGCCATAGCCATTTTCTACCAGTCAACCAATCAGTCAGTCAATTCTTTGCAAATTCGTGTTTCTGTATCGCCACTTTATCAGGCGAGTGGCGTGATTGATAAACCACCGATTAGAATATTTTAAGTTAGTGAATTGCAAAAAATAATATCATCCCAAAAGAAAAATATTGGAAATACCTAAAAAGGATTAAATGTTCAAGCTAAGGCGATTACGAGTAAAAGTTCTCTTTACAAACACTGAGTCTAATTGTTTTTTTATCGTTTGGCAACACTAGTTGTAACCAGAATGACTGATTAAAAATATGCAAGGTCAAATTTAATTAACTAGTGAAACTCTGGACTCACACAGGTCCACTCAATCTGTGTGGTTCTTTCCTCAAAAGACCACTTCAGACACCAATCTACATAGTCCTCAAAGATCAAAGATTATTTCCGGATTTTTATATACACATTGACATTGATGAATATTATATAAACAATGACATGGATATTTACTTTGTAAAGTATCTTATTTTTTATTATTATTATTGTGAGTGTGAAGACTATGTGGGTCATTTCTTTTTTCTGTTTTCCTTCTTAGTTAGTTTTAATCATGACCTGGCAGTTTGAGTAATTTATGCGGCCTACCCAAATGTCCTTTCATTGGTATTGTTCTTCGAATCGTAAGGCTCCTCAAGTTCTGAGTTGGGCTGCACGATTTTTGACAAATGCGTGCACTGACTGGAGGTCCGCTCAATCTGTGTGGTTCTTTACTCAAAAGACCATTTCAGACACCAATCGACATGGTCTTCACATGATCTGACCAAGATTATGTCTGGACTTTAAAAGAGACTGTGACCTCTGAGTTTGTTTCGGCCTTTCTTCTCAGAGTAGTCAGATAGGAAACGCCGACCTCATCTAGTTTAAAAAAAAATATGATTGACATGTAAAAGTGTTTGTACAAACCTACTTACAGAAAATAAATCATTTATCATTTATTTATCATTTATCTGCAGACGCAGGTAATGGGTATCGATATCTAAACACGATTAAATAAAAATAAAAAAGATTTCATGTTTTTTTTGGGAGTCAACTGCCACTGCCAGTGAAGTATGAAACTTTTTTTAAACTGATATATCAAGTGATAACACTAACTGTGGTCGATAACCCTACAAAAAATCATCAATCTATTTTTTTTGTGTTGTCACGTTTAGATATCGACACCTATGAATTGTGCGGAGTTTCACTAGCAAATTTAATTTGACCCTGTCTATTTTTTTTTTTTTTTTTTGTGTAAATTATCACAGTCGGCGTTACTTTATTCACAATACAATCTAGCCTATTAGCTAATAAATACTTTAAACTGCTAAGTAAGTCTTTTTGATATGATATACAGTAATAGTGAAAGGTAAATACATCGACAGGTCACCTTATTTTTTTTTTTTTTTTGGGTGTGAAATTATCAAATAACTTCTCCCGCTCTGGGCGGAGCGGGAGGGTGTGTCAGACTTTTACTGACTAAAACCCACCCCTGTTCCTTCAGTTGCTTGTGCCAAGGGCCGCGGTACCTCATCGACAGGTCACCTTTGATACCTTTTTATAGCAAACGCTATGCAAACTTATTTATTCATATTTAAAATTTATAAATCGATACCCAGGCAGAGTTATTGAGTTTTCAAATAAACGTAATATATAAAACATCGGTATCACTTACCACAGTAACGATCTGGGGATCCTGATTATAAGTAAAGAGGGCGAAGATCAGCACATAGATAGCACTGACGAAGGTACCGAGGAATATTGCCAAGAAGTTGTTCCTCATTGGAAGGAAGATGTAGTTGGAGAGAAGAGCCATGGTCGCGTATGCAGGTCTTAAGGATATGCCTTCGAACGAACTGTAGATGCTTACTGTGATATCTGCGGGAGAAAAGGAGTTTGAAAACGATCTGGTTTCCCGCACTGCTGGGGCCGTATTCTCTATGGCACGATGAACAAAACCGCGCAATGTGAACGCGAGGTTGGCGTGATTAGCTAAGAAATTGGCGTGGTTTCGAAGTAAGGAATCATTGAGTGGTCATTGTGAATTACGGCCCTAAACATAAGCCTCTTATGGTTTAGTCATGTGGCAATCGCTTTCAAAGCGTTTCGTATATCAGCAAGATAGGCATGAGCTTTTCGGTAGTGTATCCAATAGAATGTTTCTTTTTCTAGGCCTTTTGAAGCCAGCGTTATTTTCATGAAACAATTTTAACCAGTAGTGAGCAGCGCTTCAGAAAATATCTGTAGCAAGAATCTTAATGACGGAAAGACGCTGTATGCGGCCAATGAAAAGAGACTTCATCTTAATTATTATTTAGTTTTTATTTATTATTTTTATTTTTGGTAACCAAGTAGCTGATTGTGGAGACCAGATAGGCAATAGCTCCATGTAAAGCACTGGTATTCAGCTGCATCCGGTTAGACTGGAAGCCGACCCCAACATAACTGGGAAAAGGCTAGGCAGATGATGACGAGGGGCAGAAGTTTGCATTACTTTTAGTCAGTTAAGGCTACAAAAATCCCTTACCGGTAAAGACGAGATCCAAAGTCACGATGAAAGTGACAAGTATTGGCATAAAGAAGCATCTCCTTTTCATGGGATAGTATAAAGGTTTCCAAAGGAATATGAACGGTATAGCTATCCTTAATATGTACATTCCCATCGTTAAATATGTTGATGTTGATTGAATTTGCTGTAAGAAAACCGCTATTGATGATAATGTCTCGTCTATAATTTCGGCCTCCGAGGCATCCTGTAAAGTAGCTCGAAGAATGAGTATTTGGACATCACACTAGAAACCTAAGCCCAACACAAACATTTTCATACAAGTGAAGTATGAAATTGCAGCATAATTTTTTGTTTTGTTAAGTAGGTACATTTGGGATGCGTAACATATAAAATGATATCATAAGAAGAAAGTATCATAATTAGAAGCATAAATAAAAGTTTATTTACCCCACAAAATACTAATTTTTTGACAACTAAAATACTAGCTTTGAAATTATTTAGAATGATCAATAGAATTAGCATAAAACATATTATTAAAATCTCGATTATGATTTTAAATGTATGCTTGGTCAATCCCTAGCATCAGTGGGATGACACTGACAGCTCACTCCACGCAAGTTTTCACTGTGAGTTTTTTAGAGAATCGACATGCTGTATTATACAGGTTCGATCCTGACCATGTTACCATGAATTCAGAAACATTCATGATTCTGAAACTGAGTTGAAATTTTTCGGCGCTTATTAAAATAAAAATTTGCTGCTCCATACATTTTGACTGCGTAGGTATTGCACTTTTCTATGAAACAGCTTATATTTATTTAATCATGTGCTGAATTCATGGTTACAGTTTGCGTGTCGATGTCCCTGGCACCATATGTAGTTAATTATGCATAAAATAAACACAGACTAACACAAAACGATATAGAAAAATATAGGAAACTTACCTCAGAAAATGTACTACCGATAACTAAGACTACGTGTAGGGTAGAAAAAAATACTAATAAAGTTAAATAAATATAAATTAGTGTTTCTCTTAGTTTGTCATCATATTTTCTATACAAGCCTTCTAAGTCTTTCTGGTCGAATTGATCCTAAAAATAATAATTTACCATTATTTTAGTTGAAAAAATAAGTTTCAGATATGCGAAGGGCTCCAGCAAAAACCAGAATTTGCACGTAGCAGAAACGTTTGAAGTTGTATGAAGTTTTTAACACTTTTTATTTGCAATTATATAAATAAATGATTACCTAAACATCATCATAATATACAAGATGGAGATGGCAATAATATGACAATAAAATTAAACTGTGTATATTTAATGCCATTCTCAGTCTGCATACGAAAATTCCATCAAATATATCGAATAGTTTAGTCACAATCGTCTATAGCTTGTCTTGATTGGCAAAATCCGTAGTCAGCCCATCACTACTATTTAGTTTGTTTGAAAAAATCACTTTTTTTTTTAGTTTTGATGTTATGATTTATTTGAT
The DNA here is from genome assembly GCA_949629135.1 of Eremobia ochroleuca. Lineage (NCBI taxonomy): Eukaryota > Metazoa > Arthropoda > Insecta > Lepidoptera > Noctuidae > Eremobia > Eremobia ochroleuca. The sequence goes on along the minus strand of OX451386.1, from coordinate 16,140,384 downwards.
AATTCCAAAATACTCTTATGCATTGCCAGTGTTTTCGTTTACTGTTGTATTGTCGTCTCCACATTGTACATATAAAATTGAGTTAGTTCTTACTTCAAAATACTGTAATCAGCAAATTCAATAAGCATTACAATAGAGCACATTATTAAAACTAAGCCATGGAAGTGGTCGTCTATCTAGGGCATTTTCTTTTCATATTAAAAAAAAAAACATGAATTTCTGGTCCGATGACTATTTTGTTTGATACAATCTAGGAAACTCACCCTTAAATACTTCCAATTCCATTGTTTTCCATGAGCTAGCTCCACTTCTTGCATTCTGAATTCATGTAAAGATGATAGGAGGCTGGTGGCTCTGCCAGAGTTCATCGAGTACCGTGCCAGGAGCTCCAGGGCTCCCACTTGGAGCACCACAGACCCCATCGTCCGAGAAGATTGCTCATCCTAAGATGAAAAAGTGCTTATTACTTTCGACTTCGGCCTGTTAAACTGGGAGGCCTGTAAAATTCGGCTGGTTAGAGCAATAAACTTGCATAGAGCATAACACTGGGAAAAAACTGTCAGATTGTACTACGTGTGGAGGACAGAAAACTAAAATTTAATTTTTATTCCTTCCTTGATAAGTTTTATGAATAATTTATTAAATATTAATCATTTATTGCAGGCAACCATATGAAACACCATGTACGAATAACATTAAAGAAATAAGAAAATACTATTATATGCCACAATATAAGAAGTAGTGATAACGCATTTTTTGTTGTTGGTCTATAAAAGATAGTGGCAAAAAATAATATTCTAAGATTGTGTACCTATGTAAAATTTCTCTATTTCTCTCTCTGCCTAGCCTTTTCCCAACTATGTTGGAGTCGGCTTCCAGTCTAACCAGATGCAATTAAAAACCAGTATTTTTTTACATGAAGCGACCTCGTATCTGACCTCCATAACCCAGTTACTGGGTGACACAATATAATAAGCCACTGGTCCTGTGCTTCATAGATTTCGCTAAGGCGTTTCACAGCGTGCGATGGCAGATAATGCTTGATGATCTCATTGATATGGGCGTCCCGTCACATCTCACTTTTCTGACCCAAAATCTATACCTTGATGACAGCACCTTTGTACAAATGGAAAACAAAATATCGTAGGACTTCCATACGGAGCGTGGCGTGCGTCAAGGCTGTATTCTATCGCCAAAGTTATTCAACCTCGATGGGGAGCATATCATGACAAGAGCGCTTGATAGTTTGCATGGTGGAATCGTTGTTGGCGGTGAAAGATTTATGAACTTAAGATAATTATGCGGACACTATAGTTACGTCGTGCGAGGAAGAGATGGCGGATCTGCTAAAACTCTGGACTTAAGATCAGCCATGCCAAGAAAAAAGTAACGGTGGTAGACTGTGCTCATCTTCTTCCGAGCCCAAATCTACGCGCCGGCTATGAGAATGTCAGTGAGTTCGTGTATCTTGGATCTTTGATCACGAATGAGGACAGCTCTCTTGAGTAAATCCGCCGACGTCCTGGTATGGCCAAAAGTGCATTGTCCAGTCAAGTCAGTCAGTGCAATTTGGAAGAACCTTGGCATCCGTCGGAATACCAAAATACAACTGATCCGTGCCCTAGTTTTTTCCATCTTTTTATACGGCGGCGCGGAAACGTGGTTCATCAAAATCTGCGAAAGAAGTAAGATCAATGCTTTCAAAATGTGGTGCTGACGGAGGCTACTTCATATACCATGGGCCGCCATGAGAAGGTATTGATCCATACTGGAGAAACTCAACATCACCAAGCAGCTATCTACAATATGCCAGGAGATGCGTCGTATGTGTTCACTATCCTTAGCAGAGAACAACGAAGAAGACCGTAGTGGGTACCTACCTACTCCACTCATGTATTTATGCGTAAGTTACAACTTTGTATCTAGGTAGATACGGTCGGCAGAGTTCTAACACAAGTTCATTCTGAGGATTAAGTATAAAGATATTATGGAGTTTTCTTTGATTAATAGATATTGGTGCCGATTCCCTTTCACAAACTAAACTAAATTTAAGTTCAGTGCATCTTTTTCTTTCTATTTATTTATTTTGATTTATTTATTTATTCAGTAGTACACATACATTTTAAACGCTTAAGTTGGTGCCAACATAAACTCATTAGAGTTTTACCGTGCACCAAAATCATCGACTACATAATTTAGAGTAAAGAAAGAAGAAGATAAAATTTTACTTTAGACCTGTCATATTAATCAGCGCCTGACACTACTATATACAAGTTTAGACGTGATTAAAAACTTGTCTACTAAAATTACGTCAACTTACGTCAGGCGCTGATCAACTGCTCTGACATCAAGCTACCTACAATCTGTCAAATTTCATTAATAGATTTTCAACTTTATCGCTAAAGCATAAGCCTCAAGGTTGATTGAGAAAATTTGACAGTTTCGGGTAGCTTGATGTGCTGGCGTCTGTACACCCCTGCTTAATCCGTCGGGGAATATAGGCGTGATGTTATGTTATGTATCGTTAATATTATGAAACGAAAACAACACTTGTAATCTTCATTTGCCAAAAATGTAAACAAATATGAGTTTATGGAAAAATAACTTTAAATCGTACGCAATAAAGTTCACTTTACGCTACAACTTCAAACATTTTTATAACTTTTTCAACAGTGCTAGTCACTCTGAAATCAACTTAATTTCCCATTTCAATAAAGTCGATATTTGTTTAACTTGAAATAATATAAAGTAGCATAAGTTTGAATAGATGATAGACATGTGATATTGCGGTCAAGAAATTGTTGCAACAATCACATAAAAACATTTGTAAGATTTAATTACTACACGACAATAGAAGCAGACTTATATCAGTCGATACCATATCTCGGCACTACCGGCCTTATCCATCCATATTGAATTATTTCATTGATAACATGATTACTGGAAACAAGACTTTGGCGTTAACATACTTTTGCAATGTCATGGGTTTAAGGTCGCGTCCAAATTGATTAACAATGCGAATGCCGCAATCGTAGAAACAAATAAATAATGGCGCAATACAATAAATTAATAACGTTTGAGAGTAGATCAATAAAAGGTGAGCGGTCGGGAGATCCCCGTCAGGAACGAAGTTCCGCACGCACACACATACACTCGTATATAGTATAAACAGAGAGAGAGAAAGAGAGGGAGAGAGAGAGAGAGAGAGAGAAAGTCGCTTGAAGTATTTCCTTACGTGAAGATTTCTACCAGTCAACACCTATCGCAAGCCGCGTTAAAAAACTTCGTTACGAAAATCCGTAGTGCCCTGCTAATAATATATTTTAGGTCTTTCAAACTCATCTTACGTATTAACTTCGCGTCATTGCCTCAATATTGAGTATTTTTACTGACAAAATTCCGTGTCCACAAACTGTTGTAAATAAAAAAAATGTTTTGTCGTTTCATCGATGTAGTCTTTACATTATTATCGCACGAATATTTTCTGTTTTGTTGTTATGCGTTTTATAGCATGGATTATGTAGTCAGTTACTTTGCATTGTCGAAGGTTTTGGTGACAAACCGTTTAGGAGTCTTCAAGGATATAAGGTAGATACAAGGTGGCTCTCAAAATGGCGCGAACCGTAGGTTAGGAACCCTTTTAATACAGACAAGGGTCAGTAATAGAGCCTGGATGGGCAGCACAAGTTGGATTTTAAGTACAGATGAGATCTGTTACTTGTACGATTCGTGCTTCTGTGAAATTCATAGTAAATCAATGACATATGAATCAATACATAGTAGATCAAACTGTTTAAAATTAGTTGGCTCCATAAAATTCGTCAAACACTATATCATTATTTTTATACACTAAACATAGATAAAACTATACCAAAAAAATACCTAAGGCTGCAGGCAAAAATAAAATCTGAAGTAACTTAGCCAAAATATAGGTAATCAAATAAAACATAGATATCCGTGCGCTACTATCGGAGAAAAACACTGCACCGTCATTTGTCGTTCACAAAATCCATATACCTATTAACACTTTATCGAACAAGCACAAACTTAAACAGAAAAACTACAAACACTTACCATATTTGTCAACAAAACGGTACTATCACAGTAAATGCACAAAACAAAACACAACGCGGCACGGCACTGAGGGATATTAGCACAAACCACTGACTGAATTCACTGAATATCACTGACACTAACTGACTAAAGGAATATGATTAATTCTGATAAGCGCCACTCAACGGGCAAAGATATTAGTAGATTGTGCCAGCGATTATCGTATTATATGTGATTCAATCAAGTGATGAATTAGGAACTGAAATATTCGGTTTATTGTTGTGGTATTTATAACATGTTTCTATGACAATCTGTGGAATAAAAATAAATGTAACGTAAAAAATGTTGTTCTTTTATTAAATGAAAATTAATGAAGTGATTGATCTAAATTAGATTGTAAGCATAATAAATCGTAAGTTTTTTCCGTTTTGCGTGATAGAAACTCAGAAATGTTAAATAGAAAGTGCATTTCTAATGAAAATAATATAATGAAAGGTTTCTTCTTGATGACTGACGTGCAATGAAGAAGCAGGATTTAATTTGTAATATAGGGCTGTTTTTTCAATAGTCACATAACTTTTATCAGAAGAAATATGACAGTTTTACATTATTTCCTATATACAAAAAGTGAAAAGTATTTTTTTATCCAAAAAAAAAAAAACATGAAAAATAACTTTCATTTCGGAAGTCGGCGTTAAAAAAACGAAAACGCGGAACCAACGACACCGGTTGTTTTATTTTGTAAAAGAGTTTTTATTTTTCACTTTTTAGTTGTACCTACTCCATAGCAATTTCTAATACACTACTTGCTATGTAAATATCAATGACAGGAAGTTATTAAAACATCATCAATTAAACTAAGTGGATAAAAATTCTACTATTTAAGCTAACTGAAAGACCATCGAAGCTAAATGAATAAAATTTGTATTTGAACACCCCTGATGCGTACATTACCCATAAAAAAATAAAAAAATGCAAATCCGTCTATTAAGACAGAAATATGCCCGAACATTTTTTTTACTAGCCTACGCTGTCCCATTGCTGGGCAAAGGGCAAGGTCTCCCTCCACTACCTCCTTCCATATTTCGCGACGAACATACATAAAAAATTGTATAAATTATAAACATCCAAATTGAGAACCTCCTCCTTTTTTGAAGTCGGTTAAAAACTGTCAAACCGCAGTATTTATTTCTCAGATAAAAATTATCTTACTATTGAAATCTGCCTTATATCACAGTTCTCAGTATTGAACTTTAAAAAAAAACATTAGGTACTCATTTTATATTCTAGATCCCCAACACTCGCCGCCATAAATGAATTAACACTACTTACTGGTACATAAATATATTTCAAAATACAACAACCTATAAAAGTACAATTACCAATAACGGCTGTAATTGAAAATTATTTAAAATAAACCGTGCAGTGATTAAATAAATTTAATATATTTAATTTAGATATCGCAGTTCTATAGATTAGTCTAGATAATTACAGTATTCAACATTATAAAAATGAAATTTTACGTATTCTACCCAACAGATGACTTTAAAATGAACATTTTGAATAAAATAACTTATAAAACTACAATTACCTGTAACGGTTGTAATTGAAACACGATTTGCACCATCTTACTATTTTCTATTTACCTAAAAAGATTCAAATTTTCCGAACACACCCATGGTTTACTTGAACACTTAGAAACAACTAACGAGACGTACACGAGTATATTACTAACACCTTTTAGTTTAAACAATAAAACCATTGTTGGCTCTAAGTGGGTTGAGCTTCTATATTTGCCAATTATTTATTAGTTTATATGGCATAGGCAACTGTTACTTTTGTACGTTTAATTTGGATGTTGCTTGTTTGAAAATAGAGACCTTACCCAGATCCCCTTGATCCCCTTGGCCAGATCTGTAGGTAGTGCTATTCTATGTATAAAATCTCAACATGAGAACTTAGGTGAAGTGAGCGTGAAGTGAGATTCAGTAGACTAATGCTAGGGATTAACACTATTGACTGCTCACTTCAAGCTCACTTCGCCTATGATTTCACGATGAGATTTTTACAGAATCGACCGTCTGATCTAGGAGTGTCAAAACGGACATGATAATTTTGTTAATGGTTTTCCGCAAAAAATGGTGCGATAACAATGAATTTTTAGAACCGAATCAGTACCCTAATTGCGTAACACACTATTACTCTCAATTGGAATCATTTTGAAGCATATTGCTAATCTATTGCTCCATATATTCGAAAAATGTGTTTGCTCAGCAAGGTAAATAACGCAATGAATGATATTCAACTGTCAGAATGAAACCCATTGCTACTGAAAGTGTGTTACGCAATTACCCTGCAGTACTGATTACGTTTATAACTTTAAGATTATGATAAGTAACTAAACTTCTAAGGTATTGTACTAGATTAGCTGAAATGTATTTATGGTAATATGCTTACAGCAATCAAACTTTTTCCTCCAGCTGGTTTCAGTTCGTACTTTCTTCTCAGTCTTCCTCTCTTTATCTGCATTTACTCTTCTCGTCTTACGTACATCTTACTCGTTTTGCAGTCTCCTGATGGACATAGACATCTCCCACGCTGCGTCACAATATCCTGTCCTCTGCCTTTCGCATCCAGTCTGTCCGAGCCAGTTTTTCAAGGTGGTATCTCCATCTAGCTGGGAGGTGTCCCGACTTGTCTGCTTTACCAGCCATTAGTCCTTCGACAAACATTGCCAGCCCCCCCACTTCAGCTTGCTTACTCTGCAAGCTATGTCGGTAACTCCGGTTCTTTTCCAGATAACACTTGCTTCATATGAAATCCACATTCCGCAGTTCAGCAGCCGACACATTTGTAAGCAGGCTAAGCAGCACTCCAATTGCATTTTTACACAATTTCAATCAAAATCATTTTGAAGGATATTGCTAATCCATTCCTTCATATGCTCGAAAAATGTATCTGCTCAACAATGTAAATACCGCAATGAATGTTGTTGAACTGTCAAAATGACAGCCATTGCTACTGCTAGTGTGTTACGCGATTATCCCGCAGGTGACACAAAATACAATGCCAGTCATGAAACAGCTTCATTATAAGAAAGAGAGCGAAAATAGAAACTGATCGATTGCCATATTACGGTGCATTCGTGAGAACAGTTGATTGCAAACAAACGATGAACACATGCCTCTAATTGACTGTGAAGTTCGTTTACTTCGTTACCAGCTTGTATGAGGTATACTTGTCTGGTTGCGTGTACTCGTACCTACTACTACTCTCTGTATGCTAATTAGAAATATAAATAAATATGTAATATTTTATTATAGCTCTGTGTGACGTTCACTCGCACTTAAGTCACGCTTTTCCGTGACTTAAGTAGTCCATTTTTACACAAAAAAGTGTGACTTAAGTGCGGGTTTAGGTCACACGAGCTGTAAAATAGTAAACAATACATGTGACTTAAAGTAGTCTTGTAATTAATGCTTAATGCAATAATTATGTCATACTAGCAGCGCCCCGCGGTTTCACCCGCATAAGTGTCGATCCCGTGGGATTATCGGGATAAAAAGTCTCCTTTATGTTAATCCCGGTTATAAAATATCCGTGTACCAAATTTCATCCAAATCCGTTCAGTCATTTGAGCGTGAAGAAGTAAAAAAACATACAAACACACACTCACAAACTTTCCCCTTTATAATATTAGTGTGATCCATATGTATTTTACTGTGTGTACATAAATAGTAAAATAAATAACGGACTACTTAAGTCACACGTATCGTAATGTACTATTGTTTACTAGCTTCCGCCCGCAGCTCCGCCCGCGTAGTATGCTTATAAAAGTAGTCTATGTCTTTCTCCAGGGGTCAAACCAAAGTTTATCAAAACCGATCCAGCCGTTTCAGATATTAGCCAGAACAAACAGACAGACGGACAAAGCAAAAAAAAAAAAAAAACGCTTTTTAGTTATTAATCCTGTATACAACGTGTAACGTTAATTGCGCAAAACCTCAGACCCCCAACTGATTTTTAATTCAATTGACCTATTTCAGAGAAAAAATAAGTCATTAAAAAAATTGTAAAGGTTTTATGTGCTGTTTTAGTTTTACTGGCCATTCTGATCGTTTCATGCGTCTGCGTCGACGCTTTATCGAGGGAGGAGTCGTCACCGGGCCGCTGCGCCGCGCTGACATTGGCTGGCTTGACCTATTAATAAATAGACACGGCAATGTTTTTAGTGAAGAGTTTTTAAAAAATGTGACCTATATTAAAAAGTGGTTCAATTAATTTTATTCTGCTCGTTAGTCTGATCAAACTATTTTCAGGTGTTGCGCATTTAACGTTACACGTTGTATACGTTCATATGCATTTTACTCGTAGTATAAAGCTCTTATTTTGATATTACAAAAAGATACTTCAATTATATTTATTTGTATGTAAGTATTGTATGTTTATTATTATTTTGCTCGTAGTTTACCATTCAACAGTCAGACTGCTGAAGACCAGATAACGCATCTAGTTATTTTATTTATACTGAATATGTTGAACTTTTATAAGAGACTGGGCAGTCTGGAATATTGGAGTAGTACCTAGTAGTCATTAGTAATAACTTGTTTATTTAGTTTCCTTCGATGGTCCTAGTTTATCATTTGTGGCTTCAAGTGACAGCTATGTAAACAGAACCCAGCATTGCATAAATATGTAAGTGGTCACGCCCTTTACACCTGGATGCTTTTATTTATTATTTTTTTGCTCGAGCACGTATAGTTTTTATTGTATTTGTTGGTATATTGGCGTAGCTAGCTGACATATTGCAAGTAATTTAATTTAGTGTTCTGTGTCTTGAAATATTAATTAATTTGCATACCTTGTATTGTATTCAATCAAGTACTTCCTAACTGAACAGACAGCTGTGCTGCTGGGTAGTTTGTTGCGCCACTTCTTCTTCCCAGCGAAAGCACTAGGAAGTGGTGAAGGCCGGGCGTTTTGAGGGACTGTCTTTTGTAATTTTGACGTTCGAAAAGTGCTGATTCTCAGCCTAGTTTGAATAAATGACTTTTGATTTTAATAGAGCTTTCAAATAAAAACAATAAGGTTGATGGTTAGAGATAGGTAATAGAGTCAGTTAGATTCGCGAGCAGCAGGCTAATTGCGTAAGCGTAACACGCTATCAGTAGCAATGGGTTTCATTTTGACAGTTTAACAACATTCATTGCGATATTTACGTTGTTGATCAGACACATTTTTCGAAAATATGGAGCAATGGATTAGCGATATGCTTTAAAATGATTAAAATTGATAGTAATAGTGTGTTACGCAATTGGGGTGCTGGTTTACTACTACCTATCCACGCGGTCAAAGAATGCATATTAGTAAGCTTGCTGTTGCATAAGTTAACATAAGATTTCTGTACACCTGATACTAAAAGACTTTCATACTAAGTACAGACGCCAGCACATCAAGCTACTAGAATCTGTCCAATTTCTTTAATAGATTTTCAACTATATCGTTAAAGCATTATGTTCAAAGTTGATTGGGAAAATTTGACAGTTTCGGGTAGCTTGATGTGCTGGCGTCTACACCTACAATTATAAACATCGTGATTGCTTTACGTAATGGAATTCGGTACCTACTTGGGACCGCTTGATCAATGGCACAGTCAAAGTAAAAAGAAAATGACTATGAAAACTCATTAAAAAAAAAACAGCTTGATTATGCAAGAAAATGGCTTTTCAAACCGATTTAAACGAATTAAAAAAGCTTCACCAAAGTTCTACCTCGTTCCTCAGAAACAAGACATTCCATATGAAACTGCCCTCTAACGACTTTCATAGGTACTGTGGTCTATGCGTCAGTTGCTGAAGGTGTAGCGTTACGAGAATTCGGCTACAGATGGCACTCTAGGTTATATCTGGGAGTCGCACCGCAACGTCAACTTCAACCAGCTAGTGAAGTGCTAGTAACATAGCTTTTAGCTATATTTACTAATACTAACACAAGTTTTATTTTATGCTTTATACAACGTGTAACGTTAAATGCGCAAAACCTCAGACACCCCTACTGATTTTTAATTCAATTGACCTATTCCAGAGAGAAAATAAGTCATTAAAAAAATTATAAAGGTTTTATGTGCTGTTTTAGTTTTGCTGGCCATTCTGATCGATTCTTGCGTCTGCGACGACGCTTTACCGAGGGAGGAGTCGTCACCGGGCCGCTGCGCCGCGCTGACATTGGCTTGCTTGACCTATTAATAAATGGACACGGCAACGTTTTTAATGAATATTTTTTGAAAAATGTGACCTATATTAAAAAGTGGTTCAATTGATTCTGCTCGTTATTCTGATCAAACTATTTTCAGGTTTTGCGCATTTAACGTTACACGTTGTATATGTTAACTTGTAAGGTATATCTATTAACACGTTCAACGCCATGTCGGAGATTGCTGGGCGACACTTAACTTTCCCTATAAGCCACACAAAACATTTAAAATTGACAAAAAATCGACTTTTTGTTGTATTAATATTATTAAATATGCATTGTTAAATTACAAAACATTGACATAACCCCGGAAATCTTTAACTGTTTTCTGTGGCTTATAGGAAAAATTGAGTGTCGCCCAGCAATGTCTGACATGGCGTTGAACGTGTTAAGGTCTAAGAGCCATTGTAGCCTGAAATAAATGATTTGTTATATTATTATTATACCACATTGTATAAAGCCGAGCATTCATTGGAAAAATCAAAATTGCGCAACATTGTTTTAGTAACAGTTTCGTACGTGAAAAAAATTCCTGGCAGCATAGAATGGTTAAATGTTGCTGGCAACACGCTAATGTTCCAGACTCAAAAAAGACGAGCATCCTTGTCTCCAGCAATATTTTTGTTGCGAGGAAAAAAGTTGTGCAGTGGTTCCTCAACATTGTTTTCAATAATAATTATGGGGCTTTAAAATCAAGGTGAATGTTATAATAGTTCGCCAGACATTCATTTCATTTATCTATTGGTCACAAGTGCGGCCTATGCCAGGCGTCAATATCACTAGATTTAGGATTACGAACAAAAGCACATCGCTCAAGTGGCCGCAATAACTTGATTATAAACCTTAACTGTCAAACATAAAGTTTATTATCGTTTGAAATATATTTGCTACTTTGATTGAAAAGTAAACGTATAATTGTAAAATAAGAACAAAAATATTTATGGAAAAATAAAACATAATTTCTAAGCTATAGTTTGAAAAAAAAGGATGTTGCAAAATAAGACCACAACATTATCATTACTTGCGGCCTTATTTTTTACCGGCGTTTTTGACGCGCACATCGGAAATCTAGTACTATTGTTGATTGTACCCAGGCGTGACGCTTTTTGCTTGAGTCACAAGTCCCAATATACGCTGAGCTATGGCTTTTAGGTAGCATATTGGGATTTATATTAGGTCTTTACCTATGAACTTGCCGTTCTGCAGTACTGGCCATTTCAAATCAAAATAATTTTTGTTTGGCTAAGAATTCTAATTTCAAATTAATTTTCTTTTAAAAACATGGAATTTTGTTTCCAAAAGTAGTCAATTGTTTATTGATTAGTGTTACATTTTCATCGCATTTCAATCTTTTTCGTCATCATGGATACGTTAAAAATTCGAGTAATTATGGAATATGAGTACCGTCGTGGCAGCAATGCGGCACAAGCGAAACGCAACATCAACGACGTTTACGGAGCTAACACTACAAACCAACGCACAACCTGTTATTGGTTTGCTTGCTTCCGTTCTGGAAATTACGACCTGAAAAATGAACCTCGCGGTCGTCCGAAGACTTTGGTCGACAGTGACGAATTAAAGGTGATTGTGGAAGCTGATGATACACAATCTATGGCTAAATTAGCAGCAGCTTTCGACGTTAACGTCAAAACAATATTGGCCCATTTGCGTCAAATTGGCAAGGTAAAAAAGCTTGACAAATGGGTGCCCCGCGAACTCAATGATCGCCAGCGCGAAGTACGCGTCGAGACGTGCCTTGCACTGCTCAACAGACACACAAATGAAGGAATTTTGAACCGCATTGTTACCTGCGATGAAAAATGGATTCTGTTTGATAACCGCAAGCGCTCAGCAAGTTGGTTGGATCCTGGTTCAGCATCTAAACAATGCCCTAAACAAAAACTTACCCCTAGAAAAGTGATGGTCACTGTTTGGTGGTCTAGCGCCGGTGTGATTCATCACAGATTCTTACTAAACGGGGTGAGCATTACTGCAGATGTGTACTGTGAAAAACTGAACACAATGATGGAGAAGCTGGCATATCTCCAACCAGCATTGGTCAATCGCTCGTCTCCGCTGCTCCTGCACGACAACGCGCGACCTCATACTGCACAGCAGACGGTCTCCAAATTGCAAGAACTGGGGTTGGGTAATACAAATAAAATATACATGAAAAAAATTCGTTTAAATTTTTTCATACAAATCGGCAATTTCATAAGTAAAGACCTATTATCAATTGCATTAGGCATATAAAAAAATAAAAAAATAGATATTTTAAATTTTAAACACAACTCCACGTGTAGATTTTCTTGTATCGTAGTTGCGTTTCCAGACAAAAATCTAGCTTGCACCATCCTCCAGCCCGGACAACAGACGGTCTACCGTTTAGACACGTATTTCTAACGTGCGGGAATCAGACCCGCCTCACGTAGCGCTAAAAGTCAAGGCAGCCACTGCGCTTTTACAGCCGTCTGGCAATTTAGACACTTTTAGGTTCTGTAATTGCAAAAGACCAATTTTATTTTGTAACAGACGTTGTAGTACTTAAACTGTCCAAGTATTTTGTAAGCAAAAGAATTCATATTTCCTAGAATTGTCACTAACTAAATAATATTCCTTAGCGAAGTTGTAACAAGTTCGTTTCCAATCTAACTTTTCGTTTATCGTGCAATCCATTATTTTTGTTTAAGAATGCGAAGATTTTGTAAATTACGTACAGCTACGGCGAAATAATTGCCAAAGTTGTTTCGCTTCATTTGGATGTAAATAATGGAAATAATACTTAGGTAGGTACCTAGGTACCTACCGGCTTCGAACAGCCCTGATTGTAAAAAGGTAAGAAGATCCAGATTTAATAAACCTTCATGCTTTATTTATTATTACCATTCTTCAGCCAAGCGACGCATTATGTTTTAATAATTCCTTATGTTCAGCATAATTATACAGGGTCAAATTAAATTAAGTAGCGAAACTCCAAAGATGTGATTGGTATCGATATCGGAACATGATAAAACAAGAAATAAATTAATTTTATTATATTTTTAGGGGTCATTGACCTTTGCTATTAACTTGAAAAATCAGTCTACAAAAACAGTTTTTTTTTGTGCAAACTTCACAGACGTGATTGTTATCGATATCAAAACACGATACCTGCAACATATTTTTTTTCAACTCATGCTTCGAGTAACTACACTACCAGCGGTCGTTGACCCCTAAAAAGAAACATTAAATCTTTATTTTTTTATTTTATTGTGTTTTGATATCGATACCCGTATACACGACTGCAGAGTTTCGCTAGCTAATATAATTTGACCCTGTATATTGTAATAGTTTTCTCTGAATCTCACCAAATTTGTTAGTCAGAATTCTATTTTTTTCAATGGTTATTAAATTAGTATACCGGAGTATCTGTTTGTCCATCGCTGGAAATATTCTTACGTAAAATACACATAATAGAGAAATATACAGAGTGGCTCATTCAGAGCGGTCACTATGGGAAAGTCTGAAACTATAAGATATACGAAGATCTGTTTTTAGGAACCATGACATCGATTTTAATAACAAGAAAAACTGCATTCATAAATTTTTAAAAAACCTGTACTCAGCTCGGGAATCGAACCCGGTAGTTTTGAAAAAAAAAAAACTAACACTATTTCTATTTGGATATCGATTGTGTAGGTCTTAAGCAGTAAATGTTTCTATGGAACATGATGTCTTAGAAAATGAATAAAAGGCATTGTTTTCACATACTTTTATTTATTTTAGTAGGTGTTCAATGTTCAATTAAAAAAATCAAATGGCCCGCGAGGTCGCCCGATTTAACGCCTCTAGACTATTTCTAGTGGGGTTATGTTAAGGATGAAGTGTACAAAACAAGCTATGACACCGTTGAAGACCAAAAAGCAGCCATAGAGTCAATTTTAACGCAAATTCACCACATGAAGATACAAAATGCAATAGTAAGATCGTTACCTAAACGTCTTGAATATTGTATTGAAAAAAACGGTGGTCACTTCGAACACCTACTAAAATAAATAAAAGTATGTGAAAACAATGCCTTTTATTCATTTTAGACATCATGTTCCATAGAAACAATAGTGTTAGTTTGTTTTTTCAAAACGACCGGGTTCGATTCCCGAGCTGAGTACAGGTTTTTTTTAAAATGTATGAATGCAGTTTTTCTTGTTATTAAAATCGATGACATGGTTCCTAAGAACAGATCTTCGTATATCTTATATTTTCAGACTTTCCCATACTGACCGCTCTGAATGAGCCACCCTGTAGAGCGATGTATTTCTAAATTGGTTTGAAGTAGGAGTTTATTTTTTAGGAACTCAGGTGGTACTGAATATTTAAATTGAACTTAAATACGTACTCCTTTATTTACAAACTTTGCTTAAGTTAAAGTACTTTTAAACGTCAAAAATGTGTGGTTAACAGTCGCCAATCATTAGGTACTTAACTTTAAGCAACATTTAAAATAAACCCCAAAGATGTTAAAAAGATTTGTCTACAATGTGATCGGTGAGAATCAAGATTGCCGAGAACAAAATACATCTGCCCTCTTCATGTGGTCTTGTTCGCATCATTTATCAGTTAATATGTATAAGAATACACCTGTCCCGTCTGCAGATGTAATCTCACTGCGGTCAGTTTCTACCTGAAGAGTTGATGCGGTAGAAAAAATGGACCCAAAATATTTCTCAATGGAGACGATAAAGATGTTTGTGTAGCAAGAAGGCATTTATAGGTAGGTTCAATTACAATAGGCTACTACAATAGGCTACTACGATAGGTTCGCTCCCAATGGCGAAATGTGGGTGTATTATAGGTACACATCTGTTTTACCCTTTGGGGATTACACTCGTGATTTTATGTCATGTGTGTACAATTACTACATAATCTGCATTCGCGATTTATTTGCCAAAAATATAAACAAATATGAGTTCATGGAAAAATAACTTTAAATTCTACACAATAAACTTCAGTTTACGCTACAACTTCAAACATTTTTATAACTTTTTCAATAGTGCTCGTCACTCTGAAATCAACTTAATTAAAATTATAATATAGTCGATATTTATTTAACTTGAAATAACATCAATTTTAAACATTCGTTTGAATAGGTACTGAATTCAATGATTGTAAAGTGAATGGATTTAATAGTCCTGGTACAGTCGGCCTCATAACGTTACCACCCTAAGGTTCAATGTCATTACACGATAGAAAACAACAAGAGATAGAACCTAACGAAAGAATCCGGAATGAGGTGAATCGACAGAGAACCAAAATTGCCAACATGGCTCACAGAATAAGCAAGCTGAAGTGGCAATGGACCGGTCATATTAGCCGTAGGACCGATGACCGTTGGGGTAGACGTGTTCTTGAGTGGAGACGACAATGAAACGTAAGGTAGGACAGGCTAGATGCAGCGAAGGTCTTCGCAGGGTGGCTGGATGATAGTTGCTGAGAATTGAGCAGAATGGCGTGCAATTGGAAAGGCCCACATCCAGCAGTGTATCTAAGCCGATGACGATGATGAAACGATAAAGCCTATTTGTCTATGTCACAGTTACACAGTTTCAATTATGGTGAAGTTTGAATTGTTGACAAAAGTGGAAACACAATTACGAGGGCCACTATACTTGGCAAGTTACAGAAAATCAAATTAAGCGTCTATTATTTGGAACTAAATTATTTTGCAATTTAACTTACAAAGTAACAATAATAAATTTCATGTCGAGCACACACAGCAAATAACTTTTTCTAACCTGTTTGATTTGTGTTCGTAAATGGCTGTGCATGATTTGCAGAATGAAAACTTTTGTGCTTCGAAACGAGATCGAGTTAGATAGGCTCTCTCAATGTGAAGCTTCTATTTTTTGCTGTCGCTCTAACTTTAATAAGACCAAAAGAAAAAAAAAAAGAGAATAGGAGGCCAATTGTATCATTGGATGGCAAACTAACCAGGCGCTTGCTACTCCTGGAGAGGAAAGGCCTGCGCCTGTTGACGGGGACCATCACGGGACACTGCTTACTAAACAAACACTTCCACACAATACGCATAACGGACAGTCCCCTGTAAAGGGCTTGCATGGAGGCTGATGAAACCGTTGCGCATGTGCTCTTTGAATGCACAAGCGTCACCCAGATTAGGTCAGAAACCCTTGGGTCACCCATATCTTGCACAGATGTTCTCAACAGACCAGTAGACCTAATCAGCTTCTGGAGGGAGGTGGGCTGGTTGGAATAACCACCGACGGCAGCCATGGCCCACATACAATGGTCCACTTGAAGGACTAAGTAAGAAAGAAAATACATTTATTTAGCACAGACTATAAGACACACAGTACACCTGAGACATACATCAGATAAAAACAAATAAAAATCAAATAAAAAAGCGTAAAGTCCGATGTAAGAAATTAAACATGAAAGTGTGCCTCACGGCTGCGCCAAAAAGGTCCAGTTCAGCAAAAATGCCAGACAACTGGTGCCTGGCGCTGGTTTTCAACTGGACCAGATGTGTGAGGTAACGGATGTAAATCAGATTTATACTGGAACGTGACGTGTGTATGCATACCGTAAGTGTGGAAACCAAACCCGTAACACAGAACATAGAAAAATCCAATAGTTATAACGCTGTTTATTTTTCACGTTGTAAATTAAGCTTATACTCGTACTGTTCCTGTTAGCCTGCAACATCCCACCGCAGGGAAAAGTTCTCATTTCAAGACTTACAGCTCTTTCGATCCAGGGCTAATAAGAACCACTGCCGGTCGATTCTGGAAAAATCTCACTGTGATAACTAAGGTGAAGTGAGCTTAGAGTAAGCTGTGAGTCATGCTGATGCTAGGGATTGACACTATTGACGACTCACTCCACGCTCACTTCACCCAAGTTTTCACGGTGAGATGGTTACAGAATCGCACGGCTGGTCGTTTTTTTTCAATAGTGTTTCATAAATTATACCTAGATATAAGAATAAGCATAGTCAAGTTATAATGTTCCCAATCCTCGGACACTGGCCACTTCTCTGTGAGAGGTAACAGGCCTTTATATACCACGCGAGCCCAGTGCGGGTTCGTGGATGTCACATGTCTTCGAATTTCTGTTAGTACAGGCCGGTTTCCTCACGATATTTCATTCACCGTTTTTGAGAGTAGTGGTTTTATGAATTTATGTTCAAACCCACTGATTATTACTTTTTTATGGGGCTTTTTTTAGGGTTTTTTAAGGTCGCCATGTAATGTATCCATGAGGATAGGTGGAAGATGGAAACAGCTGGTCATTCCAAAGTTCCTTTTATTAATACCAATTTTAACATACGATTCGTATTGCTAACTTAAATTACTTAGTTACTAGAATATTAATGCTTTGCTTGCGAAACGTTACATGTTATTGCACCGACGACTGTCTTAATGGGGATCAACAAAGGCATGTACAGTACCTACATTAAATCCGTGGGTATTGGAAATGGCGATTATGGTATGACGTCAACGGTCAAGAGCTCTGGCGTCCAAGTGTTTGCAAATACACAAACTGCGATGACCAATTCGATTGCCAAGCTTTTCCATACTGAATATTTAGCATCCTTTTAAATGTTTATTTAGCGGTCATTGGAAGGCCGACCTGCAGCGATAGACCACACGTTAAGGCATTCTCTTGCCCTTATTCCAATTTATTAGGAGTCGGCGTAGCAAGTCTTCTTCTTCTTCCATACTTCTTTGTTAGTTATCATCTCAGTAGTCAGTTAGCCACCCCCCTTTTTTTGTCATCATTCACACAGCCCATCCATCGTTTCTTTGGTCTCCCCTACTCTTATGGCCACATCCTTACTCATAACTTTCCTCACAAAATTTTCTTCATTCCTCCGGATCACATGTGATTCGGAGGAATGAGGAAAATTTTTATAGCAGGGACTATACCTATACTATAACAAACGGCTTCCACACTACTTTTCAGTCACCAGTGCCTGTTTCTGACTTCCTCTTCAGCAAGGGACGAATACAGGGTGGTAGTAATATGATGACGTTGATCTACTTTAAGTTTATCTCCTTTTATTTTCTTTTGTTCTGAATTTTTGTTTAGTTTATAATGTTGTGATAGCGCGTTTGTTGTGTTTATTCAAATGAAACCAAAAAGGGACCATGTGTAAATAGGTGACAGCGTAAACCTTGTATTGCTTTGCATTATATTCTTGTTTCTACGAGGAAAATATCTTCCGATCTCTGACTTTTTCCCTAAGAGAAACATCTCTTATAAACTTTTATCTGATTATTTAACTTAATTAGTAACTTGATAATATGTTATCTGTAACTTTATATTCTAAGTTTATTGTTTTGATCATCCTATTGGTCGGGAGCTCGTAAAAATGTATAAGCGAGCGAGTCTCACGATCAAAACAGTTTTATTCAGTGTTCGTTTAGTTGCAATAAAATATACACGGCGATCGAGCGGCAACATATTATGTGAGAAATATCTGTTATTTAAATATAAGTATATATCGGCTTATTTGTTAAATATACGGCATGATTTTTTAACAGGCTCCAAATTTTTACAGGGTGTTCTACTCATGAATATGAACAAGTTTTACTATGGAACAAACGCTGAGATCACGAGAAAAAAACATCAGCTGTTTCATACATTTTGGTCAAGTAGGTTTTTAACTTTTGTATTAAACAGCTGATTTTGTTTTCGTGATTTCAGAGTTGGTCCCGTAGTGAAAGTTGTTCATAGTCATGAGTAGAACAACCTGTAAAAATTTGGAGCCTCGAAAAAAAAGCATCCAGTACAAGTATATATGTAGACTACTCTTGTTGGTGTAATGGACTCAAGCGCTGGACAAACGGGTGTTGGGTTTTGGGATTGCCCAGAAAAAAATCTAAGAAATAGTCTGAAGTCAGGATTCGTGCCCGTTTGTACCACAACACATGAGATTTAAACCTAAGTAGCGGAGTGTGGGTTTACTACATATCTGCTTACCCTTTCAGAGAATACATGCTTGTTGTTATGATATTATTTAGCTATTGTAAATGATCACAACGAAAACTATCATGAACCCTCACTTTTACTAACATTGTTTATGCTTTTCACTATTTGTTTAGGGCAGAAGGGGTGAGGCAATCAGCAGAAGTAGGTAGGAATAACGCTCGTTGGTATGCTTAAACTTTATAATATTCGAAAACATTGAAACATTAGAAAAGTAATTTCTGTTGATTTATTCCCATTTCAAGTAACAGATGCATTCTTAAAGAAAATGTTCCAAACAAAATAAATTGTATCTCAATACTTCAGTAGAGTAGGTATGTTGTTCAATTAAAACTTTGAAGCGATGTTTTATTTACAGAAATTTCATTCAATCTTAAACAAGGAGACTGGTCTTTGTTGATAATCATTCCGTTCTAAGGGTTACAGCTAGCAACTTCTTTCTAACGACTTTTGTGAGTTCGCGAAAAAATGCTACGCCGCGCCTACGGAAAAACGTAGCGCTACGGGCCATGATTTTAAATAGAATAATGTAGCAATTTGCTCGTAGCAAATTAACGATCACTACTATATACCATTGCTCATAAAAAAACGGTGAAGGAAAACATCGTGCGGAAATCAGCATGTCCCAGGAGAAAAAATTCGAAGACATATGAGATCTACCAACCCGCACTGGGCCCGCGTGGTGGATCACGGCCCACTCTCTCTCACAGGGAGGAGGCCTGTGTCCCAGCAGTGGGAATGTTATAGGCTGATTATGCTTGCTGTTGATTTGTCATTCAGAAGCCTTTACTTTTAACTGACTACAGTCTGGTGGTTAAATAAACTAAAATGTATAACTAAAAAATCAAGAAATCTTCGTAGCATCTAAACAAAATTCGTATTGCGGCACCGGTTAGTTTTACGTGTGCTTATTTTCAATTTACTCTTCAAAACCCCGCATTACACTTAATTCAATTAAAACGTGCACACAGCGTTTGGGGGTGAGCTTTAGTAAAAACAGCTTTTGACAGCGCGGCTTCGGAGCTTATGCGAAAATTTATAGAAAATTGCATGGTACACGCGTTGCGCCCATAGGGTGCGCGGGAAACGTTCGGGGGGTGTATATTTAGAAATGCTTCTAGCCGCCAGCCGGCAGTCCACGCTTGGCGCGCCAACTGAGCGCACGCGTCCCCGTCTTCCCCTTTCACTATCGCATCGTACCCGATTCCGTAATTAACATAAATTGAAATTAATTAATAAAGCATTACTGGTGTGTTGTGTGCCCCGAACTGGATTTGACCGTGCCCTGTGCTACCCTGTGGACTATTAGAATATTCTGCCGGTTTTCAGTGACTATGATTATTTAATAACTGCTCGCATCTTTAACGTGAATGGACTTTTATTGAAAAATTTACTTCATTTCTTCGATACGAGGTATGGGAAATAATTTCTATTCATTTTTTAATTGTTCGAACAAACCCTTTCCGGGTATTGTAGGCTATAATTAAGTGATACGACGTAAATTTACTGGGTCGTCGACACTAACAACTATGTTTTTAATAAAAGGAGCGAGAGATAATGTGTTTTAGTTATTAACTGATTTATTATCAGTATTTTTTCAGTGTATAATTGAACGATAAAAGTGTCCGATAATATTTCAATAAAATAAAATAACTCGAACGTAACATTCTCTTACATAAGAAATATTGTTTACGAAGGTATATATAGCAATGAAACATATCTAATAACTTAAACTTTATTGCTAATTATTTTTTTAATGTTCAGAAAAAATAGACAAACTACATAAAAGTTAAAAGCTTTTATAAAAGTAATTTCTAATGTAAACTTAATTGAAATCCGTTTTCAAACGCAACGCGTTTAGCGTTTCTCATTATATCAAAATGTAATAATTATCTAATTAAAAATAATTTACTTCGAACGACAGTCAGTGTCACATAAATATGACACATTTGTAAACACGGAAATATTACAAAAAGAAATATGATAGCGGCTTGGAATGGGTTAATAAACGCCGCTATGATAGTTTTCATGATGATAAAATAAGTTATTTAAATTCAAAAACCAACCTAGTTTCATGTAAATTCCTATAACTTTAGTATATTATCGTATAAAATAACGGTTTGTTTAGTATTCTGTACGATAACACACGATACAGATGCACATTTTATGTCTCACTAAGTAGTCCAGACATCAAATATTAATGAGTTATTGTCTATGATAAGAGGTATCTTTGTACGTTATATATTTCCTTTTATCATGACATCTCATTCCCGTTGCTTTTGATTTATTAAATTATAGTTTCTATTATTATATTTTGTTTGTGTTATTGGAACTAAGTTTTGGAATTAAGTGTCCCATTGTGTGTAGACGTCTTTGATAAACTTTGAAAACTTGTGAAAATCGAGTTTCAACTTTGTTTGAATTCAGAATTGAGCTTTTGTCATTTGGGAATCACACGCTCTAGAAAAGTTTTTATTTGCAAGAAGGCACTGATTCTATGATTTTGACACTGTGCTATATTATTTATTTATTTTTAGCTTATGTTATTTCACTATAGGGCAAAGGGCTCCGTGCATGGAATGTATGCATGAAAAGACATCATTTTACTCACACATCTAATTTTCCAACCAATCCATTACGATCTCTTTCGGGTAAAAAGTTCAATCCTGATATTTTCGCATTACTAACAGCTAAAATTTGCTCCCATCGTCTAATGCCTTCTCAAAGGCTACTATTTGTTTAATAGCGAATCTTTAACATGTTAAAACGGTTTCTCGGTCAGTGAGCTTAGTTCAGGTGGTTCACGTGAGGAATTTCCACTTTGCAAACGTTAGGAGCCGGAAATATTCGACATGCAGAGCTTTGACTACGAGCTTAGAGTTAAGATAACTAGCAGATTATGGGGTCTAGCGATGTTTACGTTTATGGAAGGCATTTCAGTTCAGTGATGTTCGATCAATTTTTACGTGAAAAGGTTTTTTAAGATGAGTTTTGGGAAGGTTCGAGATTAGGTTTATGTAATAATTTTATTATTTGTCAGTCTTTTGATATATGTTTTTCAGTTTCGTTCAATTTTAGAGTACAAGTTTTTTGTTTTTTTAACTTTTATCTTGTTATTCATTAAAATTAACTACTAAAATATAATATTTTTAAAGAAATTAACAGTTGGCATCCATAGTTAAATGAAAATAAATCAATGAACAAAACACCAAATAAGGGATAACCTCACTTAACGGAAGCTAAATAGCTGACTATAATTATGTATGTATGTGGTCCCTCTGTATTATTGAGCCTTGCCTTTCAACAGAACTTCTGGAGCAAAATAATCGTCGGGAGCGTAGCGTTTCGATCGAAGATTTGTTATTTCTTGAAGTAGCTTTCATGTTTGCCGCAGCCCCAAAAATAAACATGCTGACAGAGACATCAACGTGCAACCTATTTGCAACAAAATCAACCTTGGATGATAACAATAATATGTACAAGAATATAAAAAGGAGGGCAAATAATCAAAGGCCATCAAAAAATTCGTCCGTATCGCTGTCAATAGGAAACGTGCCCAAAAGGCTGGCAGCATTACCACGTTGTATGGCAATGCTGATTCTTTGGCCAAAAAATAGGCCAGCCCTCTGGTCACGTGAAGAGTCGACCATCCGCTTGGCGATATCCCGAAATAAAAATAAACCTTGGATTCAGTACATGATTCTGAAAATTTTCGTAAGTAATTTAAAAAAAAAATACTGTTCCATACATTTTGACTGCGTGCACTTTTCTATGAAACAGCTGATTTTTTTTGATATCTGACTCAACATTTTGACGCTGGGGGCTTAAAATCTTGTGCTGAATTCATGGTTATAGATTGCGCGTCGATGCAATAAAATATTATTTGCAATAAAAAAGCAGCGAAAATCTAGTTTTGGATTCATTTTTGAAGGGGCAGCTGAAATAAATAAGGGATTATTCTAAACACAGGAAGTGTTTAGAATAATCCCATGAAAATTCATTCGATGACTCGAAATTGGGATATGAATATTTTATTTTAAATAAGTTGCTTTATGATGAAGTTATTTTTGACACACTTTAAGGGTCAGTCACACTGAAGTGTCAATATATTCACACCATTCAAATTAAGTTCCAAAAATTTGATGTAGAAATAAAACCTACATTATAATTTATGTAGAGCGAAGTGATATTAGCATCCGAGTGTGAATAACGATGTAAATTTAAAATTCATTAAATAGTTCAAGAAAAATATTATGTGAAGATAAATATCGAGTTACCTTTTTACTTTAAAAAAATAAAAGAATGGAGTTTTTACTTACTAAGGACTGATTTTTCAATAGGCAGATAACTTTGCTCTGAGGAATTAATATTGCGGTTTGACAGATTTTCTGTGGAAAATATGTCAAACTGTCATTATTTATTCTTCAGATAAAAATTGCCGGACTATTAAAAAATCAGCCCTGAGCAAAATAATATATTTAGGGCTGATTTTTCGAATGCCAGATAATTTTATCCGACGAATAATTTTGAATTTTGGACAGTTCTTCCATACAGACGTCAGTTTCTATCAGACGTCAATTTTATTCCATAAATAAGAATTACCTGTCGATTGAACAATCAGCCCTTAATTGAACAACATTTAAAAGTTGCTAAGTTAATGGATCTTTTCGGTTACATACTTAAACAAGTTTGCCAACAGTTTCATTTCATTGTAGGTACACTCGGCAGCAAAATAAAGTGCGTTGCACTATGTATGTACCTAAGTAATGTGTTTAAGGAAAATGTCCGATGTCGATATGGACAAACATTCACCAGCATTCATTACTAACCGAAAATTTAATTGTTAAACTCGTTATAGTTGACTCACCGGTGTGATCAAACAGGAACTTCCAAAGTAAAAATATTTAATGATTATTTAGTATTAAATTGCTCATTGTGTGCGTGCGGTTAAGAAATATTTGTTAACAGGTTTCCTATGCAAGAATGCATCGACGTGAGATTTAAGCGCAATGGATTTACATTTACACTTTGTGGATTCTACAGTATGCATATTGGATTTACTGCAATTTACGCATGTTGTCCGACCCAATATTTAATAATATTCAGAACATAAAAACTAGAAACTTGTACAGCAACGAAAATGGTTTAAACTTTTTTCTTTACAAGTTGCCATTTGCTAAGCGGTAGGTATAACAATTGGCAACCCCATCGCCAACGACCATTTAAGAACATTTCATTTCCCTTTACTATTAAGAACCCTCCCAAGATTGCAAAGATTGCAAACGAGTATACTTGCTTATTATGCATATTCCCTGTTTTGCTTCATTTCCAGGCCATTACAGATATAATAACAGCTGTATTTAAAAACAGTAATATTTTTGTAAAGTAGTGCTTGCGCGTACATTTATAACCTAGTGGTATAATAACTGCAATTTTAAGTAGGTCATAATAATGCATCGACATTACTCAGTGCCGAGGTTTTAAAAATGCATATGTCATTATCGGTAACTACAGTCAAGTTTTTATTCCACACAACACTAGAAAAGAACTTTTACAGTGGAGGCCATAAATAATTCGGGCGAACTGTACACGACGGAACGTCAATACCTATATATAAAAAAACGGGTTTCTAATTTAAATACTTATAAAAGGAACCTTCATCGTCCTAATTAAGTTTAATACTGGCATGTAAAAAGTTGTGCGTCCAGTATGTTGGGTTGTAAATCGAACTAAGTTGGTTTATAAGTGTACTATTACGGTCAATTAGTACAGCAGTCGGGTTTCTTTGATGGTATTGGGTTGTAAACAGAAAATTGATCCGGACCGCCCTGGAGATGATGTGTAGTTTTATTTGAATGCACAAAGTATTTTGAGAGTGGATCAATGGCCATCAATCGTGTTCAATTTGGTTTGCTTCAATCGGCTTGTTTGTTGGTCAGTTTAGAGTTTGGAGGAATAGTTTTTGTTTTATTTATATTGTATCTATCAATGTGCATTTTGTTAACGTTGAATACAACTTCACTTTTGAAGACAGAATCACTAGACAAAATCGTGCGACAAAGAAGCAAAATCTTTGCAAAACACATCGCAACGAACGCACAAAAACCAAAGTACCTAAATAATTTCACTTGTTGAATAAAAAGTCGATATTATACAACGTGTAACGTTAAATGCGCAAAACCTGAAAATAGTTTGATCAGAATAACGAGCAGAATTAATTGAACCACTTTTTAATACAGGTCACATTTTTCAAAAAATCTTCATTAAAAACGTTTCGGTGTCTATTTATTAATAGGTCAAGCAAGGCAATGTCAGCGCGGCGCAGCGGCCCGGTGACGACTCCTCCCTCGGTAAAGCGTCGTCGCAGACGCAAGAAACGATCAGAATGGCCAGTAAAACTAAAACAGCACATAAATCCTTTACAATTTTTTTAATGACTTATTTTCTCTTTCTCTGAAATACGTCAATTGAATTGAAAATCAGTTGGGGTGCCTGAGGTTTTGCGAATTTAATGTTACACGTTGTGTAACCATTTAAAAACCTACCAAAATAAATCAAAACAAAGCACTTTAGTGTCGCGGCAAACCGTTTCCAAAAGGATCTTAAAAATGTAATACCACAAGCACACGCTGTTTTAAACTTTAAACCGAGCGAACAATATCCGTTTATTATTTACCAGAAGAATGGCTGTTCTGAACAACAGTCTGAGCTCAGCCCGCGGGCCATGAGCTATGAACACCAGGTGTGGCTCAAATAAATAGCCCCACATAGCCCAATACATAGTCACGCTCACTACCAATTATTACGATTAATTGGAAACTAGTCAGAGCCTTTATTTTTGTTTCTGATCGTTAGAACTGTAGGATGTAGTCTAATATATGAGACGTCGCCCCGAGCAGTCTTCGGCCCACGGATTATTTCTATATGCACGTAATTTTTGTGGAGAAAATTACACGTTGTGCCGTCTAATAGCGTGGTTTTAAACAGAAGTGCGCTTAGCGGTGGCACGGAAGTATACGAATACGATGTAGAAATTATAATCTATCAAGTATTTGTATATTATTAGAGGCATTAAATCAAACCTGTGTAAGAAACTTTTGAAGACGAAAAAGTACTTAATTGATTGTTTTGACTGTCTAATTGCAATATCACGAGACGAATCGCATTCCAAAATCGTTTAGATTTTGTTTTTATAACCACAAATCTTTTCTTATACCATTAATATTGTATTTTTATAATGCTTTATTTATTATTATTTTTATCGTAACATTTTTGGCGAACCGTCAGTCAACGCCCAATGATGTCTAAAAGTTTATTCGATAAAACGCACAACTTTAAACCGCTGCCAAAACTACATTAAAACTAACGATATGAGTGACTTAACACCAATACTAGGTCAGGTCAAAGTGACTCGCGATTATCCTCAGCGTAGAGAATTAATGCGGCATGAAAGTTCACAATTTTATTCCATTATCGGACGTTGAGAGAGAGCCTGGTAACGCAGTTCTCATGTAATCCCGGCTCTACGGAAAGCGCTAAAAGTTCGTCCAACGAAGTTTCTTCGTACATTCATAAACATTTTACTTTTGCAAGTTCCGTGTCGAGGTCTGTAACTCTCTATCACTTGATATTTTACATTTAAAGCACGTGTTTTCCAGTAATATTGTTCTTACTGAATTGCCGCCGTTTTGAGTGTTTGAATCTTAATAATTATATTTATGGTTGTTGAAAGTTTTTGTCCGGGTATTAAGAGTTTTCGGAAGTGTCTACGGGCGTTGCGAGTTCATGCCCTATCTGTATGGCGGATCTTTTATGGGTCCCTGCATTTTGGGGGATTCTTTACTCTATAGGTCTATATATATACAACATGTAACGTTAAATGCGCAAAACCTCAGACATCCCAACTGATTTTAATTCAATTGACCTATTTCAGAGAGAAAATAAGTCATTAAAAAAATTGTAAAGGTTTTATGTGCCGTTTTAGTTTTACTGGCCATTCTGATCGTTTCTTGCGTCTGCGACGACGCTTTATCGAGGGAGGAGTCGTCACCGGGCCGCTGCGCCGCGCTGTCATTGGCTTGCTTGACCTATTAATAAATAGATACACCAACGTTTTTAATGAAGATTTTTTGAAAAATGTGACCTATATTAAAAAGTGGTTCAATGAATTCTGCTCGTTATTCTGATCAAACTATTTTCAGGTTTTGCGCATTTAACGTTACACGTTGTATATACATCAGGATAGCGGTTCTTTTCTTATATGAAGGAATTAGGTTGGTATCGTTACTTAAATAATTTGCCTGAAGATGAAGATAGGAATTGAAAGATACCTGTGAAAGATGGCTTATTAACAAAAAAAGTTTTTTCCTTAGTTACGAAAAATAAAGAAAAGTATATTGGATACCCACCATTCGCTGTCTCATATCACTCAATTAACCCGAAATTGCTATCAACTTAACCCTTCAAAGCCATAACATAAAACACGACATCTTACTTTTACGCCCCTTACCCTCAAATAAAGTATTTATTGCACAAAAAACAACGAAATTCAGGGGTAGGGTAACAAGAAAGTACGAAAAGTTGTCGTATATTATATAATTTGCACACAACTCACGTTCATACGGGGGCCATACATGAACGATATGAATAAGTTATCCACCAGCCTAGTCCAGGCCGCTGTGGCTTGTACTTGCGGCCTTCTGGATTTTAATAGTTTATTCCGCTTTTCAGACCAAAACTATGTGCAACACGTTTGTGGCTCGTTTAGGTATTTATGTTCAGGAATTTGGCTCTTTGCTTAGTGCAACGTTGGGAGAAAGAGAGAGACTTTAAAGTGGATTAAAAATCTGGAATGTCACTTTGTATTTGTGGGTTTCTTTAAACTTGCATTATGTCAGGGATTGCATTATGTATTATGAAAATATTCTAATATTAGCCATATTTTTTATTTATTTTTCGCTTGTGGCTAAGTGATAACAGCTGCACGGGTCGATCGATCAGGTTATGCTACGCTTGCCACGATAATGGTTCGTGGATGGGTGACCATCTCCACATACCAAGACCTCTCCGTGCCTCGGAAAGCACGTTAAGCCGTTGGTCCCGGCTGTCATTCGTGGATCTTTGACAGTCGCTACGGGTCGTCAGTAGCCCGAATGTCTGACAACCAGTCCTACCAAGGGGTATCGTATTACCCAGTAACTGGGTTGTGGAGGTCAGATAGGCAGTCGTTCCACTTAAAATACTGGTATTCAGCTGCATATGGTTAGACTGGAAACCGACCCCAACATAGTTGGGAAAATGCTAGGCAGGTGATGATGATGATGATGATGATTTAGTGGGATAACATTATAATATATTTTTTTAATAAGTACTTTACAGTGTCACTGTTTAGCAATTTTGTGGAATTTCGTTTATCTATACCGGATTAAGCTAATTCTGAATTGAATAACTTTTTATTTTTGAGTCGACTTTAGACGTCATTAATCATAGCAGGATTTAATAACTGCGCCATAATATTATGTAGGTCAAGTAAATTTCTCCACTCGTTAAAATATTCATAAATCAAACACAGGATGACCTATTAGCTTCAAGTTACATCGTAAAAATATTAACGATAACATCTTCCGACGTAAACGTCGGATATTTTGCATAGCTGATGGTCATTGGACACCATTTTGTTAAGTTTGGTCATAAAAATTGACCCGAACTGTGGACTATCGGCTCCTGTCATCTGGTCGTAGGAGGGAACAGAAGTTATGGACGAATTTGGTATGTTATAGTTATGTGGGAGTTGGTCTAATAGAGCGATGGTTTCAATTAATAGAACGTAACTGTTATGCTACTGGGGCTTGTGGCTAAGTAATAACAGCCGCACAGGTCGATCGATCAGGTTAAGCTACGCTTGCCGCGGTTGGTCCGTGGATGGGTGACCATCTGCACATACGAAGACCCCTCCGTGCCTCGGAAAGCACGCTAAGTTCTTGGTCCCGGCTGTCATTCGTGGAGCTTTGATAGTCGTTACGGGTCGTCAGTAGCCCGAAAGTCTGACAACCAGTCTTACCAATGGGTATCGTATTACCCAGTAACGGGGTTGTGGAGATCCGATAGGCAGTCGCTCCATGTAAAATACTGGTATTCAGCTGCATCCGGTTAGACTGGAAGCCGACCCCAACATAGTTGGGAAAAGGCTAGGCAGATGATGAACTGTTATGCTACTGATACCCTGGAGATGTATCCAGATATCATCGTCAGCCTGTGTTGCCAGTGGCATATTATGCCTTCCCGATTGGACTACATTGAGCTCGATTTTCGGCGACTCCTTAGCCCAGTACGCTCGGGCGCGCTTTTTCCGCGGCGATCGTTTTTCGCGGACTGAATTTTCAACGCACTGCTTACCGCCGAGAAATGAAAATCCAACGGTGTATTTTTTAACGCCCTGGGATACGATTGGATTCTCAATGCTTGGCTCAATTGGATTTTCAACTCACGGTGAGTTGAAAATCCAGTGCGCGATAAAATCCCGCTGCGATAGTTTTACTTCCGTGCGAACGTGGGCTTATCCACACTCAGACACTAGTACTTATATAATAATAATAATAAGACATTTATTTCAGACGTAGTCCATATACTGTTAGTAACACAACAAACCTTAAAAAACTATTGTTAGTACATACAAAGACAAAGCCACAGAAAGAAATAAAAAGAAATAAAAATCACAAAGTGGCACCGCACAGGAGTACGAGTTATGCCAAGCCCTGGACGCGACCACCCGCAGTGTGTGCTACAGTTCTGATAATGGTTTTTTAGAAAATTCCAAATTCATAACTGAAAGTTCTAAATACAAGTCCTTATTAACACATTGAATACAGGTATCAAGTTCTGCATAGAGCAAGAGCATTAGCACCGAGTAACACTGAGCGATAGTTGTTAGGATCGCTGACCTTGACACATTAGCAGGTACTGTAAGTGCATGCTTAGTATTTGTGTATGTAAAATGACGTTTTTTTAGCAAAAATTTAGATTGTCATAATTTATTTCTTCTTATTTATTTATTTAATCTTTTCGCACACAAAAAAGGTACTAGGGCGGAATTAATGCCTAGATCAAACCAGTAACTTTGCTTGCTACCAGTGTTTTATGCAAAAATGTTGTACAGGTAGAGATTCGGGTCATTTTCAAAACATGTACAAAATAATTTAATTCAGTAAAGAAAAAAAATATAATTATTTATTAATTCGATTACAAATTTTATATGTTGTGAACACCAACTTTAGCTTTAAAGGATAAAATGAGAAAAAATTATGAAAAGTAATTTTTTTAAAATAAACGGAATTTTTCTAAGCATAAAAGTCCGTTTCGTTGGTCAGTTCAGAATCGGTCGACATAAAATTAGACTTATTAAATTAAAAAAAAATACTGCATTATTTAATGGTGTCACACCTAAAATTGTTATTTGTATCATGACAACGAGTTTTTTAATATAATTGGATTGACAATGTCAATGTCATTGTCTATAAGAATAGAATACAATACTCTTTATTATGTACACCATATAAATTACAGACATAAATTACACGAATTTACACATAAGTTTAATGCAAGTGGCGAATACACTTTCAATGTATGGAGTATACAAAAATGTGACGAATTTACTTTGTAGTGATTTTACAATAACCCTATCATGAAACCCAAACGAACAAAAAACATCACACATCACACACACAAAAACAGCACATCATTACATCTAGTAAAGTAACCCTGCACAGCCTTGAATTTGATGCTTCTGTTTTATAGGTCCTTATAATTATAGATTAGAAGGGAAGAGGCCTACGTAGCCTGTACGTACCTTTGTATGTAGGCAAGTAAATGAATATGTGGAGGTGTAATTATAGAGTCTGTTGGGCTGCTCGGGATCCGTAGGGGTTAAACCTATAAATATATTGGCTACCTGCATTTTGCTGTAAAAATGATCAGATTTGAGATTTACCTTAGCCCAAATGTAACCTACTTTTTACGGACTTTATTTATTTTGCATATATGTATTGTAATTTTAGTATATAAATAACTATGTACTTACGTGTCTTCGCATTTTACTAAAATGGTAAGTTCTTAACCACACAACAATTAATTTGTAGTGCACAAGTTATGCAACTCTCAAATAATGTCGTCGTTCACAAAAATCCAGGAGCTAAATCGAAAATGGATTAACAAAATATGTTACAACGCAACGCTAATTCTTTATACGAAAACGATCAAAGAAGTCATAACAACCAATAGCTGTATTATTAACCACTCGGTTTTCTATTATTGTATTTTTTACCGGGCACAATTGAATAATCGCCGAATATCCTTTTATCGTCCCTGAGGGCTGGTAACGACCCGATACGTCAGGGTTAGGAGTGTACGATCAATATTCAATATCCGGGTAGAATTCGCCTCTTCCGATCGCCGGATATATCGGATATACTAACTAGTAACATGACTGGATTTATCTGTGCCGCAATCGTTAAAAATAAGTGAAAATATTAATATATTTTCATGTGTGAAAACGGAAATGATCAGTGGATTTTCCGGCCTTCGCATTTGTCCGTAAACGGCTATCACTCAAACGCAAATTTCTACACTAAAACGTGGTAGGATTTGGTCATAATCACCACGACTAGCTAACTAATTGGTGATTGTATTTATATCTAAAGTTAGGTAGAAGCGTGATTATTACATTCTTCACATTTAACCAAATATCCATCAGACAAAACGCACTACTCAAAAGAAAATTGAAGGCACAGGTACAAATCAACAACGTAGCAATAATAAGTGAAGCTAACGCTATGCAGCTGCAACTGTAAGTGGCTGGTATGATAATAGAGGTAGTTGACCAACAACGCCATTAAGTAATCAATTCCCTTCGCTTACTCACGATAAGGAGTCGACACTTTCTTTTAAATTCTTTCCCAGATTAACTCGGTGACAAATAACTGGAAGGAAAGATTATGCAAACTTTCTACGAGGGTTTGAATACGTAATATCCTATTTTTAGAACGCCAACTAGGGTATGCGGTAATCGTGTGCTTTAGGGATTTGTTGCTATGGGATTTAAGTATTCCATCGGCAATTTAGAGGTTGGATATTCAGGGTCAAATATAAGCCTCTAAGTTGATTACGCAGATTTTGGAAAAGGTCTATTCTTAGCTTTAAATTGTGATAAGCTACTCGTAATATAATGTGAATCGATTCATGGAGTGCACTCAGCTACCTGAATTAAGAAGACGGATTAATGTTGTTAATCAGCCAATGCAATCTTTAAAAATATTAAAGAAACTGTTTAGTCTATTTAGCATTTCGAGGAAAAGTAAACACAAAAGAACCTAGTTTTGTACCTACGAGTATGCAGAGAGATTAAAATATAATGCGACCATTTGCCACAGGTTGCCCGTGCATCACCAGCGAGCATCGTAACCTACATTTCCTTCACTATAACTTTTGTCGGAGATACGAGTCAGACATAAAAGATACTCGTAGTTTGAATTACGAATAGAACCACATCGTGCGAATTTTATGAAGCATTTTGTGATATGTAAAGTGGAGTTGCGAATCCATGATGGCAACACCTACGCGATTAATAAACATGGTAGGCAACAAGGTATCAGGAATCGTGATATTTGGTCCGCAATCTACGATCGCGACCAGCATTGTACAGACGCCAGCACATCAAGCTACCCGAATTGTTATTTTTTCCCAATCAACTTTGAACCTTATAAGTACTTTAGCGATAAAGTTGAAAATCTATTAAAGACATTTGACATATTGTAGTAGCTTGATGTGCTGGCGTCTCTACATTGTTTATTATAATTATCTTCAAATTACCATCATGACTGACTGCCTTGTTGTTCTAGGATCGATCCCCGGATCGCGAAAAGTGTTACTGAGTTTTTCAATAAGGCGCTTTAGGGTTGCAGGGCTGTAGAATCATCCATATTTTTTTACTATTTTATGGGACTTAGATATAACATATCTGGCGAAATGTGAGTGTATTACATCTCTGTCTGTTGCTATGTCGAATACAGGTTGTTGTTAATATCTGCCTTCGATTTATTTTTTATTTTTAATGTCATTACCTCGTCGACCAGAGGCAATAGAGGCCCAGTAAGGACCTTTAACGGAGAGGGATTAGCCATCTGACCCATTTTTGCCCGATGCAGGAATCTGTCACAAAAATTCCCCCTCTGTTAACTCAAACTGACCTCGCTCAGTCTCCTGAGTGACGCATGCTGTTATATCAATCTAAAACACTGTAATAATGTTGCCATTTTAAGGCTATTTATGTTTTTGTTTGGAATTTTTTTGGAGGACCCATCGTTCATATAAATAATAGGTATATTGCGCTTGTAGTATTTTGGAACAGTAATTACCGAATACTATATCAAATCGTTTGTTAAAGCGAGGAGCGGTCATTAGGCTTAGGGGATTTTAAGATGGTAAAAATATTTGGTTTAAAAAAAAAAGTTGCATAGTTTAGAACCTTGTCTTAATCTTTTGAACCGTTTTGAGAAGTCAGTTTGATAAATATATTACCTATACGGTATCCTCATCGGTATTATTATCCTCTAAATCCTACTAATATTATAAATGTGAAAGTTTGTGAAGGTGTTTGGATGTTTGTTACTCAATCACGTGCCGTTGAACTGATTTGGATGAAAATTGGCACATAGATAGACCATTAATTCCTGGATTAACATAAATATGTAATACTTTTAATCCCGGTAATGTGTACCCTTGGGATAATAGTTGAAAGTTACTTTTTACGCGGGCGAAGCCGCGGGCAGAAGGTAGTAGCTAATATTTCAGTAATGGCCATCTACAAGGTGTAACTTAAATAACGCACAACCTCTTAAGGGGTCATTGTACTCATCATTATGAACAACTTTTACTATGGGACCAAACCTGAAATCGCGTAAAAAAATCAGCTGTTCCCTACATTTATGTTCGCATAACTCGTCAAAATGTAGGGAACAGCTGATTTTTTTTTTCGCGATTTCCGGTTTGGTCCCATAGTAAAAGTTGTTCATAATGATGAGTACAATGAACCCTTAAGAGGTTGTGCGTTATTTAAGTTACACCTTGTATATTCGTATTAATTTGAAGTTTTTTACCGAAACCGTTAAAATTGTGTATTTTTACGTACTATTTTTACACTTGTATCGTCAACAGCCACGTCCGGCTATAACCAGTAAGGTTTATAGCTGTACCTTGCCCAAGTAGCATGCTGCTAGCCCATAGTCTTAAGGACAAAACCATAACCCGTTTCCCTTCAGCTGACTTTTATAACTTGCGCATGATAAGCTGCTCCTATGAAGTATATTTTTATTTTTTTGTTAGTATTGCCCGCCATTTTGTTCGCGATAAAAATGGCGGACAATAATGTCACACTCAAGAACCAAATCAAGTAATATAGTTTTCTTTTACCTATAAAAAAAAACTATATTACTTGATTTGGTGACATAGTCTTTTTTGTCACATTAAAAAAATAACATGGTATTAAAGTGAGATATTATTTCAGAAAGTTTTGCAAAATAATAAAAGCTTCATGAGACCAACCCACTGAAAGTCAGATTTAATATCCGTCATTTTTTTTTTGTATGTTGCAAGCACAAACAGACAGACAGGGTTCTCCCCTTTTTGTAACATGACTAAGGATTTTGTAGCATGCAATACTTTTAGCTTTAATTATGAAAAAAACCAGTCAAGTGGAGTCGGACTCGCACACGAAGAGTTCCAAACCACCGAACAATTATTTTATTTTTATTATTTTTTATAGCGGCAATAGAAATACACACTCTGTGAAAATTTCAACTGTCTACCTATTACGGCTCATGTGATACAGCCCGTTGATAGACAGACGGACGGACGGACAGCGGAGATTTAGTAATAGGGTCCCGTTGGATACCCTTTGGCACACAACGCCAGTGGCTTCGTACGTGTTATACTAAACAATGAACCAAATTCCTAGGAAAATGTTCGTAGACGTGGTGAAAATCGAGGCATACGCCAGCTAAAGTTATCTGGAGTTAAATAGAATCTATAAGGACCGACCGACAGATATGTTCGATGCGAGTTTGTTGTGATATAAGTGCGTCTATACCTTGGAATAATTAACGTCACTGTACTCTTTGGTAATCATTATAATAACTGATTCGAAAATTAGTTTTTAATAGGATTAAGTAGTAAAGCGAAGGTGTCGTTCTGTAGTTTCTGCCAACCCCAATGGGAAGAATGGCGGAAGTTTATGTATGTGTATTGTATATGTGTACCCCCTTACTAAAAAACGCTGTACAGCGTCTGTATAATTACACAACGCTTTGTCTTCTTCTTTCGAAAGTCAAATTACTGACGACTGAAATAGAGAAACCGGTATGTAACCATTCATCTGATCTAATACGTTTATTAGTCTTTAGACTTTTCACTACCCCCTTGGGTAGCGAAAAGTTGAATTTTAAAAACGTCATCGGTGGCTTGACCAAAAACATCTTACGTCAATCGGACTGGCTCAATACAAGTAACTAGCATCCGCCCGCAACTTCGTTTGCGTAGAATTCGGAATTTCCGCCGTTTAAATCCTATTACCCGTTTTCCCGTAGGAATGAAGCATTTTCCCGCGGTAAAAAGTAGCCTATGTTCATCAGGGATAATGTAGGCTTCTAATGGTAAAACAATTTTTCAAATCGGTCCAGTAGTTTCGGAGCCTATTCAATACAAACAAACAATCAAATCTTTCCTCTTTATAATATTAGTGTAGATGTGTCGTGTGAATTCAATTGTTTCAGTAAATTAAAATTTGTTATTTGTCTTTTTCAGGTAAACTGCATTAATTATGGAAAACTGAGAATAAAATATTGGTAAGCAAACTCAAATTGATATTATAGGTACTTAATATACAGGGTGGCACAGACGTCGAAGTGCATCCTGTAACCATGGATTCAGAACAAGATTCTAGAATCCCTAGGGTAGAAAGAATGATGAGCGTTTTGTTACCCTCCCTCCAACAGCAATAATTTTAGTGTCGTTGAAAAGGTCTTTCCAATAGGTACAATATTTACGTCGATGACTTTTACGAATTCGTTGTCCATTCGGAGTTATCCCGGTATGAAAATTACTTTTTTTGCAGAAATATATATATTTTTTAATTTTGTATTTCTGCAGTCCATTTTTATTAGGTTAATTAAGGAAACGACGACGATTACACAATAACGCCATTAATGATTGTTATAAAATGTATTTTTTTTTATATTATAATAAATAGTATGACCCAGATGATGATGGTGGCGATGACGATGTCCATCAAAACTCGATATTTGATGGTGGTCCCTTGCTAAACTGTTAATTCAGCATCAGTGGACAATTCACCCTTTATAGGGCAGAAGATCCTGGGCTTGTGTGTTAAAAACAAAACACTGGGATATTCAAACTAATATTTATTGAAAAGTTTTGAGATACTTTTTATTTTTTACTTTAAAAAAATTATGGTGTCCACATTTTGGACACTGCCCCTTCTCATGTATGAAATTGTGCAAAACATGGTGCAATGCATAATGGTACTTTGCATTTGACACACTATATTTTGTTCTTTTTTCCAAGAGCTTTACTGCTGCATTTGTGTAACGTTTAGTTTGGCCGCGAAAATTCAAAATGTATGGTGTCCAATATATGGACAGACCCACAAAGACCCATAAAGGCTTAATAGTAAATAATTAATAAAAAATAGTGTTTAAAATAACTCGAAATCGACAACAAAACAAAGCAAGCGCTACAGTACCTATTATTATACACCTTTCTAGTCATATCAAAATTATAGCTGTTGGAGAGGGTACCACCCTCTGGGGGTACCCTCTGGGAGTTGGAGGGGGTGTTGTGTCACCCTTTGTAAAATTTCTATAATTATGTCTGTAATCTATATGGTGTACATAATAAAGAGTATTCTATTCTATTCTATTCTACCAGGTTCCATTCATTTTTGTCCATCACCCTTTGCTGGCGGTCATAAAAAAACAGCTGTTCCATTTTGACCGCTTATGTACATATGGCACAGTTACGTGTTAGTACAAATAAATATCATCCACTGTGCTACTAAACTAATGTTTGATTTAATTAGTGACATCAGGATCATATCGAATATTAAGTGACTACTTACATAATAATTAGTTATTAATAGTTCATCTTAATAAATAATTATTCAATAGGTAAAGTTATCAGGGATGTCAAACTTGAGTTTAACAAAACTTGTGACGGAATAATTTTATTGAAAAGTTTTATGTTAAAATATGGACCATTTTAACATAAAACTTTTCAATAAAATGTCATGATTTTTTTTCTCGCAAGATTTGATACATTAAATTCTAATGCAATATTATCTAAGATTTGGAAGCATTGGCAAAGTTTAATGCAAGAACTAAGTAGGTTATATTATTTATTATTTAATGGTTAACTTGGTTCATGTCCGAATACAAATAGGAATATTAATTTTATCTCTCAAAGAAAAATAATAGGTATTTTTTTTTAATCCAGAGGCGCAGGCTAGCTTTTGAAATATTCGTACTTAATTAAGTATTATTTTATTTTATGTTCATTTTGAAAGTGGGTTTATTTCAGTTCTCATTCATTATAAGTTATTAATAATTTTATTACTAAAGTAAAATGAAAACGTTTAAGTGAAATGTTTAGGGTTACTCACTTATTATTTTAGTAGTGGTTAGAATAATATTATATAAATTTTCATTTTCCGATATTATTTCCTTGGCCTACAGAATTTAATATCTCATAAGAAAAGTTATGATAATATTCCTTATTTCTTTTAAAAATCGATATGATTCCGTGGACAATAGTGTGGGTTGTGCGTTTGTTTACTATTATACCTTAGCTAACTATTAATATTGTAACGCATAACTGTTTTTTGTCCCAAATAAATAAATAAATAAATGACGGTAGGTTTTATCTTTTTTAATTTGGTTTGGTCTAATTGCCACCTTCAGCATCCCTTCAGATAAACCTGTCTGGTAACATTTAAGCATATTTTCTCTTTATTGTCCCTTTCTCACGAGTCCGCCTTGTGAAAGGATGTTAATCTGTTTTTTTTTATCCGATGTTTCGGAGCAGGTGCTTTCTTCGCTGTCTACGCTGACCTTTTTCAAACTTTCTGCTCAATAATTACGGCACTACCTAACCTCGAATGCTAAGATTCCTGTTTCAATCCAACTTGGTTATGTCTCTGTATATTGGCACGTGAATTAATCTCGCAATTGCCTTCCTCGGCCTCACCGCGAATCAACATGGTATCAGTAGATATTTGCTGACAGATACGATTTTGCATCAGTACGCAGCCGCCGCGAGTAGCATTATCTCAACCGCAGATCTAGCGCTGGAAACGTTCTTGTCCCGCTCTGGTTTCTTCAACACGTATCATTAGTTAATTTATGTTGCTTTCTGTTCAGAATTATGTGGCCAGCGTTATCTATGTTGAGATACTCGTCCGAGTAGTTACGGGTCGACGTCCTTGCGATCGCATCTCGCTCGACCGCGCCGCAGGTGCACCGCGTACACCTGCCCGCCAACTTACCATAAAATGCGATTCGAACCAACCCCGTTGAAACAAAGCTTCATCTCACTCACGCTCGCACAGATAAAAGGGACGGCCGCACAATCACGACCGATATTAACTCAATATACGACGGACGGAACGCGGCCGAACGGAATATCAGTTTTTACCGG
The DNA here is from genome assembly GCA_949629135.1 of Eremobia ochroleuca. Taxonomy (NCBI): domain Eukaryota; kingdom Metazoa; phylum Arthropoda; class Insecta; order Lepidoptera; family Noctuidae; genus Eremobia; species Eremobia ochroleuca. Next base: position 16,101,333 of record OX451386.1, on the reverse strand, counting down.
CGCAAAAACTATTGGAATTTCAAGTCTGGGTTAGCTGCCGACCGTAATCACCCGCCCGGGACTTACTTTTAAAACAATATCTCCGCTTTATATTTCATCGAGGCAGGTGTAATTTATGGGATGTTCTCATCCTTTTTTCTGTGAGTTTTGATTTTTCACTTGCCTTCGCCCCTCGCCCATTGATCGTGTTCTCAGAGTTTTGTTTTTCTTCTGTCTACGGTTCGTCTCGGCCGTCTTTCGCGGTGTTTACTTCGGAGTTTAGATTGGATTTCGCCGTCTCTTTTTAACATTCTTTCGTGTTGTGCTCGTAGCTTATCGTACAATCAGTTCTACAAATAAAAAATCAATTATAAACAACAATATAGAGTGCGAGATGGAAAACATGGCTCTGCTTGGAGCTTAGTCATTGTTGTGAAGAATTAATAGGTATCCCAACGGGTCGCAATATCACAACATCCAATCAATAAAGAAGCGTGTCTGTACTGTGCCCCATTCGAAGAATAACGGTACACTATATTATTTTTAATCTAAGAGATTTATTATTGAGCTCTCAGGCGCTCGCGCTACACTCGCAGTAAATAGTAAAAGTTAATGTTATGATGTTTCTTGAATAAAGATTACTACTTAGTTTCGCATAAAATCTACCTTACCTAAAGGTTAATTATCTCTGGCTAAGTAAGCAGTTTGGGAAAATTAAACAGGCGGGGCGATATAAACATTCAAAATGTGCTAGCATATAGAATAAATAAAGCGTGGTATTCTTGACGAAGCTTAGAAAACTTAATACAAAAGTTACATTATCTAAATAACGGAAGGCAGTCCCTTTACCGACGCATGTTTAATGGAGTGATGTGAACGCGGCGAGGAGTTTTTAAAAGCAAAGTCACGCCTCGGCTCGATGAACAATACATCTTAATTAAATCGTAACTACGGCGTCAGAACTTACGGCCGTACCTACCATATAATTATTTAATTATAAACGTTCCTGTGAGACAATCAATAATTTAAACCCGAGTACGTTTGCTTTGTGAAGGAAATAGTGGAAATCAAAGTTGAGCACGTGTACCAGGGTTAAATAAGTAATGAATCGGCGCTTACGTGCGGTACAGAACGGTTGGATTAAAATTAGCTAGCGAAATACCGCAGGTGCGATGGATATCGACATCTTAACAAAATAAAACAAAAAACAAATTAATTTGATTTTTTTTTTGTGGGTCTGCCCTCAGGTGCGTATGTGTGCAATCACTTCAAATATCAGTATAAAAAATATTTTTTTTTATGTGTAAACTTCTAAGACGTGATGGGTATCGATCGATATTTAAACACGATAAAACAAAAAAAAAAAACCCATATTTCAGATAAAACACTACCAGCGGTCGTTTACACCCTAAAAGAAAATCATCACCCCTTTTTATTTGGTCATGTTCTCATATCGATACCCATCATATCTGTGGAGTTTTGCTAGCTAATTTAATCCGACCCTGTATATCTATGTTGTCAAAAGGACGTTCGTAGTTTTCGGCACATGTCGTGCCGGTAAAGCCGGCAGAATATAAAAAAAATAATTCCCGTGCGTCACGAACACGCGTGCAAACGTGATGCTCGCAATGTTGTTGTTGATAAAGTCGTATAATTGGCGCTAAAGTTATTAACAATTAATTTATTTCAGCGAGCTTTATGTCTACTTTAACGATGTTAGGTATTATTAAAAACGTAAAACTATCAAAATATTCTTACCGTGTGTAATATTTTAGCTTTATCATCATCTTTATGTTCGGTGCTCGTAGGCGATATGGTGTCAGGCTGACACCTATGCACTTCTGTCATCTCTAAGTCCTACGCGTTAAACGGTTCGATGAACGTCTTTCTCATGCTTTAATTTCTCACAGCTAGGACCTGAGAAATACTAAAACAATTCACCTAGTTAGAACATGATAGAGTACGCGTCAAAACAAATTTACCATTTATTATATAATGGCCAATTTAGATGCCGTTCCCAAAGCCACAAATTAGGATAAATTAACATCTTTCATTTGTTCGCGAAAGCCAGAATTATTTATGGTATAATTATAAATTAAGTAATTATAGTGCAGTGAGATCTGCCAGAGGCGGTGGTTAGGGATTTACAGCGCCACATCACGCTAACAATAGGCCGGACCGAGCTGCATAGTTCGTACTCTGCATTCGTTTTGCTCTCCTTACGTTCCAGCAGTCTAGACGTAATATTTCTAAGCAATATGCAGACATATCGTATAATTTGAAACGGACCATTATCGACCTGTCCGTCTTCTAGCTTAAAGTCCTTTTTGGAATGTTAATGCAGACTCAAATACTCTGTTTGATGTCATCTGATATTTTTTGGGCGTACGAGAAAGTATTATGAGCTTGACTGCTGCATTAGTTTGTATTAATGAATGCTAACAGACCAAGTCCATGCGTCGAGTTCAACCGAATTGATTTTTTTTTGTGTGACAAAGTTAATGCGAGCCCTAATAGTCATAACTGGAACTCGTTCGGTGCGGGAGAACAAATCAAATAAAAAGGTCTCACTTTGAAGGGAAGTATGTGAGTTTATTAAAACAAGACATAACGCGCACTCATTTCTAATTCCAGCGAGTGCGGCACCGCTCCTTAACATTCACAGGGCGGTCGCGCGCGGTAGGTGTATTTAATCTGAATTATTCCAAACTGACTGACAGAATGTCTAAGCGACACCCACAAAAAAGAAACAATAACTTGGCTACCTAAAGGGGAAAAGTTTCGAATAAAGAGAACTCTTTGTTTGGCGAAGAATATTAAAATGGCAGGATGTCTCCGAGTCGTGCCAAGTCGGAGCCGGATCGCGAATATTAACCGCTCGACTCGCTTCTGATTAAAGAGAAGCGATTTTGGACAGGATGACTGATGCGCACGTGATTTCGAGGAATAATGTTGTTTATTAAAATATGTAAGCCGTGGACGGACATTTTAAGTTCGTGAAAGGAAGGGCCCGCTTATTTCGTGCATACAAATTAGGGTGCGCTCTTAAAATCGAATAAAGTGAGTGTTTAACCGAAATCTTATAGCGGGCCACTGATTAATGGAATCTTGTTACATGAATGTAAACTGCCTACACTTAGTCGGTTTGAGCAAGAGGAACATGGAAGTTCTGTCGACTAGTCTCGATAAATTTCCGTGGCCCACGTTTGCGTTTGCTGGAAGCGTAATTATCTCGAATTAAGCGAGTCATTACAGGAGCGGCTAACGAAGTCGCTCGTCCCGCGCTCCGCCACCGCCTCATAACCGGAAGGTTCAGTTTCGCCCCCGAATACGGCGACGACTCGCAATCAGTAACGCGGTACCGTCGAGCAGACGACATTCGGTGCCTATATTTAATTCCCTTGTCGTAATGACCGTCATTGTACATTTCAGATTATGTACTAATTAAGTTGCGTGTTCGGATCCTACGTCTTTTCTTCGAAGACGTTAGTGATAGATTGTAATTTTGTTGCTTCCAGTAAGCGTAATAGTGTAATATGTGTCGCGTGACCGGTGAGACTAGGGACAGACACCTTACACTGTGTCTGCTCCAGTCTTGAGCGATCATCTAAATATAGAACTCGTGTCGAGATGATTGTACTTACTGCGAAGGAGCCTGCGGTTTGTTCGGCTTTTCTGCGGTTGCCCGTTTTTGTTCACACCTGCGGTCAACTCCAGTTATGAGATCTCGGCGCGAAAGCTCCCGCCTCGCACTCAAAATAATTATGTTTGTTGTAGAACTTTTCGGCAGCCATATTTGTGTTGAGGACATCTAAATGGTTCGTCACCTACGCATTGTGACTTAATAATGAAAACATTTATTTTTCACAGCTCCACAAAGACGAAACATTTATCTTTCTCGGCATTAACACGCTAAAATCGTGTCGTGCTACTGTCGCCATAAATCATTATCATCAAACAGTATTCCGGGCCGGCGACGACGACGTCGGCTTTCATCGGACGCTTTCAATCTGGCCGTCCTTTATTTCATTACAATAAGTAATTCACTCGCCTACCATTCAGTCACTTTTCGGTAAACATTTTCCGAAATTGGCAATAAATTCCGCTCTAAAATATCGTCCCGTCAACTCCGTAACAATAGACTGAGATGTCGTCTTATGAAGATGTTCACTTGGTTTTGTTTGGCGCAACAATGGTTTTATTTAACTTCGAGCCCACTGCCCACACGCCTCGGCTAATGGTCAGGATTGTATGAAGATGTAAAAATGAATGGCCTACCTTATAAAGGGCTAATAATAAGTTCTCATGCGTCTGCGATCGACGCTATTGTTGTGTTATTTTTTGTGTACGTGTGGATCGTGGTTTATAATGGGGTAGGTGTCAATCGCGGCAGAGGTAGGCAGGTGTAGTCCGAGGCGCGCCGGGAAATAAAAATGCATAATTTCATTCTGCAGCTGCCCGTCAAGCGAGCATCGATTCGAACCGGCCCCGACCGTCCTTTTGTAACACCGAATTCCACAAAAATGTAACAGAAATACAGACGATCATTATTTTTAATTTGTACACATTTGGTTGCGCTTAACGTATATAATGTTAAGTAATTAAATGGTTTTAGGATGCCGTTGCTAAACTGATATATCCAGGTTGCTGTTACAAACCGTAGCTATTTTACGTTCATGAAACTGTTCGGTGTTTTCGATAATAGTCGGTTCGACAGTATAAAATTAACCCTGATTTAGATTAGGTGTCCATACTTGGCTCATATTAGATTTTCGTTTTGTTTAATGCAGTGGTTTCAGAGGTTGTAGATTAGTAGGTTGATATAGTTACATTGAATTCCGATTATTTCGGCTGTACCTAAATAAAGTAAATTATGTTCTACTTATTATTTATTCGAGAATATAATAAGTAGACAATCTTTGTCTACTTATTATATTCTCGTCTACTTATTATGTTTTCGTCGTATACTTGTCATTAGTTTTAATAGAATATTGATTGTTTTTAATCGACCTTACAAGCTTCTAATCAGAACTATCAGTTTACGTTTAACTCGTTGTCTAGCTAAATATAATTTAATTCACTAATTTATTAAACGCCGCCGAGCAATTTAGAAACTTTGTCAAATTACCTAAAATATTTTATCGAACAATATTTTGTTTAGTTAGCCTGCCCATTACATAGAAATACACAAATAAATTGAAATTACTAGAGGTGAACTGAGCGAGGGCGCCCGAAATCAATTCTATGATTAATTAATCAACATCAGACACTTTCATAATTTTGTTTCAACAGTGGCGGCTGGCGTCTCGTTGTGCTCAATTCCAGCCGATTTTCATATCGAATTATGTACTGTGTCGGACATTAACATTAAGAAAAATCCTAGCAGGCACGCGCGGCGCACCCGCCGCTAATCTCTACTGAATAAAACATAAGATGCTCGATAACCTACTATTAAAGTTAAGGCACATTTAATACGACTTTCTATTATCGTGCAATATGGAGCGAGTTAGTGTAAATAGCGCGGGATTGTACGAATAACGCTCCCTTTACAGAATGTTAATTAAATCTTAATAAAAAGACGCGTGGGGAATACTTAATGTTTAGATAAAGGGAAATATGGGTTCGCGTCTTTATGTTATGTTTTATGAGTACAGCAAGGTCGCAGGAAGAGCCTCGGGGTTCGTCGTGATAGGACTAATGTAGAGGTATAACCGACGAAATTATCTACAGCCTCACTTAGTTAAACATAACTACGATATTGATTTTGGTGCTTTACGTTTCTAACATGTTGAACATGTTAGAAACGTAAAGCAATATTGGATATTTGATATTGTTTGCTAACGCTTTGGTATGTCGTAACACCACACATGAATCCCTACATATAGTTAGTGTGCACATAGTCAATTAAAATTAGTCGTTATTATGTAAAACTTTTCATTGTGACCGACGCGCTCGAGAGCTTATCTGTATAATTATGCATTAGGCCGCCAAACAGGGACGTTAAATATTAATTTATGTGTGGCGTCGTTCGCACAATCTCATGGTATCAATTAAACCCACCCACTTATCTCGTAAACTCACCAAAACTCTAGTGTCTATTCCCCGATCAATTTGCTTTATCTATGGATAGCTCTTATCGTCGAATAAAATATTTACAGCACAATAAAGGCGTCCTCCCCGCAATAATAAAGCTAATAACCACGATAATGTAATTTATGAACGCCAACGCAGTCTGTCGTTATTTTTGTTGGTGAACTTAAGTTATCAATTGGATACCGTAAATTAATTAGATATAAACCATTAGAACGACTTACTTAAAATTATTTTTCGTCTAAATAAAACATAAGATAATAAGATTTTTTTTTTTAAATATTGTTATGCAACTGCATCCGGTTAGACAAGAAGCCGACCCTAACATAGTTGAGAAAAGGTTAGGCAGACTGATTGTCTTAAAAATATTTTTAATTATGAAACCCCTAGAATTTTATTACCGAGTTTAGAATAAACAAGAGAGCAAGCCAACCGTACTAGACATTGATAGAGGCAATTTCTTAAAACAACATGGAAACCAAACAATTCGCTTTGTGCGGTATTTCATTTATAGTTTGCGCCTCTTATTGATATTCCTTGCACATCGGACGAGATATCAGCGAGTGGGTATAAAACTTTACGTGAGTGTGAGTCGAGTTGCAAGTGACAGCGATTCGCGAATCGCAAACCGCGACCCGCCCCGGGCAACATCTACAGGGGGTTGATTGCTAACAAGTGAGCCGCAGAGTCTGCAAATGTTTGCCGGCATTAATATTAATTTACAATTCCCCTTTGCCTACATATTACGCATAACATATTCCCGTATAATATTAGGATTTACGAAATACGCACCACTTTTATTACCTACTTAATTTTTTATTCAAAACCACTAAGTTTAAGCTTGATCTCTGATAAGAACTTGATCTAATGTAAGATTAACATTAAAGAGTATTAAATTAGTTATTGGGATTTTATTACCAATCAATGCTTAGTTTAAAAGTCGTCACGGCTCTGTAAATAAAAACAAATGATTTACATATTGAGCTTGACTTGTATTTATCAAGTAAGAGTTTCTACTAAGATTTTTTTTTCTTTGATCTCATTAACATTTCAACTTAAAAAAAAAATAATTATACGTTCAGAATAGGGGGGCTTGTGGCTAAGTAAATAACAGACGCATCATCGTACTACCCAGTCACTGGGTTGTGGAAAAGGCTAGGCATATGATGACTTATAAGCTCAGAATAAGTACATTATGTTGGTTAAATAATTACTGTAATAAATAACTCTTATTTACCATAACATCATGCCTGTATATTTCCCGAAGGGTTAGACAGAGTTGCAACTACGTTCACCCACATTGCGTCAGCTATGTTTAGCAGTGTTTAATAACTCTTCCCTGATATCTTATACTATGTTATTTCACTTAATCTTCTGTTGATTCATCTGTCGTATTGAGTAATTTCATAATCATTCTTATAAGTACAATGCCCCGAGTGCTGTCTCGGGTGAAGCGATGCTTGACTTGCTTAGTAATGTTTAGTATGAAGAAATTACTTTCAATTTGTTCTAACTTAGCTCAACTTTAAGTTAACATAATTATCTAATATAATAAAGATAAAGTGCTTGACATTGATTAGTTAGCTATAAAGATTATTTTGTTTGATAAATGCTGAAAAGTTGTGAAAAGACGATCGTTAGTTTTCAAATTGAACTTACGAAGCAAAGCTTGACTGAAAAGATAAGATACCACCTGAGGGATGAATAGACGTCTTCATTCATCACCCTTTTTTCCCTTCTACCTTAGCTTTGCTACGAAGTTAAAGAATATTTAACCTCTAGCATCACGGCATCACGGTTGCTAACCCGGGGATAATTACTCTTGCGTGGGTAAAACTGGTATCCTGCGGGGGTAATAAGCTGGTAACAAAAATTAGACCAATAAAACCGAACCTAGCTGGCCAGTGCATTTTATGGCCTAACTGTGTAATCAAATGACAAGTCGAAGCCGCACTTCTATTGCAGCGCGCGAAAAATACTTACTTACGGTATTTACAAATTGTACGAGTACGATGCACGCCAGCGCCGAGTGCGCGGCGGTGCGGGATTTATATGTAGGTAGTATATTCGTAATATGTTTGGGGTAAATCAGTTTCCCTGGCTAAGTAATAGGGGTGACAAGATCAAAAAGGTTAGGAACCACTGCTCTATCACCTTTATAATATCGATATCAACTACTTAAACCTAAGTTGTACATTTATTTGCGGAGCTCGTAAAATGACTTCCAAAGCCAGTACAAATTTCACTTTACTCACTGTACTGGGCTTTCTACAAAAAAAAAAAAAAAAAATACCCTCTTTCATCTTCAGAAAACTCGCTGCAACCCTTTCCCCGCTATCCGCTGTCACTAACACCACACCCCAAACCCCGATGCAGTAGGCAGTTACCGTCACGATCGCTCGCGGGCGGCATCGTCTGAGGGTGGCCCACAATTCATTGTGCTTTGTTTGTCTAGCGTTTCCTGCATCGTTCACTTCACCGATTAGTGATGTTCATGCAAATTGTCGAACTTGTAGTGAAATCTAGTGTTTTCGTGAAGATCAATTTGTTTTAGGAAATGATAGGTTGCATTAATAATGTCGTAAGTTAATTATGTGTGTTTGAAAGTGGAGGCAGAGCTTATAGATTTTGCTAACAAAAATTGGTTTTGTGTCTTTAATAGTCTATTATAATAATATGGTGTTTCAAAGCAAAGATAAAGCTAAAAGTTTTCGTCCTGGGATTGGTTTTGTGTCGTTAATAGTATTTTCTATAGGACATTATTTATTATGTTACAAGTGCTAGCAAATGTTTTCATGTGAGTTAATCCTCAATTCATTATGCTTCGTTTGTCTAGCGTTTCCTGCATCGTTCATTTCACCGATTAGTGATGTTCATGCAAATTGTCGAACTTGTAGTGGAATGTAGTGCTTTCGTGAAGAGTTCAATTGTTTTAGAACATGATGGATTGCGTTAATTATGATGTAAGTTAATTTTGTGTGTTTGAAAATAGAGATAGAGCTTAGGTATAGCTTTTGCTAATTATAATTGCTTCTGTTGTTAGGGGCCCGTGGCTAAATAATAACAGGCGCACAGGTCGATCGATCAGGTTAAGCTACGCTTGCCGCGGTTGGTCTGTGGATGGGTGACCATCTTTACATACCGAGACCCCTCCGTGCCTCGGAAAGCACGTTAAGCCGTTGGTCTCGGCTGTCATTCGTAGATCTTTGACAGTCGTTACAGGTAGTCAGAAGCCCGAAAGTCTGACAACCAGTCTTACCTAGGGGTATCGTATTACCCAGTAACTGGGTTGTGGAGGTCAGATAGGCAGTCGCTCCATGTAAAATACTGGTATTCAGCTACATCCGGTTAGACTGGAAGCCGACCCCAACATAGTTGGGAAAAGGCTAGGCAGATGATGAATTGCTTCTATTTTTTTTTTTATCATAACTAATATTAAAAAGTGAAAAGATTTGTTTTTTATATGTTTGTTAGTTACGCTTTCACGCTAAAACGGCTGAACAGAGTAGGATATTATTTTTTACATGGGAGACCATAACCCGGATTGTGTCATAGGATAATTTTTATCCCGATATTCCCACGGGATCACGACTTATGCTGGTGATACCGCGGGGCGCAACTAGTTAAGTATATATTTTATAATGTTTGAAAGCAAAGATTATTTTTTTTGTGTTTGTGTTTTTTCATGCGTCATGTTTGCCGCAACTAAACGTATTTTCTTTTTTTTCCGTTCATTCTTTAAAGTCTTTTTCCTGTGATTATGGTTTTGTGTCTTTAGTATTCAATAGAACATAATTTATGTAAGATACAAGTGCTAAACAATGCTTTCATGTGAGTTAACCTACAATTTGTTGTGCCTTGTTTGTTCGTATCCTGCATCGTTCACTTCACCAATTAGTGATATTCATGCAAATTGTCGAACTTTTATTGAAATGTAGTGCTTTCGTGAAGAGTCCATTTGTTTTAGAATATGATGGGTTGGGTTAATTATGATAGATAGATAGATAAATAAATCATTTATTTGGCGCACACAAAAGACAGCACAACACACAAAAGTACAATAAGATGATAACCAGTTACATCAATTAAATAGATAAAAACAAGTTGCCGATATAAAAACAAATAAATCACACACATCGAAATAAAAATGACACTAATTATGACGTAATTTAATTAAACGTATTTGAAAGAGGAGGTAGGTTTCAAAGCTATTGTTATGTGAATAGTTTTGTATCATCAATGACCTTTCGAATATGTGTATCCTAACCTACAAGTGCTGAAAAATACTTTCCAGTTAATCTTTTCCACGTATCAGTAAATAAAAACATATACAATTACCATACTTTTACCTTCACCCCATGGAATAATAAACCTTCTTTCATAATTCGTCTTCAAGTAAATAGCTAACTCCTATTTTAGCCTACTTTATATTTGAAATACAGTTTCGAGCCGAAATAAAACATCTCCCGAGTAGTATGCGTGTATTTGAATATGAGGCACGGAATATAAAACGAAGGTCTTAGATTTTTCGCAAAGTAGTCTTAAAATATGTACGTTAATGTTGTTGAATACGAATGTCGTCTCCATCTAGACAATTTATTTTGACTAGTCGCTTTTGTCTGCCCTTTAAACAAGGTTTTATGTTAATGCTTTGTCAACGTGTAGATTTTTTTTTATATGTTTTATTTATACGTCTTTTGTAGTATTTGATCTACTTTTACCGAGGTTTATTTAGATAATTAGGTTACATAATACATAATCAGCGTATAACGTTCCCACAGCTGGGACACAGGTCTCCTGTCTGTGAGAGGCAGTGGGCCGTAATCCACCACGCGGGCCCAGTGCGGGTGGGTAGATGTCACGTGTCTCTGAATTTATTGTTCTAGGACATGCCGGTTTCCTCACGGTGTCTTTCTTCACCGTTTTGAAAACAGTGGTGATGAAATAATTTACACAAAGTACTCGTGGTAAGTCGTGGCTGTTCCCAATGGGCCACCACTACTCTAGAATATAATAGAATACTTTTTATTATGTACACCATATAAATGACAGACATAAAAAATAGAAGGGGGGGGGGAGGTGGGATACTCGCCCCCTATTACATGGTACTTAAAAATAACTGGCGAAATGTGCGTGTAGCTACTATAGGTGACGGAGTCGCGTTACGTCCGCTGCGCGTGACGTCCGTTTATGGCCCTATTGTATTCTTGAAGGTGATTTTTTTTCGGATCAATGGCGTTATAGCCGTGCTATGCGAGCACAAACATACAAACAAACACATACACCTTTAAAAAGGTGCGTGAGTACGCGCGACAAAAAGTATCTCTTGATAAGTCTGCTCGCCTAGTAAGCATGCTTCACAAAATGTTGATTTGACATGTGTGATTTTTTCTAATAACAAGCACTTTTAGCGTTGAGTGTATTTTCAGACGGCTGTAAAGCGACTGATAAGAGATAAAATCACCTTCAAGAATACAATGGGGCCATAAACGGAAGTTACGCGTAGCAGACGGAACGCGACTCCCTCCTACTATAAGTACATCTCTGACTAACGTCTCGTAGATACAGGCATGCTGTTATGTTATGTCCGTTAGGTTACATAACGGTATGAATAAAATTAAAATTCAGCGTTGTACGAAAATAATAAGTACAGGATCTTTTAAAGAGCCCTCTTACATTTCGGTATTGAGCGTGCATCTTTTTTGTTTTTTTTTTTATAAATGTCTTCTCGCAGTTCAACCTACGAGATGGTCCTCTGCTTAGCCGGGCTTGCCTGTGGATGCCTCAATAAATTAAGGCCTCCAGCCAGGGCGAGCGCGCGCAGGTACAATAAAATGTATAGTACTTTTATTTTATTGAATAAAAAATCAAAGTATAATTTTTTTTTTAATTGATATTGTTTAAGCAATAATTGGAAACTAGTTTGGTATAAATACTACGTGAAAATGATGTAGAAGTTCGGAGAATTGAATTAGGTCCAGTCGTTTTTTCTTTATTTATAAGGCATATAACAAACATTGTATTCAATTATTATAAAAGTATATAGTATTTGTGATATGAGAAAAATTAGAGCTCTCAAATCAGCTGTCCATGACTTTTTGCCTAAACATGCATTGCTATAATATATAATTACTTAATATAAATAATAATAAAAAAATCGTTTTATTATTATTATTATTGAGAGGAGGAAACGACCTATCTTTACCAGTTAATTGTTGTTTATACCAACCAACGACTAGTATTCAATTTCATTCAACGAGGAAATCATGCATCTACGCGCACTTCTTTAAAAGGCCTCTTAACCCTTAATTGCATGAATTTTACTTTTTACGCAAATTAAATTTATTTGGATATAACATTACCTCTATAGTAAGGAAAAAATATATTCAAAAAAACACTTTTTTTTTTTCAAAATGGTTGGTGGAAATTTACATCTTTAAGTAATCAGAACGAATCTACTGGGAGCAAAATGAATTGAATATCTCTAACAATTGGGGAATCCCCCTGCTCTGTGGAAACGAAAATATGGCATTGGATTGGTTGATGGAAATTTTCATCAAGATGCAGTTAAGAGGTAAAATCTATTATACAGCATGTGCGGCCAGAAAATCATGCAAATACCTTCATTCTGTGCGGTAGACTGGTCCTGTAAATGCACGGTCACATTACCCACAGGTTTACAGTCATTATAATACGACAAAGGCCTGCAACCGATCGCATCGGATCTAATGCTAAATACCAACTTATCGTGTGTGTGCCTTCGTAAATTGTATGTAAATACGTGAACACCTGCTGAATATATTTGTATAAGCGTTAGTCCGCAAGGCGTGTTTGAGAATGCTCAATAGGGTGCATTTGACTGTGTAAACCAATTAATATGGGCAGTCCAGTATGATGCGGTGAGGTGTTATGTAAATTGCCTGGGGATAAACGTGTGACAACTCATGAGAACTACTCGGGACTTGTTATTATAATGGTAGTTTGTTTATTTCTAACGGCAGGCCCTTGATTGGTATGACAGAGGCGAGTGGTGAGCCCTTGACGTTTTTGAAGAACTTGGAAATTCATATTTTTATAACATACATAATATCACGCCTATTTCACCCGAAGGGTTAGGCAGAAATGTACCTAAAGTACAGACGCCAGCACATCAAGCTACTACAATCTGTCAAATTTCTTTAGTAGATTTTCAATTTTGTCGCTAAAGCATTAATAATAATAATAATAATAATAATAATCTTTATTGCATCAACAAATTGACAACCATACGAAAATTATATTTAGGGTGTACAATTTAAAAAAAAAAAAAAATATACTTTATAACAAAGTCAACATGTTCTAAGATGGATTGAAGGTCTCGGCTGTCATTAGACTAATTCGCCCTAACCCCTCGTACTAGTAGAAACTGTATCACGAGCGGTTAGTGTTCCTTGTCCTTAGAGCAGCACAATACTCACAAGTCCTCACTCGAGAGGTGAACAGATCTGATATACAAAATTAGTTCAAAGCCTGTTATTAATGGTTTATTAGGTTCAATGTTGACTGGGAAAATTTGACAGTTTCCGGTAGCTTGATGTGCTGGCGTCTGTACATCCAGACTTCGCTAGTTATGTTTGAGTAGCATGTAATAGGAGGCGACCCTATTGCCCTCAACCCTGCACAAATTCCGACTCCGGGCTGCTAAAAACCCTATAATAATTTGTCCGACCCGGAAATCGAAACCATCAGGGTAATTGCGTAACACACTAGTAGTAGCAATGAATGGAGGGGCCCGTGGCTAAATAATAACAGCCGCACAGGTCGATCGATCAGGTTACACTTGCCGCGGTTGGTCTGTGGATGGGTGACCATCTTTACATACCGAGACCCCTCCGTGCCTCGGAAAGCATGTTAAGCCGTTGGTCCCGGCTGTCATTCGTAGATCTTTGACAGTCGTTACAGGTAGTCAGAAGCCCGAAAGTCTGACAATCAGTCTTACCTAGGAGTATCGTATTACCCAGTAACTGGGTTGTGGAGGTCAGATAGGCAGTCGCTCCATGTAAAATACTGGTATTCAGCTGCATCCGGTTAGACTGGAAGCTGACCTCAACATAGTTGGGAAAAGGCTATTCAGATGATGACTATTAGTAGCAATGGGTTTCATTTTGACAGTTCAACAACATTCATTGCGTCATTTGCGTTGTTGAGCAAACACATTTTTCGAACATATGGAGCAATGGATTAGAAATATGCTAGAGAGTAAAAGTTTTAAATGAAATTTTCCAAAATACCAATAAACCCTAAATAATAATCATTAAAATTTATTGAAAATACTCGCGGAATTGATTAATTTGATAGGCTCTTTAAAAATACAGTAATATTTTGAGATATAGTTAGGTAATAAAGTAAGTTTCATGTTTAGGAATTTTATAGTTAAGTAGATATCTATTCAGAATACCCAAAAAATATAAGTTTGATTCAGTAATTTGTAAAACAAAACCCTCCAATAAGAAACTATTCTAATTTTACTACAAAAGATTAATCATTAAAGTTGCGAAATATACCGCCTCCAGTTTGACTAAATTTTAAAGTTCTACTATTGTATCTGAAAACCCCTAAAAGTTTAGTTTACAATAGAGAGTAATGACTGGACATATTAGACAAACAATGGTCCTTTTTTGCGCACCATTAGGAGTTTGGTCCTTCTGAATTTGTACGAAAAGGGGATCTGCAGTTGGATATCATTATTGCTCCCAGTACGGCAGTTTGTATTTAATAGTATTTTTAAACGACATGAATAGGGAATTCTAAGAATTGAGATGCAGGGGTTGATAATGTACCCTCATCGTTTTTTATGACATTAATTGCACAAATATTGTAATGGGACGTCCTAATTTATTGTAGACTCCAAACGTTTTATATTTTATTACTTTTACATTTAAATGTCTACAAAAAACCAGCTGTGCATCGAGGCTCCAGTCATGTATTAAGTTTCAGCTGTTCCGGGGTAAAAAATTCTGCCTATATTCATTTTCCATTTTCAGGGCAAAAACACTCTGTCGTCTTCCAAATGCCGCTCTGCCACTCTGGCAAACAGACATCAAAATTGATTCAGTAAATTAGCCATGAAAACTCAATGTAAAGACACACAGAAATTACTGTCACAACTAATAGGAGAGAAATAGAAAGTAAACAATAAAGAAAGGTCTCCAAGCCCGTGTATTACATGATTACACAATAAATCCATAGATTTTGATGACGCTATTAAGCAGAACAAGTATCTATGCCTCTAATCAATAAGAGACACGGGATACTCGTGTAAGACATGTAGAACTAATAAAACAAAACCATTATCGTATACGAACCTACAATCTTGTTAAGTAAGCCTCGGTGCACGTATAATGATATTGACAAGATTTCTTTTTATCTAACGCTCCAATCAAGACGGCACTCGCGATAATAGTAATACAAGAAAACAAGAAAAAAGTTTTTAAGTTATCGTCGCTGTCAGTAACACTAATCTTACATCTCACGGAATGTCCGGATACTGACGTTTCGAAATTGTCACTCTAGACGAATTATTAGCCGTTAATGTACCGTCGTCGTAACATTTTACTGGTTTACAACCGCGCCACTTAGGACCAAAGCTCAAATTACCTTAAGCCTTATCCTATTAAACCGCTATTTTGTTATCTAAAAGTATACCTGGCTACTTTATCATTTTTTATACAAAGTTTTAAGCTTAGTAAGTTTTATAGCTATTTTATTGATAAAGTATTAATAGATTACACTGTCCCGTGACTGTGTTACGCGGTATTAAAATTGAAGATGATAATTCTTCGAATATTTGAGTGCCAGGTCAAAAGAGCTTTGACATTAAGATAATATTTATTAACAGTAAATTGACGAACGTATAATACAATTATAGTAAGTAATACAAATGCCTAAAGATCATTTCTAATCATTGATTTAATTTTAGAAACTCCGTATTTTCAATTTCGTTTCTGGTGAAACGAAATTCGACGGACGGATGGGTGACGGGTGGTGGTGGTCTTAAAAAAGTTAGATAGTCGATAGATTGTCAATATTTGTGTTTGCCGACAACATTGATCGCTCCACATATGACTATCGAAGCGAAGCAATGTCTGAGAGCAATAATTTGTTACCGATATCAGGCCGACAACCTGACCGGGATTACCGTTACCAGATTCAGTTGATGACGAGATAGAAATCTATTAATAACATTCGGACAGTGCCGACGGACAGATCCATAAATGATGAGTTTCATTTCAGATAAGATCATATCGGATATCTCGGATGATTGATGGAACTCCGCCTGATATTACTCAGGAATTCTTAAGTGTGCTCGAGTATTGTTTTCTAGCCCATTATACACGCATTAGCATAGTAATAATACATTGTCTATTACTCCATCCTATGTGGTAACTTTCGAACTCGTGTAAGTAATATATTCTAATTAATTTTCAATTAGAAAAGGCATTTTAAATACAGTGGAAAATGTAAACGCTTGTGGAGTTCTCTTTGTGTACAAATCCTTTGGAGGATCTAGATAAGTATAACTTTGAAGAAAGTTTCCTCCGCTTCATAATTCTTTTGAAAAAAGACTTCTTAAGTGTAAAACTAAAGACCTCATTCGTCTAAAACAAAAGTTTCTCATTACGAAATTCTTACCATCTTCCTGTAAGTACTTATAGTGGTTTAGAGAAAGACATTCTTGTACTCCAGGTGTATTAAGAAGAAAAAACAAACAACAGTCATTCTAGTCGTGTATGAGATCCATTTGATTGTGCCGAGTCATCGCCTGGTGATGTACTTAGCTTTATTGTTAACACGCTTCAAAGAAAAACAAATGAATTTAAATCACCAGCCAACATTGAGACGAGCGGAAACGCGGAGGCGTTGTTACGAACAAAACTTCGAGACATTGAGTGTATTTTGTATAACTATCTCTTTTACACACCGCCATTAGCCTGGAAAAGAAAGAGATGGAAAGACAACAAGAAAATTCATGAAAACTCTAGCTAGTAATTTTTGCTAATTTCCCGACGTTGAAACAGTTCGCAAGATGAATACCGGTTTTATTACTCTTTATTTTTCTTTTGCATAATCTATTCCGCAGTTCGAGATACTTTTGGTAAATTTACTGTACAGTTTTTATTACATATTCAAGTGAATTTAATGTAGGAAGTATAGCCAGTGCTAAAATGCAATGTTTATGAGTCTTACAAAGTATTTATACCGATCTACCAAATACACTACTCGATAAACCAAGACAAATGGTAAGACCCAAAATGGATGACGAAACTAATAACTTTGTGGGTTTTAATCGAAATGGTCGTATTACGACACTATTGGGTTAGGGACGGCTGTCTTTCAACAATCTGGATAATAACTATCATTTGGGTAATTGCTATTAATTAATTAAAGGCACCGTACTGAATTTGAAGCCTTCCGCTAACGACCCTAATGACTTAAATACTCCACGCGCGTTGTATCTTGCAGCCCATTGATTTAATAGGAATGAAATGTTTTCGATTGAAAAAGGGAGGAGTGTATGTGGAATACTTTAGCGGGACCACACACCGCCGTATCTCTTGCTGCTCTAATGATATGCACATTTATTTTAAAGTTAATGTAATACACTTTATACATGGGTGTTGATTTTATACAAGCTGTTGGTTTAATTGAAAGGAATGAAGAGCTTTGTAAGTTTTATCAGGATAATGTGTTATTGAAAGAAATGGTTCTCAGCGTTTTCTGGCCTATTGTCTGTCATGTTTATGGGAATCATCGTTTTACCAACATCAACAGTTTGTGTGGAAGGATTTATTTCCGGAATTTAATTATTGGCTTTTATACTAAAGGTCAAATGTTTATTTACATTCAATAAAGGTAAATTGTTCACTTATTTAGTTCCTGATATGGTTTTTAACCAGAATGGAATCTGAGCGTACAGTTAGGTACTTGATTGCGAGTCAAAGCTTCAGCTGTGTCGTTATTGTCACTTCACATATTTATGCCAAACACTACACAACTAAATAAAACCCTCTTCAAGCTCTATAAAAAGCCTTTAATATTAGCATAAACCACTTGTTTGTATGTACCCACACATTTATTTGGCACTCACTGTTTAGAGTTAAAAATTTCATTTGAATCTGGCACTTTGCCCGCGATAAGAATCTTGTTCAACTTGTTTATACAGTCAAGTTTATTATGCCTACTTAACATAAGCGTACTTACTTACATTATTGTGTATATTCTTGTCGACTTATGGCTGTCTAGTGCACTTTCCTTAGTGGCAAAAGTTGGGTTGAGAGCGTAAATTTCTTTCTTTTCTTCGAATTAACAGAATTCTTTGACTATATTGTTATTTTAATGACCTTTTTTTCTATAACCTACATACGGTTTTCTATTGCCGAAGCAGGTTCTTTATGTGGCCTTCTGTAGCCAATCTTTTGTCATGCTTTAAAGTAGTTCTATTATGAGTTTTTGGAACTACTTTGAGACGGAGTGAGATTTTGATTAGATCCTTTCAAACTTTGTTAAGATTACGAGTATGATGACTGGGGAATACGTTTTGTTTTAGTACACCTCTAAAAGATTCAAATCCAATTGGAAGATTGCACTGTATAAGTTCAGTAGCAGCAGTTATTATTTGTTTTGCGCCCAAGAGAAATAAAACAACTCATTACAACTTGCGCCAGAGACTGGCAAAGTTCACAAAATGAAAAAAAAAAAGTACAAAGTTCAAAACTATTATGAACGAATTGTAACAAAATAAAAAGTGAACAAAAGTCACGTTTCTGTATAATAGCGATTTACGATAAATAAAATGGCCTGGATTATTTCCAACATCGTTTTGAACACTATAAACGATATTTATTTAAATTGATAAATTTACTGCGTGTACTCTTAAATGTATGCGATGTAAATCTTATGTTAATAAAGTAAATGTTAGCGTCGGTTTATCCCTTGTACATTGATCTCGGCGAGTGTACAAGCTAAACAATGATAATTTCAAAGGGCCCACGTGTGTTCCGTGAATCGAAACGTGGCGCGCTGGGCGGCGCGGACAACTATCTCTCCACTAATCTGCATAATTTGGACTTCCAAACATTAAATGCACACGTCTACATCATAACATCCAATTATCAACCTTAACCCTACACCATAAAGGTCAATCATTTTAATTTCCAAAACGCACAGTGAATATACCGCTGTCGCATGCTTTGCTCTTGACTTTGAAGCGGCGATGAGTTCATAGATTTTATGGCAGTGTAAAAAGTATTTTATTCGTAGTCACATGAACACGAGTAGGACGTTATCTTAATATATTTTTAATAAATATATCACACGTCATGTCAGCTTATTTATGTGTCCAAAATAGAAAAAAAACCTGACAAGTCAATTCCATTAATTTAGCCTTAAAATGTTTGCAAATAAAGAGTCGAGCCTCCGTTTCGCAGCAAGATGAATCTTCCTAGAAGGATAATAAAACGGACAATATTTCTCGTTATATCACGTGATGGATGGTCTGAGCAGCCAGGTAGACGTGGTGATTATTAAACTTTTTTTCGCCCAAAAAAATTCTACCCAAACATAAACACTTCTATTATTCGGAGTACAATGGCGGACCAAAACTGGCGCGCCGAATTCTGATCGGTTACGCTAGTTTAACACAGTTAATCGTTATTTTTTACTTTATGTCCGTAGTCGTTATTAACAATTTCATCTCATTAATAAGCAGTGGAGCAAAAGAAAACACATTTGAGCGGCGGGCTCGTGTTACACTCGATGGTACCGCTCGCATTAATAATGTTAAATGTTTTATTCAGATCATATGCCGCCATTGCATCAGTAGGTACAATATAAAACTTCTAATTGATATGATGCTTTTCATTATAACGGTGATTAACCTCGCTCGCCTTTGTCTAATGCTTCTTTCCCAATTTCTCTTATTGCTATCATTAAAACGAATAGTCGTTTTCACGGTAGAAAGTCCAATTTGTCTGATTTATATTTATAGCATTCGGCTATTAGCAAATGTTAGCCGAAATAATAATACCACCCTGTGTTCAGCAACCGCATAACCACTCAAATCCAATTCACAGCATCGCTTCTTTTATGCCGTATAACAATGGATAACGCTAATTTATTTCGACATCGAGTATCGTTGGGCACAGACCCAATATAGAAAAATTAAGTAATTCATTCGGGTTGAAAGGGTAGAATGTTTGTATCTGACGTAGAAAAAAGCGGTACCTACTATACAGGCAGCAGTCAGAATGGGCGCGCTTGGCTGCCTCCCCACGGGCGGGCACCGCTCATTCTCCCGTCCAACGCATTTTTATTCTGATGTTTAGATAAACATTAATAAGTCCCTAAGGCATTCCCTATTCTATATGTATCTAAAATGGCGGTTGGCAAGTTAAATGATTTCCGGAAAACGAGTTATGCGCCATACACCCGAACTCGAACGATGTGAAAGAATGTTAAATTCAGTATGCGTGTGTTTTGTTAAGATATACATCAAATTAGTGCGCATATGTATGCGTAATGCGCTGTTTATGTAATTTAATGTTGATAAGGTAATTTATTCACGTAGAGAGCCATCAATTGTATGGTGTCATCAAAATCCGAGTGGCGTTTAGAAATGAAAGAATCGTAATGAGAGTTCCCAGGTAGAAGTCGGTCAAGCGCACGAGTGTTGAGCAAGCAGGCGCGCGGAGTTACAGCAGTTAATGAAGATATGCAAGTACACTCGACCATGTAAACAAGCGAACCCAGAGGCGCTTTTTCTGTTTGCCCCCGCGGGATTAGTAATTTAAAAGTCAATGCGGACACTCGAAAGGGTCAATCGCATCGCTCGGCCAGTGTATTGAAAACAGATACCCTTTTCTGTATTCCGGTGGTGGCTCATGAAAGTTATAAGGGCTGAGTTGTTGAACTATGTAATTGACTTGGTTCTGCGGTCGCAGGCTTTGTTCTCCGGAGGGCGGATAATCGAAAACGCCTCTGGTTAGCCCGAATGATGGGAGAGAAACAATGCGAAGTTGATATGTGGATTCGCTAGACGGTCCCTTGTTTGATTTGCAAAGAGCTATTTGCTCGTCGAAGACTGCGGCTGGAGCAGGAAATTGGACCTTGCCGACGGTTTCGACTACGCTAACACTTGTCCAATTACTTCCTTTTCAGCAGTTTAACTGTTAAATGCGAACGCTCGTTTTTAATAAAGGGCGTAACTCGTTTCGTCACAAACATGTGTGACAGAACAATTTCCGAGAGACACGAAATAGTCGTCGGAAAAACTAATACGTTACACGAAAATAAAAGGAAAACGGAGAGATGCGACGCCGGTCATAAAATAGACAAAAGCGTTTAGCTAAAGCACGGATAGTGATCTATTTAGGTCTGCGCGCCATCATTTTTATTTTCTCGCACAAAACATGTCGGCTGTCGCTCCGCATTATGCCGCCGAGCGCCACACGTAACATTCGACGATGTTTTATTTTGGGTAAATGTGGACGTTCCAATGATTGACTTATCCGGGGGTAACTTGAGAGGCTCTCGCGAGGTGCGGCCGCTGCGGCCCGACGCGGCCCGCTCGCCGGCCGCCACCGACTCCACAGTTGTAACACTATCCCAGCTCTCCGACTACAAACACAACTCAAACACTGACAGCTATCTTAAAGTGAAAGGTCGTTTAAATAACTCTGATACATATATCACGGATTTCATAATTCAGTCGGATGTGCGTCGACCAGACGTAAAATTTCTTAAAGAGATATGATTCTCAAAGCGCATCTCAAGTCGTATCTTAAAGATCATGGTTGCTTAATTTATTCAATGTGTTTTTAGAAAATATAATATTCTACGAGCTTGAGTCAACTTAAGTTGACTTTAATAGTTGAAGGCAAGTAAACAGAATAAATCTCCGACATGGTCCGCATCGGTCGTGTTGTGTCGCGTCGTCCACAGCGACTAACACTAATCTATCTTAGTTTAGAACGGCCCGCCTTCGACAAAATGCCTTTGTTTTACCAATGGAAGGAAATATCGACGGTCTCATGTGATTTAAATGTCTTATGTTTTAAGAGAAAGCTAATACGGATGTAGGTACCATCTGTGTGTTGTCTTTTGCAAATGGTCCCGACTCGGGAGTAGTAACTTGATCCGGGACTACACACAGGATGAGTGAGTGTGGAGCAAAATAAACTTATTGTATTGACTGAACAAAGAAGAGACTTCGAAGAATATGAATGTAACGACACGACTGCAGCTAGCGGGGCTTAGCGCCAAATGTAAAGGAAATAAAAACGTGGAATTCCAGCCGAGTATGTTGGCTTAACGCATCACCATAATTCAATCGTGGCCCGTTCCTTTGCTACCAAAAAGAGCATCGAATTTATTACAAAGCTCTTTGGTTCGGGAACCCCTACCTATTATTTATGGCACTCGGTTGGTCTGTCACAAAAAACGGACGGGTGCTTCGAATATCTCAGCGGGCGACTACGAAACATAAGCTGCAATAACACGCACTTCCTACAGGCTGAAAGCACGGTACCCGGCCACGGTTGCACATTTGTTACCGGTGTTTAGTGTATTATAAACCTTGTGACAATGTAATATAAAACATTTTTAAAGTCCATTAGGTGGTGTTCGTGCCTGGGTATGCTTAAATAAATGATAATCCGGATTTATTGAAAGTAGGCTGCAGCGTAGGAGATATGTTTCAATGCGAGCCATGTGGTGGCAAATGTGGGAACCCCGCCAAGATGTTGTCCTACTAACGACTTTGTTACTTCATTGTTGTATTGTTATAAATGTGTTTGTTTCAGAAATAAACTCTTTTATACGCTCATTTATTTTTTATTCAGTAGCGCATTTTATAAACCATGACGTTAATATTGTTTGGCATTTTGGATTTCAAGTGAGACACATGTTTCCGGTCGGATAGATTTAATTTGAAATGAATGAATGCTCCGATCAAGTGCACTTACGTTTTCTGTTCAAAATCCACGTGCAGTTTCTTCTTTACTTTTTTTTTGCCTTTAAAATCTTTAAAAAGCTTTTAAGTAGCACCGGATACGAATTTAAAAAAACAGTACCTTCGACAAACGCTTTACCGTTCGAGATGTCATTGAACCGCCTTCAGAATTAGGCAGAGATCCCTTCTTTACAGGCTGTTATAAGTCCTCTTTTGTCATTGGAGAACACTCGAACAGCAAAGCCATTTAGAAGCAGCTCTAATTATACAAGACGTTCGTACGAAAGACGCGCGTAAACCAACCCCCGATGTTTATTGTAAAGACAGATTGAACAAACAGAAGGCGGTGTCGTTCAACAGCGATCACTTTTAATCCCCGAAATGAGACAAACATCACGAACCGGGTCAATGGCTATCTTCTCACGTTTGTTGACGACTTAAAGTGTGATAATATTTATTAAACGGTTCACTCGAAACGACCGACGACGATAAATAAACTCCATAAGACCATTACGCGTCACGCAAGATATACTGTGTATGGGTAACGACTGCTTTTTTACCGATGCCGCGTTATAATGTTAAATATTTCGGTCGCGATGTTATCGTTTGTTATTTTACCAGTAATTAGTATTTATTACCGAGTGGCTTCGTGCGTCTGATGCCGGCGCGATCTCCTAGTGTGAAAGCGGCTTAATGTGAATTATGTGGTTACGGGACGGATGAGTTAAGCAATTAAAGCTGTTTTTATGTGAACTACGTGGACTTCTAGAGGCAGTATGCGATAATCACAGAATTTATGTTGTTATAGGTGTTGAAGATTGGTATCAATGTTCAAGTAACCTCGGAGTCGTAACAATTCGGAGCCATTATTCTCATTTCGGAAGACGGCTATTAGTCTAAATATTTCGCGTCTTCCGAATACCTTCGCGTTGGTCGGGCCCACACAAATAGTTGGCGTGTTAACGAAATTGTACAACGAAAAAAAAAAGCGGCTACCGTCTTGATTTTGCTACCATTTACCATCTGTTCCAGGAATGCGATCCCGGGAAATGAATGCGATAGTTAACGCTTAAATAAATCGAGCGACGGCGAACCTGTGCGCATCGCGAGTCGCGACCCTTCGTTCCGAATAAATCATATGATAATTGAATCATATGCTGCGTGTCAAAAGTAATTAACAGACGCTGCGATACGCATCTCGGGCCACATGTGCTTTTTTAATAACGTCGCCTCTCGTTTCCTCTCGCACACGCGACTCGCGCTCGAGATAACATCGACATAGCGTTTCTTTATAATACTCACATGAAAATTATTACTCTCCATTCATTGCGCCAAGATGACTTCATATTATGGTCATTGTGAGAGTAAATTGATCTGTGAGCCTCCGCCGAGCGGGCGCGGTCGCAATTATACAAATCTAATTGAACCACGGGCATTTTTCTGGTGGTACGATAATAGCTCCAATGATGAATAGTTATAAATATTAGTTTAGCGTATGGCCAATTAAAATAACGCGAATACCATTAAAGATACTTGACAATGGGCTGTAAATTTTTGGTTTTTAATTTGAATATACTCGTTCGACAGTTTGTTGTTCTATAAATCTTGAGGAGCAATCTATTTGGCTGATACTTAAATTCGTTCCATTAGCATTGTATCCCGTGTTAAAGTCGGCCGGCGGCAAAGATTGACAATGATTGGCCTAGCGCAGCCCCAAACGACCGAGGCGATGGGCTATAAAAATGTTTCGCAGCCGTACACCAATTACCTTAATGTAACTACCATCAAAACAACCTTTTTAGCGAATCGTTCCTGCGTTTTTTACTCACGGAACGTTTGCTCCTAATGAAATTAAGAGCAAATATACGAAAAGGAACACATTCAACAAGAGCGTTTTATGAAAATGAGAAAACTCTCAAATATATTCGCGTATCGTTTTGGAAAAAGCTGTTTCGTCGAGTAGCGTCGTCGCGGCCCCTGCTAAGGATGAAATATTAGAGGTGTCGGCCCCGCCCCGGCCTGTAATGAGACCCGCAGGAATACCAAGCAATATCTTAATACCCACCTTCGCCCGGGGTGACAAATACACGGCGTTCGCGTGGAAACTGTTAATAATTTATAACCGCCTTGTTTTACGATGTTTCCAACACCGCGATGACAGGACGACGCCAGCCCAAGATATTGCCCAAAATACATCGCCGCTAAGTGGAATTATTGCTGACAACGTACTGAAACCTTCCCAATTCTCGGGTTCAGTAATTCCGCTATCATTTCCACAGGAGCACATCAAAGCTATTTTCGCATTAGGCGAATGATAATGCCGCCTAAACAAACTTACCCGCGAGTCGACAAATGTGGAAATGATTTATGAAATATCTGACTTGAAGCTTTATTAGATAGTCAACACTATCGAGAACATCAAAGGTGTCGAACGATGGAGCTCTCGCCTGACTTCAAAGAACAATAACCGAGGATATCGCGAGCCGGCGCAGAAAATAAACACGTTTACGAGTCGCCCGCATTAATTTATTCTGTCGTAGAAACAATCGCACTTCGTCCTCACTTAAGAACGTTGCGACTGAAAGTTGAATATGAAAGGGCTCATAAAACGGTCGTAAACTCTATGAAGAGTGACGATCGTGCTTTTCAAGTGTTCGGGTGTAGGCACTTTGATTTGTGTGAGGCAGCTGGCAACGTTAATAACTTAATTCGTCAGAGTCTACGCGACGGGAAGAGGGTTTTAAAGGATGACTACGTCATGTGCAGGCGCCGAGGAAGCGTTATGTTGTGCGCAGGAGCAGGGATGATGCTGTAACGTCGACGGGACGCTTTGAAAGTGCGACTGTTGAACGATTTGTGAACATCGGCAACTACTTGAGTGGAGAGCGCGTCTAATTGACTGCTAACCGCGATAAACATTAATCAAGCCGCCCAAATGATCATCAAGATGGCCGTCGACGAAATGAAGCTTTGAAACGTGCCTGTATGTATAAATACATATATTTATTTTTAGTAATAATTACACGTGAGCAAAGTATTAAGCCATTGTAACTTTTGTATCGCAATAAACTTTCTACTCCAATAAAACTTTTCACACTTAAATGAAAATTTCCCCTCGCACTGATGAGGCGCGGTCATCAAGAACACATTAATAAAGTTACATAAATTCTTACAGTTGCGTCTCATTATGAACTCTATAAATTCCTGAGGTACTCGACAGGTGCTCCAAGCGCCATTCCTATGAGAACTGTCATAATTATTTGTACACACTCGTTGGTAGGGCGACGAGATGTGCTTCGGGACACTACTTGAAGTTCAGATAGTCGCCTCCTCATAATAATTCATGTCCCGTCGTGTTGCTTCGATGGAAACCACTTCACTACTTGTTAAGAGTCACGGGGACTCACCTTTTACATTATTTTTATAAGACTCCCTACGGGTCGGCGGTTTCACGAAGTTATTTCTAGTAATATTTCTTTGTGCGAAATTTGGACTACTGTTCATACATTTTTTATTCGACAGTTTTTGTGTGGAAGGTTCGAATTAGTTATTGGTATCGTTACTTCAGTATTCAAGTGCTCACGAAAAAAGAGTGACAGCGATGTTAACAATACTTACTGGTGCGTAAAAATCGAGTATAGACCAGTTAGAAATAAGTAGAGCGATTTCAGGAAACGATATAAAAGATTATTCCGACTCCGATAAATTGGTCATTACAGAACTGGGATCATAAATACGAGAATAATTCCTCGTAATACGAGAAAAAATCGTAACGATACATCACTAGAGTTCTGGAAAAGCCTGCCTACGATACGGAAAATCGTCACCGAGTTAACTGTAACGATCTTGTGTATTCCTTTGCTCTGTATAATTAGCGACACGGTTACAGTTTTAGCTCTGAAATCGATAAGTCGTGTTTGATTGCACGCCCGGGGAATATTCAACGAGTCTACTATTTTGTACCACATGTACACCGCAATATACTTAGGTTACATTGCATTAATTAGTGGAATTTGCATTATGTGTAATCCTACGTAGTTTGAACGTCGGCGTCACGCTTGAAGCTGTGAGGACGATAATTATGTTCTGATAGGTATACTAACTGCCTGCTCACTAGTAATTAGATGTGTGATATTCAACGAGAAACCCATATGTAGATTATTGGTTGTCTTGATAAAAATTTTACCTAGAACACTTTCTTAGTTTTTAATACTTAAACTTTTAGTTCCAACAACTAATGAATAAATGTAAAACTGATAGTCGTCAAAGCGGTGTCACAAATCGGAACTTACTTCCAGAAACCGTGTTTGTTGAGGGTCAACGAATTGTAACTCCATTAAAAGTTTCCTTGTTTTCGAAGTAAACACGGCGCCACTCAAAGGAAGTCCTTAAAAATTAATGGCGACATCCTGATTACTCTAAACATCCAAGGTATGAGTTGTATTTAGACTACCGAGTCTATTTATGTTGACACAGACATCTTTACGATTTAATCTTCCTTATAAGTTTGCATATCCTTTCAGTGGTTAAGTCGAATTCCTGTTGATATTTTCTTAATCCAACAGCACATAAATATCCCCGCCAGAGGGCGTGACAGCCACTAAAGAATCGGATAAAGAACCTGCATGCGGGTAATATTGTGACTGTCGCCGGCACAGCGCAGTTAATATCTGAATCCCACAAAGGAAATAAAGTCCGATACGAAAAACGAACGCGACTCGAACAGAGTGCACCGCGCGTCAGATTATAGGCATAAATT
This sequence comes from Eremobia ochroleuca, assembly GCA_949629135.1. Taxonomy (NCBI): domain Eukaryota; kingdom Metazoa; phylum Arthropoda; class Insecta; order Lepidoptera; family Noctuidae; genus Eremobia; species Eremobia ochroleuca. The sequence continues at coordinate 16,073,518 of OX451386.1, read as the reverse complement.
ATTAGGCACTTTTGTTCAAGTCAAAGAGCTACTCGCGGCCCATTCAATTAGGGATCAACCTTACAAGGAGTGCCGAGTCTTTTTTCAGATGTTTGTGTAAGGGATTAGTCGGGATATCTGTGCCGGTATCTCCGTGAGATAAGTACGAATATACGTCAACGTCGGACGGTTAAGCCGATTATTTTAAATGTATTCACTTCCTTAATGGACGTCGTTTTTCACGTCGCGCACCGTGAGCGGTGAGCCTCTCTCTCACTGACTTACTTACTGAAGATTTTCGGTCATGATCCGGTCATTGACTGTTGGATATTAATGCTCACTTATCCGACATTTATTAAATTGTCGGAATAAGGGAGCGAGGGCTACTGGATGAAAATATCAACTTTTATAATTGATATGTCCACTTGTCTCAACTCTCCAGCCTCGACCCTTTTGAATTCTTAATTAGAATGAAATATGGCTATTAAATTGTTAAAAGTACCTAGTATAGGCCTGTAATATTAGAGTATTACATTTTTGTGGAGGTCCTTTTAGATACATTATTATTATGCGTAGGTTCCTCGAGGGCTCAGCAGACCACACACGAGTCTATAACATCGAATGCCTGCACGATCGTGAGCGTTTATAAGAAGCTGCGTAGGTTATTGAAATGGACCAAAAAATAAAGTAATAACAGGATCACGGGCGGCCCACCTGGGCGGCATTGACAAATGCTGCTGTTAGGCCGCGCTCCCTCGGCGCCCGCGCTGAAGCCCAAATAATATACATATCATTATTTCGCTTCGTGCTCCCATAAATATTACTTACAAATTCGCCCATCCAGCGAGTAGCGAGGAACGCCGGCGGCAATTTTTCAGGGAAATATCGCTCGGGAGCTGCCAACCGCCCGGGAATAGGCGACAACATACAATGATGCATTGTTTTATTTGTATACCAGAGCTGCTATTTGAAAGAATTGGAACTCAATACTCTTTATGACCGTTGTTGCTTGTAAGCTATTCTTAAGTTTCAGAAACATTGTAGCGTTCAAGTTCTTTTGAATTACATTTCGTCTTTGATGCAAAATTGCTTGCCACGTTTCGTATTTGCAAGCACATTCCTGTCAGATAGAATAATCCAATTAATTCTGAATGTTCAGCCAAATTGTAATGTATTTCAAATAACACGTGCTTAAAGTTTATTTTACACAAACGGCTATTAATCCAATAACGGTCGGCAATAATAGATATTTATTTAAACACGAACTCACCACAATACAGGGTGTTTTACGGCAGGTGGGCATCTAATTAATTAGTAGGTGGCCCCTAGCCACGAGGGTCGAAATTAAACGTAGGTATACTTTGCATTTTTTTCACCCGCCATAACGCCGCGTGCCGTCAGTCTCCATGTAATTAATAATAAAATGTACCTGTAGAGTAATGGTAGGCACATATTTATTTGTGCAACGTTTTAATATTTTTTTATGCAAAAAAGGGGTTGGGTCGGATTACTTATGGTAAAAGTGTTGTTCTTTCCGTGAAAAATGTTTTGATTATTCTCCCACGAGAAAAATTTTTTTCAGGTAAATTAAAAATGTTTTTTAGGAAGAAATATGGCTAAATACTTCTATAACAGAGTATCTGAAAAATTGTTTAGCAATGTTTAATGAACAGTTCCAAGTGTTGGATATGTTGACAGCTGTCAATCTGGATATTGAACACTCTAAAGCCGCACTTCCTGCGAACACTTCCACATATAAAATAAATTGTATCCAGCCGTGGAATACATCAATGGAATGTGTAAAAATAACTTGTGGACTCACCAGTACCCCAGTACTGTCACCCTCGCTCGCGTGTAGACTCGCCGAAGTGGGGGAGCAAGTATAACGCTTGTCTACATAATATTACCAAGTTATTACAAGTCACCGCGGCTGCATGTCAATTCATCGCTTCGGGGTGACTAACTCTGATAAGCACGTCGACGTCTGCACACGGTCTTGTATGCAATTTTTTTCTCGGTTATGACACGTCACGAATGTCAACGGCTGTTGTAGCTTAGCTGCGGGCAATCTGTCTGAACTTGCTGATTAGACTGTTTGTCTATCTGTCAATTCATCCTAACAAGCAACCAGTTTTCATTACATAACAGTTCAAAAACAAACACATATCTAACTATAAAAGCCTCGGGCAATTTCTAAAATGACAAATGGAGCAGAAATAATTTCACTAACCAACCAGTATAACGTAATATAAGTCAGTGCATTAATAAACGTTGTATATGAAAGCATAAGTAGTACAAAATTATAAATTGTGTACAGTGTGCCGTCAGACTGTACGGTAATAAAATTAAATGGCGGTGAGTATGTCTGTCTCGATCATTTGTGATTGTTTTAATGCTCGAATTTGTAGCGAGTACTCGAATGTTGTGCGTTGAATTAGACACGAGATTGACGTATATTATGTCGACGGGAAAGATATATTGTTGATTAAAATAGTTTGTAGACGTTAATTTATTATTAACAAAATATTTAATAACATGTTGTAAATATAGCACAGAGCCAGTTTAAAAGCATCTTACACTGAAAGGTAGTTTCGTTGGAATTCCTTGAAATTGAAGCTCTTGACAATATCTAGGTATTGTCAAGAATTTCTTTCTTACTCTTCTTTTTCCTCGTAAATTTTAAAGTTTTGTTGTAATACCTATTTCTATTTGAATAAACACGAAAGCTGAATAATGAAATTCTTTGTACACAAATTGAGACTACGCCAGTTCTTGAAAATAACACTCGTTCGTCAATATAGACAGGTGTTCATAGTAGCAGTTCAAAGTCTAGGAACTCAATAAACATTAGATAATTAACAATAATATCACATAAGAACATTCTTATAAAAAGTATGGACGGTACACCTGTCAAATACCTAGTTTAAACAAGTTATGTTAGACGCAATCACATTGCTTGAGACAAGTTGCAGCTGTCCGCGTTACATCTTTGAAACAGGTTTTAAAAAGAGTTACTCAACGTTTATGATGAATACAGGTGCATAATTGCTGGAGATTCAGAAGTGTTAATAAGATAAGACTATTCTTAGAACTCAGCTTGTCTTATGGGTTCTTAGAAGATCTGATGTTGTTTTTTTTTTAGGAACCATTAATGGGGTTGAGTCATTGCGAATATAACACAAGTTTGTTTTGTCTTTGTTTTAAATAAATATTTAATTTAATTTTTTTAACACAGGTTACTACCTAGCTCAGGAGTCAGGGCTTCAATAAACTATGTAACAACTGTATTATGTCAATAAAAAAATATTATTATTATTATTATTAAATACATCGTTTACTGATGACGCAACTGTTAGAATCTAACTTACCAATGCAATTTACATTTGTATCGATACAGATTCTGAATCAGACAATAAACTGGCAACATAACACAGTAAGAAATATAACAACCACTGTGATATAGTTTACTCCTACCGAATCATATTCACATAAAGACACACTTTACAATTTGAATGGCAGTATCAAACCGATGGATATTTATATTAACATTACGGAAAGGAATGTAAACCAGACGCTACAAACGGCCTGTATCAACGATATAATCAATGAAAAAGTACCTGTTAGATATACATAGAAAACTGTGTGCAGGAACCACAAAGGCCGTACACAAAAGCATGTGAATAAATAAACTGCCCACGCTATCTTAACAGCCTCCCACGCTATACAAAACACTTAATACAGTCGGGATAAATCTATAAAAATATATCCTAATAAAAGTGTTTGCCTACAATCAATGGACAATGCGATAACTGTCTATAAACATGGTGTAAAGTTTAAACACAATATTAAGGTTTAAGAACTTCTTTTGCGTATGAGAATGTAGAGGGTTCGATAAGCTTCGTCTAATATTCAACGTTTATGCTCCATAATCAGATTATTTCGAACATCGGGTATCTTGGGTAGGGAACATTACTGTCTTGCTAGTGTGTGGTTATTGTTAGACTGAAGCCCAGTGTTTATAATCTTGATTTTAGGTTCAGCGAGAGAATATTGTTGCTGTCGTTCCAGAAAATAGCATTAATATGTTATGACATTTTAATTTCGTTATGCTGGCACTAATTCGTGTATTCTTCGTGTACACACTTAATTGGCATTGCATTAGAGACTGGTCTCTAAAGCAATGCCAATTAAGTTTGCACTTTAATATTTAAAAGTAAAAGAGAAATATAAGTTCAAAGACGCAAAAAGCGTGATCCATAATTTAAACTTCGCTTGTATATGGAAAAGCTAATTAAAAACATCATTAATAAATTCATCTGGTAAGATGTCAGGACCATCGACATAGTTTCTCGCGAGACCCAAGTCGCGAATCTTAAAAGCAATGTAAAATTTAAAAAGTTTCGGAAGAAAATTAAGGATCGCGACGACGCGGAGGTTTTGAAAGCGCTGAAGACTTGCAGCATGTAACTTTGTTAAGCACGGTGAGTTACCTCGTTAACGGACGCGACGAAATATTACAGAAGTAAAACTCAAATTAATCTAGGATGCTTTTTTCCTAAAAGGATATTCCTCTGCTAATGAGCTAGATTGTTAGCCTTCGCTCGACACTGCCTTTGTGGCAACTGCCTCTGTTTAGCTTTCTGCAAACTTTATTAATGTGAATAGCAATGTTTGGTATATAAAATTTGGTTTTGTTTTTATGCGGTAAGTACTCATGATTTCGTTACTGGGTATAAACATTTGGAATTAATGAAATAAGTTATTAGAAATGAGGTTATATCTAGCACCTACCTAAACTTACTGAGATATAACCAAATCAACAATATTTTTTTTTATAACTTTGTAGGTATCTTAGTAATTTTTTTTTCGTACGTCCGTTTAATAAGTTCCTGCTGATGAGCAGCTGCTCGTAATTTTTTCATTTTACAAGTTGAATTGAAAAATCACCTTATTTATGAGAATGATATTTCAATTTCAGCCTACGTCTATCAGTCAAAGTAACCCCGCAGTGCGATTTATACCGTTGTTATTGGGTAATAAAGACATAAAGGCTCGTAGCTGGTCCCCTAAACAAGGTGTGCTTATCTCACTATCGATTGGAGCAGCTGTAACGGGCGGGACATATTACCCTGATTCTATTAACCTCATGAATACGGGTGGTCTCGGAAAAATTACGATCTTTCTGTCTAATCCAAACATTTTTTTTCCAAACCCACTTTATTATTTATCCATTCCAATGTCTGCGTAAACAAGCTGAAGTGACTATCTACTAAACTTCACGCTTGTAATAATAAACGACAAAATAACATAATTTATGAATCTACAACTTTGCTACAGCGTTCTGCATAACAATGGCGTCGCAGAACAAAGTCAGCTGGGAAATGTGTCCGAACGCGTTCGAGGGACGAAATTGAAACGTTCACTTTTTGGTTTTAGAACTTTCTTTCAAATTCTTTCTTCAAAGAGGTTGTAATACAGACGCCATTTTATTATTAAAATAATTTCTTTATGAAACAGGTCGCTATAATGAGATGGTCCCTGGTGTCTGTCCATTATTTTTTATCTTCAGAGTTAATGAGGTGAATTCCTCTAGTAGATAATAAGTTGTAGTGTTATAATTAACGTCAAATAAAAGGTATTAGACTATTATTTATATATTTTTTATCTTCGTATCGAGGAAAACACATAAACAACGAAGCAGAAAATATTTTGATGGTAAATACATTCCTAACCCTCATTAGATTTTATACAGGGTGAATTATATTCATGGGCATCCTTTTAAGGACTTAGACTAAACCTGAAATCGCGAGAAAAAAAAATCAGCTGTTCCTTGCATTTATGTTCACATAACTCGTCAAAATGTAGGGAAGAGCTGATTTTTCAGCTGCGATTTCAGGTTTGGTCCCATAGTAAATGTTGTTCATATTGATGAGTACAATGACCCCTCAAAAGGATGCCCATGGATTTCACCCTGTATATTATTCTGCATGTCATTTTAAACGTATACTATAAATGTCATTGAGGGATGTTAAAACCACTTAAAGCCGCAAACAGCAGCCAAACTATTTGTAACCACTCACCCATCAATTTAGCGGTTTTATTTATTTACTCAATCGCGTTTGATAGATTTACAATGCCTAAACTGGGTTACTATTTTTTAAGGTACTCGTGTTAAAACAGATACACTCGGCCATTCCACACGTGCCAGACAAATTCCGACCATTTCTCTCATCTCGCGTCCGTAACCGTACAATCGTTGTAGTGCCTTTTTGTTCTCAACCGATGGAATTACAGCATTAGTCAGCCTAAATGAACCTTTTAGCGAAATGTCAAAACGTTTATGAAGATCTCAGTAACGAGGCACGGTTAGTAGAAGCAAAAGAATTTTCCGTCTGTACGGTCAGCGAGACGGGGAAATAAAATAGCAGCGGTAAGCGCTCGATATAAAATCAGAGGTCAATTTGATAGACTACCCGATAAAGACTTCTTGTGTATTTTAAACTGACTTTGTCGAACTCCAATCTGTGCTCAAAATAAACCTTAATCTCAGATAATGAGAGATGGCCTTTCAAAATAAAATCAGGCTTTTTTAAAAGTTTTTTTGGTAAAATATTTTGTTTTGGAAACTCGATACTTTAAGTGCCTACATCCGTGGAGATTGATGCATGATGCAGTCGGACACACCGATAGCCGACAGCCGGCTTTCTCCCCGATAAGCGGCAAGTCCGCTCTTTGTCTGACCACATTCATTTAAGGCTATGATATAAACCCGTTTGGAATTGTTAAATTGATTGTGCTCACTGTGTTATCGTAAACATTTTTTATGTCCGCGCTGTGCTTCAGCGCTGTAAGTAACAAAAGTAAAGATGTAAAAACATTTGTAGAGCGCCTCAAGAGAATAAACAGAAAGATGGTTTAAAACGGAATCTAAATTTCCTGTTAGAATTGACCGAATGTGAACTCGATTCAAATTCGGCGGGCGCGGGATTGTAGCGTTCAGGTGTAGCGTGACGGGCGCCGCGCACTGGGCGCGACCGGTCAACCCGGTCCGGTCGTCCGGCTGCCGGCCGTCCAAGCACACATTTCCGCTTGATTAGAGGACGTGCAAGTCGCCGAGGACACCTGCGCCATCTGTGTGCCGACTTTTCAGTACGCTTTGTTTTGGAATTCTGAACGTTACCCCGGCGGAGTTTTATCGCTGAGGACCGACGCGATGCGGGCATCGTTTGACTTTTGCCCGACAGAAACGAAATTTCACTGCGATACGAGAATATTTCGTTTTATTTCATCAGCGATTTCCTCTTGAAATTCGGTGTACGTGGACTAATTATTTTCGTAATGCTTTTACGTCCCTTTCTGTCTAGCACTTCTCTTCCTTATTTAGTTTATGAAAAGTAAATATAAATTATATTTTAGGTATAATTTACTCGACTTTTTCTATCATATTCAAAGAAATGGGAAAGAAAACGAATTATGGGGGTGTATAAAAGTTATTGCTTGTTTATGAAGGTCTGTTTTTATAGGGCCCTAAGGGAGGAACTTCTTTATCGATGCTTTATAATGTAACGGTTATCCGGAAAGATAATAAAATTTGTGGGTTAAGTGCATTACAGATGTAAATGAACGCTTTTATTTATAATATTGTTTCTTTTGTTTCAGGATTTTCCGAGTTTACTTTGAGCTCATGATCTCAAGTATCGCCGCGTTATAACATCAAGCCCTGCACACCATTAGGTAAGCACATTTAGATTAAAAATTCGATATAAGTTATTCTGTAAATAATAATATTTCAAAAAAAAAAAAAAAATTTTTTTTTAAATTTTTGAGGTTTCTTAAGATACAATTTCAAAGAGCTGTGGATTTTGTGAATAATCAATAAAAATATCAACCTTTATAACAATAACTGCAGCACAAAAAATCGTCAAAGAAAAAGAAAATCTCATCCCTAACAAGCTTTTTCAGTAAACAACGTAAAATGTTTATGCAAGCAATCCCAAAGACTGAACAGAAAAAGTGAAAAATACAAAACAAGAAACAATCTGCAGACCGTTTACCAACTTCTGCTTGTGAAGGCATCAATCCGCCATCAAATTGCGTAGAAAGGGGTAATTTGTATCTTTTTTTCAATAAAGCAACACCTGTGACGCGGCCATTTGTGTTCCCTCTAAGCTTAAAGCTTTGTAAATGTTACGCCATTTGTAGCGAAATTGAAAAACTGTTTCGTTTCCCAGTCGCAACAGTTTGTCGTGCAGTGTGGACTTAGCCTTATTGTCACGACGCTCTTTTGTTTACTTTTTTGTTGAGTACATAACATGTGTCGTGCTAGTGTTGTTGTTTAATAATAAGTTTTAGACTTCGTAATTGCTGGAATAATACTGGGTTTGTGCGGGTTTGCGGGCAATTAGATATTTTCTTATAGCTTTTCTTGTTACTGCGCCCCTATACCGACCAACCTATTATTTTGTTTTAAACTCATTTGAAAGCTTTGTAAAATAAGCTATGTTTAAGTAATACATGGCATCAAAAACCTTTACTTTGTAAAATGGTACGCGAACTCTAAGAAAAGTTTAGTATAAGTAGAGGGAGAAAGGAGTGCCATAAGTTTCTTCAGATCTCTCTTCAATGATTATTCAAATTCTCAACACGCATACCAGCATCATAAAAACAAAAAGGAAAAAAAAAAACTTTTATGTGGCTGTCAAAAATTAAAGCTCTCAATAGATTACCTCGTTCAACAATACAACGCATCACTAAGCTACGACAAACGCAGTCAATTGGCTTTAATAAATTACTATTAGTAAAATTACTATTATAATAAAGATACAGCGTACATTTTCCCTTTTATTTCTTTATGGGCATTCAACGCGCCATGTTTGTTCCGTACAGTGCCGTTCAAAATATATGACCAATCATTTTTCAACGACACTCGCTTTCAGACAGATTTAAAGCGTGGTTTGAATGACGCGTATTTCCAATGTGTCAATCACACGTATGGTCGCCCTCAAATGTACAGTGGCGTGGTACGACGGGGATTCGTTGAAAATTGAGCGCACTATAGAGTTGTCTTGTGTTGAACTTGAGCGATACATTATAATTTGCGTTTATCGACCCCCCTCTGGGGATTTTATTAGTTTTGAATCGGTAATGGAGGATTCTCTCAATAGGTTGAAATCAAGTAACAAAAGTATTATTTTATGCGGAGATTTCAATATTAATATTTTAGATGTTACTCCATTAAGTATTAGACTCCTCAATTTGTTTAAGTCTTATAATTTAATTAACTTGTTTTTTGAACCTACTAGAATCACGGCATCTTCGTCAACCTGTCTTGATAATATATTTAGTGTTTTTGATGCCAAAAACAAATTAGTCTTAACTGACTTAACGTCCGACCACTGTGGTTTATTAGCTAGCTTCCCCATGCCATTACATAAACAGCCGCGTAAAATTGAATGCAGGCCTTATACAGCTGCCCGTTGTAAAATGTTTAAAAATAATATAGCTCATAGAATTACACCATCTATAGTAGAACACGAGAATCCTAATGAAATTTATGGTGCCCTTTTTGATGTTGTGCAAAAAGAGTACCAATCTACTTTCAAGACCAAAACTATTAATATTAATGGATCCTCCGTTGGCTTTAACCAATGGGCTACTCCGGGTATTTATAAAAGTAGAGCGAGACTATACGAGTTATATGGTTTGAAAAAATACAGGTTTGACACTCCTTTCCTAGAGTATGTCAAAAATTATTCAAAATTATTTAAAAAGATTAGTGCTTTTGCTAAATCGAAATTTTTAAGCGATGCTATTAAAAATTCTAATAATAAAGTAAAAACGACTTGGAAAATTATTAACAATGAAACTGGTAAATCGGTTAAACAAGAAAAACTACTTGAGATTATGGTAGATAATAAATTAGTTAATAAAGCCGCTGACGTAGCTGAAGCTTTTAATGAGTTTTTTGCCAACATACCTATAACTACGACTCGCTCCTTAAATTCGTCCCCGTCTAAAGCTGAAACCCTTTTGCATAGTAGTGTACCTAAATGTATTCGTTTATTTAGTTTCGAACATGTAACCCCACATGATGTAGTTAATGTTTTTAACCTACTAAAGTCTAAAAACACCGGTGACTACTGGGGCATCTCCATTAAACTTTTAAGTAATATAATAGACATCGTAGCCCCCTATCTAGCTGTTACTTTTAATAAATGTGTTGATTTAGGAATTTTTCCTGACCTCATGAAGAGTAGTAAAGTCATACCTTTATTTAAATCAGGTAATAAAAACGACGTTGGTAATTTTAGGCCTATTTCCATCTTACCTGCATTTAGCAAAATATTTGAAAAATTAATACTCAAGCAGTTGCTAAGACATTTTAATTTAAATAGCCTCCTTCATAATGAACAGTATGGCTTTACAAAAGGTCGTTCGACTACAGATGCGGGTGTTGCTTTGCTGAAACACATATTTAACGCATGGGAGAGCTCGCAAAATGCTATCGGAGTTTTCTGTGATCTTTCCAAAGCCTTTGATTGCGTGCACCATGACACGCTTTTGCGTAAACTAAGTCATTACGGTGTCCAAAACGAAGCTCTCAACGTAATAAATTGTTATTTACATAATAGGTTCCAATGTGTAGATGTTAATGGTGTGAAATCTTCCGCGCTACCAGTTCAGTTAGGTGTACCGCAAGGCTCAATACTGGGTCCATTCTTGTTCTTAGTGTATATTAATGATTTACCATTCCATTTAAAGGGAATCTGTGACGTTGTACTGTTTGCTGATGATACATCTCTTATTTTTAAAGTAGATAGGAATAGACAAGATTTTGACGACGTAAACAGTGCACTCTCAATAGTTACGGATTGGTTTACGTCAAATAACCTAGTTCTCAATGCCAAGAAAACGAAATGTGTAAAGTTCGCCTTACCGAATGTTAGAAATCTAGGACCCAACATCGTCTTAGATAAAGAGGCGCTTGAAACTGTGAGTTCGGCAGTTTTTCTGGGAATAACAGTAGATGCCAAACTTCAGTGGGGACCACATATATCGAGCCTAGCAGGAAGGCTCAGTTCGGCTGCCTACGCCGTCAGGAAAGTAAGACAGTACACTGACGTTGATACAGCTCGTTTAGTATATTTTAGTTATTTTCACAGCGTTATGTCCTACGGTATTCTGCTGTGGGGCAAAGCAGCTGATATACAAAATATATTTGTCCTTCAAAAACGAGCTGTTCGAGCAATTTACCAGCTAGGTGCTAGAGTTTCTCTAAGAGATTTTTTTAAAGATATTGGTATTCTCACGGTTGCATCACAATTCATCTTTGCCAACATTTTATATATTAGGCAAAATATACACTTGTATACTAAAAACAGTGATATTCACAATGTTAACACCAGAAATAAGGACAAACTACGTGCTCCCTTTCACCGGCTTCATAAGGTTCATAACTCATTTGTTGGTCTTGGTATAGCCTTTTATAACAAGCTACCCTCTTCTTTGCTAGATTTGCCTTTTAATGCATTTAAAGCTCAAGTAAAATCTAACCTTTGTTCAAAGGCATACTATTCTATCAACGACTACTTAAACGATAAGAATAGTTGGTCGCCCTGATTAACTCAAGACAATGTTTATGTTCTTTCTCCAGAATTAATTTACAAAGAATTACTGATAGGTTATATGAGCTCATTATACAATTGTTTTTTTATTGGGCTGTATAAGTCAAATCAGTTTAATTTAATTTTAATTTTATTATTGACATAATCAACCCATTGCAATGTTTTCTAATGAGTTGATTGCAATATGTGGTTAGCTAGTGACCTCGACAATTGATCATATAATTCTTACCTGAGCAACCGGCAGCAAGTTCGTCATGCTCCCTTAGATGTCACTGCTTGCGGTAGCGTCGGGGGTCGGGTTGTCTCCTTCCCTCAAATATGGCGAGGGGGGTAATGGCTGACCTTTGCGTTATGCTCGTGAACGGGTGCTGCTTGTGGTGACTGGTCGTCTTGCTGACCATGGTTTTATCATTGTTATCATTATTAATAACTTGTTTATTTAGTTTCCTTATGGTCCTAGTTTATCATTTGTGACTTCAAGCGACAGCTATGTAAACTGAACCCAGCATTGCATAAATATGTTAGCGGTCACGCCCTTTATACCTGGAGGCTTTTATTTAATTTCCATTTATTAATTTTTGCTTGAGTACGTATAGTTTTTTATTGTATTTCTTGGTATATTGGCGTTGCCAGCTGGCATATGGCAAATAATTTAATTTAGCGTTCTGTGTCTTGTAATGTTAATTGCTTTGCATACCTTGTATTGTATTCAGTCAAGTATATTTTCTAACTGAACAGACAGCTGTGCTGCTGGGGAGTTTGTTGCGCCACTTCTTCTTCCCAGCGAAAGCACTAGGAAGTGGTGAAGGGCGGGCGTTTTGGGGGACTGTCTTTTGTAATTTTGACGTTCGAAAAGTGCTGATTCTCAGCCTAGTTTGAATAAATGACTTTTGATTTGATTTGATTTTGATTTGATTGTCGGCCGCCAGTGTACTGATTAGAGAGTTTAGCTTGGCGTGTAAGGACTTAATTCGATTTTCATTAATCAGGCATCTGTGTCTGTGGACTTACTAGGAAAGTAAGGCTAACAGACATCTAGGTCGAAGTAAACTCTTGGAAAATTTCTTATTCATAGAAATTATCAAAGAGGGAATTTTACAACCTAAAACCCTTACTGTAAAAATGTGATACTATTAAAAGCTATTTTAGTCCACCCACCAGAAGGCCAAATTTCGTAATTTAAAACGTTCAAAATCTAGTGCAGTCCCATCTCGCAGACAAACAAATGTAAAAAACTTGTCAAAAATGTAGAGAGTATTTTTGGCAAGGATTTTTAATTGGAGGTATTTTTGACCGATTGCGAGTGAGATGAGACTGTAAATGTTCTTAAAATTACGAGAATTGCTGATCTTTCATGGTAACGGTAAGTCACCATGGCTGATAATGTTATCCTGACCAATAAGGGCACACACTTCTAGCACTTGTATGCAGGTATTAAAACGTCAAGCTTTATCAACTCTGGATAAAATAAACGCATGATTTTTTTTTTTTAGAATCGGTTCATCGATTATTAAGATCTATTGGCAGTACTAGCGCACTAATGCCCTGAGCTAAACCAATACCATTAACAAAGGTAGACAAACACAGTCTATGAAAAAGTAAAGGATAAACCTGTAGGTCATTTTTATCGTAACCGTCTTGTAAAAATATTGAAATCAATAGAAAATTCGTAATTCTTGTATCAAAGCTATGTCTGAGATATGTATAAACAAGAAAAGAAATAAGTTTCATAAAAATAGATACATAAAAACAAGCTTTTTTGGTTTGAAACCACCAAAAAAAAAAGCTTGTGTTTATGTATCTATTTTTATAGCTTAGTCAATTAACAAAGTTAAAACGAGATCTATTCATTCGTAATGCCTAAAATGTTAGCCCAATTAACTCATTAAGAATTGAAATACCATAGGTAGATGCCTATACCTACAACGTGCCTTTACAATGGCGACATTAATTTAACATACGGGTAGGGCTAGTGGCCAGTACTTAATCATAAAAATTATAACAACGTAAAATAATTAATTGTAATTTGAAAACTACCGCCCGCGCCGCTCGTCGACATACTGCTCTTTCTCATTCCTTCAATTCCCCTACTTTTTGCTCGTACGCTGTAAAAAAAAACAGAAAAGTGATAAAATGCCCTTTGTAGGTACAGTTGCAATAAATCTATACCTCATTTTGCCTACCGCCCACTTTGAATTTTTTTTTATAGTCCCCAAAATTTTGTACTTACCATCTGTCGCGAATCTGAAATTGCTTTTGCCACGATTATATTTAAACGTGTAATATTATACAGTCCTAAGATAGGATATATAATTTTCTCTGGGTCTTTTACTGCCCCCCTGAAGGTCTCTAACGCCCACGACGGCCTTATCGCCCGCGTTGGGAGCCTATGATCTAGACTTACCTATGTTGTAATTACTTTTTACTTATGAATGCGGAATAAACTAGTTAATTATGTAAGTCATCATCTGCCCGTCCTTTTCCCAACCATGTCGGGGTCGGCTTCCAGTCTAACCGGATGCAGCTGAATACCAGTATTTTACATGGAGCGACTGCCTATATGACCTCCACAACCCAGTTACTGGGTCATACGATAGCCCTTGGTAAGACTGGTTGTCAGACTTTCGGGCTTCTGACTACCCGTGACGACTGTCAAAGATCCACGAATGACAGCCGGGACCAACGGCTTAACGTGCTTTCCGAGGCATGGAGGAGTCTCGATATGTAAAGATGGTCACCCATCCACAGACCAACCGCGGCAAGCGTGGCTTAACCTGATCAATCGACCTGTGCGGCTGTTATTATTTATCCACGGGCCCCTCCACTTAATTATGTACTACAGTTAATTATGTAAGAAAGAGATAAATAATAACACAGTAAGCAAACATTATAAAGTAACTACGGAAGTTACGCAGTCCCCCGTCGCGTTTCATTATCATACTTTACTTGATCTCGATTGCTCAGCAATCTCGCTGATTAAGGGCGTGTGCACACGGCGACAGCGACAGACCGGCAAATAGGACTATCGGGTACTCCACAATGAATATTTATGTGCACACCAATGTCGTTTGGATGAGGTATGTTCGTTTAAATTGGACATAGCCCTTAGTACATGGCATCTTGTTTATAAGATTCAATTCTACAATAGATTTAGGGGTTTATTTATAAACGATGATTAAAGTTAATTGACGTTTAAACGTCAAATATGTAGTGATAATTACTACTTAACTCTAATCAATGCTTGGGAACAAAGGGATTTACGTGTTGCCAAGAAATAAGTTGATCGAAAAATTCTCTCTCATTTTCTTTTCTGCAAATTTCACTGAGTAAGAAGTGAATGAAATGAAAACTACTTTTACAGATTAGTCCGCGATTTATTTAACTTGACCGCAAGATTTTCCGTCCGGTGCTTGAATCCTCGGACGACGTAATTACTTAATTAAATCTTTTAGCCATTAAAGTATTTTAAATCCCATTGTTCTCTTTGGGAAAATTACATGAAAATATCATCAGCATCTGAAGAGGTGTGTTCATCATTCTAAGGCCATAATTGTTATGAGACAAGATTTTTCCCTCCGTTTTATTTTCTTCAGTCTTGTTTATGTTCTAAGATGATGTAGCGAAATTTGAATTAAAGCTGAGTGGGTCAAGGTGTTTGTTTGCAGCGCTTTTGCATAAAAGGTTTTCTATATACTACACAGTCCTTTAGTTGCACGGGAGCTGAGATATTTTAAACACTGTATGGGTAGGTAAATTAGGTGACTCTGTTACGTCAGTTTTATATTGTGTTTTAAGCTTAAAATAAAAGAAAGAAAATCAAAATCTATGAGACCTTTGAACTCGATTAAACCTCCCTATAATATGGATCCACGTGAGACACAATGGCTTTTTAAACATAGTTTCTGTAATTACGGCATTCAATCGGTTAATATATTTAGATACCTACTAAATGAAACAGAGTTAATTTAATTACAAGATGTCTGTCTAGAATAATACAGCGTTACTTACAAAGTAATCATAACTTTAAAACAAATCTTAATCTCAAGTTACATTGAACTTCTCCAAAGATTATTGTATCTCAAAGAGGCACATTGTTTATCTCCGATTTCTCGCAATTTACTAACTTGTAGTAACAAAGGTTAATGGCAACCACCTATTTCGAATCAGAACTTCGTGATAAAATTTTATGGTTCGTTCCCACTATCGTTTGCAGTAATAGCTTCAACATTTACCTCGTAGGTGATACCGTGATACTTGATTCGATAACTGTTACCTTTAGTATGTAGATTTCAGGGCTTGCTTCGTCGTTCTACGTGATCTCTAGATAGGCCCATGCGGGCTTTAAATTGAGGCTCGACGGCCGCTCGGACATAATGTTCTTGCAGCGACATGCTTTTGTCAGGGCGATTCAAAGGTGGTTGTCCGTAAGTGGGTCAGCTGGGATTTGCGTTCGATGTATTCAGTTATATGTGCCTTGCAGCTATTGTGGCCTGCTCTTTGTTAGACCTTTTAGCTTTGCGACAGCTATTTAGTGAACGTGCTCTGTCGTTTACAGTTAATTCCTATACAGCTATGTATAAACCTAAAACCTATACAAACTCACGTCCTCGGTTTTAAAACGGACTTTTTTACTGTGTACGCGGAATATTTTTGTACAAACACTGCCACATTTCGCAACAATACGTTCATATGGACGGTTTTTTATCATTGTTATACACAAACACAAAGCGACTTCACTGTTTGGGCGTTGGAAACGATGGTTTTACGTATATCCGATTGGTCAGGGTAGGCAACAATAAAAGCGGTCGTGAAAAATCAAGAGTGCCCGCGGTGGCCGTCGTAAAGTATTTTTTGGGGTTTCAAAACCTTCATGTTTTAGAAATAGGCCGTCAAAACAAATAGCGGGTGAAAAATACAAGGGAATATAAACAAAGGCTTGTTTGGTCGTAGGTTGTTCGGCGTGGGGTGGCAAGCGGCTCATTTCGACAGGCGGATAAGTGCGGCCGTAATCTGTGCCGGAGCTCGTGTAAATGCAAATTGTCCCATAAAGCCATCGCTCGCCCCGTCCCGCCCCGCCCCTCTCTCTTAATGAAGAGGAGCATCTCGGACGGAAGCCCACGTCCGTCATCTCATCACAGTGGTTTACGTGGCCTGTAGATACATGACGAAATTAGATTCGCCCCGAAATTGGTTTGCATAGGTACATGTTACAATTAGGAGCGAGATTCCAGACTAACAGGTTTTTGGGTCAGTCTCGCTTTGAAGACGGTAATTCGTTTAGGTGCACAGCGAAGCTGGACTAAACCTTTTAAAAATACTAATCGTTTCTTACAAAAACTCCATATAATAGGCATAACACTACAAGAAAGGTTCTAACAGGAAAAACGCGAACTATTTGCACCAAAAAAATAACCCCGAATGAATAAACTTTGATTAAGTTCATCAGCAGCGCATTTTTATGACAATGATAACATAAAGTTTATGAGTATTGTAGTTTCAGCCGCTGCAGTAAAGGAAAAGTGGGTTATTTATCTCAACTTGGGCCGAATTTTGTTCGGGCCAGGGTCGTAGTAGACTAGATTGTCATTGACACGCTATTGTTCGAGATGTACCTATTCAACGTGTAACGTTAAATGCGCAAAACCTGAAAATAATTTGATCAGAATAACGAGCAGAATTAATTGAACCACTTTTTAATATAGGTCACATTTTTCAAAAAATCTTCATTAAAAACGTTGCCGTGTCTATTTATTAATAGGTCAAGCAAGCCAATGTCAGCGCAGCGCAGCGGCCCGGTGACGACTCCTCCCTCGATAAAGCGTCGTCGCAGACGCAAGAAACGATCAGAGTGGACAAACTAAAACAGCACATAAAACCTTTATAATTTTTTAATGACTTATTTTCTCTGGTCAATTGAATTAAAAATCAGTTGGGGTGTCTGAGGTTTTGCGCATTTAATGTTACACGTTGTAGATTTCGATAAAAATTAAACTCACTTAAGCTTTAGTTACAGCGTCTTTAACATAATTTGGTAAAGCGGTGAACGGTCGCACAATAACACCTAACACTTTAATAGTAAATACTGGTGAAAATTGCCGATTTTTGGGACTGCTGATATAGTATGACGGAACTGTTTTACTAAAACTTTTGCATTTTTATCATCCTTTGAATAGTATAAAACAAAGTCGCCGAAATGTTTGTACGCGCATAACTTCCGAATGACTGCACCAAATTGAATAATTCTTTTATTTTTGTGTTGAGTATTGCCAGGACAAGGTTTGTGTGAAAGAAAATTTAGGAAATTCGAAAAAAAATATATCGCTTGTGCGAAGCTGGGGCGGGCCGCTGGTTTGAAATATAAAATAAATAACCCAAATGAGGCAAAAGGAGTATGTAAGGGTCGTACAGTAGTCGGCACATAACTTGGCAAGAGTCCTCCCCTTTTCCTCTTCTTTCTTTAACTTTCTTCTAAACAGACGTGTTTAAAATAAATTATGGAAATAACCGTAGAATAATTACAAGTAATCAAAGTGATATTTTTTTTGTTGCACTAAGTGTACATGCGCAAACTTATTCCCACTACGGCAAAACCTTGCCAAGTTACGTGCCGCTGACTGTAGCAGGTGGCATTCTGTAGTTTCTGCCTACCCCATGGGAAGACAGCATGAGTTTATGTATGTAGGCCTTAAAATATTCAATTATGGTGATGGGTTTTTAGGGTTCCGTACCCAAAGAGTAAAACGAGACTCTATTACTAAGACTCTGCTGTCTATCCGTCCGTCCGTCCGTTCATCCGTCCGTCCGTCCGTCTGTCACCTGGCTGTATCTCATGAACCGTGATAGTTAGACAGTTGAAATTTTCACAGATGATGTATTTCTATTGCCGCTATAAGAACAAATTACTAAAAAACAGAATAAAATAAATATTTCAGGGGGCTCCCATACAACAGACCTGTTTTTTTTGCCGTTTTCATAGATAATGGTACGGAACCCTTCGTGCGCGTATCCGACCCGCACTTGATCGGTTTTTATAATAGAATAGAATAGAAGAATAGAATGTTTTTAATTCAGACTGGAGTCCATAGGGTTAGTAACGATTTTTAGTGTTAGTAGGTTCAAACATCAACGTGTTACATGTTTTTATGAGTTGTATAGGTTACTTAACTCCTCCAAAAAATCTAAGCATGAAAACTTGATTACTTTCCTCCACCGCTACTATGTCGACACATCCTTATGTTTCTATTTTATAGCCGTCTAGTTAAGTCTAGGGCTGTTCAAAACCATCCAATTTATGTTATACCAAATTAACAGTTCTATACAGTTATTGGAAACCGACGGTGTCTGTACTCTGTAATCAGTTTCACTGACTTACTGCGGCTCGGCCTATTACCGGCCATTATCCTAACGATTACGTTTATTTTAATTACTCTGATTGGATTCCGATAACGAACGATGTGAATCGGTTATGATTCTTTTATATTTCTGTTTTTATGTTGTCTGTGTTTAAGTGTTGTGACTATTGAAATATGTAGTAGTTTGAGTTTTCGGTTGTTTCGGGTTGTTTAAGGATAAACTTCAAGAAGTTGCGCTTTATTTACTATTATTTGGTTTTTATTGATATCGTAGTAAGATAAAAAAAAGTTAAGCCGCTGGCCCTGGCTGCCATTCGTGGATCTTTGACAGCCGTTACGGGTAGTCAGAAGCCCGAAAGTCTAACAACCAGTCTAACCAAGGGGTATCGTATTACCTAGTAACTGGGCTGTAGAGGTAGAGGAGGTAAAATACTAGTATTCAGCTCCATCCGATTAGACTGGAAGCCGACCCCAACATAGTTGGGAAAAGGATAGGCAGATGGTGATTTTGAATACATCACAAAATAATTCCCACCAGTACTATTAAATCTAATAAACACATCGTAATGCCCACAAATTAATTCGTAACTAACGACCGCTCCGTCTGAAGGCCTATTCTGATTATCAATAAACGGTCTGAACTGAACAACTGAACGTCGCCTTAAGTAGCAGTGGATGAAACAATACGTACTGCCGAGACCCCGCCTTGAATTACAAATACGAACGACTTGACGTGAATTCGAATAGGGACTCGACTGAAGACACGATGTGTTTTATGTTATACAGGGCGACTGGTTAAACGAGGGATATTTTGAAGGAATTAGGTTTTTATAAAAAGAAAGTAATTAAAATGCGTTTATTGGCATTAAATTACAAACACCTTAAACCTATAAAATACAAAAAGCAAACAATGCTTGTAATGCCAAACAGGCCTCAATCAACTCAACCTACTGCAGTCCACTGCTGGACATTTTAGGCCGTACGTCCATTTAGCTGGGTGGCATCCTACACTACGCTTGCCGATACACGGTCTCCACTCCAGGACTCGTCTGCGCCACCGGCCATCGGTCCTTCGACAAACATGGCCAGCCCACTGCCACTTCAGTTTGCTTACTCTGCAAACTATGTCGATAACTCCAGTTCTTTTCCGGATAATTTAATTCCTGATTTTATCTTTCAAAGAGACTCCGAGCATAGCTCACTCCATAGCGCGCTTCGCGACCATGAATTTGTAGACCAGCCCGAGCGTCAGTGTCCACGTTTCGGAACCATACATCATGACGGGCAGGACGCACTGGTGGAAGACCTTAGTCTACAAAGACTGCGGGATAGGCGACGAGAAGACTTACGAAGTTTTCCAAATGCTGCCCAACCCAACTGGATCCTTCTGACGGCTACTTTCTCAAAGTTGTGTCTACCGAGCTGGATTAATTGACAAAAGGGCCTCAGCTCAGCATAATGTCAGATGACAACACAAGGTTGAAGCTGACGTTGATTGTCGTCAAAGATCTAAGCCTTCCGAAAGCTAAGTTTGAACTATAAAGAGAAAACTGAAGCGCTCGCTTAAGGCGCTACCCAAATGTTGCGTCAAACGCTCAGTTATCTGTCACACAGTTAGGCGTATTGTTACATATTACAAGCCAGAAAAAATTAGGTATATTGTCAAAATGTTAAAAAAAGACATTACAAATATTTCATAAAAATAAAATACATAGTATCTTTTCTATACGTCACACGGGACCATAAGTCATGTCCTTGGCTGTGTCCCTGGTTTAACCAGTCACATAAACCAGGTTAGTTGATGCCATATAAAATAGAGGCACTGTTGTATTTCCCGAGCACGTAATTGCTACGCTATCTTGTTTACACCTAAACAAGTGTTCTGTCCGATAAAGGGAATCTTTTATCTTTTTTGCTCTAGTTTGAGCTAAGTGGAAGTTTAGTTTTCGTTTTAAAGTTTACGTTCTGTAGGGAGAAATATGTAGGTGGTAATACTTTTCACCGTTTCAAGCAAGCGATTAATTCTTGCGGTATTGTTGAACTATATTAAATATAGTTCAACAATACCGCAAGAATTTTAATAACCTCCGTACAGGCAAAAACAAATTTTTTTTTAGCCTGTACGGAGGTTATTAGAATTATCCGTGTAACGGTCCTCTTTTCTGCTAAAATAAATAGTTTGCGAAAACTGTTTCGTTGTTTGCGAGACGGTATCCTATGAAATTGATCCCATTTGATAAATCTACGAAAATCAGTATTTGAATAGATTGGTTAATGCATTATATCTTTTTTTTAACGCCAAAACATTGAAAGTTGCACACAGCCAATCTAAACCCTACCTAACCCACATGCATAGCTCATGCCTAATAAGGTCAAAGCAGTCACACAAAGTTTTTAAAGACCAATCGTCTATCACTACCCAGTTAACAGCCCAATAATAATTAATACTTCAAATAGCTTGTACCTTACAAGTGCACATAATAATTAAAACAAATTGACAACCAAGTATCAGTTTCGAAAAACATTTTTGTTTTCACTTCACGCCGATTCGAGCCATTAAACTATTTTTAACAATTATAAAGAATTTGTAATAGTTTTTACTGCTCGTAATATATAGAATCAAATCACAGGGAACGTGTCGAATTGTGTAATTGTTGTATTGGTTCACTAGAAAAATAATTATGGAAGTTTTGAAGATGTTATATTGAAGGGCATTGGAGCGCGACGGTGAGAACTTTTCGAATTTTGTTAATCTACATTTGATACTGAACGGAACGGAATATGCTCGTGGTTTTTTTACCGCAAGATTGGGTTGGTTTAATGTCTTTGAATGTTTTGTTTAGGTGACAATGGGCTACTTGGATCTCCCATGATTTTTGTTTTGATACTTTTGAATTTGGAACTTTTGAAATAAAACATATAGTTAGATACTATTGTGACGACATAGTGTATGGTATAAAAAAGGTGAAGAGCTTGGTTATACGATAGAATTTAGAACTTGTCGTTTCTTTTTAATCAAGAATTTCTCGTGTAAAACATGAATAGTTAAAGGAAACTACCGATTCATTCCCTTCACTAAAGTTTTTAATTAACCGTATTTAAACATTCTTAACTTTGAACACTTTGATTTAAAAATCAGGTCAATAAGTTTTATAGAGTACAGAATACTTTAAAAATTAATTCGTTTACCGAGTCATTCATATTTCCTGTACAATTAAAACTTGCACAAACTTCCTCTGAAAAGCTAACATTTTAAACTAAAAGTACCTACCTACTTCGTGTTAAACGTCGTGTTTATAGTTGGTGGTTTTTTGTTTTTATGTTGTCTATTTTCGGGTATCTTCACACGGTCCGAAAAACCGCGGTTTCACGGTCCATAAGCCCACGTCTATCCACATTTTTGAGTACGAGAGTCGGTCACAGCGATATTCGATACGCTATATTATGTAACAGAGCACAGATATCCTCCAATAATGGCCAACTCCGCCACTGAGGTAGGCCATAACGTATCGTGGGAGACGTTCAGAATCTCCTATACGCATGTAGTTTTGACGTTTAATATCGTATCATGGGAACCAAGTTCCGATTTCACACGTGAGCCGACTCTGGCTTAAAACTTTTACTGCATATAGTCACGTAAACTTGTTAGTGCGACAATAGTAAAGTTCGAATTATCTAAATATAAACATAATCAAGTTTGTTTATTAATGTTGTTAGTGGAGGTCGCGATGTGACTCTCATTTTATACTACTGCTTTGAAATTCTGATATCTGAATCTGATCATTACTGCCCTTCCCTTTACTTTATTAATACCCGAGCGATATCTATCTTATGCATTCAAATTCGAATAATATTGTGATTGTGCCCATTATAATAACATGTTTTGTATGGACCACGAATATCGTTCCCGGAATTATTTTCTATATTGTCGGATACGCTGTAGACTTTAATTTAGTTTGTTATGACTTTCAAATTTGAAAGGTAGTTGAACAATTTAATCTGCCTTCTGATTTCTATGAAATCATGAGATGTTTCAACGCTGTTAACTATAGAACTTAAGTGCATCGTTATGATTCTTATATGGGCTGTAATCTTAATTGCTACCATTATCTTAAGTTTATGTTTCTGACTCTTGAACTCGCGGTTACCACTGAATATTAAGTTTTTATATAACACATATTCTGCGAAGAATGGAACATTAGCTTTCATATAATTTTCGGTTCGTTTTGTGACTCAAGCTCCTTTAAAGCCAGTCTATCGCTATTGACCAAACAAAACTTCTAACACACAACACACACACAAACTCGTACACACGCACATACACACACACACTCACTCACACACACAAACTATACTTATGCCAATCTTGTCTACTTACCTATGTTAAATATGTTATTAATATTTTTCTTTCTTTTGTTATGGAAAAGCAGAGTCTTATAATACAGGCATTGTTTGCTTAAAAGAAGGCTCCAACCACAAACTAATTGTTGTAATCTGGTTGAAGAAATAAACAATTTTGAATTATGAATTTGAATTTTGAAAAACTCCTGGGTTTTATCGCCTTCTATCTATTGCTATTGATTGATTATTGATACCTGGAGGCTTTTATTTAATTTTCATTTATTAATTTTTGCTTGAGTACCTACGTATAGTTTTTTATTGTATTTCTTGGTATATTGGCGTTGCTAGCTGACATATGGCAAACAATTAAATTTAGTGTCCTGTGTCTTGTAATGTTAATTACTTTGCATACCTTGTATTGTATTCAGTCAAGTATTTTCTAACTGAACAGACAGCTGTGCTGCTGGGGAGTTTGTTGCGCCACTTCTTCTTCCCAGCGAAAGCACTAGGAAGTGGTGAAGGGCGGGCGTTTTGGGGGACTGTCTTTTGTAATTTTGACGTTCGAAAAGTGCTGATTCTCAGCCTAGTTTGAATAAATGACTTTTGATTTGATTTGTTTTGATTTATTTATCTTCTATCTATTGTAGGTGATGCATAAACCATTGCTGGGACACAGGCCACCTCTCTGTGAGAGGGAGTGAGCCGTAATCCACCACGCGGGCCCAGTGCGGGTTGATCACACGTTTCCGAATTTTAGGTTCTAGAACATGCCGGTTTCCTCACGACGTTTTCCTTCACCGTTTTGAGATGGTGATGAAATACTTTACACGAAGTAAAGCGCCTGTCGGGGTTCGATCCTGCGGCCTACAAGTCTTAAATCAAGGTCGTTGCCATTGGACTACCACTGCTCATTTTATGTAAACCTAAGTTAAATCCAACAATATTTTGAGCATCCTGAGATGAAAGCTAAAATTTTTCCGGCTTTCAGACACGGGACTAATAGCATGATCAAACTACTAAATATTTTAATATTCCGCTGAATTTCTTCAACGATCTTTTTGTTCGCACGTAACCGTTTGTTACATTTCGCTCGTCTATCACAAGTAAATGGAAAGGAAGCAGCTGTCACCGAGACAGGTTGTAAAACGTCCTATAGTCGAGTTACCGTAGGGCTGCCGTCTTTCAATCCTGAGTTATCGCCACTCATAGTAAAATATTATGTCCGTTGTAGTCTAGTCCTGGGTTTTTACTTTTTAAACATAGTTAGTGTTTTGTTTTATATATCCGCGTTCGGTTCTGTGACCTGCGTAGTAGGGTCTTGTTATTTCTTGTATATTTCTTTTTCTTTTCTTTTTTAAATAAATGTTGCCCCACACTAGGAATTTCTACTGTATTGTGTGTGCGTTTACAAACATTTAAACTCACATACACAAACAGCCAGACCCGAGCCAGATCTAAATAAGTGCAACATCGGACGTTACCTTTTTATTGTCATTATTTATGACCCGAATATAGTAACTAGTTAGACTTCAGCTAGAACAGTAGTGGCCCAGTGGTAACGGCTGTGACTTACGAGTTGTAGGTCGTGGGGTTCGAACGCGAGCAGGCACTTTGTACAAACTATTTCATCAGCACTTCTCAAAAGATTGAAAGAAAACATCTTGAGGAAACCAGCATGACCTAGAACCAAAAATTCGAAGACATTTATTTATTTATTAAACATTTTGTAGACTTAACAGGTCAACTCAAGGCGTCTACAAATAAGTTACATTTAGTGATATACGTGTACAGTTATACCTATATTGTTAACACAGGTACCTACTATTGTTATTATTGACTACGATTGCTTAACTACTTACTTATAGTGAATACAGCTTAGTCTAGTTACGTAAAATCCATATTCTAAAAGGTAAATAATTCAATTATCTTTAAAATGGTGAAGTTTTATAGAAATAAAGCTAGATAGTTTTTGCGTGATTCTCAATGTTTTCCAAATGGATTACACTGTGTAATATAAACATAATCTAAAACATTTACATGTTATGTTATTAATAAAATGCTCTAATTTAACATATCTATATGTGTTTTCGTTTAGATGTGATCTTTAGTTAAAAATCCTTAAAAGTCTGTTACCGTCGCCTTAACTATTACTAGTAGACATGCGACATCCACCAACTCTTACTGGGCTCGCGTGGTGGATTATGGCCTACTCCCTCACACAGGGAGGAGGCCTTTGTCTCAGCAGTGGGAACATTATAGGCTGATTATATAGGGTGACTGGTATCTAATTAGTGATCGATACTTAAACACATGATTCTACTCATGACAATAAACGAGTTTTACTATGGGACCAAACCTGAAATCGCGAAGAAAAAATCAGCTGTGACCTACATTTTGACGACTCGTACGAACATAAATGTAGGGAACAGCTGATTTTTATTTCGCGATTTCAGGTTTGGTCCCATAGTAAAAGTTGTTTGTTGTCATGAGTAGAATCATGTGTTTAAGTATCGATCACTAATTACCAGTCACCCTATATAGACTTCAGCGAGTCTTGATAAAAATTGCCTGTCGACAGGGTTGATTTGTGAGTGCCCAAGGGATGCTGGACGTATTTTATTCTATTTTATCTGTCTGGGTATCGTGAAATCCTTGTGCAAGCGTTTGCTGCACCCCAAAGTTTTAAACTTCAATTTAAATCCAATTACTTATTTTATAAAAGTTCATCATATTTCCATTACGATACAAAGAATCCCAACAATGTCACATACTGTAATGTGATACCCCTACCTACTTAGTAACGGTGTATGTACTTGAGCAGCCGATGTTTTTATAATCACCACTTGCAGGACGCATGCGCGACTCAGGAATTTAGATGTGTTGTTAGAAGTTTTCATAGAAAATAGAAACAAGTTCAGTTTTTTTCCGCGAAATTGCTAAGGTTACATTCTTATGCAAATATTATATGGGACAGCTTCGAGAAAGTTTAGTGTGACCTTAGGAGATATGGGGCCACTATGCAGATTTATTAATTGATTGTTCTTAGATTTACCGTTAGTCCATTATTATAATGCGAACAGTCGGGTAAAAAGTACGATGGGGTAGATTTTAAGCTACGCTTATCAACGAATTGAACTGAAAAATCAGTAGGGCACGAACATGCAGGAAGCAAAAACTCAACGCGCAGTCAATTTCAGCGACAATCTTATCCGATTGCATGAAAAAGTCGTCTATGAAATCTCAAGCTTTCTATCCTTTGAAAATTACTACTTAAAAAGTCTTTGAAGTTGATGATACGGTTGAATCTAAATTATACATATTATAAAGAGAAAAGCTTTTAGATTTTTTGTATGTTTGTTTGTTACGCTTTTACGTTAAAACCGCTAAACTGATTTGAATTTTGGCATGTAGGTAGACTATGACCCGGACTAGAACATAGATTACTTTCTATCTCGATATTTCCACGGGATTGAGACGTATGCGCCTGAAACCGCGGGGCGCAGCCCGTATTTAATCACTACATAGTATAAAACAAAGTCGCTTCCCTGTCTGTCTGTCCCTATATATGCTTAGATCTTTAAAACTCCGCAACGGATTTTGATGCAGTTTTTAATAGATTTTTTTATTTTTAATAGATAGAGTGATTCAAGAGGAAGGTTTATATGTATAATACATGGATAATATAGTAGAGAAACACTGATCATTTTAGAGGTTTCTAATGTGATGTCGTAAATAAACACATTCTTTTGCGCTTACATTGTAAACGCTGGCTGAACCCGTCGAGATAGATCAAAATAATGTACTACAGTATTGTACACCTTAAAAAGGTCTACAAAAAAGTCCACGATGGTATATGTCTATCTCTTAGGGATAACCCACAATAACCATTTTTTATCCTATACTTTTTACGAGAAATAATGGCTCTAAAATTATCAGTGTTTCTCCATTGCACCCGTGCGAAGCCGGGGCGGGTCGCTAGTAAAATTATAATGTGTTTAAAGTTTGACTCCGACAGTTAGGCCATAAGAATAAGACATTGTTCTTTACCACATACTCGTATATGCAGAAAGCCGTGCCTACGTGAAGGGCATTTTATGAACGTGTTATAAAACTTTAAGTACAAATGAGTCGTGTGTACCGATCCTAATGGTACTCACCACGTGGTTATAAATTGCTTTATATTATCACACCTCATTTTGGAACCACTTGGAGATTGGTACATGCCATTATATTCCGAGTACATGGGTGTAGCAAAACATTGAGTGCTGTGGAGCGTATGGTTTCAAGGACAATGACACAAGATAGACTTGAATGATGTAACCAAAATTTTGTAACAATTTTTATGATTTAAAAGAGTGTCCGTGGAGTTTCTTGCCCGTTCTTCTCTACAGGTACCTACTACGCTTTGGAATGGGCAACTAACTTCATCTTTCTGACTGACCGACCCCCTGACAATTCATAAGTGCCTGTAATTGGTTTACTTGAAATAAATGCTTTGAGTTTGAGTTTGAGTTTGATAGGTACTAAACAGCGTAAGTTTGAAAATTAAAAACAGATGATGGTATCAATTAAAAATATTCATCAAGTTTGATTTTATGTAGGAATTTTCGACTTCAATAGACGTTTGTTCGATTTTATACATGATTTTTCCCATTCCCAGAAATCATTGTTAGAAATCTATACGTCAAAATATGAATACTCCGCTACATGCAGAATATAGCCGCATAGTCGCACAATGCAAACTAGTAAAACGCACATAGCTGAATCACACTACGGTCACTGACCATTATTGCTTTTTTCTAAGGCCAATGACACACAATCAAAGTGGGTTGATAGAAAACAGTTTCGGTCTTATTGCACTCCCAATCAAAGCGTCCAGTCGGAAAACTGAATTAATCGAATCATCTGTCCTTTGAGTGTCGCCGACCGTTTGCAGGCGCATTCATTAATAAATATCTAGCCTAGCGAGGGTGCGCCCCACTGGGTAGGTCGATTTCACACTTCTTTGAAACAATTATAGTGATGCACTATAAACTATACTGCTATGTCTACTTTGTGTAAAGTTGACTTATTAATATGGTAGCCTTGTTAAAGGTTAGAAGTACAGAAAAAGAAAAGTACAGAAGAGAAATATTACGAGTAGTTTAGTCCTGTCAAATTAGTCAGCGCCTGACGTAAATTGACGTATTTTTAGTAGCCAATTTTTTAATCACGTCTAAACTTGTCTATGTAGTAGGTATCTTCATTTGACAGGACTGAACTAATATTTTTCTTCTGTCCTTTTCTTAATGAAATAGAAAGAAAAGCATGCACTGAACCTAAATTTAGTTTATTTTGTGAACAACAGAATCGGCAGTAATGTTGAATGACGTTAGAGTATTTATATTCAGAATTATTGTCTTGAATATAAATAAAAATAAATGCTGACGAGATAAGTAACTACGTTTATTTGAAGGCGGTAACTATGCCCTATATCGTACTCATGTGAGTAAGATATAGGGCATAGTCTCCGCATAGCCTATGAGCATTCAAGTATGCCCTTTGTCTCTAGATCAAGTTAGCGACAACATTGAAGCGTCCATTGTGCGAAAGGGTTTTATTACAAGAGTCAATTTTGAGTGACGTGTAGTAGTAGAGGGTTAAGAGAAATTTATGTGCGCTAGTCATTTAATCCGAGAATGCCGTCCTCGAGACATGCTCACTAAATCACCACGTCCTCTTTATGCTGTCTCAAGTCAAGTGTGGTATTCTCTCCCTCCAAACTTTATGCACCGTAATAAACTGCAACGGTACTCACTACGGCACGTCGACTATGAAATTGAGCCAATATTTGTGTTATAGCGATTTTCCAGGCGACGACATTGCAGCAAAACTATTCAAAATTTATCGTTTCAAACCAAACGCGGAAGCCCCAGTCAAAGCCGTAAAAATCTTACCGGTGCGTCGGATGCGCTTTTGCTCAAACCAACGGTTAGTTGGAAGTGAAATCCTCCCATTCATTCGTTCATTCATTCATAAAACGCATTACCGTCACCGCGCGCCCTAACCCCGCCGTCTCGGTTGCAACGCGGAATACGTTAAAGGGGATCCTCCGTACACTGCAATACGGGATGGAAACGTGAACGCGGGATTTTGTTGCAAGTTACGCTTGCGGAGTCCCGGGTAAGCTTAGCTCCTGGGTGTGCATCGGGCTTTGTGCCCGCTCGGGCGAGGCCGCCGCGTTTTGTATTCGCCTTTAATAAAACCGGAGGAAAGGAATGAATATGTCAGTTTGCGGAGATTGGGAGATGATATTCGGTGTAAGGCCTGAATTTTTGTTTGAAATCTTTTTTCGTAGCTTTTTTAATTATTCTCTCTCCGGCCTAGTTTTCAAAGTAGGCAAAATAGCCAAAAATGTCTGTGTTATTATTTATCAAAAAAACTCGCATTTATAATCATGTTCATTAAAATAAAAGTTAGCATAATACTAAATGTCCAACTACAATATCAAATGGATTTTCATTAGTACGAAGTATTTTAGGCTCAATTAATGTTCCAGCATTAAGAACTCAGATTATTATTTGCTATGTAAGTAAGTAACTCAAAACCCTTATCTGTTTAAGCCATTTTCAATGTTATTACTTGTACATGACGTAAATTAAAATCATTTTAAGTGCCGAATGATACAACATCTGAAATTCTCAATGTTGAAAAGCTCTCTAATAAACCCGTTTGAACAAATCCGTACCTAAAGTATAACAACGCACAATCCGCTACATAAAGTTATTTAATAATTAAAAATTGTTCCACGATCGGGAAGATTAAGTCTAAAACAATACCCGGCGGCGTCGTCGGCTGGTGTGTACCGCGCTCTATCTCAGCACGTTGCTTTATTGTATCAGAAATCCAACTTTAAATTTACAATCACAATTTTATCATTCGACTTCCTTTCGTATAAACGAAGAACAACGGTTTTATCAACGATAACTGTTCCACTCCCATTCGCCTTATTGGCAATCGGGCCGTACGAGCGCGGATTTTTATCTGTCAGGGATGCTTCCCACCGCCCCGATGAAGACAATATATGAGCCTGTCTAATTTATTTCATGGGCATTCCTTATTTACGGAGAACACAGATTTTTCCATTCCAAGGGATAGTAGATTTATTCGCCGGCTCATTTCCCTAAAACCCACTTCACTTAATAACCCTAAAAGAGGAGCCAGATATCTCACACGGAATCCGTGGGATTTTCGCTTATGCTCGGCCGCGCGATCGCGTTCCAATAGGCCACAGTGTCGATACCTTCGAGCCGCCGCGCGATCTCAACGAGCTATTTCATTATTCAGCCTCACCGACTCCGTTAAAGATGGCTACGATAGGATTGACTAATTTCGCAGTATGGTTTAGATGAGCGTCGCGTCGGGACTTCATTTAGGCCGAGACCGTTTTGCAGGCTTAGTAAGAGATCGCTCGATATCTCTCACGTAAGCACGTCGTTTGCAACTCCCTCTCAGATCCCAGAACCTCCTCGTCTATCTAAATTTAACTTTTTAATGCAAACGGTAACTTTAATTTTATTATAGAGAACATTTCTCAAAGGAAAAGTTTTAATAACAGTCAAACAATTCATGACTGTTGTTTTTTATTCCTGTCTACGAAAGTCCAAGTTGGAGTTTCTAAACGTGTACCGCTATCCGTAGACTTGCGGCGAATACCGCGGAAATCCCGTACCTACAGATGCAAACTTCTATTCTTGAAAGCTCTCGGGAATAAAGGCAAACTTTATTGTTACACACTGAATGAAAGCAGTGAAAACATGTTGAATTCACTGGAATTAAACGCTTTATTGAACAACGGTTCAATTGAGGTAGTCCAGTTTACGACATGAGTCACGATTCCGTCAGCATTCACTTTTCACAGCACGAATTAGTGCAGACACTTTTTTTTAAAATGGAGTTAAATGTAAACAAGTACGCTTTTAATTTGCGCCGCCGTTGCTTGGCCTAAATTCATTGACTATTCATCCGTGGGCCGCATCCAATCGCGCCGGAGCACGCCTAATCCTCGCTCAGCGATGAAAGTCAAAGCGAAAGCAAGTTGGTGCTCGCTAAAAGCCCTTTGGTGAGGCGTCGAGTCGGTGCCGAGGCGGTGGCGAGGCGGTGGCGTGGCAGCGGCGAGGCGCGTGGGGCGGCCGTCCCCGCTCGCCATTACCGCCCCAAGTGGCAAGTTTTGTGCTCGGCTCATGGGCGATTCATCGGCACCTCTCGTTAGGGCGCACGCCTGAATACCGCCTTAGCACTCCTCATTATTGCGTTTATAAAGGCGCCCATACAGGAGCATGATTCACTAAGACTCGCTCTGTTGGTGAAAGAGAAAATGGAATTGTGTAGACATTTTGTTCGCTAAAGTTCCTTTTTTATTCTTTACCTACCGTAAGCCGTTGTCGCGAGGGCGTATCTGAAAGAATGTTATTTTGTGGCAACGTTCTGCATTGTGAACGTAACGACGTGACGTTCCTCCTGTTCTTTAGTTAACGTTAGACATTAAAGTAATAGAAGGACATAAAATAGACTCGTCGTTTTCCACATAGGTGACTTTATTTTGTGCTTTAATGAACTAACTTACTTTTTATTCGCACTGTACCGAGTTGCGGTGGCTCCAGTTTTTATAGGACAGGAAATCCTAGTTAGGAGTCTGTTAGAAACTTGAGCTACATAAAGAGTAAAAGGTAGCGCATGTAGCGATGTGGGAATGTTTGTTTAAAAAAATGTATTTCCTGTGTTGAAAATTGTTCAGAAGAGTATTACGGATAATATATTAATAAATCTGGTTATAATCGCGGGGAAGTGGCGTGGTTCTCTAACGGGGCTTTGATTGCAAAATCAATATCGCCGGGGCGTGCAACTATCGGCAGGTGTGTTGGCCGGTGATATTAAAATTTGTTAGCTAGTTCCGCGAGCATCAGAGCGCGAGCACGCCAAGTAGGCTGCTAATGCGATGGCCGGCGTTTATCTGCTTTCAATCGATGGGCCTTTGATTAAATTGATTCGCAGCTTTGATTAGCGGCGCCCCATTTTGATTGGTGAGGGTCAATTGGTAGTATTAATCATAATTATGAAATATTGACGTCATTCAGGTGTTTAATTACTTAATGCTATCATCAATAAAAGCTGCTGTATTATATCTTTCTACCTTTTATATAAATATGTATACAACGTGTAACATTAAATGCGCAAAATCTGAAAATAGTTTGATCAGAATAACGAGCAGAATTAATTGAACCACTTTTTAATATAGGTCACATTTTTCCAAAAATATTCATTAAAAACGTTGTCGTGTCTATTTATTAATAAGTCAAGCAAGCCAATGTCAGCGCGGCGCAGCGGTCCGGTAATGACTCCTCCCTCGATAAAGCGTCGTGGCAGACGCAAGAAACGATCAGAATGGCCAGTAAAACTAAAACAGCACATAAAACCTTTACAATTTTTTTAATGACTTATTTTCTCTCTAAAATAGGTCAATTGAATTAAAAATCAGTTGGGGTGTCTGAGGTTTTGCGCATTTAACGTTACACGTTGTATAGTTAGCACCTTACCACAGAGTTGTGAATATTTTGCGAT
Source organism: Eremobia ochroleuca (assembly GCA_949629135.1). Taxonomy (NCBI): domain Eukaryota; kingdom Metazoa; phylum Arthropoda; class Insecta; order Lepidoptera; family Noctuidae; genus Eremobia; species Eremobia ochroleuca. Next base: position 16,040,622 of record OX451386.1, on the reverse strand, counting down.
AAGCATATGCAAGCTGGAATGGTGTAAAAGCAACATGAAGTTGATAAAGAGCGATTTATGTGCTTAAAGTATTAAATAAATAAATAAATGGTGTTACTATTGCATGTGCTGGATAAGTTCAGTGATAATGTTTTCCAGTCATGGCTTCTTTGTTGTCACGATTCCCGAGACTTATAAACGACTGTAGTTCTACTGATGTTAAGCGCTGTTACGATTTTCCAAGAGATCCTTATTTGCATTTAAAGTGCTAGTGGTCATTACCAATTTAAGCGAACTTTTAACTGTTTCACTTTTAAAGAAGTAACATATCTTGTTAGTCTACGTATAGTTTACAGCTTTTGCAGGTGCTTACAGATAGTAGATTGTTAAGGCGAGGGCTCTAGACAGGAGAGCACCAAAGCGTGCTAACTTAGGCACTCCCAAGTCAAGGACATTTGAATTCCCGAGATCAAATTAAAAGTTTCTTTCAGCGGTCCAACACTTTAACGTGCACTGGCGAGATTTTCATTTAAATGGCCATTAATGAGAATATACTTATTTGTAAACTTTTTTGTTTACTTGTAAGTTAGTTTAATTTTTAGTTCTGATGAGACTGCATTGAGTAATTATGTTCGAGTTTGTTTTTAAATTGCGAACTTAGTTTTATATTCTTTGCTAGAGAACTGCCAATTTGCTGGACTGTGTTTGAGAACTAAAGTTTAAAAGTACTTAAATATTGAAGCACCTTGGCTGTAGAGTTCATAATGTATGTAGGCGCAGGCATTCATTCTAATAGAACTCATTGTGAGAAGTGAACGTGCGCTCGCCGCTCCGCGTAGACTCGCCCGCTGCGAGACTACTGGCTGCATTCTCCTCAGCCGGCTAAGTTTTCTCATTATGGCCGTTAGTGCCGCCCGCCACTCACACTATTACTTACGAGCGTCAAACACGACACGTACGCACCTGTCCCCAATGCAACAAAACACATTTATCGCAGAATATATCCCCCAGGAAAACTACCCATACGCTCGAAGTAAAACATCTTCTATTTCAATATGTTGAGCACCAAAGTTTTCGGCTTAACTCCGGAAGACTATTTTAAAAACGGCAGTACATGACTTAAGCAACTCATAAAAGTGGAGAGGGCTAAGATATTTTCCCGGGGAGGGCGAGAGGAGCGGTTAGCCGACTTTTACACTGGTTTTATTGTCTCAGACCCTCGTAAAGCGTCCTTTGTGTTAGTAACGTCTCAAGTTGTATTAACACCGTGATAACTTTAGTGGGGACCGTTTGCTTCGACGAGTCCGATTGGCTCGTCGACGCAATTAGGCCGAGAGGACGAGAGGCCGAAGTAAGCCGATAGTTTTGATAATAATTTAAATGGTGCCGATGACGTTCAGTTCCTACTATTAATACTCAGGGGAGATTCAGACCCTTGATATTGAATTTCGTAAGCGAAGCTGTATAATAAATTACGGGCATCCCTTAGCGTCACGGCCTAAACGGTGTTTAGATGTTATGGTGTAATTAGGAAGGTCGCCAGTTCTGCCGGGTCGAGTAGGTACCCCAAACCGCTTTACAAAAGCGGTTGCCGGGTTAATATTCTCTAAATGTGTAACTAATACTAAACACGCATTACGGAATTGGGACAGGAAACGACATCGTACAATGAAATAATAAGTTCATTAAAACTTTCCGACACACCAATAGTAAAACGAGCATTAATAAGCGCTGATACGTGACGTAAATTAAAAATCCACGACTCGGTTGTTGAGGAAAACATCAATCCAACAAACTTTTTTATGTCTGTGATTTGGTTTAAAAAAGAAAATAACTGAATAAACTTTAATCAAAGTCCTTATTTGCAGTCAGTCAGAGGCGAAAGAAAGTCTCTTACAATTATTAAAATCCGCATCTAAATGTTATAACATTCAAACTTTTCAATAAGGAAATATTTAATTTCCATTTCAAGAGCTTCGACGGAGCAAAAACAGAACAAAAACTTGAAAACATACTCGATTTATAAAAGGAAAACGGGAATGGAGTCGTTGTTCATATTGTTTTCGGAGGGGGGCATCGATATCTGCGAAGAAAATTTTCCAACGAATTTAGCGGTTTCAATCGGTGACGTCGGTAATGGAAAAGTTCAATAGGCAACAACAAAGGCCGATATAAGTTAACGAAGCTCACGAAAGCAAAATTCACGATGGGAGCGCACTCTGGTGGACAGGAAATTAAAAGACAAAAGAGTGCCGGCCAGGGCAGTTTAGGTTCGGAAACGGAGGGCGTGCCCTACCCTCTGCGTTTTTTCATCGGCGCCAAACCGCAACCACCTCTGTATGAATATTAAAAAAGCGGTGCTGACGCATATTGTGTCGTGATTATTCGGTTATATCGTTTTACTCACGACGGCGAGAATAATAACGACTACAGGTCGTATAGCAGAGCTAAATGCGAATTTTAGCAAAGGAAACTGTATCAAATTCAAAGAGAAAACATAAAGGAATGCAGGTATATATTTAAACTATAATCAGAACACATAGTATAAAACAAAGTCGCTTCCCTGTCTGTCTGTCCCTATATATGATTAGATCTTTAAAACTACGCAACGGATTTTGATGCGGTTTTTTTTAATAGATAGAGTGATTCAAGAGAAAGGTTTATGTGTATAATACATGCATAATATAGTAGAGAAACACTGATAATTTTAGAGGTTTCTAATGTGATGTCGTAAATAAACACATTTTTTTGCGCTTACATTGTAAACGCTGGCTGAACCCGTCGAGATAGATCAAAATAATGTAGTACAGTATTGTACACCTTAAAAAGGTCTACAAAAAAGTCCGCAATGGTATATGTCTATCTCTTAGGGATAACCCACAATAATCATTTTTTATCCTATACTTATTACGAGAAATAATGGCTCTAAAATTATCAGTGTTTCTCCATTGCACCCGTGCGAAGCCGGAGCGGGTCGCTAGTATTTTTATATAAAAGTTAACACCAAAACCCTCAAAAAAGCCCTGCTCGTTTCAAAGACCCTTATCTAATAAAAGTAATCATCCTCCAGGCCGCGAGTATCAAAATGATTAAACATGCAATCTTTTTCGTTGACGCGATGCGGAATACATTTGGAATGAAACAGAATTAATCCTTCCTAATACGGGATCCTCAATGTATCAAGACTACGTATGGTTTCTGTAATTCAGGCGGGCCGGTGTAATCCATTCGCGTCGAGCGATATCGAGTTTCTGGGGGAGGCTAGATGCCGTTTTCTCGCATCTTTATATGGACTCGCTCGTGCTACCTATCGCATGGAACAATGTGGTTCGAGACGCGGGATTCCGTGGAGATGCTGCCTGTATATCCTCCCCTTTGTGTGGATCTGAATATGTTTGGTTTGCAAAGTGTCGTCCATAATGATAGGATCCAATGCATTCAAACTGCAAATGGATTGCTTGTTGTGGCTGGGCGTTGTTTGCTCACCAAGCGTGAAGTTCGTTGGGTAATGAGTTAAAATATTCTGAATTTGAGATTACGAAAAGTTGGTATGATTTTCATGTTAATTACTCAAAATGGATGTTAATCGCGATACAGCCGATGATGACAAAGCGAAAGTTCAACACTCACAACTTTGTTTCCTAATTCAATTTGCATTTGGAATCGAAAACTTTCCGTGACACTGTTTTGCATTATTAATACTTCAGCATGGCGTGATCTCTCGGGAGGCGCACTAGAAACCATAAATTGAATTCCAACCTTCGCAATTAGTTATTCCCGCGCGTGAAAACTTTCTAGATCGTTCGCCTTCGTTAACAGATGTTACGGTGCTATCACGGGTGCTATTCATTATACATTCCGTCGAATTGTAAAGCCGAACATTTAATTTAAAGTACCTACCGAAGGCTCCTTTGTTAAATCGCTGAGCATTTTGGGCGGTATTGTTGAGGAAGCGCTGGAGCGGCGGAGGATTAGCGGCAGAGTACTGCCCGCTAGTTTCCCGTTTACGGAGAACATTCGTCTTGCGGGGAAATGCGGGACGATAAATAAAGGTGCGCAATATGGGTTGCGAGCTCGCCGGCTGTGCGCTAGTGATGGGCGCGCGCCACAGAACGCATTAACCCTCCGGCACGTGCCGCGCGACGCCGGCGCTCGCCGCCCGCGGACAAATGACAAGTCGTTCTCATAATGCTATATTGAATAACAAATCAACGACGTAAATAGCGTTTATGCAATATGCTCCGATGAGACATCCTTCTGTCTACGACGGGCATGATGCCGTAGCAGGATAATAAAAAGTTTTTGTGGCGAGCCCACCATTCCGCCGGCGCGGCACGTCTCTTATCGGCCTAATTTGGATCAAACAATTCCACTCCCCCATACAAATTGCGGAGAGGCACATTTGTTATCTGCAGTTTTCGGGAGAAATTATATTAAGATTTTGTGTTACGATAATGTTGTATATTTTTATTCTCCTCGTGGTAGAGGGCAATGTATCCTGAGGGAGCTGGATTTTATGATAACAATAAATTACGCCAAAAATAAACTAGATACCATCTGTGGCAATGAGATTTTCTTTTTTTTTGTAGATAAATAAATAATTTTCTTTTAAGAGATTAGGACTTAAAAATGTCCTAAGAGTAGTTTAAATAACTATGATAAAATTATCATTCCTTTGTTGTTTATACAAATCTTTTTATCTTCAAAGGTACTAGATTACGTTCTTAATCTTTATTCTGCTGAAAAATATATAAAGAAAATCTTCATGTCTACATAGGCACATTTGTTATTTACGAAGTAGTTTCATAATTATTTATTTGCTTGTTGCAGGTCCCCCGTGGCGTATACATGAGATGTTATGGGCTCCTGCGTAGCGAAGTGGCGCTGGTGGGTAGTGGTGGTGGCGTGGGCGTGGGGCGCGGCCGCGCGCACGCTCTGCCCCGCGCGCTGCGCCTGCGACGACGCACTGCGCGCCGCCTCTTGCGCCAACGCCAGTCTAGAGATTGTCCCCATACAACTCAACCCAGAAGCTACCCACATCAACCTCACACACAATGCTATCGACAACCTTCTCTACACCTTCGGCTTCTACACGCAGCTTACTGTCCTCGACATCTCCTACAACAGAATCCTAGACTTAGGTAGTAGAAACTTCGAAAACAACAACGAGATGACTCATCTCAATTTGAGTCATAATTTTCTAAAACGCTTAGATAAGGACACATTTATCGGACTTAAAAGTCTTGTAGACTTAAATCTAGCAGACAATGAAATAACGAACATACACGTGCAGACGTTCAAAGACTTGTCTGCGCTAGAGACGCTAGATCTGTCCAACAATAAGTTAGTGAATTTTGAGCCAGATACTTTTAAACCTTTGACATCACTGAAGATAATATCGCTCAAAAACAATTCCATATTAGACTTACCGTCATCTAATCTCGCTTTCATAATACATCTAGAAGTTTTAGACCTGTCAGAAAACTTAATAGAGCAAGTACCAAAACATGGTATTCCATATTTACAAGAATTGAAGCATTTAGACTTGAATAATAATTTAATTGAAAATGTGGATCAATTAGGATTCCACAATCTACCAACGCTGCGGCACCTGGATCTAAGTGATAATAATATGACATCAATCCCGACATCAGCTCTGTCTAAACTATCCAATTTGTCCCACTTGTACCTAAGTGGAAACTTTTTTCAAAACGTTACGGCGCTTTCCTTCCAAAGTCTCTTCCATTTAAAACATTTACACTTGAGCAGACTTTACGAATTGGAGAGAATTGACTCAAGAGCTTTTGTGGACAATATAAACTTGCAAAAAATATGGATGAATGAGAATGTCAAAGTTGGCGATGTTCCTACCAGGCTGTTCCATGGCAATCCAAAGCTGACTCACATTTACATGAGGAACAACGCACTTGTGGCTTTGGAAGCGTCACACTTTCCAATAGACAGACTGCAGGAACTTGAAATTGCTGGGAACCCCTTCGCTTGCAATTGTTCCTTATTGTGGCTGTGGAAACTTGGGCGAGAAAGTGAAATCAGCAGCAGGAAGTCTGGGAACGCGAGTTCCATTCTTAAAATAGACTATGAGGACGTGAAGTGTGCAGCCCCGGCGCACCTGAAGGGTGTCCTCTTTGTACAGATTCCGGAGTCGGAATTTGGGTGCTCGAGTGGATGGGTGATAGTGGCGGTTGTGGTGCTGACTGTGAGTATCGTTATAAGCGTGGTGGGTGGTGTTTTATACTTCATGGGACCCTTGAAGAAGTGTAAGGGTGATAAGTCAAAACAAGTTATGACGAGTGTCATGATGAACGGTGACGTGTCCAAGTTAGGGAACGGTTTAGGGTATTCAACTCGGAGTAGGGAGCAGGACGCCAAGAGAGACGTAGACCGGTATCTAATGATCGGTTCGTCAGTGAGTAATAACTTTCATTCGTTGAATCCTCCCTGGCATAGTGTGGACAAGAATCCTTACTACCAGGAGGACAGTGAGGAACACATCTACCAGCAGTTTGCCTATGAGACGATCCCTCATCACAGGACGCCAGAGAAACCACACATAGTGTACGTCTAACATAAGTTGTGCGCAAAGGACAATATCGCGGGTATATTTTCTTTGCTAAGTTATACGAACGAAGTTGTGTACTGTCGTCAAAACGACGATGAACATTGAATTTGCAATAATGTATATAGTGATATGAATAAAATGTAATATGTGATAGCTTTGTATATAGACGTGTAAATATATTACTCAGTGCAGATAAAGACATTACTTTATAGACATTTTCGATTTTGTACTTACTCATTTAGTCATGTTTATACCTAATATTGATTGTCACATTCACCTGTACGTAGTGTCGACGTTCAGTTGTTTTATTTTCTAGTTCCTCGATTATATGGGTACTCGATTATTGTTAAGTGCTTTGTAAAATTCTCTAAGATACTAAATGAATATTATATTCATATGTAATAATAAAGTATACACTATATATTTTTCAGAATTGAAAACACCAATACTTGATGAAAACTTTGTACAAATATGAGCAATATAGAATAATTTGAAATGTTATCATGTCGTTAATTTAATTCGGTACATTGTTATAGCATACTTATTAGTTGTATTTAGAGATGAACTTTTTGACAGTAAATGCTAAGAACATTAATTGCCTATCTACATAAATAAATAGATTATACAATAAACCAGCTGCTCTGATGGTAAGGGGTACAAAATACAGTTTTATTGGCATTACAAAATGATTTCAATGAAAATTATTTTAATAATATTCTGTTAATAGATATTCTGAAATTAATATTTTTGTACTTAGTGAATACGTGAATGATGGGTCTAAAAGTTTTCGGTTTCAAGTTTGTTAAGAGAACTGAATACCTTGGGTTTGGACGCAGCTTTTTCGCATACCAATTTGAAAATGCTGCGACAACATTTGACAGAACTGTTCAAAATATGAAAAGACAATTATTATTGTGAACTTTTTATTTCAAATGGAACTCCTTTTAATTTTAACCAGTGTGACTGTTTGTATTTCTTTTTTTGCTAAATTTAAATAGGATAGGATATGATTGTTATTGTTTAATTAATGAAGAATGAAAAGGAAACCAGAATAAAAGTGTATACAATTGTTATGTTCCAAAGCGGTATCGAAGAATTTAACGTAAATATCGCTTAGCCAGAAGATGCACGAAGACAGGTAGTCTTATCCTAAGTTGAATGGTAAGCGAAGATGCGAGTGCGCTGATTGTCTAGTGCGCTGTGTAAAAACGCGACGCAACAGTGCGACGCGATTTTGGTAAAGCAATTTCCATGAAGTTTTCATAGAAATCGTTCTACTATAGTCACGTCGCGCCTGTCTGCGGGAGCCTTAACGATACGTCAGGTTTCAGATTGTGTTATTATGTTCTAAAAAAGTGACACGTGTTCAAAGTAATGTTACGTTTAATAAGGAACATAAAAACACAAGCTGAAATCGCTAGTAAAGTACAGAATTCAAAGTTCAGATTACTTCACAAAGGAGAGATGTGACTGTTAGTATTGTTCTTGATTCCACACTAAAAACTTTTAGAGCCCACAGTTTAAATTATTCTAGCTGAAGTAATCACTGCAATTATAATAATTTTTATACATACATATAAAGAATATCTAATACGAATTACATAAAGATATATCTGCTTCATATTCAAACCTATTCAGGCGATACCTACAGTTGTACCTATAATGTAAGACTATTTATACATACTACTTAAAGAAAAACCTTTTGTTATGGAACTTATTTAAATATATAATGCATTAAAACAAACGACAAATAAACAATTAAAAATATTAATTGCATTTTAATTGATGTAAGCACTCTGAACGCTCATTCCAATTAATTATTGTGGGGCAATTCATAGTTGGAGTGAGAAATAAAATTTCGATACGTAGCTACATGTCTGCCTGCCCACTCAAATTACGTCCAATTATTATGGGGTGGTCGTTATGGCTTGCATAATCAGTATAATAAATATCTACAACGTGTAACGTTAAATGCGCAAAACCTCAGACACCCCAACTGATTTTTAATTCAATTGACCTATTTCAGAGAGAAAATAAGTCATTAAAAAATTCTAAAGGTTTTATGTACTGTTTTAGTTTTATTGGCCATTCTGATCGTTTCTTGCGTCTGCGACGACGCTTTATCGAGGGAGGAGTCGTCACCGGAGCGCTGCGCCGTGCTGACATTGGGTTGCTTGACCTATTAATAATTAGACAGGGCAACGTTTTTAATGAAGATTTTTTGAAAAATGTGACCTACATTAAAAAGTGGTTCAGTTAATTCTGCTCGTTATTCTGATCAAACTATTTTCAGGTTTTGCGCATTTAACGTTACATGTTGTATACAGTCAAGCGTCGATTATCCGAACGGTACTTAACCGAACGACCGTTTATCCGAACTACTACTCCAGCCCGACTCACGCGTGCCTCTCTCCCGCCTCCCGCGCTACAGTGCTTGCGGCAGTCACTTGTCACGACTTGTCGATTTGTTATGTAAATGTAAATATGATTTTCATTAACCTGTGCGTAAATATGTATGGCTGAATCAATATACATATAGGTAGTTCGATTATCCGAAAATACCGATTTTCCGAACACCCAAGTCCCCAATCAGTTCGTATAATCGACGCTTTACTGTACTCTACATTTTGCAGTCTGCAAAGGACATTCTTTTTTATGATTTTTGATCTAGGCTTTACTTAGCCGGGCATTATTTTATAACCGCTTTTAAATAAGTAGTCTGTTATCTATAGTACAGGTTTGGTTACCCACTTAACAGACCAGAAGGCAGGACATTTTATTGAAGATGGACAAGAGAAATTAAGTTAATTTTATGATTGAAATCATCCGTAGCTCACATATAAACAATCAGTTCAAATTTTTGAACCCAGACATAGATCACACATAATTACTGGAAGCATACAGTAAAAACCAACCTTCCCTTTACCTGTACCCTAAGGGTCCCTTCCCACGGCAAGATACCGTTTTTTGCAGGTACGATTTTGTGCAGGATCCCGTTTAGTAGTACGTGTTTAGATATAATGTATTCACACAAGCATCCTGTTTGCAGTATCCGGAAAACAGGATGCCTGTGTCATCTTCTGCCTAGCCTTTTCCCAACTATGTTGGGGTCGGCTTCCAGTCTAACCGGATGCAGCTGAATATCAGTATTTTACATGGAACGACTGCCTAACTGACCTCCACAACCCAGTTACTGGGTAATACGATACCCCTTGGTAAGACTGGTTGTCAGACTTTCGGGCTTCTGACTACCCGTGACGACTATCAAAGATCTACGAATGACAACCGGGACCAACGGCTTAACGTGCTTTCCGAGGCACGGAGGGGTCTCGGTATATAAATATCCCATACACACAATACCCATCCACAGACCAGCCGCTGCAAGCTTGGCTTAACCTGATCGATCGACCTGTGCGGCTGTTATTATTTAGGCACGGGCCCCTCATAATACTTTAAATGCCAGCTAAAAATGTCTATGGCTGGATATGGCTTATTAATAAATCACCCAATATGTATAAACATCACAGCACGATTTCTTTTAACAAAGTTGAAAAAAGGATCTACCTAATTATTCTCAACGGAATCAAGATGATTCGAGACTATTCGAGAGTACTCTGGAAGCTTGCAAATTAGCTGGGACATGAAAGTGCTCTCAAATTAGAGCGAGACTGTATCTACTAACATACAATATAACAGGGTTATATAACCTTAATAAACCATTTATATTTGATCCTTCGTTCCGTTAGTTATCAAGAAGTTTAGGTTAAGAATAATAAAAACTAAAATGGCGGCTAATTAACAGTGGATAACACAAATATCTACATACTCCCTTACTAATAAACGTAAATCTAGATGAATACCGATTCCTCTCTTTCAGTCTTCAGTAATTTGACTTTGGAAAGAAGAAGACAAAGCGTTGTGTAACTATACAGACGCTATACAGCGTTTATTAGTAAGGGGGTAACTCTTTAAAGTTAAATTACATAACAACTGCTCTGTTCAATTCAGCTTTTTTGTAAAACCCTTTAATAAGCTCGAATTTAGGTAATGTCAAGGATTAGAAAAAAAAAATGGATTTTGTTCCACCAAAAGCACATAGATATTATGTAGAGTGTCAATTTTGGGGAACTTTTCCAATCATATGATTAAACATAACATTGCAATACGCCTGTAATCCCCCAAGGGTTTGGCAGAGGTGCACCTATCGCCCACTTTTCGCGAGTTATTTTTATGTCCTATGTAATTTGAGGTAACCCTATTGCGAGCACGAATCCAGACTCTGGGCTGCGACTAAGACATTTGGGGAACTTGGCCAATCATATGATTTACAATACCATAATTTCACGACTGTTTTGTTTTCCAGCTTTGCTTATCAACATCATTTACACACAAATCAGAAACCGCTACATTGAACACTAAAACCACTCCATTGGGAACAAAAACTGAACATTAACGGGTACATAATTATGTAAATACCTCATTTTTACTGCAGTATTAATTAGTCGATTTAAATACGTAAATAAAAGCTAATTTATGTACATCGATACCATAAAACATTGGAAATAAAAGTCTTTTTAAAAGCAAATACGAGAATCATAAAATTAATCGAAGTTCTAGAGTAAAAGTTTTGGAAAACAAGTTGAAATCAACTTGTTTCGTTAATTAACTCGATAAGTAGATAGTGCTGAATAGAATTAAAGTGAGTTTAGGTGTTCATTGCTTACGTCAGAAATGTATAATTTCCCAATATTATTAACATGGCCTTACACAATCATAGTTTTTCCGACTTGATTGACTAATATGGGCAACTATTGTGGATTATTACGGGTATTAAACAAGGTGGCAGGCATTATCGACGCGCAAACTGTAACCAGGAATTAAAAAAAAACATAATAATTATTATTAATTTTCTTTCTTTCCAAAAATGCTACGCTGCAATTATGTGCTGAATTCACGGATACAGTTTGCGCGTGGATGTACCTGTCATCCTTTATTATTTACTAGCTTTTGCCCGCGGCTTCGCTCACTTTAATTTAGAATTTGACAATCAATTCGGTCGCGTTGTTTGGCCGTTGCATTCATGGGCTAAGAACGGAACATTATTCTAGGACGCTCCTATATAATACATTGTTGTATGTCCGGCCTGTCGAGACTAGACTCACAAAATGGCTTAAATAAAAAAAAAAAAAAAAAAACTAACGTTTCTAATATACATAATTCAATCATGATTCGAAAGACATGTAGCACCATCTATTATCGTAATAACGTTATTGTTGTTTTCCTCGGTAACAGCACTTCTTTTTTGGGATGAAAGGTACCGTATGTCCGTTTCTGTACACCTGACAATGTACCTATATGCAAAATTTCAGCATTGGACTTATACCTAATGGCAAAATGTGTGTGTCCTATAGGCACATCTCTGCCATGTCCGTTGGAGATTACAGGTGTGATGCTATGTTATGTTGTTCACTATATCGCCATTGCGTAGCTGATGGTTTTTATTTTTATCACGTAATATTCGTACGCGTAATATTTTTACCTAGTGTTTTATTCTATTTTTTTACGCAATAAAAGGTGTCCCAAAACTAGCCAGATAACATTATCAGCTATAAAAATAAAAACACGAAAAATGGATTAGCTTTTCTCCATCTATAAGCGCACTAACGAACACATAGGGTAAACCCAGGAATAACTGACCGCTTTCAATAATTGACCACTATTCACTTCAACTGCAAAAATTAAGAATTATCCTCACAGTACGCCATATTATTTCTTTTCAGTGTTACCTACTCAAGCAGCTTTCATTTTAATTACTTTTTTTATCATGGACTTTAGTGCCAAAAATATTGACCATTTTTTGACAGTTGGCGTGCATGTTTTGACATGAACGGTAAATCTTTACAAAAATCTTAACGTAACGGTTGATGTAAAAATTGAATTTTGTGGTATTTTGTGTAGTAAACGTGACCTAGATATAAAGACGTTGCTTTTTAGTAAAGATGATTCATAACTACTTTAAAAAGATTGAAAAAGTCTACCTATTACTTACAAAAATTGTGCGAAAAAGTTATTTTTCTTTTACGACGCAGACAGGGCTAGCCCGAAGGGGTGAAAACTCATTGTCCGGTGAAGCAATAAAAGCCATGCGCCTATCGTCAATCCAAATTGAGGGGTGTGAGTGATGTTATTTTATATCTTTAAAATAAACACTGATGACGCAATATGAGAAGTACGAGTGTCTGTAGAGCCTACTATTTGGATGTAAACATTTTCACGCTGTAGATACTAAGGGCGAATTTCAGCCGACTTTTATACCTACAATAATACTTATTACTAATTATTATTATAATATTTACATCCTATTGTTCCGCCCGTAAGTCAACGGTGTCGCATTAAAGGTTGTGAATAGTTTTAGGTACCTTGGCCACATTGTCACGAGCGACCTAAGGGATGACGTAGACATAGAGAGGGAGCGCAGGGCGTTGTCTGTGAGGAGCAATATGCTTGCCCGCAGGTTCGCTCGTTGTACTACAGACGTCAAAGTTACCCTTTTTAAGGCGTTCTGTCAATCGTTTTACACGAGTGGCCTGTGGGTGTCATACACGCGCCGAGCCTACAACGTCCTGCGTGTTCAATTTAATAATGCTTTTAGGACGCTGTTGGGACTACCATGGCGCTGTAGTGCGTCGGGAATGTTCGCAGAGGCTCGCACATATGGTTTCCATGCCATCATGCGAAAGAAAGCGGCCTCCTTACTACAGCGCCTGCACGGTAGTAGCAACAGCATTCTAAAAATGATCGCTGCCAGAGCGGACTGCCCCTTTCAGGAACACTGGGTGGGGACAGTCCTAGGTCTGAATAAATAATTTTAATAATTTTATTACTGTCTGAAAACTAACAATATTACACACTATTTACTTATAAGCATTATTGTTACTAACACCAAAATACTAACAATATTATAGACCTAGTCTGAAATAAAGTTTTATTATTATTATTATTATTGAAACTATACAAACACTTATCTGCAAACTTGAGAATAAGGACTTATTCTAGGTATAAAAGTTTCCGAAGAATAAATTTTGTTTTTTTTACTAGAACTGTTAGGCGTCAATTTTATTCCATGGATAAAAGGTATCTGACTTTGGTAAAATCAGGTATTAATGATAGAATCTTGTCATCAAAACACCAAAATTTATTTTTATAAGTAGAATGTTCATAACTAGTATAATTTACGAGATATGAAACGGGATTTTTCACGATTTTGTTATGCTACGGCTACATTGTCGCGATCACGCGAACTCCACTTCGCGTGCTCTCTCTCGCAAATCTCGTTGTAGAACAGAGAGCGCTGTAGCAATGTAGCATTAAAAACGCATTAAACAGTTAATACTGTAAGTACCAAACAACAGCAACCTCAAAATATAAAAGAAATAAATCCATTCCAAAAACAGGAAACCACACAGCATTAGCTCAACCAAAAGCAAATAAATATCAATTTAAACACACTACGGCTAAAATGCATTGTGTGACTGCTAATGAATTCCTGTCTGTTCACAACAAGTTGATTATAATAAAGTCATTTTACCCGGTCAGTATCGACGGATGACAGTCATTTGACGGCTAACAAGGGGTACGTGAAAAATGCCACCGGCGGCCTTTTTATCATGCACAATTACCTATCAGTTGGACGTTAAATGGCTCAATGTGTGGAATTTTCATGTAAATTATCGGGAAATGTGGACATTTTTGTGATATAAAGGCTGTTGTGAATATTTTGTTGCGGACTTTCTTTGTTTTTAGCGTTCCAACGGTACCCTATTATTAAGCCTCCACTGTCCGTCAGCGGGTTGTATCTCATGAACCGTAACATGTAGTCTGTTGAAATTTTCAGTGTGTATTTATATTGCTCTTATATATTGATCTTATAACGAAAAAAAAAATAAAGCTAAATAAAAATAAATGGGCCATACAAGAAACTTGTTTTTTTTCGGCCTTTTTTTTGTGTACTGGTACGGAACTCTTCATATGCGAATCTGGCTCGCACTTGGCCGGGTTTTTTTTAGTACCGATTTGTATATACGAGTAAATGTCATAGATGCTTGTTTACATTAAGGGTGCGTTTCCACAGAAGCGGAGCTGGGCGAAGCGGAGCAGAGACGTGCAGGAATCGACTAATCACAATGGTTGAAATCCTCATCGCGTCACTCGTCTCGTGTGATTGGACGATTCCTACACGTCTCCGCTCCGCTCCGCGCAGCTCCGCTTCTGTGGAAACGCACCCTTACATAGCTCAAAGTCGCAGTTATCTTGGCAGTTGCACTTTGACAGGTTCCGTGCATTCTCTATTAGTCTGAATCATTGTATTGTGGCACAAGGTACAACCCTACGTACTGAAAAACAACTAATAAATGTAGGCACAAATTATTTATTTATTAAAACTTTATGCACAAGTAAAAAAAGTACTGTACAAAGGCGTCCGCCTTTGTACAGTACTTTTTTTACTGCCTGCCTTTTTTTAATGCCTGAGGCATTTTCCACTAGTCAACCTTAGGATGATGCAGAGTCAAAAAATTATTTTGATGCGAAAGTTAACTTTACCGTACGCAAAATACGCGCATTGACGTGGAGTTGCGGACACCAGCCCGTATTACCTACCTAAGGTAACTTTATCGTGGCTAAAAAAAAATATAAAGTTTGAGCTCTGCAGAAGAATATCCACGCAACATTTCAGGTAAAACAAACCTACCCACAACCGAGCAAACATTATACTAAGACCGCCATCCAAGCTACCTCATCCAGGTTAGTCGCGGTACTACACACCAGGGACCCGTTACCCTGCCCGTTACTTCCACAGATCTATAATGGAGATAAATGAATGTCAAAGCACTCAAATTGCCGCCCAGTTCGCACTCAAAAGTAATAGCGGTTTACTCTCAAAATGGAAGAACCGTGTAGGACATTTGTTTCTCAATTAGTCCACGTTCAAATTTACCCCTATCAAGGCTTATTAAATGACTCGGCACTGAAAAGTGTATATTTTTGTGTCCCCGAATTATGTAGTTTAAGCACAGATATGACAACATTAATTGGGCGTCAGATGTGCATTGTTTAGAGTTCTCTGTCTAAAAGGGGTAGATGTTTCAGAATTTGGGTCAGAGTTTCATGTATCGTTTGATGCTAATGTATACAAATGAAAATAAACTGAGAATGGGGCCAATTGAGACTACGGGGACTAGCTAGACTAGTCCCCGTAGTCTCTTATCTATCTTTATTATATAATATATATCTTTATTACTAAGTAAATGCAGGTGGACTGTTCAACTATATAAAATGAAGCTAATGAGCTAGCTAAAAGTCTAAAAATAAAACTTAAAGTTACTGAATAAAATAATTAAAAAAGAGCTGGAATAAATGGTTACGATTTATTTAGATACTCTCCAGTGTATAATAATACTTAGTGAGAGCTCGATAGACTGAATTTTTAGAACAATAGGTACTAACGTCTACTAATTAGTCCCGTTTAAGTTAGGCTTGACAGCTTGACACCTGTTCTCTGGGGAATTGAATATCAAAACGGACCTAAACTAATTCTATTTCAGAAATACAGCTACTTACTAGAAAATTAAACATTATATTTACGTAAGATTTTAGCGAAACGAGATTCCCATAAAGGAGTTTTGTAAATATTGTACGTCAAGGTATAAAATGGATTACTGTTGCTAAGCAATGCCCGAACGAAATGTGTTTTTCATCTAAACGTTTTCGCGGAATATTGTAGATTTTTCTAAAAGGCTTTGCGCTCGATCATCATCAAGTACTTGACTATTTCCGTCAACCTTGATGTAGCGATTTTCTGGGTCTGTATAGAATTATTGGCGTTTTTTGAGGACATGGAGGGCTGAAGTTAGTAGGATTAGTTATTGAGATAAGTTATTAAATTGTTTAAAGGCACATGGCGTTTTTTTTGCGTCATCGACGCGCGTATACTCTGTAAAAGCGATTACAGAGAAGCAAAAACAAAAGCAGCGCTAGTAGCGACTAGAGCTGTTTTCTTACGGCAGTAAGCGTGCCGACTACACGTAAACCACGCGTGGAACACGCATATAGAAACCGCCGTTTGTAATAGTGAATACGGCCTATAGCATTTGTGTAGTAGTTAAAGGTGAGGATTCGAATAAGCTTACCATCAAACTCCCGTCCACCTTCTCGCGCTCCTAGGGCTCGGCGTCGCGTCCAGTCGTCCTAAATCCTGCTAAACTTCACTACATATTTATTCCACAGGTGTTGGTTAATGTTACGAGTATTGTTCGTATTTTGAGGGGGTTGTAGCACAAATCACTGAAAGACCATTTCTTATTACAAAAAGTTTATAGTGCTCGGAGTGCGTTGTTTGTACGAGTTGCGACGATTTTAGAGAGCTTATAGGCATGCGGAAGCGCGGCGCTACAGTGCTCATTCGTAGACCAATCGGATTGCTCTGCGAATGAAACAGTGAGCAAGCTGACGACTTAATCAAATCAAAGCCTTTTCCACTACAAACAAAACCTTATTAGTATTTGTGGGGTGAAAAACTATCCAAAACTCCCTAAGATTTAATGCAGTAGGTAATACCTACCTTAAAGGGACCAGTAGGTAACAGTATCTTCATTTATTCATTAATTTCAGTCGAACGACGTCGACTGCTGGACATAGACATACCCCAAGCACGACCAATTCGACCGGTGCTGTGCTTCCCGTATTCAACGGATTCCAGCGGATTTCTGCGGCCTTCACAAGGTCATCGGTCCATCTTATGGGAGGCCTTCCAACACTACGTCTACTGGTACGCGGTCACCACTCCTCAACCTTTCGGCTCCATCGGCCATCTGTACTGCGAGCAATGTGCCTGCCCACTGCCACTAGCCAAAGTATGTTAGGTGAAGTTATTATAATATAATTATATAATAGCTATACAGGGTGTAACGGAAAGGGGGTATCAACCCTGAAGGAGCTGAATGTGCTCATGAAACTCAACAACTTTCCCCAAAGCAAATAGGTCGAAATATGAAAAAAAAAATTGGCCCTCCCTTACAAAACTGACTACCAGCTGATTGATTTACTATGGGAGGGCCAAATTTTTTTTTCATATTTCGACCTATGTTCTTTGGGGAAAGTTGTTGAGTTTCATGAGCACATTCACCTCCTTCAGGGTTGATACCCCCTTTCCGTTACACGTTGTATATTATAGTTATCATAATATATTTACCACAAATACTTTTCTTGAATCTAATGAGCTTTCTATATTAATTAAACTATGAAGATGCAATCCTTCGGATCAGTCTACGCTTAGAATTAAGCCCAAACATTAGAAATTCTAACACAAATACCAACAGGAGTTCTGCTCATTCCCTACTTAAAATCAAGCGTATTTGCGGTATACTGTGGCGTGGATAGTAATTAACAGATTGTGTGTCCGCGTCCTGTCGTGCTGTATCGTGTCGCTGTCGTACGGCACGTCACGTACGAAATTTGTCTGCGTTTCCCGAGATGCAGCCGTTGATTAGGATTAGAAATTATTTTACTGCAGCTGGATTGTAATTAAACCAAGTTAGGAAACTACCATTTTGAAAACTTTCTATTGTTTGTTACGGGTGGTGGCTTTGGTTTGTAACAAATCGTTCGCTCGTTCGTGTCGTTGGTCGTTTGGTTTGTAATGTCTCAAAAGATATTCGTCGATGACAGATTTTATGCATGTTGTTTCATTTCCATAATATATAAACTATAATTCAATCCACGTGATTGATTGAGTGATTTCATGTCATGAAGTTGCGTTCTCAGTAGAATTAGTCACCATATAACAATACGAGGACTCACTGAGTCACACCAAATTAACATGTAATATGTCACCGATTCGTGACCCGTGAAAAACCAACCTAAATATTAACACGATGCCTACACCGACAACATAAATACTTATCCAACAATGCGTAGTATCTATTAAAGCATAAATTCTTATCCGTACTACAGTACTGTGAGCCATAAAGTTGGCTTGTTCAGGGTTGCTCGACAACATTCAATGAAAAATACACAGACTGCACGCTCCTTGCCCACGCTACGGTCAGGCGGAAAATCGAGAGTGATAAATGTTTTTTAGATTCGTGACACCTGAACGTTTGGTTTAAATCTGCGAATGGATGGACTGACAGTTTTAATGGGCTCGGTAAGGGACTGTAGGTAGAGAATAAATTTCTGGACCCTGATACCGTCTGCGTTGCGTTAGGCAATTCGATTTTTGGAAATGTTTCCCGCGCAGCAGTCTATTGGCTTTAATTTATTTGTCTGTACCTGTATTGTGTACGCTCTGCTTGTTGTTTAATTAATATGAATTCGATAATAGGGTGGCTGGGTAATTTCATGCAGAAATTAGTATCTCTGGGTAATTTATTTTCGACCACATTAGTTTTTGCCGTAGGTAGGTATTTGTTTTTGTCGTGCGTTATATATGTTTAATAATTTTATTATTTGATTTGCTTAGCAACAATAATTGACCTGAAAGTATCAAGAACAAACAATTATTCCACTCTTTTACTACTGAATAAAAAACATAATTATAATAATAACGACGTTGTGAAGAGACCTTGTAACAAATTCCATTTCCCTGTACGTGACTCTCAGTCAGCATCCGTCCAATCGTATCTTTGTTCGGGATCAACAATTAAAATCCTGGAACTTAACCAATATAATTTCCCATACTCGTAAATCACAGTTCCCGAATCGGACAATAAATCGGAAGTAACAAGTAGCTACCTACAGGCAAAATTAGAGGTTTTATCTAAGAAAGAAAAATTACTTTTCCTCGTAAAATAGAACCAATCAAAACATGCCACATAAAGGGGCATCAATGAGAAAAAATAAAGACCTTCTATACCCGTCCTGAAAGGCGGCTGAAACGGCACGTTACAGCTGGGGTGGCAAGATTTATTTCACGACAGTACTCGTTATGGCACCAAAGGGACAATGTCGGAGAATGCAGCCTGCAACATATGATACAGGGCCGGGCTCCTTTTAATTTTCGTGACAATGTCGTGATTATATTGTTATGATAGCAAACCGGGACTTTTATGACTGCTGAAGTACCCGACGGAATTGTTTTAGCAACACTTCGCAGTTGGCTGTAGGTGTAATGTGATGGGGGCGAATTTGCAACTGACTTTTTGAGTTTAATTGTTAAGGGATACAAAATCTAGATTTTCTTCAATTTCGAAGTAATTTTCGAAGCAGTTCTGCCAATAACGTGTAACGTGTGTTTTTAAAATGGAAGACGTAACGTTAGAAGGTCTCCCAGAAGGCAGAACGATGACCTTGTGAAGATTTGAAGAATTCGCTGGGCGTGGAAAACCCGAAACCGGTCGAAGTGGCGGTGCTTGGGGAGGCCTATGTCTGGCAGTGGACGCATTCGGCTTAATGAATGAAATCAACCACTATACGAGTGCTTTATCATGTTGTTAACTAGTCTTCTAAACGACAACGGGTAATTATGAATACAGTTACCAAGCGTAGTAATTATGGCTACAGGTCAATTCCACATATACAACGTGTAACTTTAAATGCGCAAAACCTCAGACACCCCAACTGATTTTTAATTCAATTGACCTATTTCAGAGAGAAAATAAGTCATTAAAAAAATTGTAAATGTTTTATGTGCG
This sequence comes from Eremobia ochroleuca, assembly GCA_949629135.1. Taxonomy (NCBI): domain Eukaryota; kingdom Metazoa; phylum Arthropoda; class Insecta; order Lepidoptera; family Noctuidae; genus Eremobia; species Eremobia ochroleuca. The sequence continues at coordinate 16,020,375 of OX451386.1, read as the reverse complement.
GTTTTAGTTTTACTGGCCATTCTGATCGTTTCTTGCGTCTGCGACGACGCTTTATCGAGGGAGGAGTTACCGTCACCGGGCCGCTGCGCCGCGCTGACATTGGCTTGCTTGACCTATTAATAAATAGACAGAGCAACATTTTTAATGAAGATTTTTTGAAAAATGTGACCTATTATAAAAAGTGGTTCAATTAATTCTGCTCGTTATTCTGATCAAACTGTTTTCAGGTTTTGCTCATTTAACGTTACACGTTGTATAACCGCTCATCACGGAAACCCGTTTGTATCAGATATTTACGTGGGACGAAAGGGAATGTATCCACATGACTGATTAAACAAAGCTTTAACAGAAACAGCAATTCAAAATTGGGATTTTTCCTAAACCACGCAAGTTCGCCCCTGAGAGGTGGACATACCATCCCTGTATTATATGACCACAGATCAGGAGATCAGAGACGTATTCCGTGGGAATTGGGACGAGAAGAGATCGAGTTTTGTTCTCTCCTTGTTAATTAAATTTCGTACTGCAAAGTTGTGAAGCAACCGTTGTTCAGTTGCGAAATCGATTGTTCCCGTATTGTCACGATTAACAAATACCTGTACGACGGATTGATTGTCTCGTGGATATGAATGGTTGCCAATTAGTAGGACGTGTATTGTGTGTTGTTTTGTTAGGCACAAAATACGTTTTGATTATGTTCAAGATTATCTCGTTGATACATACATAGAGGGGCCCGTGGCTAAATAATAACAGCCGCACAGGTCGATCGATCAGGTTAAGCTACGCTTGCCGCGGTCGGCCTGTGGATGGGTGACCATCTTTCATTATCAAAGCACGTTAAGCCGTTGGTCCTGGCTGCCATTCGTGGATCTTTGACAGTCGTTACGGGTCGTCAGAAGCCCGAAAGTCTGACAACCAGTCTTACCAGGGGTATCGTATTACCCAGTAACTGGATTGTGGAGGTCATATAGGCAATCGCTCCATGTAAAATACTGGTAGGTATTTAGCTGCATCCGGCTAGACTGGAAGCCGACCCCGACATAATTGGGGATAGGCTAGGCAGATGATATCTCTTTGATACATACGATTGATGTACGATTTTGTATAAGTTGCCAATGTATGAATAGGTACTTTACAAAATTTCGACGAGAAAGTATAATAAGTATAATGACGGAGAAGGTACGTGTCTCTCGTTATTATCAGTCATATTTTAACTGCTGTGGGCGTACTATGGGTAGTCATTACGCAATAAAAAAACCGTTTGTAGTTCAAATCAGATTATAATTTACGAACAAGTTAATCACACTAGCGAATTACACACTGTAGGTACACAACTCAACGATACGGAACGCGAGACAGTTTCTGTGTCATGTTGTCTGTGCGACGTCCAAGGGTCAAGAGAGCCGTACTACGCCGTTGTTGCATCTGTAACTCTCCTCGTCTCCCACGAACTCAGGTGAGACTCTATCGAGCACCACCAGATGGCGCCGGCGTCTCGATCAGTCTAACGTACGACTGACGTACTCGTTTATCCGCCATATACAGGTTGAAATTGAAAACATGCGACAAATCGAAATGAGAGATTGTACTCATCATTGTGAACAACTTTTACTATGAGATAAAACCTGAAATCGCGAAAAAAAAATTCAGCTGTTCCCTACATTTATGTTCGCATAACTCGTTAAAATGTAGGGAACAGCTGATTTTTTTTTCAATTTCATGTTTGCTCCCATGGTAAAAGTTGTTCATAATGATTATTATGAACAACTTTTACCATGGGAGGATTAATTTAACTAATATTTCTGTAATTCCTACACGTCTCCGCTCCGCTCCGCCCAGCTCCGCTTCTGTGGAAACGCACCCTTACACGCACTGGACCCGCGTGGTGGATTACGGCCTACTCCCTCTCACAGAGAGGATGCCTGTGTGACCTGTGTCCCAGCAGTGGGAACATTATAGGCGGATTATGTTTTATCATACTTTCTGTTAAAATGTCATTTGCCAGGGCGAAGTGTCAAAATAAAGAAGAGAGGGGAGACGCACTCAAAAATCATAAACATATACGTAGCATTAAGGATTTGTAAGTCCAATATAACAATCTCGATTCCCGACCCCATACATAATTACATTTTCCATGATAAATAACAGTTTTCAGCATATTACAAGCTTGATACAGCCGTGGATGTGTAAATAAATGTTATAGTTCAAGATAAAGCCCATTGCGCGTGGTTTACGAGAGGCACTCCCCTAATGATGCAACGTTATGCAGGGGACGTTTATAACCTACTGCAGGTACAGGCTGTTCCGCAGGTAAAATAGAGTTTTGAAGCAATTATTTCGACTCGAGAAAGCAGGAAATACAGAAACTAGACAGACAAGGTTTTTAAGAAGAATTGCTGTTCTGGTGTCACCTCATTTCAGAACCGTTCATGAACTATGCATACATTTACCAAGCGTTATATGAAACAATTTGTATGCATTTGCCATATTTTTCCCAAAAAATAAGAATGTAGCTTTTTGTTTCGTAAAAAATAATCTAATCTAATGTAACTAGCCTGTATGTGTTCCACTGCAGGGCAAAGGTCTCCCTATCCCTTTTACACACAATTGTGTCTTTCTGTTTTTCTTTAAAAAATAATACGCTTTATTATTTTTTACGAAAGAAATAGTTTGATCAAATGAAGACTTATACAAGGTATTTAAATAGTTAAACATAAAAACTATATTATAATGCATGTAGGTATAACTCTACTTTGCAATAATAAATAATTGAATAAAAAAAAATGCGTTCCAATACACAATTTTTAAAGATTTCATAGCTAATCTGAATGTTTTTTGTACATCCTGTATATCTTATAGGCAGAAAATAAACAGGAATGGGGTAGCGGTATTTAAAATAATAATGCCTTAGTCATTTGCTGTATGTTATTACGCCTAGTGCAATATTGGTGGGAGGAAGCTCACGCTATTGCCACAGAATAATTAGGATATGGAATGCCAAGACAAACGTTCTAATAATAATATCCTCCCGACTGATTTCGGTCTCCAAGCCTCCGACACGACCGGGGAGAGATTAGACACAAGACCAACGTCTTTACGTGCTTTCCGAGGCACGGGGGTATCAGACTACCAACTTCCAAACTCCGGGCTGTTACTAAGAAATTCCTAATGGAAAACACTTTGTCTGCCCCGGGAATCTAACCCAGGACCCCACGCTCAGCAGTCGCGCTTGCAATCACTGGACCAATGGGGCAATCAAACATTAATTGTTCGTCGAATATTGCTTACCGAATTATTCTGTTTCTAGCGGCCCGCCCTCCGTCCCCGTCTAAATATTGGTGAAAACCGCATCAAAATCCGTTGTGCAGTTTAGAAGAACAACGTAATCACACAGAAAGTCACGAAAAGCGACTTACATTTAGAATATTTATAGATAAACGAATGTTATTGAAACACAGTGTTTTTCACTCAGTGTTTTATTTACTCGCTTTTATCTGTTTTTCGTTACGAAGGTACCGGCCACCAGAGGCCCAATCAAGTGACAATCTCTCTTAAAGCATTTCGTATTTCTGTAACGACTTTCGAGTGGGTTGATGACATAAGCTTTCTCGGGTTCTTCACCGCATTTCGCCTTATATACTTATTCGTTGTCATTATTAAAATTTATTTATTTTATCTGTGTGTCATTAAATCAAAAAGATACTTTATTCTATCAAAACCTTTTCGAAATTTTCTTAACCATTATTTTACGCCAAACAGGATTTGTGTAGGAAGCTGGCTGTGCTGCCATTCAAGACGTCAAAATTTTGGTTTTGATGTTATTGTTTGCTTTGAGCACAGCATGATGTATTTCTGAATATAATTATATGCTGTGTTAGCTTTGACATAGGCAGTGTCTAGATTTCTAGAACTTTTAACTGATGATAAACTGTCATGTTGTTTATTGTTAAGTAACAAATTATGTAATATAAAAATATTTGTCATCATCATCTGCCTAGCCTTTTCCCAACTATGTTGGGGTTGGCTTCCAGACCAACGGCTTAACGTGCTTTCCGAGGCACGGAGGGGTCTCGGTATGTAAAGATGGTTACCCTTCCACAGACCAACCGCGGCAAGCGTAGCTTAACCTGATCGATCGACCTGTGCGGCTGTTGTTATTTAGCCATGGGCCCTACCAAAAAAAAAAAATATATTTTTTTTTAAATAATTATTTTTATTTTTTTCAATATAAAAATATTTGTGCGCTTACAAAAATGTATATATTTCTATTGAAATGACAAAAATATGTACTTGCACTTCAGGAATAAGCCGTCTACACGCGGGCGCCAGAAAATTGAATAAAATAAAGAGGGTTACACATCGACATCAAGCGTGATTCTTATAGGTCAGGTTACCCACCAGTAGCCCTAATAACTAATTGTATTCAAACTAAAATGTATTCTGTGGATAACGGTGTGAGTTTCACATTTGAATAACTGTTATGTAATTCTTTAGATAAGACACAATGTGTAACTGTTTGTTTATCCCAAATAAATAAAATAAAATAAAAATAAATAAATAAATACACTATTTATGGACAGAAAAGATGATAAATTAGAAATATTATAGCTGTGATCATGACAGCTACAGCTAGCTGAGATCGTGAATTCGAATAAAATCAGATTTCACAGAATTCAAGCAATAAACTGAACTGCTTTGACGGCACGGTTGGCGCAGTGGTTAAGCGATTGACTGCTGCGCTTCGTGTCGCGGGTTCGATTCCCGCACGGAACAAATATTTGTATGACCTACAAGTAGTTGTTCCGGGTCTGGCTGTTTGTGTATGTGAGTTTTAAATGTTTGTAAACGCACCCACAATACAGGAGAAATTCCTAGTGTGGGGAAACGTTTTAAAAAAAATCAAGAAATGTTTAAGTAGTAAAACATGTTATTTACTCTCGTAGGAGTTTATTTAATGTTATTTGAAATGTACTCAGTATTCCAAGAGGATTTTAAATGGATTCTTGGGGGAGGCCTGTCAAATCCATAGACAGCGTTTAATACCCACTTAATGTCATACAAATCTATTTTAGGAAATTCTTTATTCGCTGGAGATTGGGCTAAGGGGTCACGCAGGCAATATTCATTTTTAGTTTGGCTCACTTAAATCAGTGATAAGTGAAAATTAACTGTTCTATTATACTAATAGGAATCTTTTCTTTTCTTCTTCTCGTTGTCTTTTTAGTTCTTTGATTCGTTTACATTTTAATAACAGAAATACTTTTTAGTCTTGTGTGAAAGTTTAGGTTTCTCATACACTTAAATTGCTTAAAAAAAATAATTAAATCATGTTTTGTTTCATGATTTTATACAAAAAAAAAAACAAGTAGATATTTTACTAAGTTTTTTAATAGTTATTATGGTTTTTAATATGGGTAGTCCTCACATTAAATGGTCTTTAGTTAAGTTAATAACAACAGTGTTTAAGTGATGACCTGTTACTAACTATTTATGGATCTCTTTCTTGTCCGAAATAAAATGATTTTATTATTATTTTCCATAGCCATATATTTTCCTTTGTTTTTCTTCCTCTTACAATAATGGCCTTCCAATAACATCTTTGCTGTCATACCTATCATTATTTACCACCACCATTTCCGTATATTCGAACCCCATCAGCGAATAAGAACACAATGATAAATAAGTATTCATAGGACCCCATACATAGTCTTATATAACTCGAGGGGTTCATATTTGGTCAGCGACGGTAAACTAACGAGAAATTCTATGTAATTTTATGGTTTATGAATAAATTTGCTCCCCTGGGCGCGTGGTAATTGAGCCTCGGACAGCAAGTTAAACGGTCGGCTTGTCTGTTTGTGCAAGATGTGGACCAATATGGTTCTGTGAGGGATTATTCTTTGAGTGTCTATCCGCTGCTGTAGAACTGTAGATGTTGTTCAGTGTGAAATTGTGTGTCTAAGCTACGCTATGTGATGCAATGAATATTGACGATGCCTGCTTTTTCAGATTAACTGTTCATGATTTTTGGAAAACAACACAGAGTATTAGGTATGCTGCTGGTATAATGAAGTAATTTTTGGGGCTATTGCATTAATGTATTTGTCGATCGAGGATCTTAATATAATCGGTGTAAAAAGACACTTAACGAAGTCGAGAGTCACTTGTATCCCAGTCATTGTAATGCATTTTTTTTGCTAGTTCATATTTAGGATCCTTCTGGTTACTGGAGATATTGAAGGTCAAGATTCTAACTTTTACTGGCTTTTTTTTTACGAAAACAAGTTTTAAATGTTATAACACAACTTTAAATGATGGCACGGTTGCGGATTCGATTCCCGCGTGGAAGAAATATTTGTATGACCTACAAGTAGTTGTTCCGGGTGTGACTGTTTGTGTATGTGAGTGTAAATTTTTGTAAATGCACCCAAAATACAGGAAAAATTCCTAGTGTGGGACAACGTTTAAAAAAAAAAAACAGAAACAAAAGAAAAGAAAAATATAATAAAAATAATAAAATAACCCCCACGACCCCTGTGCCGTTGCATACACCCATAAGCACAATGTTTTGCGTGCGTTACATTGCGCACTACGTCGTTTCCGAGCAATTATTTTTGTGCAATGTTACTTAGTTTGGTGTACAGAATGCGTGTTTGGCAGCCATGTGATGTGTCTTTTTACACCCTGTATTTATACCTAAGTTGCTACGAATTTTGACACAATACAAAATCTTAGAACTTAGAGGGGCCCGTGGCTAAATAATAACAGCCGCACAGGTCAATCAATCAGGTTAAGCTACGCTGGCCGTGGTTGGTCTGTGGATAGGTGATCATCTTTACATACCGAGACTCCTCCGTGCCTCGGAGGGGCCGTGCCTCGGAAAGCACGTTAAGTCGTTGGTCCCGGCTGTCATTCGTAGATCTTTGACAGTCGTTACGGTTAGTCAGAAGCCCGAAAATCTGACAACCAGTCTTACCCAGAGGTATCGTATTACCCAGTAACTGGGTTGTGGAGGTCAGATAGGCAGTCGCTCCATGTAAAATACTGGTATTCAGCTGCATCTGGTCAGACTGGAAGCCGACCCCAACATAGTTGGGAAAAGGCTAGGCAGATGATGACAAAATCGTAGAACTTCAATTCACAAAGCCAGACTTAACGAAGTGTTGCTTTTCCATACAAGAACTGATACAGACCACACTTAACTAAATCATGAAATGAATATCGAAACTACCAACAACACTCAACAGGAACTTCGAAAACCCAATTTGATATTAAATTAAAAAATATATCTACAAAATAAACATGATTTTGAAGTTAAGAGAGGAAAACAAAGGATGTTTTCAAGCTTCCCGTTGTTTTAAAAGCATAAAGAAAAATGCGGGAGTGTTTTAAAGTTTCAGCGTCGGATCTAAAGATTTCAGACAGCCTTATCCTTGAATGATAGAGATTGCTAAAGCTATAGGATTTCACCATAAGCGCTACACTTTATAGATAAAACCTATTTGCTTCGGCCATCTTCTGTCTGCCGCTTCCACTAAAGGAACCTTGTTGAAAAGTGGGATTTCAGTTTATTGCTTGCGTTTAAAGTTATGCATCTATGTAAAAGTATCATCGTTGCTTACGTTTTCAATGTAAGGATAATACTATGTTTCTTCATATACATTCCCTTAACACATATCATTCTAAATCTACAACGTGTAACGTTAAATGCGCAAAACCTGAAAATAGTTTGATCAGAATAACGAGCAGAATTAATTGAACCACTTTTTAATATAGGTCACATTTTTCAAAAAATCTTCATTAAAAACGTTGCCGTGTCTAATTATGAATAGGTCAAGCAACCCAATGTCAGCGCGGCGCAGCGCTCCGGTGACGACTCTTCCCTCGATAAAGCGTCGTCGCAGACGCAAAAAACGATCAGAATGGCCAGTAAAACTAAAACAGCACATAAAACCCTTACAATTTTTTTTATGACTTATTTTCTCCCTGAATAGGTCAATTAAATTAAAAATCAGTTGGGGTGTCTGAGGTTTAGCGCATTTTTATTTAACGTTACCCGTTGTATAATTAAAGAATATCTTATAACTTTTGACTATAGACTTTGTATAAATTATTTCATCACCACTGCTCTCAAAACGATGAAGGAAAACATCGTGAGGAAACTGGCATGTCCTAGAACCAAAAATTCGAAGACATGTGACATCTACCAACCCGCACTGGGCCCGCCTGGTGGATTATGGCCCACTCCCTCTCACCGAGAGGAGGCGTGTGTCCCAGCAGTGGGAACATTATAGACTGATTATACAAGATGCAAGATTATGCAAGATTAGCATCCGCCCGCAACTTCGTTTGCGTAGGATTCGGAATTCCCGCCGTTTAAATCCTATTACCCGTTTTCCCGTAGGAATGAAGCATTTTCCCGCGGTAAAAAGTATAATAGCCTATGTTCATCGGGAATAATGTCGGCTTCTAATGGTAAAACAATTTTTCAAATCGGTCCAGTAGTTTCGGAGCCTATTCAATACAAACAAACAATCTAATCTTTCCTCTTTATAGTATTAGTGCAGATTCCGTCTATAAAATTTTATTACTCCAAAAGCCATTTATGTCCACAGTAATATTATTATTTAAAAAAAAGGTCTGGTTATTTCAAAAAATGGTTCTGTATTTAAAAAAAAGGGTTTATATAAAAGTAAACAACCTGAAATATATGAGTATCACTCTAATGACAATAGTCCCCTTCTTTGCGCCCTATTTAAAACAAAAGTATGAGATTTTATGGTCAGATAAGTTGACTAACCTAGTTAAAATTTTGATAATTAGCTCAGCTTATCTTTTATGTTGGTTTAGGATCAGAATAACTAATGGTATAAAATACTTAAATTAGAATATAATAAATAGGTACCGTAATTTTGTATTAATATTGTTCTTATCGTTAGAGAAGTACCTAATGTTGGTAAAATAATAATCTGAAAGCTGTATTATTATACCTAAACCTAAATGATGGTAGTTTGTTTTCTAACTAAAGTAATTTAACGCTTTACCTACCTTGTTGAAATACGACCAGGCACCGTCGTGAAATTCTGAAAGCCGTCGAAAACTTTAAGAAAGTTTTGATTATTGAATCCTAATCGGCTAATTAAAAAGTTGAGACTCCATAAATTCTATGACACTTTTAGAATACAGGATGTATCAGAAAGGTGTGGTCATATTTTGGGGTAGAGAGCATCAAACTGTACAACTTTCTCCATGGGAACAACATTGCAATCGCGAAAAAATAATCAGCCGTCCCATACATTTAAGTCGAGTACACGGAGAGAAAATTCTTAGAAAAATTACCGTGCTCGTCACTATAAAGTGAATGAAAATGTCGTTCATATTGCAATAAGTTCAATGTAATTTTTTTTTTTATTTTTTTTTTTCTGAGATATGCTTTAATTTTAATTTTGAACGCGACCGCAAAAGGTGCAATGTCATTTACTTATAGGAAAGTATTGGTAGATGACATTGCACCTTTTGCGCTCGCGTTCAAAATTAAAATTAAAGTATATCTCAGAAAAAAAAAAAAAAAAATTGATATTGAACAAATTGCAATATGAACGACGATATTCTAAGTTAGATTGCAAAAAATTCGCTATTGGTTCAATAAATTATATTATGCAGCATGGAATTTTTTACCGTACTAGCATAGTAATTTTTCCATTGCCAATCAAATGCACCCAGATCATGAGACAGCACGGTAATTTTTCTAAGATTTTTCTCTTCGTGTAGGTATTGAAGTTTTGTATGGGGACTGTTGATGATTTTTTGTCTGTACCACAATAGCTCGAACATCTCGAACCATGCATATTGATTAAATAGCTTCCCTATCTTCTACTACATCAGACAAGGGTAACTCACGTAAAAATATATTTACAGAATAGCTCTTCTCCCTGCAAAATCGCATAAATTAAATGTTCCGCCAGCAAATTTATCTTTTCCACCATCGGCATACTAATATTGGGGTCCACAGGACTCCCAGTCTATACTTCGCGTTTGCATCAATAAAATTAACATGGTAATCCACTTAAAGTTAAGAAAAAATTACAAGTAAATGCGTCGCTTCATTTTTTCTTGGATTTTGCGGGTAGGTACATAATCGTTATTGCTAATACGGTGAGGGTAGGACAAAGTGTAGCGATTTGTGTATTCTTGATGGTTGAGGAAGGTCATTTATCTTAGTTTTGTCTGGGAATTTTTTTTTTTAGGTTCCTCTTAATTCTGAAAGTTTTAGACCAGAAAAACCGTAGTAAAATCATATGTTTTAGCTAGTGTGATATGTTGAAAACTCAATTAGAGTTGGACTTGGCAAGGCGCAGTGATGAGATTGAGTAAGGCAGTGACCGTGTCGCGCCCAAGAACTGGCATACGAAGTGTCGGTCGTCCGGCGGTGAGATGGACGGACGACATTGTTACCATCACCGGTAGAACCTGGATGAGGATAGCACAGGAATGTGGGGATTGGCTCATGAGAGAAGCCTATGGCTAGCAGTGGGTGAAGCCGGGCTGTGGTGGGATATCTATCCAAACACAGCCCAACCGTATTTCGGTCAACATACCCATCCGGATATGTTGACCAAAATACCTAACGTCCGACCAACCATGTCACTCGACATTATATTTGGCAACTGAATAATTCAATAGCCTCTAAGAAACTCCGCTGGGCTCTATACCACAAAACTTTAACCGTCTTATTACGAAACGAAATCTCACGTTCTAGCCTAAACTTTTGAGCCAGTATCTGTATTTCAAACTTTATTTCGATTTACGCAAAGTTCTTATTACGTACTAAAATGACTGTTTAGCACCAAACTAGGCTGTAATTTTTTTGTATATAGAACTATATTTCTTTAACAGTTAGGTTCTTAATTCGATGACTGGCTCGGTGGTTTATACCAGCTGGGCGATTCTGTAAAAATGTCACCGTGAAATCATAAGTGAAGTGAGCATTTAATAGTATTAATCCCTAGCGAATGACAGCTCACTCCACGCTCACTTTACCCAAGCTTTCACGGTGAGATGGTTACAGAATCGCACGGCTGATCTAAAGAATAACCTTGTTTCGTATTAAGGGGTACAAGTACAGAATTCTCCATAATTGCTAACTTGTAAAAAAATGCATAACACAGAAATTACAAATATATATTGTACTAGGGGTTACAATATATATTTGTAATTTCTGTGTTGTCTGTACTTGTCAGTACAGTTTACATATTTGTTAGGTTTTACCGTTACAATTGTGTTGTATGGCTTAGAGTTTTGTGATACACCCACTTGTAAGATATTTTTTTTATTGTAATTGTAAAATAAGTATAGCACCCTTATTGCGTAACACAATATCAATCTTAATTTGAATAATCAAATAGGATATTACTAATCCATTGCTTCATATGTTCGAAAAATGTGTCTACTCAACAACGTAAATAACGCAATGAATGTTGTTGAACTGTCAAAACGAAAGTAATTGCTACTGTTAGTGCATTACGCAACTACGCTGCTGGAGTCTGAAAGGCTGAGTAGAAATACTGACTGAGGTTAGGAAACCTTATAAATATTCAGGACTAGTTTGTTAGATAAAATACAAAACATGTTCAGTTTATTCACAAAACACTTATCTCCTAAATTGACTGCCAGTAACTTTCCAAGTTGGTGGTGGTGAGCTGTGGCCATAAAAAGACAGCTACAAACTCCACCTGATAAAATCCCTAAGTCGAATTTTATGAAACCTACGAAGTAATGCACTGACATATTCCAGGAGAGATTGAGGTGAGGTGAGATGAAAATATCGAACAGATTTAGGTTTACTGGACTTTAAAAGTGTGATAGAAATCCTGCCGGTCGATTCTATAAAAATCTCACCGTGAAATCTTAAGTGAAGTGAGCAATCAATAGTGTTAATTCCTATTAACAGCTCACTTCCCGCTCACTTCAAATAAGTTCTCACGGTGAGATTTTTACAGAATAGCACTGCAGATTCTATGTTGACGACTGTACTACAATAGTATTCGAAAAGGTTCAGGGAAAATAATACATAAAATAAAGGTTTCGCTCCTGTACAAGATCGTTTTGCAAAAGCTGTATCAAATAACTAAGTAAGGTACGGTGTTGACCCACATTTATCATTTATTGGTGACTTACTCACCAATAAATTACTGTTACTGGGTAACACGATACCCCTTGGTAAGACTGGTTACCAGACTGTTTGGGCTCGTAACAACTGTCAAAGATCTAAGAATGACAGCCGGGACCAACGGTATAACATGTTTTCCAAGGCACGGAGGGGTCTGGATATGTAATGGATGCTCACCCATCCACGAACCGACCGCGGCACGACGCATACGACTGTTATCATTTAGCTACGAGCCCCAATCAAACCTTTACAAATGCTTATCTATGACCAGTAAATTATAAAATCGCTCATTACTCGCATATTATATAGACAGCAATGGTAGATTAAACCCTCTGCGACATATTTTTCCCGGAAACACATACATACAAAAAGTAATACAATATAATTAATTAATTAAACATTAGTACAGTTCATTGTTTATTATATTTAGTATATTGTGAAAGCTATTACACACCTGCGCTTTGTTCGGAGCTCTGAAAACATATTAATTATGTACTGAGATTAAAATTTGACGAGACGAGCACGTACATTGTAATATTGTAGCATTTGGTCGCTGTGTGTACTAGAAATGTAGGTTAATAGCTGAATTTATTATAGTTAATATTTAAAGGGTTAACTTGTTGTCAAAACGGTAAGATGACATGGATTTTTTTTTTAATTATTTCAATGCCGCACCTTAAAAAAAAAATAGAAAAAAGACTATGGCGTGAGACGTGTTAAGAATAAATATTATTCAGAGAAATAGCCACGACAGGCGTCTTACTTTGTGTAAATTATTTGAAAAAGGTAAAGAAAAACATTGTGAGGAAAGGGGAATGTTCTAGAACATAAAAATCGAAGACATGTGACACCTACCAACCCGCACTCGTGGATTACGGCCCACAGAGAGGAGCCCTGTGTCCCAGCAGTGGGAACATTATAGGCTAATTATGTAAAGTAGGTACAGACGCCAGCAGATCAAGTTACTACAATCTGTCAGATTTCTTTAATAGATTTTCAACTTTATCGCTAAAGTATAAGGTTCAAAGTTGATTGGGAAAATCTGACAGTTTCGGGTAGCTTGATGTGCTGGCGTCTGTACCTAAAGATTAATACCAAACTTAATACGAAGATAAAGGTTCATATTACTTTTCTTAAACTTACTTTGAAGAAGACAGGTGTAAAATATGTAAATAATATTTGATACATGTGTGAACTTACTTATGTAAATCGTAAGTATTTATGTAAAGTTCTACCGGGTCATGGGATTCAATGGGATTATAATTTTTGTACAAATTTTAAAGTTGTCGTAAACATGCTTTGGGAACGTATTTTCCTTTGGACTGTCTTTTTGCTTTCGAAATAAAGACAAGAGAAATTACTTGTAAGCATACTACACGTAGTGGAGGCCCAGTGGTTAAGGACTCGCTTCTTATGCACGAGGTTGTGGTTTAAATCCGGGCGAGCGCCAATGTGACTTTTTCAATTCTTTCTGAGTTTATCTTCGACATCACTTACATCGGTGAAGAAAAAACATCGTGAGTAAACCTTAACTTATCTATATTACGATAATTATGTTTTTACCATTATACGATAATTTATCTACATATAATCTATACTAACAATACAGCTAAAGAGTTTGTTTGAACGCGTGAATGTCTGAAACTGCAGGTTTTTGAAAACATCTATATGTATTAGAAAACCCTATTCTTAAGGAAGGCTTTTAACATCACGATACTCGTATAACCCTTAGAATCCGTCCAAAAAGAAAAAAAGTCAGAATAAACTTAGCGAACGAAGTAATCATGCGGACGGGCGATGCGATGCGACATGGGTCGGGGAAACAATAAATTTTACGCGGAAAAAGTGGCGGGCTGAAGTAGTTAATATAAGTCTATAATCGTCATCCCGGCTTGAGCAAGCGTTGTAATCAAAGCTCGTTGCCTTCTCTGTATGAGAAGAATCGTTTACCTCGCAGTGGGACAGTAATAGACGTATTATTATACTGTAAGGACATCTTCTTAGTCTCCTAACACAGGCATTGTTTGCCTAAAAGGAGGCTCCAAACACAATTCATTGTACAGACGCCAGCACATCGAGCTACTACAATCTGTCAAATTTCTTTATCGCTACAGCATAAGGTTCAAAGTTGATTGGGAAAACTTGACAGTTTCGGGTAGCTTGATGTGCTGGCGTCTGTACATGAAGTTTTTATGGAAAAAAAAAATCATTCATATTTTTCTCTTCATGTTCTCGCACACTATTGTCTACATTTCTTTTTTACTTCTCCTTTCGCAGGTCTGCTGGAAGAAATTTCTTAATAATAAGCAGTACCTTTGTACTCAAATTATTACTATCTCATATCCATATGTTTTTATTGTGTGTACAGTCGCCAGCACATCAAGCTACCCGAAACTGTCAGATTTTCCTAATTAACTTTGAACCTTATGCTTAAGCGATAAAGTTGAAAATCTACTAAAGAAATTTGACAGATTGTAGTAGCTTGATGTGCTGGCGTCTGTACATAAATAATGAAATAAATAAAAAAATAAAAAAAATGTCTTAGTCAATTTCAAAGAGTCTACATATGTTTACGTTATTTCAGCCCTACAAATATCTAGGCCGTACCTGCCTACCGTCACAAATGATAACAATCGTAAACTCTTTATGAACCCGTTAACGACTGCAGATGAACGTGGGTCTTAGAATTTTTATTTCCATACCCTCCGGGTTGCTACTGAGAAATTCAAGTAAGTGTTGAACTACCTGCCTAGTTATGTATTGTTTGCTACTTTTATTTGTAAGTATAGTTTTTTCTACTATGATTTTCTAAATACTATGTTTCTTTGCTTTTTCATCTTTTTTTTTTTAATCCAAATACAAATTGCGCTATGGAGCGAGCTATGCTGGAGCGAGCTATGCTAGCTTAGCGATCGCCGAGACCCAAGAGTAAACGATAAACAAATGACGCCTATTATGATACAGCTGTGTTACTGTGTTAAGACCGAGAATTATAAATATTTATTTACCATAATTTTGGACTATATTTGCCATCTAGCATTTAAAATGCATACTTTAAATATGTTGTGGTGCGCTAATAATGAAGTGTGGCTTAGGCGCCAAAAAAGAGACATAAATCGTCAGTGCACGGAGACAATAATCCAAGGAAGAGCCATGCTGAGATGTTTATTGAATAGGTTATAAGTAAGATTATTTTAAGCTTTAATGAAATTTTATTTACATTCCCTAGTTATAAATTAAACTTTTATGTAAGTACTCTATATTTAATTGATCATATAAATATGAATAATAAGTTATTGATAGTATTTTGAAAATGTCTAGTTAATTTTATGTTAATTTAACGTTCAATGTAATGTAATTAGATATTATATTATTAATAAAACAGCTTTATTATTACAAATAAGTTTATTATTGTTTTTATTAAAAACACTAACATTCAAGATGTGGTAGTGGCGTGCACGGTAAGAAGTAAGGATTTTTGAGTTATTCAATACTTTGTATTTACAATTCACTCAATAACTACATTTTAGGTATTTTTGTTACTTTACATAAAAAAACAATTACCTACAGTTACTGTACATAAATATTGGTTTCATTCTTACATTTCAAGTGTAAATTAAAATAGGTTTTGTTTTAATATTACTAAAATATCAATTATTATACTATTAAGAGTATAATAATTTACGATTTTTGCAAGTTGCAGCTCAGTGTCTGGGTGTACGTTGATCAAAATATGATTCGCGACTGTAACAAATACATACATTTACAGAATTATAATCATTATAATAAGTAATACAACTTCTTAAGTTAGTATAATCTTAAATGTCAAGATTTCGCGAATAAGGGATCTGTCGAAGGTAGTGATGATGGTCTCAACTGTGGTAAAATTTCTATCAAATTGTCTACAGTAGCAGCTAAAGGACTTCAAATAAGATTTAGCTTTTCTTCCATTCCAATCGCAACCTTTCCATCTCCCTCTCATGATATTTTTTTTCCCAGTCTGCCTCTAGTTGTAGCCGGCGATGCTCGACAGCCACGAACTCGCTCGTGGCTCGTTCGAGGGGCGTTTGTATTCGCCGTGTGCGCGCTCGAAGCAGCCCACTGCGCCACTGCGTGGGTGTGGTGGGCGACGGGCTAGCCCGATGCCGTCGCCGCTGCGGAGCCGTGACGTGGACGTGGTAGGCGACGTCGCTGACGGCGTCGGCGCGGAAGCAATGCCGGGCGTCGTCGTTAGCACTGGTGGTGGAGGATGGCATGGAAGTTCTCCAGCGGGAGTAGGTGGCAGTGAAGGACAGGCGAGATGCTGGTGTTGCTGAGAATAAATAATTACAGTCATATATTAAAATGTGCCCAAATGAATTATTTAGCCAAAACATTGAATATTAAAAAAAATGAAATGTACCTTGTATATAACCAGAAGGAATGAAATCCAACATAATTGCATCTGTGGCAGAAAGGGACGGGCAGGCAATATGTACAGAATCTCTGGTCGGTGGTGATAGAGGGTTTAGCTGTGATGGTGGCGCCTGAAAAATATGTGGAATTTAAATTAGAAAAAATACACTTCACACAAGCAACGAAAAAACTGACATCAAAGCCTCTCCAATTCCAGCTTGACCAATGACAGCAGTCAAACCCATTATGCCCAACACTCTCCCTTCTGAACCAATTAGAGTTTGTCTGCTGCTTGGACCACCACCAGTACCAGAAGCCTCACAACATCTTCCCAAGGCTTTTTTCTTTCTTTTAGTTTTCCAATCTGCCCACACTTGAACATAAACATTCATGCATGTTTTCATCAATCATTTTCTAGTATATGAAGTAAACTGATTGTTGTATGTACTTCATCTTGTAGAATACTAAATGTTAATAATAGGAAACCAAATAATATTTTACAGTGGTTTGTGTGAGAGTCTTACTTTCTTCCATTTGTCCAATGGCTCTATTACACCTCCACCAAGGGAGTTTAGTAACTCTCCCAGTTCCTGCCATAGTCGGTCAGCTTTTATTTGGCCTTGGGGACCTTGCTGGGGCCTCGTTAATTCGCCATTTATTTATTTATTTTATTTATTTCTATAGCAATTGCTTGCTGCACTTACAGTCAACACCAAAGCGCGCAGCAAGCCTACAACATCACATTTAACTAAAAACAAAACTATTTCAGAGAAACAAAGGGTCTGATTAAATAGAGTCAAACACAATTGTTTTGTTTGTTTCTTACGTATTAGTTCATGTCGCATATCACGTCATTGTTTACGTTTCAAACTTTCAAGTATGATAGATTATCAAATAACAAAGGAAGATATTTACGAAATAACTCATAATTTACGTACCTTTCCATGAATTCCAATAAAGCTGCGAACTGTTTTGGCCTTGCTCGAGATCTAGATTCCATCCTATAAAAGTTATCACTGCATTTAAGGTATCTTTCATTCCTATGCAGAATCATATCATAACATTTCGAGACACAGTAACGTTTAAAATTACATTCCAAACTGTGATATAATAATAAACCAAATATAAGAAGAACTTTACCTTATTTCGCTTACTTTCAAAACTATTTGCCCGCAGACTAAAGTATAGGTTTTTTCTAAAGACGTTGACGAATGAGCGTTCTACTCAGTCGTGTCAACATGGCTACCAACTTATCGTTTTCTAAGATCGCTTACGCCGAGACGTTAACGATTGTAGAAAGAGATTCGATACGAAACGTTTGTAACTTGGCTAGGCCCTCAGGAGTGGAGACCGCGTATCGGCAAGCGTAGTGTGGAACGCTCCCCAGCTAGATGGATGGACGATCTAAAGAAGATGGCTGGGGTCGACTGGATGCGGAAGACGGAGGACAGAGTGTTGTGGCGCAGTCTGGGAGAGGCCTGTGTCCAGCAGTCGACTGCGATAGGCTGAGTTGATTGATTGACATATTTTCTACTATAATAAAATTATACTCGTATAAGAACAATAATATTATACAATTTTAATTTTAAAATTATCTAATTTAGGCATCCCAAACTGTTTGTTTGTTTTCTTTGCGTGATGCAGCACATGGATTTCTGTTCTTGACCTTTATAATATAGCATGTAAGGTGTATTGTTCGTTGGAACTCCTAATAAACTAAAATAAAATAAAATAAAAATTCCTAATAGAAAAAAATAATTGCACTTTGCCCGACCAGCACCCTAATTGCGTAACACACTATTACTCTCAACTTGAATTATTTTGAAGCATATTGCTTCATATGTTCGGAAAATGTGTCTGCTCAACAGCGTAAATGACGCAATGAATGTTGTTGAACAGTCAAAATGAAACCCATTGAACTCACGACCTCATGCTTAGTAGTAGCGCTTGCGACAACTAGACCAACGAATAAACAAATTATTATACATAAAGATAACCAACTTTGTTGGACCGCACGGATCGATCGATCGATCAGGTTAAGCTACGCTTGCCGCGGTTGGTCTTTGGATGGGCACCATCTCAACATACCAAGACCCCTTTGTGCCTCGGAAAGCACGTTAAGCCGTTGGTCCAGCCGGGACCTTTTATTCGTTTTGACAGTCATTACGGGTCGTCAGAAGCCTGAAAGTCTGACAACCAGTCTTACCAAGGGGTACCGTTTTACCCAATAACTGGGTTGTCAGATAGGCAGTAACTCCATGAAGAATACTGATATTCAGTTGCATCTGGTTTGATTGGAAGCCGACCCTAACATAGTTGGGAAAAGGCTAGGCAGATTATGAGATAACCTTGACCTGTCCTTGGTCATATATAACACTGTGAGGTCCCCTAATTTTCCAGGAAAACAGCCAATACAAAAAAGTGTAATAAAGAAAAATTGTAGCAACTTAATTTTATATTCTAGTCGACCTAGCGAGACTTAAGTTACCGTAAAAAGGCTGGCTCAGAAAATTTAACCGTTATTCGCTCCGTTCAGAGTGCGAGCCATTATAACCGAAAGACCTGAGAATTTTTTATACAGCTTTACGCAAACTCTGAAGAAAAATTAGGTAAAGCTCTCGTAGTTTTGTTATTGTACCGCCATCTTCTTCATACATATTCAACGTTTTATTTTTACTTAAATTTTCAATTGCAAAACTTATTCAATTTAAGTCTGACAGTAATAGGAAGCAGGAAATCGTATTAGCCATCCCCACGAGATTCGGAGCTGTTTAACTGACGTCCGGGTGATATAAAATGCATTTGAGAGACAGAAATTAGACGTTCTGTAGATCTAACGTTAGATGCAATAATGCAAGAACTTCGTTAGTGAGTTTCACCTCGCTTCGTACCAAATTGGATTATAATATTAATATCATGATTTGGGGTGCTCTCTCTGCGGGGAACAATTTGGGTACTTCTTAGGGCGGCTGGGCGTCTATTATCCTCATTTCAATAAGAAATAAATTACGATTTCTTATTACATTTTCCATTAAAGAGGGATATTTATCAAGTTCATTCAACGGTTCGTGTCGTGAGTTTTATTGAATGTTTTTTGTATATTTTCTAGACTATTGTGACGGGTAACAATATTTATTTTGTTCGAAGTTTATCATAGTTATGTCCTTAATATGACAGAGCCTGTATACTGCTACAATCTGCCTTTACGATGCCTAAGGTGAAATATGATTCTTTTGGAAGGATATTAAATTTCACGCCATTAAACATTGTTTCTTGAAATAAATATGGTCGAAGGATATTAAAAAGGTCTTCTTTGAGAAACGTTGCAAAGAAAAATTCAAACTATACAACTGTTCATTCATAAAATTAACATTAATAAGTTACAAAATTTACGAAAAGCTAAATTGTTCTTCCAAATAATTTTGATTTATACCCAACACAAAACTAAAAACAGAGCAGTGTGAAAATTCGCAAACGAATTCACAGACATATCGGCCACATCGCCACATGCACGCCGCACCGTGTCCCGTCGAAACCGGCAGCGTAGGACACCGGGAGATTTACAATCTGTACTTAATGTCCCCCAACAATGAGATACAATTTAACTTCTCCGCAACCAAGCGATATTTACAAAGCAACACTACACTCCCAACAGTATATTTCGCTAATGTTTTTTGGCCAGCGTTTACAAACTTCTGTGCAGCTATAAACTCGTTTTTTCTGTCGACTACAGCTCTACTTAATAACTTTATTGCTTGTAGTTGCAGTTCGTGTTTTTAATTTATAAATGGACCACGTTGGCCCAATTTTAAGAGTAATATCGGGACGGAATTCTAAATGAGAAAGTACGGTCTGGATTTTTTCATCTGGATTACAATATTAATTAAATTTACTTAACCGAGGACTCGCCTGTCTCTCGAGACAACGTTTTATTGAGATAAATAATTTTTTAAATCCTTTTCGAAAATGTTATCTAACAGTTCGGTACTGACGATGACGAGTCATAAAATTTACGTTATTTTGCACGTTGAAGCGGCTATTCTTTTATCTGTGTGCAAAATGGCACCATTAAAAAAAAAACAACTGTCAGATAAGCTGTCAAATGTATTGCAAAACGAAATGCGCGACGTTCCACACTGATATTTCACTTCGACAGATATTTTTACAGGTAAAATAAAATGAATAATTTCTTGCTACTATTTTTATGCTAATATAAACCGAATAAGTACCGTGCTTTCCCTTCTCAAGGTTTAAATGTTATGAGAAAGAAATAAGGCACTGTGTTTATCGGCAATGGGTCAGTGTCCTGTATTTATGTCGGTAGCAATAGTTAAACTGCTACGATATTATCAAAGCATAATATTTTATATCGTAGTTATTTATGAGTCTATTAATTTGCAGAATTTTACCGCCATTCTTGAAAACGCAGATTTACAAATCGAAGGTACATAAATCTCTTCCCTAGTTTGTAGAAATACCATATTGTATTTTTAGCTTCTAAGGACGGATACAGTATTGCAGGATGTCAGATTTAAATACAAAGCAAACTGATCACAAAAAGATTGGGACGCGTTCGGAAACTTAATGCCTTTATGTTTTATTTTTTTGGCTGCTGTTGGACTAGTGTCTGACATACTAAAAAAATCTAAGAAAACTAAATACTGTTTCTGATCAGTAGATATACAACGTGTAACGTTAAATGCGCAAAGCCTGAAAACAGTTTGATCAGAACAACGAGCAGAATTAATTGAACCACTTTTTAATATAGGTCACATTTTTCAAAAAATCTTTATTAAAAACGTTGCCTTGTCTATTTATTAATAGGTCAAGCAAGCCAATGTGAGCGCGGCGCAGCGGCCCGGTGACGACTCCTCCCTCGGTAAAACGTCGTCGCAGACGCAAGAAACGATCAGAATGGCCACTAAAATTAAAACAGCACGTAAAACCTTTACAATTTTTTTAATGACTTATTTTCTCTCTGAAATAGGTCAATTAAATTAAAAATCAGTTGGGGTGTTTGAGGTTTTGCGCATTTAACGTTACACGTTGTAGGTCACATTTAAAAAAAAAATCTTCATTAAAAACGTTGCCGTGTCTATTTATTAATATAGGTCAAGCAACCCAATGTCAGCGCGGCGCAGCGGCCTGGTGACGACTGCTCCCTCGATAAAGCGTCGTCGCAGACGCAAGAAACGATCAGAATGGCCAGCAAAACTAAAACAGCACATAAAACCTTTACAATTTTTGAATGACTTATTTTCTCTCTGAAATAGGTCAATTGAATTAAAAATCAGTTGGGGTGTCTGAGGTTTTGCGCATTTAACGTTACACGTTGTATAGTTTAGCTGCACCGATCCGTGGCTGACTACTGAGCTCAAATAATATAAAATCAATGCGGTATACGATATGGACATAAATGTAGATTCTTCTTTTCATGTCGACGGGCTATGTGTTTTCGTTCGGAAAATCTGGCATTTGGAATTTCGGGATATGCGAATCCCCGGCATTGTGGCTGCAGGTAGCCAACAGTGTGTACCTATAGGTACACAGCAGCTCCATGTACACCTTTCATAGGGTGTAAAATTAAAAAGCAAAGCTCTCAAACAATGATAAATTTCCCTCATTACTCAACTATGCCAACACAGACATATTAGCCCACAATTAATTTATCGCCGAAACTCGCCACTTATTTCGCCAGGTACTGCCAAAGCGAGCAAAGGTCCGTGACAACGAAATTCCATCAGCATTATGCTTCAATAAGCTACGCTAAAATTCGCCACATTGCCTTCAGCCTTCAGCGGCTATTTCATTATGCGAGAATAACCTTTACAGGCGCCTAATAGCGGCTAGTATGAAAACTGGCTGCTGTAAAAGTTTATAACTGAATTGATGCCAGTGTTTAGTTTTTTATTGAGGTTTGGATTAAAATAGGGACTTATAAACAGTTTAACAAATTCTCTATTCACCAGTACAGTTATTGTAGATAAAATAAATGTACATTTTAATATCAAATATTATTCTGTCATAGGAATATTGGTTGGTGCATTTGAATTGGGATTAAAGTAAAAAAAAAAAATGCATTTTACAAAACCTACATGCGCACTTATAAAACGTCAGAAGCTAGGTGCACGATTCCAATTGGTCGTTTCTTATGGAGAAGAGCCAACAAGAAACTCCACAATTACTCTTTTAAAAATAATTGGCTTTTGCAATGTTTTCAAATTACAGTGTTAACAAAGTGCCAAGCAAATGGTAGGATTAACATACTGCATTCAACATTGCAGGCACTGGTAAAGATACAGTATTGAAATAATTATCTTAAGTCATTTCGAAAAGGACACTAAAACACACAAATAAATATTTATTTATTTATTAAAACATTATGCACAAGTAAAAAAAAAAATACTGTACAAAGGCGGACTTAATGCCTAAGGCATTTTCTACCAGTCAACATTAGGGTGATGCAGAGACAAACTATGGCAGGTGCAACATACGGGATAGATAGCTAGGAAATGACTATAAAATACAAGAATTAATAATAATACATAGATAGATACATATAAACAAAATGAACTGTCAGGAGAAAATATGGTCGGTAGAGGAGAAAACAAATCCATCAAATCAGCGACCGATGACTGGCGAAGGACGCAAACATCCGCTGGATGCGAGAAGCACAGGAGCAGTTGGTGTGGCGATTGATTCTTGGGGGAGGTCTTGGTCTTGGACGACTTTCGGCTAAAATGATGATGACGTACGGTCAACAATCTTTTGCTACTTTACTAAATCAACATGAATGCGAATACGAAGATAGCGAGTCTGGAAATAATTATATAATTTATATTTGACCTTAACGTACGGAATCCAAAAAATTCCCGTGAACTGAAAAAGACCTTTACAAAGAATGAAAATAATACCAAAAATTTTCGCTGGCAAATAAATAGAGCTATATATTGCTCATTTATTTGCCTGTTCTTCTAATATCTTATAAGAACTTCTCGTTATAATAAATATGAGACTGTTACCGAGATTTCATAATAAAATATAATACTATTGACTTCAAGGAAACGAACTCTTTGTAAATTCTATTTGTTATACGAAGTTTGTACAAAGAAAATTATATTTCTTACCGTCAGCTTTTCGCAGAAGGCGTCAAACAGAATAGGTCTTTAAAACAAAGATTTTGACGCCGAAATTATCTAAGTTGCTGTTTTTAGCCGAGTTTTCTGTGATAGTAAAACTTTCATCCTTGAATATAATTTATGTAGTTATCACCTACCTTGGCGAAGGATTGAAGTTTTCTGAGGACCCGCTTTATATATGTGTGTGAAAATTCATAGAATCTAGTGATTGACGACACGGTAATAATTTCAATTTGTATCTATCTTTGTCAGTGTCCACGATATGATCATCCACCTAGCCTTTTCCCAACTATGTTGGGGTCGGCATTCAGTCTAATCGGATGCAGCTAAATACCAGTATTTCATATGGAGCAACTGCCTATCTGTCCTACACAACCCAGTTACTGGGTAACACGATACCCCTTGGTAAGACTGGTTGTCAGACTTTCGGGCTTCTGACTACCCGTAACGACTGTCAAAGATCCACGAATGACAGCCGGGACCAACGGTTTAACGTGCGTTCCGAGGCACGGAGGGGTCTCGGTATGTAAAAAGGGTCACCTATCCACAGGCCAACCGCGGCAAGCGTAGCTTAACCTGATCGATCGACCTGTGCTGCTGTTATTATTTAGCCACGGGCTCTCCTTCAGTCAGTGTCAATAATATCAGGAATATTAATATAAATTTCTAAGCAATCCATTATTTACGACTTTACTTTTTGCCTAGATGTCCACAGGGACGCCTATGAAATGGATACCTTGCCGCCTGGAAGAAAAAAATATCTTAAGACTGACTTGAGTTCTAGACATTTTTCAGCCATTGTAACTTTATTTTTTTGGTAAGTATTTACTTTCACAAATCACTGACTTGTAAAAAATGCCTATGGCATTAAGTCTGCCTCTGTACATTTATGTGCTTGAAGTATTAAATAAATAAATAAATATTTATTATGCCAACAATCGATAGATCGATATTTGTCGTTGTTATTCTTTCTCTTTCATCAACATCAACAATCATCATCTGCCAAGTCTTTTTTCGACTATGCCGGGGTCAGCTTGCAGTCTAACCGAATATAGTTGAGTACCAGAACTTTAAATTGAACGACTGCATATCTACCTAGTTAGGTACCCGGTAACACGATACCCCTTGACAAACCTGTTTGTCAGACTTTCGGGCGTCGTTACTAAAGAGACTACCATATACAACTGACAAATACCAACGAATTGCTTTCCGAGGCTCAGAAAAGTCTCGGTATGTAATAGATGGTCACCCATCCATCGACCGACCTCGGCAAGCGTACTTAACCTTGAAATTCGACCCGTGCGGCTGTTATTATTTAGCCTTGAGCCCCTCTCAGTAAAACAATGTCACTGAAATATCAGTGTGTCCAAAAGGCTGTGCTTTATAATTTCCCTAACAAATTCTGTGTAGTCGGTAAGTTTATACAGAGGTCGTACCACTCGACTTTGTCGCGTTGCCAGAGAGATATCAATTTGCATGCACTCCAATGGAGGGTGTTTCGAGGGTTGTCCCTTTGGAACAATCGTTTTTGCCTCTTGCCTTTCATTTTGTGTATTTGAGTAAGATTTAATGGAATGTCCATCTGACTGGTGGGCTCAGAATGAATGAAATGTTATTTGTGGAAATAAAAAATGTTATGATGGGGTTACATGGGCTATTTTAACGAGCGTTAGATATGAAGGACAGAGCTTTTTTCCTTCTATCATTAATTTTAGAAACGTACGTAATATTGTTAAAAATATAAACTAAATAATTTATAATTGTACAGACGCCAGCACATCAAGCTACCCGAAACTGTCAGAATTTCCCAATCAACTTTGAACCTTATACTTTAGCGATAAAGTTGAAAATCTATTAAAGAAATCTGACAGATTGTAGTAGCTTGATATGCTGGCGTCTGTACATAATCAGTCTTTAATGTTCCCATTTCTAGGACACAGGCCTCCTCTCTGTGAGAGGGAGTGGGGCGTAATCTATTACAAGGGTGCGGGTAGGTAGATGTCACATGTTTTCGAATTTTTCGTTTCTAGGATGTGCCGGTTTCCTCACGATGTTTTCCTGACCTTTTTGAGAGCAATGGTGATAAAATTATGAACACAAAACAAAGCTCCTGGCTGGACTCAAACCTGCGATCTTCAACTTGTAAGTGTAACCACAAGATAAATAAATATAGGTACCTAACAGTCGTATCTCAATTTCAAATCTCATTAACAAACCACGCAAATCCTTAATGAAATGAAATATTTTCTTCTCTCATAGGGTTGTGTTCTCAAAGAATGTTCCAAATTCATTCACAAGTTCAGGCTCAGTGCTGTGAACCGTAGTCACGAATAACAGCTCCCGTCAGAATATTTAGGGTAGCGCATGGAATTAGTATGTACTATATTTGGGGTAGCGCCATAATGACAGCGTCTAGCGGACCCTAGTAGGTAAGCAATTATTATTTTAATCAAGTCTGGTGTAAACCCAAATACCTGAGTTAAGTATGTGAGGTTCAACACTGTGTGATATTAGTATTAAATTCGCCAACTTCATTATTTTAGTTGAAAAACTTGCTCATGTGGAAAGGTCGTTGTGCTGAATTTTAGAATGTGAGAAGCTAATGGTCTGGATTGGGTTAGTGTTGGGAGAGTCGTTAGAAAAACATATGGAAAGATTAAAAGCGAGAAGCCTGGGAACTAGTATTTGAAGGGACTGTACTGTTATATTGTGACTCAATTTTTTATTTTAAATTTTCACGTGGAGTCCTAATCATTTTATTTTGTAAATTGTTTAAATTAAAATAAGATATTATTTTAAATACATTTAACCCTTTATAAAGCAGAAGATCCGGGCTTGTATGTATGTTAAAAATAAAACTCTAGGATATTAGAACTAATATTTAGTGAAATTTTATGGTACTTTGCATTTGACACACTATTTTGCTCTTTATTCCAAGTGATTTACTGCTGCATTTATCTAACGTTTAATTTCGCGAAGATTCAAAATGTGTGGTGTCCAATATACATATGGAGCCCCATAAAGGGCTAATACAACGTGTAACGTTAAATGCGCAAAACCTGAAAATAGTTTGATCAGAAAACGAGCAGAATTAAATGAACCACTTTTTAATACCTATAGGTCACATTTTTCAAAAAATCTTCATTAAAAACGTTGCCGTGTCTATTTATTAATAGGTCAAGCAACCCAATGTCAGCGCGGCGCAGCGGCCCGTTGACGACTCCTCCCTCGATAAAGCGTCGTCGCAGACACAAGAAACGATCAGAATGGCCAGCAAAACTAAAACAGCACATAAAACCTTTACAATTTTTGAATGACTTATTTTGTCTCTGAAATAGGTCAATTAAATTAAAAATCAGTTGGGGTGTCTGAGGTTTTGCGCATTTAACGTTACACGTTGTATAAGTTTGGAATCGGTAACCTGTTTTGAGCATCTTGAGCGTCCAGTGGTGATCAACGCTCTTGCCTTATCTGTATGAGAAGTGACCTTCGCCTTACAGTGGGACAGTAACAGACTGGTATTTTTATAATTAAAAAATATGAAACAATTTTCAATTTAAATTTTCGTTTTTCATAGTTCTTTTTTCGCAACATAACCCTTATTTTTCATGAAATGTCTGCATATTTACGTTTAACAGTTATGGGCATAGTTTCACCGGTAGTTAGAGTTCAGCCGGTCAATTCTGTAAAAATCTCACCGTGAAATCATAAGTGAAGTGAGCACTTAATAGTGTTAATCCCTAGCGAATGACAGCTCACTCCACGCTCACTTCACCCAAGCTTACACGGTGAGATGGGTACAGAATCGCACAGCTGAAAAGCTTGGAATCCGTGTGTGTTCATTTTATATCCCTAGAGGACCATGAATCTTGTGGAATAAAACCGGCCTGTGTGTGACAACAGGGTGAATTGTGGACTTCGAATAACAATTGACGGATGACGAACTGTTTGATTAGAGCAAGACAAGTACCTAATTTGTAATTTGCAACAGTCTCTAATTTGCAATAGCCGCTTTTAAACACACGACAATATTATTAACGACTATCTGCGCCCTGCGGTTTAACCCGCATAATTCTGGATCCCGTTATGATATGAAGTAAAAAGTATTTTATGTCCTAATCCAAGTTATGGCCTATCTATGTCCGAATTTTCATCTAAATCCGTTTAATGGTTTTAGCGTGAAAGCGTAACAAACAAACGTACAAAAAAACAAGTCTTTTCTCTAATATTACTTTGGACAAAGCTTGATTTTCAATAATTTTAATAACTTAATCAGTGCCAAAAATTTGGAAAAAAAATATACAGAATTAAGAAAAAAAAAGGGAAAATATAAGGCATATCCCATTCCGTAGTTTCTGCTAGCATCCAGTGACGTCATGTTGGGTGCCTTAATAATGAACTAAATCCTTAAAGTTTATTATACATATAATAAAACCCAAAGCCTAATGGCGCTGTAAAAGTCAGGTGCTAGTTTTCTTATAATCGTAAGGCGATAATATTTATGCTGCGAAGTAATACGTTAAAGCCTTCTATTTAACGATTGCTATTAAATTTAATCATAAAATCCGATAAAAACATTGTAATCGTCAATTACTGTAGGCACAGAATGGTCTGGTAGTAAAATGAACGGCATGTCCTTTTCTATGTGAAAGTGTCTCTGCCTTATGGTCTATTTAATGCGTTTTCACGAATGTAGTCTAATTTTCTTACAAACTGACTCACAGATAGGCTATTCGATTTCCTGAGAAAAATATACTAGGCCTTATGGCGACGCTTGGGAGTATTTATTTATTTCATACCTCAAGCACATGAATGTACAGAGGCAGACGCAGTAATTGAACTGCATGCCGGAGGTGCTGCAGGAGTAGTTCATGTCCAACAGATAGACAGACGAACAACAGTACACAATACAGGTACATACATACAAATACCTACATAAAAATTTAGGACGCTACAAACGGCGGTCTTGCTAAAAGTAATTTCATTAGTGGACGTTCTTTTGCATGTAGGGCCGGTTGTTTCATACATACGTACGTCAAATAATAATGATTACGTACTCCTTATTATCAGACGTACGGCAAGGCCGTAATTTTGTAATGTAATTTGAAACAACACTTTTTTGGTTTGACGATAGTTAGCACCATTTTTAACGTATACGCGTGCGTCAAGTGGACGTGAAACAACCCGCCCTTATTCGAAAGACGTCCACACACCTGCTTAGATGCTGTAGATTATTCCACAAAATATGTAAAAGATAAATTACGTATACGTTAGTAAACAGTTACTCAGTAATTGTACAGAAACCACAAATAAAAATACCCATTGATTAAGTTCATAACAGACCCTTAAGCAAAATCAGTTCTGGTGGAACTAGTCGCGAGTCGCTGTCATCGTGCCTGACAGAGATAGTATTAGTGATGAGCAGTTAGACGCTAGTCTATAGGTACGCGTACGCACAACGTTTAGTTCTCACGCACACAAACACCGTTCCGAAATGAAAGGCGCGTAAAAAAAATTTAAAATTCTTTTGGAAAATCGAGTTTTATGGAAAAAACTACTGCATAAATCAATTACAAATAAAGTTTATTGACCTCTTCTATAACTGAGCTTTGTCGGTACGATACTTTGTCGACATTTTTATGAAGAACCATTATCTGTGAAAACGGCAAAAAAAATCATGTCTTTTGTATGGGAGCCTCCTTAAATATTTATTTTATTATGTTTTTTAGTATTTGTTGTTATAGCGGCAACAGAAATACATCGTTTGTGAAAATTTCAACTGTCTAACTATCACGGTTCATGAGATTCAGTCTGGTGACAGACGGACGGACGGACGGACGGACGGACGGACAGCGGAGCGGGAGTAATAGGGTTCCGGTTTTACCCTTTGTGTACGGAACCCTAAAAACGAACCTTTGTTGGCTCATAACTTTTTAAGGGCTTTTTATTTTACTGTTCTGTTTCCGTACGTACAAAATGAATAACAATTCAAATCGATATCATGTTTAACTTTAGATGCATGATGTCAAACAATGGAGTCTCTAATACCCTCCCGAAATTTGTATGGAAAAGATATCGACTAGTGAAAGAAAGAAAGAAAGAAAGAAAGAAAGAAAATGCGTTTATTGGCATTACATCAAAATAAATACACATTAAAACTATAAAACAGAAAACAAAGTGTAGTGTGCTCTTGACCATGACTGGCGGGATGTGTGTGTGCTATTGGTAAACTTCTGCTTAATCCTTTGAGAAATATAACCGCGATGCTATGTTTTCAAATTCCTCATTTTAATTATTTTCCACATATCCAGCTATTACTGAAGCCTGAACACAGAAAATGTCCGTCCGTATTCATAGAGCGTAGTGGGAACAATCGTCGAGAATGTGACACGCGGACATCACATTTGTTCAGCTAATTTTGTGACATTAGTGGTACAAATGCTATGAGCAGAATTTTGCTGATGACGCTCGTGATTGTTTTGATGTGTGGGAATGAAAGAAAAATGTGGATTTTGCGTTGTGATTGTTAGTTTATTTTTTCTGGGGTACGGATAATAAAGATTATAGTCGGCGTAATTATTTATACAGAGTCACATTGTATTAGCTAGCGAAACTCCGCAGACGTGATATCGATATTATCGATATTATAAACAATAAATATGATCAAAAAAAAAAAAACTAATTTGTTGAGGTTGTTTGAGGTCATCAATAGCAGGTGATGTAGTCATAGCAGTTAAAAAATCAGTTTTTTTTTTGTGTAAACTTCGCAGAAGTGATGATTATCGATATGTAAACACGTTAAAACAAAAAAAAAAAACAAAAACTGATTTCTCAACAAAATAACTAATACTAAGTACTTCAAGTAATAACAAAACCGACGGTTGTTGATCCTAAAACAAAATCATCAATTTACTTCTTTTTTGTTTTTGTTGGATAGATATCGATACACATCACGTATGCGGAGTTTCGCTAGGTAATTTAATTTGACCCGTTATACCTGGTATTGTTAGTGTTTATAACAGGAAACTTAGGCAGTAACTTTCAAGGAGTTTTTCATATTTATAATCCTGACTATTTACAGGTATTTTAGTAAGTTTAGTGTTGTCCTTCAGCTTCTAACAAAGAAATAGGTGGGTACAAAAATACGGGTAATTGAATAATTCAATTGGTTCGTGATGGCTTTCGTTTGTAAGGATGAAAGAAAAATGTAGTTTGCGTTGGGACTGTTAGCTGTTTTTTTTTTTGGGGTGTGTTCAAGATAATAAAGATTATATCATCTGCCTAGCCATTTCCCAACTATGTTGGGGTCGGCTTCCAGTCTAACCGGTTGCAGCTGAATACCTGTATTTTACATGGAGCGACTGCCTATCTGACCTCCACAACCCAGTTACTGGGTAATACGATACCCCTTGGTAAGACTGGTGGTCAGACTTTCGGGCTACTGACAACCCGTAACGACTGTCAAAGATGCACGAATGACAGCCGGGATCAACGGCTTAACGTGCTTTCCGAGGCACGGAGTGGTATGTGAAGATGGCCAAGCTGTTATTACTTAGCCACAAGCACATAATAAAGATTATTAGTTGGGGTCATTATTTCCATATACCAAAAGGCCAATTCCCGCAATTAAAAACGTTCAAAATCTATTCGCAATCTCATCTTGGCGACAATCAACGTCAAAAACTTGTCAAAAATGTAGAGAAATACGAAGTATTTTTGACAGATTGAGACTGAGATCACCTTGTGAACGTAGGTACTCAAAATTCCGAGAATTTATTTATTTATTTAATACTTCAAGCACATCAATGTACAGAGGCGGACTTAATGCCACAGGCATTTTCTACCAGTCAACCTTTGGGTGATGCAGAGACAAACAGTAGTAGGTGAAATCATGAAAATTGATTAAATATAAATATAATATACATAAAAATAATCACACTAATATTATAAAGGCAAACGTTTGTGAGTGTGTGTGTGTGTATGTTTGTTACTTCTTCACGCTGGACCAATTTTGATGAAATTTAACAAACAGATAGTTTATAACCAGAATTAACACATACAATACTTTTTATCCCGATATTCCTACGGGATCGAGACTTATGCGGGTGAAACCGCGGGGTGCAGCTAGTTATATATAAATATAAATAAAATAAATATACATAAATACATGAATATACTAAAAAGAAATAAGAGAATTGCCCCTCAGGTATTGTTAGTGTTTATAACAGAAAACTTCAGCAGTTTCTTTTCCAAACCTTTGTGGTGCACAGTCCAGGAGCGCTGAAATTTCATCATCATCAGCCCGGAATCACCCATTACTGTGTACAGGCCTCCCCTCTTTCTCCCATACTTCCGGGCTCTATGCGTCCCGCATCCAGATGTTTCCCGTGACTTTGACTATACATATACAACGTGTAACGTTAAATGCGCAAAACCTCACACACTCCAACTGATTTTTAATACAACTGACCTATTTCAGAGAGAAAATAAGTCATTAAAAAAATTGTAAAGGTTTCATGTGCCGTTTTAGTTTTACTGGCCATCCTGATCGTTTCTTGCGTCTGCGACGACGCTTTATCGAGGTAGGAGTCGTCACCGGGCTGCTGCGTCGCGTTGACATTGGGTTGCTTGACCTATTAATAAATAGACACGGCAACGTTTTTAATGAAGATTTTTTTAAAAATGTGACCTGTATTAAAAAGTGGTTCAATTAATTGTACTCGTTATTCTGATCAAACTATTTTCAGGTTTTGCGCATTTAACGTTACACGTTGTATAATTAACCCAACGCGCTTGTGGCCGGCCCTGGTTTCTTTGGCCTAACCTTGGCCACCATTCAATGGCCTATGTGCTACTCGTAAGAGTTGGACAATCAATCAATGGAATTCCCTTTTCATTTACATAATTTATCTATAGGTAGGTATTTTTAGTTAGTAGTTACTTTAGTACAGTACTCTGACAACCAGTCTTACTAAGGGGTATCGTATTACCTAGATACTGGGTTGTGGAGGTTAGGTAGGTAGTCGCTCCATGTAAAATACTGGTATTCAGCTGCATCCGATTAGACTGGAAGCCGACCCCAACATAGTTGGGAAAAGGCTAGGCAGATGATGAGTTACTATAGTACAGACGCCAGCACATCAAGCTACCCGAAACTGTCAAACTTTCCCAATCAACTGTGATCCTTATGCTTTAAGGATAAAGTTGAAAATCTATTAAGGAAATCTGACAGATTGTAGTAGCTTGATGTGCTGGCGTCTGTACATATTGTCCTTCATCTTAACACTTGCCTAAACAAACAGGTTCTTAAATACAGGTAATTGAATAATTAAATAGATACCTTACAATTTATATTTATCATAAAACTAATTAAACAAACACAAAATTAATAACAACGTCACTGTATGAACACTTAGCCTTCCATCAGGGGTCGTCAAGTGCGAGCGGTGCCACAGCCGGCAAAGGAATGCAATCTGCGGCGGAATGCTTCCCACTCGAATTAAATTTTAGCTACCCCTGCTCGGTAGTGCATCAGTCAAGTTCTTCTACCTCCCCGAGGTATTCGTAAATATGATTTTTATGGTAATTGCATTTTTTATAAGAAGTATCTTTTTAATTTTCGTGTGATATTTTTTTTATTTTTTGGCAATGGCACATAAAAACAAAATGTCGTAGTATAGTTTTTTTTTTCTTATTGGTATTAGTAGTCCCACTGGCTGCCTCTAATGAAGTAAATTGCGAGATTACTGAAAACATTTTAACTGGGTTTGTTTATTTTAGTTTCGTTTACATAAACCAATTGAGCGAAAACTAAAACAAAACATAGAAATCAGCTGGTCGATTCTGTAAAAATCTCACCGTGAAATCATAAGTGAAGTGAGCTTGAAGTGAGCAGTGTCAATAGTGTTAATACCTAATGACAGCTCACTCCACGCTCACTTTACCCAAGTTTTCACGGTGAAATGGTTACAGAATCGCACGGCTGAATCAATGACTTAATATTGCTTATTAACTATAGAGCTTTGTTAAATTTCTGCAATGCCATTTTTAAGTCATCTATACTAATATTACAAAAAAGATTTTGTGTGTTTATTTGTTTTGCTTTCACGCTAAAACGGCTAAACGGATTTGGATGAAATTTGGAGAAGGACATAGGTTACTTTTAATTCTGGATCGCAGACAAAGTCACGGGCAACAGTTAGTATTAAATAACCGCCGAGTCATGTTTATAATTAAATCCGCTTCTTTATAATTTCTGTTCCTTGTGTTTAGTAAGATA
Organism: Eremobia ochroleuca; assembly: GCA_949629135.1. Classification (NCBI taxonomy): domain Eukaryota; kingdom Metazoa; phylum Arthropoda; class Insecta; order Lepidoptera; family Noctuidae; genus Eremobia; species Eremobia ochroleuca. The sequence goes on along the minus strand of OX451386.1, from coordinate 15,986,393 downwards.
ATGTTAAACGTTCTTATGAATCCTTTATTTTGTGTGTTGTCGCCAAGAGCTCCATCCTTTGACTACAAACAGAGCGACTGAAAGTAAATTGGCATTCCAACGCAGAATTGCCAACATTAACTTTAATTAGATTAGTACACCAGACGATTCGACAGCGCACAAAAAATGCCTAGGTTTGAATAATTCATTCTGTTTAAAATAAAGCAACAAACTCAGCTCTCAGCTAATTCAGTTGCTCCATTTTGGTTAACAAATGCAGAAGCAACATAAACACGAAATGGGGATTAAGTAATAATCCCTAAACCCTATAGAAACGTGTGAGTACAACTTTCCTCGAATTAGCTTCTTACTTTGATCACTACATAAATTCATTAAAGTACTCCACTGTTATTAACGATGATTATAACGCCGGAAGAGGTCTGAGCGTGGCGGGCTGACGGCGACCAAGGCGGCGGCGGTTTCATTTCCCCCATTTGCAATTCAAAAATTCACTCTGCCTTCCAGCTCATTCGTCTGTCTTTAGCAAACCCCTCTCTTTCACACTCACATTAAAATGTATATCGATCCTGGTCTCGCACTACCGCTCTTTCGCCAGCAATGCTACTAGACACTTTCTTGCAACAACCATGCGTAAAACTCAAACGGACAACGGTTCGTGCAGTTTGTTTCGAAAGGATTAGCCATAAATAGTTCTTCCTCATTACATTTTCATGAAGGCTCCCTCTAGTTGTGGAATTTATGCTGAAAAAGTTTGAGCTTTACTGAATAAAAGATATCTATTTGACAGTAATACTGGCGGGGTTCCAGGAGACACTTCACGCTCGAGTTAAAGTTATTAGATGGTAGATGGGTCAACTGAAATCTACCGCAATACTTACGTGGAAGTCGGCAAACTCAAATATTAACGACTAGATTCTATTCTTCTAGTTCTTCTGGTTTATGATAAATATACAAAATTATTTTTAGTATACTGCAAATCTGAATATAGTTTGTTCAGAATAAGTAACTGAATCGATTCCAATAGTTTTTACACCATGTTATATTTTGTCCCAAAAATATTTAAAAATGGTAACAAGTTGGGCACCGAGCGACACTAAGTACATTTCCGCAATTATGCGCACAACACAGGTCACAGCCGGTCGGCCGGTGGCGCGTGTTACCTGGCAACCGACTTTTTGTAAGACCAAATCAGGTAACACAACAAGCTTATAACTTCGTGATTTTTCGTGATACAGTATTGAAATTTTGTAAATCGATTCCTTATATAAAAATAAACAAACACGTGTTTCGGGTTTGCCATATACTAAAAATAATGTTGTATATTCTATGACACTTGGCAATATTGTAGCTGTTGGTGAAAAACATTTCGGAAATGGATTAAGAGTTTCGAAGATTACCCACAAAACACATAACATATTCAGTCTATAATGTTTCCTCTGCTGGGACACAGGCCTCGTCTCTCCGAGAGTGAGAGGTCTAATATTCTACCACGTATCATCACATGTCTTCGAATTTTCCTAGTTTCCTCACGACGTTTTCCTTCACCGTTTTGATAGCAGTGGTGATGAAATTATTTACACAATTTAAAGACCCTGTCTGGGTTTGAACACACGACCTAAGGCTACCTGTCCATTGACGCGGAGCGAGGCGGTGGAGTGGAGAAACGGAGAAATATTAACCAATAGGATTGCATAAAATCTCAATGACATTTTTCTATTGGTTAATATTTCTCCTTTTCTCCGCTCCGCAGCCTCGCTCCGCGTCAATGGACAGGCAGCCTAAAATTCGTAAGTCGGGACCATTACAACTGGAAGATTACCCACTACATACAAGCGCACTATTAACTCTACAATAATAAGTATATATGTAGATGAAAATTATATTAAAGTTCACAATTGCGCTCATAATTGTGTAAAAATGGTTTCATGGCAGAGGTTTTTATTATTATTAGCCTACGTTGGCCACCGTGCCATCAATTAATCATTGCTAGCTGAAAGAAAACAGCGCGAGGAAAACCACACGTCTAACAAATGAATAATGTGTTAAATTTTCTGAAAATGGCTGTCACTTTGCGCTATATTCTTTATATATTTTTTCTTTATACTTTCAGGGTTTTTGAACTCATTTCAATATAGCAAACTCGCAACATTACATTCACTGGTTGCGTTCAACATATTTTGTTTACCTGGGGGTTATTGCATAACACGCTAACAATCGCATTGCCTTTCATTTCGACAATTCGACAACATTGATTGCGTTATTTACGTTGTGGAGCAGACGAATTTTTCAAACATTTGAAGCAATAGATTAGGATTTTCTTTCAAAATCCTTTGGATTATTAAAGAAAGTGTGTTTCGCAATTGGGTTGCAAGTGCCAACGCTTAAATCGATTGTAGTTATTCTCTGAAGCTGATTATGAATATCGCAGGTCTGCAGTGAAAGACTTTTTTTGAAAATTGTTATCATCAGTAAGTTGGCAGGACCAAGTAACGACATTATGTCCTTTTGAGAAGGAATATTTATTTAGATAGAGCTTACTTAAAGTGAGATTGTCTTGGAAATTACTGATATCGGTTTAGCAAAAACATCGTGAAAAAACCTACACTTACTCATATTACTGTAAAGAGGTAATTTTTTTTTGTTTGTTTGTAAGTTTTTATGTAGGAGGTAATCCCCGGAAGTACCAGTCGGATTACAAAAAGTATTTTTGAATTTGATAGCACAATTTTTGAGGAAGGCTATAGGCTACATAACTTCACGCTAGGACCATAAGGAGCCGAGCAAAAAGAAAAAAAAAAGTCAGAAAGAAAGAAAGAACGCTAAACAAAAAAGAAGTACTAGCGTGGGCCGGCGATACGATACGATGGAGTGGATCGGTCGGGGAACAACAAATTTCATTCAAAATAAGTTGCGGGCAGAAGCTAGTATGTAGTTTATATGTCTAGAATCGCCAACCAGTCTTAAACAAGCGTGGTGATCAATGCTCATATCTTCTCTGCCTGAGAAGAGGTCTTCGCTCTGCAGTGAGACAATCATAGGCTTGTATTATTACCAGCCAACATAATAATTTATCATAATTTCTTTAAAGTACACCATCAGGAGATACACGGTTAATAACATCAATGTCTATCATGGAAAAAATGCTGTTGAAATTATCATGTTGATTTTATTTTGCGCTTACATCACAGTCTACAATATTGTAATGTAATGTTATTTGTTGGTACATTTATTATAATCCAGGGATATAAGTAAGCCAGGATTAACGAGACTTTTCATGGCAGGATTTATTGAAACGTTGAAACATGACAGTGTATATAAATGCAGGTCATATATCGCAATATTTTTTCGTATGGTTCTGTAGATATTTTTTAACTGCTGTTTAAGGCGATATCAAAATAAATTGGGTGTTTTTTCGAATCCATTTATTTCACTATTACAGCATGTTTGGATTTGATTTTTAGTTATATGTTTATTGACTATTTGATTAAGACTCTCACTGAAGGAAAACGCAATTGCTTCAAATTTCCTCGATAGAATTTAATTCCGAAAAGACGTCTACTTTTTTATATTTTCTTCTGTAATTCTAAAGTCCTAGTTAATTTCATTGCAAAATTGCATTCAAAATATGCGTAATAGGTAATTGAAAACTCTGGCTGAGCAAATTTTTGATATAAAGCTTAATTTATTTTTAAACAATTTTTATTTGGTTTGGCGCTTACGTTGTTTTATTTTGGTTCCAGCGCATTGTTGCGATCTCTTTTTTCGCATGTGGAAGTAATTAACTCTGTCACTTTCTTATGCCCGCCCAGATCGCCTGCGGGCTTTGTCAGTAACGGACCTGTGTCGTTCCTCTCGCAGTTCTTCTTGGCAGTTTTCCTCTTATAGCTTTTGCTAATTCCTGGAGATTCTCAATGTATTGTGTAGAGGAGATCGTGTGCCTGCAGGGAGAAAATTGTGAAACAGCATTCCCTTTGCGTCCCAGAAACAGCACAACAAAATATTTTGTGGGTGAGGATCAATCGGATGCTGTGGCGGTTTTTCTCCGACTGGAAGCCAATAGCCTAGACGCTTTCTGTTATCATACAAGATCCAGCTTTCATCCCCCGTCACAAGATCCTCTAAAAACTCCTTGCGATGATGACGAAGTAGCAGAGACTGACAGATTGTCACGCGGCAGTTCTTATTATTGCCGGTGAGACGGTGTGGTATCCATTGAGCTAGAACTGTCCTGTATCCCAAGTTGAGTAAGTGATTTACTATTGATGCTTGGGTGCAGCCAAGTTCTCTGGCTAGCTTGTGCGTACTTGCTTCCGGATTTGCTTTGATGCAGCAGAGTAATGCGTCGTCGTCGATGCTCAAGGGTCGTTCGGAACGTTCCTTATCTTCAAAACTTGTGTCTCCAGATTTAAAACGATTGAACCAACGCTGGACTGTTCGATGAGAAACTACGTCCTCCCCGAATGCATCCTGTATATTTTTAGCAGTTGTGCTTGCGTTCGTGCCGCGCGATGTTTTATGTGTGGCGACACATAAAACATGATCGCCCGAAGTTGCACCTGCGAGATCGAAGCCAATTATGTCCATTAGAACGCAAGTTCGCTCTTTTATACCCTGTCACGCGGAAGAGTAGAAAACATTCTAGAATATCCTTTACATAGCTCGATGTCACATTGTGTCAATACTTAAAAAAACAACGTTGAAATTTTTGCAACAAAACTTTTTTGTCAACCTTATACTAACGTGTGGATAGGTGTGGATCCGGCTTCAATGTATTCAAGCGGGGGCGCTCCCCGCGTCTTCGGTTAAGACACACCCCTCGAGCGATGATTTATTTTTTACATATCACCTTAACATCTCATATTATTCTTGAGTTTATTATTTTGATGTCTAATGTACAGTCAGAAAAAATAATTGCTTATATAATTTACAAACTACGCAAAGGACATTGTAAAATATGGCCTATGAATCAACACGCATGAAACATTTACTATAATTCTTAGTTATTTTAATAATACCCATTACAAATATTTCAACACAACGGACACTTTTTAATTTCGAAAACATTTTAAAAAGTATTCACTTCTGTCCTTAGCTTCCGTCATAATCCTCGGAGATAGTTCTATTATTTTTTGCGTAGACAGAGAAACTAATAGACACAGTGACGATTCCTTTCTCGCTTACACAAGAATGAGAGCGAAAATAACGCTACGAATGTTTTAGACAGAGATGCAATTATCCATATTTTTGTCTCTTATCGTGTAACCGGTTGATTCAAGGTCAGCAACTCAAATTGAGAAACAAACTTTGACAGTTCGTGCCGTCGTTGTGTTTAATGTTCAAGTTTTGCTTAATTTTATGTTAAAAAACGATTCTAATCTAGTGAGAAGACAGAGAAATTATCCGTACATCACATCGACGATTATACAATGGTGCGTTGTCGTGTTATTTCGTGTAAAAGCGATAGTGAGAAGAAAATTGCCGGTGTGTCTTTTCACGCGTAAGTACGACGGTTTTCTCCCAAAATATAGTTTCTCAGTGATGATTATTTATGCCATAGCACGACTCCTATATTAAAAAGTGGTTCAATTAATTCTGCTCGTTATTCTGATCAAACTATTTTCAGGTTTTGCGCATTTAACGTTACACGTTGTAGTGTCTTTTAGGGAAGGCTTCGTTATGTATAAGTATATTATTTTAGTTTATTCTTTCTCCTATTACCGATCGAATAAGAATGACACATCTGTTGTTACAGAATGACGGAACTACTTGTGAGTATTAATTATAAAGCTAAGTTTATCGTTAGTTTTGTTTTAATTAAATCCTGAAAATAATTTACCCTATTCCATCTAACATCCAACAAACAGGGGAATGCAGTTACTATGGCAACATTATACGCACACATTGACAAACTATCTCTGTCTCGACCGCGGTTACAGAGTCCCTTCGTCTATTAGTTTATCTGTCTACGATTTTTTGGCTCAATTTAAGGTTTTTAATAGGCAAAGGTATTATAAATCATACAGCCAAAGCTTTGTAACAGCACTCTTAATAAGAGTTTGACACAGACAAGCGTCAGTATTCTCAACACTTAATATAAGAGATTGATTTTTAGTTACAAACAGTCCGCTATGATGTCGCGGAACCATAATACGGCCTATTAAAAAACTGGATTGAAAGCGCTGTTTGAAACGAGCAATAATATCGACTCTGACAGTTGATGAATTGACAGATGACATTTGGTAGTAATGTCACTTGGCGCGCGCGCGCATTCTGTGCTCGATCTGCGTTTGCGTTGGTCGCGTACTGAATTCGTTTGCATTTTCTTACTTTTCCGATTCCGATTTTATCTAACAACTTGGCGTGAACAAAGGACTGTGATTTTCTCTTGAAATATCGACTTTGGCTGAGTTTTACTGATACGGACCTACTTAGAACAACGACCTGGCATAATATTAAAAAGTAAATCCTTAATAAAACCCTTGCATGTCTACAAGACTCCCGACTCCTAGAGTTCAATGTCAAGAAGCGCGCATCAAGCCGACTCCTGGAGTTTGGTACGCTTATAGCAGCAGAGCTGTTTTCGAAACAGTAGTTGTATAATACAAGCGGACTGACCTAGCAGTATGGCAATAAAACGTTATCAACAATTATTTATAATCCAATGAAGTTATTGCTACATATACCGAATGTTTTTATTGACGTAATTATAACCTCAAAATCCGAAAGTGTTTTGATTTTTTTCAGAATTCTCAAAAGTGTCCGTTGTTTTAATTTAGGTTCAATCGAATATATACATTATCTAAAACCCAAAAAGTAAATACACTTCCCTGTTGGTTCTTAGGCGAACTATGTATGGACGACGAACAATGTCCTTACCGCTTTGCCCATGGTCCGCTATTAAGAACTATTAAACAATACGATATAATCAAAAACCACCAAAAACTCAAATTCAAACCTGGACATCTTTCATGACCTTGGGTGGCAAACCAAAAAAAAAAAAAACTTGACTGTTATCATTGAGTTGCATAATTAATTCTTTAATAGTATTATTTTGTATTTAATTATTGTGTTACGTTCACGCCCTTCATTAGTCTGTATTCTGTTGTTTTTATTTTATTGAAGTTTATTAACTTTTTAGTATAGTTTATAAGCAGCTTCTGTCGTGGAGGGGCCCGTAGCTAAATAATAACAGCCGCACAGGTCGATCGATCAGGTTAAACTACGCTTCCCGCGGTTGGTCTGTGGATGTGTGACCATCTTTACATACCGGGACTCCTCCGTGCCTCGGAAAGCACGTTAAGCCGTTGATCCCGGCTGTCATTCGTAGATCTTTGACAGTCGTTACGGGTAGTCAGGAGCCCGAAAGTCTGACAAGCAGTCTTACCAAGGGGTTTCGTATTACCCAGTAACTGGGTTGTGGAGGTCAGATAGGCAGTCGCTCCATGTAAAATACTCATCCGGTTATACTGGAAGCCGACTTAGTTGGGAAAAGGCTAGGCAAGCTAAGATAAGCAGCTTCTGTCCAAGATATTTTTTCTTTAAATGATAAGTGGACCTACTTTTATAAGCCAGCTATCTGTTGCTCGCAACTTCATCTGCAATCCAGGATAAAAATTTTATATCCTTCCCCAGGTCATGGTCTACTCATGTGCCAAATTTAATTCAAATCCGTTCAGCCATTTTAGCGTGAAAGCGTAACAAACGAAATTACTTTCGCATTTATAATAATAATATTAGTTAGGATGTTGAATGTATATTATTATTTTCTCTAATAAATAAATTTCATACACCTGTCAAAGAATGACAGTTGTTATTTGAATTTACGGACAGTTTAAGTTGGTAGGCACTAAAAGTAACTTTTGTTAAACAATTAACTATTAACTTCCCTGACTGAACGTTAACTTTGAATAGCTCTTCTATATATTTAATACTCCAATTATGCTAGCAATAATCATTAATACTTATCAGTAACCGGGGGTCTACTAATGTGGATTTTAACCCCTTATGAACCCTTGGGGAATACAGGACATGAGAGGGATGATACTCGTATAATGAATATACCAAAAAATTTTATAAAAGCCAAAATAATCACGTACTGTAAAATAAATGGCATGACTTTTAAAATTTCCAGCTTTACGAAATTAATGATAAACCAAGATTAGGAACATAAATCCGTCATATGAGAGATACATTTACAAAATCATATATGTACATATCATATGGGATATATCGCTGGGACCTTGCCTCAGGCCTGTACCCGACTCTGGTTTTTGAGATCAGTTTAGGTAGGTTCTACTCCATAAATACGAGAACTTATCTTGTTTACGATATTATTGTTTGTAACATTGTCTTTTGGGAGAAGTTGGCCATTTGTTATGAGAAAAGCAAGGATACAGTTTTAGAATTATGAGCTTCGTCTACGGTATTGGCTTGATTAGTGTAGTTTATTCTTTCAGTTAATTCCTGGAATATTCAGCAAGGCTAGTACGGTCAGCGACATACGGGGAACTACAGAACAGTTCCAGAAGAGATTTATCTACACTAATATTATAAAGAGGAAAGATTTGATTGTTTGTTTGTATTGAATAGGCTCCGAAACTATTGGACCGATTTGAAAAATTGTTTTACCAAATCATTAGAAGCCGATATTATCACTGATGAACATAGGCTACTTTTTACCGCGAGAAAATGCTTCATTCCTTTGGGAAAACGAGTAATAGGATTTAAACGACGGGAATTCCGAATTCTACGCAAACGAAGTTGCGGACGGATGCTAGTGTATTATAATTTCAATCATAATAAGATACTGCAACATTCAATAATCAAAATTCCAAAATGATCATCTACTTATGTTGCCGTAATAACTAGATGCACTAGTTATTTAATTTTTTTTTTATTTTATTTATTTATTCAGTAGTACACATACATTTTAAACGTTTAAGTTGGTGTCAACATAAACTCATTAGAGTTTAACCGTGCACCAAAATCATCGACTACATAATTTAGAGTTGTACAGACGCCAGCACATCAAGCTACTACAATCTGTCAGATTTCTTTAATAGATTTTCAACTTTATTCCTAAAGTATAAGGTTCAAAGTTCATTGGAAAAATCTGACAGTTTCGGGTAGCTTGATGTGCTGGCGTCTGTACATTAGATAATTTAGAATTTAGAGTTATAGACACTTAAGTAGGTAGTTCGGTAAAAAGTAACAACAATAAAAAAAAAATAAGATGGCAACGGGTATAAGCGAAATATTATCTATAATAATACTCACGAGCGCACATCAGTGACCAATCCGGCCGCCCATCCTTAAAACGTAAATGGTGGAGAGTTTTTGCACTGATACAGGCTGTGTCCCAAAAGTACCCATGTCTTAAGTAATAGTTAATTTAAAATTTTATTTGTGTTATGAAATTATTGCTAGGTATTGGTATTTATATTTGTTTAATTATACAATACAGATTGTAATCCTTAGAAATAGAGTTTGGGATAGAACAATCTATCTTTGCAAACACTCTTGAATAAGAATCTCCCCCGACATACACCGCATACTCGGTCACCGCATTACCTTCTCCTTTTGGAGCATCCTCTTTACAGCAACTCCTGAGTTTATCATGCCAACATTTTGTCTGAGTTTATATCTAGGTATATACGTTGGATCCCAATCATATTTTATACCTCTATCCACCTACTCATAATTTTACCTTTGTTGTTCAAAGTGAGAAGCGTAAAGTGCAGTGCGGGTATGTAAATTGAGTGTAATGTGTAATAACATGTAAATCTATACACGTTTTGATGGATATGGCTATAAGGGGCGCGCACACCCTGGGGACTCGTCGCCCCACCACAATACAACGGGCAGTGTGTACTGTACCTACAGTTATGTCGTGTGCATCGTGCCTATCGTTTTCCGCTATGGAATCTGTATTTTCATTTTGTGGTAGTGATGTTTTGTTATCGAGCTTATTGGCTTGCAAAAGTTTCTGTCTTTAGAGCGGCTTTGTTCCAAAAATTTAGCTGGTAGCTGGCTTTGGGCTCTAGGCAACATACGCCAAGTTGCCCTGTTATAGGCGTTTCAAACACCAGTCAAAGAATGACAGTTATCATTTGAAAATACCTACAATTTGCTTAACTATTCAATTCCCATACAGCCTAGCTGAGGTCTCTCTCGCTGGTCTATCTATTAGAGCAAGTACCTGGATCACTAACCCTAGGTGTTATCTTTTTTAGTCTCAAGGAGAAGAATATCTCCGTTATTCATAACTACAAAATAAAGGGGATACGTCCGAAAATAAAACTTATTTTGTCGAATAAAAAGCATATTGTGCCGGGTTTGTGTGTAAGGGTAGGTACGTGACAAACCAAGAGAAAAGGTCCTATCATACACATGAATTTGAAATGGACAATTTATGAGAAATGTTTCAATGTTTATGGCAAAAATTCTCATCTATGATTGTAAATGTGCAGCAGTTTTAGAAGTCTGCCTTTTCGATTTGGTTTGCTAGTGGATTATTATTGCAATTAAAAATATAAAATATTTTATTTTTTTTTTTTTTTTTTTTTTTATTTTTTTTTTTTTTTTTTTTTATTTATTCCTTTATTTCAGGCAACTAAGACCCATAGAAAAAAACAATACATACTAATACAAACATACTTATAAACTAATACATACAAAATTATCACAAAATACAATACTATATTAATATAACTTAAAAATACTATAAATAAATACAACATAACAGAACTTATACTACACGAAGTGTCGGCGTCGTGTTTCGCTGACTGGTGTCATGTAGCCGGCCACGAAACCGGCGATACACAACACCCTTCGGCCAGAACTCTTCCTTGAGGAACTTCTCGAGATGATGTGTCGGAACACGCACCACGAACGACTTGAAGTTCGTGTTGTGACGCGGCTCCAACTTCTCGACCCTCAAAGTCCAGTTGGTCTTCACACGCAGGTACTCCACGATCTCCTCAACCTTCGTGGAGTGGTGTAGCCTGGACACGTACAGCAGCGTCGTCGGGATTGCTGGACGCAGCAGCATGTTGGGTCCTGCCGGCGCGGTGCCGCACTGGTTCCGACAAGGAGGCTTCTTCTTCTTCTTCTTCTTTTCCACCTTGATGAAACCATCCTCGTCGCTCGTGTCCTTCCCTGGACCCTGCCTTACCAAAACCTTCTGGGTTTTAGACCGGCTTCGTTAATAATTATAATTTTAATGTCCAGGTAACACAGTAAGCGGGTTCACAGGTTAACAGCAAGTTGAGAGGATATGAGTAGTTTAAAATACTACCTACAGCAGGTTGCAATATACTATTTGCCAGTGAGCCCCAAACTAGAAATTTAGTCTATATCTTGGGGCTCGTGGTACGAATTCCAGATTGGAGATTACAAAAGTGATTCCAGTTATATGAATTATATAATAATTTGAACATAAAAACTAAGTTGTTTGAACTTAGTTTTTATGTTCAAATTATTTTTAACAAGTTACAAAAATAACATTATAAAAATTTACAAAATATTTTGACGATACTTTTCAAGCGGCCAGTTAGCTAGGTCAAGACAGCTAACAAGAGAATGTTATAAATGCTAGAAAGAAGTAATTGTTAACAGAATGAATATTTAAGTTTAGTTTAAAGCCACTTGGGTTCTTTGCTACCAGTTATTTATAATTATCTTTTCAGGCTTTCAAGCGGATTCACCTACTTTATCTCGTAAAATTAGATAGATAAACTATTTTTCAGTGTACACAAAAGACAATTAAATAATAATAAGTCGTCACACAGTGGGTGCCTGAAGACGGGCGTCGTCATCGACCAGGCCTAAGAAACGCTGGCGTGACGATTTAGACTCGTTCTTAACCGATTGGATGGAGAAGGGATAGCACAAGGAAATGTGGAAGAATATAGGAGAGGCCTTTGCTTTTTTTGCAGCGGAACAATATAGGCTAACGGAACAAAAAATTACATGAATAGGTATATAAAAACAAGAGCCAATATGCAGAAAATATAAAATGAAACATGGTTTGACGTAGTGGTTAATCGATTGACTGCTGCGCTGCTTGTCGAGGGTTCGATTCCCGCACGGAACAAATATTTGTATGATCTACAAGTAGTTGTTCCGGGTCTGGCTGTTTGTGTATGTGAGTTTAAATGTTTGTAAGCGCACCCACAATACAGGAGAAATTCCTAGTGTAAAGTTTTAAAAAAAAAAAACCCTAGTTAAAGAAATTATGTGACACGATGACATACTTTTAAATCAAAATAACGAATACGAGTATACAAAGTGCGGTGTGCGTCTCGAGTTTGCACAAAATGGGAGTCTAGATCAGCATGTGTCTGGACGCTGATATTTTGCTGGAAGCCCAAAATCTACGTAAATGTTTATAACCAAAAGGACTAACAACATGTCCATCACAATTTAAAATCTTCCCCTTTAACTCTTAAATAACGAAAGTAAAATTTTAATTGTTCGGAGCGAGGTTTCGTCTTATCCCCATGGCGTCGGCGACAGGATAAAAGAAAAGATAGCAAACTTTTTTCAGTCTTAATTTAATTGTCCCCCCTCCTTTCTGTATCTATCGACAGCCATCTTTTATTTATGTACCCGCTGTGGGCTCCGCCTGTTAAATTATACGGTCAGCTTGCACTGTATGCGTTTGGATTTGGAATCTTTGCAAACGGATTTAGTTTTTTGTTCTCTGTAGTTGTGTTAGCTGGTTTTTGTTCCTAGGTTTTTTTTTTTTTTTCTTTAAGAAAGATCTGTTAGATCCAAAAACAATTTGAATGATATTGACAAAAAACTTTTATCTATCTACTAATATCTATAAACCGTAACAATAGTTGGCAATGTTTACGAAAAAAAACATGTCAAAAACAGACAAGAAACAGGTTTTTAAACAACAAAAACAACTCAAAGTAATAGTCCAACAAACTCCAACAACTCATTTCACCCCTTTATAAAAACGGGTTTTCAGAAACCGAAATAAATCTAAAATTTATTTTCCATTTGCCGTTTGATTAGCTTAATTCTGTGGTTTCTTTTCACCAAACTCGCAAAACGATTGTCAAATCTTTTCTCGCCTGCGAAATTAACAGGTGCAAATAGTATTATTTCTTTTCCGTAAAACACGCCGTGATGTGAAAATGAAAGTAATTTATTTCTAAGTGACGGCATTAATAAAAAAACCCTTCAATTTTATAATTTTAATAAGACTCGAGGGATGTTATTGAAAGGCCCTTATTGAATAAAATATGGAGGAAATCGGGGAAAACGCTTTACGAAAGAAAAATAACGCTACCTGCATATTCATAATTTCTTTTTTCATGTTCCTAACCTTTACGTAATCGGTTTATATTGAGAAAACCTTCCTTTCACGTTTAAATAATACGTGCTTCATAATTGGCCAAGTGGAAGCCTGTATTTAATAAGGTTTTTGATGTAGGTAAGGTTGGTAAATCTATTCGTTTAAATATAGAGATACTAAATATTTTAATGAATAAAATATCGATAAAAATGTCCTGGCAAGTAGATAAAAATTGCAATTAAATTAATTTTGGAATATTTTCACAGGAAGATAACATTGACTCTCTAAACACGATAAAATATAAATTCATTAATTATTTTTTTTTTTGAGTCATCGAACGCAGTTAGTTTTGTCACTTGTAATACTACTTTTAAATAAGCCGTTTTTTATTTTTTTGTAAACTTCACGTACGTGATTGATATCGGTGCCTAATTAAAATAAAACAAATGGAGACAGATTTTCTTAGCTTATACTTCAAGTAACAACACTACCAGTGGTCACTGACCTCCTAAAAATACTTACATTTTTTGTTTCATTTTATTTTTATTTTTTATAGACATCGATGCCCATCACGTCTGGAAAGTTTCGCTAGCTAATTTAATCTGACCTGTATAAAAGACCGCACCGTTATTCAAGATTTATACGACTACACAGTACACAGTCTTGTATGACTTGACATACCAAATTCCAATTGTGACCTTGAATTGGCAAAGCCAGAGCGGGAATCTATTTTCCGATAGGAAGTTTTTCATTGTAATGTAAAGGCGGCGTCAACAATGTTTATCATTCAACACATATTTGGTCATATAATTTATTATTGTGTCAAATGCATCGTCGTTTTGATTTCTTTTCAAAATGGCGGCCACGCATGAATCCTATATAAATCGGTATACCAGCCAGGCTCCATATAAAAAAGCTTCAATCCCCTTTACGGTAGTAAGAAAACAAACCCAGTACAGATTTGACTTCTTTCGTATTGATTGGGGGTTTCAATTATTTTAACCATTGTATTTTTTTACTATTGGGCTTGACAACGTCACTCGAAATACTATTTAATAATAGAATATCGTTAAACTCAAACTCAAACTCAAAGCATTTATTTCAAGTAAACCAATTACAGGCACTTTTGAATTGTCAAGGGGTCAGTCAGTCAGAAAGATGAAGCTAGTTGCCCATTCCAAAGCGTAGTAGGTACCTGTGGAGAAGAACGGGCAAGAAACTCCACGGACACTCTTTTAAATCATAAAAATCGTTACAAAATTTTGGTTACATCATTTAAGTTGAAATAATACATGTGAGAACGATGTAGAAAGACGTGCACGTTAAAAGCGTCCGTACTAAAAAATATAAAAACAAAAACAAAAAAATAACAATTCAGAAATGAAAATACTTAGATTAAAATTAAAATAAGCCTTGGCAGCTAAGAGATGACCAGTCCCTACTGGCGGCGCCCGTTCACGAACATGACGTATGGATCAGCACCATTTAGCTCAACCATTTTGAAGGGAACTCAATGATCCAACACACACGCCACCACCAGCGAGACATTTGAGTGAGCATGACATACCCTCAGCCGCCAGGGCACATTCAAGTCAATGAAAGACGTACCCAGTAAATGGTAGCTTGATAGTTTAGTTGCATAGTGCTCACACGTGTGTTATGCAATTATACAATATTAAGAGATTGAATTTATACAATACAAAGATAGTTTTTTCAATCTTCAGCAGCTCACAACTATATTTTCGAATGCTAATTAATTAGTTTATGCGCCCTTGTGGAGCAGGACCAGCGGTGAACCAAGCATTTTTGTCAGCGATGTAATCCCCCAACTTATAATATGCTTGGCTGCATAGTGTGCGTTTTATATAAGATTTGAATTTCGAAGAGTTCAACCCTTACCCCCAGCACAAGAAATCCACAGCGTTTCAGTCATCCAAACTATCAAGGACACAGACGCTGATCGCAAATATACGATCATGAAAATGGAAACTTCGTGTGGTTTCCATTGACGACACGAACTTGAGACAGGGCCGATGTCAAACTCGGGAAATATGTAGGGCGAAAAAAAGAAAATTGGCTTTATATGTAGGGACTAGGTATTCCCCAGTTATTTAACAGTTTCATAAACTACTAATTCTATAGTCAAATTGGTTTTGATTACCTCGCAGTAGGTGCGAAAAGTAGAGTATTCTCGTCGGGTATAAAGGTGTCTTCATCTTGGGCGAGCTTGAATCCCTCACTGCATTCAGTATTCTAGTCTTAACTCCCTCTAAGAGTTAACTCAGAGCTCCCTCGCTACGCCCGGCAGCCCTAGAATCCTTCGTTGCGTTCAGGATTCAAAATAGCGCCCGCAACATTAACATACTGCTTTATCCCCTTAGTGAATATCTACTATAAAAAATATCAAAAAAATTGAAAATAAAATCCTACATGTGAAAGTGACAGTGTAATAAACTTCTTTTGCTGACCATACCAATCTATATATTCGATGAGATGGCAATCTACGTTTTCTTTTCATCCTAGGTCAATATAAAAACACCACCACGTTATATCTCCGCATTTATCGGACGACCGACCGCGGCCAAGTTTAACTAACCGATAAAGGTCACCGATATCACCCGCAAATATCTTCGTAAAATATTGACTGGACCTTTACGTATTTATCTTAGATCCCGCGGTTATAGAGTAAACGTACGGCGGCCAATAACGACAGGACCGCGAATCCGCACATAAACAATCAACCCGTCGCCGCCTGAGTAATGCGCACATTAGCAGGGTACTACACGGGGACTGGGGTACATCAAGCCCCCATGAATTAACGCCGTCTTAAGTACGAACGCACACCAATGTTTTATACGTCGCTTTTAATTAAATTACATTGCGTGCTCCGAAAGCCGCAAACGCCCGCGTACGTGTAACGTGCGCTGTTCATGTTTTTATGAGTAGTAAAATTTATTAAAATATTGCGGATTACGTCCTTAATGCCGTGTGGAAATTAAAATGATTTATTTTTTCGTTATCAACGCTCTTGAGCGTAGAAGTTTATGTATACGTTTGAATTCAATTTTGGCTTTATCTAACATGTGCGTTTTGAACTAGATTTGAATCTTTTTCACACAAAAAAAAACTTCTTTGAAAATGTATAGGTAGGTATTTTCAGATGACACCGGTGAAAATCTGCTATTTACAAAAGAAAGGATGACAAGAGAAAAGTTTATTATTTAGTCTCCAGTACAAATAACAACAGCAGGTGCCTACGACAGGAAAATTGCAATGTGCCTTATAAAGTAATAGTCTGAATTAAGCTGTCCTTGTCCCATAAGGAACATGCCTCCCCTTTCAACTTTTCGTATAAAAAGACGGAATGTAACAAGAACGTTTAGTGCGATGACCGAGCAGAATCGACCCCTACCATAGAGGCTCCCCTCGACCCAAATCGTGAAATAATGGACACCACAGCAAGCGATCACGTCGCAAATAGCTCATGCACAATCGAATTAATTAATCATGAGAAGCGAGTTTTACTAAAGTTAAAAAACTTATCGCAGTCGCCGGCGAAGTTTTGAGGAGAAGCTAACGAGGAATAGAACCGTAGATGAGAGATGAAAGTTCAGCCCAAGCTCGGAGGGAGAACGAGAGCGCCAGAAAAGAATAGCTGCAATTTAAAACTCGATTAGAATTCGAACATTGAGCGGGCGCGGTTATTAAAAACGGTGTCGTGGTACCGCGTCGAGGACTTCGATTTCATGAAACCGCAGTAAAAGTTCTGCTGCAGGCGTTTATTTTTTATATAACCAAACTTTACAAAATCTAATTATTGGCGAAAACAAGGTGGAGCCCGTAGCGATTACGAACGCTATGTTATTGCCTCTGCACAAATATCGCCAAAGATTACATCGGGGCGATTTGCACTCTGTGGAATGGCAGGATTCGCAGAAATCAACATTTATATTGTCTGTAGAGCAATTGTTGTATTGTAGTTCAAGTATCGTGCTCTTTATGGTTACTGTCATTTGCATGTAGAGAGAAAATGCTATAGAAAAGGAGGTATTGGAAGTTCGCGTTACGGTAAAATCTTATTTACCATAAAGTGTCAAACGAGAGTGGCAGAAGTTGGCAGCTTTGTTTACGAGCTATAAAATAAATCGAATGAGACTGTGCCTCGGTGGCGCAGGCTGGTGGTAATGTACAGACGCCAGCACATCAAGCTACTACAATCTGTCAGATTTCTTTAATAGATTTTCAACTTTATCGCTAAACCATAATGTTCAAAGTTGATTGGGAAAATCTGACAGTTTCGGATAGCTTGATGTGCTGGCGTCTGTACTTAAATACTCGTACGTGCTTGCTGCTCTGAATTGTTTATGATTTATCGATGTAATCACTGCAGACCACGTTATGGAAAAATAAGCGGTTTATTCTGTTCTAGCCTTTGCGTGTAGTTCCGTGGCTGCAATTTATTTTCGTTTTTTTACATAACAACTTTGTAAATTGTAGTATCGTTTATAATATGATTCTCGAAAACTTCTACTTATATGAATGGACAATTTGTATATCTACCTACGAGTATATGTATGCTTAGAAACCTATCTACAGACGGCTTAGTTATGATTCTCTTTTCATGAAAAGGCCTCTGAATGAAGTGGAAAAAACGTACATACTTCCATAATGTTGACTGTATACTCATGATTAAATTTATTCTTTTCTATACTGTAACCATATTTTAATTTAAAAGAGTGTCCGTGGAGTTTCTTGCCCGTTTTTCTCCATAGGTACACGTTGGAATGGGCAACTAGCTTCATCTTTCTGACCGACCGACCTCTTGAAAATTCAAAAGTGCCTATAATTGATTTATTTGAAATAAGTGCTTAGAGTTTGAATCTTAGTATTTTAACATAACATCAGGTATCTATTTATTTTTATATATACAACGTGTAACGTTAAATGCGCAAAACCTGAAAATAGTTTGATCAGAATAACGAGAAGAAATAATTGAACCACTTTTTAATATAGGTCACATTTTTCAAAAAATCTTCATTAAAAACGTTGCCGTGTCTATTTATTAATAGGTCAAGCAAGCCAATGTCAGCGCGGCGCAGCGGCCCGGTGACGACCCCTAGATAAAGCGTCGTCGCAGACGCAAGAAACCATCAGAATGGCCAGTAAAACTAAAACAGCACATAAAACCTTTACAATTTTTTTTATGACTTATTTTCTCCCTGAATAGGTCAATTAAGTTAAAAATCAGTTGGGTTGTCTGAGGTTTTGCCCATTTAACGTTACACGTTGTATATATAGTTTTTATGTATTTTCGGTCATAACTCCGTCATAGCTAGACGGATTTGTAAAATTATTTTTTTATTCGATAGAAGTTTATTCCGAAATGGTCCCATTTAAATTTTGTAAAGATCTGGTGACGAGTTTCGTAGACAAACAACGGAACTCTTCAATAAATACCAGTAGAACAACCACGATTGCTGCTATCGCATATGTATGCATTGTTTACGCAATCGCACAACATAACATCACGTCTGTACCCTATAAACGCAGATGCAGTACTCAGATGTATTCAGTATACCACTATACACCTTACCACATAGCAAGTAATGTTATATGAATTTGTTTGGGGTAGTTACCTACAACTAAAAAGTTAAAAATAAAAACATTTTAATAAAAAAGAAAAAACAACCGGTTTCCAAAAAAACCACCACAAAGTGAAAAAAAACTTTAATTTCGGAAGTCGGTGTCAAAAAACGAAAATGCGGAACCAACGACACCGACTTCCAAAATTAAAGTTATTTTTCACTTTGTAGGTAGTTTTTTTTTGGAAGTCGGCTGTTTTTTTTTTTTATAAAAATGTTTTCTTACATTAGTTTACGGCTTTTATCCAATAATTGGGTTGTGGAGGTCAGATAGGCAGTCGCTACATGTAAAATACTGGTACCTATTCAGCTGCATCCGGTTAGACTGAAAGCTGACCCCAACATAGTTGGGTAAAGGCTGGGCAGATGATGACATTAGCTTACGGCTAGGCTAAAGGTAAAGGCTAAGCTAAAAAACATTGGTTCCTTTGAGACATGGAAATTTGATACAGGGGATCTATCCCTGTGTCATAAAACTTCCATGTCTCAAAGGAACCAATGCATTGAAGCGTAAGTTATTTAATAAACCCAATTATAAATTAACCTAATTTTAATTATAAATTACTTCAAATATTAACTTAACCCTGTTCACCCCCAAGGGGAACCGGTAGCGTGTACGAAACAAATTCCTATCGCAAACACCAACATAATAATTTAACAAACATTTTTACTTTCCCAGAGGCAAAGTCGCGAGCATAAGTAAAGTTAAACAAACACGAACATAGCTATTCCGCCACGGACACTAATTACTTTATCGGACAAACCGTGTCAATGAAATGCAGTGTTTTCATTGAAATACACATCGATTAATTCATAATTTGCCAATCAGCTCTAACAGTCGGACGAAATACTGGTAGCGGTGTTGAGCCAATCAAAATTGCAAATTTCAACGTTGCTTCGTTAACTATGCGAACGGGCATTAACAAGATTGTCTTTACATTGCATTCGTAAAAATGTAAACGGGTGTTTCGATATTCTGTGAGGGTTCAGTGAGGCGGTAAATGGTTGCTGTGTGGACAATACAGCTCTCAGTGATAAAATGAGAGAAATCATTTTCCGATGCTCGATATAGAAAGTATGCTTTTTAGTAAGTACTTGTGAACAACAAGTGCTGAAACGTTAAATGCGTACCTAATTTTCATTTCCTGATATAGTATCTCGATATTAAAACTGATATTTTTTATTTATTTATTTAAACTTTTCGCATACAAAAAAGGTACAAAGGCGGACTTAATGCCTTAGGCATTCTCTAGCAGTCAACCAAGGGTGGTGAAGAGATTAGATGGCAGGTGCTTTGGTTGAGCAGAACAATGATGAAAAAAGACTATTAAAATTGTTTAATTTTAAATGAAAAAAACCTACACAAATACATAAATAGGTAAGAAACCTATAATATACATACATACTATAATATATATTATAGTTATCATATATATACATGTAAACAAAATCAAGGGAGAGTGGTGTTGAGATGACTCTATTCGTTTTGAAAATAACTGCAATTTCCGCCTAAATGCATTCAGACATGTAACTCTGACTTTCAAGTGTCTTGCGTAATCAATTTTTTATTCTAGGACATGTGACACGATGTTTTCCTTCACTGTTATGAGAGCAGTGGTGTGATATTATTTACACAAAGTAGAGCGCCTGCTTGGTGGTTTCAAGTGTCTGCTTATCCGAAAAAAAGAAAATCCTTTTAAAAAATGTACCCTGAATAATTAAGTAACCCCTGAAGAAAATAAAACAAACATAAAACCGTGTTCCCAAGAATGTAAGATTTTCGTTTAGATATTCTAAACGTCTAAATAAACCTAGATTTTGCACTTTATCGCCCGTAATAACACCTATAAAAATATTTATTTACATTGCACTGAAGTTGCCTGAAGGCATTTATTTTGCTGTGCTATAAAGTGGATTTCACAATTTCACATAAATTACCTACCATTTTGTTGTTTTTTCTAAATTCACTTTTTTTTTTGTTTCATTTCGCCTATTATTTATTATTATTATAGGCCTGTTTTGTCCCACTATAGGTCAAAGTCCTCCCTTCCCTTTTTCACTTTTCCCGGTCTACTGCGATTGTTGGCAAGAAGAAGAGGTCCAGCTCAACCCGCCATCTCTTTCATATCACCTATACTTACTTGCTATTTCACTTACTTTTTTTAATATTTCTGTAGCTTTTGCAGTGTTTAGATTATTTCATGTCCTGGGCTTGCCATGTCCTGCGTCAGTCATTACGTTTATTGTAGGTACAACGTAAATTATTTTTTCAAGCCATAAACCCTTTTAACAGCTTAATACAACACGCAGCGGCCAGTAACGACGGCGTTTATAATGAATAATGATCAATAAAATCCTACCAAACGCGACCACGTGTAATCCTAAAGAGCTTTTATAGCGCGCCTCCAAAACATATGAAATAATTTAATTTCGCCTTCTTCGTTAAAACATCACAAGCGTAAGTTATGTCCGTGCGTTCGTTTGATCTTAGTTATTTAGTCCCCTTAACTTGAAAATAATATTTAGCGAAATGGAGTAGGTACGATGTGAGGGTAGGTAATTAATTAAATTAAGTTCGGAATACGTTAGGAACAAAGTTTGATGTGGCTACCGGCGACTTGTTAATAGCTAAGGGGATGATCCGTCGGTCCGAGCAGCCGTACGCGGTCCCCCGGTCCCCGGAGGCTCGGAGTACCAGGAGGCCTCAACACCCCACATGCTAATAGCCAATCATATTCTGTTTACATTCCATCACCGAGTATGAATAATTTGTTATTGTCTGCGCAAACATGGCGCGCGCCGCGTCACGAGTCCATTGTCTACTGGATTAATTTGCTGTCCAGCGTCGACGCAATCGGGCCGCCGATTCAATGCCAACGATATCAAAGAACAATTGGGCCCACTCCGATTGTCGCCGATTAATAGAAATCGAAAATTGGATTTTATTATCTGAATGCGTGCTGATAACTTTTCGAGATTCTTTTGTTTCAAATGTTCTGTTAAATTAAACTTTGGAGTCAAAGCTTCTTTTATTGATTTAAATATTAAAAGGCTTTAGGGTTAATCTGCTTCCAGTCTACCCCAGCCACCTTCTTTTGGTCGTCCGTCCATCTAGCTGGGGGGCGTCCCACACTACAGCGGAACAGAGCGCAGGACAGGGTGTTGTGGCGCTGTCTGGGAGTTTGTCTGACTTGATTGATTGGTGATTAGGGTAGCTCATATATTTAACTAGAGTACATTCATTAGTCCTTTCCATCGCCTTATAGGGTCAGATTTACCAGATATACTGTTAAATCTGGGCTCACCTCTCTGAGAATTACTCACTACCTCCTTGTGCCCTACCCACATACCTATCTGAAACCAGATCTCAGAACTAGTACCAGCCAGTATTAACGCTTATTACCACTAAATCCGATAGCCCAGTCTCACAATGATTACAAACCGAACTCCCTTACCTGCCGATAAAACAGAATATAGAACAGTATTTCAAATAAATCCCGTTCAATACATGTTTAAGTATCTCACATGCTGTGAGCTAAGTTCACAATGTAAGTAAGCCTTGAGGGCTCCCCGGTAAACCATGTTACGTCGTAAATCTAGCGAGGTGCCCTGTTTGGAACCGTATCGTGACCGGGCGCTTGCAAATTGCAGGCTATCGATGGAAGGGAGTTGGTCAACTTTTCTTGTATGGAAATTGTGTGGTGTGTGGGTCTTTTGAGGGCAGTGGGATTGAAGATATTTCCCAGGTTACATTTTAAAGTACAGACGCCAGCACATTAAGCTACCCGAAACTGTCAGATTTTCCCAATCAAATTTGAACCTTATGTTTTAGCGCTAAAGTTGAAAATGTATTAATGAAATCTGACAGATTGTAGTAGCTTGATGTGCTGGCGTCTGTACCTATACTTTTATAAAATGAATGAATGAATGAATTTATATTGACAGTTTATGAGAACATCAATCAATATTCTATGTTCTATCTCGCTTTGAGTGCTTAAAAAGTTTTTGGGCAAAACCACTAGCAAGTTTCTGTCAGGTACAGATACCAGCACATCAAGCTACCCGAAACTGTCAAATTTTCCGACTCTGCTTTAGCGATAAAGTTGAAAATCTATTTAAAAAATTTCACAGATTGTAGTAGCTTGATGTGCTGGCGTCTGTACCTAATAAAAATCCTGGCGAAAACAGCTTCGACGCTCAAACCTGTTTTCATTTTATCAAAGTAAACTAAACAACCAAAACTTAATCTACCATCCACTTAATACCCCGTAAAAACATAACAAAATAAAAAGCGATAAATCCACGGAGCGAGCGGCATAAAATATCGATAAAATTGGGACATTATTTCAAATATTTGCAGTACATAATTTCGTTCCTCCACCTTGTTACTTCACAATAAACGATAGATTAAGCTGGTATACTATCGAGCATGGTTTCTGGGCAATCAATTTTGGTTAGACAATATTGGATTTTAATTACGAGTATCGCAGGTCGCACTCGCTTCGGCTAATCGATGAACTATGCGAATAATTGTCAACTGTTATTGTGGTAACCGCCATTAGATTTATTATTATCGTCTCCGTTAGCGATAATAGGTAGTTACTTTGTTATTAAATTACACAGTGTTTAGGGATTTTTTTTTGGGGCTTGCCAATTTTCGTGATAGCGGGAGCGCGTGGTAGTTGATCTTAATGGAATATTGGGATTTTTAATGGGATTAGGTCGTCTTTAATCATATTTTATAACTTTACTTAAATCTCGCTTCGTTGGCCCAAAATCATCGTGGGAGGAGCGGAACTCGGATGTTTTTGGGCCAACTTTATAATTAAGACAATACTGCAGTAGGTAGCCCGTTAAAGTTTTTTTTTAAGTGTCACTTGATTTGCGTCTGTTTTGTAAAAAAAACAATCAAAAATCGGCTAATTAAATACGTAGGTATAACATGTCTATACAGGGTGGCAGGATTTTTTTTTTTTTGATAACCTACGAAATGTTTCTACGTTACTCTAGATTTATGTGCTGAATTCATGGTTACAGTTTGTGAGACGATGGCAAGCCACCCTGTAAGTGGTGTAAGATATTTTTACACTTTTAGTTTTAGAAGCAAACAAAAAAAAAAAACAATTTCACACAACACCTTGGAATAAATTCCTTCCTGTAACCCTGAGTGGGTTATATATGCGTTAGAGCCGCTGGGCTTTATAATTCTATAGATGAAACCGTACACCGTAGTAAACGTATGCAAAGATGCAGTCTCTAGCGGCCTTTACATCAACATGCACTTAAAGCACAAAGCATGAGTGCATAAGTGTAATTGTAATGACAGAGGCATGCGGGGTTTTTTTTTCCTAGTATAAGGCGGTAAAATTGGTTCTGGGTGAGTTGCAGTAGAGCATAAAGAAGTGGGTAAGTTAGTTTATAGAAATACTAAATTAGAAATCAAGTTTTATGTTATAAAATCTTATTTTTTAAATCCGCTATACAGTATGCATTTTTGTGTACGGGTAACCATAACCGTTGTACCTACAGGAAAACGGTCTAAGGAAACCGTATTTAACATTTTGAAAAATTTTCATCTGCATTCACAGATTTGCCAAACAAAAAATGTACTTTCATGATGGAGGGTCTTGCCTGTTACACTTTGGAATGGGCAACTAGCTTCATTTTTCTGGCTGACCAACCCCTTGACATTTCAAAAGTGCCTGTAATTGGTTTATTTGAAATAATTGCTTTGAGTTTGAGTTTCATTAATATACAGACATGGAAATTCAGGTGAAAACCAAATTCATAAGACATAGAGTCGTTGATAAACACAGCTCACGAGCTCGATTTTTGAAGAAACTAAAAACATTTTTAACGACGTCTATTAAAGCCCGATACGTTTAAATCGAACTTACCATGTCCATAAAAGCTGAATGAAAGTTGGGTAACGAAGTTAATAAAAAACACTACCTGATATATATATACTTGTCAAAATTATGTTAGAAAATTGAAATAAAGATAACGAAGTGGAAAAGGTTTTATTTACTGTATTCTAAAAGTTAGTCCCACATAAACTTCCACCAAAATATTGGTACGCATAACGAAACAGCGTTATGGGAAACAAAACGATGACAGTCGATCGTGCTTCGACAATAAAATAAAACTGGCTTGTTCGTATGACGGCCAGCTGAAATATTGTTAAACTTGCAAAACGGTCGAGTGGTTAGCGTTGGCCGTTTGTCGCAGTCGATACAACTATCGATTTTGTATGCGAGATAGCTGAGGATGCCGCTACATCAATGGCCCATCACTAGTAACTGCAGGAATGGGTATGTAGACTTTTCATGACATTTTAATTGTATATCAGAAACTTAAGTAGGTCAGGCACAATGTTTACGTTTATCCCCATAAACGAGAAAATTGTGCCTGATCTACTTAGGTAAATTGTTATTTTAAAATATTAACAGTGTACACAATTATTGGTTGGCAAACATAGTTGGTTGGCCAATAGAGTAAAAAATGAATGTAGTGGGTTTCAATTTATTGGCCACATATACCATTTGAAAAGCAGTGATATTGGCCTCGACTTGGTCGTGAGTTCGAACCCAGGAAGGTACTTTCCTTTGTGTATTTCATTTCATCACCACTGCTCTCAAAACGGTGAGGGAAAACATCGCGAGGAAACCGGCATATCCTAGAACCAAAAAATCGAAGACATGTGACACCTACCAACCCGCATTGGGCCCGCGTGGTGGATTACGGCTCACTCCCTCTCACATAGAGGTGGTCCCAGCAGTGGGAACGTTATATGCTGATTATGCTATACACCGCCTTGAGGCAATTAACGTTTACTGTCTTGTATTGCTTGTGGTGTCCAACAATATGCTATGTACGACACAAAAAGAAGCGCAGGTTCCGGGAGGTATACTTCGGTATAAACAGCAATCTTGAAAACACAATACATACTACCAAAGATACATAGAGTGGAGTGGCGCAGCTGCGGATTGTCTGCCGTCTGAATTAGTGCAGGTTCGATGTCCACGCCCAGACAAATTATTGTGAACCTACCCTTATAACCGTCTGTTTCCAACTTTCTACTTGCAGATGCATAAACTCACGCCTTTTTCCCATGGAGGTAGACAGAAACTATAGAACGCCACGTGCTGCGATCCTTACACACTTCATTTGCTTCGTTTACGTTCACCCGCTCGTCCGTTTCCAGCCTAGTTATTATTATAATTTCCACTCTACAGCTCAAACTCCTGCTTTACATATTCCGTATTTTAATTCCAAACAGGTAGTTTCCTGGAAAATCAATCCATTGGGTGAGCCTGAGTCTCGTGATTGGCAGACCGAGTTGTATAATCAATCTCCAATATTCTTATTGTGTCTGTCTGTGTGATCGTTTAGTTCTCCTAAACTGCATGATGGATTTTAATGCGTTTTTCACCATCATTTAGTGTTTTTATCCCGCAAGGTTTATGTATATATTTAACTAAAGGCAGCTCCTACATCTACAATAAGTTGACGCAATATGACTGAATCAGTCCTTGCATTCAAAAGATCCATTATTTTCACGCAATAACATTGACGGCACATAAGCTTCAATTTGCGTGACCAAGTCCTGCGCAATATTTATCCTACACGATGCAATCAAAGTATAACAATCAGCATATAATGTTCCCACTCCTGGGACAAAGGCCTCCTCTCTGTGAGAGGGAGTGGGCCATAATCTACCACACGGGCCCAGTGCGGGTTGGTGGATTAAAATATGGTGCAATAAAAATTAAACTCTCTCAAACTTTTATAATCCTCAGTCAGGCCTTCTTCAGGCTGCAGACAGCGGCGTAATAGCAGTGGCAGTAGGTGACCGGGAGCGCAGTATCTCGAGGGTCAGGGAATCACTCCTGCTACCTAAGCATGCGGATGTTAAAAATAGCCGAGTGTTCTTTGAAAATTACTGTTGTGCCATGATTCTAATGATGTGACATGCAACTTACTAATTGTAAAATATTTAGCATTAGTCGAATATTTACCGTTGAGACCCCTCACAACTCTACAGTAAATAGCAATGCGCAATCTTCAATAACGGTCAAAACATTGAGCAATTAGTGATGTTGTGCAATATAATTGATCGTTTAGGGCCCGGCCGATATAGCGCAGAAATCTAGATGTTTTGACATGCCACCAGTTGCACACATGCGAAGCAGGAGTGCACTTAAAATCGCTTCGTGCTTGTAAATATGGTTTATGTAAATATTTGATCCATTGAGAGAGGATGAGCAGGAACAATGTGATTACTCGTATAGTGGGCGTCATCGCTCTTATTATATACCTACATGTGAATAGATAACTATGTCTTTCCCTTGTGACTGAATTAGTCTCAGACTGTCTTGGCGTGGCAACACTGCCCACGTATTTGCAGTTACAAGTGCAGGGCTGGGTGTTAATATTACAATGTAGATGCTTATTCAATAATATAGGTTTATACTTACCGAGGACACTTAAAATAAGCCTACACCAAACATCGTGACTATTTTTAATTTCTTGAAAAAGGTGTTTCGATATCTAGACTTGAAAAAATTGCAGGTCTGATTCGGTTACCAATAGCTTTAAATTTAGACTACTTATCAATACAGTCTTTATAAGTATTTTTGAAGTTGGTAATTTTTTGTTATTTTATCATAAATAAAATAGTCGACTGGCTTCCTTGAAACATTCGATTGAGATTCATAAAAATCGTTTTATGACTACGTCTTTTTAACCCAATTCTCGGAATAGCCTGGCACACCTCGCCACGATTTTACATTCAAATCGTAAAGACAACATTGTCACAAAAATCCTATGGGAGCTGACATGTTTCAGATCACATAAAAATGATTTTACGATTCTATCAGAGCAACCCACTCCACTCTCCCGCTTATGAATAAAAAGTACATAAAAACTGTTTGTAAAGTAGTCCGTAGTGCATTTCGTTGATTTATAAAACATAGATAGAATGTAGTTTTCGATTTTATGTATCAGTAGTGAAGTTACATTGTAATCTATTTTGTGATATAGTCGTTCCAACATGTATGGTACCAATTTACACCGAATTCTATAAAACAGAATGCTCAGAAATGACGATAGCATTGGACATTATTTAACTTTCCGCAAATTAATTAAACGTTATTTTGATTAAATTTCCCGATATGCATTTGTTTTTCTACATGACGTACCTACGAAAAATACAATCTCAATTCAAGAGGGCTGTACACTCGTGCCTAATTTTCGAGTGATGATCATGAACATTGCTAAGTTTCTAACCAAATCACAAGAAAATATTCTCCGCTCCAATTAGCAAGGCTCTAAGCTTTTCTTTAGCCCCATTTTACAGTACAATAAAAGTTTGCGACACATGCAAATCGTCGCTTTTATCCAATTACATAATTCAACAGGCTTTGAAAAATTACTGCGGCTGTGTTTGCCTTTCTACAATCACACGTTCAGAACATTAGTAGGGCACGCAAACACTGGAACAGAATCATTTGTGCAATGTTTTTCTGATAACATTTAAAAGTGTAAGATTTATTTATAATGTATGATAATCATGCGAATTGTTACAATTTGTGTAGCAAACATCACTCGAGCAGCAACGAGGCTAGTACCGTTTTTATTTTTGGGTAGGTACCGCAAGTAATTTGTATTGTCTTTGGTAAATTGTAACCTGCCCTAACTTCAAGCAATTGACAACATTGTCAAACTTTTAAGGTTTTGAATACGATGGTTTTGCAGAATAAACAAATTTTCTTTTTTCTTTTTCTTTTCTTTCTCGTAATAATCATGGATGCTCTTCAAGAGGAAGGGTTGGATTCTGTGTTAGTTTCTTTCTGACTAAAACCCTACAATGTTTTTTCATGTAAGATACCTTTACGATATCCTCTGTAACTTGTCATGTGATAACCTTATCTTATCACCCTTTTTATTAGATGTTCAATGTTCAGATTCTGACTTCCTTTTTAACTCAAGTTTTCTCTTCGGATCCCGCATGAACCGTCTCAAATCTGTATTGCAGATAGATCTACTGCGATCTCGTTTCCTTTGAATTTTTCCGCAACACACACGCAGGGTTGCCAGGTACATGCAAACAGTAGCAATCGAAATTGCAAATTTGTGCAGGGGGGCCTTTCGGTTCGTTAGCGAGTTGTGTTTACGCGCCAACAACAACTAGGGTTGTCCACCGCTAATTGGTCCAAGTTTGCATTTAGTTTGATTTAATAAACTGTACGTAATTTATTCGATTTGATTTAACGCATTCATGGGTACCGATTTTAGCAGGAATATGGTTTGTTCCGCAGTTGTTAAAAAACTATGATGGTTTTTTGTCCGCGAAGAAAATCTAATCAATGGACGCACCATCTAATTGACGGAAGTCAGAAGCTTAGGATGGCCTGGAGGGTAATTACGTAACACACTATCAGTAGCAATTGGTTTCATTTTAACAACATCCATCGCGTTGAACAGACACATGCGTGTTGTTGAACAGACACATTTTTCCAACATATGGAGCAATGAATTAGCAATATGCTTCAAAATGATTCAAATTGAGAGTGTGTTACGCAATTAGGGTGCAGGATAACGTAGGATATTAAATAAACATAAAAAAATTATAATTTAAATATATTGCACAATCCTAAAATAAATATTCCAAAAATATTTATAAATATAATATAATGAAATTATATTAAGTAGGTACAAAAATAATCACACCTCAAAATAACCCAACCCTGTGAACAAAAACACTATGGAATAATGATCTTTCTTTTGCGGAACGTTTTAATAATGGCAAAATTGTACAATTTGCATATTTGTGCACCAATCCATTACCTGTTCTAGCCACATTTGTGCCGTATTCCCGACGATGGCCCATTTGTGCCGTATGCCCGGCGATTGCTCATTTGCATAGAACTTTTAAATTATAATATGTTTTTCTTTTCGTGATTGCTTTATATCCAACTGATTTTAATGTCATGAAAATGGTATTTGTTATATAATTAGAAAACACATTTTGAAAGGAGCAGCATTGTTTTTCTTATTATTTATAAAATATTTTTTTGTATATTTTAAAACTATGTTGTAATATATTTTGAACGCGGAACAAATAAATAAAGAACAAAATGGTCTTGCACTCAGCATGTAGTTGGCAACGCGAAACATACTTATTTGTTGTATTCCGGCCAAACCAGTGGAGCATAGAACACAACATAATATAATTTATATAAAATGTCGTTGGAAAAGTAAGCATAAAGGAAGGATATATACTGGATGATATTTTTTTACAGTCTCCAGATTTTTAGAGGGTGTGCTACCCATGAATATGAACAACTTTCACTATACGACCAATACTAAGATCACGAAAAAAAATCAGCTGTTTCATATATTTCTGTCAAGTAGGTATTGAACTTTTGTATAAAACACCAGTTTTTTTTTTTTGGTAAAAATAACCCTGTAAAAATTTGGAGACGGTAAAAAAAATGCAGTATACGAGTATCCCATATTATTTTATTATATTATTATTATCTTTATATTTATCTTGTATTTTTTAAATAAAATAAATATTTGTAGAAAAAAGATACAATTTGTTTAGATTGCGTAAAAAAAAAGTAATGACAAATGGATTTCGAATTTTACTCTAAAAATTCATTCACAAACAGTTATCTCACACAAATCCTAAGCACTTAACTAAGATGGGATTTAAGCCCGATTGCACTAAAATTTTTATAGACTTTAAAAAAATACTTTTTTTGTTTCTAAGCTCGCCTTTAAAATATTGTATTTAAAGAATTTCTTATTCATAACAATTATCTTAATATTCTTTGTTCTCATATTTTAATATTAACTTCTGTTTAGTTAATCCTAAGTTTTCATGTGATTATATTGTTAAATCATATTGGGCCAAATAAATTATCTTTTAGTGCATTTTTTAAATGTACTCTACTTTACGTACACTTTCTCACATTCTTTTTCTTTTATTTGCTGTAATGTCAATAAACGCATTTTTCTTTAGTTGTTTCTATTCCTAGATAAAAAAAAAAACACAAAATATCATTAACAAGTTTCTTTGAAATTGAGATAGTCATCACTGGATACGACGATATTCTGTACGAAAAAGTTCCAGTAACAATAAGATTCTGTTAGTATACCACATACATAACTTCTATTCGAGCAAGCAACAGACGTAACAACTATGAACCACATTGACCAAAATATAGAAGAAAAATATTTTTGTGCTTCGACTACGGTACGGTACCACACGATTATTTTTTCCACCGTAACATTTGAGAGTAAAATTTGTCAGCCCACCATCCCCATTGTCACCCACATAACAGTCAGCTAAAATTTATAATTTTTTTTTTGCAAAAAAAAAAAATACTTAAAGGGTTCCACCACAATGACATTATTATACTTAGCTATTTGAGTTACACGCTAAATGGATTGTGAAAGTTTTTTCATTTATTCGTGTTTGAAAAATTTGTCTGAGCACTCAACTAATAAATAAAGTTACTGAAGATATTTATCAAAGAAACAATTGAGCTTTGTATCATTTGTTTTGAATCAAATAAATGAAACTGTTTACCGTATCGTTAAAGAATTTGATATCGTAAAATACAGCTGCTTTATGAGCTCAACTGTCACCAATGAGACACAATTACTTTCTCTGTCGTTACGAAACTTAATAAGCTTACCTAAAGGCGAATATAGACTAAAGCATTTTTTCGTTTTTAAATTTTATCGAACCGCACCTAGAACGCGACGCTCGATGTTTTGTTATCTGATTTTAAAAACCAACGAGCAAATTGGTGGGACATTTTATCGAGCAAAGGCACGAGCTGTACCGGAGGGTTCGACATTCCAACAATGAACGCATGGTAGAAAGAAATGTTACAGGTATATGCTCACTCGCCGTGAGCATACGTCGAACACAGCGTCGAGCATTCGCGGAAACGTTACATTACATGGAAATGCTTTTGGAAACTGAGCTTTTGCCTGTATTGTACCATTCGTAAGAACGTTACATTATATCGAAATGCTCGAGAAGATGCTCGAGTATATACTCACTTTTACAAACGATATCTAATAATTTATTTATTTATTTAAACTTTTCGCACACTAAAAGGTACAAAGGCGGACTTAATGCCTTAGGCATTCTCTACCAGTTAACCGAGGGTAGTGAAGAGATTAGATGGCAGGTGCTTTGGTTGAACCGAACAATGATAAAAAACTATTAAAATTGTTGAATTATTAATGAAAAAACGTACACAAATACAAAATATATATAATATGCATACATACTATTAATAATTAACATAAACAAAATACACATAAATACACACACACACACAAATACACACACACACACACACACACACACACACACACACACACACGCACATATTAATACATATTTAATAATTATATAACGATACTTACGGTAGGCAATAGAATATAAAGGAAATATAATTTGTTATCAAAGATGTACGTACGTAATCTACGGCATCTTTAAACAAGAACTGGTCCTTAGCAGCTTTGAACAGAGCTTTGAGAGGTGGAAAGACAGTAGGAAGGCCTTTGCTTTGCGGGGGGACATTACAGGCTAATAACTATTAAAACAAAGTCGGGTTTGTGATCTTTGTTTTAATGGATTTTTCTCCGCCCCGAATAGCAGAATAACGATTCAGGTAAATAAAAATAGTGAACAAGAATTTTTAATTATGAAAACTTATTACACGATTGACGATTTTCTTAATAATGACTCACTAACTGATTGACATAATTTTACTCTGTTTGACATAATTATTGTGATCCTCTTATTTTCATTTTATTTTTATTGCTGTGACCACGCTGACATTTTTTAATATATTTATATAATCTAATTCGAATGATCTGCCACTAATTTTTTATTTTTTATTTGGAATTGTAAACCTTTGCATGCCCATGTGACGGTAATATATGGAGAACTTTACCTATTATAAAAACACCTGTGTACTATACCCATGTTTGAAAAAAAATAAATGATTTGATGATTTGATTTGATGAGTGAAAATAATTAATTTTCTCTAACATTTTTTCGTATTTATTTTGAGGCGGTACGAAGTTCGCCGGGTCAGCCTGTAATAAATAATATGGAAACGTCTGCTTGAAAACATGACAGACTAGCAGCGTCCCGCTGTTTCACCCGCATATGTATCGATCCCGTGGAAATATATGGATAAAAAATATCCTATGTGTTATTCTGATGTATGAGCTATATTACTGGAAAGTGTCATCAAAAAAAGTATTCTATGTGTTAATCCTGGTTATAAACTATCTTTGTACCAAATCTCATCAAAATTGGTCCAGCTATTTGAGCGTGAAGAAGTAACAAACATACAAACACACACCCACATACACACACACACACACACACACACACACACACACACACTTCTTTTCTGTATATTTATATTTTGCCCCTTCCCTTAAGAAAGTCAAGGCAAACGCCATACCATTTACAATCAACTATGTCTAATAATCAGTTAACTCTGTAATTAATTGTCTATTAGCGTATAATCAGCGTTATTACAATAGATGCCGACAGCGCCTACGTAATTATTAGCCTGAACTGATCTGAAGTCCGCCAATCTTGTAGGAGAATATAGTTACCGCCTAGTTTGAAGTGAACTCTCTCAAACTAAAAATGATTTTGTATAACGCTGCATTAGGATTATGGGAATATTGTCAAAATATACTCAACAACATATAAAACGTGTAACGTTAAATGCGCAAAACCTGAAAAGAGTTTGATCAGAATAACGAGCAGAATTAATTGAACCTCTTTTGAATATAGGTCACATTTTTCAAAAAATCTTCATTAAAAACGTTGCCGTGTTAATTTAATAATAGGTCAAGCAAGCCAATGTCAGCGCGGCGCAGCGGCCCGGTGACGAATCCTCCCTCGGTAAAGCGTCGCTCGTCGCAGACGCAAGAAACGATCAAAATGGCCAGTAAAAATAAACAGCACATAAAACCTTTACAATTTTTTTAATGACTTATTTTCTCCCTGAAATAGGTCAATTGAATTAAAAATCAGTTGGGGTGTCTGAGGTTTTGCGCATTTAACGGTATACGTTGTATAACAATATTTAAATATTAGGTACAATATTTTGACTGCCTGTTGATCTTCTACAGACTGTACTTTGGAGAGTGTGCGCAGGAGCTTCACGATCTGACCCCACTGTCTCCCTTTCATTGCTGGTCTACCAGTCATAGTGCAGGGTATACCGACTAGTCGTACTAAGCGCTTTTGCGGATGGCCAAACTGTGGAACTCTCTGCCAGCGTCAGTGTTCCCCTCCGCCCGTTCCCGTCAGCCTTCCAAGCAAGAGTGAACAGGCATCTTCTGGGCTTGCTCGTTCCGTTGTAGGTTTCATACATAGCTTTCCATCAGCCAAGATCGAGGTCTTCTACTTAAGGTTGACAGAATAACAAACATCTTCATGAAATTTCACATCATGGGTTTTATTATTGGGATTAGAATTCCTGGGCAAAAAAAAAAAAAACAATTCGAATTGATCATTTCTATATTTCTATGCCCGGAAAAATACCGCAGACATACTTCGTTTTGTCCTTTGCCATATAGCAGTCGGCTAAGAATAGCTGTCCGTATATCTTTCGGTAGATTTCGTAACAAAAGATAAAGGATTATGTCAGCCGAATAGACAGGGCATGAATTTGAAAATATAAAACAGGGAATTCGGACGGCACTCGCCTTGTAAAGAAGATTAATTTGGTATCATTGGTAATGAATAGTCTTGGTATTACATCCATACTTTAGATCTTGAATAGAAAATATTCGAGTAAAATTAATTTTCATTATTACTATTATTACTATCTATTCAGTCTACTATTGCAAAATACGCATGATAGGGTAGCTACACGTAATGTCTTGACAGGAACATATTTTGTGACAGTATTTTTAGAAGACGTATTGTCTAACAATTCTAGTGAACGGAATCTTTGTTCTAAAAACTTATTAAACTGATTTAGAGTAGGTATATCTTCCGAATATTCTCAAATTTTTGCTTCCCACAATTTAGGATCTAATCTTAAGCTTAAAATGTATATTACAATGAAGTCCCAAGTGTCGACATTAATTCCTAAATTTTTAAGTGCATTCAAACAATCGTTACTTGTATCCAATAAGTCTTTATGAGATTTGCTGACTCGCCCGTAGTACTATCTATTGTCACAAAAATATAACTAAGTTCTATTTATTTGACAATAGCTGTTCGCATACTACTTCGACTGCCATCCAGGATGAAAAGAAGCCTATGTTTTTCTTCAGATACCAGGCTACAAATTTCATAACGATCCGTTTTGCCGTTTTTGCGTGATTGAGTAACAAACATCCAAACATAAAAATTTTCACATTTATAATATTAGTATTATTACATCTAAATCTGTTAATTAAAAAAATCCTAAAATAGAAATGCACAGAAGAGTTTGCTGTGATATAAAGTTTTCAAAAAATGGTGTGGAAAATTCGCCAAATATCCTCAGCATATTTTTGACCATACGTTTTTCATATTCACCTGCACGTTTCACTTGCACGAAACTTGTTAATATTACTGACAGCGGCCGTTGATCCAAGCATTTGAAAATGCCAGTCAGTTGTGTCTGTAATAGTCTCTGCAAGTTAGGCTGCGGACTAACTTTGACACAAAGCGAACGGTCTACACTTACGTTGAATAAATTTAACACTGCATGTGTGACTCGAATGCGTTTATACTGACTGTTTCGTACTGCCCATTTCATGGAGTCTCTAACAAATGGAGCGTTACTGCTTTATTCTAGTTTTTGGATGCAAATAGTTTTCGTAAGCATAAAATATAAGAGAGCCAACGCGCGTAGTCAGTGCACTGAATTGAACGACAAAATCTCAGTTTGTTTCCAATATAATCATGAGTTTTCCAGATCATCCAAACTCTGGTGTTCAAAACTGGATAGTGGCTTACCATAAAATCAATATTGGATCAATAAGCCAATTTGTTAATTGTCAAAGTCTTGTTTGCTATCATTCAAATCGCCATGCTAGTAATAATAATAATAATAATAATCATTTATTTATTTTTATTTCAAGACAAACATCTGTGTGGGAAAAAATAAAGATGTTTATTAAAATACCAGTCCAGCTTTTTTATAGAGTCTAATTCCTTATTATTTATTTTGCTATATCGCTAAAGGTTGGAGCCTTCAACACAAATCATTTTGGAGTCTCCTAACACAGGCATTGTTTGCCTAAAAGGAGCCTCCAAACACAAATCATTGTACATGAAGCTTTTTCTGATAATTAAATATTTTCTGTTTCTATTTCAACGCAATAGCAAGAGGAAGATAGTTTTAGCAATTAATCAAGTGTTATCCTTCAGCATTCTCTTCATTGAAATTTCACTCCATGTGTATATTACTCCGTGATTTATCCCAACTGCTTTGTACTGCCCACATGATACTGATAGTAAACTTATTGTTCGCCAACGGTTTTCTTGTTTATAGCTTTGAGGTTTTGCTATAAACTGTACAGTTGTCATGTCTGGACGCCTATTTTGTTGCACTGTGTTGTTTGGTTCGCATCGCTAATAATTTTGATGTTTATCTTTGTGTCCATTGTGAACAGATGTAAAATTGAACTAAATTATTTTCGTATTAAAAGGCTAATTAATTTAGGTTAATTAATTGACTTATTCATTTACATTTACCTAATTTTATGTAATAAAAGTTAAATTTTCTAAAATTAAGTTTTTTTTTGTTATTTTTTTGTTAAATTTTCTTAGGGAAATTAAATCTGAAAAATTAAGATATATTTATCTGAACTTTTGATGGGTGAAAGGTATTATGGCTTTTACTGAAGTTACAGATTATTATTATTATATTTTTAAATTTATTTTGCTCACCAACAACTGAATACACTGATACAATCAATATGAGATACATTCAATAGACTTAAAGCCTCGTGTACCAATCTCTTACAGGTAAGCACATCATGCATTACTTTTTTGTCGAATGATTTTGGGCGCCTACTTAAAATTAGATGAGTTCTTAGACTCACCGAACAAAAGTATGTTTTAAACCAAATTCTAAATTAAAATCCTAATAAAAATTGAAGTCACAATCAAAGTAAAAATAAAAATCAAAATACAATTAAGATCAAAATTAAAATCATTATTTAAATTAATATCAAAATAAACACCAAAAATAAAATCAAAATCAACACTTCAATTAAAATTAAAATCAAAATTAAACACTCAGTTTACTTACACTAAAATTATTTTACAAGTTTCTGTACATAATACTTCGGAACTTACCAAGTGAGACACACGGCAACCGGTCGATTCTGTAAAAATCTCACCGTGAAATCATAAGTGAAGTGAGCTTGAAGTGAGCAGTGTCAATAGTGTTAATCCCTAATGTCAGATCGCTCCACGCTCACTTCACCTAAGTTTTCACGGTGAGATGGTTACAGAATCGCATGGCTGCTGTTTAATAATCGACATAGGCGGGGGATTGACGATTATATGGGTAGATGCAAATTAATTGTGATGCAGCACCAATTAACGTTTTCATAAGTTATAGTTATAATTTAAAATAAACACAGAACTTTTCACACAAAATCTGTAACACATTCAAACCAATTCCATATTATTTTAATGTTAAAATTAAATAGGAGAGATCAAAGCTAAAATAACGGTTCATAACATGACACACGGTTCATTAAAATATTTCCACTTACATATTGAAATTGCCATACAACTGCATTAACAAACATTATATTATTGTATAATGTACAGTACAGTAATAACACTGTGTACTACTGATGCTGTACATAATTGTGTATAGCCAATCTCGTAATCGCTTTACCAGTTTGGACTAAAACTCCCAGTAAATAATTGAAATTTCAAAATCAAAATTCATTTATTCAAATTAGGCTGAGAATCAGCACATTTCGAACGTCAACGTTACACAAGACAGTCCCTCAAAACGGCCGCCCTTCACCACTTAGTGCTTTCGTTGGGAAGAAGTGGCGCAACAAACTCCCCAGCAGCACACCTGTCTGGGCCCTAAATATCATCTATGACCACTCAATGATTCCTTACTTCGAAATGAACGCGAAGTTGGCGTTATTAGCTAAGGAATTGACGTGGATTCCTTAGCTAATAACGCCAATTTCGCGTTCATTTCACGCGGTTTTATATCATAGAGAATACGTTACCCGTTCAGCTCGTAGCAACAAAACATGATTCTATACAATAGTAGGTACCTATGCAAAGTAATTATCATTACGAGACACAGAAAATTAATAAATAATTTCAGTAAGGCAAGTGTCCCACTCCAGCTATTAACGAGAAGCGAGTAGAGCTAGTAACTAAAAACGGGTTGACGAGCGAGCAACGAGCAGCGATTGCGCGACTGCGATAAACGATTACTCGCTGGTATGCGTGTGTACCAAGAGTGAGTCTCAAAGCGAGTTTTCTGCCCGTTAAGCCAGCGCAACTAGAGAGAGTATTCGTACTCTCTCTAATATCTCTTGTCGCTGCGAAAAACGAGTACTCGCCCGCCGTGTGAACAGTCAACGATCAACAGTTATATACTATACTACAATACTATATATGTATCTGTTTTACTTAAAAAGGACCTACAATGTTTTGTTCTTTTCTCGAGCACTAGTTAGCCGCTTCCTCGTCAGCGGTGGGACAGGTGCCATATAATGAAAACATTGTCGTTTTCAACCTAAGGCAGCCGTCCCAACATTCAAACTTACGATGGTAAAGCAAATACAAGGCTGACTATACTTTGTAATACGCGATACGGAACCATCGGTCACCTACTTTCTGTTTGATGCTGTACATTACTATTCAACGGCTTGTTAGCTTTATCATTACTCTAGGGACTGAAACATAAATTACTGTATTGTTCCGCGAACCAGATGCCAGGTAGACGTTAAGCTGGTAGTACACGATACTGCAAGAATACAGAGAAATTGGATAAAATATTAGCCCCTTTTCTCGCCTAATAACTAGATGAGTCGCAGGGGAGATACAGGGAGCGAAAATGTGAGAACTATTTTGTCTTACTATGTTCTACTTATTGGGGAGTTTTAGTGTGTTTTTAGAACGCTATGAAATGTACAACTATGTAAAGCGTTAACGTCTAAAGTATACTTATGCTTTTACGAGGACAACGTAAAATAAAGCGAAAAGTAAGAATGTATTTACAGTTATTATGCCGCTGAAATTTTTGTTTCAATCATTTTATTATTATTTAATCAGACGCCATTATACAATCTCTAGACATTATCTTAAAATATGAGCCAGCATTTCAAGGAAACCAAGGCAGCGTGTTTATATAAGTAACACTCTCTTTTGCAATTCAAAACGTCTGTTCAGAATACATGTTTAAACGATTAACCAATTCAGGGCCTACAATACAGACTGGTACGTCGTACGTTCGCTTAATCGCCAGTCAGTTGTCTTGCATCACAATCAATGAGCACTCACCCTAACAAACTAGTTCAATTTGCACAATAGAAAGGGCGGGTGCAAGACAAGACTGCAGAAGGCGCCCAGAGACCCTGATCTTATAACAAACACAAATAAGCCGACGTGATCCGCTTACCACCATAGATTAACAACGTAGAAAATATTTCTACACTTCAACGGAATAAATCATGATTTTCTGCGAACAATATTATCTTATCGGCATGAGAAATTGTTTACATGCAG
Source organism: Eremobia ochroleuca (assembly GCA_949629135.1). Lineage (NCBI taxonomy): Eukaryota > Metazoa > Arthropoda > Insecta > Lepidoptera > Noctuidae > Eremobia > Eremobia ochroleuca. The sequence continues at coordinate 15,946,666 of OX451386.1, read as the reverse complement.
ACTCGGTGGACGTCGTTCGATGTATTTCACTGATTCTATGTAAAGTTACTCGCTCAGTAAACTGGAACGTTGTCTCGGCTCCTCGTGTTGAGTTTTGTAGCTTTATTTGCAAGTCCAATAGTTATTTCAGGTTGGAATTGTCGCTTATTTGATGTATTGTCTCGCTCAAGGGAATAGGATATTCTGAGTTTAAATGGTTTGTTAGCTTGCGTATTTTAAAGGCCTGTCTTGAGTAAGTAATAAATACTAGTTACGTCCAATTTCTAAGAGATAAAATACCTATCGGTAAAACGGGGTGAATAGGAAAGGCAGAGGTGAATCGGGACGAAACTTTGAAATGGATTTGAACATTTAAATAATATAGATTTTTTGCCAAAAGGTCTCTAAAGTGTTTACTATATTATAATATAATTAAAGATTAAGTATCCTTCTACAAACCAACAGCGTTAAAATCCATTTAAACATTTTCCAAATTCACCCCGTTTTACGGTATACATTTAAAAAATATTAGGTACCTACGTAAAGAGTATAAGCAGCACAAAACCACAGTGACTATGGAAATTGTAGGTGGACGAGCTATGCAGAATTACAGCCTCTGAAAATGTCTCTTTAACATTTGTTAAAGAGACATTTTCAGAGGCTGTAATTCGGCTGTAGTCGGTACCCATATGTTATGTATTTACATAACATAATGGATACCGACTTTATTATCTGACGCTTAGCATACGAAAACATTGGAATGTTGGCCACGGCTTAGATCCCAAATGATTGTTGGCTTAAGCCCACTTAAACCCTTGGATAGATACTTGACAATGCCATTTGCATTTAGTTCATTTGTTTCTAGTTCCAGCCAACTAATTCCTTTGACATGTTGATTACAATGTAAATTAATAGTGCCAACTAGCTAAAGCACATTGTGTAAGGAGAGTGTGTTGGTATTCTAGTTTAGGAGTAGAATGCTGGATGGAACTTTAGTGAGTTATGAAACGTTTGCAAATCTTTGTACATTCTACATCATCGTTACAAATATCACCGAAAGATGTCTTCTCCTGTAGAAGGTTTTTGTCAAAGATTTAAAACATATTGACCATTAAAACAATTAGAAAATGTTACTGTGAGCAGTGGTTACCCAGTCAGTGGTATCGGCTCCGACTACGTTACCTTATTCAGATCTATCCAAAATATATGTTACAGACGCCAGCACATCAAGCTACTACAATCTGTCAGATTTCTTTAATAGATTTTCAACTTTATCGCTAAACATAAGGTTCAAAGTTGATTGGGAAAATCTGACAGTTTCGGGTAGCTTGAGTTGTGGAATATGAAAATGAATATAAAATAATAATATAAAATATAAAAATGAATATAATATAAAATATGAATATGAACTTTACTTACGGTCATGAGTCCGAACCCAAGCAGGCACTTTACTTTGTGTATTTAATTTCATCACCACTGCTATCAAAACTGTGAAGAAAAACGTTGTGAGGAAACCGGCATGTCCTAGCACCAAAAATTCGAAAACATGTGACATCTACCAACCCGCACTGGGCCCGCGTGGTAGAGAACGGCCCACTCCCTGTCACAAAGAGGAGGTTTATGTACCAGCAGTGGGAAAATTATATGCTGGTTATGCATGCACTGTAGAGCCTTTAATCTGCATGGTTTTCTCCGCGAGTTTGATGAGTTGATGGCATAATTACGAGACAAACATTATTTCGTATTAAGACGATTAGAAAAACAGAGAGAGTTAGCTGAAGAGCTGCCATTTCGTATATCATACGTTATTTAAAATAAAAAAAATAAAAACGATTGAGTAATAATTGCTACGTTTTTTTCCCAAAGATCACACTATCACACTAATATTATAAAGGCGAAAGTTTTTGAGTGTGTGTGTTTGTATGTTTCTTACTTCTTCACACTCAAAGGGCTGGGCCAATTTTGATGAAATTTGGCACACAGTTAGTTTATAACCAGGATTAACACATAGAATACTTTTTATCCCGATATTCTTACGGGATCGAGATATATGCGGGTAAAACCGCGGGGTGCAGCTAGTATTATTGATTGACCTCTCCCACCGCAAGCCTCATCATCTACCTAGCTTTTTTTCCTAACTATTATATGTTGGAGTCGGCTTCCAGTGTAACCGGATTCAGGCGAATACTAGTAGTTAACATGGAGTGACTGCCTATCTGACCTCCACAACTAAGTTACTGGGTACGTAATCAACCCAACATAGACAATAATTATGTCCCGTGCACACTTTTTTAAAGATTCCTAATCAATAATTAGCCTTTACTAACATAAGGCTAATCAAAACCGAAAAGTTATAAATTAACTTCACAGCTCAAAACATATTTTTTGGATTTGACACGAGCTATAATAACTACCCTTAACGATCACTCACACATCATTTACATATTGTAAACGCACAATATATCGCTCGGAAGTTCAATTTTACAGCGGCCCTTATTCAAAAGGGTCAGAATTTACAGCTTCCGACGACGAACAATAAAAATGATTGGTTTTTATCTATGAATAACTGCGTATCTCCTGGCCAATAGCCGTCATTGAAATTCAGTTTGCCGGTTGAAAATAACAGATTATCGAAATGTAATAAATTTTGTAAAATGAATTCGTTGGCCGCAGACTGGTGCGGCCACCCGGTTGTTTTTCATTTGGTTACGTTATAGGCTCAGTTTTATAGGGCACTGTAGGGTGTCTCGTCACTTGAATGTTGGATTATTTTTGGGTTTATTATTTCGTTTTGTAAGAGGGGCCCGTGGCTAAATAATAATAGCCGCACGGGTCGATCGATCAGGTTAAGCTACGCTTGCCGCGGTTGGTCTGTGCATGGATGACCATCTTTACATACCGAGACCCCTCCGTGCCTCGGAAAGCACGTTAAACCGTTGGTCCCGGCTGTAATTCGTGGATCTTTGACAGTGGTTACGGGTAGTCAGTAGCCCGAAAGTCTGACCACCAGTCTTACCAAGGGGTATCGTATTACCCAGTAACTGGGTTGTGGAGGTCAGATAGGCAGTCGCTCCATATAAAATACTGGTATTCAGCTGCATCCGGTTAGACTGGAAGCCGACCCCAACGTAGTTGGGAAAAGGCTAGGCAGATGATGATGATTTCGTTTTGTAGGGCAATCTATACTGATAATAATGCTGAAGAGTTTGTTTGTTTTTTTTTGTTCGTTTGAACGCACCAAGCTCTAGAACTACCGGATGGATTTGAAAATTTATTTTTGCATTTGATAGCCTAATCATTGAGGAATTATTAAAAAAATATTAAAAACAATGGACATCACGCTATGAACCTTAGGAGTCGAGCTAAAGAAAAGAAGTCAGAAAGAACGCTGATCGAAAACGAAGTAATAACGCGAGGACCCTATAACCGCCCCAGGTGATTCCTCTAGAGGAGAGGAGGCCTGTGTCCCAACCATGAGAATGTTATAGAACGATTATACAACGTGTAGCGTTAAATGCGCAAAACCTGAAAATAGTTTGATCAGAATAACGAGCAGAATTAATTGAACCACTTTTTAATATAGGTCACATTATTCAAAAAATCTTCATTAAAAACTTTGCCGTGTCTATTTATTAATAGTTCAAGCAATCCAATGTCAGCGCGGCGCAGCGGCTCGGTGACGACTCCTCCCTCGATAAAGCCTCGTCGCAGACGCAAGAAACGATCAGAATGGCCAGTAAAACTAAAACAGCACATAAAACCTATACAATTTTTTTTAAGACTTAGGTTGTCTCTGAAATAGGTCAATTGAATTAAAAATCAGTTGGGGTGTCTGAGGTTTTGCGCATTTAACGTTACACGGTAACGCGGGCAGATGATGCGATGCAACGGGGTGGGTCAGGGAACAAGAAATTTCACACGTGCGAAGTCGCAGGCAAAGACTGTTGAATGATATGGCTTAGTTACTAGGTACAGTGGAAACTCGATTAACCGGACTAATAATTGTTGTCGTTAGGGATTCGGATATTTGAAAATCCGGATAATTGAATGTATGAGGAAAAGCGGGTCTTGTGCATATCTAGTACATACATAATGTTATGTGTTTATTAAAAACAACAAATACATATCAACGAAAATTAATGTTTATTAAGCAATTATTAAGAGATACATTTTTCAACATACGATGTATGCACTTATTGGTCGTGGTTGGTCGTGGTTAATAGTCCGGATAATAGGGAATCCGTATAACAGAGGGCCGGATATTTCTACTGTAATTCAAAATCTACTAAAACCATCTTATATGACTGAAAACACAGAGCGTAATATTAATTAGCTTTGAAATTCATCTAATCAAATATTCAATTATCTGAACATCGCACGAGCTACGGTTGCACACACTTCATAAATCCTTAGAAATAGATGGGCATTTATTTAAAAACGAAACCTTCCAGACTCCTTTAAAATCTCACAAACAGATCAATCACAAATTTTGTTGGCGAAATCGAAAAATGCTTTTTGATCTCCTCGGTATTATTTTTTTTCATAAAACCTTTGACAAGCGAGGTGTTGTTTGATTCGATTAAATTGATAAAATAAAATAATTGAAAATAAAAGGTAAAAAAGTTTGCAGAATATTTCTCCATTCAGGATTTCATAGGTACCTTTCAAAACAAATGTTTTTAATAAACGAACCATGACGTTATTTTGGTGTGATGACATAAAGGCAGTTCTACTCGTATATGTCAGCAAACATGACGAACAATAAAGCCTAGTTCAACACCACAGTTTAACTGACTACAAACGAAAACTTCGCCAGTAATTTGAAATTGCGAATCTGAATGCGAACTGATGTGACAGACGAGGGACGGGCCTGATTTCCCAACACCAATCACGTCACTATTCCGACGTGTTAGGGTTCAAAATCGTTTAGCATAATTTGTAGTCCACCTAGTTGAGGAAACCTAGTTAGTACGCGCACCGCATACAGTAAAAAGGCAACGTTTAGACAACACAACGGTTTTGTTAGCACTTTAGTTTACTTATTCCATCGATAGGGGACTGTTTACCATAACTTCGTTTGCGTGACACGTGAGATTCGGATGTGTGTCGAAGAAGTGTATAGTGTCAACTGCGCCTAATATAGGGTTTCAGGGAAATGTTATTACGTGCGCGGGAAAATGTGAAAAATATTTGAGGTAGAATTGAAATTGAATTCTAGAATTTTCTATTTTTTATAGTGTGGATGAAATGCCTAACAAGTATTAATAAACTGTAAATATAAGCTGGATATCTAAAATATCAATATTATAAATAGAAAAGAGCTGATTTTTATGTTTTTGCTTGTTACGCATTCACGCTAAGTCGGCTAAACGGGTTTGGATGAAAATTGGCACATGGGTAGACCATGACCTGGATTAGGATATAATTATGTTACTTTTTATCAGATGAAACAGCGAGACGTGTCAATAAATTAAATTATTTGTTCATGCCTGGAGCCGATGCTAATGTGCCAGAATCAATTTGTTACAAGTAGGTAGAGGTCCTTTTAAAATTATTTCCACCAAAAAATAAAGTATTTAAACAAATGATGAGACTTACGGGTTTTTGGCGGGAAGCGCATTGCAATTCATGCCGGATTTGTAGGTGTCTATCTTGGTAACAATTTTCCAGCAGTCGGCTTGCCCGTGCAAAATGGCTTTAAAAATACCAGTACAAAAAAAAGTTGACAACAAAAAAAATACGGCAATAAGGCATACAAGTATTTAAAACAATATTTACTTACGCTTCACAAGTTACGTTACAACTTTATTTACTTAGTTTTCTAGACTAAGTGGGTCGTATTTACATAGAAAATAATGTTCTAAGATACTAAATTTTCGTTACATACAGTAGAACATGGTTTTACTTTTAGTTGCAAGGTACATAGTACTAGTATTCGCAAAAACCAAGGATTAACCTGCGCTAGGTGAAGTATGAATGTTTCTGTTTTAAACGTGTTCTTAGCCTTTCAAAAATACCAAATAAAATATTATCTAAACATTTTTTTGCGTGGTTGTTCTTATAGCCGAAGAAAACCGTTTTTATAATTTATACTAGCTGCTCTCCGCGGTTTCACACGCATGGCTCTCAACTCCATGGGAATATTGGGATAAAAAGTATCCTATATCCTAATCCAGGTCATGGTATAACCATGTGCCCATCCAAATCCGTTCGAACATTTTAGCGTGAAAGCGTAACAAACATCAAAATCAAATTATTTTATTTCACATAAAACCTACATGGGCACGCTAGGTGCACGGTTCCAATAGGTCGTTCCCTATGGAGAAGAGCCAGCAAGAAACTCCACGGTCAATCTTTTAAAAATAATGGGCTTTTAAAATGTTTTCAAATTACAGTAAGTATGGGAGGACAGCGTAGGCCTGTCAACAAGTACTAGGTACTAAATAAAATAAAATAAAATAAATGATCTACAGATCTAAAGTCTACAAGGCCTACAAAGTCCTCACATTTACAAAACATAAAAGAATCGATCAAAAGGATTATTAAAAAATAAAATATAAAACCTATTAAAATCAAGTGATACGATTGCCAAAACAACCACTTAGAAAGAGTTGAAATTAGAATTGTCTGTATATAATGTCAAATAATAAAAAGATTATATCAAAGTCACGGACTAGAAAAAAAAGAAGGACTCCGCGCCACGCATATCGAAAGTGAAGCACAGTAAGGGTGCCGGACCGTTTGTACAAACGTGCTTCACGCACACATTTACATCATAGAAAGCCGCTGAAAGCCGGCCGGCCGCCATTACGCGTCAAGACGGCGTCTTTGTAGGTACTATTTACGTGAAGTAATAAAATAAAATAATGCCATCTTGTGTTTTGAAAACGTGTAAAAATAATTCTACATCCCAGAAAAACTGTCAAGGAATAACATATCACAGTTAAGGCACAATTTTACTTGTTGATTTATTGTATTTTTGACATTAAGACATTAAGACATTTGACATAAGTGTTGTCAGAAAATAAATGGTTAAGTGTCCCGAGAGATTGGGTAATTTTTTTTTTTGTGTTCTTTGTCATTTTTTTGCAAGTATTGACTATGATTCTTTTTATAGATTTCCTACAGCAAATCATTCATGGAACAATGATTGGATTATAATAATAAGAAATTACAGATGTGAAGACCATTGCGTTCCGTCGAAAACAAGCGTGATATGCTGTATACATTTTGATACAAATCATCAATTGGCGAGGGTTCTTAGATTGGAACGGATTAGCGTGCTTTTGTAATGTTTCTTGGATCGATAAAGAATGCAGTGCGGGTTAGTGAGTGTATGTATGTGTTGTGAAGATTCTGATTAAATCATTTGAATAAATATTTCAGTTTTATTTTCTACAGAACGTTAAATAGTTTTCTTATTATAGGTAAAATACACCTTGTGTGTTTTAGGTAAGTAAGCTTCAATACCCATCCCCCATCTTCCTAATCGGTAATTCAAGACAATCAATTGAATTACGTATTCTACAGCAGCGTTTTTCTAGTCATCCATACAAAATAAACACTTAATTTTGAGTTTTCACTAGTATATTTTTGTAATTTCAGTTAAGTGGACTTCTTATATCGCTTTATTGTAATAAATGAATACACTGTCCAAATATTTAAAACATGGGGAAATTTTCATTCATCTGGTATCCCTCAAATCACGCACACATAGACCGGTAGGGTGCTTCACTTTCGATACACGTGGCGCGGAGTCCTTTTTTTTTTCTAGTCCGTGGTCAAAGTATGTAAAAAATAAATAAAAAATAAACATGAAACGGAATTTGGGAACAGTTATTAGACATTTACGTAGTTATGCCGTTAATGAGGTGGCCAGAGCAGCAGGAATTATTGCCAAAATACCTTGCCTTCAACGTAGTCTTTAGTTTTATTATATGTTTTTTTGTTAAGGACACGTTTGATGAGGTTTTGAACTTTCCATCGCTGAGTTCTGTAACCGGCTTTGGCAACTTGTTATAAAAGTGGATGCTGTTTATAAGAGATGATTTACCAATAAAATCTTGAGCGCATACGTTAGTTAATATCGTGTCCAGCGGGTCCTGATGTCTGCCAAGCTCGTAACCAAATTCTGGGCGGACTATATACATATTGAAATCGACACGCTAAGAAGAAGACCTTAAAACAATTGCCTAAAAAATGCCTAAGTGTCTACGCATCTACCTTCACTAAAAGAGTTGCAAGTAAACTAAATAAATTATGTTTTAGTTGTGAAAACAATTGAGTTTTTCAATTACTTAGTTGCAATATGTATCTGATAATAATTCATTTGTGTAAATTATTTCATCACTACTGCTCTCAAAACCGTGAAGGAAAACATTGTAAGGAAACCGGCATGACTTGGAGCCAAAAAAATCGAAGATATATGACATTTACCAATCCACACTGGGTCCGCGTTTTGAGGGGCCCGTGGCTAAATAATAACATCCGCACAGGTCGATCGACCAGGTTAAGCTACGCTTGCCGCGGTTGGTCTGTGGATGGGTGACCATCTTTACATACCGAGACCCCTCCGTGCCTCGGAAAGCACGTTAAGCCGTTGGTCCCGGCTGTCATTCGTAGATCTTTGACAGTCGTTACGGGTAGAGTCAGAAGCCCGAAAGTCTGACAAACAGTCTTGCCAAGGGGTATCGTATTACCTAGTAACTGGGTTGTGGAGGTCAGATAGGCAGTCGCTCCATGTAAAATACTGGTATTCAGCTGCATCCGGTTAGATTGGAAGCCGACCCCAACATAGTTGGGAAAAGGCTAGGCAGATGATGACTGGGTCCGCGTTTTGGATTATGCCCACTCCCTCTCACTGAGAGGAGGCCTGTGTCCCAGCAGTGGGAACGTTATAAGCTGATTATACCTATTAGCAGTCTATCTATCTTAAATGATGATAGTTTTGCTAACTGAAAGACTCAATATTTTTGTTTTCTTACTTGTTTAATCTTTTTTGGACATTGACGAGAACCAAACTCATTAGGCACATAGGTTAGTAAACAAATTTTAAACAATCATCAATTCTTTTCAGAGATGAGTACCGTGAGTACACAGAACTGACTGAACCCTCTTCCCACGGCAAAAAGTATTCATCCACTTTGCCGGACCAACTGACCCTAACGATATTTTCATTTTTAAAAGCACACCGTCACTTAATTGCTTTTAAATCTAATTTTCTGCTTCCATATTTCGTGCTTTATCACTCCACAATTTGTTTTTTGAAGAGCAAAATGGCCGCTCTTCAGCCATTATAATGATTGCAAGTGACTTGTGGAAATGTTACCTAAATTCGGCATAATATTGGTTTTATTTTATTATTTAGACTTGAAAAATATTTATCATTATCATTATCATCACGTAGCCTAGCCTTTTCCAATCAGCTTCCAGTCTAACCGGATACAAATTAATACCAGTATTTTATATGGAGCGACTGCCTATTTGACCTCCACAACCCAATTATTGGGTACTACGATACCCCTTGGTAAGACTGGCTTACAGACTTCGGGTTTCTGGCTACCCATGACTGTCAAAGATCTCCAAATGACAGCGGGGACCAACGGTTTTAGCGTGCTTTTCGAGGCACGGAGGGGTCTCGGTATGTAATGTATGGGTCTCGGTATATAAGGTCACCCATCTAAGTAGTGATCTAGGCAAGCGTAATTTAACCTTCGATGGACCGTGGAAACTGATCGAGACTGGAAAAGTAGGTTAATGAAAATAAAATGGTGCGTAGGTATATCATAATCATATTGCAGCAAAAATCAATTCAACATATCGTTTCGCAGAAAATAACATATGTTTTCAATGAATCCAGACTGTTATTAAATTAAAAATCCTAAAATATGATGAGTAACTAACTAGAACTATATGGTACATTTTATAAAATTCATTTATAACTAGAAATGTAACTCATTTCGTAATAGATTCCTTTGCAAAAACCTAACCACGTACAGTTCCTGCAAGAAAATAATGTTTCTACAAATAAACCATTAAAACACCAAGACACGTACCCACAAACATGTTATTTACACTTATTGTCACGGAAATGAACAAAGATATTCCGATAGGCAGTACAGCCGATTTAACAGCTCATTATGCTTCGATGCATAGGTGAATCGCGTGAGAATGGGCCCTAAGTCACAGACTATCGTTCCTGAACTTGCACAATAAGGCCCTTAGGCCCGAGGGACGACAGGAACGCAATACGGTAGTGAAGGTAAATAAAACTGACCGTGAAAGTTTAATTAGTGAGTGCATTAGCTGATTGTTAGGGGAATTTTTGTTGGAGTCATTAAGGTTGAAAACAAAGTAAATAAAAAGTATACCAGCCTTATTGTCCCACTGTGTGGCAAAGTCCTCTTCTCATACAGAGAAGTCAAGGGCACGGTTCGCGATTTCAGATTTATATTAACTATAAGTCCAGGTATCCTCACGATGTAAATTAATTAAGAAAAGAAAGAAAGAAATATATTTTATTTGGCACAGTAAATATAAACAGAAAAAAACGAAGCATTTACAACTGAAGACCAAACTAAAAGACGGGGGGACTTAAAACTGAAAAAGCGGCCAAGCGCAAGTTGTTATAGCGGCAACAGAAATACATTATCTTTGAAAATTTCAACTGTCTAACTATCACGGTTCATGAGATACAGCCAGGTGACAGACGGACGGACGGACAGCGGAGCGGGAGTAATAGGGTTCCTTTTTACCCTTTGGGTACGGAACAATAAAAATGTAGAAAAAAAAAACTTGCATGTTAAACTGCTGATTTAATAAACTTCGCAAATCAAAACGAATCGGAAAGCAACGCAACAAATAAGCAATCAGCGCGCCCTTTAAAAAAACACATTGATACGAAAACAGAACACAAAAACAAAATCGCGTGATACAAACGAAGTGTTAGATAACAGGAAAATGTAAAATGTGACTCGTGATAAAAATGTAATTTCCTCGTATAGGTACAGAAAACACCGGTTTTATTCGGTAAAAATATTTTGCTTCGGGCGAACCTCCCCATTGTGTAAGTGTCACAAAATCCGACAATCGTCTGAGGGCACATTCAAATGATAATCTCGGCGGCATACGGTTTGCGAATTAACTGCGAACACATTTATTATACGTCACGTAAGTAATGACGTCACTACGTCAGTGATGTCAGCTGCATTAGTTTTAATGCGTTTATATGACAGTGTTGAGACGTTCACTAAGTTATACGTACTGTAAGTTTAGTTTAATCCAGTTGGTATGTGTTTAGCAGATGTTGGAAAAGTTTTGTGATACTGTTACTTACGAGTACTTGTCAGTCCTATGATGCGCCACACATTTGATACTGTAATTTAATATATCTTACTGGGATAACACTTGTACTGTTTTTATTCTTTGCACAGTCATAGCGGTAATGTGACAATCATAATAAATTACAGTGTTAATGATTTGAAGTATAATCCTTGTCAGGTCTGTCGTCGCACAGCCATATGGTGCACATCTTGCCCTGCTTAAGAAACAGGAGACAAGTATATTTTTATGAATGTGTGGTGTCACTTTTGTTAGTAACCACTGCCTCCAATTCATAGCATTATTAAATTAATTAGTACTCTTGAAGCTAGTAAGCAAGAATGAAAATGTGATGCTGTTCCACAAACAATTGAGCATTTAATATCGTGTATAGCGTGTCTTGTTGTTCTGATGGACGTTACTGAAGGTGGCAAACTCGTAGTCAAATTCTGAGCCGCCTCTACATAAAATGCCATCGACACGCTCTCATGATTTAGAAGAATCATGAAGCGCCTTATTCATTAGTTTTCAACTGCTTGAATTCAGAAACTGAGATTTTCTCATGGAAAACTATACTTCAATACAACCTTTACAGATGTTTTTAGTGCTAAATCTTCAAGTAACAGGTAACAAACGACCAGTGGTCCCCATTAATCATGAATCTTAAGCACTAGAAGCCATGGGTAAGGGGCCTTTGCTCAGCTGTGATGTGATATAATAATATATGAAAACAATAAGTACGTTCGAAAAAATCTACATCTTTTTAGTAAGATAAGTGACAGGCATCATTTTAACACTAGAAATGGGAACAAATTAGATCAAACGCGTTCAGATTGGCTAAAGTAAAAACTTCTTTTATGGGTTACTGTGTAAAATGTTATAATAAAATACCACTCGATATTCTTCAACTAAATAAAATCTAAATTTCTTTATTATATTTATATATTTCTAGAAGAAGAAAACAAAAAAAAAAAATGCACTATTATAATATCGTAGATAAAAATGCTCCACAGACACTTGGACTCACTAGTTATATTTCAATGAGTGTTTCTGACATTACGAACTTAATGTTCATTTTTTTATTTTATTCAATCAAATTGAAATTGTTGAATACTTCAATATTAAATATCTCTTCTTGTTTGGTAGTAAAATTTTATTCACCGCTTAAATAAATTGCAAACTATAGTTTTGTGTATTCAGAAGCATTTTTGAATTTTGTAAATGTATGAACCCTGGATCCGTTTATTATGATATTTTGATGTTGACTTGAAAGAGCATGGCAGTTGAGAATATTTCATGCTCACTTAAATGTCTCACTGATGGTGGCACGTGTTCGGTTGTATTCGGTTGCCTACAAAATGATTGAGCTGGATGGTGCTGATCCACGTCTCATGTTCGTGAAGAGGCGCCGTCGGTTGAGACTGGTCATCTTTTGACTGCCAGGGCTTATTTTTAATCTTATATTTTTAACTGTCTCTTCATTTGTTTTTTTTTTAATTGGTCTCACATATAGAAGCGACAAGAATAATGTATCCAGGTTTTTGTAATATCTTGATTTAAAAGAGTGCCCTTGGAGTTTCATGCCCGGTCTTCTGCATAGAGATCTACGTTTTGGAATGGAACTTTCTGAACGACTATTTAATTTGACGATTCAAAAGTAAATGGATGTAAATGGTTTCATTGAAATAAATGCCTGTTTTTTTTTTTTTTGGTGTTCTTAATGTAATTTTCTTTGTTTTAAATGCTCTATTTTTATTTCCTGTGCGTGTCCAAAATAAAATATTTTTCTTGCATTCAACAGTAACAGTAATCTTCAGGTAACATAACCTCGGCATGTTTTCAGTTTCATTCGGGCACGGCCGATGCCAGAAACGTCACATTAGTCTGATTTACACGTGCTACCTTACGTCGCGTTATGTAGGTAGATGTGCACATTTAATCGTAACGTCTGAACACTTCCTTATGTCTCACACCACAGCTGTCAAAACGACGGAATAAAATATTATATGTTTGTTTGGTGGGCTGTGGATTACAGATTTTCCACCTCTGGATATGTTTCAGTAAATCTGGCAAATTGTTTGACACAGGTTAAGTTATTTTTTTTTTTTATTTATGTACGAATATCTGTTGGACAAGTAGTGCCTATTCTGAAACTGTTCTTCAGACTTTGCAATCTCTCTCTGCAGAAAAGTATTTAACTTTTAAGTAAGAAAAGTTGCGAAATATTTAAATGTCCTGGAGCTATCTTGCTTTCTTGTATACTAGTCGTTTCAAACAGCGTTTTTTATTAAATATTTCTTTGAGGACTTCTTCAAGCATTTACAATATACTTTTCAACATAAAAACAAAGAAAATCGCGGAAATACAAATATACATACATACGGGTCGAATACAGAACCTCCTTTTTTGAAGTCGGCTAAAAACAGAGCGCTTTTACTGATGGAAATTTAAACAAAAACTGTTGCAAGATGGAAACATTTGTATGTCATTGCCAATAACAATAATTTTCATTTTCAATAATTTCCATGTTTGGTAAAAGTTATCACGTTTTATAGTTAAGGTGTTTTCATACCTTCAGACTTGCGTTTTCACGCTGTAACTCTTGTGTGATTCGTCAGCGCCGCTTCTCTCCGCCTTCCAAATCCATTCCACGATACGTATTCACATCATATTTTGTAAGCAAACAAACATCCAAATTGTTCTCCCCTTATCTCATTTTAGTTTCACACAAGAATCACAAACACATTGAAAAATAATTTTCGTCGCGTTGTGGCTTCAGATACGCGAGAACCGAGTTCGAATCCCCCATAAGAGGTACAACACGGAATAGATAAGTACAGAAGGCTAGCTTTATACAACAAGCGAAAATGCACGCACCCATAAATCGTATACAAAAAAAAAAATTATGTGTTCCCTACACTCATGTTCGCATAACACGATAACTCGTCAAAATGCTGAGAACAGGTTTTAGGTTTGGTCCCATAGTAAGAGTTGTTCGTAATGATGAATACAATGGCCCCTTAAGATATTTCGTGTTTGAATAGACTACCTTACATAGAATACCTTATACAACATTATTTTTAGTATATTGCAAACCTGAATATAGTTTCAGAATAAGTAACTGAATCGATTCCACTAATTTTACACCATATTATATTTTGTCCCAAAAAATATTTAAAAAAGTTATCAAGTTGGACACCGAGCGACACTAAGTACATATCCGCAATCATATGCGCACAACACAGGTCACAGCTAGAGATGGGCATATACCCGGTAAAATCCCAGACTTTGGGTAAATACCCATTTATACCCATTTTTACCTTCCCAATTTTAATTTATATCGGGTAAACATAAAATCCATTTAATTTAAACTAATTATTGTATTTTTAGGGTTCCGTACCTCAAAAAGAAAAACGGAACCCTTATAGGATAACTTGGTTGTCTGTCTGTCTGTCAGTCTGTCAAGACCCTTTTTCTCAGTAACACGTGGAGGTATCAAGCTGAAATTAATATCAAATACATAGGCCTATGGTCCCTTGGAGCTCTAAAAAAAATCTTGGTTCTAAGTTAGTACTTTTGTGCCAACCTGATATTGAGCTAACTTAGAAGCTAGATTTTTTTAGAGCTCCAAGGGACCATAGGCCTATGTATTTGATATTAATTTCAGCTTGATACCTCCACGTGTTACAAAAACCAATAATTAGTTTAAATTAAACTGATTTATTTTTACCCGATATAAATTAAAATTGGGAAGGTAAAAATGGGTATAAATGGGTATTTACCCAAAGTCTGGGATTTTACCGGGTATATGCCCATCTCTAGTCACAGCCGGTCGGCCAGCGGCGCATGTCAAGTGGTAACCAACTTTTTATACGGACAATCAGGTAACATAACAAGCTTATAACTTCGTGATTTTTCTTGATACAGTTTTGAAATGTTGTAGATAGATTCTTTACATAAAAATACTAGACACGTGTTTCGGGTTTTCCATATACTAAAAATAATATTGTATATCTATTCTGTGGTATCAAGTACGAATCCCCATTAGAGGCGTCTATGGGGTACGCCATTAAATAAACATCTCTGGCAGGTTCGCTGCTAGTTATTAGCGCCACCCCATCCTCTTGAAACGCCGTGATACGGCACGGAGACGGAAGCGAGGCAAAATCAATTTCATTTTTCGACACAAGCATTACGTTTATGGCTGTTGAAACCGCACTTTTCTTGGCGTCAGTACCTATTAAATGGTGTTTATTTATGTGTATAGGTGTTTAGATTGTCTATTAATGTGGTGATAATGATTTTGTTGGGGTGGATTTTTATTGCATCGAAAAGCCGTGCATAAAATTTTCATTTTTGTGGTAACATTACTGTTTACTCGCGTTGGTAATATGAAAAATCGTGAATCGTAAATATTCAGTTTATCTAATTACTGATAGACCCATCAAAGCTAAAAAAAAAACAATTTACGATAACATTAATTGTTTTATTTAGTAGGTAATTTGTAAAATCGATAATAGTAAATATTTCATTTTAATCGCATATATTCTTATCAAGGCTTTCCAGTAATTCACGCCTAAAGATTTAAATCTTAAACTGCATTCCATGCACGCACAGTCCGCAATCAAACCGTTTAATCAATTGAATAGTTTCATAATGCGCTAATACCCAACATTTATGTTAATTTTAATTCAATTGAAACAAAATATACACAAAATATAACAATTTGTACCTAATTAATAAATAAGAACAAGTATATAACATCCTAACTTAACTAAAACTGTTATATGGGCAAACTTAAATATGGCGTCGAAAACTTCCTCCGCATAGCTGTCGACTGGTAATGTACAAACGCCAGCACATAGAATATTAATTATTATTATTATTCATTCTACTACAATCTGTCGAATTTCTTTAATGGATTTTCAACTTTATCGCTTAGGTTCAAAGTTGATTGGGAAAATTTGATAGTTTCGGGTAACTTGATGTGCTGGCGTCTGTACCCAAAATACTGGGAGCATTGCCACGTTGTGTGGCAGTGTTTATCTTTTGGCCAAGGTAAGCCAGGCCTTGGATCACGGGAAGTGTCAACCAGCAGTTTGGAGATTTCTCAATTATATGTATTATAAGTACAAAGAGTTGGATAGGTTACTTACCCAACATTCGATACAATGTCACACTATTATATTATGGTGTACATAATAAAGAGTATTCTATTCTATTATGACACGTGGAAGTAAGACGACATGTCGTAATTATTAGGAACGAAAAAGAGACAAAATGATAATTATGTAACTTGGCTAACCAACAAAGTTTTGACGTGTCACTTGCGAAGCGCATAATAACCTATCTAGGTACCGATTTTCATTTAAACTCCAATGAGTTTAAATGAAAATCGGTACCTATCGGTCTTATAGGATATCTGATTAGGTAAAGGCAATCCTTTACCTAGTCAGATATCCTACAAGAATAAAAAATACGCAGTATGTGCCTATTTTTCTTTACTGCCAAAACACAGTGTCCTGGAAAATTGTTACATTTCACCCGAAAAATCATCGTTTAAAATTTCAACGAAAACGTAGCGCTTTAAAGAATCTAGTGCATTTTTCGTCCGGACGATTCACAGGGAGATTTCTGTAATCCATTCTGATATCCCCGTTTCGTTCAAAGTCCACTCGTTTCGTGTCATTACAGAAAAGCGGACTGATATACACATCGACATACTTATTTTTCGCTACTGAAGTTTAAGATACGTGCTCTTAATGACTGGTGGTAAGGTTGAGAATGGAACGCGTTTTGTTATTTAAACGGTAGCGTGTTTGGTTCCCCTATATCATGTTTTACTGCGATTGATTCCGTCCGCAAGACGGACCGGACGGGATCGGGGCTATCCTGTACTTATCTAATTTTATTGTCACTCGCCGACGTCCGTCGAACCCTCTGCCACTGAGAATGTTTCGAAGAAAGCTAGAAAATTCTTTCCCCCATCGGATATTTTTATCTAAGAAGGACATCTTTATTTGGAAGCAGTTAAACTTAATTCAACGTCTTGGTAGGAAGATAAACGTCTTGGCTGGTTTTAGGCTTTGGGCCTATTGGATCTTCATGTAGGTATATAATCTACATGTATTTGGAGCTTGCAGAGTAAAGATGTCAAAGCTTCATACATTATGTATTACAAATTACAATATTCTTGAAACACAGTCGGAATTTAGGGACTATTCAGAACATAGTGCCTTAGTAACTCTTCATAGAATACGTTTAACAACTGTTTCTACTTTATACGTCAAAAACTTAGTGCACGACTGTATTTATCCTCTCCCGAGTAAAGTCGCAAGAAAATGCAATACATTCAAATAAAATAAAACTTTCAAGATATCTGTCGAACATAATGGCTCGGTGATATGATAAATATTTCATGTTACATTTCAAAATGGTATGTCCCACACGTCTTAAAACTTCGAGAGAATATGAATTGAAATAAAAAAGATATTATTGAGAGTGCTTTTAGTTTAGAAATTGTGTGTTACATACTCATACAACTAATTTATCATGTTCTTAGCATGCATGATGATAATCCCTAATCTCATCAGAGGTGACACTCAAAAAGGATTTTATATAACATCCTAGCATCTCATAGGTCAGCCTAGAAGGTTGTCGGCTGATTAACCGGGCTTCCTTTTGGGTGCCTCAATACATTAAGGCCTCTATCCAGGGCTTCAAAAACTTGAAAACTAAGCGACTATACGCTAAGGGTTTGGGTCGTCGCTGGGGGAGGGCAGCAATGGTCAAGCTGGATCGGATTAATCGAGAAGAAATGCATAAAAAAATGATGTACCATTCCCTAATCTGATCAGAGGTGAAACTGAAGAAGGATTCTAGACTTAAGTGTTTTTTTTTTAAACCAAAGTTCTAAGATAATCAATCATAAAGTAACATTTAAGTAATTTAAAAGTAGATCTCTAAAGCATTATTTGTGGCAAAGTTTAGACTGTGATTTCATTTTTTTACGAGTAGCTATTTTTTTACAGTAAGGACTAATTTTTCATTAGTCAGATAATTTTTATCTCAGGAATTAATATTGCGGTTTGACAGCTTTTGTATAGAAATTATGTCAAACTGTTATGTTTATTCTAAGATATAAGTTATCTGACAATTGAAAAAAATATATATAATAAGGCTATTTAGTAATTACTTTGTAATTGATTATAGTATTTGTTTGATTATAGAAATAAAGACTTCATGATTCTTATATAATACTTATGTTGTTTGTACATATTTTATTTTTAACACGTTGAACGCCGCTTTAATTTTTCAGTCTTTCTGTTTGGGCCGTGGGGGACACCGTGTGGTCGACATACAATAGTTCCGTTGGGGCCGCGGGGGACAACATATGACCGCGAGTCAGAGGCGATTTTAAGCGTCTCTATTGGGCCGTCGGGCACAGATATGAAGCTAATATGTATTTGACGTGACCCCCATGGCCCTGCAGACCAATAGACTGTATTTGGTTTTTAGTAAAAAATATGACTTAGAAAAATATGACAAATAATTTCGGGACACGACTTGTTTGAAAGTTCTAAAGGAAAAAGTGTGTATGATAATGGGTTATTTTATATTTTTCCATAAAATTACTATTTATAATGTGTTGTAAAATACTGTATACTGTTACTATTTACTTAAGTAGTTAAAATCTGGTTAAAGTGGTACTACATAGCTGTTAGGGTTTAATTTTTCGGGGATAGTTTGATGAATTAAACTACACGTTTGTAAATCAGAAATATAATATTTTTTATTACAGTTT
Organism: Eremobia ochroleuca; assembly: GCA_949629135.1. Classification (NCBI taxonomy): domain Eukaryota; kingdom Metazoa; phylum Arthropoda; class Insecta; order Lepidoptera; family Noctuidae; genus Eremobia; species Eremobia ochroleuca. The sequence goes on along the minus strand of OX451386.1, from coordinate 15,927,564 downwards.
TTAAATGAAACAAAATTAAATCAGACTTTAGATTGAGATCAATATCAACGTTACTACACCTATTATTTTAATTAATTTTATGAAAACAATCAAAACAAAGAAATGGTTTGTTAGGGCAGGTTTCACAAAAAGTTACAACTTTTTTCGTCTTGTTTTTGGCTAATACTCGTCCCATTACTTTAGTATTCTCTTTGTAGCACTGCTGACATGTTCGTCGACTGTTTTTGCTTGTGCCGTCTTTCTTCGCAAGCTTATGCTTCATTCTTATTGGTCTTGAAACCTGACTTGAGGTTTCACTTCCCATTAATAGGCCTTTCAACACCTGTTTCCTAAATTCAACAACTTGGATTTTCATCCCGGTTACTGCTTGATATAATACTAGTGCATTGATAACTGCAGTGTTCAACAGTAAGTTTATGGCAACTTTTTTGTACCACTTTACCGATTTCCTTAAAGGCGTGGAATAAGCCCCCATTTGGTCGGACAAATCGACAGCTCCTTTTGCCCTGTCATAGTCTAGCACGATTTTCGGCTTCGATACCGCTTTTCCTCGCTTTGCAATTGTCTGGAAACGGTCGGAATGTTTGGTAGAAAGAACAAGTACGTCTCTTTTATCTTTCCACTTCATGATAGTAATTCCATCTTCGCTCTCTCTAGCTATATATTCACCTGTCTTCAGTTTAGCATCAGCAACCTCTTTTGGTATATTCCTTCTATTTTTTCTTATAGTACCCACTAGATGTGTTTCATTTTCCAACAGATTCCTTGCTAAATCAACACTCGTATACCAATTGTCAGTATACAACGTGTGGCCCTTGTTCAACAAGCCACTGCAAAGTGACATTACAACGTTAGCCGGCGTAGTATTCACTTGATCGTTTTCTTTTCCCGCATAAATATTGATTTTATATGTATACCCCGGTAGAGTGCATAATTTGAACTCTTTTATGCCATATTTATGGCGTTTCTGTTTGTTATATTGACGGAAAATGATTCTGCCGCGGAATGGCACAACGCTTTCGTCAATGCATATATCTTCTTCAGGAGTATAATGCCTTGAAAAATTAGTGTTCATGACCTCCAGTAAGTGTCTGACGCGATGTAACCTATCCGACTTGTGAGCATTGTCAAGCTGGGAAAAATGAAGCATTTGAAGAAGCAGTTCAAAGCGATTACGGGACATAATTTTTGCTGCAAACGGGTGACCTGTCATTTCATCTTTTGACCAATAATCAGAAAGCTTAGGAAGTTTTACCAATCCCATAAAAATAATCAATGCAAAAAAGCCTTTCATCTCATGCAAGTTAGAAGGAGACCAGTTACGGATTCTTGCTGCTTTTGAAGCCACGCGCCCGGTGATTCTATCAATAGAAAACTGATTTGTATCTTATACTATCTGCATAAAAACATCATCGGGAACCAAAAGAGAGTAAAAATCAGCAGGCGATTTCTTAGTCATTGCTAAGCGGAGATTAGTATGCAAACCAGGATTTTCTGTGAAAGGTATAATTCGACGCTGGTTACCTGTTGGTAGTGTCCATGTGCGTGTAAACGGCGTAGTGTTTCCCGAGGTATCTGGAACTGCATGATCTTCCGCATCACTCTCTTCACTGTCTATCACCATAATACGACGACGTTTACGAGTAACTGGATGGATATTTATGTCTTCTTCTTCTGAGCTTAAATGGAAACTATTATTCAACAAGGTGATTTCTAATTCTTCTATTTGTGATAAATCTTCCTGATTTATTTCGAAATCTTCGAACTCATCCATTATAACAAAGCAATGAATGAAATGCAATTTAATTTACGTAAACAAATAAATAGAAAATTCTCGAATCGATACGTAATCAACGTAGGTAGCTAGGTAGTCCAAACGGTCACTGCGCGGGCGCGCGGGAATCGCGTATCGAGACGGCCGGCCGGCGCACAGTGGGCCGAAAATGAACTTTCATAGACATTTTCATTTAATTTTTTGAATGGCTGTTTTTTTGCATGGATGTGCTTCGGAAGACTAAGTATATGCTTATAAATATAAAATTTACGGAAAAAGATTGCAAACGGCTCACAAAGAATTTTTTTTTGAAAATGTTGTATGGAGTTGACATTAAAATCGACGATAACTCAGCTATCGCACGATTGCGCCTTATTTCCTCATAGGTGTTTTTACTACCATTTATTTAGGATTTTTTGGCATACTACTTAACCCGGGCACTGGTGCGATTTATTTTTTAAAAATCCTTAAATATTTTTATTTTTTTATTTTTATTTTTATACTATGTTTCGATCTTAGGTAAAGGTTAACGTAATATGAAGTACCTAAGTCACGTCTAGATCAATGACAGATAAATTGGGGACTAAAGTCTTGGTAGTTTTTTTATAATGGTTCATTGAATAATTTACTGTTCAATCTCTGTGATAGTAGGCCTGTGCCCCTTAATAATAAATTAGTTAGTATTGATAGCATTACGAGGACGACATGATCACGTTTGTATTTGTATACTAACATCTTATTTAAAATAAAGATTTAAATAAAGGCTGCTGACGAATAGAAAGACTCTAACCATAGAAATGCTAACAAAAACTATAAACTGTTTGAATATATCATTAAATAAAAGTATATCTTGAATATAAGATTTTATTATATTAAAATGCAAACAAAATATAAACAATTTGAATATATGTAACAATAAAATTATATCTTGAATATAACATTTAATGATCAATAAAAAAGTTAAAAAAAAAAGATCTAATGGAAATACTTATTATTATATATTATTATAAATTAAAAGATAATGAAAAAGAATTATATAAACTAAAATTATTTTAAAAAGAATTAAATAATGGATAAAGCACTTAATTATCTACTCCGAGTCATCATCACTACTGATAGAATCAGAATCTGACGATTCAGGATCCAAATTAGTGATATCGCAGAACTCTATTTGATTGTCTGGTTCTTGAATATTTAATAAATCCCATACTTCTTCAAACAAGGCTTTTTTCTTTTTTGCATCCATAGTAGGCCTTGTCGCTGAAATAAGTGGATCTGAATAAAGGAGAAGGAAATTGAAAATGTCCTCGTTCGAACATACTCTGCTCTTTTTGCGGGAATGGTGCTCTCTTAGTCTTCTGAAATCTTTATTGCGAGCTTCCGATGCCTCCTCAGAAAGACTCCCAATAGGTACGATTGCGTTATGAGCTATAATCTCTGCTCCATGTATTAATATCTTGTGCACAGTAACAGGCATATTATACTAACCATATATTGACACGAACCTCTCAGCAGTTTGCCATGTATACTCCTTGAACTTTTCTACCTTTATATGTTCACCTGATGTTATGGTCTGTAAAATTACAACAAACCTGCGGATAAGTTCTATATCCAGCCCCGTTATTTCAGCAGTTTTATCGGGGAATTCAAAAAACCTTCTGGCTGTTTCCGTCGTTGGTTGTTCCGTGTCCTTGTTTAACCACATCAATAAGCAGATTTAGATCCTCTTTAAACCGGTTTTGAATCATCTTCTGTCGTTGCTTCATCAATTCTTGGTCAGCATCTCTAGCAGCGCTCTTCTTGACATCTAATCTGTATGCAATATGCAAGAGGCACTGCATCATATTTATGCGCGCATGAAGTGGAGAAAGTCCAAGTTCCATCATATTCTCTGATATTGGCTTGACTTTCACTTCTGTCAACTTATTCATCTCAGATGGCTTTGTTAAACAAAGATAGCATGTTGCTGAAGATTTCGCATCTGAAAGATATGTGCATATTTTACCATCAACCATAGTTAACATAAGTTTGTGGTCAATTGTATTGCTTTCGCAAACAGATGGTCTTAGAAATTCTATTTCGTTCTTTATTCTTTTTTCTTCTTCCTTTACTACTGCTTCACTTTCTTTAACAAACGTAAACTGCACTGGACGACAAAATGCTGCCGAGCAGGGTTTCGGATTCTCCCATACTGTCGCTCCTTCACAAGTCATTTTCAATGGTGCCAATGAAGTCATAATTTTTTTGCTTGTATCTGCTCTGGCTTGATGCACCATCGAAACCCCACTTGCTGATCAACTGCAATTGTTTGTTTTGAATATTTTCAGGCAAAGTTTTTGAAATCCGTTTCGCTGTTAAATATAAAATAGCTTGCAGTGTAATTCTGGCAGAAGAGTCAGTAACTGTTATATATTTTTTTGGTTCAGGTGGATAACACTCTTGTTTTTCTTTCTGTATACGGTAATAGGAAGGGTACATATTCTTTAGACCTTCTCGGATGGCTGACTCTCTCAACGTCATATATTGCCACTTTGATAGGTGAAGTGATATTAATAAACCAAGTGCCTTCTGAGGTGTGAACGTAGTCAATGGTTTTTTAATGAGGTCGTGAAACTTTTCAACAGTTTCTGGGTGCTTTAGCAAATGTTCTATGACGGAAGCAAAATTCTCTTGACCAGTTTGTTTCATTTTGGATATGGCTGCATGTAAAAGTTCACTGGATTCGCTGTTTATATATTCAGAACTCCGTCTCTTCTTCTGTTTAGATCCCAACTCTTCAAAAGGTATTTTAGAAATGTATTTTCTTTTCGTCATAGTCCCAACCGATGTTGATGGCTCGGAAATAGACGCACTAGCACCTTCTTCCTGTTCTGTCGATGATGCTTGAGGTTCTGGAACGTTTTCTTTAATACAGCTAGGCCAGTCAACTTCAGCTTCAAGCCAACTGCCATAATCTTGTCTAAAAAGTTCCATCTTTCGGTGGGCTGATTTCCAACGCTTTGCTACTGAGTTTACAAATCTTCGACAAAATTCTCGTAAAGTCATTTGATCTTTTTCACTTAGGCTGCAATTGAGTCGAGATACTACAGCCTCGAATAAAAGATTGTAATCACATGTTTTTTCTAAACTTTGTAAAATAACAAACAAGTCCAGATTGGTTACGATACTTTCCATGTTTAAATATCAATTAATGTTGTACTAACTTTCAATGCGTAAATCAAACTGCATTAATTCGGTTTGCACTTCCTTATATACGGTGAAGTAGACATACCTAATTTAGTAATTACCCTCAAAACGTTAACTTAATACTCTTGTCGTTAGCTAATTAGTAGCTAATATTCTACCCATTAGAAAACTTCCTAATGTATTTCATATAATTTCATAATAAAGGTAGCATTAAAAATCTTAAATGATTGCACCTAATTTACTAATTACCCTCAAAACGTTAACTTAATACTCTTGTCGTTAGCTAATTAGTAACTAATATTCTACCCATTAGAAAATTTCCTAATGTATTTCATTTAATTTCATAATGAAGGTAGCATTAAAAATCTCAAAATATTGCATTGTCCGGTAATTATTATTATTGATGATGACGTAAAAATATCGATTAATGCAAAAAAAATATGAATTATTTTTAAGTCGTTTAGTAATTTTATGGCATTAACTAATTGACGTCTTCAACTAGTTAATACCCGATTTCGTGATTACCTTCTTTGTTACATACATGTTCACCGTATATATTTACGTATTAATTGAATAAATAATATCTTCAAGATATTTTATTTTAGGATGTATTCAAATAGTTTATATTTTTTGCCTCCTTTTAATATAATAAAATCTTATATTGAAGATATAATTTTTGTTAGCATTTCAATAATTAAGACTCTTACTATTTGGCTCAGCAGCCTATAAAGTCCTTACTACAGGGGCACAGGTCCACTTTCACCAAGAGTGAACAGAAATTAGAACAATTATAATTTAGACGTGACTTAGGTACTTCATATTATGTTAACCTTTACCTAAGATCGAAACATAGTATAAAAATAAAATAAAAAAATAAAAATATTTAAGGATTTTTAAAAAATAAATCGCACCAGTGCCCGGGTTAAGTAGTATGCCAAAAAATCCTAAATAAATGGTAGTAAAAACACCTACGAGGAAATAAGGCGCAATCGTGCGATAGCTGAGTTATCGTCGATTTTAATGTCAACTCCATACAACATTTTCAAAAAAAAATTCTTTGTGAGCCGTTTGCAATCTTTTTCCGTAAATTTTATATTTATAAGCATATACTTAGTCTTCCGAAGCACATCCATGCAAAAAAACAGCCATTCAAAAAATTAAATGAAAATGTCTATGAAAGTTGAATTTCAGCCCACTGTGCGGCGGCCGGCAGGACATGAGTGGGGATGACCGACACCCCGACCCCCGCGGCCCTCGCCAACGAAAAACGTGATTTATTTCCGCGTGGGCCATGGGGGGCAACTGTTGAGTGACAGTAGTATTTTGGTAAAATAAAGTCACAAATTACTTTTCTTCGATTTATTTCATGTGATTTGGCACATTTTCTAGCCCCTCAAGCAATAAAAACTTATACTTAAAATTGAACAATCGGGCATTTTTAACCTGGCTCCTTTTACTAAACAAGTGAGGCCCATATGTTCTCCCCCACGGCGTTTAACGTGTTAAACGGATGGGGATTTTTGAACGTTTTTTTTCTACAAATTTCCATTATGAGCAGTATGGGACTTCAGTGGAGATTAGTGGTAAAAATCAGCTGTTCCCAACATTCCGACGACTCGTACGAACATAAATGTAGGGAACAGCTGATTTTTTTTTCGCGATTTCAGGTTTGGTCCCATAGTAAAAGATGTTTGTTGTCATGAGTAGAATCATGTGTTTAAGTATCGATCACTAATTACCAGTCACCCTATATAATGGATTGCGCCTCTTTCTGTGAACCTCAAACAATTTCCTATTTAGGGTTCCTAAAAATACTAAATAGCAAAGTACCAAGGACCAACTTGAATGCAGTGCTCGCCGGCCGCTGCCGGGGGACCGCTAGGCTAGTGCGCTGTTGGTCATGGTTCTAACCTAACGTAACCAAATTGGTTGGGGTAGCTTAGTTACTGCGACCAACTGTAAGAAAAGGCCAGACAATTAAAAAGAGGCTCAATTATAAAAAAAAGTGAGCTTCATTAGAAGCGCAAGTTCATTCAGCAAAAGTATTGAACTTTAGAAGTCAGTATATTTTTAGAGGATTGGTTAAATATTTCCCTTAGGAGGGGCCCATGGCTAAATAATAACAGCCGCACAGATCGACCGAACACGCCAAGCCAAACTTGACTTTTATCATTTAGTTGCATAATTAATTCTTTAATAGTACTATTCTGTATTTAATTATTGTGTGTTACGTTCACGCCCTTCATTAGTCTGTATTCTGTTGTTTTTATTTTATTTAAGTTTATTAACTTTTTAGTATAGTTTATAAGCAGCTTCTGTCCTGGAGGGGTCCGTGGCTAAATAATAACAGCCGCACAGGTCGATCGATCAGGTTAAACTACGCTTCCCGCGGTTGGTCTGTGTATGGGTGAACATCTTTAGATACCGAGACCCCTCCGTGCCTCGGAAAGCACGTTAAGCCGTTAGTCCCGCCTGTCATTCCTGGATCTTTGACAGTCGTCACGGGTATTCAGAAGCCCGAAAGTCTGACAACCAGTCTTACCAAGGGGTATCGTATTACGCAGTAACTGGGTTGTGCAGGTCAGATAGGCAGTCGCTCCGTGTAAAATACTGGTATTCAGCTGCATCCGGTTAGACTGGAAGCCGACCCCGACATAGTTGGAAAAGGCTAGGCAGATGATGATGATGGTTAAATATTTCCCTTAATAAATTGAATGCTCATTTCTATTAATATTCCTGTCGACCCTCTACACTGAAATATGCTATATGATGACGAGCGTATCAATAAATGCAACGATTGGGATCGAACACACAAACTTGCTTCAGTATTCCAGCTAAAGTCTTTCAAAATAATCAATTCCAGTCCCCAATCTCAAGTAACACATTCAACTTTCCTAATTGTAACCATTTTAACCTCATTCCGTACGTAATTCAGTCACAAAACAGAGCAGAACGTATCAACAAAAAGCGCGGGGAATATGTTAAAGACGTCTGTTTCCTTACGGCCTGTTCGCCATCTCTTCGGCACATTAGCTATGATAATTGGAACATTTGGTTTGCGAATAGGATGACGTCACAGGATAATTTAATAACACAGATTAGTACAGAAGGTCGGCGTCATACGACGGGTGAAACCAGCCGCAAGCACATAGGCGCCGTTTACATATATGTATATGTGCGTACAAACAATGATATCTTGCTTTTTGAAGTGAAAAGTTCTTTATACGTACTTTGTGCTCTTTCTGAACAGTAAACGAAACTGAACTGTCGCTCTCAGGTCGGTGAAGCTGAATCGGGCATACTCGGGTTCACTCGATTTTTGACACTGAATCGCTTATACTTGGCGCTGAATCCCGTAACCTAAATGCGTCAATCACAATCTGAATAATTTTCAAGGATATTGCTAATCCATCACACTAATATTATAAAGGCGAAAGTTTGTGTGTGCGTGTGCGTGTGTATGTGTGTGTGTGTGTGTTTGTATGTTTGTTACTTCTTCACGCTCAAACGGCTGAACCAATGTTGATGAAATTTGGTACACACATAGTTTATAACCAGGATTAACACATAGAATGCTTTTTATCCCGATATTCCTACGGGATCGAGACTTATGTGGGTGAAACCGTGGAGCGCAGCTAGTTGCTTCATATGTTCGAAAAATTTGTCGGCTCAGTGCATGCTCAGCAATGAATGTCGTTGAACTGTCAAAATGAAAGCCATTGCTACTACTGTTAGTGTGTTACGCCATTACCTTACCGTATACTTGGCTCCTGTCGTAAGTTTTGACTTTCTTTGTAAAAAAAAAACCAACTATTTATTTCAACATGCATTCTTCAAACAATTAATTACATGAGAATAACGCTCAGTCTCTTGGAGAAGATTATGTGCGCTATCGGTTTGGGTGTAGGTGTTACTCGCTCACAGTTATTTGTCCATTAGTAGACCCACACACAGGCCCTTCCCCCATTCCAAACTTTTCAGTGGTAAAATTGACTTTTAGGATTTTCATTTGTCGAGATTTTTGGTTTTCTAACTTTTAGCCTATTTCCTCAGGCAAGTTATTTAGAATGCTTGGAAGAGCATACGTCCAGCACTCACCCTTTTTTTCTCACTTGCTATACGTGAAGTGAGTCTGTGTTAGCGTGTGTTGTTGTTCCGTGTAAGCAGACCTTCCGTTCCTACTATTCTGTGATACTGGAATAATGCGAATACAGAGAGGTTTAAGTCACCACGTGTTTATGTACTGAATGTAATTTGGCGCAAGTTAAAATGTGGAATGGTGTGATTTTCTGCTTTATTGTTATGTTAATGTGCTGCCAGGTTAATGTAGCTGGTGTACCGTGTAGGGTGTTGGTATTTTTTTTGGGGTGAATGACTTTGTTGGATTGTTCGTCATAAATCAAATATTTTTTGTAAAGCTTTAATTCGGAGCCATTTTTAGGGTTCCGTGCCCAAAGGATAAAACGGGACCCTATTACTAAGACTCCGCTGTCCGTCCGTCCGTCCGTCTGTCTGTCACCAGGCTGTATCTCATGAACCGTGATAGTTAGACAGTTGAAATTTTCACAAATTATGTATATGTGTTGCCGCTATAACACAAAATACAAAAAAATAGTGTAAAATAAATATTTATGTGAACGGCAAAAAAATCATGTCTGTTGTATTATAGGAGCCCCTATACAACAGACATGATTTTTTTGTCGTTTTTATAGATAATAGTACGGAACCTTTCGTGCGCGAATCTGACTCGCACTTGGCCGGTTTTATTTTCTGTTTTATAAATGTTACCAGTAGAGCCATTCTGTAATAATATCACCGTGAAAACTTAGGTGAAGTGAGCTGTGTAATTATAGTGTCAGTTCCGAGTATCAGGTGGAATGTCCGTGGAGTTTCATGCCGGCTCATCTCCATAGGAACCGTACACCTAGCTTCTGACGTTTCATAAGTGCCCTTGCAGGTTTATGAGAAATAAAACATTTTGATTTTTTTTTTAATTACAGCTCATTTCATCTAAGTTTTCAAGGAGAATTTTATAGAATAGACCTGTACACCATTTATCACCTCATCTATTGTGTAATGAAAGTGTTACGAATAGAATTCAAATTATATTATTTATGTAAAATCTGAACATCCTACATAATTATTATATATTTCCCGCTGAGGGGCCACATCGGCCACTTTTGTTTAGATTGACATTTTTTAATTCGCAATTTGTTTTGAATGGAATGACCGATTTCAATAATTCAAAAGTAATCTACAGCCGGTCGATTCTGTAAAAATCTCACCGTGAAATCATAAGTGAAGTGAGCACTTAATAGTGTTAATCCCTAGCGAATGACAGCTCACTCCACGCTCACTTCACCCAAGCTTTCACGGTGAGATGGTTACAGAATCGCACGGCAGGTATTGAAACAGTCTTGAATACGAAATGATTTATTTGGATAAGGATTAATACAAAGGTATGGATAACATAGTCAGATCTTGGTCGGCATTTCTATCAACTTTTAAAATGTAAAAAAGTAGTTATAGTGACATAACTACAATAGTTGGACATATGGTATCGCAATTTTTTGTAGATAATGATATGTTTTTTAATATTGTACAAAAATTTGTTCACGCACGTGTTTGTGTAACGCACGCGATGAAAGACATTTTATAGCTAAGTTTCTTACACTTTGGGTTAAATTATTGAAGTTTTAATATTTTTTTCTAGTATAGCGAATGTTACTCAAGGATAGTGGAGAAAAAAAAAATATAATCGTTTATTCGTTACAAACATACATACATACATGCAAAAATACAAATCTTTCCTCTTTATAATATTAGTGTACATGTAAAATCTGAACAACCCCCTATTTCTACTTCCATTTCTCTCCACAAAAACAAACAACAAAAAGAAACTTCCTGCACCTTTTCCTTTTCTACAACAAAACGTTCTAACCCCAGTCTTAAACTATCATTCCACACTATTAAACCATAATAAACTGAAGAACAACTTCAAATGAAACAGTGTAGTGTAATAAAGAACGTCATATCTCAGGGAAGCTCGCGGGACTGCAATGAAATGAATTTCACCATCTCTTTGTCACGGAGTTGGAGCGTGGCCACTTGTCGTGACTGATGACGTCAGATCTTACGAGCTTTCTACTGTCTTAGGACAACGCGAGTAGCCTTTTTGATTTAGATCGTGCAGAATCATCTAGAATTGTAAGATGTTTAAGATTGGGTCATGTTTAGACAATGGAGTAGGTTTGTGTTTGTTTGAAGACAATAATTATTTGGTCACCCGTGCCTTCGTTCTAGTGCGGAATATTTATCTTGAATTAAAAGTAGCCTATGTCATTTTAAAGTTCGTACAAAGGCCAGCACATCAAGCTACCCGAAACTGTCAAATTTTCCCAATCAACTTTGGACCTTATGATGTTGCGAGAAAGTTGAAAATCTATTAAAGTTTGACAGATTGTAGTAGCTTGATGTGCTGGCGTCTATACATTATGCAAAAAATCACGTCAGTCCGTTGTTCCAGGTGCTACGTGAAAGAAGGACAAACAAAACATTTAAAAACAACATTATTATAATTTATTTACTATTTCACAGGACTCTGTGGGACTGCACTGAAATGAATTTCACCATCTCTTAGTAACGGTGATGGAGCGTGTTCACTTGTCGTAACTGATGACGTCAGATCTTACAAGCATTCTACTGTCTTAGGACAACGCGTGTTTTACTTACTCGTGTCGTCATTACGCGTGTCGTACTTAGGTCTTACGAGTTCCAGACATGGTCAGGATTTTACTTAGGAGTAGTAAAAGAGTTTGAAGAGGTGGTCTCAAAACTAAACTGAAATGAATTATTTCATGTTGTTCACATAAAATAATGACACAGACTGGAAATATTTACAGTAAAGGAAATTAGTGGTTTATCTGACACACTATACGTAAATTGGGCGCGCTATACCTATTTCAGTCACGAAAATACACTGAATAAGACGTACAGACGCCAGCACATCAAGCTACCCGAAACTGTCAAATTTTCCCAATCAACTTTGAACCTTATGCTTTAGCGATAAAGTTGAAAATCTATTAAAGAAATTTGACAGATTATGTCAAAGCTTGATGTGCTGGCGTCTGTACAATATAAGTTGGTTACCTAATTAGACTAGTTTTTATAAACAAGGTGAACACTTATAAACAAAATTATCATAAAAATTAACGAACTTCATCATCAGCACCCACAATCCGACTTCTTCCACTGCTGAGCCTCTCTTAGCTTGCCAGTTTCCACGCACCTGTGCACCTTAACAAACAAGTTTTTCGTTAAATTGAATAAAAAAGAAAATAGGCACTAACCAGATTTTTGGTACCGTACCTATTGACAGCTTATCAATAGACTTAGTTAATAAAGCCTTCAGACTTTACGGTTAAAGTTTGGTAAAAAGTGATAAAACCTAGTTGACACAATGCTCTGTCGAAATAAATTCAGCGACCTAAATTGGCTTAAAAGTAATCCTTTCGGTTGTCGAATTATTACAGAGAGTGTCAGCTTAAAAATATAAAAATAACGTTTGGATTTACTTGACCTCAAAACAGTTTTCAAACAAGTGTAAGTCTTGTGTTTATTGGTGGCTACAGTACGTTGGGTTCCTCTGTCTAAGTAAGTAAGTACCTACTGTTTTTATTTTCAAACAAGATAATATTGACATAATGTAAGCTGACAGAATTAAAATACTAATGTACATGTATAAAATTAAAAAAAATCGTCTGTAATCGTCAACAGGAAAAGTGCCCAAAAGGCTAGCAGCATTGCCCCGTTGTATGGCGATGCTGATTCTGTGGGAAAAAGTAAGCATGCCCTCTGGTCACGTGAAGAGTAAGTACTTAAATACGAAATATTAAAATGATTTAAGATATATTGTTGAGTGAAATCAAGTGTGGAAATAACTGAGAAAATTATGTTGACAGCAAATAATCTCACAACATTGTATCAACTCGCAGAATTTGAATAATTCCAAGTTCGTTTTGACAACGCAACGTGACAAACGATGGCGCTAGCGAATAGTGGCGGACTATAAATTCATAAAGTAAAACTGCACAGAGGGCCACAATCCTCTTGTCTTTGCAGTCTAGTGGCCACTTCGTGTGACTGATGACCGGTGGATTGCCGAGGAACGCGACAAAATAAAAAGTTGTTCTCGCGTGACAAAATAAAAAGTTCACTTACAACGCTATTCACGGGAGTTGGAACTTTTTGCAAGATTTTCAAAACGACATGATTGTGTTTGAAAGTCGAATGCTTCATTTTTATTGGAAAAAGTGTCAGCTGCGGGATTAGTTTTCGTGGATCGCATTTTGAAGTGGTTTAAGAGATTGTGTTTTGGAATTGGAGCTTCATCGTAACGCGTGTCTTGGGAAATCTGGGAAATTAACTAAAATGAGTTTAACGTAAGAGAAAATGCGGAAAGGCGAGATTTTTCCTTCCTTGTTACTCACACTTCCTTTTAAGCTTAAAAATACCGACACAGCAATTTATTTGTCTAATTATTTAATTTAGGCAATGAGACACTTTTGGGGACTAAACAAGGCTAACGAAAGGCAATATAATTTAGTAATCTATATATTAAATCTATACTTACTTACACATAATATAATATTAACGAAGTCAAAACTGTACAGACGCCAGCACATCAAGCTACCCGGTAACTGTCAAATTTTCCCAATCAACTTTGAACCTTATACTATAGTGATAAAGTTGAAAATCTAATAAATAAATTTGTCAGATTGTAGTAGCTTGATGTGCTGACGTCTGTACATTGAATATTTTTGAAAAAAAAAAAAAGTAATTGGAACGAGTGTGATGCCGAAAATATAGTTTTTAGATGTTTTGTCCTTTTGTCTGGATGTACCAGTGTATGTTCCGAATTGGCGCAAAAACGGCTGAACGGATTTGGATAAAATTTGGCACACAGATAACTCATAATCTGGATTAACACAAAGAATACTTGTAATCCCAGTAGTACGATATCGTGGGATATTTTCTGACATCAATGCCAGTGAAGCCTTGGGCGAAAATTAACTAAATAAATGAGTGTTAATGAAAAGCAAAGGAAAGGAGTTTTAGCATACACTATAATTACATAATATACAATAATGTTTATAATGTACATAGCGAGGAGAAAGCAACAGCAGTCATAAAAGTAAACGATTATGCGACAATATTGTCGTTGGATTTTCGCTAGACGTTGGAAGTAACACTCCAATGATTATTATTAGGACCTACATAAATGGCAACGACCTTGTAAGGAGTTATTTTTTTTAATTATCCGTTAATGTCCCACTGGTGGGCGAAGGCCTCCCTATTCTCCTTCCACCTCTCTCTGTCCAGAACTGCCAAAGACCAATCTTTACTATAGGAGTCCAGCTCATCCCGCCATTTCCGTCTGGGCCTGCCGCGATATCGTTTGCCATTAAGCGTGACCCAGTGGGTCGTAAGTTTGGCACAATGATCGTCTGACATGCAGCAGATGTGTCCAGCCCAATTCCGAGTGACATCAGTTATTGTAGTGATGTATTCTTACCCCGGTCCACAAGTTTAAGACACAGAATACTCCGTTTCATAGCTCCCTGGCAAACCTCGAATATGAAACTCTGCTGAATGGTCAAAGACCATGTTTGTGAACCATACGTGAGAATAGGCTGTAGTTATAGTTCAATTAACCTTGGAAAAAATAGAATAATCTCAGAAATTTTCCACTCTTACGAGCTCTGTATAAACAGGGTGGCAAGGATATCAACGCGCAAACTGTAACCATAAATTTAGCACATAATTCTAGACCCTCTAGCGTAGAGATTTTTCGTTGGTTGTCAAAAATTAATCTGCAGTGCGAGTCTGTAACTATATCACCGTGAAAACTTAGGTGAAGTGAGCGGGAGTGAGCTGTCAGTGTCATCTCATATGATGCTAGTGTATTTGCGATTATTATTGTAAATGTATGCTTGGTCAATCCCTAGCATCAGTGGGATGACACTGACAGCTCACTCCACGCAAGTTTGCACGGTGAGATTTTTACAGAATCGACATGCAGCTGTTTCATAGAAAAGTGCAATAACTACGCGGTCAAAATGTATGGAAAAGCATAACTTTTTTTTTTTTTTCAGAATCATGTACTGAATTCACGGGAGCTGGTGCGTGTCGATGTTACTGCCACCCTGTACACCTCGTACGCATAGTTAAACTCTTCTTTTATAGGTAAGGATATTTTTAGACAACTCTTTGTATCTAGTCTAGAAATATAATTAGGTTCGCCAGTCGAAGTTTCTGACAAGCAGCCAATTATTCGTATGTTAATTTTCGAATATGTTGCACCTACTATTTTAATAATTTATTTATTTCAGCAAAAATAATACAACGGCTATACTTAGGCTAGCACTTGGTAGTATATAGGGTGACTGGTAATTAGTGACCGATACTTAAACACATGATTCTACTCATGACAGCAAACAAGTTTTATAATGGGACAAAAAGTGAAATGACGAAGAAAAAATCAGCTGTTCCCTACATATTTTGACGACTCGTACGAACATAAATGTAGGGAACAGCTGATTTTTTTTTCGCGATTTCGGGTTTGGTCCGATAATAAGTTGTTTGTAATGATGAGTAGAATCATGTGTTTAAGTATCGGTCACTAATTACCAGTCATTTGCAGTGGCAATGTATGGGAGAGCACGATTTTCAACTACAATGTTAAGTTTTTTCTTGGGATAAATTCATTTCAATTACGGAACCTTTCATTGTGCGTGGTCTGACACGCACATGGCTGGTTTTTCGTTTGTATTTTGTGGTAACAAAACAACCATTCAATCACCTGACGCCTACACATTACACCTACATGTTGCGGCGTCACTCCTCATTCTTAGGGTGCGTTTCCACAGAAGCGGAGCTGGGCGAAGCGGACTAGAGACGTGCAGGAATCGACTAATCACAATGGTTGAAATGCTCATCGCGTCACTCGTCTTGTCTGTGATTGGACGATTCCTACACGTTTCCGCTCCGCTCCGCGCAGCTCCGCTTCTGTGGAAACGCTCCATTGGCCCAGGTGCGCACGGGCGCGTTTTTCTCGCAGCAATTTGTTTCGCGCACTGGATTTTCAGCGCTCTGCTTAGCGCCGAGGGTCGAAAATCCAACAGTGGGTTTTTTGGACGCGCCGGGATGTGCTCTATTGGATTCTCAATGCTCGGCTCAACACCAATAGTTGAAAATACAGTGCGCGATAAAATCCCGTCGCGATATTTTTGAGACGTAGGCTTATAATACATAATTATTTATTTACGAGGAATATATTTAACTAAAGAAAATAATAACTTAATATCCCGCTGGTAGTAGCAAGGATAGGCAGAGGTCAGTACACTAGAAAGAAAGAAAATGCGTTTATTTAACAGTTTTTTCAGTCCATCGAGTTGGACCGGACATGTTCGGCTATTTGGCCACGTGTCCGGAATTGGAGGACTTGTCATAATTCGAAATGGTAGCCCTACGAAATGGGAAACATTTAAGTCTAGTGATAATTTCCTCCAATAAAAAACCAATGACCCTTCGCCAGTCCTGAGGATCGAAGTCAGAACTCAATAAAAAAACTGGCCAAGTGCGAGTCGGATTCGCACACGAAGGGTTCCGTACCATTATCTATAAAAACGGCAAAAAAATCATGTCTGTTGTATAGGAGCCCCCACTTAAATATTTATTTTATTCAGTTTTTTAGTATTTGTTGTTATAGCGGCAACAGAAATACTATCAAAATTTAATATCTATGAAAATTTCAAGTGTCTAACTGTCACGGTTCATGAGATGCAGTCTGGTGACAGACAGACGGACGGACGGACAGCGGAGTCTTATTAAAAGAGTCCCGTTTTGCCCTTTGGGTACGGAACCCTAAAATTACTAATTTTAAAATTACAATAGTTCAAATGCCAGCACATTAAACTACCCGAAACTGTCAAATTTTCTCAATCAACTTTGAACCTTATACTTCAGCGATAAAGTTGAAAATCGATTATAGGAATTTGACAGATTGTAATAGCTTGATGTGCTGGCGTATGTACGTACTTATTTCACGCAATCACCAGCCTATGATGTTCTCACTGCTGGGACACAGGCCTCCTCTCTTCGAGAGGGAGTGGGCTGTAATCCACCACTTTTTATCTAAATTTTTATCATAGGACATGCCAGTTTCTTCACGATGTTTTCCTTCGCCAGTTTGAGAACAGTGGTGATTAAATTATTTAACCAAAGTTAACAAAGTAAAGCGCCTGTCTGGGTTCAAACCCACGACTTACCTACAACTCTTAAGTCGGGACTGTTTCCACTGGGCCACGACTGCTGTCAACTTATTTCAAACTTGCAGGAAAATATTACGTACATTGAACTTCCAAACTGTCCCTTTCGAGTTGAAAAACTTTTTTTCAAATCACAACACAATAGAAAAATACTTTTATTATACTTTTTGGGACTTCATTCACGTGAAAAATGCGTGAATAAAGTTAACAACAATAAATGTCAGTACCTACCTACATTCTACTCTTCTATATTCGGTGAAAACTTTGGTTAGTTCGCGACACAAACTTGAAGATTCAAGAAGAAAGTTGGTGTACATTTCAACGGTGGAAGTCTCCGTTGCCGATGCAAATGTTGTGAGGACTTATTAAGAAGTTGCCACACACAGTCTGTAATCATTCCTGTCAACTAAGTGAAGACGGGAGTTATGGCAGCCCAACTCGAAAGCACAAGTTTGAGTGAACCTAGTTTGCAGTTACGACGTTCTTGTTCCGAGGTGCTACGGGTTGTGTGTTACCATCATTCGCTTATAGTACTTTTTGGGAGTGATGTGGGAGTCTGACGCAGTCGGAGCCGCAACGTGGTAATAATTTGATCATGCCTGGCACAGAGCAACTTTATGCCAATTGAAAAGTTTCGGTGCACTGAAATATGTTGTTACAACAGGTTGAATG
This sequence comes from Eremobia ochroleuca, assembly GCA_949629135.1. Classification (NCBI taxonomy): domain Eukaryota; kingdom Metazoa; phylum Arthropoda; class Insecta; order Lepidoptera; family Noctuidae; genus Eremobia; species Eremobia ochroleuca. The sequence continues at coordinate 15,909,603 of OX451386.1, read as the reverse complement.
ACATGCTTGCTGTACGTTTTTAGTAGAAACGTTTTAATTGATATTTGCTTTTGAATACTTTTCCGGAATACGTTTTGTGCATTCGTTGATTAAGTTTGTTTTGATGTTGTAGTTTCTGTGGCTCTCGAACAACGTACTAATAGTACCTAGTAGGCAGTGCATATGGCATGGTCAGTATATATGGTTCTCACTGCTGGGACACAGGCCCCTCTCTGTGAGAGGGAGTTGGCCATATTCCACCACGCGGGCCCAGTGCGGGTTAGCGGATGTCACATGTCTTCGGTTTTTTTGGTTCTAGGACATGTCGGTCTCTTTAAAGGAAAACATCGTGAGGGCAGAGCAGTGGTGATGAAATTAAATAGACATAGTAATGTGACGTAGTACCTAAGTGTAGGCACTTTACTTGGTGGTTTAAGACCTACAACTCGTAAGTCTCTTGTAATGGTATTGTACATAAAATAATGAAATTTATATTTCTATTTCTCAGTAAAGAATTCCGCGAATTCCTATTGTGACGCCAGAAAAAAATATCTAAAAGAAAACCAATTTAGTCATGAAATTCTCAGAATTAAAAAATAAACTAACATTGTGCTAAACCAAACAAAATGATAATTATAAAAGCACTCCCAGACATTTTGATACAGAATCTATTCAGTAATAAAGAAAAATATTTTACTTTTATAAAAGAAAGAAGAAAGAAAGAAAGAAAATAGATTTATTTAGCACAGACTGTAAGACACACAGTACACCTGAGACATACATTAGATAAAAAAACAAATAAAAATCAAATAACAAAGTGTAAAGACCGATGTAAGAAATCAAACTGGAAAGTGTGCCTCACGGCTGCGCCAAAAAGGCCCAGTTCAGCAAAAATGCCAGACGACTGGTGCCTGACGCTGGTTTTCAACTGGACCAGAATAAAAACACAATACTTAATAAGTATGTCAAATGGGAACAGCCTGCGCGGTTCAAAGACCAGCAGTTGGCAACGATCTCAGGTCCATAAAATGTGAGCTGAATTTTTAACTAAACTAAGTATTGCTTTATCGCTCGCTGGGTTAGCGGAAGCCCAGATGTTTCAAACTATCTTTGAGTTAAAATTTCAAATAGTAGGCAAAGCATTTGCCGTAGCTACCGAAAAAATAGCGGAGTTTGAAGTGGAGTTTCTGTACAGCTGTTTTATCGACTTCATAATGCTATCTTACTAAATGTTCAGAAGCAGGTAAAATGCACAATTATTGAAAAAACCATTCTGCCTAACTTTTTGCCAACTATGTTGGAGGCAGCATACAGTCTAATAGAACGCAGCTTAGTAATAATATTTTACATGGATGGCAATCTAACCTCCACAAGTTCCCTAATTCAGTTATGTAAACTGCAAATACCTAAAGGAGAAAATAAGTAAGTACTTCTGGAATACAAATAAGTATGCATATTTGCTACATCCATATGACCTTTAAATATTCCTCACCTTACCAAACACACCCACGCGCTCAAAGAAAAATTACGTCGCATTTTCTTCTTATCTCAGATATACATGCAAAATGCTCGCCTCGTGTTCATTTTTCTACAATATAAACAGTTCCACGCAGCAGGTACCTACACTAAGTCCGACATTGTTCCAAGCACTGACGATATTTTACATGGTACGTCCTAAAAAGGTTTTAATAAAGTTCTCTTTGTACCAACATACTCACTAAAAGGAGTATATTATGAAAACATTCGTTGTATTCAAATGAAGTTGGTACCAGACTGCCCCAAGCTGAATGAGGAGTGCCTACTGTCTCGTCGTCACCCCTAGGGCATTTGTCTGCCTACATTATTACAAAATCTACTATTGTCTCTAGAGATACGGTTTTTTAGCAGAATGGTGGAGCATCTTTCAGGATTTTAGCACTGGGCCAAAACATCCCATATAAGAATTTGAATTCTTTAAAGGCACGTTACTGAATATTTTTGCAATAGATAACCTTGTTTTCGTCTTTATTTTTTTAATATTCTGCTTGTGAAATTTTGAGTTACAAAGTATTTTTGCACCTTCCACTTGCAATTTTATACCAACAAATTTATTTGATTACCTACCTACGATTAACTACCTTCATATTTGTATTTTAATTATATTATTTGATAAAAATCATGAACCATGCTTATTTCGTCTGTAAAAATACATATTAAAATAAACATTACTATTTGTATTCACTAATTGACTGCGAACACCGAAAAATATATAAACAATAGTTATACGAATTCGTACATCGTAATTTCAACAGTGGTTTTTAAAAACATGGTTGAATAAAAACAGCTTAAAATTCTGTATGCATTCACGGTACGCCTAATGGAGAAAAACTTGCCCTCCTAGTTCGGGGTATTGGACTAATGCCAGGTTTCTTTTGACACCTGCACATTGAAGCAAACCTAGTTATCTCCGATCTTAGCCGAGTTTAGCTGCAGCTTTATTTAGACATGTTCTGATACAGGAATAATATCGTTAAAACATGTTACACTAAAGAAATATGAACTTACTTTAAAATTTGACAATTTACTACTATTAGGTCTTTACCTATGAAATTGCCGTTTTGTATGAAAAAATTTGAACGTATTTTTGTCATGAATTTTTTATTTGTATTAATCGAAGTAATCACCCATGCAATCACTGCATCTTTGCCAACGCAGTGGCAGTTTTTTGATGCCCTTCTTAAAGAAATCAGCTGGACGGGAGGCAACAAATTCTTCAAAGGCATTTTGTACTGCCTCTCGGGTATTGATTTTTTTCTGTCTCACAATTAATAATAAATTTTAAATTATAAGTCGTCAATAATATTTTGTAAGCTAGATGAGGTCGGTGTTTCCTATCCGTTTATTTTAAGAAATACCGAAACGAATTCATAGGTCACAGTCTCTTTTAAGGTACAAACATTATCTTGGCCAGACCATGTGAAGACCATGTAGTTAGTATCTAAAATGGTCTCTTGAGGTAATAAACAAGCAGATTTGAGTGGAACTGCCCAGGCATGGCACGCTCTCACTGGCATGTCAGTAATTGTGTAGCTCAACTCAGAAATGACGAAATTAGAAATTACAATTAAGTCTGAAACTTCGAAATATGTAACCTTTAAGCCAGAAGTAAATAATAATTCAAGCCTTATTTATGTTAATGACTCTCTTTAAAACAATACTGATGATTTCCCTTAAAACAGTAAAGTAATGACATAGTACGAACATAGATGTATATAATAAGGTATACATATTCTGATACTTACATTTTATTTCGCACTTTTTTTTTCATTTTAATGAAATTAAATCCCAATAGGTCGATTTAACTACGATACTTTTTTCCCATGGTATTCTGGCCCACGCATTCGGCCGACTTTTCCACTACTGCCTGTCGATTCTGTAAAAATCTCACCGTGAAATCATAAGTGAAGTGAGCACTTAATAGTGTCAATCCCTACCATTAGGGAATGACAGAGCTCACTTCCCTCTCACATCACCTAAGTTCTCACGGTGAGATTTTTACAGAATAGCACTGCTGTTCCTGCTTCGTGTAATGTAGGCCGCGGACCAGAGGCCAGTTTCCCCCTAACCCTAGTGAACACCCAAAGAGAATTATAACACCAAATACACCTACACAAGTCTATAACTTTATTATCTAACACAACCATTTCAAACCAAAACTAACTATCAAACATTTGATTCCACACATCTCTGAATACAGGTACATGCATCTAGATGCAGTAACTTGCTTTGTACGCAAAGGGAATTGCCTTAACTCGGCCACAAGAGCCCTTAGAGCTAGCGTTGCTAGATAACAAATTTACATCTCTACAAGACTTGTGCAACTATTAACTAGATGTATACATAGGTACAGTCGAATGGCATTCCATTGTCGTCTCGATCCATTTTATAGCGTTTTCATTAAATGTTCAGCTGTTTTATATTTTTAGTGAGGCGGACGATGGCTTGTGTGAAAGGTGATACGGCGAGAGGGGAAATACACACTAAAGGTGCTCCCTCACCAGGAGCATTCGCCTGTAATGTAGATTTTGAGCATTACATTACAATACTACCTCCCTGACTGACGAGCATTCGCGTGTAATATAACATTCAACACCCGCCGGACACATTTAACCCATTACTGCATAAAGTTTGTTATAGTACTTAATTCTATTACCATGATAAATAATGGACAGTTGTGGTCAAATTAAGGATTTAGTTGATAAAAAACAAAGCATTTATTTATATTTATGATTTTATGACCCGTCCAATATATCGGACGCTATGCACAGCGGAACCATACACAATCGGTTGACGGGATAAATAGTTATAAATAAACCAGTTGAATTTATATCACAGTTTATTGGAAAAAGTAATTGAATGACTAAAACATGTATATTATGATGAAGAGCCTATTATATGGTAGTCCATAAAACACTTAGGATGCAGGCCTACATCGCATTTCAAGCACTTGAACTTGGCTTTTCTTCCACATTGATTTGCACAGCGACGTTCTGTGCTAATGGGTATAATCCAATGCTGTTTGCCGTCATACCGTGTGGTGGACAAGGGTTTGGCAGGCTTTTGTCCTTGGTGTGGTACAGTTCCATATGTGACGAGCAAGCCTCGAGCTACATATCTTCGAAATGCGAATAGAGAGTCTGTCTCTTTATTGCATCCCTTTTTTCTTGCGAGTAACCAACTTTTCACCAACATCTAAAAAGCAGGCAAATATTGGCCACCACCATTTTCTAATACGCATTCTTGTACGAATATTCGCCCAGCTTGATCACACTTACCCCGCCCATGTGCTTGTTGTAGCTAGCAATCAATGAAGGCTGGGGGATTGCTACTTTAGCCTTTTTTTCACTAGACGACATTATTGTCGTTCCAGCGACACAAAAATACGTCGTCAGACATCCTGGAATCGCTGTAGCCCCGTTCTTCCTTCTTGAACTGGTCGACATCTTTTAGCGGGCAGTTCTCAACACGGTTAGCCCTTATTGTGCCAGTCGCATAGTAGACTAACTCTCGCAGATGTCTTAAAAAATTTACAAGAAAATACAAAATATTACTTACCGTTTACTCAAAACAGTCCGACCGCGTTCCGCCATTTTAGAAAATGATAACTGACAAGCGAGTTTTGTCATTCGACTGTTTGAAACGGGATTGCCAGTATAGAAAACATATTAAACTTTACATTGCAAACAAAAAACTACCAAATTAATTATTTGGTCAGTGAAATATAAAGAATTTCCGTCCGTCCGATTTATCGGACCTTATGCTGTAATGGGTTAATTACAAGTGGAGCTTATTGATGTTACAAGTTGTATCAAGGTATTACACATTGTATCAATGACAAGGTGCGCGCTATAATGCTAATTTTTCCTCCCTCACTGATGTAATGCTCGAATCTGTAATGTTACATTACAGGCGAATGCTCCTGGTGAGGGAGCGCCTTTATGAGTAAAGATAATGGCTGATAATAATAATAGTTTTCTAGACTGAACTTTGGCCATGGCAGTCAGTTTCAACGGAGACTAGCCATCTACGTGAGAGTTAATACGTGGGTGGATCAAATATAAACCGGACTTAATAAAAAAAAAATACGCACGTATTATTATAATCGTAAAGAAAGGAATATACTTTATTTTTCTACATAATCTCCCCTTCTATTAACACATTTTTCCCAGCGCAGGGGATGTTTCTTGATGCCAGTATCGAAGAATGTAGTCGGTCGTGCCTTTAGCCAATTGCACACAAATGATTCCACTATCTGGTCAGTGTGAAAACGGCGTCCTCCACTTGAATTTTTTTTTGTGCCATTCGTACACTTGAGTTCTTGAAAGCGTATTCTTATCGAACTGTAGAGTCAATGGATGCAAAATTTCGGAAGGTTTTATGCCCTCCCGTGTTAAAAAAAATATGATAAGTCGTTGCTCAACAGACTTATATACCTTACCTCCTGCTCATACATGATGCTACTGGCGCGCAATAAACTAAAGTGAGCCGGAGCAGTATACCCCCCTCCCCTAGACGATCCCCCTAACACATACAACAGCACCAAGTGCGTCACTTCACTCAGCGACCAGTAATAAAAAAGTCCTGTTTATATTTGATTCACTTAATATATTATATCGCACAAGAAGTGTGTGCGCAAAAGACTTCCTCTTATAGTCCGATGGGGCGGCAAACCATTACCACTGGAGAGAGATCAGGCGCAGTACCAACGGCTTAACGTGCTTTCCGAGGCACGGGAGTATCACACTGCCAACTGCTACGCTCCGAGCCGTTACTGTTGGAAAACCCAATAACACTTAGCCCAACCTGGGATTCGAACCTAGGTCCCCGCACTCAGCAGTCGCGCTTGCGACGAGACCAACGAGGCAGTTGATGGCTGATAGATATGTATACAGCGTGTAACGGAAGGGGGGTATCAACCCTGAAGGAGGTGAATGTGCTCATGAAACTCAACAACTTTCCCCAAAGAACATAGGTCGAAATATGAAAAAAAAAAAATGGCCCTCCCTTACAAAACTGACTACCAGCTGATTGATTTACTATGGGAGGGCCAAATTTTTTTTTCATATTTCGACCTATGTTCTTTGGGGAAAGTTGTTGAGTTTCATGAGTACATTCACCTCCTTCAGGGTTGATACGCCCCTTCCGTTACATGTTGTATAGAAGAACAAAACCGTGTAATTTGGCTGAGCGCAGTGGGGTGATAATGATTCTTCGTTCTGTGTTAACAGGGATCGCAGTCACGTGGGCGTTGTTGTACTAATTTATTCTACTGTTTTCTGTGTGGTTAGTGACACTAATCAACTAATAATATTAATTAAAAAAAAACCGGTCAAGAGCGAGTCGGACTCACGCACCGAGGGTTCTGTACCATTATATATTCAATTTTCATATTTTTCTTTTCTGAAAAATTGTGCTGTTTGGAGACATCATAAACTTCTATCACATAGAATAATTTCAGATTTTTCTCTATACCAACTTCGGAGATAGGGTGGGGAACGGTATTTTTTTTACATTTTTCATCAAAAGTCGAAAACTATGCAGCCTAAAAAAAGAAAATATGTTTGACAATGTGCAAATAGCACTCTTTAATGTGATACCCTACATGCCCTAGTAGCCCCACTTCATTTTTTTTAGTTTTAGGACCCTCCTTTCAGTCCCTGTTGCAAAACATGACTACTCTTCCTCGCAATCCGTTTGACATAATATGTAGGTTTCGGAAAAAAAAGTCTAATCAAATTCTAGTTTAACATGTCATTAACACTTTTGCACTTCCGAACATATTTACCCCAAGTTTACACAGCTTTAACTATAGTTTACGTAATATTTACAAGTTGTTGTACAGACGCCAGCCAATCAAGCCACTACAATCTGTTTAATTTCTTTAACAGATTTTCAACTTTATCGCTAAAGTTGAAAGTTGATTGGGATAATTTTACAGTTTGGGTAGCTTGATGCGCTGGCGTCTGCACGTATTAATTTCCCTCTGGTACCTAAATATTTACTTCCCTTACTATGTCTTAAACCCCTTAAACTAATTCACCGGGGCTTACTTCGTTAACTTTAGGGGTTTTAGCCAATAGCTTAGTCATCAATTATTTAAATTGAAAGTAAGCTTTTACGTCTTAATTGTTGTTTAAATTAACTCTCGTTTAAGGTAATGAGAATTTATTCCAGGAAAACGTGTTTGACCTTTTTGAGTATTCCATATTCATCAAAAGAATATTCATAATTTAGGCAAAACATGAGCTTATTAGTCGATTCTACTTGGTTTTTTCCTTTGTAAAATTTCTATATTTATGTCTGTAATCTATATGGTGTACATAATAAAGAGTATTCTATTCTATTCTATTCTACTCGTACGAATTTACTCGCCCGAAACGGGCGAATCGTAAGTTTTAAATAATATTCTTTTTTCTACAGGCAACTCGCACGAAGTTAATTTGTTTGTGTGCGAGTCGACAGCTCCAGAAATATGTATTAAGCAATTGGCAAATTTTGAATTTTATGCAGTGGTTTAAACGTTTTATAGCATTCGCCCATTTCGGGCGAGTAAATTCGTGCGAATCGACTAACAAGCCAAAATATCAAGAATATTTTTAGATTCCATACTTGCACGAATTTCTGACGTAATGTCTTACGACGTCATTCCATCCTCCTTCTAAGGAACAGTTCGAAATTCACCAATAACGCAAATATCAAACAAAGCTGTATAACTGTAAACTAGGAACTGCGTACTAATGATCAAAACTCTGATGAAGTAAGCGAAACATCTGTTTACAGAGTATTCATTTGATCAGAGCAATGCCATCAAACTTCGCACTGACTAGAAATGAGACATAAGACCAAATTATTGGTAGAGATTCATTCCGTGGATTTCGTCGCGAGTGCATGTCTGTCTGTCTTTAGTTTGGATATTGTTTGTTTCCCAAAGATTCGCCTTGTTTTAATATCTCTCCTAAGTTGTTTGGAGATCGGTGCCTCTCTTACTATCTTGTGGAGGTTCCCATAAGCGACCGACGCCATCATAATTCCTGTATAGCGCCATCCCGCTCATCACACAGTGAGTAACAAATTTACAACAACTTAGAAAAATAATTTTGTATTCGGTGAGGTTTGAACCTCCGACGCGCTGTGTGGCAGTCTGAGTGTTGTGCCGCCAGACCAACGGTCAGTGAGTCGCCCGGCTCGAATTACTTGACTACTATTTGCAAGCGATATTTATACTTGACAACTAATATGTTTCGCTCACCTACCAAATGCCACTCGGACTCTGATCTTGCCAACACCGAGGAGATTAAAGAAAATGTGACGCAGCGTAAGCGGAAGCAACCCGAATCTGAGATTACTGAGGCTATCAACAACCTTTCAAGGGAAATAAATAACAAGCTTGACCTGTGGCGAAGTGATCTGGTTGGGGCCTTAAAAATGATATCGGATAATGTAACTAATATTAAATCTGATCTTGCTGCCGTAACTCAAGTCACAACAGATATAAAAAACGAGCTCAATTCACTTCGATCTGACCACTCAAACTTGGAAAAGCGAGTATCTGTTTTGGATCAATTCCATAAAGCTGCAATTCAGGATTTATCGCAACTAAAAGTTTCAATCCAGAATGCTACCGAGGAACAAGAACATTTGAAAAAGCAAATTGATTCTATGAACACACAGGAAATAAACGCTGATATTATAAACAATATACAGATGGGACTCGAAACAAAGATCGATTCGTTGGAGCAACAAGCCAGAAATTGTAACCTAGAATTATGCAATGTCCCGGAAAAACGTAATGAGAACTTGATTGCGCTCATGAATAGTATTAGCTCAAAAATAAACTTTTCTCTGTCCCAAAAAGATATAATTGCCATACATCGTGTCCCGCATGCGCATAAAGAAAATAATAAACCGAAGAATATTATTGTTAAGTTAAGTTCGCGCATACTAAGAGATAACTTACTTAGTGCCTTTAGATTGGCAAAGGGTATCAACTCTGATCAGCTAGGATTCTCTGGAAACTCACATCGTATATATATGCATGAGCACTTAACTTTAAAAAGGAAGCAATTATTTCGAGAGTGCCGAGAGACAGCCAAAAAGCATGACTTTAAGTACGTGTGGGTTAAACATGCCACAATTCTTGTTCGTGAAGTTGATGCCGCTCCCGCGCTGGCAATACGGTCATCACAAGACATCAAAAGGATTAGACCGGGCACTGGCTCCGTCGATCAGCGTAATCAACAGTCTGAAGCTCAGAGCTAAAAGTTGTAATGTGTTTTCTAAAGCTTTTGTTTTGTTTTACATTTACATATTAATTGGTAGTAGTAAGGAAACTTATTTTCTAAGTACAATTAAGCTAATTTTTAATATTTCTAGGTATGGAATAATATTTTGGGCCTTCAGTCCTTTAAGGGTGCAGTTGTATTTGTTATTACACAATCTTCTATTTATATATCATAAGTACGGTCTAGAAGTCATAAACTTGTCAGTTTTACAAGCAACACAATTCATTACTTTTTTATTGTACACTCTTTTAATTCTATATTTCCGTAATGGTAGATAACTTAACAGTCTATTATCAAAATTGCAGAGGCATACGAACCAAACTCAATATTTTATATATGAATATTTTAAGTAACTGCTATGATATAATTATTTTAACTGAGACTTGGCTCATTCCACAAATATTTGACAATGAATATATTGACGAGCGTTATGTAGTTTTTAGATGCGACCGTAATCGCTTCGCCACCAATAAAAAAGAAGGGGGCGGAGTACTCGTGGCTGTCGTTAAAAAGCTTAATGCCGTATGCGTACCTATTGAATTTGCTATAAATCCCCATATAGAACACGTACTTATCGAGCTTCCTGGTTGCGATCGGGACAAATATCACATTGGTGCAACATACATTCCACCTAAAACTTCTGAAGAGATCTATCATGTTCACTTTGAGAACCTTCTTAGTACATTGGATAGGTTAAATTCGCGTAACGTTTATTTATTTGGAGATTATAATTTACCGGACGTGGAGTGGCATGCTTGCTCTAACGATCTTTCTGGGGCACTGTATTGTTATGGTAGTTCGTCTGTTTGTAAGTATTTAGATAATTTTATGTCAGTACTTAATGCTTCCCAATTTAATTCCTTAAAAAATCATAAAGAGCGTGTTCTTGATTTAATTATAAGTAATAACAACTGTCGTGTTTACGCACCATCTTCTCTATTATTACCTAAAGACAATTATCATCCCCCGTTTTGTTCCACCATTCCTTATAAATCTGAATTAACGCTTTCACGAGTAAAAGTAACTAAATATAACTTTTATAAAGCCAATTACGACCTAATTAACCAAGACTTGTGTAAAGTTGATTGGATTACTGCCTTGAGCGGATTGGCAGCTGAAGATTCTGTAAATGCTTTCTATGATATTATTTTCCGAACAATAAAAGATCATACGCCTGTAGCCTCCTTACGCTCGTCTAAATTCCCTTGTTGGTTCTCCAAGTCATTAATACGTATTTTTAAGAACAAAAATAGAGCCTGGATTAAATGGAAGTTATACGGTAACATATCAGACTATGAACAATTTTCTTTCTTAAGAAAAAGATTTGAAGCTGAATGTAAAAAACGTTACAATGACTATATTGACTCAGTTGAAGAAAATATTAATAAAAACGTTAAATACTTATGGAGTTATATTTCAAATCGTAAAACTAATGCCGGCATACCTTCCACAGTTTCCTATGAAGGCCATACCTCGAGTGATCCTTCTGAAATTTGCAATATGTTCTCGGAATTCTTTCATTCTGTCTACGAACACTCCACGTTTGACAAAAGTACTTGGTTACCTCCGCAACTGTACGACAAAAATTGTGTTCTTGTTAATAGTATCCATTTCAGTAATGATAAAATTTTAAAAGCTTTAAAATCACTGGATACTACAAAAGGTCCTGGGCCAGATGGTGTACCAGCACTTTATCTTAAAAAAACAGCAGAAATCATATGCACACCCCTACATATTTTATACAACAAATGTATTGCAGAAGGTTCGTTTCCTGAGGTTTGGAAAAGAGCTAATATAACTCCTGTACATAAATCTGGATCCAAGCATGATATTGAAAATTACCGACCCATTTCTATTTTGTCCACCTTGTCGAAGCTTTTCGAAAGACTTGTCCACGATGAGATTTATCCTATAATACATAACATTATAATAAAACAACAGCATGGATTTGTTAAAAAAAGATCAACAGTCACAAATTTAATGGTTTTCACTGATTTCTTGTTTAATAACATGGATCAAAAAGTACAGGTTGATGCGGTGTACACGGACTTTCGAAAAGCTTTTGACAAGGTGGATCATGAACTGCTATTAACAAAAATTGCTTTCAACGGTATTCGGGGTGATTTACTTCGTTGGTTTACATCGTATGTCTCAAATAGAACGCAAAAAGTAGTCATTAAAGGTTTGGAATCTACATCCATACATGTTACATCCGGTGTGCCTCAAGGCTCAATTTTGGGCCCTCTCTTGTTTATATTATTCATAAATGATATATATAAGTGTTTCAGATATTCCAAATTTCTACTATATGCCGACGACCATAAAATTTTTAGAAAAATTCTAAACAAAAATGATTGTCTCTTATTTCAAGAGGATCTGGATAGATTCTCGACCTACTGTATCGAAAATAAAATTCAACTAAGTATTGCAAAGTGTTCATCAATAACATTTACCAAGAATAGAAACGTAATAACTCATACATATAACTTAAATAGCACCTTATTGCACAAATCTAATTTAGTTAGAGACCTTGGAGTGTTGCTGGATAACAGACTACATCTTGATCAACATATAGATAAGATTGTTAGTAATGCCTTTCGCATGTATGGGTTTGTGATGAGATGCATGACTGATTTTAAACGTACTCATACATACATTCATTTATACAAATCTTTGGTGAGATCACAGTTGGAGTATGCTGCAATGATTTGGAATCCCTTCTATATAAAATACAAAGAAAACCTTGAAACTGTACAATATAAATTCCTTAAAGCCACTCATTACCGATGCTTCCGTAAAACTACCTCTTACCGTAATTTATTGAAACATTACAAACTTACTACTCTGAATATTAGACGCACCTTTTTGGACAGCATGTTTCTTTATGACCTGTGTAATAACAAATACGATTGCTCAGATTTAACAAACAGATTATGTTATGTTGTACCTAGGAGTATCATAAGACGCGGGGCGCGCGGTCACCCGCTGTTTGCTGTCTCCTCGTGTCGCACAAATGCGGGGAATCGTGCGCCTTTACGTCGGTTAGCAAAAAATTATAACACCCTATTCTCAGGTTTGGATTTGTTTTCTTTGTCAGCTAATAGATTTCGAAGTGATATACTTAAAGCTATCACAGACTTTGAGGATTAACCTACTTATTTCTGTAACTGTAGATTTGTTGTTTTTGTTTTTCTCTTATAATTAGTATATAGTATTAGTATTAGTACTAAAGCTAAGGCTTACTGTACTCGTGCATGTATCTTCCAATTTTAATTATATAAGATGTGGATAACGTAGTTAGTTGCACACTGACGCAGTCTCGTACCAATTATTTGTTAACCATTTATAGTGTGTAATTGTTTGTTTTCCCTAATAAATAAAATAAAATAAAATAAAATCCAAGTTTAAATGTATGTAGGTACATTTCCCGTGACCAGAGCGCTAGGTCGTTCTTTGGCCAGAGAATTAGCATTGCCATTCAACGTGGCAATGCTGCCAGTCTTCTGGGTACGTTTCCGGATGACAGCGATGCGGGCGAGTACTTCGACGCCTAAGTGTCCTTTTGTTTTTGTATTTATTTGTATAATTACTTAGTCATTTAATTTAAATGAAATTAAGACTTGAGTTTCTGCTGTAATCAGCTGAGTAATTGTGGTCATTGACCCACCTAAATTTTCTAGAATTTTTTAACATCAAAACCTGAAATAAGGCCCGTTAACGTTCTGAATCAATATCTATCGTGATCTTCAACATGTTCCAATAACGAAAAATCATACATAGTTTATTGTTTGGGTCTCAATGGAGATATACAACATTATTTTTAGTATACTGCAAACCTGAATAAAGTTTGTTCAGAATAAGTAACTGAATCGATTCCAATAATTTTTACACCATGTTATATTTTGCCCTAAACATATTTAAAAATGGTAACAAGTCGGACACCGAGCGACACTAAGTACATATCCGCAATCATATGCGCACAACACAGGTCACAGCCGGTCGGCCAGCGGGCGGCGCGTGTTAAGTGGTAACCAACTTTTTGTACGGACAATCAGGTAATATAACAAGCTTGTAACTTCGTGATTTTTCATGATACAGTTTTGAAGTTTTGTACATAGATTCTTTACACAAAAATACTAGACACGTGTTTCGGGCTTCCCATTTACTAAAAATAATGTTGTATGAGGGACAGGGCTATGACCGCTATTGCCACGCTAAAACGCGACAAACATGGTAAGTTTGTTTGACTAAGGACTGATTTCTCAATGTTCAAATAACTTTTATCTGAGGAATAAATATTGCGGTTTGACCGTTTTTGTATAGAAAATTTGTTAAACTGTTAATTTTAAACTTAAGATAAAAGTTATACTACTATTAAAAAAAATCAGACAAGTGCGAGTTGGAATCGCCCACCGAGGGTTCCGTACAATTTCCGTACAATTTGTAGGTACATAATTATTATAAATACATAGTTCAGAAATCGAGGCTGGAAAAATTTGAAAAAAAAAAATACTAAATTAAAAAGACTATGTTTTTAAGATTTAATTACAAATGTATAGTTTTCCGATTTTTCCCTCTACTTGTAGTATAAAACGATATTACTTGCCAAATTTCATAGTCCTAGGTCAACGGAAAGTACCATATTATAAATTTAGATTCCCTTGAGAGTGTCAAAATAAAAAATAGTTCACAGAATTGGATTTTTATAGTTATTTACATCTTAAAAGTTTTTACAATAGTGAGTTTATTACAGGGGTTATTCTTATTCCACAAAAATAAGTCATTTTAAAGCGTCTTTATATTTTTCACTTCGGGATATAGTTTTTCAAAGGTCACTGCATCAACAAAAGATAAGGGGAGAAACTGCGACAATCATCACATTTGACAGCCGAGTAAAATTGATGATCGTATATCGTATCTATTTTAATAGTACGAAGGGAAAACCGTTCAATGTTTTTCTATCAATCCAAAAAATACGTCCAAACGCGTATCCTGAAAATATGAAAGTCACAAAAAAGCTAACATGGGCGACATTGACTCAATTTGGTTGTGATATATTCGGGAAATGGAATATTCGGCGGCCTCAGTTAGATTTATTGGTAGTTATGGAAGCCTGTTATTTACTACCTGCAATATGAGTACATTTTGCTTGACTGTCCTTTGATATAGATCAGTGTTTTGGTGCGATTCTCGACTATTACTGGTATCTCGACTGCCGCAACAAACACTATCGAAACTGCAAATCACGTACTTCAAAGGAGAGCAATTCAAAGTTAATTAGGTAATTCGATGCAAAATATTTTGTATTATTAACTTCAGTAAAATTATATAATATATAATTTTATAATAAAAAAATTATATAATATATAATTTTACTTAAGTATATTATATTCTATTTCTATCTATTTTTATCTGATATTTTGCATCGAAATACAACTTTGAATTGCTCTCCTTTGAAGTACGTGATTTGCAGTTTCGATAGTGTTTGTTGCGGCAGTCGATCTATTGATTCATAACTGTCTATTGTTACGATACATTGATTTTAATTACGACTTTAGAAACATATCAAAGCAATGTGTGTATTGAAACAATATTTAGGTATAACAAAGTAAATCAACGAATGAAATATAAATTATTATTATAAAGAGAAAAGATTTGATTTTTTGAATGTTTCTTTGTTCCGTTTTCACGCTAAAATGGCTTTGGATGAAATTTGGCACAAGGGTAGGCCATGACCTGGAAAACTAGGCTACTGGAGAACTAGGCTGCTGGAGACTTAGGCTACTTTTCATCCTGGATTGCAGACAACAGTCGCGGGCAACAGCTAGCTATTTATCAAATTAATAAAACAATTGTAAAAGCACAAAAATAAGAATATAATTATGTGGGTGAAAGTCTTATGAAAAATGATTAATTAATAAAGTATATATTTATAAACTGTACACTACACCTACTATAATAACATAGATACAATCATGAACAGACTTTTAAGTAGAGAATAAAATAGAGTGTAATATCTTTACTGTCGATGTAGCTAAATATATTATTGTAATTTATTTTATAAGATTTTACATTAGTTAGTTTAATAGTATTGAGGTGTAAATTTTTATATACTTAAAGGTCGTGAATTTTTGAAATAAAATAACTTTGAAACAGCGGTGCTATTCTGTAAAAATCTCATCGTGAGAACTTAGGTGAAGTGAGCGGGAAGTGAGCTGTCATTAGGGACTAACACTATTGACACTGCTGACTTCAAGCTCACTTCACTTATGATTTCACGGTGATTTTTTTACAAACTCGACCGCCAGGAAGCGAGGCCATGTATGCAAGCGCTTTCTGGTAAATTAGGAAGACTTATTAGCTGTGGTTCAATTCTCGACTCTAGTGATAACGTCCGTCCTGCAGGCACCGTTGTTTATTATTATTATTTTGTTATTACAACATAGGCCAGCTCTGGACCTCAATCGCGCCTGGTGGAAAGCGATGGATAATGGAAGATGAATATCTAAAACTTACTGAAAAAACTGTACTGAAACAAGACAAAACTGCTCTGTATTTCACAGACCAGTCTGTTTTGCGTCTAATGTGCCCACTGTCTTAAGCCGTTAAACCTACTTTAATAATAGGTTGAGCCTACACAAACAAGCCTAAGTAAATTTCATATCTGCACCTTATTTTGTTGTTCTAGGATTTACGGCTCATGTGCTAAGTATTAATTTTATTTATATCATCAACTTGTCTCTGCAGTGCGATTCTGTAACCATATCACCGTGAAAATTTAGGTGAAGTGAGCGTGGAGTGAGCTGTCCATGTACAGACGCCAGCACATCAAGCTACTACAATCTGTCAAATTTCTTTAATTGATTTTCAACTTTATCGCTAAAGCCATAATTCCCAATCAACTTTGAACCTTATACAGGTTCAAAGTTGGTTGGGAATATTTGACAGTTTCGGGTAGCTTGATGTGCTGGCGTCTGTACAATCATAATGATGATAGAGAGATTTTAATAATATTTTTTATGCTAATTCTATTGATCATTTTATATAATATCAAAGCTAGTATTTTATTTGCCAAAACATTACTATTTTGTAGGGTTTTAAAATTAAATAGCAAAACAGAACCTTAGTCAGAATCTCAACGTTGTTTTTTTTCTTCTTTTATTTCCTAGACAAGTCCTTATATAGCGATGTTTTGGCAACTAAAATACTAGTTTTGAAATTATATAAAATGATCAATAAACATCATTTGCCCAGCCTTTTCCCAACTATGTTGGGGTCGGTTTCCAGTCTAACCGGATGCAGCTGAATACCAGTATTTACTGCTTGGTCAATCCCTAGCATCAATGGGATAACACTGACAGCTCACTCCACGCAAGTGTTCACGGTGAGATTTTTACAGAATCGACATGCAGGTCATAAGTTACTTAGTTGCTGCACAACATTACGTACGCTTATAAAATCTGCGATGAGGTAAACAGCGTCACAACGTAAACAAAAGGTAAACACTAACGTAAGTGTGTAGTGCCTGCTACTAGCGTAGTCCGTAAGGTCGGGAACAGACTGTTTGCATTTCAAAAAGCTCCGTGGCGGTTGAACGATGTTCCCTTTTCAAAAAGATTCCACTTGTGTGAAGGTACGCTATTCTCTTTTTGAACATGCTTTTTTTAATAATAACAATCCATAAGTTTAGGTTACAGTACACCGGTAATACATATTTACATAGTACATAGTATAGGGCACACTCACTTACGTTCAACTACACAAAGTAAGAACTTATTAAGTTAGCAAGGGGAGTAGAAGAACAGTTAAATTATAATAATGCTATCACAAGTAAAGCAATGGTTCACATACTTGACAAAATAATAAATGCCCAATGGCGGTATACAGAGAAAATTTCTTTACCTCCCGTGCTAGTCAAGGACTGTGTTACGGCAAGGTAAGATTCGCGCTCATGGAATAGTAGTCATAATGTAAACACGTTAAGACACTTTTTGCCAAATACATTTGTTTTGCTGTGAATCATTGTTCAGAATTTATATTAAGACAAGCGTGTTAAAATTAAACTAAAATAATATAATATAAAAAAAATAAATAAGGTGTTTCTAAAACTAAAATAATAAAATTAAAAGTAAGAGCATAACTAAATTTGTAATTTTCTATAACTTGAAAAGTCTCTCTTTCTGTTTTTTTATATCACATTTTTTTGTATTTTCAGCATAAAAATACGTTACAAGCGAAAAAGTCCTAATCTAATGTATTTACTGTACCTTAACTTATAGAAGTGACAAGCATATCGTAATTAATACAAGTAAATTTAATTAAAGGTCGTAAGTCTTATAAATCGATTTGAAAGACCATAGAATACGCAATATTTCAAAATAACGTGACAGATTAAGCTATTATTTGGCCGTCTGGAAGTTAAAGTAGCAGTTTAATTCTGTGTGCCACTTAAATTGAACTCAAAGTTTTTGATATGATTTTAATATCTCAGCACGACGGCTGCCCTTACAAGCTCTTTGCAAGTTTTATGAACAACTATTTATATAGTTTTATAAACGAATTAATAGCCCTGTACCTAATAATAAAATTTGGCAACGGTAGACTGGAATAACTTTGACTTGAATCCATTGTACCCAAAACTGTTTTTCTTTTAAAACAATAACTTGAAATGTTTTCAATGAAAAGGTTTTTACTGCATATAATAATAATAATTTATTTTCTTACCACAATATAGGTGCATTAGAGAGGTATCAATGCAAAATACGTAACAGCAGTAAATATACTGTGGGAGTATTTAAAAAAATATATTCATAAAAACACTTTTTTTTTTTCTAAATGGCCTGGTGGAAATTTACATCTTTATGTAATCAGTACCTACGAATCTACTGGGAACAAAATGAGTTGAAAATCTCTAACAATTGGGGAATCCCCGTGCTCTTTTGAAACGAATAATGGCATTGGATTGGTTGATGGAAATTTCCATCACGATGCAGTTAAGGGTTAAAGATAAAAATTTAAAAAAAAAACAATAAAAGGAAAATAGTTACAATTATTGGGGCTTGGTGTTAGTAAGTTTAGTGGGTATTTGTATGAATAGAATATATGGAAAGATGCTAAACGAAGGTTTTATTTCTATTCAACTTAGTTCATGCACTGCCTTTTTCTATCGATGATAAAATGCGTTTTTTTTTTTGTTCCAAACTTAATGCTATGGGATATCTGCAGGGTAATTGCGTAACACACTATCAGTAGCAATGGGTTTCATTTTGACAGTTGAAAAACTTTCATTGCGTTATTTACGTTGTTGAGCAGACACTTTTGTCGAACATATGGAGCAATGGATTAGCAATATGCTTCAAAATGATTCAAATTGAGAGTAATAGTGTGTTACGCAATTAGGTTGCTGGCCATGCCGGCCCTGAAAACATTATCAGATGGTTACACCACCTTCGCCGTGGATAATGAGATTGGGATTGCAAAAAAAAACCTTCGCCGTGTATAATAAGATTGCGATTGCAAAAAAAAATTTTTTTTTAAAGTTTTATTAATGGTTGCATCCGCCGCACACTTGCCAGTACCTGCCTTACCGACCAGCTGATCTTTTATCACGACAATGTCATTAATTTAGCGCCAGTAAGAAAGAATTGAATACTCAGTCGTAAATATTCATTGCACTTCGCTGTTGGTCTCATATACCTACATATCTATATATAAATGTATCTACTAATAGATAGGTGCAATGTAATACAAGCTCTATCAATGCTTGCACTGTTTTGCACTTCAACCTACATAACTATCATGACAGGAGAAACTGCTAAGTACTGGGTTTACTTACGTATTCTTGGTTGGCGTTTATTTGTAGACATATGTTATTAAACTATACATAACACAGTAGGTAGACAAGTACTGAAAAGTTAGTTTATTTGGACTTAGTAATAATCTCGAGACCCAACAGGTATTTAGGATCGTGCATTTTAAAACGAAAATATCTCAAATAGCTGTCAATTATTTAGCTGTTTTGATTGATTTATCAAAATAAATTTATAACTTACACTATTGCAACACCTTATTCTATTTTTTACTTTAAAATAATATTTCAATACTTAATTGAGTAGAAATAAAATGTTAGAATATCACTTTGCAGTGGACTAAAACATTGATTACCTATTAATTACAATAATAACCCTGAATCAGGTGCCGGAACAGTTTTAGGTGAAATAAAAGCATTTGGAAGGTTTCTAAATTCTTTTATCTACTCCCATGCCATAAATCCTTTATAAAAGTTTCTGAAACAGTTAGCTTATTGCCAACATTAAAACAACCAGTGTCATAGTAACCATAATATCATCCAAACGAGTGTTATAATGTTGTATTAAATTTCACTACGCAACTGCTTTGCTTTTTCGATGAGTAAGGAAGGGCCTTACTCATCAAACAGCCACATTCTCATTACTCAATTCGTGGTATCTTTATGAATTTAAAAAGAAAAGAAGATTGTCATGCACGCGCGTTTCACTACCACAGCGCTGTAATTTAAAAAAAAAAAAAAGTTTTTCGAATTTACGTCGTATCCCACCATTTTTTTCGATATTAGTATTGCAATTTAATACATAGTTTGTTTATATAAGATACTCAGCAATTAAACTTATGTTTCAGAACCTTTTATAGAGGACTAGCTGCGCTCCGCGGTTTCACATGTATAAGTCTCGATCCCCTAGGAATATAGGGATAAAATGTATTCTATGTTTTAATCCTGGTTATAAACTATCTCCGTGCCAAAATTCATCAAAATCGCCAGCCGTTTGAGCGTGAATAAGTAACAAACATACAAACACACACTCAGAAACTTTCGCCTTTATAATATTAGTGTGATTCATATCATGGGAGTAGATAAAATCTTGTATGCAACTGCACATAATTAGGTATTAAAACACTCATGTTATACTATAATCCCACGTTGGTGTTGTATTACACCACATAGTTGCATAAATAACTATTTTTACACATATGACAAAATATTCAGCGTTACTATATTAGTTACTAGCTGCGCTCCGTGGCTTCACCTGCGTAAGGCTCGATCCTGTAAGAATATTAGGATAGAAATCATTAGAATTCGTTCAGCCGTTTTAGCGCAAAAGCGTTACAAACAAATATACAAACATACAAACATCAAGTCTTTTCTTTTTATAATATTATAGTTTAGAAGTTTAAATTGCAGATCATTATCAATGTTTTAGTACAGACGCCAGCATATCAGGCTACCTGAAACTGTCAACTTTTCCCAATCAACTTTGCACCTTATGCTTCAGCGATAAAGTTGAAAATCTATTAAAGAAATTTGACAGATTGTAGTTGCTTGATGTGCTGGCGTCTGTAAATTACAGAGTGGGAAAAATCAATCAAAACCGCGAAATATTTGACAGTCATTTTAATAATGCACCCTCTTCACACCCGTTACATACTCACTGTACAGATATCGAGTACAGTAACCAGTGCAACAAAAAAAAAACCCGCAACACACGCGAAACACGTTTCGCACACCCACATTAATTAATAAAGGGGCTTGTTCACTTGTCAATCGGCATCAGTGTGGAGCTGGGAAGCAGAAAACTCAATTTGCACGCGCCAGGAACCACAGCTCTGTACTGTATCGCTAAATGTCACAAACACTTGCAGAGCACGCATCGAAGCATGCATGATCTTTTGACAGTTGACACGCAGCAAGATGTTGGAATGATATCGTGTCGAACTAGATACGGCTTTAATAAATTATTTTAGTCTGGTTTGCAACGTTGTTGTAATTATTTTCAAGGAGAACATGTTTAGTCTACGCACAAAGAAGATATACAATGCTTTGTGGACAAAGATACAATAATTTAAACTTCGTAGGTATATGTAATGAAGTTTCCAGTCTGCGTATCTGTAACAAATTAAATATATCCAATAATTTGGTCACTATAGCCAGTCAAAGATCGGCAAAGCACAATCAAACTCAAGTAAGGGCTGCCACAGTCGGCGCATCACTCCATTTTATTAACCACTTCAAAAAGGAGGAGGTTATCAATTCGGATGTATATACAGCGTGTAACGGAAAGGGGGTATCAACCATGAAGGAGGTGAATGTGCTCATGAAACTCAACAACTTTCCCCAAAGAACATAGGTCGAAATATGAAAAAAAAATTTGGCCCTCCCATAGTAAATCAATCAGCTGGTAGTCAGTTTTGTAAGGGAGGGCCAAATTTTTTTTCATATTTTGACCTATGTTCTTTGGGGAAAGTTGTTGAGTTTCATGAGCACATTCACCTCCTTCAGGGTTGATACCCCCCTTCCGTTACACGCTGTATATAGTACGCAAAATACGCGCATTGACGTGGAGTTGCGGACACCAGCCCGTGTTACCTATTACCTGCATATATATATTTTTTTTATGTATGTTCGGGCATAACTCCGTCATATATCGGACGGATTTGCAAAATTCTTTTTGTTCGATAGAGGTTTATTCCGAAAAGCTCCCATTTAAATTTCGTAAAGATCTAGTGATGAGTTTCAGAGACAGACAACGGAACTCTTCAATAAATACCAGTAAAAAAAAACGCAATTGCTGCTATCGCATATGTATGCATTGTTTACGCAATCACACAGCATAACATCACGTCTGTAGGTACCCTAAAAAAAGTGAAAAATAAAAACTTTTTTATGAAAAAAAAAACAACTGACTTCCAAAAAACACTACAAACTGAAAAATAACTTTAAATGTAGAAGTCGGTCACGTTGGTTCCGCATTTTCATTTTGTGACACCGACTTCCGAAATTAAAGTTATTTTTCACTTTGTAGTGTTTTTTTGGACGTCGGTTGTTTGTTTTATAAAAAAAGTTTTTTTTAATTTGACAAAAACATATTTTTTTTTTAAATTCGGTGTTAAGGCCCCGTGCACGAAATCAACTCATTTCGAACAATTTAGATCACTACTTGTGTGAAAGGCAAGAAGAATTAGAACTTTTTTTTTTATTATCGTAAGAGATGAGTTATTATTCTTTTACATGGCTTGAATGATTTTTTAAAATAATGTATATAATCATGGCAAGCACCCATATTCCAACACCCTTTTCCGCAAAAGTACCGAGCGAGTGATGGTTTGGCTACGTTGTACAACAAAACTACAAAAGATTGTGCACATTAAAAAATGTATGTAACATCATTATATAGTCTACTGTTACATGGGTTGAAAACATTATTGACATCAATACGAATTAAAGCAGAAAAAAAATGCTGAAAGACGTAATTGTTGAGAAAACGTTTAGACACATAAGTATTTTTTTCCATACTAAGCAAACACTTTTAGGAAAATTTAAAAATTACACATTAATCTTAAGTTAACCTTTTAATAGAATCTAAATTTTATTATATAAAAAATCAATAACTTCATTTAGTAAATTATAGGCAAAATTAACTATATTATCGACCGCGCGAACCCGATTTCGTCAGTAACGACCGGGCTCTCCCAGCGTGAACACGTATCACTTTGCTTCGCAGGCGCTCGCGAGTTATACGTAAATATAATTCCGAGATTGTACGCCGACTACCACATTTTGATCCAGTAACGTTATGGCGGAATGTCTTATGTAAATGATGTATAAAAAATTTGCTAACTAATTTGAATAAACGACATTTTATTTGATTTATGTATAAATTACTTTGACCAGATATGTTGAGCTTATACACTCCCCGCAACATGAATAAGACCACACACATTATTGGCTCTGGTTTGATAAAGCAATGTGTTAAGAGCTTTTGAAACCCGTGTATGATATCGTTATAAGATAAGTAAGTAAATCTGATCAATTACATTGCCCTTTGGGATGTACAGTGAAAACTGTGTGCATTGCATGTAACAAGAGTATGCTTCTTTGTACCGCGCCTCTTGAATAAGACCACTGAAAAAAACACATATTATTTTTTGTAGCAGAAGTTTAATTTAATGATTAATAACTAGTATTCTTGCCATTCTTTCTAATTAGTTCAAAGATTCTGGAGGGTATTGAAGTATACAGAGATTTTAGGTACTCGACAGAAATATTATTCCATGTTTGCTGTAACGCTTTCCCTAACTCTTTTGAGTTATTATATTGCCTTGAATTTGCGTACACCTGACGAGAAAGACATCCCCAAACATTTTCCATGATATTAAGGTCAAGCGAGTTTGAGGGCCACTGCAGTACATTGATCTGATTTTTTTTAAACCATATCTGTGCATGCCCTCGCATTATCATGCTGGAAAATAAAATCTTGACCCCTACAGACATTCACAAACGTATGCTTTTCTTTACGAGCACTTCAACATATGATTTAGCTGTCTGTCTACCTTCCAGAATAACTAAATCAATCGCCCCATGGTATGACATAGCTGCCCATATAGTTATTGAACCGAAATCTTTACGTCGTCGTAACAAAATGAGTTCATTTTTTCGCAATCACTACATAGTATAAAACAAAGTCGCTTCCCTGTCTGTCTGTCCCTATATATACTTAGATCTTTAAAACTCCGCAACGGATTTTGATGCGGTTTTTTTTAATAGATAGAGTGATTCAAGAGAAAGGTTTATATGTATAATACATGCATAATATAGTAGAGAAACACTGATAATTTTAGAGGTTTCTAATGTGATGTCGTAAATAAACACATTTTTTTGCGCTTACATTGTAAACGCTGGCTGAACCATTCGAGATAGATCAAAATAATGTACTACAGTATTGTACACCTTAAAAAGTTCTACAAAAAAGTCCCGGATGGTATATGTCTATCTCTTAGGGATAACCCACAATAACCATTTTTTATCCTTAACTTTTTACGAGAAATAATGGCTCTAAAATTATCAGTGTTTCTCTACTATATTATGCATGTATTATACATATAAACCTTCCTCTTGAAACACTCTTATCTATAAAAAAAAACCGCATCAAAATCCGTAGCGTAGTTTTCAAGATCTAAGCATACATAGAGACAGACAGACAGCGGGAAGCGACTTTATTTTATACTATGTAGTGATCAGCATTGCACCCGTGCGAAGCCGGGGCGGGTCGCTAGTTCATGATAAATGATAAATGATTTATTTTCTGTAAGTAGGTTTGTACAAACACTTTTACATGTCAATCATATTTTTTTAAACTAGATGAGGTCGGCGTTTCCTATCTGACTACTCTGAGAAGAAAGGCCGAAACAAACTCAGAGGTCACAGTCTCTTTTAAAGTCCAGACATAATCTTGGTCAGATAATGTGAAGACCATGTAGATTGGTGTCTGAAATGGTCTTTTGAGTAAAGAACCACACAGATTGAGCGGACCTGTCCAGTCAGTGCACGCATTTGTCAAAAATCGTGCAGCTCAACTCAGAACTTGAGGAGCCTTACGATTCGACGAACAATACCAATGAAAGGACATTTGGGTAGGCCGCATAAATGACTCAAACTGCCAGATCATGATTAAAACTAACTAAGAAGGAAAACCGAAAAAAAGAAATGACCCACATAGTCTTCACACTCACAGTAATAATAATAAAAATAAGATACTTTACAAAGTAAATATCCATGTCATTGTTTATATAAAATTCATCAATGTCAATGTGTATACAGGGGTATTTGTAAAACACCAAAAACCTCTTAAGAGGTCATTGTACTCATCATTATGAACAACTTTTACTATGGGACCAAACTGGAAATCGCGAAAAAAAAATCAGCTGTTCCCTACATTTATGTTCGTACGAGTCGTCAAAATGTAGGGAACAGCTGATTTTTTTTTTGCGATTTCGGGTTTGGTCCCATAGTAAAAGTTGTTCATAATGATGAGTACAATGACCTCTTAAGAGGTTTTTGGTGTTTTACAAATAACCCTGTATAAAAATCCGGATATAATCTTTGAATCATGAAAATAATAAGAGAAGCCGTCAGGGCCATCGAGATTAACCACTAATAACTTTATACCACTCAGTTTTCCAGTGAATCTTTTCACGAGCAAATATAAGACGTTCAGTTATATGCCTTCACTTATATCTTTTGACGTTTTAAATGTGGACAGGGTTGTAATATCTTCTAAACTGTTCTTAATGAGGCTTTAGTTCCGACGTTAATTGCTATTTGCCTTGCTGTCAAAGTTGAATTCGATGCTTCACGTAATATCGCATGACGTTCCCTTTCCGTGGTAGTAAATTTTATGTGCCCTTTAAAACGTTTCCTGTAATTTTCAGGTTCTTCGAGAAATTTACTCACTACCTGATGTGATTGTCCAATCCGTCTTGCAATAGTTCTGTGTGTATATCCTTCTTCATGCAAAATTTTTATTTTGCCTTGTTTTTCTGATGTTAAACATGTCTTTTACCCATTTTACAAAAAAAAAAATCACTACTTGACACTACTACATTTCAATTGTTTGAGTACAATAAGTACACTTAGATGATAGACACTTGCACTTCTTCGCTTTACAGGCAGCAAAATGCTACTGGTCTTAATCAACTGGCGCACTGCTATTGGGCACTAAATTAACCAAGGGCGCGATTATGTTTCATGTTGCATAACAAAATGCAATAATCTACACAGCGTACAAAAAGAAACCGTTTAGCGTTAATTTGATGCAATTATTCTTATAAATAAGTATGTGGTTGTAATATATATTGGTCTTATTCAAGTTGCGCGGAGTGTATTTTTTTTACTTCTTTTGAACTTTTATAATAATAGCTGAACCTAGATACCTGACTTGACATGATGAATGTATTTATTACGCAATGATGTGAATATTAAGACTATGAAAAACATTATTGTTATTGTATTTGTTATGTTATAAATCACCAAAAGGAAAGAAAAAACCTGAGTAGTGTGAAGACTATTTAGGTCATTTTCTTTCCTTTTTAACCGACTTCAAAAAGGAAGAGGTTATCAATTCGGATGTTTTTATTTTTTTTTTTATGTATGTTCTGGCATAACTCCGTCATAAATGGGCGGATTTGCAAAATTATTTGTTGTTCGATAGAAGTTTGTTCCGAAATGGTCCCATTTAAATTTCGTAAAGATCTGTTGATGAGTTTCGGAGACAGACAACGGAACTCTTAAATAAATACCAGTAAAACAACGCGATTGCTGCTATCGCATATGTATGCATTGTTTACGCAATCGCACAACATAACATCACGCAGATGCAGCTTCCTGTCACTGATATTTACATAGCAAGTAGTGTTATATGAATTTGCTTGGGGTAGGTAGGTATAACTAAAAAGTGAAAAATAAAAACTTTTTTATAAAAAAAAACAACTGACTTCTAAAAAAAGATACGTTTCTGCACGAAGATGTGAAAGTTGGAGTAATTTATGTGGACTACCTGAATGTCCTTTCTTTGGTATTCGTTCATCAATTTAAAAAAAAATTGGCTGTCAAATAATTTATTTTTGACCTGTAAAAGTGTTTTTTTACAAACAATCTACAAAAATAAATATCATTGTATCATCATTTTTATTTATTGTTTTTTTGAATGTCTAAAGGTATCTACGAATTGAACCATTTTTTTGTTGATTGTGATAAATATACAGTACACACACATTCCAGGCTTTTATTTGTAAGCCGTACTCTATATAAATTATGTTACTTAAAATAATATCTTCTAAAGGATCAAAATTGTTTAAGCGGTCACTACGCTCGAACTTCACCCGCGTGTGCGTGTATCTGCATGAACTGTGCACACAAACATAGAATCGCAACGAATTAACCTAAACAGTAGCGAGTGAATTTTATGCACGGCCTCTTAAGTTGTTATTGATAGTTTCAGAATACACATCTGCACTAGTATTTCCATTATTTTTATTTATTGGCGGATTGTTTTGTCCACATTGTATAACGCACCTTATATTTTTCGGTAGGAGTATACGAGAGATGAGAACAGCCGGTCGATTCTGTTAGAATCTCACCGTGAGAAGTCAGATAAGTGAGCATTCATTCCATCTGATGCTAGACATTGAAACTAAGGACTGACTTTAAGCTCACTTCACCCGAGTTATCACGGTGAGATTTTTACAGAATAGCAACAGTGCACTAAAATGATACCAAATTTTTAATTTATGTAGTTGTTTAATAATCATTCAAAATAACGATGCAATTTAAACTTCAATTAAAAATGGTCGTTGATAAGTTAAATTAAAACCCACAACAAAATTTTGCGTTAATGAGAATGCAATCGAGAAACGATCGAATTGTAATTATGGGAACACTTTCACCGCAGTCGATACTGTCTAGTCAGTGTATCAATATAATCAGTCATAATAATCTATATCAATAAAAACTGGACTGTGGGGCGCCACCAAAGCTGACGATAAGCAGAACGCGTAGACGTGGACCCAATATAATATGTCCCTATAAATAGTAGGTGTCCCCACACATGGCAATAATATGAATAATCGCATAAGCCGACCCCTCACAATCCATTAGCCGCGTAAGGAAATTGTCCGTCCCCGCCAAATATCAGATTTCACGTTGATCTGTCTAACGCTGATCCGTTCGGACCGGCGACAATTGAATTAATGTCGTCTGGTCTCAACGCGATTTTTGTCATATTTTTGCCTCATTCCTTTTCACCCACCCTACTGTACAGACAAATTATAGCCAGATATACGCTTAATTGGTTTGGCGTTGCGGTCGCGTGACATTTTCGGTGCATTGCCTTTGTCATCGGTTTAAAATTTCGGTTGTACCATTTTTTAAAATTAAATAACGAATAAATAAAATTGGCAACGAGTTAACGTTCTCGTACGGTAAATATGAATTGCAAACGAGAAGAATTAAATGACGTGTTTGTTTGAGGCAGTGAATCGGGGAAAGTCGAGAGAGAGGAGGTTGTGACTGGAAAAGTCACGTTGTTGTTCCACAATGAATATTAACAGAGGAATAACGCGGCGCGTCGCAATAGTCCTCGGGAAGATAAATTTATCCTCGCGTCGGGAAATGGACCATTTTTCACGGCACCTAACGCTAGGTGTCACATGCTCGGTGCGAAGACGTCGTTACTTACGTAGTACGTGAGAAGAATACAACACGTGCCTGTATTAACCCCGGCGTGTATTCTTTTAGTGGGCTGTTGTTTTCACTTTCATTACATTACGCTATATCGAATCAACGCGCGATTCGGTACAGCACCCTAATTGCGTAACACACTATTACTCTCAATTTGAATCATTTTGAAGCAGATTGCTAATCCATTGCTCCATATGCTCGACGACTGTGTCTGCTCAGCAACGTAAATAACGCAATGAATGTTGTTGAACTGTCAAATTGAAACCCATTGCTACTGATAGTGTGTTACGCAATTAGCCTGCTGGTGTAACGAGGGAGGAGGAGAAACGAGGAAGCTTTGTCAACCTGTTGGTGCTTAGGTAAAGTGTTAGGAAAATACTCGAAGATTTAGAGAAACGGTAAATAGTTGTGTTTACTTTACTGAGTTGAGCTTAAAATGTTTCAGTAGAAAACAGACTGAAAATCGGATATTTAATTAAAATAATTGTCCTTGTGGCTGAAAACTACAATTTCCTTTTAAAATAATTTTAATTGGTTTACGTGTTACTCCACAAAATATTTTATAATTATCGGAAAACATCACACATAACTAATTAATATTGAGCTCCACGAAGCTTCTTAATAAAAATATCCACTCTACATTTTCTGACAACGGGCCATAAAGAATAACACAACACATAATTGCACTAAAACCCACATTATCTCTGCACCTGCACGGCAGAGCACACATCCAACATTTCCCACTTGTGTAACAATACAGGACAAAGGTAACAAAACGCGTGGTACCGCCCGATACCGCTAAACTGTTGTTTCAGGTACCTCTTGAAATAATATGCATTATACCGCAACGACACACGGGCCGTGTTCTCGTTCCGCGACGAATATTACGGCTGTTGACGGAGTGTTCGAATTACAGACCTCTTGTGGACGATGATATAATTTATTATTGCAGGTTACGGATAATAATTTAATAATTATTCGTTGTTTGAAATACAATTATGCCAAAGTAGAGTGGTTCTATGTTTCAGTAGAGAAACAGAATTTTTTGTGAAATATTAATATTGAGCTGTTTTCTTGATTTGCAGTAGAAATAGTTTTAAAACTTTTCTTTCAGCGATAAGACGGCCCATTGTGTCACACTATGTAAAATGACTTTATTCAAGTATATCTGCCGGTCGATTCTGTAAAAATCTCACCGTGAAATCATAAGCGAAGTGAGCACTTAATAGTGTTAATCCCTAGCGAATGACAGCTCACTCCACGCTCACTTTACCCAAGGTTTCACGATGAGATAGTTACAGAATTGCACTGTAACTAATATGGTGTACATTATAAAGAGTACTATTTTATTTTAACACGACACTGTGGACACAGAAGTGATAGTTAGTTTTTATGTATTATCACTTATTATTTTGTGGTGATTTCTCTTCTCGCCTGCCGTTTGGTATGAGAGACTATAACCCAAAAAGTTTTTCATCCTGATTAGTACGATTCTTCCTTAACCAGAGAGAAAAATATCTAATCGGCCTATAAGTAATGTTCCCACTGCTGGCCTCCTCTCTTCGAGAGAGAATGGGCTGTAATCTACCACGCCACGTCATAGAGGAAAACATAAGTTATAACAAATACAATACATACGTTTTAATAACGTATGTATTTGATGACGGTAATAAATCGGTAATCCATTTTTTAGTTAGTTTACCTACCTACGTACCGAAATTTATTTGAATAAATCTTTTGCTTTGCACCTGATTTTGATTAGAATAAATTCCTTCAATAAATTGTACGTAAGTTTGAAGAAACAAAAACCTAATACTTACATACACAAGTGGTATTAGGTTTTTGTTTCTTGGAACTGAATACTTAGATAAGTAAAAAGATATAGGAAATACCTCTAGAAAATTCGCTGAAACTCCTTGCGGTGCACCGTCGATTTGACTATTCCTTCAACGTGAAGGAATTTAATTTATCCGAAACGTTCCCTGCAAACGTCTGTAAAGTTTTATCTCACGACGAACTGATAACACCGTGAGCCAACGTGATTCGTTCTAGAACAAAATTTATGTGTGTTAAAAATTGCTGCACTTAGGTACTGCTTCTGTTTTATTTAAGAATGTCTTTTGTAGAAGGTATAAATAAGTTCTGTGGGTTTTGTTGCTTGCTTTTCGTTCATGCGGCGAGATAATAATATGGCAGATTAAGGTCTGATTTTTCCAACGCAGATAACTTTATCCGAGGAATAATTTTTATTTTTTTACAGTTCTTCCATACAAAATCCGTCAGACGTCAATTTTATTCCATGAATATATATATCTGTCGATTGAAAAATCACTTACCGAATTTCATTCTGTGTACGCCATCTAGACACGTTAAGCGTAAATTTGATTCAACGCTCGTACATCGCGTCATAATCGTGCCATGCCCATGATAGCGACAGATCGGACAGTGCGTAAAGCATGTTTTCATTTTCACAGACAAGTTCACAAACAACGAACCTCATTGTTTCATTTTAGCCGGGTTCGTTCATTACGAACTGGCATTTGCGTGGCTGACCAAAAGTGAAACTAGACTCGAAAGCAATCGGATTTTAAAAATCGAGTTTCCAAAATTACTGCTTGCTTAATTTTCAAGTACACATTATGAATCAACAAATATAATTTTCACAGACAGTCATTGCAATTATCTGTATCTATATGCTGCAGTAAGATGGTTAAAGCCGTGATAGAGTTATATTATGAATTAACAAATATAATTTTCACAGGCAGTCATTGCAATTATCTGTATCTATATGCTGCAGTAAGATGGTTAACGCCGTGATAGAGTTATATTATGAATTAACAAATATAATTTTCACAGGCAGTCATTGCAATTATCTGTATCTATATGCTGCAGTAAGATGGTTAAAGCCGTGATATAGTTATAACCCTAGGGATATAGCTACGAGTATATACCGTATATGAAAGCGGTTCATAACTGTCTTATTTTGAATATAACTATGATACAAACACAATCTAGTAATATAACTATCTTACTAGACTAATCTAGTGAAATGATTGCGAGTGCAGAGTACACGAAACAAAAGTATTGTACCTACTATTTGATTAGATAGTTCTAAATACATATATTATGTACACTCGATTTTCGTGTTTATCCGTGTAACCGCGTTGTTCTTCTAAACGCAACGGATTGTGATGCGGCTTTCAGCATTATTTAAAGAATTTATTCCAAGTGATTTAACAAGTCGTTAAAACCATGCAAAGCAGGACTGAAGCCTTAGATAATAATAAAATTATCCTCAGTTGTCACTATTCTCACAATATTTTAAGCAGTCCCCTTAACGTTAGCACTACGTTGGAATGAGACAACCCCGTAAAACTAGTTTAATTTCAATAGAAACAAGCACCAGAAATAAGTGTAACCCCAAGTTGAATTATGCTCAGATAAATGTCGCAATAACAATTACATAACACCATCAGTGTCGCAACAAATCACGCTTACACGTAGTGGGGTTTCAACAAACAAGTTTGCAAACAACTACGCTTTGTGTGGTGTGTTTCCACTGTGGAAGTACTGTACTTATACCTACGCTGTAAAATATAAGACGCTCTCATTAATGAAAGTAGTACGTATCTTCGTCATTAACCGCCCTTAATATTCCATGGCATATGCCCACGTATCTACTTTTATTGTCATCATCATCATCATCATCGTCATCTATTCATTCTTTCATTCATTCATTCATTCATTCAGCCGAAAGACGTCCACTGCTGGACACAGGCTCCCCCCAAAGTACCACAACTTCGACGGGTTCAGTGCCTAACGCATCCAGCGGATTCCTGCGACTTTCACAAGGTCATCGGTCCATCTTGTGGGAGGCCTTCCAACGCTAAGTCTTCCGGTACGCGGTCGCCCCAAAACCTTTCGACCCCATCCGCCTGGACATCTTAAGGTTGGCAGTCTCGTCATCCATGGCTCTGATTATTCCATTGCTGATTCTAGCTTCTTTGCTATGCCAAGCTAATTTAACTGTAAACTATCGTTGTTTGATAGGGGATTTTTTTATTTTTTTTTATTATCTTAAACGATAAAATTACGAAACCCGTTACAGTACATGATTCTGATCACCGTACTACTGGGACACAGGCCTCCTCTCAGTGAGAGGGAGTGGGCTATAATCCACCACTCGAATTGGTAGATGCCACATGTCCGAACCTAACCTGCGTTGAAATTTTTCGGTTATTAAATAAAAAGCTGTACCGTACATTTTGGCCGCAAAGATCACTTTTCTGTGAAACTGCAGAATTTTTTTTTGAAGACCGATTAAAAATTTCTAAGCTATCGTCTAGAATCATGTGTAGAATTCATGATTACAGCCGTGCGATTCTTTAACCATCTCACCGTGAAAAGTTAGGTGAAGTGAGCGTGGAGTAAGACGTCAATAGTGTCAATCCCTAGCATCAGCATGACTCACAGCTCACTCTAAGCTCACTTCACCTTAGTTATCACGGTGAAATTTTTCCAGAATCGACCGGCTGTTTGCGTGTTGATGTATGCCATCCTGTAGATAGCAAAACATGCTCTTATTTCAGGATTACACGACTAGATTTCTCAGAGTAAAATATTAAATTTATCCTTAAATCATTGAGCCTTGTCTCACTGTCATGTCATTTCAAAATACCCACAGTAATATTTCATTTTAATCCACCTCAGATTAGCTATGATAATAACAATATTACCGCCAACTTATCCAAACCGGTCTTGTCACGTCACGGTGTCACGGCAAATCGCATTTACACAATGCTAATTCTCATTCCGACAGGTTTGCAAACAAGGAAGCCTGAAGCCTATACTTACTGCTTCATTTCAGCGCACTGATAAGGAATTTGATGTTTATAAAGTCGAGACCGCATGACAGTTGTCACGCTCCCGCGCGGAGATTTGTAATTTTGGTATCTTGGACTGACGTATGTGATGTTGTGACTTTAGGAGAAGCTAAGTATTTGGGTATTGATCTGCTAAACAGTTCTAAAACTATTTTGTCTTTAGGTGTATAAAGCTATGTCAATATAGGATCAAATCATGAGCCATTATACTAAATCTTGATTCGAAGGAAAGACGGGTTCACTTTTAATAACAAGGGTGGATTATCGCAACCCTAAACCCTTAGCTTTTGTTACGTGTTTTATGCTTTTATCTTATACAACAAAAACCGAAAACACTGAAGAACGTGTGAAAATATCGACATTTTTAGAGGTTTCGGAGCCACAAAATTTTACGTATTTTTATTTAATCATAGCATATTCACTAACGCGGCGGAGCTCCGCAGCTGCGGCGCGCCGATAACACGCTGCGTGACACCTGCCGTCATTTGTCACGTCACACTCCTTGTTATTCCTTGTCTCCTAATTGATCCCAAAAACCAAAGTTTCCCAATTTAACC
Organism: Eremobia ochroleuca; assembly: GCA_949629135.1. Classification (NCBI taxonomy): domain Eukaryota; kingdom Metazoa; phylum Arthropoda; class Insecta; order Lepidoptera; family Noctuidae; genus Eremobia; species Eremobia ochroleuca. Next base: position 15,875,315 of record OX451386.1, on the reverse strand, counting down.
CAGCTCTCTCTTATAACACGTTTCAGACTTTACGCGTGTACTAGTCCACAGGGTTTAATCATAGCGTATTCACAATCACGGCGTCTCGCGGCTGCGGCGTGCCGATAACACGGGCGTGACACCTGCACGTCATTTGTCACGTCACACTCCCTATTGTTCTTTCACTACGATATTGAACTTGCTTGCTTCTGTGCCGTCTAACCTGTCGACTCCTTCCCTCTGTTTTCACGCTAAATTGGTTTACGATTTTGTAAGGGGTATGCAAAGGGCCTGAACGGTGCACTTTTCAATGCTTGAAGATTAATGTTCTGATAAATCTATTGTGCGACGTTAAAAGCTGCTTCAACTGTAATTATAGTACAGCCGATGAATCCAATTCAGTGTAACAATAGAAGAGATTGTTGAAGGGGTTAATCGCACTTCTATCAGATCGTCTAAGGATTGATTTCTTTTATTCCTTTTCAATGAAAAACTTGCTTTTATGTTAATTTATTGGGACATTTTACAACTGAATAAAAGTAATATCTCGGATTGTAGAACAGAGTGGCATCGAACCAGCACAGTTGACTGACTGAAATCAAGTTGAATAATTTCAGTTTCTCATTAACAAACATGTTTTTTTCAAACAGTACCTACAAATAATTTACTACAAAACAGTCTTTAAACCCGAACATTTCAGAAAGTGTTATCATCCCGCTCAAAAGAAAAATTAAGTGAATACAAAACAATCTCCCAAAATGAAATCCATCAAACATGACGTGTAGATTCTCGAACACTCTTCCAAACAAAAGAAAGTCAACGCGATCACGTTACCAAGTTATTGTGATTGTGCGATAACAAATGAATTGCTATAAACAGAATTGACTGGGATGCTACTGACGTACCCCTCGTCACACCACTATACGCCGTCCGTCCGTCTGTCCCCGACGGACGATATGTTATGCCCGCCTAAACTCTGACAGTATTCTCCGCTTAAATTGATTGAAGGTTGCATAGAATGGTCACGTGTTTTGTTTTTGATATCGATGTCTGCGCAATATTCTATTGCGCTCTCATACTCCAAGTTTGTGTTATTAATAGTGCGAATGAAGCGTATGATTTTTGTCACAAAATCGTTTTTTTTTTTCTGGTAATAGATCTTCAGTAAATCTAACTACATACTTCTGTATTTTATCTCAATTTAATCAAAGTAGAGCAATATAAATACATCAACTTTTAAAAGTTTAATGTTCAAAATACCATAAGATTTATGAAAAGCTTTGTAGTATTTATGCTGTTAAAATATCAATAAATATTGTGCTTAATTCAATACAGCTTTTCACCTAAATTATTCTAAATACAATGCAGCTTTAGAATTGATCATACCTATATATCATAATATATAATTTAAAAATAATCGAGATTTTAATAAGTACCATTTTTATGTACACCATATAAATTACGGCCAATTTAAACTACGTACTAGATTAAAAAAAAAACGAACTAACTAACTAAAGGGTTTTTCAATAAGGGCGGGTAGATGTTGAAATGAAATAAAACAAGCTGTGTGTGAGGTATTAACAAAATTCTTTTTTTATTTGAAAGGCTCACATGTTCCATTAAGTGTGGAATATGACATCGTTCAAATGCCCGCCTCAGCTTCTTACAGTGGCACGGATCCGAGTAGTCCAATGACGCCACCGGGCCAAAATCCACACCAAACGGTAACTTTTTGAGGATACATTATCACCTGCTGAACCTCGCATGGGTTGTTGTCGTGCCATATAATGGCAATTCTACTTGTTAACACAGCCATTCATCCAAAAATGCGCCTCGTCGCTAAAGATGATTTTTCGGCCAAAATTGGGGTACTCTTCCAAACGATTCGAAGCCCAGTCAGCGAACAAACGGCGTTGTCTATGGTCATGAACTTTGACCTCCTGGGTCAGGTGGATCTTGTACGGGTGTAGGCCTAAGTCCAGACCCAAAATTCGTCAAGTTGAAGTCTGCGAAAGGTCGAGTTCTTGTGCACGGCGAGGAACCGACTGCCTCGGGTTCTGCTGTACACTTTCACGAACCGCGACGATTTTGCGTTCCTTGAACGACCGTTTCGGTAAACAATCAGCGAACACCCGCAGGTGTTGGCTGATTGTTTACCGAAACGGTTGTCTCAAATTTGGCCACCAAACGTTGAAGAGTCGACTGTGAAGGGCCACCACGTCTACCGTGAAATGGGCGTAATGTGTGCAACGTTTGCACTAACGAAAACTGATTTTGATAATAAAGTTTTATCATTTGAACGTGCTGTTGAATCGTGTAACTTGCCATCCATGGTGATTTGGTATAAGTAACTGAATAATAAAAAAAGATTTGATAGATGTCATCAAAACAAAATGGCCGCTATAGGCCGCCAAAATCTACCCGCGCTAATTGAAAAACCCTTTATATAAATAAATACAAAAACAAAAGGATTTAGGCGTCGAAGTATTTGTCTGCATCGCTGTCATCCGGAAACGTGCCCAGAAGACTGGCAGCATTGAAATTTAATATAAAATTTAATACAATAGCACCAAATATCAAAATTACGGAACGAAGCTCTCTTTACCTCCTAGGGTCCCCAATTTTTGACGAATCCTTTCCAAAGTTTATTGAAAAGACGATACAAAATAAAATTTTGTATCGTCTCTTCAATGCAATATAAAAAAAAAATGCGATGCAAAATTTTAACCATGTCTCGGAAAGACTTTTCAAAATTAACATACATTCGGCCTTCACACTCATTCGATAGGAACTGTTGCTTTGGGCCAAAATTGACACATAGCCTTCGCTCCTCTCATCTTTGGAAACATCCACAACTTTTAGAAAAAGTAGACCAAATTATTAGAGGCACACTATCTTCCATTCTAAATGTGGCCCTAGACGACCGAGCGTGGCAGCAAGCCACACTGCCCATTCGCCTGGGTGGTCTCGGCATCCGCAAAATTTCAAGTATAAGTTTACAGGCCTTCCTCTCCTCGGTCCACAGTACCGATAAATTAACCAGGAACATTTTATCTTCCTGACTTGTCGATTTTGAAGTACCATGTTTGACCGATGCGTAGAACGCTTGGAAAATGGCTTGTCCCAATACGGTTTTGCCCGACAACCTTTCCTCTCAGAAGCTGTGGGACGTGCCGCAGTATTACATGGAATAACCTTTTAAACACGTCACATAATACTGTTGAGCGTGCCCGTCTGCTGGCTGTGGGAGAATGGGAGTCAGGCTTGTGGCTTCTGGTGCTCCCGTCATCCACCATAGGCACTATGATGGATGACTCATCGTTTCGTCTCGCTACGTGTCTCCGCTTGGGCGCACCTTGTGTTGCTCCGCATCGGTGTCACTGCGGTGAAGCTGTCGACAGTCTCGGACACCATGGCCTGTCATGCTGCTGAAGCGCAGGTCACATAGCACGGCACGCCAGCATCAACGATATTATTCGTCGAGCCCTTGTCACCGCCGTCGTACCAGCGGAATTAGAACCAAACGGCTTGGTACGTGACGATGGGAAAAGACCAAACGGCATGACGTTGTTGCCTTGGAAGGTGGGTAGGCCTCTGTGTCGATACCCTTGCGCCATCTCATGTTCTTAGCACGGCGGGCTGTGCTAGCGCCACTGCTGCGACTGCTGAGATCCTCAAGCAGCGCAAATACTGTAACCTTATGGGTAACTACAGCTTTGAGCCGTTTGGGATCGAAACGCTCGGGTCATGGGGCCCGAGAGCGCGTCTCCTTTTTAATGAAATTTCTCGCCGGCTGATCGACACTTCACGTGACCAGAGGGCTGGGTCGTTCTTTGGCCAGCGATACGGACGAGTACTTTGATGCCTAAATTCTTTTGTTTTTATTTATTTATATAGTTAGTTAGTTCGTTCGTTTTTTTTTTTAAATTTAGTACCTACTTTAAATTGTCTGTTATTTACAAATTAATATTCTACTTCAATTTTGCATTCAAAAATGTTATGATAGCCATAATTAATTTGCTTTCCCGAATGCGCTCAAAACAATAAGCAAGCGAACAATGCATTTGGCAGTTCCAATACTCCGAATATATTATCTTTGACTCTCAATTGGAAGACACAAGTTGGGTACGACACATATTCTCAAACTTTACCTCCGAAGTTCGCCGGAAACTAGGCTATCGACGGAGCATCCGATCCAACTATCTACAAAGGAACGCCTAGAACTTCTCTAATGAGATGAATAATTAAACAGGCCAGTATATAGAAGCTAAATTAACGTATGTGATCACTGTTATATTCTTTTACTGGGACATTTTCTTTGTTCCGGCTGGCTGCTGGACTGACTTGATCAAAAGAATTTGTAGTGTGTTAATTAGCAAGTGTGCGATTGGTTTCTTTATCAGTTTGGTTGCCTGTTTTTAGTTTTACAGTGACCGCGTGTGGACCGACTTCCGACTTGGATATTACTTTTTTGCTTGTTAACTAACTTTATTAAAATATTTTTTTCTAGTTTGACTCACGCTTGGTGTGCCCTTGATTTAGAATTCCGTTCGAATACTAACTAGGAACTAGCCAGCGAAATTAAGATTTAGATACAGTAGGCCGTATGTCAGTGACAATGAAACCAGTATAAGCTGTCCTCTTATTCTAAAACTTCAGAACAAAAAACTTTCAAACTTATTTGAAGTACGATTTGGTATAATGATCACCAAAATGAAACTCGCATTTTAATGTAAAATTATAACCAAAGTTTTAACACTTTGCTATCCTATTTAAGTAAAATGACTCCAAGTAAATCATGAGTAACTCAAAAATAGTAAATGATCACCAAAATTAAACCAACATTTTAAAGTAAAATTATAACCAAAGTTTTTAAATTCTGCTATCCTATTTAAGCAAAATGAGTCCAAATAAATGATTGTTATCCCAAAAGTAGTTTTTTTGGCATGTATTTAACGCGGCGACAGATTAATCTGAATTTGGGATTAAAAAATAATTAAAGACGGTAGCAAAAATAGTAGGTTGGCAGCTACTGACGGCGGATGAAAAGTAGAAAATGGGCATTCTTAAATTAAACAACGAGGTTGTATATCAAGTACACTAATTATTATCTTTAATAATAATAAGGCGTAGTCGACGTCGACTATTTCTATCTGCAGGGTTTAAAGGAACCTAACACGAAGCGGATGACGGGGGCTCGTTCGCTCGCTCCGCTAGCTCACTTGAGCCCCCGTCATCCCCTTCGAACCTAACCTGTCCGTGTCGGGGTGCCCCAAGTCACGAGCTCGCTTCGCTCGCTCTTGCATCCTAAGTTCTCAAGTTCAATCTTGTGTTTTTCTGGGAATGAGTCTTCAGAGATGCCTATAGTTGCCTATAATACAGTTTGTTATCCCACTGTTAATATTAGTCGCCATGTCATTATTTTTAGTAGCAAATAGATAGTCGCCCTTTTAAGTTGTTAGTCGCATGGAAAATAATATTCCGTTTTTTTTAGTAGATTTGGTGATCATTTACTAAATTTGGTGGTCGAATACAATTTAAAGTGGAGTCGTGACTAAAATAGCTGGTACTATTGTATTTTTAGACTTTATTTTTCTGGTGTTAAGTAGATATTTTTGGTTACAAAACTAAGGGTATCAAAGCATTTTATGGTGGTCATTATAATTATCCCCATTTGGTATTATGTAACGTGCACTTAGGTGTCAAAGGATTGCTTTGGCACTCGTACTTGGATTACCCTGTATCACAAATGTCATCACCTTCCTCCGAACCCACTTGGATAGTTCTTAACTTAACTTGATTTATTTATGCAGAGCCATCCAGTCAACTTAAGCTGTAAGCACAACATGAATCCCAGTTTCCAACTACACCAATAAAAATATAATTCAATGAATCCTAACAGAAGTGCGGTCAACATAACGAGGGCTTAAGGAGAAAAATCACAAGAGTTTTGAACATAAAATGTTTGCCATTCATTTTCCTGGACTTAAATGGTTAATTACCAGGGTTGTTATTGCCACAAACAAGTAATTCCAGTTTTGAATCGTAAAATATTAAATTAATAAGCGATATCAAAAGGATATCTTGAATTGGTGTGGTTTTTTTTTTAGTGTTTCCAACTTGAGAAAATGTTAAATCATCTCTGGTATGTAGGTGGGGTTGACGTCAATCCATACCATCCATCATCCACCATTACTCATAATCAGCCTCCTTTCTATGAGAGGCCCTAATCCACCACGCGGGCCCAGTGTGGGTTGGCCGATGTCACTTGTCTTCGTATTTATGGTTCTAGGTCATGCCGGCTTCCAGCAGTGGTGATAAAATAAATTAATAATTCGTAAGACGTGACCGTTATCACTGAACCAAAACTGCTCTCATACTATCCATACTGATATTATAAACACAAAAGTAACTCTGTCTGTTACCACCTTTAAACCACTGGACCGATCGTTTTGACAGATAGCTACAGACGCCAGCACATAAAGCTACTTCGATCTGTCAAATTTCTTTGATAGATTTTCAACTTTATCGCTAAAGTATAAGGTTCAAAGTTGATTGCGAAAATTTGACAGTTTCGGGTAGCTTGATGTGTTGGTGTCTGTATCTGGAGAAGGACAAATGCTACTTTTTACTCTGGATCGCAGACGTAATCGCGGGCAATTGCTAGTAAATTAAACTTCTTATATGTATGTAACTATTAGACATTTCGCCATAAAGTTCTTGATCTCTCTTCGCTTGGCTCCGTGTATTCACCATAGCTCGCGATTTCGGCGGAGTATGAAATATCCAGCAGATTCGGCTGGAAGACCAAATTGTAGCGGAGGTAATGAAGAAATCAAGATGTAGTAACGATCTCAGTATAACTACAAACAAAAATGTCATCAAATACAAAAGATAATATGCAAATGATCGCGACGACAGATCGTGGTGGAGCACAATGAAAGGATAGCGGACTGTATAACAAGAAATATAATGAAGAAGAAAAGAAAGAAATTATAACGGTCGGTTGAAAGGTGCAAACATAGGTATATGAGACTCGCAATTAAGACGCGCAACCGCAGCCGTGCATGCAGGCGAGCAACAGCTGACTGTAGCTAGTCAGCTGATTGGCAAAAAACACAAAGTGGGCGGGCCTATCACTGAGCTATTTAGAATGTTTGAAAAAAAAAAAACAGTTTTTTAATTACGATGTTTGGATTTCGGTATTTGATGGTTTCAAAACTATATAATATATTGCCTATCATTTCATTTATGGTCGGCCCACATGGTATAATAATAATTAGATTGAAACTAATCTAATGGATACAATAAAACAAAATTGAAGTACCTATTAATGAATGAATTAGTCTTTGAATCAAAGAAAACTTTAAATACATAATATACATATACGGTAAAAGATAACCCGGGAACACACTCTCATAAAGTAATCGAATTTTTAGGACACTCTTCTTCACAATATATTTTCAAATCCTCTAGTTTTATTTTCTATACTCCCAACAGTCTATTTCCTTTAAACCTGAAATTTTATAATATTCAGATATCAAATTCTCCGCTATTCCTACCCAGAATAACAGAAAATAGAATTTCGGCAATACCCAAGGCAACTCCAATATATTTGTCTGTTTAGACACAAGTATATATAATCTGACCTATCTATATTTGAACAGCTTCCTTATAGAAATCTGCTGAACATGTATGTATACTCACACAGCGAACAGTACTTGCATGCGAATGAAAATCCAATATAATTAACCTACTTATTAGGTAAATGTTCAAGAAACCGAGACAAAGACATCTTTGTGCAGATATGTCCCTGTATGAAGATTTCCTCTCGTACAATTAGATACCTCTTCTTCTTCAGCCTTTTGCAACCCAATGCTGAGTGCATCCTGCAATGCACGCCACTCTTCTCTATCTCTAGCATTCCTAAGCCAGAGTCGTCCAGCAATCTTGACCAGGTCGTCGGTACACCTCATCGGCTGTCTGCCCACACTTCTACTACCAGGTCTCGGTATCCAGTCCAGCACTGTTCTAACCCATCTGCCATCTATTTTCGACCTTTGTGGCCCGTCCATTTCCACTTTCTTTGCGCAGTCACTGCGGCTATGTCGGTAAGATTTGTTCTTTTTCGAATTTCCGTGATTAGATACATAGTTCCGTCCAAAAAGCACTAAAATAAGGCTCAAAATCGTTGGAATAGATGACTGTTTCAATGGAGAGAAGAGCCTGCAGTTCATAATATTTATTTTAAATTATTCACAGTTTTCCTTTCATACTCAAAGAGGTTTATTTGATTTTGTTCTGTAGGTATCCCCGTATCCAGGAAACGTACGTACATTACGTTATTTGGAAAAACTCTGTTATATGTATTATCTGAGAGCATATTCACCACTTTACGTATCGTAAGCACGTCAGTAAAATATTCATGAGTAGTGCAAGCGGAGGGCCCAAGAAATTCACCTTTGTGTGTGAGACACCTTTTTAGGGGTGGGACATCTAATGCATTCACTTTTTCCATTGCCACAAACAAACATCACAGAGATTTCAAATTCGTATAGTAATTCAATTTTTCTCTTTTCATCTTTTCTTTTTTTGAGAGAATAATTTGGAAACTTTGGGAGAGGTCAAAAAAAATCCATGTTTTCTTAAGAAGATTTAAAGAATCTTTTATCATCATTGTTACTTTTTCACTATTTCACAGACAAACGAATATTTTTAAGGAAAATATAACGAAGATAAAACTCAGAAATATGACCGCAGAGTGAAATTATTCGGAATTTGAATGCCTATTGTTATCATCTGAGTAACATTGAATTTGTCATAGTGACAAGAGCTCGGGAAATTAACATCTGGGTTCTTTATTATGAAAACAAATAATAGTCAAATTTTACTTATGTTTTCCTATGAAATTACGAATAAAAGGCAGAAAAGTTAGTATTTATAAAACGATTGTTTGCTTTTTAAAAGTGACAGCACTGTCTTCATTTTTTCAACAGCAATATTTTAAAGCCGGCATTTGTTTTTATTTCAAACAACCGAATTCGTACGCAAGAAAATTTGACCCCCGATCCACCACGTCGCGTCACATATCCCGCACGCGCTTTTATGCCGCTTAGCGTTATTTCTGTCAGAAACTCTTAGGGAAGTGAATACTAAGGGTTGTAGCGTCATGTTAAATCGCCTAAAATCTCCCTCGAATTGGGCTATCTGCAAAAATAATTTTTCAAATCCGACTGGTAGTTCCAGAGATTAGCGCGTTCAAATAAAAAAAATAATAAAAAACCATAATAAAAAAAAATAATAAATAAAAAAAAATAAAAAATAATAAACAAATAAAAAAAAATAATAAAAAAATAATAAAATATATTAGTATAGTATAGATTGAAAGAGATAATTGAAAACATACCCTAGTTAAGACTAGAAAAAGGACAAGCTCTCACATAAGTTCTATGTAAGGCTACAAGACTACATAAGGGGATAATAACTCATGCGGCAAGGAATAATCCACCACAAAATTTAGTATGCAATCGACGTCTTATAGGAATCTGTATCTACATATTTGTGGCGAGGAGTTCATACCTCCGCCATGCTGCTTCGTTTTAATCCCAGGACAGTCTCAGGTGTTGGATTACTGCATCTCCAGCCAATATCGGGAAATAAGGGAGTGGGGTCGCAGATGCGCCGTATAAACACTATGTCGGGACTTTAATGAAGGTAAAAAAATGAAGCACATACACAAACATTTGAATTTTAAAATTGAAATGAATGGTAGTTTTAAAAATATGTGCGTTTCAATATTTTATCTTGCTTCGTTTGGTTTTACGAAAAGTTGGGAATAAAATAAGTTTTTTCCAAGTTTCGTGGTAATGAATTTTAAATGTGTTTGTAAAACATGTTCTTTCATCATAAATTTTTACTTTGTAAGCATACAGGTTTGTAGAACTGTGCCATCATACGGTGAAAAGTCGTAACTAACATTTTTATCAAAAAATAACCTGAATAAATTATTATTATTATATAGGTTCGAACTTGCCAAGAAATTGTATTCCTTTCTGTGTAGGTGATAAGCTTGTAATTCATTTGTAGCCAGAGTTACAAGTAATTAAAAGGGCATAAAGAAGGTAGCTGGGGTGGACTGGATGCGGAAGGCGGAGGACAGGGTGTTGTGGCGCAGTCTGAGAGAGAAAAGCTATAATTTTTAAATGCAATGAAAAGCTATAATTTTTACGTTAAGCCCTTTCTTATTAGTAAGCCAGTTTGCCTACTTGAAAAGCTATAACATTGGTTTTAGGCCACTTCATATTAGGTAATAGGTAACACGGGCTGGTGTCCGCAACTCCATAATATTTATCGATCGTGATTTCGATATCCTACAATCAAAAGCCGTAATGATTGTTACGGCTTTTCATCTTTGTATGTCAAACACAGATAAAAAGCCATAAAACTCCAACAGTGCGTGTTTCATGTCGTCAAAAGCCGAGTCAATTAAGGCCTTACTATTTAAAATAATAATTAAATAAAAGCTTCTGTATTAGCTTGAAAAGGCGTTATTTACAACTGTTAACAGAAAAGCTATAACTATGAATTTAAGGCTTTTCTACTTAGGGATTGAATGATATCATTATTTTTTACTAAAATGAAAGGGAAAATCAAGTTTAAAAAAAACTATTTAATAAATAAATAAAACTAGGTATTTTTAGAAAGCATATATTATTCAACAAATTATCATTAGAGTTTAATCAAGTGAAGTTGTTTCAAATCACACTTCAGACAAAGCGGTAATTCGGTTCGGTTTTTTTTATCACTCAAAATGCAATTTGAAGTAATTACGGCTATTCACCGTATGACGGCAGTATAACAATAGTTGAACCATAACCGAATAGAATGTTCATACAAAAAGCCTATATCCTTCTTTCTCAAGCGACTAGCTTAAGCCGCTGGTTGGGGAGTTGCTATGCCAGTCAATCATCCTGACACTTTCGAGTGACATTCAGCTACTCTTCTGCAGTTGATTCTATGTACCGATGCCGGATCCCTTCTTTTCACATAATGTTTTTTTTTATCCTAATATACTTTGGCATTACTATTTTGGTATAATAATAATTCGTGATAATTGTTTTTGGCATACCGTTTATGTTGGCATAATATGTTAGGTTAGGATAGAGAATTTATGCTTAATAAAATATGCGTATTGCGTAATATAATTACGATAAACAAAAGTATGCCGTGTTATATTATGTCTTAAAATTTTATCCACATGGATAGTGCTCCACCGATGCCTTAGTCTCTTACGATTTCTATATTTTCTAAATGTATAGTATAAACAAAGTCTCTTTTCATGTATGTTTGTGTGACCGCGTTGTTCTTCTAAACTACGCAACGGACTTTGATGCGGTTTTCACCATCATTAAGAAAATTTATACAGGGAAGTTTACCGTATATAATGCATTCATATTTTACTTAGAATTAGCACAGAAAGTATATTACATTGAATAATATTTAAATAATTTAAAAGCTAACAGTCTTAAAATAAATGGAGAGGGGAAGGCCAATAGGGCATCAAAAAATTCCTCCTCATCGTTGTCAACAGGAAAAGTGCCCAAAAGGCTGGCAGTACTCGTATTACTATGTTGTATGGCAAAGCTGATTCTTTGGCCAAAAAATTATAATTTGACAAGTTGCCACATTAGTAGATTGCATGCGGAGCAAAGACAGGTCACTAGTTTAGTATCAATAGTAAAAAATACAAGATGTAAACTTTCGTGTTGGAAATTTTAGGAGCACAGCTCCTATCCATGGAATTTCTCGTTACAAGACAATTCAAAAGTAAGTATATAAATCATTCTCAGCGCAGTGTAGGTTGAGATTCATGGCTGAATATTCCTGAGCCTGCTTCAATATTGACGTCATTATTGCCACACAGATCCGTGAATACGTCGTTATGTAATATTGTATCTCTGGCTAGTATTTGACCTTGAAAGTTATGCTCTTGTGTTGTATTGAAATTACTATTTCATTAGAATATTAGATCCTATTTGACGTCGCTCGAAATTAAAATACTCAGTGTCATAACATATTATTGTTCTATATTTATGGTGTACATACATAATAAAGAATATTCTATTCTGTTCTATATTATAGAAAAAGAAATTTTCCAGTTGTTTTCAAAGCTTATTACATTTTAAGGGCACTGTAGGTATTCGATAGACTACTAGCGCCCCGCGTTTTCATCTGCATGAATCTCAATCTAGTGCAAACATCCGGGTAAAAGTATGTGTCCTAATCCAAGCCATAGTCTACCCATGTGCCAAATTTATCCAAATCCTTCCAGCCATTTTAGCGTGAAAGCGTAACAAACAAACATACAAAAAATCAAATTTCCCTTTATATTATTCATCATCATCTGCCTAGCCTTTTCCCAACTATGTTGGGGTCGGCTTCCAGTCTAACCGGATGCAGCTGAATACCAGTATTTTTCATCGAGCGACTGCCTATATGACATCTACAGCCCAGTTACTGGGTAATACGATACCCCTAGGTAAGACTGGTTGTCAGATTTTCGGGCTTCTACTACCCGTAACGACTGTCAAAGATCTACGAATGACAGCCGGGACCAACGGCTTAACGTGCTTTCCGAGGCACGGAGGGGTCTCGGTATGTAAAGATGTTCACCCATCCACAGACCAACCGCGGCAAGCGTAGCTTAACCTGGTCTATCGACCTGTGCGGCTGTTATTATTTAGCCACGGGCCCCTCTATATTATTATAATTTAGAAATCGATCCGCGATCCCCTTACTGTCTCCCAGTACAACACAGACTCACAACACGAAACAATTGTATTTAAAACGGACGATAATTCAACCGACCTGATTACGTGAACAGCGTGAACTAAGTCCCGGCTTACCGCGGATTTGCAGGCACATCTGTGTCAGGGCCGATGCAGGTGATTAAAATCCCACTTGCCACACTTATTGTAGGTACCGTGGAAACTGCTAAACGTGATGTTACAAGTGTGTTCAGCTGTTTATTGTCACTTAGTAACCTTAATCCACGTTTTGAGGCATCTTAGCGAATTTTGGATCTTGTTTCTGGTGAAATCTTGGGATGCTCTAGTTTCGTTAATGTGTTTTCCTAGCGTTATGTTGGGAGCTTTATTTTTAGTAAGTGTCGAAGAGTGTAGTCGTTGAGATAGTACTTTGTGTTAGAAATTGATAGTAATTTTCTAAACTATGTATAGCTAAGACGAAACGTGTGGAATATGTGGTTGAATATTCAAAGCGATATAATTGAAGGTTCTGCCAACAATGATTGAGTAAAATGTTTTCGGAAACAGCAGCTTCAGCTAACAAAGCCTTTTCAACGAAAACTTTTGTACGTAAAGTTTTATCCAGATTTTTCTATAACAACTGTCATCGAATGGAAATCAAACAATGGACTTTTCACATCAATATTTCAACTAAAATGTTCCAATATTTATTTTGCATTGGCAATTTTGAGTTCTTTTTTTTCAGTTCTGATATAAGCAACTGTCAAAGACAAAAACTTTCATTGAATTTTCCCACTAGGTACACATGGACAGTTTTCCATGTATTTACGTTCGTTTGGTCGCAATTTACTGCTATTCCAAATATTTTCAAAACTTGCGCTATTCTATGGGCAGATTTTAACCGCTTTTCAATACAGTATCGGTGCGAATTCGCTCACATTCATTTCGTCCGTGGCATTCGTCGGATTGCATCGCAACGGCAAATGGTTGCAAACAGATAATAAATTCGGGATTACCACGGATTTCGTAGCGCCATCTGGCGGCCGCAGCCGTAGCCCCGTTGAAAAGTGATTCGGACGCTATCCTGACATCGCTCTCGTGTAAATTATGTAATTCACGTGCCTATTCCAATACATTCAAAAGGTTTTTTTTTTTAATTTTTCGGATGTTGTTTTTTTTTTGTTGAGGATTATTGGGTAGGTTTTCCATTTCATATAACCTCGCTGGTGTTGGTACAGTTTTTGAATTTGGTGAAGTGTTCTGTATCAGTGTAGATTGTTTTTGGGCAGTTGGTAACACTGGGCAGTTGAAAAAGTCAATGGAGCGCTTAGGTGCTAACGGTTTGACTTTACGAGTAGATAGAGATACTTCTAACCAAGCCCAGCAGATGGTTTTTGCTATTTGTTAACTTTACTTTTTATTTTATTTATTAAATAGGAACAACAAACAGCTACATCATTGATTCCCAAGGTGGTCCAGATGGACCTCCAGCGGTCCACGGGAGACTCGACGGGGGTCTACGTTAGATCTAATCTTCACATTTTTGTCGAGTTTTGGGAATATGGTAGAATTGTAGCTGCAGGGAATCCACCGGAACCAGCAAAATTTTTTTAAAGTGGTATCATCATCTGCCTAACCTTTTCCCAGCTATGCCAGGGTCAGCTTCCAGTCTAACCGGATGCAGCTGAATACCAGTATTTTATATGGTGCGACTGCCTATCTGATCTCCACAACCCATTTACTGGGTAATACGATACCCCTTGGTAAGACTGGTTGTCAGACATCGGGCTTCTGACTACCCATAACGACTGTCAAAGATCCACGAATAACAGCTGGGATCAACGGCTTAACGTGCTTTCCGAGGCACGGAGGGGTCTTGGTATGTGAAGATGGTCACCCATCGACGGACCAACCGCGACAATCGTAGCTTAACCTGATCGATCGACCCGTGCGGCTGTTATTACTTAGCCTACAGATTACCATTAATAAATAAAATTTTACTCAGCTTAATAACGAGAATTTTAAGCAGATATTATGACAGACTACAATATGGAACATAATTAACGGAGGACCTAATACACGACATTTGAATAAAGTAACTTCATCGCTGTTTTTTTTTTTTGTTGTAGGATAAGTAAAATAAAGGCACTAGTAGTTTAAGGTCCAACCTGTAACAATATACTATGTTGTAAATTAGTGTAAGTAAGACGTTGTTATTTAGGAGAAATCAACAGACCCCCAAAATACAGGCATTCCTTGCCTAGTTTGGGGTTCTATGGTCTCAACTAAATACAATTACCCATAGATTAGAATATATAACAATTTTGTACACAAGTTTTTGTTCATGGCTTTACTATGTATGTACCTATAATTCCTACTTTGTTTAGCTTTTTTGCGTAATTTGATATTATTTGTGCATCAATAAACATTTTATTATTATTAATTAGACATTTGAGTAAAGAGCATAATACAATGGACCTAAGCATGACCTAAACTTATTTTTTTTAAGTTAACTATTATTACTAAGAAAATCTTGTTGACCCTAGCATGACTTTATGCATATGAAATTGAGTTTTATTGCCTTGAAATAAGGAATAGAATAGAATAGAATACTCTTTATGAAGGTTTTAAGGTTTGTTGTTTGTTGGGTTGGTTTTTAAGGTTTAATTTTTTTGGTTCAATCGGTGGTCAGTATGGCAAAATACATATTTTTTGAGAAAAATACGTAAGTATATTGAAATATAGGTACTGAAATCGAGTCAGTAGTCAATGATGAACAAACTACTTTCAGGACTTGCGTTTATTCTGTTACATCTTGTATGTATATAGTAAGTTATTATTGTAAACGTTATTATTGTTTATTTTATTCATTCACGCAAATCTTACCTACAACTACCATTACAGATCTGCGATCCAATGCGATAGAGTTGTCGATAGTAGGTACGACTAAGGACCAGCGGAATAGAGATCTCGACATCAGACAAGATCACCTCAGTGTAAACCACCTTCATGCACACAATATCATTACCACAATGGTATTCTAACGTTGCCGCACTGTGCACGTATCTGCACAGTTAAGGTAGGTCACATTAGCCACAAGTCCGTAACATATATACTTAGTTGTCGGAAACAAAAACAGTCACTCACAAAATTCGGCATGTAAACGACCATTATTACAAAAATGCCACGTTTTTAAAACTACACGTAAATTAAAAGCAATTTCCACAACTTACGAAGCTTGTAAGAAATTCCTCTCATCCCATTTTCATGACAATATCCAACAAAGAATTTACTTAATGACAACTTACAAACTCATGTTGTAGAAAGTGCAATCGTAAAAGTTCTTTTGTGGGGCTAAATGGGACGTTTTAAGTGAGTACCGCTTTAAGAACTATTGTCTCTATGCAGAGTCTGTTCAGTTTGGATAGTAACAGGCTATCGAGCGAGCGATCCATTTGCTGGGAGCACGAGGTCGTTATACGTCGGTACTTTTGTTAATGCACGAGATTCGTGCACGTATGAAAATTATACTCGTACCTGTACAAGGTACCGTCAGAAGCAAAAATATATTATACCACACTCTGTACATATTTTTGCTTCTAACTATACCGTGTGAACCTACGGGAAACGCGAATTCAGCACTTAATTCTAGACCCCTTAACGTATAAATTTTTCGTCTGTTATCAAAAAAAAAAAAATCTGCCGTTTCATAGAAAAGTGCACCTACGTGGTCAAAATGTAATTGAAAAGCAATTTCTTTTTACAATAGCCGATGAAAAAATTTCAGCGCAGAGGGTTTAGAGTCATGTATTGATTTAATGATAACAGGTTGTACGTTGATGTGGGATGCCACCCTGTAGATTCACCTCAAAAGTGACTTTCTCATTTAGCATCGGTTTATTATTCGTATGATTTACAAAAGCAAATGAGGTAAGATGCAAAGGCACGACACCGCATATATAGGTAGATGGATAGATAGAATATGATTTATTGTATCTACAAGATACAAATTTAACAAAGGTCACTTACTTAACCATTAATTTTCATACTACGTACGCCAGCACATCAAGCTACCCGAAACTGTCGAATTTCCCCAATCAACTTTGAACCATATACTTTAGATACAGTTGAAAATCTATTAAAGAAATTTGACAGATTGTAGTAGCTTCATATGCTGGCGTCTGTACAAAGGTGGTTCGATCAACTCTAGAAGAAAATTGTCGTTGAATTTCAATTCAATAAGTGTGCCGACCTAGACATATATTTTTGCCTATGACAGTACATGTAGGTAGGTGGTATAGTTATTTGTGAAGTATCACTGCATGTTTGCAAACAAAGCTTGTCAGTTTCGTTATTTTTTCGTGTTCTATTCGGTTCTAAATGTTGAGAACTGCTGTTCTCAAGATTACGAATACCCTGAATCCAAGTAAACGCAGCAGCGCTTAGTTAGATTCGGGGTATTCGCAAAAACTTTTACGAAATACGTTTTTAGTTTATCAAATAAATCTATTTTACGAGTATCCCTTCGTGTGCCGGAAACGTAGATCCACGCGAGACACAATTACTTTTTAATTGTGTCTGTAATTACGGCATTCAACCGGTTATTGAACCAACAACGTATTACTAATAAGGTAATAGTTTCGATTGGTATAACATAACGTAATTGTAACAACACGCCTGTATTATTTGAAAGGCTAGGCAGAGGTGTATCTCTAGTTGACTCATATTTCACGAGTTATTTGTGTATGTCCCATGTAATAGGGCGCAGTTCCATTGCCATCAACCGGTCACGAATTTAGATTACGGCATGCTAATTAAAAACTTCTGATGGAAAAAAAAGTGTGCATTTCACACGCCATAGAAGTGAAACCTTCAAAAATGTTAACTTCATGATAATGAGATGAATGTTTCAGGAGTATCATAATTGTAGGGTTTACAATATTCTGCATTCGTTTTCGGCATACTTGAAAAATCACTTCATTAAAATAAAATAAAATATTCGTGTAAACGATACACGTGTACAATACACCACGGTTGTTATGATGCTTTTACCCAAGCTTCGTAATACGCAGGAGCGCACACACGTACTAAGACACGTACAACGCTCGGACCCAAGCGTCGTGCGTAGCAAGTACCACCACTGTCAGCGTATTAGGTTTCTGCTTGAAGGCGCCCAAAGCAGTACCGACAATCTACGAAGACTTACGAATATTCCGGAACGTATGAAGATGAGAGAGGGTACGGACAGCGCACAAAGAGGAGATCGCAAATATAAGAAGCACTGTATAATGCCTTCTAGCTCATTCTCTCGCACGTTAATTTCTATAGATGTATGTGTTTATCTCTTTTTACTGTCCCTTTTTCGTTTCATTGAGTTTCAAATCACAACGATGCTAAAGAAGTTTTCAGTTCAAAAATCCAATATTATTGGTACAGACGCCAGCACATCAAGCTACCCAAAACTGTCAAATTTTCCTGACCAACTTTGAACCTTAAGTTTTAGTGATAAAATTAAAAATCTGTTAACGACATTTGGCAGATTGTAGTAGCTTGATGTGCTGACGTCTGTACATACCATCACTTCTGTAATCCCAGAAGGCTTAGGCAGAGGTGTACCTACCTATAGTAGGTACACCCTCATTTTGGGTTCAGACCCGTGCTTCAGCTAGGTTCTCCACCTGGATGAAGCACGGGGACCTAAGATTACTTACAAGCCTTTGTGGTACACAGAATAGGTTTAGTATTATTTGTAAACCTTTGCGGTGCATAAGATTTATGAAAAATCAATCAACACAGCTTCAGAGAGAAAAAGACCATTTTATTTTACTTTCGCAAATGTAATTAATTAATAATGAAATTTCTTTGGGCCGTTTTTTAGACAAAAATGCGTTAAAATAAATCCTATCTATTATATATATATAAATTTATTATTAATTTATAAATTATGTATTTTTCTTAATTACTTGACTGTACTGATCATCAGTTGGAGCACGGGTCCGGACCCCTCATTTTAACAGTTATTTTTAAGTCCCACGTAATAGGTAGTGGGCCTATAATTATTATTAGCGAATGTAAAAAATATATAAGCTTCCCCTAAAATCTACGTCTAATACGATTTACCCAATTTAACATCAAATTACTTTCTTTAACTTACTTCATACAAAATTAACTAAATCTCACTAATAAACAAACATAACGATAAGTCAAAACCCATAAAGACTCCCCTAAGAAAGAAAAAAAAAAGCATACCATTCTAAATTCATACAGGCACGCAAATGTGAGGTCGCATAATTCAGTAGCGAGTGCTAGCACCCAAGGTTTATGACGTCTGGTCGTCCCCTAGTGTCATGATGTCGTCCACTGACGCGAACATCAAATAAAGTTGTTTTACTTACTTATCTGACTGTGAGGGTATCTCGGAGGGTGCATTAATGACCTTGCTTCTTTCACCCGCTGCAAACACTCCGATGTACTTAGACACACAGAATAGACAGTGTTTTTAGGGTTGTGAATGGTAGAATTGAAAGCCTCAATGTATCGCTACGTTTGTGTAGAATAGGTAGTTACTACAGTCAGCCACAGGTGCTCAACCGTTTTCGAACATTTAATTACGGCGCGGGCGAATTAAAAGGCACACTTGAAAGTTGTTAAGTGTTCATTGGAATAGTTTTGATTATGTCCACAGAACAGTGGTGGTCCAGTGGTGATGGTCCCGACATACGAGTTGTAGGTCGTTGGTTATAACCCAGTCAGGCGCGATAGTCGACGTACGCATGGACGTAAAAATATCCAGTGAATCCAGTGCGCGATAAATTCCCGCCGCCGCAAAAACGCGCCCGGTGCGCATCTGGATTTACTTTGTGTAATTTATTTCATCACCACCATTCTCAAAACGGTGAAGGAAAACATCGTGAGGAAACCGGTATGTCCTAGAACCAAACGTTCGAAGACATGTGACATTTATCAACTCGCTTCAGGCCCGCGTGGCGGATTACAGACCACTCTCTCTCAAAAAGGCCGGTATTCCAGCAGTGGGAACCTTATAGGGTGATTATGTGTGTATATATGTATTTGTACAGGTATCCACAGAAGAATTCGTGTAATTGATCTATTATAATGATTAAATGGACAGGGTGTTGTGGCGCAGTCTGGGAGAGGCCTATGTCCAGCAGTGGACTGCGATAGGCTGAGTTGATTGATTGAATGATTAAATGTATGTATTGAAGGTTCAAAATGTGCTGTTAGCGAATGTACGGATCCCTCAGTGTTTCTGAAACACACTTCACTTTCTTACCTTTTTGCACCCTTATCAAGGTTTATACCTAATGTGTTTGTTATGAAAGAGAATTTTCTTTAGAGAAGATATATTTCACGTGAAATGTATGAATAACAGTCATGTTGTTTGGGTGCAAGAAACTGTTCTGTTAAAATAAACAGCTCAGATTTTTATGCTTGCACAAGCATTTCAAAATACATTTTTGCTAACGTTTTTGCGCTTTTGTTACACACGTCATCTCGACATGTTCTATTAATCTTTGTAGAAGTGGTTATTATAATGTTTTCATTATTTTCAAATGTGGCGAAAAACAACATTTTTGTACCATAGTTTAAATAAACTACCCCGTTGGACTAGCGGTCGCAAGCAGACTGCTGAACATGAGGTCCTGGGTTCGATTCCCAGGAAAATGTTATTGGATTTTTTGGGATGGTGTGACCGTCCATCTCATACTCCTATTTAATAACAAAATATTATATTTATTTTGAAACCAGCATATGGCTCGGGCCACTGAGGAACACATACATTCTCCATTTAATGGGAAACAAACTGTAACTGTAGACGGACAGGACGAATGTAATAATTCAACAAATTATAAAGAACTGAGTAAAACATCCAATTTTTAATCTTAACAAACAATACGAGTCCCTTATCTGGCGATCATAAGATTGGCCGACGGAATGCCTAAGCGAACCCTTAAAACAATGGAGAAATTGTATTATTTATATTATATTATTTATTGTGTGTTCTGCGAAAGTGTGGAAGATGGGGCTGAGCGTAGTGTTTTTGGGAATTTTGGGGACTGATGTATTAAGTCAGGGGCAGTTGGTTCGAGACCACGAGAGTGAGCGTTTGACGGAGGCTAGGCTAGCAAAGTTAGAACTTAGTCAATAGCAATGAATCTGTGTGTCTGTTGAGAGATCGTGACGGCGAGAGTGTTTGGTAATACGTTAAATAATAAGTGTTATTTTAGAACCGGTTATATTAGTCTACTATTAATGTAAATAGCGTGTAAGGCGCGTGAATGTCAGTGAGTGTGTTTGTGAACGATTGGGTGTGTTGAATATTTTATCCCTCCTTGTTCCTTTCTATGACATTGTCGGGGTATCCTTCACGTGCGTTGGGTTCTAGGGAGTCAGAGGAAGCCTTCTATAGGGTCTGACGTTTACCAACAAACCGTAGACAACCAAAACCAAGACTTGACACTGACGCTGGTCACACTGCCGATGAACCAAATTAATACTCGCAACTCGCTAGGGCCTATTTGAGCTATAATTCTACTCTGTGGTTGTTTCGACCACCAACCAACCAAAAGTTAGTGAATAATTACCTTCTCCCTATGGAATGACGAACTGCAGGATATTTTGCATTGCTTTTGATGTACACACACTTTTTGGGAGGGGGTAGGGTTCATGAGGTTCCCCTAAACTGGGTTGATAATTCGTTTTAAGGAACGCTAGTTATCATGTCTCGTTAAACCACATCCAGTTTTCGGGCCTCTCACAAATTATTAGCGAGACATGTAATTTGGATGCTCAGATAGAAACGACCCGTTGCTGGACGAGGATGGTCGCACGGCTGCCGATTACATTGCAAGCATCCTCTCTATGGAGTAGATTAACGAAGTAAGAAGTGACTTTGGAATAACTTCTTCGGCGTATAGCAGGAGTAATCGTAAAGAATTCTGCAACCGACTGACTATGCGGTACGCTTGTGCTAGTTTGTGTTTATTTATTTATTTATTTATTTAATCATGGAAGACTTACAGCTAAAAAAACTGAATTACAAGGCAACTATAGTAGCAGGAAGCCAATTACAACGCGTATTTATCACGTATAGAAATAGACTGGAAAATAATTGAGCATACAACAGCAATACGTAAAACATTGAGGTCAACATTGAGGGTTGTCTTAGTAAAGGGTGATTAGACCCCTGTAAGGGGTTCATTACAATAGTCCACGTCCAGTAATACTGGAATGTGTCTCGCTCAATGGCAGTTGGACTCCGCAGTACTATGTCTTAGAATTGAGTAAGACATGCTTGTAGAGGTTAGGGACTTGTCTTGTTAGAATCGTAGCTGTGTTCTTGGTGGTCCTATACGTTCAGGTCTAGCCATAGACATACACTGTCAGCTACTTTAAAGTAGCCCCACTACGCTTGGGGTGGGTTTGTACATGGAGAGAAAATTCTTAGAAAAATTACTGTGCTCGTCACTGTAAAGTGAGAGCAAGTGACATCTACAGAAAATTTTCTGAGTGAGATTGGGAAAAATTCAATATTTGTCCAATAAATTTTACTGTACTTACAGCATAATATTTTTTACTGTGCTAGCATGGTCATTTTTCTTACCATTCAAATGCACTCAGATTATGAGACAGCACAGTAATTTTTCTAAGATTTTTCTCTCCGTGTAGTGTATTGTAAGGAAATGAATTAACGTAACTTTAAATAATGTTCTCCCCAATACAGCCGTTACGTGTCAATCACCCTTTTGTAGTTCTCTCTTGTCATCTAACTTTCATAATCAAAAGAAAAGTAGATTTCCTTTCCTTAATTGTTTATCTATGAATTCCCAATCTTATTTTAAGTATATTGAAATTGTTTCCTTGTCCTCCAGCTTTCTAAATCGGGACAAAGCAAAACACTTCTTGGGAATTCATTACAATCGGTGTGGGAGTGTTCAGCCTGGAGACGAGCTCTACAGAGCCGTACGGGGTGGGGTATGGCTCTTCCCCCAAAAGGGGGAACCGACCTAAATACTAATATTAAATTGATTAGGAAAAACGAAAATTTTATCAGCCTTGGGTATTTTAGGAACAGTCACAATGGCAATAAGCTCGCCCTCTATTAGATGAGACTTAAAATGGGCAAAATGTGGGTGTACTATAGGTACACCCTTGCCGAACCCTTTGGGGATTACAGGCATGCTATTTTGTTATGATTTTATAAAAATACAGAACATATCAATGCTATCAAAAACATAAATGTGAAATGAGAGCCAAGTTCAATATTATGATATATGGTTTGGTTGTTGACTTCAACGACAAAAGAAGTGAGATCTAAATTTGGGTGCCAAGTTCAATGGTCAGTCCTGAAAATTTATAACAACATAAAATATTTTATAACAACTTAAAATATGATTTCTTCGTATAATTTAGGATAATATATTGAAGCCTAAGGTCTGACTTGGCTGTCAGTGATAAAAATGACGATTTTTGGGATGTTAGTATCTAAAAATAACCGTTTGAGTTGTGTTTATGAAATTCGGAGAACATATGTATCTCGCAAGTTTCAATATATGAACCAAATTTGACATGTTTATGTGAAATAGTTTTTGAGTTATGAGCGGATCAAAAGTGGCTCCAAATGGTTCGCGTAATATTACACATGGAGCTGCTCGCCAGTTCTGTTAGCTTGAACTTGGCTTTACACGCTACCGCGTGTAAAGCCAAAAGAGAAGAAGAAAGAGAACAAAAAAGATCTTGAACAAAAAAGAGAAGTCACGGGCGTTACAATATTATTTCTCCCGTACTCACTGAACTTGAATTTCACAGCTGTAACCGTGCATAATAATGGTTTATCTCAAGGATTATTAATTTTACAGTATTCTGAGTATAACGCCGTAACAACCACTTGTAAAATGGCTGCGGGCTTGTGGCTGACCGCAACCCGCCCTGTGCCAACAATCTCGACGATGCGAATGGCATGGCTTAACTGCCAGAGCCATCTATAAATAGCTTGATATTATATTCGTCTGGGATCTTAGAGCTTTTTGAGATGGAACTGGTTTCTTGTGCAGCTTCTAGGAATATGGTGTTTTTATTTTAGACATAATTATATGTATATAGGAAGCCGTGTCATTAGGGAAGTAAAAAGTTCATAAGAATTTGTAATCTTTACCCCAGCATGAATATGCGTAAATGAGATTATTTAATTACTATAGTAACTAACAAGAGAGAGACTAACAAGAGAGGAACCTCTCTTGTGTCTGTAACAAAACGTTCCTCAAAAGACTATTTCAGGTACAAAGGTACGATGTGTCAAATTTCTTTAATAGATTTTCAACTTTATCGCTAAAGCATAAGGTTCAAGATTGACTGGGAAAATTTGACAGTTTCGGGTATGATCTGACCAAGATTATGTCTGAACGTTAAAAGTGACTTTGACCCTTAAGTTTGTTTCGCCATTTATTCTCAGGCTGGGGTAGTTAGGAAATACCGACTTCATCTATACTGGGCCGCAAAGAAAGCGGGTCGGAAACAAAAACATCAATAACATCCAAAATACTGGAGCTGGCTTTATGAAATAAATACTGTATTATAGACAATTTTATAGTACCTAAATCAATGCCATAAAAGTTTAAGATTATAAAATCTATTTTGAATAAGAGTAAGATAAGTAAAAATGATCATTTTCACTAGATTTAGAATAATGTTCTACGGTATCAAATATGCAATTTTTACACATTTTTGTATTTTGTGTTACCACCACAAGCTTTTAATACAGCTGTTATACGTTTTGGTATGCTTTCCACCAGATTTCCGAGCCGATGCTGAGGAATATTCTTCCATTCCTCTATCAGTACTTCTTTCAAATCACGAAGCATGATTTGAGAGGAATTTCGCTGGCTGCCTCGTCCCAGTACATCCCAGGCATGCTCGATAGAGTTCAAGTCTGGACTGCGTGCTGGCCACTCCATGCGTGTGATAGCGACATCTTCAAGGTAGACAAGCACTATCCGAGCTGTATGGGGACGAGCGTTATCCTGCATAAAGATGGCGTTCTCGCCCATGTTTACTAAAAATGGCCCAACATACTCATTCAAGATTTCATTCACGTATCTTTCTGCAGTTAAAGTGCCATTTTCTATTACCACTAGCACGGAGCTTTCGGAAGAAATTCAAGCCCACACGTGTATGGAGCCTCCGCCGTATGGCACTTTCTCTTCAATGCAAGCTTGTTTGTAGCGCTCTCCTGGTCTTCTGTATACTCTTTGGCCTTCCATCATACGTGTATAGCATGAACCTTGACTTGTCCCCACACATTACTCTTTATCAGTCATGCAGAGTCCAAATCATGTGTTTTCTAGCATAACTCAGCATCACATGCACACAGCATGACAGATTTTCGATGCTGCCTTTCGAGTTTTGAACCATTTGCAGGTCGAAACAGCTTCAAGTTTGATTCAGCAAGATTCCGCCCAACTACTCGAATTGCTCCCTTCAGCACGTGAAAGGTGATTTTTAACTTCAACAGCCGTTGAAATCGATTTCTCAACATTGTTGACACCATATATCGATCCTACCGCGCTGTCATGCACATGTTTCGGCCTCTTCCTGGTCTGCGAATATTGGATCCAGATTTTTCAAATCGCTGGAGCACTCTTTGAACGGTTGAAAGCGACACACTAACAGTTCTCCCTGTATAACGCTGACTGCGCCCATCTTCAAGCATTGTCAGAATTCTGGTACACTTTTCAGGGGTAAGTGGGATGTTTGTAATTGAATTTGATCAGAATAATGAATTTATGCACAAAAATGCCATATTTATAAACATAAACAAAATTTAAATAAATCGTTTCAAAGTTGTTCAAATTTTAAAAATCGTCTTTATTTTTTATAAATGGTTTTAATAATTACAATAACAAGATTGCTCAAATATTTTAAAAGTTGTTGCATTTTTTATAACTGACCCGCTTTCTTTGCGGGTCAGTGTAGCTTTTTTTTTTAAATAAATTTACGCGTAAACGCGATTCCGATATCCTAATTACAGAATAAACAATTTTATTTCATTTATTCTGTAAGTTGCAGACTCTTCATCACAAACAATTTATTATGAAGTGTGTGAGTGTGATCATCGTCATCAAAATAATTATTGTCAGAATACCGACATAGCACAGATAAAAATAGCATTTTATTTTCAGAATTACATTTAATTGCGTGAAATATCATTAAAATAAATATTAATTCCATTGTTTATTTACACGTAATGTCCATATTACGCAGTCATAATCCCGTATTATCGTTGTCATAAAATCCCAGATTATGGTTCATAACTCACGCCATACATTAATTGTGCAGTGAATAAGTAAACTTGCGCTGGCATAGTGATCGTGATAATGAGACAGTTAAACATAACGATTCATCATCAAATCGAGATAGTTAGCTGCTATACCTTCCATCGTAAAAAGGAATTTCGTGATGGACTGGAGTATACATTAAGTCATTTAAATTTGACGAACTTAAGCTCAATTTAGAAAAACTTTCGCAATGAGCAACCCCTACGGTGTGAAAAATGGTACTTAAGCAAAATACTGAACTCAATGAGTCTGTTTGAAATTGAGTATTTAAACTCTTGAAAACCAATTTCAACAAAAAACATTTTAGTATGTTATTACCTGAAAGCCTCGTTAGTCTCGTGGTCGCTGCGAAGTGCAACTGCTGAGCGTGGGGTTTGGGTTCGATTCCCGGACAAAATTTTATTGGGCTTTTCCATTAATAATTTCTCAGTTCTCACTGACATGTTACTATTACAACGTGTAACGTCAAATGCGCAAAACCTGAAAATAGTTTGATCTGAATAACGAGCAGAATTAATTGAACCACTTTTTAATATAGATCACATTTTTCAAAAAAATCTTCATTAAAAACGTTGCCGTGTCTATTTATTAACCGGTGACGACTCCTCCCTCGATAAAGCGTCGTCGCAGACGCAAGAAACGATCAGAATGGCCAGTAAAACTAAAACAGCACATAAAACCTTTACAATTTTTTTTTAATGACTTATTTTCTCTGAGGTCAATTGAAATAAAAATCAGTTGGGGTGTCTGAGGTTTTACGCATTTGACGTTACACGTTATATAATTTGATAAATACTTGATATTTAAATTTAATACTTAACTATGATTTATTACCAATTGTAGTAGCGTCATTTATTTAATTCATGTAATCAATAATTTTGCATGCTAGTTTTAGCGAATTGTTTTAGAAACTGTTTAAAAAAAACCCGACCATCTGTAATGTACTACAAATCTTTCAAATAAATTTCATTTCATTTCAGTAACAGCTCGGAGTTTGGAAGTTGGTGGTGTGATACCCCGATGCCTCGGAAAGCACGTTAAGCCGCTAGTCCTGCAATCTCTCCAGTCGAGTCAGCTTGCCTTCCCATCGGACTATGAGAGTGAGGGGAGATTGGGTGCACCTGTGTCTGCTTCCATATACAGCATGTTTTTTTTACCGTCTCCAAATTTTTACAGGATGTTCTACCCATGAATATGAACAACTTTCACTATGGAATCAACTCTGACACACGAAAAAAAATCAGCTGTGTCATACATTTTGGTCAAGTAGGTATTAAACTTTAGTATTAAACAGCTGATTTTTTTTCGTGATTTCAGAGTTGGACCCATAGTGAATGTTGTTCACAGTCACGAGTAGAACACCCTGAAAAAATTTGGAGCCTGTAAAAAAAACATCCAGTATAGCACTAAGAGCATCCAGTATAGCACTAAAAGTGGTTTAGGGCGGAAGTTTTTGGGGATAGTTTAACGTAATTTAGACCTTCAAAAAGTGCTGATTCTCAGCTTGGTTTCAATAAATGACGTTTGATTAGATTATTTTTTTGCCTGAAAGCTATAACCACCACACAACACAGAATCCAATAAAAGTAATAGTTTTTCTTTTATCTTCGTTATACATACTACTACCGTGAATTTTTTCACTTGACTCTAACAAAAATTAGCACTTTAAAGCTCAATACTTCACAAACGGATCCCTGAGTCGAAAAATGGTTTTTATAAACCCGCAATAGTTTTGAAAGACTATCCAACGATATCCCACACAGTGGGGTAGATGAGAAAAAAAAACATCCCCACTTTACGTATACAGCAGATACTCTAAAAAATGTTTTTTTCATGATTTTATTTTACGACTTTGTCAGCGTGATTAATATGTATATTCATGCCAAATTATAGCTTTCTAGTACTAAGAGTCTAAGAGCCAAGCAGCGGATGGACGGACGGACGGACTACAACTGACAGAAGGACATGGCGAAACTATAATGGAGGAACCCTTATAGTTTCGCCATGTCCTTCTGTCCGTTGTTGAGTACGGAACCTTAAAAAATCTAGCAATAGATATTGCCAAAAAGGTTTACAAATTTTTCACCAATTGTTAGTCTCATGATATTCATTTATGATTTATTACAGTGCTATCATACATTTTAATAGTTGCTAGTCATTACTATGCATTAAACCTACGTTACTTGTGCAAAAAGGTCTTCAAGAGTACTTAGCATTTGTTAAGTTTTCCTTTAGGGCATTAATCGTCCTGAATAGGTGAATCATTTTGTATTTAGAAAACTGAACAAAATGTTATTTGTCATACCTACGTAGTCACAATTTTTTTCAGGCTTAAGACTTTTGTCTGGTTGGTAACAATCCACGTCTTACAATATTTAATTCTGTCACATTTGAATTATACCAATACATATAAAAGAAACATCCTGATTCACTTTCTGATTGACGCATCAACGCCCAGCCCAAACGCTTGATCCTGGAAAACTGAAATTTTGCACAGAGATTCCATTTATAATGTAGACAAGGAGCAAAGAATGATGATGTCACTCATTTAGACTAGTTACCACACTCATTTAAAAAAATCAGTTTCCATAAAAATATAATGAAAAAGGCTTATATTTACGTTACTTTTCATTTACACTCAAACTTTAACATGGCGCTACGTGCCTAAAGTCCCTGTCACGAGAAGCTATACAGTTTGTAAACAGACATTCAAGGGTTTGCATCCTTTGAAACAAATTAAAAAAAAAAACAGTTTTTTAATCATATTTATTTTTATATAGTGATATAATTATGTCAACATACACCTGATTACTGTCGTCAGACGATTCCGAGTATTCTGCATCTGCATTCTGTCTGCAGCACTGACAGCGTCAGCGTGAACTTACCTCAAAATGGCGGCCCAAATGTTTACGTTCCGTGAGTCAGACGCGTTCCAGTACCACAAAACATTACAGGAAATATAACCCAACCAAGTGAAATTGCTCGTTAGGTTCCTATTACACGTATGTTACTTTGAGTTGATTGAATTTGGGAACATTTGTTGTTGATTGAATTGTCGCTACGTAACTTGGTAGAAGTTCTTTATTTACAAAATGTATACCTTCTCGTGGCGGGGACTTTAGGTGCTAGTCAATCGATGCAAGCGTCTGTCGCACGGCAAAGTTCTATCACTCCCAATACCGCAAGTGTTTTCATTGCTCGCGGCTTGTTTACTCTCAGTTGCAGGCTTGCAGGAGGCCATTAGGTGTACGTACAAATTTATAATGCAAATACGATTACATGCCTGCATCGGGTTGCGCGGGAGCTAATGCACTCTACGCGCCCGCTATGAATTGCAAACTCCGATGGAATTTCTTTCAATAGATAGAAATAAGCAATGAATTTTGCTTGCTTAAATGTTTGGTTTATTTCGAATTTTCAAAATATCTGCCGGGATTTGGGAGTGAAATCTCTGGGAAACTGTTTTACTTTGTTTGCTTTGGTGTTGCATTTCCTGCAGGCGGATTTTGGGAATATTTGTTTTTTCTTTTAAAACTTTCGCATTTTTTCTCGGAAATCTGGTTCTGCTTTTGGATTCTATTCGAGCTTATAATTCTTGGACCTTTGACAGTCGTTACGGGTCGGGTCGTCAGAAGCCCGATGTCTGACAACCAGTCTTAACAAGGGGTATCGTGTTATCCAGTAACTGGGTTGTCCGAGAGGCTGTCGCTCCATGTAAGATACTGTTATTCAGCTGCATCCGGTTACACTGGAAGCCGACCCCAACATAGTTGGGAAAAGGCTAGGCAGAATGAATGTTTAATAATTAACGGGTATTACATTTCATACCTGGTTTTGGCAAAATTTCAGACAGAAATAATATTTTACTGATAAAAATGTGTAACGGATAAAGTAAGTTACAAAAGTTCTGGTTAGGAAGGTAAATAAAAATCATAAAGTCGTTATACGAAAATAATGACTTACATTGAAGGAAATAAGTTTAGGTCGAAACCATTTATCATAGTTAGGCAAGATATATCAAAGTAACGAACACAGATCCAGACATCGAGCAAAAATAATGGCCAGCCTAAAACCTAATTCATGATATTGACCTTTATCAACTTCGGCCGTATTATTCGGTGATGGCAAGAAAAATAAATCACAATAGACTAATTTGAATGTTTTCAAGCTTTCCGTTTACCCGGGGAGGCATGAATAGACCCTGATCGCGCTAACAATGCCCGGCTACCCGGTAACCGGCTGAATGCGGCCAACCGGGTACCTAAACTCTTTTTTTTATCATTTTGTGGGAAACATAAACAGAAATCTTTGGGTATCGCTCTTCCATTGTTTTTGTTAACGCATGTAGAAAATGTTTATGTTTTTCGGCGTTGCGAGCTTTGGTGCGGAAATATTAAATTGGTTTACTCTTCTAACATAATTTCTGTAAATTAAAAGGAGTAGGAAAGCCTCTACTTGAAATAACAAAGTTTTATTCGTTTAAAGTTAGCGGTGCTTCAACATTTAACTCGAGCTCAGGAGGTGAATAAAGCCTTTTTTTTCTCTCAACTTTCTTTGCGCAATTACGCCGTAATCATTAAAGGGTAATCCCTTTTTACATCTGCGAACGTTTATACCGCCCTGTAATTATTCTGTAGAACGGTAGTCGTAAATAAAGCGGGATGAGCGTGGCTTGTATAAATCATTCGGCGAGTCGCGGATCCCAGCTTAATTCACGGATAGAAGAACAAAGCCCACGGAAATAAATACACGGAGCTACAATGTTGGAAATTAGATGGTTCACCGCTGAAACAGTTATTTTCTATTTGTGGCTATAAATTATCGAATTCTTCGAAAGTAGGTTGGCAAGTCTATTTTGTTGGCGAAATTGATTGTGCTTTCCGAAGGCTATTTGTTCAATGGACCTTTTTATAACCGGTTTGTTAGTGAATTTTTTGGTACGACCTCGTTATTACGGTGTGTTAGAAACAGGATTTTTTTTTATTCTGACATTAACTTAGCAAAGATTACGGTTACTATAAATAATTTTAATGAAACACGATATTTTATTATTGAATATTATGAGAACTTCGACTCAATTTCCCTCCTGTCCCCCACCTTAGACAAGGCAAACTACTACGATAAAACATTTTAATTCGGAAAAGTTTTGTGTTACATTAAAATATTTGATAACTCAATAAACAATCAAAATTATCAAAAAAATGCATAATAAGTTGTTAAGAGTAGTTTGGTTTAATAAGGAGGGGCCCGTGGCAAAATTATAACAGCCGCACAGTTCGATCGATCAGGTTAAGCTACGCTTGCCACGGTTGGCCTGTGGATGGGTGACCATCTTTACATACAGAGGCCCCTCCGTGCCTCGGAAAGCCCGTTAAGCCGTTGATCCCGGCTGTCATACGTAGATCTTTGACAGTCTTTATGGGTAGTCAGAAGCCCGAAAGTCTGACAACCAGTCTTACCTAGGGATATCGTATTACCCAGTAGGCCAGTAACTGGGTTGTGGAGGTCAGATAGGCAGTCGCTCCATGTAAAATACTGGTAGGTATTCAGCTGCATCCGGTTAGACTGGAAGCCGACCCCAACATAGTTGGGAAAAGGCTAGGCAGATGATGATGACATAATAAGCCCTGTATGGACAGCAAAGTATAGTCAATCTCATACTGGAACTCCTCAATCATTTATACAAAACAAAACCTACCGCAGAGATGACACAGCCAGTAATTGCTGGAGTTAATTTCCCATTCCCTCGCCATTGTGTTAAGGTGTTCAGTACGCCATAAAAGCCAATTAAGACGCTTGCTGATATCTGGCAAGACAAGGTTTAACTTGCTCTCCAAGATGGGGCGATGGGGTGAGCAAGTCGCCACGTGTAATTATACACAATAAACTGGGATCAGGAGTGGATTTTTGTTCGATTGGTTTATTACCTATACCATTAGGATAGATTTGAGTTTCTAGCCTTTATTAGCAATCTTTAAAATCGTTTTACAATCCATTTAAAATTAAAGGTTTAGACATCGGAAATCTCCGGATTGCTTTGCTCTTTAGCACAGACTTTCCCTCAAAACTCACAACCTGAGCTCTGGAAATGCTTCGAAAACTTCTGCAGGCGAGACATAGAGGAGACTCCATGTCCCTCCCGCAAAAGTTTTCAAGTCGTCTTCCCATCTTTAAAATGGTCTTCTCAACACCATTAGGTTTTTCGTCTATTATAATAATTAACTTTAAATAAGTAGCTTTCAATTAAGTAGCATTCTCACAGGGAGGAGGCCTGTGTCCCAGCAGTGAGAACATTACGAGTATAGGCTGAACGAGCTGAGTAGCTTTGCTCGAATGAAAACAGTTGAAAACTATTTTACATTTTATTTGCCGTCGTAGTTGAGACTATTAAGCCCCACTTGCTTCAAGTGTTACTTTACTAGCATCCAAAGAATATTCCAACTCAACATCTGAATACAATAAAAAGGTTTAACAGCACATTTGTTGCAAATGACAAAGCTAAGCGAATTCAAAATATCTCTAAGGCTACGGACACGAACTCAGCAGGCGCGGGGCGGCAGCGGCGGCAGCGGCGGCGCGAGGAGTGGCGCGGCATCGCAGACCCAGTCTCGAAGCCAGCAGGCAGATCGCGCAGCGCTAGAGCGGCATAGCTTTGTGTTGTTATGAGAAATTAGCGTCTTTGTACGCGAACGAACATTTTGAAACGTCGGTCGTTAAAAAGCAAAAAATAAAATGCACAACACTACGTCAATGCAGACGCGCGGGCATCGCTAGACTGGTGCGCATCTCTCGTACACCGCTCCCCGCACCGCTGCCTTCGAGGCCAGTTCCGTATTTATATGGAACTGGCCTCTAATCAAATCTATGCATTGAACCGCGCCTTTCCCGCGCCGCTGACGCCGTCGCCCCGCGCCCGCTGACTTCGTGTCCGTAGCCTAAGTGCCTCTCTCGAGCATCGCTTCGTAAAATTCAAAAGTCACACGTGTATCACACGTTCTGCTTCTCAAAGTGGCTTCTACTCTGTAATATTGTTCACTGAATTTGTCAAAATCGATGGTTTTTCAACAAAAAAGAGGCTCAATCAGCGCACCGTCTGGGCACCCCGTTTGATATTCTCCAATCGTAGGCATTCGCACAAAAGAAAATTGGTCAAGCGTTATTGTCCACTAGGCTGAACCGTCCCATTGTTCAATTGAAGAGGGGGTTTTATTCAAAGATATGTACAGTTGGCTACGCACGAAGATTTCTTAGGAAGCGCCCTTAGCCGCACAAAAGTTTGAATTATTAGCATTGATTGAATTACGCCCTTATCTTTTGTTTGCTTTAATATCACCGATATTAATTTATTGATTTCTAAAAGAACATTAATAAAAATCTAGACATCCATCGGTGGCTTCCTCAACGCCTTACAAATCCTATATATACCTTATCACTCTAGCTCTATGTTCAAGGTGTCAAGGTGTTGTTAATACAATACTTTCCTTGATCCCTGAATCAGCATGCCCCTAATATTCCCTAAATAAATGATATTGTTAATGGATATTTATGAAATAAGAAAGATTAGTGTCTTCGTGTTCGGAATAACGCCCCAAAAATAGACGCCAAACGTAACAACACTGAAAATGCTCAGTGTCCACGTGGCGCTGGTATAGGGGACGAAATGTCTTGATACTTTTGATATTTTGGAATAAACGTTAAAATGATTTGAGATCTTGAACGGCTTATAATTGAATTGATATTATTTCAGTTGATCTTTGGGATTTTAGCCTGTTGCAATTTTATCAACTTGCAACATTCTCGTTGCTTAGAGAGCTTTAGATTATTATGGCAAATAAAATATATATTAGTACCTACTGTTCACTATGAGTATGTTGCGTTGTCAGTGGCTTTTCTGCTTAGGCAAAGCTATACAACAAGAAAAAACATATTTTATGCTAGTATTAAGTATTTTACCATTTAAAATCCTACATGCGAAAACTTCTTTTTCTTTTCCAATTGATGGTTCTATTTAAATTTCACTATTTTCTAGTAGTGGGCCTATTACTTTTACTAGAGCACATTTATTGTTTTGTTTTATTAAACTATGTTGTCCTGTGTTGTTGCTGGGCAAATGTCTCCTACATACTTCTCCAATTTTCCATATGTCGTGCCTTTTCCGGCCAATCGGTCAGAAACGAGTCCAAATCTATTTTTCCTACAAAATAATATTTAGAAAAGTATCTAGACTACACGATCAAATTAAGATATGGTGCAAGGATATCCTGACAGGGGATTTCATTAGATGCAGCTTACCCACCAAGAGCAAACACTGGGGATGGAATCTTGGATATTTTCTCACTCAGAGATTTTTTCGCGATGTGCACTGAATTTTTATCACGTACCTTGTATATAGCACCTGCGTAGGTAGGTAGAGAACGATATTAGGTTTCATATACGATTTTATTATTCATACATAGATGATTTTTATTCATGAATAGTGGTGTGGGTTGTTATTTTTGATTTTGATACGAGTAAAAATCTGTTACGGACTTCACAATTTTGCTGAGGTTGACGATGACGCTGAATGACGTTATAAGGATAACGTTGTATATTAGATTTTTTATTTACGTCTCTTTGTTGTGTTGAGATACTGTTATAATGTATAGGCGTATAACGTATTAACTCAAAATGAACCTTGAACGCTTTGTCCCAAAATACAAGCGATAGCTTAGTTTGGGAACCAGTCAGACCTCATCTAGTTTTAAAAAAATTGATTGACATGTAAAAGTGTTTGTACAAACCTACTTACAGAAAATAAATCATTTATCATTTATTTATCATTTATCAGTATCACCAACTCCTGCGATTAACGTACATTTGATTTAGAAATAATAATATTATTGTGAATGATTTTCTGATACCAATAAGCAACTTTTTTTATTTTTTTTATTTTTATGTGCATCTGATATAGCCGTGACTTGAATACGACTCAAAAGCAACAAATTTGAAACAAATGTATTAACTCTTCATCGTACCAAACAATCTCTAAAACCAAAGAGGATCGATGTTGAATGGAAAACACTTTCGTTCCCCTCGAAGTGCTAGCATTTGAGATATATGACGTTGAATAATGACGTGTGGCCCTAGAACAATAACTTTAGGTGCAAAAGAGTAAAACCAATCTCACTAAAGCTAGAGGGGGGTCTAACAATGGAACCGGGAGTGACAAAGTGCCTGAATCATGCGAAAGCAACTTTGTTCCATGTGTCAGAATCTGAGGGACGCAGACAGTGGGTTAGTTTCTTCGGAAAATAAAAGTTTAATGGCGTAATAATTCTTGCATTTGCCGTCTGCTCTCGATAAAGGAGCTTTTCTATTATCTTTTGTGGGTTTGTGAAGATTTATGTCATTGATTAGATAGAGAATCTTGTCATGTATTGGTCAGTCTTCTTACTAATTAGGTAAAATCAGGGAAATTGAGTTCAAATTTAAATTATCCGTATATTGAAATCATAGGTCTCATTCTTTGGCAGTTTTATGAAATGGTTATGACAGGGCAAGTTGGCGTAAGTGTCATCTTGTTTCACAATTATTTTTTCTGACTGTACTAGGCGTGGTAATTGTGAAGGTTGATTAGCCTTGACAATTACCTACCTAATTCCTACTAATCGTAGGAAATAGGGACAAAGAGAGATACTTTTAAGACGATATAGGTATACAAGTATATATATATAAGTATACCTCTATATCTGCTTTCCTCTGAACGAAAATCGTTTTTATCGAAGAATAGTGTATATAGTTTTTTAATGCAAGCTCACTTAAAGCTATGACTTCTGATTACCTTTGGCTGGATTCTCGATCAATTCGTCAACCTCTCTTCCAGTTTGTTTTAAGAAAATATAAAACTTTTATTCCAAGTTATAAATGGTGGGTACTTATTTGATCCTGTGCAGCGCAATCAAGTGAATTCACTTATCGTATTGAATCATTATGTTAATGCCAGATACGTTAGGTTTTTCTTTGTCTTCAGTTTTCTTTCAGAAAAGTTGAGGGTAATCAAGCAGTCTTAGTGCCTTAGGTTTTTTTGAAGAGTAAACGGCATTTAATGCTATGTTTTTGATGGAATGAGATTTAACATATAGGTATTCTGAGACAAAATTATTGCAATAGGTAAATAGGTGCAAATAATGCTGGCCCACCGTGAATCTTACTTAACGCATTTACTACTTTAAAAAAATATAAAAAAAAACGTATGCGGTCGGGAGACCCTCATCAAGAAGGAAGTTCTTTACCCGATATTCGCACGCACACACACACTCGTAT
The DNA here is from genome assembly GCA_949629135.1 of Eremobia ochroleuca. NCBI lineage: Eukaryota > Metazoa > Arthropoda > Insecta > Lepidoptera > Noctuidae > Eremobia > Eremobia ochroleuca. The sequence continues at coordinate 15,838,912 of OX451386.1, read as the reverse complement.
ATAATACAAAGAGACAGGGAGAGAGTGTGTGAATATAATACGCGTTTTAACACCATCTAGTAAAAGTTTTTGGGAACTCTCATGAAATTGTCGCCATCTTGGATTTTCATTTTGACCAGGCTATCGCCTTAAGCAACGCCAAAAACTGTGAATACGACACCCGTGACGAAAAATTTGAAAGTCCGCTTAGATTCGTCGTCATGGCCGAAGTTCGGTCTGGAGGACTTTATTATGAACAGGCGTTTTATTAATCCCTACTTCTAACTTCTACTTTTTATAAGTACGTCTTTGTGCTTAGTAGGTAAATAATCATAGAACAGAAGTTCACCTATAACCCGTCAGTGTTCAAAGCAAGAGTTAACAGGCATCTTCTGGGCATGCTCGTTCCATCGTCGACCTCATGGATCGCTCTCCATCAGGCGAGATCCAGGTCAATAGCGGACCAAATAATAATAATCTTTATTATAAATTTACAATAAACTATTTGGTGTAGATGAACTAATAAAAAACTGTAAGTGAATTGACGTGTGCAACGATTTTACTCCACGAGTTGTTGAAGTTTGCAAAACTAAAGGTGTACCGTTCGTTAGTTATTCTCAGATATTATTATAGTTACTTGGACGCGCACACAACTTGCAGTGCAAAAATTAGGTATATCAAACAAAATTACGAAGGTTGCGATATTTTCGGAACTATTGGAATAATGTGAATTATGAATGCAAGCATTAGTTTGTGCAAATGGTTTTAATTAAACTCAAATTAATTACGTGTTACAGTAGCCGGCACATAACTTGGCAAGAGTCCTCCACTTTTCCTCTCCTTTCTTTCACTTTCTTCTAAACAGACGTTTTTAAAATAAATTATGGAAATAACCGTAGAATAATTACAAGCAATCAAAGTGATATTTTTTTTGTTGCACTAAGTGTACATGCCCAAACTTATTCCCACTATGGCAAAACCTTGCCAAGTTACGTGCCGGCGACTGTATCACATTTTAATGAGTTAGGTAGATATTCATTTTGAGTTCGTTCCAGTACGAGGGTATAAGAACCGTCTATTTATTCAAAACATTGTGGCTATACAAGCTGACAACCAGGTTACGATCAGTAAAACAGACGTTTATTGTTTGAACTGTACCTACATATAGTGGCATTTTGTTTATACAGACGCCAGCTCATCAAGCTACTACAATCTGTCAGATTTCTGTAATAGATTTTCAACTTTAGCGCTAAAGCATAAGGTTCAAAGTTGATTGGGAAAATCTGACAGTTTCGGGTAGCTTGATGTGCTGGCGTCTGTACACAAATGACTTAGCCTATAGCAGTGTTCATGAGATCAGAGTGGTAATTCTCGTAATTTTAAGAACGTCCACATTTCCACATTTTTGACAAGTTTTTGACATTGATCGTAGATTTTTAACGTTTTTAATCACGGGAATTAACCTTCAGATAATTTACATTCCATCGCCACTTAATCAGTTATCTACTTTAGCGAAATGCATTTTATGTTGTTTTTTGAATGACCATTTGTAACAAAAAAGTCCTAATACGTTTTTGGTTGCAGTGGAATTTGAACTTTGTTAACTTGTATGTCATTCAGTTTGTTGTTCCATAATTTGAAAATCATCTCTGATTCTTAATTCAAATTAAGTCGTATTCCGAATGTATTTTTGACGCGTTCATTTGCCGACTTGAGCTATGTACTTTTTTGTAGACTAGACGATTAGATTCACGACTTCTATCACGAAAATATATTTCCATTTTATTATGTATCCAAGAATTCCCGCTGCAGCACAACTAAATCTAAATAACAGAAACATTCTCCCCGCGGTTACTAGCCACCGATACAGTACATTTTAATTTCACGCGGCTTCATAAAATTTTATCACCCATTCAGTAAAGCGATTCCAATTATACATACATACATGGTGTTCTGTTTGGCAAAGAGAAAACAAGGGGATATTAGCTGTAGCCGTCTGTCGGTTTGGCGCCCCTCAGCCGAAACAATGATTACAAGGGGAGGGAGGGAATAAAAGAAACGGATGCAGAGCCTCCTCATATTATTGTCTTACTGAATTTGCCGACGTCATTTATTAGCCACTAACATAAAACATTTTTATGGGAAGTGATATGAGACTCACAATAGTTGGGAGCTCTTTGTCGGAATAAGAACAAACAATTTATAGTCGAATATAAAATTGTATTGCTTCACAGCGTTTTGCTTTGTTTTTGCACTTTCGTGATATACCATGACAAGATAAGATTTGCTGTTCAGTAAATATTGCCTGGGATGAAACGGATTCATGGCATTCTTGGGATGAAACTATGAGAGCATGTGACTTCAATTATACAGGAAAAAAAAATAACCATTGCGGATTCTGTAACCATGAATTCAGCATAATATGGGTCTAGCGTAGAAAATTTATAATAATAAAAAAAATAATAGCAAAATTATTTTTCTTCGGTTATCAAAAAAAAAATCTGATGTTTCAAAGAAAAGTGAGCGGTCAAAATGTATGGAACAACAGATATTTTTTTATAACTGATTAAACATTTCCTTATTAGACTTTTATCGTCCCCCCTAAGGTAGAATTGCTGTATCTCTTTAGATACTTAAAAAAATGTTAAGGATATGAGGGAGGGCTCCTTGAACAAAAACATATTAGAAAAAGTCATAACCACCAATCGCCGCACAGTTTCTAATTTCACAACCACGAGAAATAACTACAACAAAAATAACGAGACGAGTGTGGTAATTATTACCTCCCTAATTGTACCGTCAGTTTGTAAGACAATTTCTTCCAATTAGACATAGAGACATTTTGAATAAAGGACAGGAAAACCCCTATAGGGTTTCAGGATCGCAGTAGTCGGGAATGGGGAGTCGACATGGCGTGCGACAAGTGACAAGTCGCGACGTGCACGGATAAGCAACCACGAGGATGAACTACTGTGAGCTTGCGGTTTTGATACTTGCGACAATGATGCCGGAAACTATGGTACGTAATTTGGGTTTATATTCGAGGAACTGACAACGTTGAGGAGGTTAGAGTATTGGTTTTTGGAATATATTGGTCTTGCAAGAATTGAATTTTACAATACATAGATCTAATTGTTTGAGAAACGCTTCCTTACTTGCATCAAATAACATGCTAAACAATATTAAAAGGGAATGCTAAACAAATTAGAATAAAAGCACATTCACTTAGCATGTTAATTATAGTTTCTATCAGAAACAATAAACATAACCTGTTACTCCACATTCGAGCGTATCATGAATTTACAAATCATATTATCATGAAGTTAAATAGGCGGAGCGCTTGCAATTGCATGTCTATGGGGAATTATGCATTACGTAAAACAGTAATACGTGTTACATGCTCATAAATGAGGCTTCATAAAATAAATTTGATTGTGGTTGCTATATGCGTTTGTAATCTGTAAATTACATTAATGTCCCACTTCTGTTACAAGCTTTTCCGTTCAACGTACTGGTTATGTAGGTTTAAAATACCTTTCACACATATGAAATGTAACTGCAGTGAAATTGTTGAAGTGGCCCTTACATTAATTGTTGAAGTGGTTATACAGCTTCATTTAGGTCATTAAAATTCATATAGTTCCCAGATTATCTTTCCCATTAGCAACAAGTTATATTATTAAAAAGGGATCATACTACAGGAGTTTACTCGGAAAATATTAATACTAATAACAGCGATGTTGTAAAGCAAAATAGCTTCAAGCAACAGAAACTACATTTACATAGAGAAAAAGAAGAAAGAAAACTTGTTTATTCTGCACAAACTAAATGCAAATTACAAAAAAAAAAAGACAAAATACACACACATAAAGCAGCCAAAAGCCTCGTATTTAACCAATTTAAGTTTGACAATTTTGTCTATTGCGTGGTGACATAGGAACTTCCTTCACTCTAATAAAAGACTTTTAATAATAAATCAAGTATCACGACGGTTTAGACCACTATGACTAGACATTTTTACTTGTTCGTCGTCGTTTGACGCCCCGCGACAGTGCGTTTTCATTATATGCAGCTTAGTAGCTACGGGTAAATAAAGCAGCCCATATTGCCGACTCGGCTTATTCTCACGAATTCTATCCACCGCGCCAGCACACCGACTATAATCCGCTTTTTACGATTCCACTCCTTGCACGTAGAATTTGAAATGAGAAAAATAACCTCAAATTCTTTGTGAGTTGGGGCTTGCGTTCTATGAATGAGTTCTATACAGCGAATATTTTTAGTCATTCCAAAAGGATGTCCTAATTTTAAAATTATGAAACTGAGTTTTTGTGGACGTAAATACATAATGTTTTATTTAATTTTGTAGGCACTGACTGACGTAGAGCCCTGAAAGCTGAAATTCATAGCTTGTATCTAGGTTATCAAAATACGAAACACAGAAGAAAAACCAATTATTAGTATTCTTGTTTATAAAAAAATTAATATAGTTATTTATAAGACAGCAGTGGTGGTCCAGTGTTTTTTTTTTTTTTTTATAACCGACTAGCGGCCCGCCCCGGCTTCGCACGGGTGCAATGCTGATCACTACATAGTGTAAAACACAGTCGCTTTCCGCTGTCTGTCTGTCCCTATGTATGCTTAGATCTTTAAAACTGCGCAACGGATTTTGATGCGGTTTTCTTTAATAGATAGAGTGAGTCAAGAGGAAGGTTTATATGTATAATAAATGCATAATATAGCAGAGAAAGACTGATAATTTTAGAGCCATTATTTCTCGTAAAAAGTTAAGGATAAAAAATAGTTATTGTGGGTTATCCCTAAGAGATAGACATATACCATTGCGGACTTTTTTGTAGGCCTTTTTAAAGTGTACAATACTGTAGTACATTATTTTGATCTATCTCGAAGGGTTCAGCCAGCGTTTACAATGTAAGCGCAAAAAAATGTGTTTATTTACGACATCACTTTAGAAACCTCTAAAATTATCAGTGTTTTTCTACTATATTATGCATGTATTATACATATAAACCTTCCTCTTGAATCACTCTGTCTATTAAAAGAAACCGCAACAAAATCCGTTGCGTAGTTTTAAAGATCTAAGCATATATAGGGACAGACAGACAGGGAAGCGACTTTGTTTTATACTATGTAGTGATGAGGGGCTTGTGGCTAAGTAATAACAGCCGCACGGGTCGATTGATCAAGTTAAGCTGCGCTTGCCGCGGTGGTCCGTGGATGGGTGACCATCTTTACATACCGAGACCCCTCCGTGCTTCGGATAGTACATTAAGCCGTTGGTTCCGACTGTCATTCCTGGATCTTTGACAGTCGTTACGGGTCGTCAGTAGCCCGAAAGTCTGACAACCAGTCTTACCAAGGGGTATCGTATTACCCAGTGACTGGGTAATACGATAGACACGACAGATAGGCAGTCGCTCCATATAAAATACTGGTACTTAGCTGCATCCGGTTAGACTGGAAGCCAACCCCAACATAGTTGGGAAAAGGCTAGGCGGATGATGAGTGGTGGTCCAGAGGTAAGTGGCCCCAACTTACGAGTTGAAGGTCGTAGGTACGAACCCAAGCAGGCGCTTTATTTTGTGTAATTTATTCATCACCACTGTTCTCAAAACGGTGAAGGAAAACACCGTGATGAAACCGGCATGTCCTAGAACCAAAAATTCGAAGACATTTGACATCTACCAACCTGCACTTAAGCTCGCGTGGTCCATTGCCTCTCAAAAATAGAGGAGACCTGTGTCCAAGCCATGGGACCGTTGTAGGCTTATTATGTTATTTATATGGCACTGTACGCACTTTTATGTAGCCACCTATATTTATAGCTTAGAACAAAATCTTGCACAACCATAGCTGCCAAAAGCAATGCATGCATTTGAATGAATGCATTCAGTAACGTAAAGCATGAAAAGCTAAAGAAATAGAACCCGAGAAGACATAATAATTATATATACAGCGATTCCAAATCACCAATAAATTGCCTCCTCCAACACTTTCGATCAATAAAAGGATTAGCCAACAAACTTTGTTTTAACATCCCGTGTCTAGCAAGCCGCCACACTAATCCGAGGTAAGTAAATCATGTCAGTTGGTTAAGCTATAGGTTGGTGACAAAATGATCAAAACTTTGGTGACAAGTATGATGACCAATAAGGAAAACTTGAGTCATATTAGCCCTACAGAGCATGATTTTTCATATCGGCTTAAAAAAATATATGAGCCTGCAAATATTTATTTATTTATTTATTCATGGAAGACTTACAGCTAAAAAAAACTTAATTACAACGAAACTATAGTAGCAGGAAGCCAATTACAATGAATTTTAATTTAATTAATATGATGACATTTCTCGAAAAAATATTTAGAAATATCATAATTCAATAGAAACGTATGTTTTTGTGGATGGCACATCATGCATTATAATCTGTGTTACGTAGTATAAATTAAATTACAAGATTAACCTCTACTAATTATTTCGACACTGAAAAATTCAATTTTATCATTTTTTTGCAATTATTATACGCCGCTCGTTAATCGTATTCAAAGTACCTACCGATTTGAAGAAAACATAAATGAATAAACATAAATGTTTATTCAGATCTATCCAAAATATCTGGTACTAAATTCAAAACTCAAAAACATAACACTAGATCACGCAACTTGGATCCATTTTTAAAATATAACACGCTTTTCGGTATGTCCCATATGTGGAACACTATGCCCTGTAGGGTTAGAAGCAGCAAACTTATTTGGCTGAATCTTTTAGGTTTATGTGTCAAACATAAACCTAAACCGTGCCAGTAGTCTAAATGTCATCTTTTTTTTATTATTGCTGAATTGGCCTGCTCTTGACCTCAATTACACGTGATGGAAAGCAATGGTTGAGGTCTATGATGGAACGAGCGTGCCCAGAACATACCTATGTTCACTTTTGCTTTAAAGGGTTAAATACGGAAGGGAACACAGATGCTGGCAGGGATTTCCACAATTTGGCTGTGCGCATAATAAAACAAAAATAAGGATAAAATAAATACGAAAACTACGTTTAGTACGAAAGTAGTTAAAATGGCGGGCCTTATCCAAATCATAATAACTTTTATGCCTTTATCATGAAGAGTAAAAGACACACAGCCTAGAAATAAGTCAATCATGAAAAATAAAATACTGTAGTATTTGCACGATATGTTTGAAAAAAATACCAATTTTACAGCGTATTTATCTCACACTACCACCCGAAAAAGTACCCTTCTGTATCACACATAAAACCGCAGCGGAACAGAAAATCAAATCATCCGAGCAATATATGAAATAATAGGAAAATAATAAAACGAACGGTGATAGTCCGGGGAGGGACTAGGACCTAGCCCCGACACAGTGTCTCTTATTTCCTGAGGGACGACCGCCGCGTTATGCCACTACAGACGCACCTATCACAACCTGAACTATAGGCTGCACACGTGGCAGATTTTTGTGGGGATACTGTTACGCAACTAACGCCCGGTTTCTGGAACAAAAAGCCACACAAAAATTTGCGAAAAAGTGGTCAAGTGTGTCCGTAAACTGTTTTGATTGGTTAAATTATTAACAGCCAATCGAATCACTTGAGGTGTGTTTAATTTTGACCGACCGAAAAACTGGATGTCTTTCACACCAAAATAACATCCTAAGATCAAATTGAACATGATTGGGGACAAACTCATGTGAACTTACAAGGCAGATAAGAGGTTTGTTTGGTAATTAATAGTCCCTCTTTTTACAAATGGCCAAACTTTTCATAATAGTCTGGTATTGGCCAACATGAATTGCAACATAATATCAGAGTCTATGCTGAATTGTTGCGGAGTCGCCACTGCCTTGTAACTTTACTTGTTCACAATGTCAATACGAATATTTAAACAAATTTAAGACTGCATCAGCGAAAGTTTTAAGGCTGTGCCCACATCATGCAAGTGCAAGTTTATGCAAATGCAAGTTAAATGCAAGTTTAATATTAACGTCTTTTACACATAAACCGGAATAAATGGTCTCAATGATGGCAAAAACCGCATGAACATCCGTTGCGTAGCTTAGAAGAACAAAGCGGTCTCACAGATGGATACGAAAAGCCTAGTTTAAGTTATTATACCTATATATAGAAGATGTATGAAACTCAATGTAAGATGTTGACATTTTGGTGTTGCCCATCTATTACACACACAGACACACCATCACATTATAGATGAATACAACCCTTACAACAGCAACAAAACAGACAACAGCAACCCACGACAGCAACCCTTAGCAACAAAAAGTCGCCAAGTGTGTAGTTCTTTAATAAAGAAACCGATTTTAGCTACATCCCGCAAACGCGATTCCATTTGTTCCCGCTTTCGCCAATGTCTATAAAACACGTTCTATACTATGTAACAAAGCTAGCAAATAATGTTGATCTCATATCGGACAGAAAGAGCTGATGGGGTATTTATTTATATAAAATATGATGCGCTTTTGTTTTTGTTTATCTGTTTCGAGGCGAAATTGGTTTTGTAGTAGTATTTGTTTTGAGTCCCTATAAGATAGTGCACGCTATAGCTAGATATTTTTAAGATTTTTATTACGTTCGCAAAGGGACACCAATATTAGCTTTTGCCTGCAGGTATTTATCTATCTATGTCAATACTAATAATAAAGCTAAAGAGTTTCTTTGTTTGAACGCGATAAGCTCTGAAACTACCAGTCTGATAAAAAAATAAAAAAAATCTTAGATAACACCCTTATGAGCCGAGCAGACATACGGGATAAATAGCTAGAAAATGACTACTTAAAAAATACAAGAATAAATACTAATAAAGGGTCTCTATAATAACAGCCGCACAGGTCGATCGATCAGGTTAAGCTACGCTTGCCGCGGTTGGTCTGTGGATGGGTGACCACTTTTACATACCGAGACCCCTCCGTGCCTCGGAAAGCACGTTAAGCCGTTGGTCCCGGCTGTCATTCGTAGATCTTTGACAGTTGTTACGGGTAGTCAGAAGCACGAGTCTGATAACCAGTCTTACCTAGTGGTATCGTATTAGCCAGTAACTGGGTTGTGGAGGTCAGATAGGTAGTCGCTCCATGTAAAATACTGGTATTCAGCTGCATCCGGTTAGACTGGAAGCCGACCCCAACATAGTTGGGAAAAGGCTAGGCAGATGATGAAGTACCTACCCGTCTTATAGTTTTTCAGAGCAATTCAACGGCCACTCATTCTTCTGAATAATCTTGTTCCTTATTATGCAACAGTGGTCAGGGCAATATTCTACCTAATAAACCTACCTACAGAGGTATTCACTTTTTCGTCCCACCTAGTAATAAGAAAACCCAAAAAAGACGACTGATTGTACTGACTACTAGCTTCCGCCTGCGATTTCACCCGCGTGGTATGTTGATAAAAAAAGTATGTTGGTCCTATGTCCTTTTCCAAAATCGAAAGTATATACATATCAAATTTCATCAAAATCGGTGTAGCCTTTCCGGAGATTAGCCGAAACACACAGATAGAAAGACAAAATTAAAAAAAAAAGCAGTACCGTAATACTTTCATATGCATTTAGTAAAAAGCTGAAAATTTGACATTACAAAGACACACTTCAATTTTATTTATTTGTACGTAAGTATGTATACATATTTACGGCACTATAATTAATAACTATAAACTAGAACATAACTCCATACTAACCACTCAAAATGACTCCACCTTTCCGTTACCCACGTACTTCTAATCAGTGCCCATATAACATGATACCTGTATTGTTCTTCCAAAACTTTCAGCTCATCAATCAAGTTGAGGGCCGGGTGCTTTATATAAAATGTTGCCAACTCCGTAAACCTTGTGGGTAGTTTGTAGTTATTAAAACTTGTTGCCTCTACAAGTTTCTAACAACGGGTATTTGGAAAATGAAATAGGGGTCGTTGAAGAAGTATGTAGTAACAGGAATTGTTTAAGGATACGTTCCCTAGATGAGTGGACTTATATTAAAACACACGTAAAATAAAAGTAGATCTTTGTTATTTTGTAAATTTGAACATTACAATGTTCCTTTTGACATTGTATGTGCTGCATTTGACATAGTGATTATATATTATTATTTTTTTGTATCTTGCAAAGGGAATCGCAAGCGTTGACGCATGTCGCTCGTGTGTATGCACACTTACTCATTTTACCTATGTCCAGTGAAGGATAGCCTAGAGCTCTTCCATGCTTCAAAAATGTAATTCTTCGCTCATAAAATCTTTTAACGTTAACATCAAGTCGGAAGATGCCATTAAGTTGCAAACAGTCGTCGTCAAAAGTTATATTGTATCGAATCAAAGTTGTATCTCTATAATAATGGACCGGATATCTCCCGATATCCCGATAAAGTAGTGGGGACAATGGTACAAGGAATGTCGGGAATTTAGGGGAAATAAATGCATTTGCTTTGGTCCAATGATTGTGAAGGAAGCTTCGTAAATTGAGTGGTGTTTTGATAATTGCGTAGTTTAGTGGCAGTGTGTAGTTTCAGTTTGGATTAACTAGTAAAATGTAATAATTTACCTTTTTGATACACTCATACACACACTTTATAATAAATACGTAATATAATAAGAATACGTTTCCTTGCCATTTTTATATGTATAAAAAGTAAGGGAAAATAAACTAGCTGAAAGCTATAATGAGACGTTTAAAAAGGCTTCATAATTTGTCATTCTGTGTTATATAATAATATTATGTGGAACTGATTTGTTTTAGTAGTAAATCGACCTCTACTGAAACGAAATTTCATACATCATCTGCCTAGCCTTTTCCCAACTATGTTGTGGTCGGCTTCCAGTCTAACCGGATGCACCTGAATACCAGTATTTTACATGAAGCGATTGCCTATCTGACCTCCACAACCCAGTTACTGGGTAATACGATGCTCCTTAGTAAGACTGGTTGTCAGACTTTTGGGCTACTGACGACCCGTAACGACTGTCAAAAATGCACGAATGACAGCCGGGACCAACGGCTTAACGTGCTTTCCGAGGCACGGAGATTTTATGTATAAAATATATATTTTTATATAGAAATTTTATAGATCATCAAATACAAAACATACTTCAAAAATCCTTCATCTCAACGAACAAACTTCACCACTACACTACCCACTTTATTTAAAACCGGTACTATAAGCCGTCAGTGCAAATAAGTGCAGCGTGGACCCACTATCGGTCCCGCAGTCCCGCTTGGCTAGTGACTCGTGAACGAGACGTTTGTATCGCAGGCTTTCATCTTACGCGGCGACTGTAACAAATGATGGAGGGAGGCTGATGTGGACTACTCAATACCTACGACTTTTCACGTAGGTCATTTATTTTATTTTTTATGTGACGTCATCTTGGGTAGGGTTTGTTACGTTGGACTGGCTAGAATTCGTAATCGATTATCGTTTATGACAATTTTAAACGTTTTTTTATGACTGAGGTCACTGAGGTGACTGGTGTATTGCAACTAGAAGGTGTCAAAATTATCTATTTAGAGTGGGACTAGGAATTCAAAAACACTAAAAATGTATCAAAATAATAATCCTCTGATTACTTAATCATTATTTTCTGGAAAACTGACTTTTCATTTGATCATAGTTATTTTTGTGAGTTATGTAAAGAGAACGAGTAAATTATTAGCAACTAGCTTCTGCATGCGACTTCGTCTGCGTGAATATTCTTGTTCCCCGACCCAGCCAGTCGTATTGCATCATCTGCTCGCGCTATCAGTTCGTTTTCGCTTTGCGCTCTTTTAGGCCCCTAAGGGTCATAGCGCGATGTTATTAGCGCATAAATTTCTTCAAGAAAAAGGCTTTCAAATTAGAAAATATTTTTTCAAATCCGACTTGTAGTTTCAGAGATTAGCGCGTTCATACAAACAAACTATTCAGTTCTACTACGAGCATAATAATGTGATCACCAAATCACATACAATTATAACGTTGTTCACGAATTAATCCTAGACAATACCTATAATTATATAAACCGTTTGTATAGCACCATTCACTGCGCTGATCCATTAAGTGAACCTAATTTGTTCCCGTTTTCCTCTATACAGTAATGCACTCATGGAGCACGGATAATAACAGATGGTTGGCCCAGATAGCCTGCACAATAACAATGAATTTAGGTAGACAACACATTACCCATTACCCAGGACCCGGAGCTAAAAGCCACTTTAAATTACCCTTTTCCCTAAATTGATTGTTATAAATCGGACTAGCTGAAATGCAGCTGATGCCGCTAACTTGTGTTTATTTTTCAGTGGCTATGTTGTAGTTAGAGGAGAATTTATTTAAAAGCTCATTTGCACATTATAATCCAAACTAATATTATGAAGAGAAACGATTTTTCTATCTTTGTTTGTTATGATTTCATGCTAAAACGGCTGAACGGATTTGAATGAAATTTGGCACATGGATAAACCATGAGCTGGAGAGGACATAGCATACTTTTATCCCGACATTTCCACGGGGTTGAAATATATGCGGGTGATACCGCCGGGCGCAGCTAGTTTGTGAGAAAATAAGGATTAAAATAATATACTTGACAATCCATACTCACATTATAAATGAGAAAGTTACTCTGTATGAAAGAAGGATTGAAAGAATAATGTTTATTTGGACACAGTTCGTGAAACACAAAATACAAAGTTACCAAAATAAAAATAATGTTTCATACAACAATAGTGTGTGCCTCACGGCTGCGCCAAAAAGGTTCAATGCTGTCTGACGCTGGTTTTCTAATGAACCTTTAGGGAGAAGTGATGGAGTGTATGTCTGTCATTTACTTTTTTGCGAATTAACTATGACCTGGGTTAGGAGTTGAATACTTTTTCTCGGTAGTGGGTTCTCGTAGGATAATTTCCGAATACTACGCGGGCGTATACGCGCTAGTAAAAGGAATCAAATCGTAGAAAAGATGGTGGTATTTTGAAGAAAAATAGATAATGAAACGACTCAACTGTTAAATCCAATGAAACTTGAGACCTTATGCTCATGCTCGTTTGACTAAACTAGTACCTACGAGCACTTTATGAATAAACAAGTCCGAAACTAAATGGTTGAGTTCAAAGTATAAGTTAACCTGATAATAAAATTTAGGATTCTTGGAATTGAGTATACAGCTGGTCGATTCTGTACAAATCTCACCGTGAAATCATAAGTAAAGTGAGCACTTAATAGTGTTAATCCCTAGCGAATGACAGCTCACTCCACGCTCACTTCACCCAAGCTTTCACGGTGAGATGGTTACAAAATCGCACGGCTGGTTCAATTTTTAACCAGTGCGCATACTGTAACCATGAATTCAGCACATCATTCCAGACCCCGTCGACCCCTAACGTAGAATTTTTTCATCAGTTATCCAAAAAAAAAAAAAAACAGCTGTTTCATAGGAAAGTGTAATACCTACGCGGTTAAAATGTATGGTAGAGCTATTTTCTTTTCAGAATCATGTACTGAATTCATGGTTACTAACTGGTTAAAAATGTATCCTGTATATTTTTAAAAAGAACAAAATACACGACTGCAACTAAAAAAATCAAACCCAGATTACTTTTCAGTCAGTCTGATGCCTGCTTTTGGGCTCTGCCGTAATCGGTTAAAAATCAAAATCAGCCTATAATTTTCTTAGTGCTGGGACACAGGCCTCCTCTCTGTGAGAGGGAGTGGGCCGTAATCTACCCCGCAGGTACAGTGCGGGTTGCTTGATGTCACATATGCATCTACGAATTTTTCGTTCTAGGACATGCCAGTTTCTTCACGATTTCCTTTACCGTTTTGAGAGCCGTGGTAATGAAATAATTTGTACAAAGTAAAGTGCGACCGTTTCCTGCTCCAAAAATCAATATAAATAGCTAGACAAATAAAAACAATGTCATTCCTAAACTACATAAATCCAATTCACAGCGCGAAATAACATATAAAACCTCAAAAGAAACCATAAAATGGCTTCCTTATTTTCCCGAATGTCCTAATCTGAGATATTCCTTCAGATAAACTTCTTTTTGATAGGTTACGGGCTTGGGATATTTTACGGACTATGCACCCCACACCAGGATTCAATTTAGATCCTCGATGTGATAGGGCCCAGACTATCTGGACAACATGGCAGGCTGGTTCAGTAAGATTGAAAGTTGACTGACGTTAAATAATTTTTTATTCACGAGTTGTTATTTTATTTCGTGGCATATTCGTGGTGTATTCGTGGCATAACAGACCCTAGTAGAAGTCCAGGACACCGTTATTTATTTTTTAATTTTATTATTATTATATTATGATTTAAAAGAGTGTCCGTGGAGTTTCTTCTCCACAGGTGCCTACTGCGCTTTGGAATGGGCAACTCTGAAATTACGAAAACAAAATCAGCTGTTTAATACAAAAGTTCAATACCTACTTGACCAAAATGTATGAAACAGCTGATTTTTTTTCGTGATCTCAGAGTTGGTCCCAAATTGAAAGTTTTTCATATTCATGAGTAGAACACCCTGTAAAAAATTGGAGCCTACAAAAAAAAAGCATCCAGTATAAATCAATGGATTGGCAGTGTGTTTCAAAATGATTCAGATTTTGATTAAAAGTGAGTTACACAATTACGGTGCTAATTAGATCAAATGTCATTTTCCTAATAATAGTTGTGTCTATTAAATTATTATGAAAACACACATTTGGCGGCGGAATTCACAGTTGCTTACTACATAAAACGAATCACCAGAACGCACCGTCATGCATATTTTCGAATTACTTTGAACATTTTAATAGTTCTGAAGTAACTATTTACTAGCTTCGACCAGGCAACAATGAAACCCATTTCTACGCTTCGCGGTACTATAAACAGTTGCTTAGTGGTACTATAAAAAGTCAACTTAGCTTTCTGTACACGCACCTGACATAACGTTTTATACTTAGAAGTATATTGTTCAATGTTTCCATGGCTGGCCAGTAGTGCGATTCTGTAACCTTCACGCCGTGAAAACTTAGGTGACGTGAGCGAGGAGTGAGCCGTCAGTGTCATCCCATCTCATACTAGGGATTGACTAAGCATACATTTACAATCATAATCGAGATTTCAATACCTAATATTTTTATGCTAATTCTAATGATAATTTTATATAATTTCAAAGCTAGTATTTTAGCTGTCAAAACCTTACTATGTCGTGGGCGCCTGGCTGTCGGATCATAGAATGTAATCCCACGTAGTTTCTGTGGCGTGATCACTTCACCCAATTAACGAAATGACGTGAATCGGATCTATAGTCTAGGAGAAAAAAAAACATAAGTGAGTCTATGTTTCTGTTGTTGTTTATTTTTTTGTTTTCTATTTTATTTTAAAACCCCATAAAATAGTAATGTTTTGAAAATTTAAATACTAGCTTTGAAATTATATAAAATGATCTATAGAATTTGAGTCTCGATTATGATTGTAAATGTTTGCTTGGTCAAACCATAGCATCAGTGGGTTGACACTGACAGCTCACTCCACGCAAGTTTTCACGGTGAGACTTTTCCAAAATCGACCGGCTGTTTTTTGGCCAAATAATCAGCATCGCCATACAACGTTACAATGCTGCCAGCCTTTAGGGCACATTTCCTGTTGACAGCGATGCGATCTAATTTGTTGATGCTTCTTGTTTATATTCATGTATGTACAGTCACCAGCACACCAAGCTACTACAATCTGTCAAATTTCTTTAATGGATTTTCAACTTTATCGCTAAAGAATAAGGTTCAAGGTTGATTGGCAAAATTTGACAGTTTCGGGTAGCTTGATGAGCTGGCGTCTGTACATACTATTATAAATATTATTTTAAAATTTAGCTAATATACGAGTATTATGTACCTAAATATTATAGTTTATTAACTGTTCCATTAACTGTTTAAATACCCAGCCAGTACTCATTCTACATGTATATGTACGTATGGGAAGAGTTGCCCTCTTCTCATACAGAGAAAGAAACAGCGTTGCTGGCTACTCTTGCTCACTGCTTATTGCAGTAATTTCACTGTGGTTTTCCTTACGGAATTTTACATATACGAAGATCAGTGGTAAATTCGATAAATTCGTGATGACTCAGTGGTTAAGGCCTCGTCTCTTATACACGAGATTGTGGGTTCAAATTCGGGTGATCGATTGAATTTTTTCTATTCATTTATACGGTCTTAGTTTATCTTAGACATTGCAGTCATCGGTGAAGTAAAACATCGTGAAACAACCTAGACTTATAATTCATATAAGTCTAAAAGCGCCAAACCCTATTGACCAAGCGTGGTGATGAATGCTCGTGACTTCTCTGTGTGAGCCTCTTGCGTTTGCCCTGCAGTGGGGCAGTTTCTGGCTGGTATTATTGAACAAGTAGAAGCAAGCAGAAGCTACCCGAAACTGTCAAATTTTTCCAATGAATTTTGAGCCTAATGCTTTAGTGATAAAGTTGAAAATCTATCAAAGAAATTTGACAGATTGTAGTATTTTGATGTGCTGGTGTCTGTACATGAGTACTTGACTGATTTTGAGTATATTTTATTTATTTATTACTAACCAACTTATAGTTTTCACCACACATGCAAATTATCGGTCAATATTAGTAACAAATTGTACAGACTCCAGCACATCAAGCTACCCAAAACTGTCAGATTTTGCCAATCAACTTTGAACCTTATGCTTTAGCAATAAAGTTGAAAATATATTTAAAAAATCTGACAGATTGTAGTAGCTTGATGTGCTGGCGTCTGTACATACAATCATAAAATTTGCTTTAATTACGTAAAACTAGACAAGATTAATCTTTAATTCTTTAGTAATGCCCATCTAGTGGCAACCACTGGTCTCTAAATATGTCTTATCTGTGGACAACGCAGTGGACTGCAACATTACTACTTACCTATAATTTGGTTATCCTTTGTACTATACATGTTGTAGAATGTTTATTGTCCCTTACTTCCTACATAAAATAAAAAAAATATAAAATAAGATGAAATTAAACAAAAACGCTATAAACACTTGTCATATGTTATCTAGTAACACAGATGCAAATGTCATAGATATGTTTGAGGTTTTCAAGCAGCATTGGTAGCTATAACGTAATACCTATGTGTAATGATTATACGAACCGAATTCGGTCTCCCCCAGTATTCGGGTTAGGGAGGTTAGATTGCAGTTGCTACCAGTGAAATACTGGTTCAGCCGCATCTGGTTCGGCTGGCAGCTGACTCAACATAGCTGGGAGAAGGTTGAGCCTATGGAGATATTTAGTGGGTAGGTACTGTGCTTTGAATTTTGCTTTTAGCACGCATTTTTATTTTTATTTATTGAGGAATAATAAACAGCTACATTATAAAATAAGACAAGTTGTTAGAATATTATGAGGAGTGTTAACAACATTGTGGCCCACTACATTATGCGCATATTACAAACGAAAATGGTAATGAGAATTGCTGCCGTGCTTTCTGAGACACGGAGGAGGTCTCGGTATGTAAAGATGGTCACCCATCCACGGACCTTCCGCGGCGAGCTTAACCTGATCGTGCGGTTGTTATTACTTAGCCTCGAGCAGTACTGAAAACTATCTGATGTAATTCAAATCTTATTGTTAGCATTTCAGATTTGTTTTTAAAATATCCAAGTCTTTTTCAGAGAGGGCTGAGATGTTGTAAATACGAGTACTTAATTTAAAAGTAAACATATAAAACGACATTTTCCAACCACCGTCCTTATGCATCATTCAGGTCAGGTGCATAGTAACATTTTGGCAGGGTAAAATCTTTCGTTTGTTCGTTCGCTTGCTAGACAGAACCCATTTTATCTGTCAATGTTGACAGATAAAATGATATCTGTCTAGCTATACAACGTGTAATGTTAAATGCGCAAAACCTCTTAAGGGGTCATTGCACTCATCATTATGAACATCTTTTACTATGGGACCAAACCTGAAATCGCGAAAAAAAAATCAGCTGTTCCCTACATTTATGTTCGCATAACTCGTCAAAATGTAGGGAACAGCTGATTTTTTTTTCGCGATTTCCGGTTTGGTCCCATAGTAAAAGTTGTTCATAATGATGAGTACAATGACCCCTTAAGAGGTTTTGCGCATTTAACGTTACACGTTGTATAAGTAATATTGTACAGTATTACTTTCACGAAGACGATATTCAATTACATAATAACAGCAATTTGATAAAATTACTCTCAGACGTGTGACGTAACAAGTCCTTTGAGTTTAGCCGTCCTAACAAATATCTGCCACGTTTAGAACTAAGGGCTCTTTCCCACGGCAAGATCCTTTTTTTGCAGGTAGGGTTTTTTGCAGTATCCCGTTTAGTGGTCTACGTGTTTAAATATACATATTCACACAAGCATCCTGTTTGCCGGATACTACAAGCAGGATGCATGAGTACATACATATATATTTAAACACGTACCTACACTACTAAACGGGATACTGCAAAAAACCGTACCTGCAAAAAACGGGATCTTGCCGTGGGAAAGGGCCCTAAGGTCGTCAAACTTACATCATTTCTGTTATGTAATGAGAAATTAGTAGTTGTTTGATCATACCGATCAAGGGAATACCTATGAGATCTTCTTACAGGAATAAACATAATTTCATTAGTAATTTTATTGCATCGTACAAGTGATTGACGTAGGATATGTACCTATTGGTTTTGATACCAATACGTTATTGACACACTTTTCTTATGAATAACAAAAGACTGATGTTTGTTGTTGTTTGTTATTGTTTGTTATTTTTTATAACTCACAATTAATTAATTATAACATGGCAGAATGTTAGTAGAAACGCTGGTACCGGACGCCCTAGAAGGACATATTATATAGCGACATTTTTGGGGGTGTTCTTCAGAAAGATCAGGTCCATAGGTCGCAACAAGCGTGCGTGTATGGCTAGCGGGGTGATTGCGTAATACACTATCAGTGCATTGGGTTTCATTTTGACAGTTCAACAACATTCATTACGTAATTTAAGTTGTTTTCATTGTGAACAGACACATTTTTCGAACATACGAAGCAATGGATTAGCAATAGGTATCCTAAAAATGACTCAGTTTTAGATTTTATAGTGGAAACGAATGCCTACCCCCGTGGAAAGAGAGAGTTTATGTGTAAATTTTCTTACGAATGCTTTTTTCGTCTTTCTTTTATAATCCAGGCAATTACTACGATTTTTTCACGCAGAAATGGCTTGACTGATTCAAAGCTGAAAAGAGCGCGTCAATATCTAATAAATAAAGAAATACTGCCATTTTATTATAACATAACATAAACTCACAGCTTTGTGTGTAGGAAGGTATTATGTAAGATATTTTAATAAGTTATTACAGTTTGCTAAAAGTAGATAAATATACACATGACCTATTCTATTCTAGCCGACGTTTAAAATATATGCTACAGCAAGTATACAATATCATAAAATACATATTGAAAAGGTTAATTTAGTCATGGATAAATACGCTGAATATTTATGTACAAAAATAGTTAGGTATCTGTAGGTACTAATAATAAAGCTGAAGAGTTGGTTATTTGTTTGTTCGAACGCGCTAATTTCTGGAACTACTGACGTGGGTCGGGGTCCCCGACCCACCCCGTCACAAGAAAAGGACAAAAGATAAATTTTAGTTTAGCTCTGTCAAATTAATCAGCGCCTGACAATACAAGTTTAGACGTGATTAAAATTTTGTCTACTAAAATTACGTCAATTTACGTCAGGCGCTGATTAATTTGACAACACTAAACTAAAATTTATCTTTTGTCCTTTTCTTAATGAAATAGAAAGAAAAAGATGCACTGAACATAAATTTACTTTAGTTTGTGAACAAAAGAATCGGCAACAATATCGCTTTTTAATTTCGATGTTAGGATTTATTTGATAGTTTCAAAATACTCCTTTATATTAGTACTGCCAGTGTTATAAATTTTTGTTGTATTTTCGTCTCCGTGTTGTATAAAATATAATTTATTCTAGATATAAGTAACTTTACTCCTAGATGTAAATGACAGCCCCCAACGATATCCTATCAAATAAATACATCTACATTTTCCGAGAAAATACCTAAAACCGCCATAAGGGATATGTTTCTTTATCTGTCAGTTTACATGAAGTAAATCGGCAGATACCGCCCTAACGGCACAGCCGCCGCGTTGTGGTCCATTCTATTATCCTAACGACTCCATATTACGTTTACCCAAAAATGTTTATAGCACATACGACCATTTGGAACCCGACCTAATCAACCGACGCCGCTCGGGTGGCTGTAACTTTTTCTGTATTCACCAACTTACTAGAATAATGTGTTTGTTGAGGGCAGATAAGATGGTATAGGGCTATAAATAACGATGTTTCAGTAATTATCTGTCTTAATACTGGCGTCTTTTTTGATGGATGTGTGTCTGTGTGGGCTGTAAGGCACAAAGAAATAAAGAGTCTACGTACTTGAGGCGTTTGTGGCTAAGTAATAACAGCCGCACGGGTCGATCGATCAGGTTAAGCTACGCTTGCCGTGGATGGGTGACCATCTTCACATATCAACACCCCTCCGTACCTCGGAAAGCACGTTAAGCCGTTGGTCCCGGCTGTCATTCGTGGATCTTTAACAGTCGTTACTGGTCGTCAGTAGCCCGAAAGTCTGTCAACCAGTCTTACCAAGAGGTATCGTATTACCCAGTAACTGGGTTTTGGAGGTCAGATAGGCAGTCGCTCCATGTAAAATACTGGTATTCAGCTGCATTTGTTTAGACTGGAAGCCGACCCCAAAATAGATGGGAAAAGGCTAGGCAGATGGTGAATACAGGCGTCTTTTTTGATGGATGTGTGTCTGTGTGGAGAAGGATTTAAGGCACAAAGAAATAAAGAGTCTACGTACTAAATATTGTACTAAGATTAGTAATATATTACCAGGATGTTAACTAGACTTTATTAGCGTTGTCAAAATATTTATGACGGTTGTTAACTTGAACAGTCCTGTTACGTCTGTTGTTGTGAACATTGGAAATGTGTGTTGATACCTACACAATAAAAAAATAGTCAAATGAATAAGGATTCTTTTGTCTCAAGAGAATACCGATAAAAAGTGTTGCCAACATAGAAATTAGTGTTGGTTGAAAATCCTTTACTGTTTTCATAGATGTTATGTTTTGAACAAGTGCATTCGTGGAATGCCACGAACAACACCAATCAACAATATTGCATGGATACGTGAAACCCGTTTGAAAATACCTTTCGAACTTTTGGATAGTCCTGTTTCTGAATCCGATTTTATTTTTCAGCTTTTTTGTCTGGTTTCTCTAAAAGTGTTTTTTGCCGATCCAGCTTGAATTTTTTAAAGAATAAATATTTTCGAAATAAAATGTTTTGGAAATAAAAGCAATGAAAATGGGCAAATAATAAATGAAAATAACATATCACATACTATTGCAAATGACTATCTCCCTGTCGAAAACCTGATTCTTTCACAATATCCAATTAAAAAATACAACCTCACTACACCCGTACACCACAACCTTCAAAGCGAACTGCATCAGCCCCTTTCCAAAAATATTCACTTAAAAAACCTCCAATATATTTAACGAACGGTTCGGCGACGGCCGGCATTCACGTAGTATGACGCTTTTACATCATATTACTCTCGCATTGAACGAGATTGATGTGTGAAAAAAGCTCTTGAAATTGGTAAAAAGGGAAGGCTAAGTGTAAAGGGGCGAGGGCATAGATTATGAAGGTATAGGACTGAAATTGTCAATCTGAACGCATTATAAATG
This sequence comes from Eremobia ochroleuca, assembly GCA_949629135.1. Classification (NCBI taxonomy): domain Eukaryota; kingdom Metazoa; phylum Arthropoda; class Insecta; order Lepidoptera; family Noctuidae; genus Eremobia; species Eremobia ochroleuca. The sequence continues at coordinate 15,817,117 of OX451386.1, read as the reverse complement.
CCTACAGTTTCGTTTTTTTGACGTAAGGAACTTTTAAGGCATTTGGAATTGTATCGTCACGGTACAACTTAGTGCTTAACGCTCGGTCATCGACTATTTTGATAGCCCTATTGTGGCCGGTTGAATATTTCAGGGGTACCAGCCTCGCACAAATTAGTACTATCTAAACTAATATTATAAAGAGAAAATATTTGATTTTTTGTATGTATGTTATTACGCTTTTACACTAAGACGTCTGAGCGGATTTGGATGAAATTTGGCACATTGAGAATTAGGACATAAGATATTTTTATCCCGATATTCCCATGGGATCGACACTTACGCGGGTGAAAACTCGAGGCGCAGCTATTAACTTAAACAGTCAAGGAATGAGCGGATTGACACACTACGTCAACTTATCAGTATTATAGCCATTTCATACAAGTTACCAAGAATAACATTTGTGATATGAATAGGTATACAACAAATATTTTATAATAAATTTGTTGTACAATCAAGTTCCCCAAATTTAAAAGAGTGTTCACTTCTCTAAGATTTCTTTACTCTATGTAGAAAGTGATCGAAAAACGTAGGTCGCTACAATTTTGTCACGCTTCTCACTGAACAAATGTTCCCTCAAGATTCGGTTCAACTTATGTGGCGCACGTTTTATTTCGAGGTGAATCTTAGCTCGTATATTGTGTTTTATGCGTACGCACGATGTTAATGTTTGGGAAAACCTGTTTTTCTACCTGATAATAGATTTAGGATGGGTCTCGGTTAGACTAGAAAATAGCAAAATGCTATGTTTGCTCGTATTTTCCAAGAGATACGTTTTATTTTCGAACTGTGTAGTTGTGGTCAATAGAACGTAGGTACTTACAGATGTTTCACACTGTAAAAAAATTTTGATGATTTTCCTCCATTTTTCACTGATATTCTTTGCAAAAATGAGCCTAGTCATTTAATTAGTTTCGGGCAGTAAGTAATTAATACTTACTGCCCGAAACCAATACGCGACGAATCGCAAAATGTTGCATTTCTTTAACTGTACTCGAACAACATGTCCATAGCGCATGCTTAACTATGCCTACTTTATATGTTGTGTTACAAAATTTACTTTTACACACAAAGGCTTACTTTCCAAGAACGGACATTTATGACAAGCGTAAAATGACTCTAATGACCGCCATACTGTGCAACTTATAAAGTAAAGGCGCTTTTTCACTGCGGCGAACGAAAACTTCAAAACTTTAAGCATTTGATTTATTTTAGTTTCTAGTGTTACAGACTTAACATTTTTAAAGTAGGTACTGTAATTTTCAGTTCAGTGTCTGTTCACTGTAAATAACCTACATCTATTAATATCAAGTTTTTTTTAAAGATTTTTAACGAAAGATTAGGTGCAGACGCCAGCACATCAAGCTACTAAAATCGGTCAAATTTCTTTATAGATTTTCAACTTTATCGCCAAAGTGTAATGTTCAAAGTTGATTGGGAAAATTTGACAGTTTCGGGTAGCTTGATGTGCTGGCGTCTGTACATCTGGGTGACATTCCAATTAGAGATTGAATCGGTGGTTGGCTCAATCTCTACGTCATACACACACCTATGCCAAGAAGCTTAAATATTGACCTCTACAATTATGGACCTTGTCGGGCACAGCAAAGTTTCAAATAAGTAGGAGAGAGGATGAGCGCTTTTTATCAATAGAAAATGTCTATTTTTATTTTAACTGGGTCTGCTAATGAGCTACTTGCACTGCATTAAAAAGACAATGTTTGCAAACTATCGGGGAGGAGGGGAGCAGCTCTCAAAACGGTGAAGGATAACATCGTGAGGAAATCGGCATGTCCTAGAACCAAAAATTCGAAGACATGCGTCACCTACCTACCCGCACTGGGTTAAAGCCCGCTTCGTCTCACCGAGAGGAGGCCTGTGTTCCAGCAGTGGGAACATTGTAGGCTAATTTATGCTTATGCTTGCACCACAAATCTACAAATCAAGTCACATAATATGAACTTAAGACAACCGTTAGCCTAAATTGAGAAGAGCCTTTAAATAAAACATATCAATACGTCAAATTGACGGTCAGAATGTCTCGATGGCGGCAATTACATCCATTGAAGCGGCTGTATAGTAACATCGGACGAATCGATTGACCCCTATCAACACGTAGTAACTGTATTTTTTCTTTTAACCTCCGACTTATGTCAATGTATTGGGTAATACTCGTATTATTGAGTAGTTTAGAGGGTGCTATTAAAGTTTATGGTATATATTTTGTGGATAATTTAATGATTAATTCGTTTGATTTTTTTTTTTTTTGGGAAATAAGAGTAAAGTATATTTATCTACATTTATCCATCTACTAGTGTAGATAAATATACTTATTTGGTGCACACAAAACACATAGCACAACATACAAAAGCACTATTAAATAATAACAAATTACATGAATATTAAGAAAATACTTACAAGGTACCAATATAGCTACAGATAAATATTAATTTGAAGACACTATTGTAGTTGTTATTCGGTTGTAGTTGTTGTACTTTTAGTAACGTTTAGATTGAAAAAAAAAACAGTATACCTCGCCATACTCAAAATTACAAGCGAAGTTAACTTTATGCCAGCAAATAAAAACAGCATTAGTGATAAGACATAATGTACTTCATGTTAAAACATAATTTATTTGAAAACCCTTCAAGATTTTAACAGCTCTGTGTAAGAATGACTTGTTACTATTTGTTCCCCACACAATGTAGACGCCTAAACAAAAAAAAAAATGAAGACTACAGTCCGTTCACAGTTACCTCCGACAGCAACAACAACACCAACCTTATTTTAAAGAGAATAAAGATCACAATGATTTTGACAAACTTGTCAATGGCATCAATCCAACTGCATCTTATTACAATGAAAATAAAGATCACTGTGATTTGGACAGTGATGCAAAATCAAAGGTAAAATAACTGGATGGACTGCACTATCGCCAAAATCTATATCTGACCACCGTAAGGACTATTGCTGCATGCAACACTCGGCCGTTATAGAAGCGTTTACCTACGCTCAGCAACCAATAGCATCGCAGTATCGAGTTTTTGCAGAGCCCTTTCTTTTTTTCATTAAAAAATAAATAAAAAAAAAACAAAACCAAACGATTAATGTTTACTTTTCCATAGATTCAGCCGAGTAGTCCGGTTTGTTTTGATGGAAATCAATATCAATATGTTGAAGCACTGCTATTTTTAACCGACTTCAAAAAGGAGGAGGTTATCAATTCGGATGTTTATATACAACGTGTAACGTTAAATGCGCAAAACCTCAGACACCCTAACTGATTTTTAATTCAATTGACCTATTTCATAGAGAAAATTAGTGATTAAAAAAATTGTAAAGGTTTTATGTGCTGTTTTAGTTTTACTGGCCATTCTGATCGTTTAATGCGTCTGCGACGACGCTTTTTCGTGGGAGGAGTCGTCACCGGGCCGCTGCGCCGCGCTGACATTGGGTTGCTTGACCTATTAATAAATAGACACGGCAGCGTTTTAAATGAAGATTTTTTGAAAAATGTGACCTATATTAAAAAGTGGTTCAATTAATTCTGCTCGTTATTCTGATCAAACTAATTTCAGGTTTTGCGCATTTAACGTTACACGTTGTATATATTTTTTTTTTTTTGTATGTTCGGGCATAACTCCGTCTTATATGGACGGATTTGTAGAATATTTTTTTGTTCGATAGAGGTTTATTCCGAAATGGTCCCATTTAAATTTCGTTAAGATATGGTGATGAGTTTCGGAGACAGACAACGGAACTCTTTAATAAATACCAATAAAACAACCGCGATTGCTGCTATCGCATATGTATGCATTGCACACAATATCATCACGTCTGTACCCTATAAACGCAGATGCAGCTTCCTGTCACTGATATTTACATAGCAAGTAGTGTTATATGAATTTGTTTGGGGTAGGTATAACTAAAAAGTGAAACACAAAATATTAAAAAAAAAACAACAACCTACTTCCACTTTAATTTCGGAAGACGGTGTCAAAAACGAAAATGCGGAACCAACGACACCAACTTCCAAAATTAAAGTTATTTTTCACTTTGCAGTGTTTTTTTTTTTTTTTGAAGTCGATTGTTACGACGGAAAGTTACGAGTACGTACTTAGTATATCTTCTTATCTTGGTAGAATTATAACTGCTCGGAGCAGTTCTAATTTAACCAAGAGGTGATGTCTGATATTATGAATTTGGCTGATCTTTAGTCCTTCCTCCCGCAGAAACAAGATTTCATGCCTCTGTTGTGTTGTAAGACTATACTAAGACATAAATATCAAATGATACGTAAATATATACTTAACGAAAGCTTTGCGAATTGCAACTGAATCCGAGAATTAGTTGAAACTAATCTACACTAATATTATCTACACTAATATTATAAAGAGGAAAGATGTGATTGTTTGTTTGTATTGAATAGGCTCCGAAACTACTGGACCGCTTTGAAAAATTGTTTTACCATTAGAAGCCGATATTATCCCTGATGAACACAGGCTTCTTTTTACCGCGGGAAAATGCTTCATTCCTACGGGAAAACGGGTAATAGGAATTAAACGGCGGGAATTGCGAATTCTACGCAAACGAAGTTGCGGGCGGGTGCTAGTTAATATTATTAGCTTTTTTTTTTCTATTTCTATTGGTCTACCTAAAAAGGATCCTTTTTCGCATGGCTATTGGTCGACGCAAAAAGGGTGGACGCAGCTGTGGTTATCATGTGCACGGGATTGTATTTTCAAAATGGTCATATATAGGTTTTTGCGATAGTACATACATTGTTCTGATGCACAACAGCCAGTAAGACTGCGCGTGCAGTTTCATTATTACCTCCCCCTTAGTCTACTCCCATTGGTCTATAGGGTTATTGAATCGGACGATAAGGTGCCACGGTAATTTCCTGCCATTTACCATCATTACTCTTCCCCATGATCATCTAATACCGTGGGGTGACCACACAAAAAGTACAGTCCCAGTAATTCTTTAGAATTTTTTCAAAACTATTTCCGTCGTCTGGATTTTCGGAACTATTATTGAGGAGATCGGAAGGATATGGCAGTTATTGAGGATTGAAATTGGTGTACTTATAGAAATTAGGGGTTGAAAGGACGAGGCTCGGATCTGTCTACCTCAATTTCGTGGTAAGTATTGATATTTTTTTGAGGGTGTTAAATAAAGTTAGGTACCTATATTCGTGTATATTAATATCTACTAGGTGAAGACATATTCGTGTATATTAATATCTACTAGGTGAAGACGACAATACGAAAATAAATTACACTGCGTATATCTAATGATGTTCCCAGTCTGCACATGAAAAATTAAATTAAACATAATTTTCCAAAAGTTTAGACGCTAAAGCCAGTCGGTTGATCGGCAATCAAAAAAAATCTATAGTTAGTCGATAGACCAACTAAGATTCATCTATTGAGTGATTTTGACGTTCGGTAGGTAATAATAGGTAAGTAATACGGGCTGGTGTCCGCAACTCCATGTCAATGCGCGTATTTTGCGTACTCTTGATTTTGATGTTAGGATTTATTTGTTAGTTCCAAAATACTCTTATGCATTATATTAGTATTACTCGTGATTTTATTGGCCTTTCGTATTTTTCTCTCCACATTGTACCCATACAAGAAGTACCTGCCTATCTGCCAATAATATGCCTTTAAATTATTGGAAAAAATAAGCTATCACCTTTCGTCCAAACCATATAGTATATGTCTAAACTATATACTATATATCCTAGATATCCCAAAGCAGGAGGATTTTAACATAAAACTTATTGCATCCAATGAACCCCTAATTAATTCAAACGAGACACCCAATCAAAAACCATAAACTCAAAACTCTTCCTCACCCATAAACTGCAGCAAGTGACAAGAACTGCGAAACTAACACTAGAACAATATATCAAACGAATTTGTCGTCCGGCGTGTACAGAAGAGAACCAGCCAGTTAACAACAAAGAGGGAAGTGGTCGAGACTATGCGAGATCGATTAATACCCCCTAATTACGCAATTTCTGGGTATCTCTAATTGTGGTGTGGACCAGTATATTCCGCGTGACAGTCCGTTATTTCCCCCGAGGGCGGTAAAGATAGCGGGGCGCGGAACCTACATGTGAAAAATTTACTGGAATCGTTGAATTTTTAAAAGGGGAATGTCAGTTTTTTTTTAATTTTTTTTTCTTTTTTGGGAAAGGTCATGGTTGACATTGAGTTTAGGTTTGTATATAAAAAGGAACGGTATAGTTAATTGATGCTTATCGTGCGTATAACCTTTAACCTAAACAAAGTCATAGAATTCAGTAGGTATCTACTAATAATAATAATTCTAATTAAATGTATTACTTATAGGTAGGTAATAATAATTCAGTAGGTTATTAAGTACTTACTCAAAATTGCACTTTGTTGTTTACGGATAGGATTGTTTTAATGACTGACACATTACAGAAAACAGTTACATAAATCTAACACACACAGAGAAAATTAAACCTGATAGTAAACATCTGAAGGCCAAAAACGCCGAAAAACACGTGCCTTGTATGGAGAGCCCCTTTTATTTTCATGAACTTTATTTTATTTTTATTATTTGTTGTTATAGTGGCAACAGAAATACACACTACGAAAATTACAATTGTCTACCTATTACGGCTCATGAGATCCGCTGCGCGACGGACAGCGGAGGCTTAGTAATAGGAATCCGTTGGCGCGCTTTGGGTACGGAACCCTAAAAACTATAGTACCTACAAAATGTCACTGTACACTATTAATATCTCATCCACCTTCAATCCTACAAAAGACTCAGCAGCCGCTTCCAGGAACTGCACATTTATGTCGGTACCACTACGTCGCGACGAGTACGTCGGGGCTAAAATTATTCTCTGACTCGTCGCATTGTTCTCTCATACTTTATTTGTCTCAGCTCTGGCAACACTTTACTCCTTTTTGTACCGTTGCGTGTCGCTTAGGAGGCTAATCCTTGTGGTTCTAATTTGTGATCAAAAATAAAAGATCGATAAAAGGAAATTTTCGTGTGGATTTTGTATTTATGGAAGTGAAACGAATTGGTTTTAAAGGGATTTAGATTTGGTATTTTTATTGGTTTATTTGAGTGCATGTTTTGTTTGGTAACAAAACTTCTGAAAACGACTTAAAACATTTTACTAATTAGCTGAAAAGTAACATGAATTGAAGGTCATCATCATCTGCCTAGCCTTTTCCCAACTATTTTGGGGTCGGCTTCCAGTCTAACCAGATGCAGCTGAATACCAGTATTTTACATGGAGCGACTGCCTATCTGACCTCCACAACCCAGTTACTGGGTAATACGATACCTCTTGGTAAGACTGGTTGTCAGACTTTCGGGCTTCTGACTACCCGTAACGACTGTCAAAGATCTACGAACGACAGCCGGGACCAACGGCTTAACGTGCTTTCCGAGGCACGGAGGGGTCTCGGTATGTAAAGCTAGTCACCCATTCACAGACCAACCGCGCCAAGCGTAGCTTAACCTGATCGATCGACCTGTGCGGCTGTTATTATTTAACTACGGGCCGGGATTGAAAATTGGCCGACAGCCGACAGCCTGGATGAGGCCTATGTCCTACAGTAGACTGCGATAGGCGAGTTCATTAATTAAATGAAAAAAGAAAAAAAATCTGTAATTTTTTTTGCAGTTTTTGGATGGATTTAGTGTATGTTTCAGTACCCAATATCAATTATTTTCCGAAAGTCTTCTAAATACCATACAAAGTAAAGACAGTGTTTGGACTTAGTTCTGATATTACCATAAATAAAATCCATCAGATGTCCGAAAACGATGTGCTGTTAATAGCTAACTCTCGTTCAAAACTAAACTATCTTAAATGAAAATCTGCTAGTCAAAATGCAAATTAAACGCCATTACTGAAAGTACATCACATTACTTAAGATTAAGTTGACACTTTAAATATTTGAGCTAGAACTAATTTAGAAAGAACTAACGAGCCGCCCCTGCTTCGCACGGCTTTTACGACATGACAAAACATGAAGATTTCTTTAATTTTAGTAAGTTTAATATTAATAAATCGTGACCAGAGTGCTGGGTCGTTCTTTGGCCAGAGAATTAGCATTGCCATTCAACGTGGCAATGCTGCCAGTCTTCTGGGCACGTTTCCGGATGATAGCGATGCGGACGAGTACTTCGACGCCTAAATATCTTTTTATTTTTGTATTTATTTATATAGTTAGTTAGTTAGTATTTTAATTTAGTAGGTACCTAGTGTAAATAGTTAGTTAAGAGATTATGAAAATAAATTTTCTTCCCATTTATATTGTACACATTAACATTTTGGATTAAATTCACTGAATGATAGTAAAGCCTGCCCGTAGCTAAATAATAACAGCCGCACAGGTCGATCGATCAGGTTAAGCTACGCTTGCCGCGGTTGTTCTGTGGATGGGTGACCATCTTTACATACCGAGACCCCTCCGTGCCTCAGAAAGCACGTTAAGCCGTTGGTCCCGGCTGTCATTCATAGATCTTTGACAGTCGTTACGGGTAGTCAGAAGCCCGAAAATCTGACAACCAGTCTTACCTAGGGGTATCGTATTACACAGTAACTAGGTTGTGGAGGTCAGATAGGCAGTCGCTCCATGTAAAATACTGGTATTCAGCTGAATCCGGTTAGACTGGAAGCCGACCCCAACATAGTTGGGAAAAGGCTAGGCAGATGATGATAGTGAAAGCCGCATAAAAATCCGTTGCGTAGTTCAGATAAACACCGTGGTTGTACAGGCAGACACGAAAAGTAATTTTATAACACATTTGCTCGTAAAAGGTCTCTTACTGCACCAATTTCAATATCGTAATGTATCTCATTACGTACTTGTGCGTAATTGTAATGTAAAGCGCACGGTTTATCAAAATGCTCCGTCTAAAACGAACGGTACTTTTTTAAATCTTAGCAAAGAGTTTTTATGTCAGAAAAGTGGTCAACATTTTATGAATAAAATTAACTTTGGGAGATAAAATATAATAAATAAACATTTAATTCTTTAATTTAATTAATTTCGACAGTTAATTACAACCATTTATATGTAACAAAAACACAAAAGTATTAATGTACTTTATTAGTAATAGGCTGTTTTTTGTGCCTTTGCCCTACTTTTTTGTCCTACTTTCACTCAAGAGAGTGAGAGAGAGACTGGTGAAATTGCAACTAATAATACGAGTAATAGCTTGGCAACATCAAAAATGCCAACTGGCAACGTAATAGTTAATTTTACAAATTGTTCGAATTTTAATAACTGTTTTAACAAGTAATTAAAGATTTATTCGTTTAAGAAAGTCCGAGTTTTATTTATTTCCTCACAAGTGTGTTATAAAACGTCGTATGACATACGTGCGGTTTGATAATTACAGCCTCTGCTTTCTTATAGCCCTCACCTACGGCTCGGGCTAGCAATATCGCCTCAGCTGTAATTTTCAACTTACCGCACTTATATCATAATGTACTATTAATTTATGATATTACAAGCCTTTGCCCGCAACTTCAATATTTCTCACTCTCCAACCCACCCCATCGCATAGCATGGACTGCCTGCGTTATAACTTCTTTTTCGCTTAGAGTTTTTTCTTTTTGCTCGGCTCCTAAGGGTTCTAGCGTGATGTTTAATAGCCCATAGCCGTTTAATAGCCTAAAGCCGTTTAATAACCTATAGCCGTTTAATAACCTATAGCCGTTTAATAGCCTATAGCCTTTTAATAGCCTATAGCCGTTTAATAGACTATAGCCGTTTAATAGCCTATAGCCGTTTAATAGCCTATAGCCGTTTAATAGCCTATAGCCTTCCTCAAGAATTAGGCTATCAATATCAAAAATATTTTTTAAATCAGACTGCCTATTTCAGAGATTAGCGCGTTCAAACAAACATACAAACTAACTTTTCAGATTTATTATTTGTATTATTAGTACATAGATGTACAGATAATGTTAATATTACGATCTTCTATAGTTTTGAGGGTTCCGTAACCAAAGTTTAAAATCGGACCGTATTACTAAGACTCCGCTGTCCATCAATCCGTCCGTCTGTCTGTCATCAGGCTGTATCTCATGAACCGTGATAGTTAGACAGTTAAAGTTTTCACAGATGATATATTTGTGTTGCCGCTATAACAACAAATACTAAAAAACTGAATAAAATAAATATTTAAGGGGCTCTCATACAACAAACGTGATTTCTTTGCCGTTTTTATAGATGTTGGTAGGGTTCCGACTCCGTAATTCCGACTCGCACTTGGCCATTTTTTTTTTATTGCTTTTAAGTGCTAACAACTAGGATTTTAAGAAATTGCCATGGAATTTGCCGAAACATTCGTAGGTTTGGATAATTACCTAGGTACACCAACCATTGGTGACGGGCATATTTGTAACTTGGTTAATCAAACACAATTAATTAGCCTTCATTACCAGGTGCTACACAAACACAGAGGTTGCTGTGTTTGCTAAGTATATACGTCTATACATGCAACGTAGGTACTTAAAAATACTTACAACGTATATAATAATAATAATATTCCACAACTTTCACACAACGCCATCTAGTCCCAAACTAAGCAGAGCTTGTGCTATGGTTACTAGACAACTGATAAACATACATATATATTTTTAAATACATACATACATATTATAGATAAATTACACCCAGACAAAGAACAAATGATCGTGCTCATCACACAAACATTTGTCCTAGGTGGGAATCGAACCCACGACCTTGGGCATAGCAGTCAGGCACCACTAGACCAACAGGCCTGTCAATATAGGTCAAGGGTCAGATGAATTAATGAAAAAAAAACCGGCCAAGCGCGAGTCGGATTCGCGCACGAAGGGTTCCGTACCATTATCTATAAAAACGGCAAAAAAATCATGTCTCTTGTATGGGAGCCCCCTTAAATATTTATGTTATCCTGTTTCTTAGTATTTGTTGCTATAGCTGCAACAGAAATACATCATTTGTGAAAATTTCAACCGTCTATCTATCACGGTTCATGAGATACAGCATGGTGACAGACCTTCAGACGGACGGACGGACAGCGGAGTGGGAGTAATAGGGTTCCGTTTTTCCCTTTGGGTACGGAACCCTAAATACTACGTATGAATTCACAGGTTCATTTAAAAAATATGCAGACAAGCACATAAAACCTCCTTGACTTTTTGTCAGCTCTTGTGGCGAAAAGATCTGAACGAAAAATAAAATCTTACCTAACACGCTATCCATCACGATCTGAATCATTTTGAAGGATATTGCTAATCCATTGCTTCACATGTTCGAAATTTTTTTCTGCTCAACAACGTAAATAACGCAATGAATGTTATTGAAGAATTACTGTTAGCAGGTATGTTACGCAATTGGCTTGCTTCACTACAAAAATGATTGATTAGTGACTTTACTGTAACTCCTGACGAATGCTGGATCCAGCTAAAGAGTTGCATAAAATGCAACGATATTTAAGAAGAAGGAGAAAAGAAAGAAGTTTAAGGGGGGGGGAAGGAGTTTTATAAGAAGTTTTCAAGTTTGAAAATGACAGCTGTAAAGTCAGTAATATGGAGAGCAGTGGTGGTCCTGTGGTATGGGCTCCAACTTACGAGTTGTAAGGTCGTGAGTTCGAATCCAGACAGGAACTTTACTTTGTGTATCATCTTTGTATTTCATCACCACCGCTCAACACAAACAACAAAACGGTAAATGAAAACATCGTGAGGAAACCGGCATGTCTTGGAACCAAAAATTGTAAAACATGTGACATCTACTAACCCGCACTTTGCCCGTGTGGTGGATTATGGCCCACTCTCACTCATAGAGAGAAAGCTTGTGCCCCATCAGTAGGAACCATATAGGCTAATCAGGGTTATGCAGTAACATGACATTTCATAGATGATATAGTGTTGAAGTAAGCCAAAACAGTCAGGAACCATGTACGACATAAACATATCACTAACTCAAAAAGGTTGACAGATAAATACAGAACTCTGATACGAACAATAAAAGTCAATGTGAAGGGTAAATCCTACGAATAATGTGGCTAAGAATACAATCTTATTACAAAATAGTTGTTAAGCAAATTGACTACCAATTTAACCCGTCCGTTAAACGTGAATTTTACGGGACGTATTTTTGTCGTGTACTGGATTTTCAACTCTCGGTGTTCAGCCGAGCATTCAGAATCCAACAGACCGCATCCCATAGCGTCAAAAAAGTGCACTGTTGGATTTTTCAACTCTCGGCGCTGTTCAATGCATCAAAAATAAAGTGCACCAAAAATATCTTCGCTAAAAAAATCTCTCGAGCATATCATGAGGGCTTATTCAAACCACAACTGTCATTCCTTGACAGATGTATGAAAAGCCTAAAACACGGAAAAATTTACATAGTGTGTCAATTTGCTTAACCATTAATTTCCCGGACTGTACCTAAGCAAAATAATGAACGTTTCAGAAAGACTGATTTGCGATAAAACATTATCAGGTTTTAGTGCATAATAAACAACACCTGTTTAGACGTTTCCAGTACTAAAGATAATATTCATGCGAGAGCAACATAAGGTCATTGTCCTTATATTATGCGTGTGTATTGTTGCTAGTATCGTTGCTAAAATTGTTGTTCCAGCCATTGTTACGAATAGACAGCAGGGCTGGCAGGAAAGTTTGTTTAAAGTTTAAATTATGAACTATTTCTGTAAATCGATGACTGAAAACTACTATTATTTTAAGATTCTCAAAACTATGTGCGAGATTATAAAATTTTATTGAATTCAGTTTTCTTTTAATTTTTATTTATTGATTCTTCCAGATTCGAAAGTTTTTGTTATAATGTACAGACGCCAGCACATCAAGCTACTACAATCGGTCAGATTTCTTTAATAGATATTCAACTTTATCGCAACTATAAGGTTCAAAGTTGATTGGGAAAATCTGACAGTTTCGGATAGCTTGATGTGCTGGCGTCTGTACAGGGCATTATAGCTAAAACCTATACCTAAAAAGAGCTTTTGATAAGAAATTACGTAATTTTCTCGTTCCTTGCTGTTAGTTTGTATCTGTTATTTTCATATTCATGAAACGGTCACAGTCCAGTGGTCTAACAGTCACACCACGGCCGAAAACTATGAATTGTAACGATTAAAGAAAGGGCTCGTGGCTAAATAATAACAGCCACACGGGTTGACCGAAGGTTAAGCTACGCTTACCGCGGTCGGGTCGTGGATGGGTTACCATACATTATATATCGAGATCCCTTCGTGCCTCAGAAAGCACGAGATCTTTGATATTCGTTAGGGGTAGTCAAAAGCACAAAAAGTCTGACAACCAGTCAGACTATACAACGTGTAACGTTAAATGCGCAAAACCTCAGACACCCCAACTGATTTTTAATTCAATTGACCTATTTCAGAGAGAAAATAAGTCATTAAAAAAATTGTAAAGGTTTTATGTGCATTTTTAGTTTTACTGGCCATTCTGATCGTTTCTTGCGTCTGCGACGACGCTTTACCGAGGAAGGAGTCGTCACCGGGCCGCTGCGCCGCGCTGACATTGGGTTGCTTGACCTATTAATAAATAGACAGGGCAAGGTCTTTAATGAAGATTTTTTGAAAAAATATGACCTACATTAAAAAGTGGTTCAATTCATTCTGCTCGTTATTCTGATCAAACTATTTTCAGGTTTTGCGCATTTAACGTTACACGTTGTATATAGTATTACCTAGTAACTGGGTTGTAGAGGTCAGATAGGCAGTCGCTCCAGGACACACAGACAGATACATCATGTCAAACAGATTCAATTGCATCTGGTTAGACTGGAAGCCTAATCCAACATAGTTGGGAAGAGGCTAGGCAGTGTGATTGAACGATAAAAATGAAAAAAAAAAGCATGAGGTGACCTTTTGAATACAGTTACCGAGACTTAAAATTATTTTTCGTAGGCATCATATTTAATTATCGGTTTTCTATATCCTTTACTAGCGATCCGCCCCCGCTTCGCACGGGTGCAATGGAGAAACACTGATAATTTTAGAGCCATTATTTCTCGTAAAAAGTATAGGATAAAAAATGGTTATTGTGGGTTATCCCTAAGAGATAGACATATACCATCGCGGACTTTTTTGTAGACTTTTTTAAGTTGTACAATACTGTAGTACATTATTTTGATCTATCTCGACGGGTTCAGCCAGCGTTTGCAATGTAAGCGCAAAAAGATGTGTTTATTTACGACATTACATTAGAAACCTCTAAAATTACCAGTGTTTCTCTACTATATTATGCATGTATTATACATATAAACCTTCCTCTTGAATCATTCTATCTATTAAAAAAAAACCGCATCAAAATCCGTTGCGCAGTTTTAAAGATCTAAGCATATATAGGGACAGACAGACCGGGAAGCAACTTTGTTTTATACTATGTAGTGATAAACCTTCCTCTTGAATCACTCTATCTATTAAAAAAAACCGCATCAAAATCCGTTGCGCAGTTTTAAAGATCTAAGCATATATAGGGACAGACAGACAGGGAAGCGACTTTGTTTTATACTATGTAGTGATTTACTACATTGACTTTTTCTACAGTAAAAGATCCGCGAAAAAGAGGTGTCATATTATTATTCCATTTATTCCTCCGATTTATCCTGTGGTACAGCCCTGAGTACTAAGACGCGTGCGTAGCGTGACGCGCAATTTATTGGCTGCCGTTGTTAGCCCTTTGTGCGCTCATCGGCAAAACAAACACCATGTTTTTATTTCATTATTAGTACTCTCATTATATGTTGCAAATATTTCCTTTCCATGTTTGTTAACTTCGGCACATTATGCGTGGAAGTTGTGTTAACTTATAGCAATCTAATTTCACAAAGCCGTTTCAAATAACATTTATTTATTAATTAATTTATATTTTACCCACCAGCCCGTACTAGACAAACACGGTGGGTTAATTTCTCTGAACGCCTACTCTCTCATGAGAGAGGTGCAAAGAAGAAAAAAAGTTGAAAATAATAATAATAATAATGTAGCTTTACAGCTTACATTTTTCCACTTCAGCTTTGACACACCACATTATGATTTAAAATTCTGGTCATCTAAATGTTTGAACTTCAATTCAACTACCTTTGACTTATCATAAAAAAATATCAAGTAATCCCTTATGAGTACCTACCTGACTATTTTTTTTTTTTTTCATCATAATGTGGCATCACAGCCGACGTGGAAAATTGTCTACTAACTTTTGGACGCCACTGTGGTGATTAGCGTGTGAAGTTGTGTGTTTATGTTATTTTATCGATAATTTATTTATTTATTTAAACTTTTCGCACAAAAGGTACAGACGCACATCAAGCTACTACAATCTGTCAAAAATCTTTATTAGATTTTCAACTTTGTCACTAAAGCATAAGGTTCAACGTTGATTGGGAAAATGTAACAGTTTCGGGTAGCTTGATGTGCTGGCGTCTGTACAAAGGCGGACTTGATGCCTTAGGCATTCTCTACCAGTCAACCAAGGGTGGTGAAGAGATTAGATGGCAGGTGCTTTGGTTGACACAACAATGATAACAATAAAAAAAACTAGACTAATACATAAATAGGTAGGTTATAAACACATAAATACGATTTACCACAATTCAATTTAGTTCTAAACTAGCAAATGGGAAACTGTTGAAAAATAAAATAGCCTAAGAATAAGCTAAACCTTAACGTTTGTGGTGTTATTCTGTAAAAAGCAAGGTGAAATGAGCTGTCATTCCTCCTTATGCTTGGGATTTCCACTATTGACAGCTCAATAAAACAACATATCTCAGAGTATTAAAGATTTTATTTTATTTAATTTAAAATTAATAAAATAAAATAAAATTTATTTAATCTTTTCACACACAAAAAGGCACAAAGGCGGACTTTATGGCTTAGGCATTCTCTACCAGTCAACCAAGGGTGGTGAAGAGATTAGACGGCAGGGGCTTTGGTTAAGCCAAACAATGATAAAAAAAAACTATTAAAATTATTGAATTAAAAATAAAAACGTACACAAATACATAAAAAGGTTAAAAACCTATAATATACATACATACTATTTACTATAATAATTATATATACATATTAAAATATGTACACAAATATACAAATTCACCCATACATGTATACAAATTCAATTCAACGGGACATAGGTGTTGAGATGACTATACACTATTCGTTTTGAAAATAACTCTGCAATTTCCGCTTAAACGCATACCGACTGGTGGCTGTCCTAAAATTTTATACACCGGCGAAATGAAGCCATGAAGATACTCTTAGGGCCAAGTTTCCTGGAAAAGCTAGTTCGAATGTAGTAAATTTAAATCTTACGTTGGCCCATATTTCAATACGTTCAGCTTAAGCTCGCAACAAGCTACTCAATCATGTAAGAAATAGTTCGTGGAATCGATTTCATACAGCGGTTGTGACTAGAGGAAACTTCGCGCAGGATTTCAATGGAAAAATGAACTTTAAATAAGGAAATCGATTTTGTATATCGAAGAGGGAAATCAGTCCGAATCTGATTCAGGATAGATTTTATGCCTTAAAACAGCTTTTGTCTAGACTTTGATTTAGTAGGTTTTTAGGTGCACACCTACATACAACGAATTTCTCCTGCTAAGTTATGCAATAACGGGGTTCACGTTTTACCAATCAAAATGAAGATTTCAATGTAATAACAGAAATCAATAATACATATTTCGATGAAATTACAAATTTTAATGACAAAAAGACCGAAAACTTACTAGCCAACTTATCTACGTAACCGGTTTTTTATTAAAAAAAGCCAAAATAAAAAGTATTTAAAAATTTCAAGAAATGTAACGAAATTTTATTGAATAATTATGAAACAGAGCTGAATGTTTCCTTCATTAAAATCACGCACCCACCCTTCCAAAAATACGTTAAAGCTGTTTTCTGACATAAAAAATGTGTAAATAATTCTACTTAAAAAAACGTGAAATTTTAAACTGGGTAATCTGCCAAGACGGACCGGTGCGATATTTTGTCTTGCTAGGTAAGTATACTTTTGACTAAACTTAGTTTTTACAGCCTAATTTATTACTCTCGTTTGTAAATAACACTCGAAGACAGTGCAATAATCTGCTGTATAATTCAGACCAATTCAACTAAACGACATAAACTTAAACAAAGAAAGAGCTCAAAGTAAATCTGCGCCATTACTCGCAACTACTATCTAGATAACAAAATTGAGAATCTTAAAATGTAATGGCTGAGAAAAAGTTCTTTAGGCCCTATAAAATAGAGTTAGTTGCTGTAATGGGGTGATAGCGCCAACTTACCGCATATCCCTATAAAACTACGGTCTTTTATCGTTCGACGCGTAAATTCCCGAATCCCCAAGGATTGCAATAAATAGCTGAAATCCTGAACTTCGACCACTGACGTCGAGACCTGATAGGACTTAGACAAGCCCCGCTAACATCTTGGTCTTTACTTTCGAAAAAGTTCCGAATAAAAACTTTTTACGTCGTCGGTCCAATTTGGGATCAAATGGGCAATTGTCTTTTGATTTAGCTGTTCTATATGAAAATAATTGTTATCAGACGGTCGACTCTGTAAAAATTTCACCATGAAAACTTACGTGGAACTAGCTGTCAGTATCAACCCACTGATATTAGTTAGTATTTTAATTATTGTGAAAGTGAGGACTATGTGGGTCATTGTTTCCGTTTTAATCATGGTCTGGCACTTTGAGTGGTTTATGCGGTCTACACAAATGTCCTGTCCTTGGTATTGCTCGTCGAATCGTTGATAAATAAATGATAAATGATTTATTTTCTGTAAGTAGGTTTTTACAAACACTTTTACATGTCAATCATATTTTTTAAACTAGATGAGGTCGGCGTTTCCTATCTGACTACTCTGAGAAGAAAGGCCGAAACAAACTCAGAGGTCACAGTCTCTTTTAAAGTCCAGACATAATCTTGGTCAGATCATGTGAAGACCATGTAGATTGGTGTCTGAAATGGTCTTTTGAGTAAAGAACCACACAGATTGAGCGGGCCTGTCCAGTCAGTGCACGCATTTGTCAAAAATCGTGCAGCTCAACTCAGAACTTGAGGAGCCTTACGATTCGACGAACAATACCAATGAAAGGACATTTGGGTAGGCCGCATAAATGACTCAAACTGCCAGATCATGATTAAAACTAACTAAGAAGGAAAACCGAAAAAAAGAAATGACCCACATAGTCTTCACACTCACAGTAATAATAATAAAAATAAGATACTTTACAAAGTAAATATCCATGTCATTGTTTATATAAAATTCATCAATGTCAATGTGTATATAAAAATCCGGATATAATCTTTGAGGACCATGTAGATTGGTGTCTGAAGTGGTCTTTTGAGGAAAGAACCACACTGAGTGGACCTGTGCAGTCAGTGCACGCATTCGTCAGTAACCGTGCAGCTCAACTCAGAACTTAAGGAGCTCAACGATTCGACGAGCAATACCAAGGACAGGACATTTGTGTAGACCGCATACACCACTCAAACTGCCAGACCATGATTAAAACGGAAACAATGACCCACATAGTCCTCACATTCACAATAATTAAAATAATTAAGACTTTAAACAGTAAATGTTCATGTCATTCTGTATATAAATAGATATAAAAACCAAAGTGTAAATCAGCAAAATAAAAAAAAACAACATTCACTGTCTAGACCTATTGGAGCAGCTCAATCCCAAGCTTTTTTGTCCTCAGTATAGTCTTTTACAGTATAATAGGCTTTCTGGCATAGTTTTAGCTTTATAAAAGATTTGAATTTATTAATGCTTAGTTCTTGAATGTGGCTAGGAAGTTTATTATAAAAACGTATACATTGGCATCTAAACGAGCCACCTATTTTCTTGAGCCTTGTTGTAGGAACAACATATTTGTGTTTGTTCCTAGTATTTATATTATGGATATCACTGTATTTTTTAAACAGATTAATATTTTTATGTGCATACAAAAGATTATCATAAATGTACTGAGAAGGCACAGTCATTATATTAATCTCTTTAAATTTGTCTCTGAGGGAGTGTCTGGGACTTAATTTATAAATGGAACGAATTGCCCTTTTTTGTAAAATAAAAATTGTCTGAATATCGGCGGCATTTCCCCACAACAGAATACCGTATGACATCACACTATGAAAATAACTAAAGTAAACTAAACGGGCTGTCTCTAAATCAGTTAAGTCACGAATTTTCCTAACGGCGTATGCTGCAGAGCTAAGCTTTTTTGACAATTTATCTATATGGGGGCCCCATTGAAGCTTGGCATCCAAAGTTATGCCTAAGAATACTGTGGTATTTTCGGGTTTTAACTCTTCACCCTTTATGAGAACACTAGTTTCTACCTGTCTAACATTTGGTATAGTAAACTTAATACATTTCGTTTTTTTCCCGTTAAGAAGTAGGTTATTAACATTAAACCAGTCAACTACTTTTGCGAGGGCACTATTTATATTGTCAGTAACCAGCTGCTGACGTTTGAGTTTAAATAAAAGTGAAGTGTCATCTGCAAACAACACTATATCATGTTCATCCCTTATGAGGTAAGGCAAGTCATTTATATAAATAAGAAATAAAAATGGGCCAAGAATTGAGCCCTGGGGGACCCCCATTTTTACTACAGATCCGGGTGACCTTTTTCCGTTAACATCAACTCTCTGAATCCTATCACTTAAGTAAGAAGTAAGAAGATCCAGTTGAGCTCCTTAAGTTCTGAGTTGAGCTGCACGGTTACTGACGAATGCGTGCACTGACTGCACAGGTCCACTCAATCTATGTGGTTCTTTCCTCAAAAGACCACTTCAGACACCAATCTACATGATCCTCAAAGATCAAAGATTATGTCCGGATTTTTATATACACATTGACATTGATGAATTTTATATAAACAATGACATGGATAATTACTTTGTAAAGTATCTTATTTTTTATTATTATTACTTTGAGTGTGAAGACTATGTGGGTCATTTCTTTTTTCTGTTTTCCTTCTTAGTTAGTTTTAATCATGATCTGGGAGTTTGAGTAATTTATGCGGCCTACCCAAATGTCCTTTCATTGGTATTGTTCGTTGAATCGTGAGGCTCCTCCAGTTCTGAGTTGAGCTGCACGATTTTTGACAAATGTGTGCACTGACTGGACAGGTCCGCTCAATCTGTGTGGTTCTTTACTCAAAAGACCATTTCAGACACCAATCTACATACAATAAAAAACTATACGTACTCAAGCAAAAATTAATAAATGGAAATTAAATAAAAGCCTCCATGTAAAGGGCGTGACCGCTAACATATTTATGCAATGCTGGGTTCTATTTACATAGCTGTCGCTTGAAGTCACAAATGATAAACTAGGACCATCGAAGGAAACTAAATAAACAAGTTATTAATAATGATAACAATAATAAAACCATGGTCAGCAAGACGACCAGCGTGGCGTGCGACGCCCCCCAGCTTGATAGACCGACGACCTTAAGAAAGTGGCTGGAACAGACTCATTTACATTTCTATGAAAAGACTGGATGCGGAAGGCGGAGGACAGGGTGTTGTGGCGCAGTCTGGGAGGGGCCATGTCCAGCAGTGGACTGCGATAGGCTGAATTGATCGATACCTAATGCATGCTAAATAATTTGTGCCGATATTGTAATGGTTGCTAAAGGCTGCTAAGTGATAGGTCCAAGATAATATATTTGTACACTTCGTTTGCAATAAACGTTTTGACTTTGATTCTTCTCTCATAACAGCAATAAGTAAGAGCAGCGGGGTGATTGCGTAAACGACTATCAGTAGCAATGGGTTTCATTTTGACAGTTCAACAACATTCGTTATTTACGTTGTTGAACAGACACATTTTTCGGACATATGAAGCAATGGATTAGCAATATCCTTCCAAATGATTCAGATTGAGATTGATTTAATGTGTTACGCAAATAGGGTTCGGCTCAAACTCTCATACTTTTCTCCTACAATATTTCCGAACAAGTTAATAGCTCTAAATAGGGAATTACAATTTAAAAGGTGCCTTATTAAACTAAACTTTAAGAAGGGTTACGTACCTAATCTTCAAAAGTTACCAACTGTGAGGCGTTGCTGGACCCTTGTCAGACCTTTGTTGAACTCCAAACATTTTGTTTCACAACTTGTTCTTCCACCTAAATTCTTTTATTAGTAAGTTTAAAGCGATAATTATCTATTAAGATGTGTATTTATTGGTATATTAAGTTTGCGTTTTCCCAACTATGTTGGGGTAGACTTCCAGTCTAACCAGATACAGCTGGATACTAGTATTTTACATGGACTGCCTATCTGACCTCCTAAACCCGTTACTGGGTAACACGATACCCCTTGGTAAGACTGGTTGTCAGAATTCTGGGCTTCTGACAGATGACGTTAAGTTTGCGTTTTCCCAACTATGTTGGGGTCGATTTCCAGTCTAACCAGATACAGCTGGATACCAGTATTTTACATGGACTGCCTATCTGACCTCCTAAACCCGTTACTGGGTAACACGATACCCTTTGGTAAGACTGGTTGTCAGAATTCTGGGCTTCTAACTTCTGTGGACCCATAACGACTGTCAAATATCTACGAATGACAGCCAGACCCAATGGCTTAACGTATTTTCCGAGGCACAGAGGAGTCTCGATATGTAATGGATGGTCACCCATCCAAGAACCGACAGGGGCAAGCGTCGTTTAACCTGATCGGTTGACCCGGGCTGCTGTTATCATTTAGCCGCCTACTTATACATACTAGTAAATGCTTGCTCATAAAAAGTTGATATGAGTTTCAAGGTCGCCTTCTGTAATCGGAGTGACCTTGACTGCGAGAAGGTTACAGTAAATTGACAGTTTAATTGTGTTTGGCAGTTAGAGTGAGCAATATTGTGCAGGTTGTGATGACAAGGCAAGAAGCACTAAATACATACTTACGCTGTAGCGTGACAAAAACACCTGCGACCCATCCCCTTAAAAAAGTTATAGGTATCTTCAATAATATAATAAACACGGCGTGGATGGCGAAACCCACCACAAACTTTCATATCTCGCTTTAAAAATCTTGTTTAATATACGCGTCTGTAAAACTATTTTTCCAGTACCACCCTTGAACGTCTGGGACGGTGTTATGCTAATGTTTACCATTCGAAGTAAATGGCCACTTCCGAATATCGTCCTTATGGACCAAACCAAAACCAAAGACCGTTGAAAATAATCACGTTCATAAAACTTTTGGCCTTCGGATTTCCTTATGGCGGAATAAGAAAATGACCATAGATATAGGTAGGTACTCCTCTTTTGCCTGCAGAATCGTGATCGCTGTATGTTGGTGATGGTAAATGATACTTTCTGCTTTATAAAAATATAGGTATTGTATTATATTCCTTAGTATATGAATTAGACTGAGCATGTAATACGTCTCGAAGCTGTAGACTAAGAGCGAATTTCACTAATGTAACTGAACGCGTTCAGCACATCTAAACTGTTCAAGAGCTGTCAGTGTCAAAATTGTTTTGGAATATTGACACTGACAGGACTTGAACGCGGCTTAAAAATGCTGATCGCGTTCAATTTTATTAATACATAATATTAATTGTGCGATTTTTTACGGTTTTTTCTATGTTGCTATCTATTAGTCCGTTTGTCTGACACTAGCTATCTATTAGTTACGTACCCTAGAGTCGATGGATTCAGTAGTTTTTGAGCTTCTTTTTTGCTATAAAACCTCACAGCTATCATCCCATTAAGCCCGATAGGTATCCTTGATAGAAAACTCATTAAACAACATAGGAATAAGTACCGACGCGTCCGTTAAACTATTCCGCCAACCTTCAAAGTCTGGGACGGTCTTAAACAGAAGGTACAAAGTCACTACATAGTATAAAACAAAGTCGCTTCCCTGTCTGCCTGTCCCTATATATGCTTAGATCTTTGAAACTCCGCAACGGATTTTGATGCGGTTTTTAATAGATAGTCTTAGAGGATTTGACAGCTGAGAAGGCGGGGACATCACGTCGCTGCGATGACGCTGTCAGTGGAAGGGGTGACACACCATGAGCCGTGTGCTCACTCGCCTCTGTCACTTTTGCTGCGGAGCTCGGATGGGACAGACGTGTACTAGTGATCGTTTGAATTATTTCCTTGTAACGGTTTTTGTAATTTGAATAAATAAGTAGTTGTAGGCCGTGCCGTGTTTTCTTTTTAAAAAATTAATTGGGCTTCTGATCCATAAGATCAGAAGTGGGATTCGTTTAAATTACACGCGATTCAGATCGTTCGCCATCTTTTTAACCGAAAATTTTTGGGATTGTTTAATTTTTTTTTTCACCACGTGTGTTGTTGATTTTGTCCGTGATTAGTTTCTGTGCATTTTAACGTAATTCGCCACGTGTTTTCTGCTCGATTAGATTATATTTCGTGCGTGTTTTTGAAGTAAACAACCACGTGTTAATTCTTTTATTTTGTGTTTAGTTTGTTGTTCACGTCGTGTCGTGATAATTTACGTTGCCTATAGTCATAGTCATGTCGAGTCGTGATTGCACACCAAGTGAGAATACACCTAGGCGTAATTCTCGTGAAAAAGTTTCGCATAACAGTCGTGATAAAAAGCGTCGTGATCGTTATCGTCAATCGCGTAGTAGATCTCCTAGGCGTCGTCGTGACAGATCAGAGTACTCGCAAAGTTCGCGTAGGCGCCGGGATAGTTCGTATGGGCGTCGGGATAGCCCTCGACGCGACCCTTTAAACGAAATACTGGTTCGATTGAGCGCTTTAGAGGAACGTTTGCCTTCAAACGCTATACGTATGTCTACTCCCATGTCGTCACATCCGAGCAGCACTCCGCCGCTTACAACTTCGGTGGTTACCGAAGCACCTGTTACCGCTAATACGGAAACATGTGCTACGGATAGAACCGTGACCACTGAGACGTCGCGAGAGGCTGATGCTGCGGACAGGATTGTGGGGGCACTTTCTTCCCTAATTCAAGTTAAGCTTTCAAAATGTTGTGTTGATTTTTTTAATGTTGGTATGTTTTAGATGACGAGTCAAATGATGATGACCAGGCGCAACGAAGCCTACCATTGGAGACTCTATCCAGTGGTAGCCAGACCGGCGAGGAGCTGAATCCAGGAAGCCAAGCTGACGAGGACGTTCAGCTATCAGGAGAGGCCGTCTTAGAGGATTTGACAGCTGAGAAGGCGGGGACATCACGTCGCTGCGATGACGCTGTCAGTGGAAGGGGTGACACACCATGAGCCGTGTGCTCACTCGCCTCTGTCACTTTTGCTGCGGAGCTCGGATGGGACAGACGTGTACTAGTGATCGTTTGAATTATTTCCTTGTAACGGTTTTTGTAATTTGAATAAATAAGTAGTTGTAGGCCGTGCCGTGTTTTCTTTTTAAAAAATTAATTGGGCTTCTGATCCATAAGAATAGAGTAATTCAAGAGGAAGGTTTATATGTATAATACATGCATAATATAGTAGAGAAACACTGATAATTTTAGAGGTTTCTAATGTGATGTCGTAAATAAACACATTTTTTGCGTTTACATTGCAAACGCTGGCTGAGTCCTACGAGATAGATCAAAATAATGTACTACAGTATTGTACACCTTAAAAAGGTCTACAAAAAACTCCACAATGGTAGATGTCTATCTCTTAGGAATAACCCACAATAACGATTTTTTTATCCTATACCTTTTACGAGAAATAATTGCTCTAAAATGATCAGTGTTTCTCTACTATATTATGCATGTATTACACATATAAACCTTCCTCTTGAATCACTCTTATCTATAAAAAAAAAACCGCATCAAAATCCGTAGCGTAGTTTTCAAGATCTAAGCATACATAGAGACAGACAGACAGCGGGAAGCGACTTTGTTTTATACTATGTAGTGATCAGCATTGCACCCGTGCGAAGCTGGGGCGGGTCGCTAGTATAAAATAAAAAAGGCATTTTTTTCTCGACAGTAAACATAACGAGGTGGAATCACGATGCTCTCGATATAACATTGCAACAGGCCAACAGCTATTACCTGCCGGAGTTTGCAGAAAATCGTTATTACTCACCGACAGCGGGTAGGGTTACAGTGCTGAAACGAAAATTGGATACGTAGTTTTTCGGTAATACAATGTTTCTGTTTAGTATTTTTAGATTTTATGTTTGTCGATTCGTGGTTTTGGTTTATGATTTAGCTGTTATTAAATACCTAAAATGCACCCTAATTGCGTAACACACTATTACTCTCAATTTGAATCATTTTGAAGCAGATTGCTAATCCATTGCTCCATATGTTCGAAAACTGTGTCTGCTCAGCAACGTAAATAACGCAATGAATGTTGTTGAACTGTCAAATTGAAACCAATTGCTACTGATAGTGTGTTACGCAATTAGCCTGCAGGTTTTAGACATTCAATATACCACATAACATCACACCATATAACATAATTGAGGTAGTTGTATTTTGTTATGATGAATGTGAAATTCAAAAATGTTGTAAAAGCACAAAACGGCTTTAAAGGATGCCCAGCATTTACACCATCATATTTATGTCTTCTTTTCTCTTGTTTAGTGAGCATTATGATGTTGACTTAGCCAATTATATTTTATAACCCGTTTTTCTATATTTCTTTTACTTGTGCTGTCCAGAGAACCTTCTATAAAAAGAATTTGTGTAACACATGATACAAGTAAAAACTTACGACTGGAGTCGAGCATACGTGATTCAGCGTCACCGACCTAATGCCAGAGCCGAGTAAACCCGATTCAGCGTCACCGACCCGAGTGTGTCGTCTATTGTTATATGTATATGTCGGAGATGGTCAATAGTTTAGACACTAAACGAAGCGCAGCACGAGTTCCGAGAGATGGCGGCACCGTCGCGATGACGTACCTACATGGTCGGCTAACTTCGTGCTACGACAGAGCCTGGCTGGTGGAGGAGGCCGCGACGAGTAAACACTTACCATTCTGCCTTCAACGAGATCGGTACCTTCACCCTAGGAACTGTCATTCGTTTCGTTTTAGTTTTTGTTATTTGATACTAAAATGTGATTATAGTTTATTCGTTGTTTCTCTGGCTCGATTACCCTCGATAAACGCCCGCATGATGTCGGACGATGGTACCAATAATACTGTCGATCCGTCATCAGAAGTGGGATCGAATCGAGCAAATGAGAAACCCCACAATGGCGGATGATGCTCGAAATGCAAAACGAGCAAATGCTCGCGTTGATACAAGCCCTAAACATGCCACGACCCAACAACAACGTGACCCTGTCCGAGTTTGATCCAGACAAGCGAGAAGCTGACCCTTAATCATGGTGTGCAACCGCCGATCTGTGCCTTTCTGACAACCCGCTAGAAGGCTACCAGCTAATCGTCGCGCTCAGCCAGGCCTTGAAATGAAGCGCGTCAACGTGCTTATCGTAAATAGTATACCAAGGACGTAGCGGGGAGCGACCAGTGACGTGGAGTGAATCAGAATCGAGCCAAGCAGCCCCGCAGCCGTCCCTTCGTGTGCTGCAACTGAGGGAATCCAGGACATATCACGGCCTTGCACGGGCTGTGGCAGCCAAGCGGATGGTGGACAGCGTGGAGGAAGTAGTGAACTGCGAGTGGTGCGAGTTTGCGTCGTACAACTACCCTCAGGCGCGTTAGAACATAAAGGTGAGCTGTATTGTTTTGTTTACGATTCTGGTGCTGAATGCTTGTTAGTAAAAAAAAGAGAGATTATGTGGCAAACGAGTTAATAGCGTTGTTGCGTTGACTAGTATTGGTCGAACGCATGTATTCAGCACAGAACAAATCATACGTAGCGTTGCGGTTAGCGAGCAACAACTAGAGATTTTATTGCAATTCTACCCGACATTTACTTGCAAAGTAATAGTATGATAGGATAAACAAAGCAACATGTTGAACAAACCTAGCTTAAGATTATTTTGATAAAGGCTCGAGATTATTTGGGTGGTGTTGTGATCGTAACCGAATGGAGGTTACGTGTGGAGGTGACCGAATAGAGGTTGCCTGTTGTTAGTAACCGGATGGCAGTTATAAGTGTGATGATGAAGACCCGATGGAGGTCAGAGCATGAGCCCTGCAATAGTTTAATGATCTTTCTATTATTTGAATGAGTATGGGTGTTATTCAACATGTCAGCTTTGGGAGAAAGAGTTGGTAATGATTTTCATTAAAATTTGTAACGACTGTGACTAAGTTAAATCGGAAGTTCAGAGGTCCGTTTAAGGTAGCGAAAGTTTTGGCGGATGATCGCTATACGTTCAAGCTTTAAACTGTAACTGTAGTTGCAAGTATGCTCACGTTCGCATACGAAAGATGCCTCTAAGTACTGTTCCTAATGAGTTAAATGTAGAAGACGGTGAAGAGAATTACTCACCAGCAAATAGAACACATACCATGGTTATTTGTTCGAAGTGTACGCACTTGTCTGTAGTCGCAACTGCAACTCACTTGTGAGTTGTTCAGGGTGCGATGGGCAGCTGGTGGTGCAGTGGGGACCGGGGCCTCAACGGAGGCTACTGATGGGTTGGTCTAATAATGACCTGGGAGTCATAGACTCTATGTGAAGTGATGTATGTTGGTCGTATCACTTGAGGTGATGACGATATGGGTGACATGAGTGTCACTAGCTGCTGCGGCAGCCGGGCCATGAGCGTTGTATGTGATCTAAGTTGATACAGTTCCTGACTATTTATTACTAAGGCTTAGAGGAATCTTTTGTTATCGATGATTGTTATTGCTATCATTAAATTAGTACACAATGCGTTTCGATAACAATGTGGTCAGAATTGGCCGAGTGGAACATGCGCTGCTGTTGATTTTTTTGGTTAAAGGTTAACACACAAGGACAAGTACAAGCAGAATGGCAACGTCGGACAGCATTGCACTCTTTGGAACTCCTGTACGAATAATCGCTGACCAAGGACGGTGCTTTTCGACCGGGTCACATCACCACAAGCTGTCAAAAGAAACTGACTGCAGTAACAGCCAAGTTGAGAAGCGAGTGGATGTCTGTACCATTAAGCCAGCTACAGATCTCTTGTCTACCGAATTTAGTGAGTCGTTTTCATTTTGTTTTGATTCGGGTACAGAGTGTATCCCTGGTAAACAACAGCAAAACGGTTACATTGTTAGGCACAGCCCAATCTAGTTTACAATGCAATTTTAGAATACGCTCACGATAGGTTACGTATGATGCCAGTAGGTCATGTACCAGTCAAAGTAGATGGTGATAAAAGTGGTGATGACCAAGCCTACATTATGGGAAGCACGCGAGTAGGGGTTCTCTATCGGCCGTAGTAAAAAGTGTGTAGTCATTGGGTGATGCACACGGATCCATGCGCTGGATGTGTGAGAGCAATGCGATTGCTGGTCGGCTAGAGAGCCGTGGCGTTAGAGTGGTTTACTCGTGTGTTGGTTTCCAGGTGTCGAAGGCTCTTAGTGAAAATGATGATTGTTAATGTGGATAACGATGGTACATGGCTCTGGTTGAAGAGTTTTGCTAATATTAGATAGTCAAAGTTTGTTTGCACGGCTCTGTTTCATGATTTTCGCTATGATTAATCAAATTTTGCTTATGTACATGACTCTGATTAAATCAAGTATGCTCATGAGGCTAAGGCTCATGCCAAGGTAAAAATATCAATCTACACCTTATTTCGACTAGTTCATCTCGTGCGAATGGACAAGTGGAAAGGATAATGAGTATGCTCAAGCTAATGTTAACCGCGATAGAGACTGATAAATATTGGTCGTGGTAAGACTCGCTAGGAGATGTACAGCTAGCTCTAAATTGTACGGTTAATCGCGTTACAAAAGCTACTCCATTAGAACTTTTGATAGGTAAGGTAGCACGTCCACTTCATTAAATGGCTAACGACAATGACGACGTTATAGACCTTGATGACGTTAGGAGATTAGCATCTGAAGGCATTGAGAAGTCTACGCGATATGATAAAAGTCGTTTTGATAGTACAAAAGCAAACTTGAGTAGGTTCTCTGTCGGTGAATTCGTGCTTATTGAGAACGAAGAACGCAACCAAACTAAACTAGACCCCAAATATAAGGGACCATTTAAAGTTGTAGAGGTGTTGGACGGGGATCACTACACATTGAGAGCATTAAATTCCAAGTGTATTTACAAGTACGCGCATGATAGTCTCTTGAAGTAGAAGAGGCTGAGTCGAGTGATAGTGGTGAATCTTAGTCGGCTGGTCGGACCGTACCAGTAGCCATTTCGTAGCCGTAGTCCGTTAGAAGTCGGTATCTGCTTTTAGTAGTCCGTGGATGCGCGGTGCGCGGGTGGCTCTGGCGGAGGTCGGGTCTTGTAGAGACCATAGAGTCCGTGGGACTCGGAATTCAGGAGAATTCAATTAAACAAACACGAGGTTTGTTGAAGGGGCTTAGCGAAAAGCCACAGGCCACGAATAAGATTCCTGCTTTGTGATTTGTGTTTCCTGCTTTTTGTTTTGTGTTTTGTGATGCTCTCTCTATGTATGATTTCTGTTCTAGCAGTTTTGGTAGATCTAATCGATTATCTAATCAAAATGTTTAGTTACGGTTCTTGGTATTGAATTACAGTCAAGTTAAAACAAAACATTTCATTTTCTTTTCAATCCCTAGTTAGTACTAAAGCTAGGTGTCAGGAGTGACCGAACGGTATGTACTGTGCTATGTTTTCCTTGTTACAGAATAAACACACGAGGTCGTGTGTAGCGCAGGA
Organism: Eremobia ochroleuca; assembly: GCA_949629135.1. Lineage (NCBI taxonomy): Eukaryota > Metazoa > Arthropoda > Insecta > Lepidoptera > Noctuidae > Eremobia > Eremobia ochroleuca. The sequence goes on along the minus strand of OX451386.1, from coordinate 15,787,268 downwards.
TGGCCGTGTCGGAGATGGTCAATAGTTTAGACACTAAACGAAGCGCAGCACGAGTTCCGAGAGATGGCGGCACCGTCGCGATGACGTACCTACATGGTCGGCTAACTTCGTGCTACGACAGAGCCTGGCTGGTGGAGGAGGCCGCGACGAGTAAACACTTACCATTCTGCCTTCAACGAGATCGGTACCTTCACCCTAGGAACTGTCATTCGTTTCGTTTTAGTTTTTGTTATTTGATACTAAAATGTGATTATAGTTTATTCGTTGTTTCTCTGGCTCGATTACCCTCGATAAACGCCCGCATGATGTCGGACGATGGTACCAATAATACTGTCGATCCGTCATATATATGTATTTATTTAGATTAGTATAATATACTTTATGTATGTATTCATTGTATCGTGTAAATGGTACACCACAGACTACCTACAGTATTTGTCTCTCCTTCCTTTTTCAATCCATCCAAAGGTTGTGTTTAAAAGATCGCTCTTAGCGATAACACCGCCCATTGTGTCACACTTTGTAAAATTTCTATATTTATGTCTGTAATTTATATGATGTGCATACTAAAGGGTATTATATTCTATTCTATTCTAAATTTTGACGTTCAAAAGTGCATTTTCTGTGCTTATTTGAAAAAAAAAAGTAATTTGACTTTGATTTTGACATTGTTCAGAAAGAGTGCACAGTGCGCCGGAAGAAGTGTTCACTTCCAAAACAATTATTTCCCCGCTCAATTCATCACTAAGGTAGTGGTCTAGGTATTTCAAGTGCACAACTGCTGAGCGTGCAACATAATACTTTCCATTGAACGTGGAAGTGGTCACTTTGAGCACGACTTTGCTTTGCAAAAACAATATCTTTACAAAGTGAAGAAATATTGGGGCATTTTCGACGGAAACTGTGGATGCATTTTACAGTTTTGCAATTCCATTGGCTATTATTTTGTATGGCGGCGTCAATTTTGTTTGCCTTTGCCGTCTGTATCCGGATACTTTTTGGAAAACGATAAGGACTGGCAGCCGTTCTTATTGTAAACATATTTAAATAGAAAATAATGACGTAAAATGTGAATATTTGTTAGCAATCAATTGCAAAAAAGCATAAAGCTGCATCTGCAAGCATATAAACAGTCATGAATATATTTCATATCCATAAAAATGACCTAAATAAGACATGCATAAAATTGTTTATTTCTGTATTACAACCACGCATGTGGTGGTATTAGCTATATTAGGAGACTCATCAATTTAGGGAGACACCACATTTTAAAATCACTTTAGTCCTGATACAGTTAACACTATTTTTTAATAATTTATGTTTCATTTTAAGTCGAAAAACGCATTAAAGACTTCGGAATTTTCATTGGATTCTAAGAAAATGTCTAATCTTTACAACGAGACAGCTGCTTAACTATTTAGATACACGACGAACGTGGACACGGGGCGACACTTTCAGAATAACATATCGTTTTAAATGCCGACTGACAGATGACACATTTCGACATTCTTCAACCTGTCGTTTCTGAAATACGCGCCGCTGCGCCCTTTTATATTTATTTTTGCTCGTCACCGTTTGAATCACCTATCACGAGAATAGAACTCTATAACTTATTGTTTTAACCGTAGAGTCTAAATTGAAATACCACAACACAATTGAGCTGGCTATTTTCTACATAACACCCTACACTTTAATAAGAGCAGACAAAAAGTCGGTTTAAATCTAATTCTTGAACACACTAATGTGACCGATACGGGTTAGTGGGCAATTAGTTAAACACAATATCACTTCGGTAAACAAGAAAATTTCATTCCGAATCACAGTGGGAATATAAGATGGGATAAATATTTGGATAGGACGAAAAATTATATTTCTATGTCAGTTCAACAGTGAATATTTAATCACGTACAATTTATTGAGACTATTATATCTGTCATGGAGAGAACATAAATATGTTGTCAGTTTATTAATACCCGTGTTATATAAGCTACTAAAGATGTACACATGTTAAAGAAACGGTACTTCTTTATTAACTTTTTTTTGTAGCGATTAACATGTTTATGATTATCATCGTCAACACAGCGAAACGAAGAGGGGTGAGCTTAAGATAATAGATCTGTAGGCACGAATATTTCACGCTTAGCGTTTATACAGTTCAAATTCGCTGTCCGGGGCGAGTGTGATAGCGGTCCGGGGCCCGTCCCGGCACAATGACTAATAAGAAGTTAATCCGCAAATAAAAGTGGAATTGAAACAGAAGTGGAACGCCTTTGCGCGCCGTGTGGGTAGGCTAACGTCGATTCGTCTTTGTCGGCGTCACTGAACTCGTCAGAAATAGATTAAGCTCTCTCACTCCATCTAATGGCGCCTCATTTGTTTGGCTTTAAGAGAAAAATTGCTCTTAAACTCTACGATAGAATCTTGTCGATGAGTTCCGTTTGTTTAACTCAATTTGAACAACCGAATGCTCCAATTGTAGGTGTCTCCGAACTGAACGTGACATTGTTAACAACACTGGTATTAACTTTTGTTTTTTAAGTTTGCATTAAAATGTTACTGGCATTGAAATTTTTGCCACATTGCCATTGTAAAGTAGTACTAAGTTTTTGGAAATAAACTATTATTATTATTATTATTATTATAATTGTTACTGATAGAGCCGGGTCTACTAAAAGGAGTTCTTTTTGTGCTGCGATTAGGTCCACCAAAAATGTCGGCGACTATTAATGAAACGCATGTTGATTTCTTCCTAATGATCTCTAGATTAGTGTGGTAGTAATAATTATTATACTTCGTCTAAACTAAAGGGAATAATGAAAAAGAAAACGAACATAACCTAGAAATTCGCTAAAAAAGCTATCGTTTAGTGAGTAGGTTGGCCTCATCGGTATTATAATTTAGTAAAATAGTGCACTGTTCAGTAATAAATAGTAGGAATATAGGGTGTAATGAAAACAAAAATCTGCCGGTCGATTCTGTAAAAATCTCACCGTGAAATCATAAGTGAAGTGAGCTTGAAGTAAGCAGTGTCAATAGTGTTAATCCCTAATAACAGCTCACTTCACCTAAGTTCTCACGGTAAGATTTTTACAGAATAGCACTGCAGCCGGTCGATTCTGTAAAAATCACACCGTGAAATCATAAGTGAAGTGAGCACTTAATAGTGTTAATCCCTAGCGAATGGCAGCTCACTCCACGCTCACTTCACCCAAGCTTTCACAGTGAGAAGATTACAGAATCGCACGGCTGATGTTATAAATGTGATGTATTTTCTTTCAGCTAAAACATTCTACCACCAAGTGCAAAGTAAGACGGCTCATCTTCCTACGCTGCCGTCACTAGGATGCTGGCAGAATAGTCGACATCGGCTCAGTTGCCAAAAAAGAAAATAAAAACTTATGTGATACTAAAATGTTGTTGACAAAATGACAATGTGACCTACATTTAATGCACAAGAAAAGCAAAAGCAAAGCACTAATGACACATATTTTCCACACACTACTGCTACTCGATGCCAACACAATGTGAGTAGCAAACATTCCGCCAACATGGGCCCCGGTAACTTCGCTGTAAAGGCATCTTAACATTTTCAAATTCAGTTAACACTTTCAAGTGGCACCTTCAGCAAATTGTTTTAAGCTGTTGTGTTCCTGTTTCGTTTACCTTAAAAAATGTTATTGTGTTTTCGTACCTTACTTTTATACTTCGTTTACTCTCCAATTGGAGGTAAAGTCGAGTTCGTGTCGTTCGTGTTTATTTTTCTAATTATTTGTTGTTAATCGAGTTTGTAGCAGACGCCAATTTTGATTTAAGGCTGCATTATAACAAGGAGTAATTAACATTTTGCAATAACGTTGGATCCGATTTTGTAATACGAAATGAACTTTTACAATTTCTGGAAGCCTGCTGTAATGAAGTATTGCTTTTACATTTAATGAAATACGACTCGTAGCGTATCGACTTTATGAGTTTCTATTGCAATAAAAATATGGCGCCGAGCTTGTGAAATTACGCTCCAAGTAGTCCGTGCTACGTGCGGACGGCATTTAAATATAAAGAAGAATAAGAAATTAAAAATTTGCGTCTGGAGAATGAACTGGCGAGGATCTCACTCGCATTAGATAGCTCAAACCAGACGGAAGGGGAAAATTTTAGGTTTGCTGGGTAAAATATTGTTGCAAAACCGTTGTGGCTCGCAGCTGCATTGTTTTGTAATTTTTTATTTTATTAACTTTTATTTCTCACTGAATTTTTGATGAGAAAGTTTGAAACTTTTCTTTTGTTGATTTTCTAGTTGCGTTGTTCAAGATCAATCTATCAGAACTTTGATTGAGAGCGTTCTGTATTTGAAGGAGTTTATGATTGAGAACTCTCAACAAATCCGAAACTAATCGAGCATATCCGAATTCATGCCTTTGCTGTTGATACTCGTACCTCATGCTTGAAAAGATTTTATATTTTATTTATTTGCCCTTAGATTAAACGTTCTGTTGGTCCCAATACTAGGTATTAGGTATGAAGGAATGCATTATATATATACCACGTGCAGGACAAGAAATAACGTATTAAAAGTGCATCTCCAATGAGATCTAGAATCGATTTGTCAGTTAAAATGCCGTGGCAGGATTTGAAATCAACATTTGAGTATAAATATCTTTACAATCATATAAGTGAGTGCTAGAAGAGAATATAATATATTTTAATATAAGACCGGACATTATTTCTTCTTCACAGATTTTCGTCAAAAATGCTTTAAAACAAACGTTAAGTTTGAAATCAATTTCATTTTATTTTCCAAACATTTTATACGAATAAATGCAAAGAAAAGATGTACTTGACTAATATAATAAAAATAATAATCTATGTATATTATTATATTAGTCAAGTACAGACGCCAGCACATCAAGCTACTACAATCTGTCAAATTTCTTTAATAGATATTCAACATTATCGCTAAATGATAAGATTCAAAGTTGAATGGGAAAATTTGTCAGTTGCGGGTAGCTTGATGCGCTGGCGTCTGTACTTCTTATACTAATAATAAAGCTGAAGGGTTTGTTTGAACGCGCTTATCTCTAGAACTACGAGTCGGATTTGAAAGAGATTCTTGCATTTCATAGCTCAATTCTGAAGGAAAGCTATAAGCTATTAAACATCACGTATTATTCATCATCGGCAAGCGTAGTGTGGGACGCCCCCCAGCTAGATGGTCGGACGACCTAAAGGGGTAGACTGGATGCGGATAGCGTAGGACAGGGTGTTGTGGCGCAGTCTGGGAGAGGCCTATGTCCAGCAGTGGACTGCGATAGTCTGAGTTGATTGATTGATTGATTGAAACATCACGCTATGGCCCTTACGAGCCGAGCAAAAAGAAAAAAAGTCAAAAAGAACGCTAAGCGAAAAAAAGTGATAGCGTGGGCTACGCGGTCGAGGCTTCTGCCCGCGGGGCTGAAACTATTAACCAATAATTTGGTCTTTTCACAACGAGAATGACGTGAAATCTCTCCTAAGATCCACTTGCAAAATCATTTGGCAATATAAACGTAGGTAACGAAGCTTGAAGCCCAAAACACAAACATCAACCACACAAAGACAAACACACACACACTTCACTTCTATGAACGCCTTCATCAGTTCTCGACTATTCACGCATTCGCACTTAAAGTGCGAGTTCTCTTTTAGTTTCACTGTTTCCGTGTCGAACCTCATTTTATTTGTTGTATTTGTAGTGTGTGAAATAGCCGTGAAGGCGTCGTGCAGCCGACCACCCAGTGGGACGATGACTGCTTAACGCGCGCGCCGTCATTTCTTCTGATTTATTGAAACGCAAAGAGCACTCGGCGAGAGATCTGTGCACTGTCGGACGGAGATATGGGGACAGTATGTGCGAATTGAAAGTGAACGAATAAAAAGGTTAACCCTACAGCGCATAGTGTCCCACATATGGCACATACCGAAATTTGTCTTATATTTTAAAAATGGATCCAAGTAGCATGATCTAGTGTTGACAAGATTAAATTATGTATTTGGGTTTCGAATTTAGTGCCACATATTTTGGATAGATCTGTAGATAAACATTTATTTATGTTTTCTTCAAATTGGTGGGTACTTTGAATACGATTAACGAGCGGCGTATAATAATCGCAAAAAAATGATAAACTTAAAATGATAGAATTTTCAGGGTCGAAGTAATTAGTATAGGTAAGTTCATGTTCATATTTGTCATTTTACGTGTAATCTTGTAATTTCATTGATACTACGTATCATATATTAACATTATAATGCATGATGTGCTATGCACAAAAACATACGTTTCTATTGAGTTATGATTTTTCTAAATATTTTTTCGAGAAATGTCATCATATTAGCAGGCTAATGTATTTTTTTTAAGCCGATAAGAAAAATCATGCACTGTAGGGTTAAGTATCTCATTTTATTATGGCCAATTTTTAACTGACAAAAAAAAAAGAAAAATGAATGAAGGTCAATGCGTATACAGGGTGGCCAGTATCTGTTTAAGGTTGTATCTGTTTCTGTTCCAAATAAACGAGTACATCGACGCGCAACCTGTTACCATAGATTCAGAACATAATTCCATGCTAACAGGTAGCGTACAAATTTTTCAACATTTAACAAAAAATAAAAAAGCTGTTTCATACTTTCTCACCGCGTATGCACTTTTCTATGAAACAGCAAAAAATTCTGTGCTATGGGTTCTGGAATCATGTACCGATCATTGTTACAGTTTGCGCGTCGGTGTCCCGTGTCATTTATACTTTTATTAATTTAAATCTTAAGGTTAAGGAAGGATTTATAATAACATTATACTAATAAAAAAAAAAAACAAAAACCAACTTTTGGAATTCGCTAAATAATTATTTGCAAAAGGTTCACAGTCACGCAGAGTTTTAAGCTTTTATGCTGAGGTTGTCCGACAGCCCACAAAATGAACAGTATTTACTGAAATTCACAAAAAAGAAACAATTAATCCCGAATTAAAACTCAGATTATTACCATCAACGAAACCACGACACGCAATAAATAAGAGCTGCATTGTAATTGTACCAACAACACAATACAAAAAGCAACATTAAATCTCTTTTAGTAGCATTCCATCTGGCCAGACATGTACAACAGATATTAACACCGGCTTAAAATTAATTTCAAATTTGAATTTTGAACTGTATTTTCTCACGCGGCAACATTGATCACTGCGGCTCCCTTTATGAATGATTTAGCCACATTCTAAATTTAAAAATGATTATCAGAGATCTATAAATAACGAGTCTTTGAAACTGATTTCTTGTTGTTTATTTATTCATTTGGGATGATTTAAATAAATGTCGTAACTATGAAACGAGTTGAGCTAATTATGTTTGTTTGAAACTGGTCAGTTATTTGGTTAGAATGACACAATGTTTGTTTGGGATAGTACTGTAAGGTTAATTAGCCAAGGTGTGGGTATTTTGATAATATTGTAGCTAGGATGTAACCACGGATACAATGTTTATATTTAAAGTAAAAGCAAATTAAAATAGTAGTTGTTATAAATCTAGTCGAATATTAAATCGATTATTTAAATTGTATCGAATCAAGAGTTAAATATGGCAGCACTTTTGTATGACAGTTTTGACGCTTAAGGCGAGGTGAAATGTAATCATTCTTGATTTGACGGTTGAACCGAACACTTGTTTAAAATAAATCCGTTTTTATCGTTACAATCTTCGTTTAATTTGAGAGATAAAGATTAGATCCTTTATCTCAGAAGTGGGATAAGTCAATTACGCCTACAATTTTGAAGAAATATCTCGAAATAAAGTGTCCACGTGTTTTGTGTTGCGTACGGAAGTCACTGGTTTTTATCTGAGTAACAATGGATAAAACTAGAACTAATCGCAAGAGCAATGAACGTAAACGTCGTCGCCGTGACCGGAGCAGAGAAACAAGAACAAGCGCTACGCATAAACGGAAGCAACGAAGGCAGCGATTGAGCAATCGCGATTCGTCGTCGGAGTCTTGTCGTAGTGGAGACCGCAGTTCGCGTGAGCAGACTATGAGGCGCCGCCACCAGCTGAACCGGAGTCGCAGCCGTGATGGATGTCGCAGTCGGAGCAGCAGCTACGAGCAGCGTCGGTCCAGCCGGGGCGTGGAGCGAAGACGCAGTAGGCGAGGCCGCAGCAGGTGCCCAGAATCCAGCACCGAGCGACATACACCCCCACTTCCTGGTCACGTGAGTAGCGCCAATGTTGTTAATAATGACACGCAAGCGTTTTTTGCAACCTTAGTGGAAGCTTTAACCAAAAATCGGTCTGAGGGTAATAAATTTCCTATGTTAGGCAATGTAATCCCAGACTTTGACCCTATGGTAAAGAGCCAAACTATAGTTATGTGGATCAATAAAGTTGAAGAATGTGCTAGGCTCTATGGATGGGGCGATGATCAAATAATACATTACGCGCTGCCTAAACTGTCAGGCATTGCCAAAACGTGGTACCAGGCCCTTCCATCTATGTCGTATTCATGGTCTGAGTGGAAGGACAAACTGGAGCAATCGTTTCCGAGCAGTGATGATTATGCTGAATTATTAACCGAAATGTTATCAAAACGTGTGAAATTTAACGATTCATTAGAACATTATTATTATGAAAAAATTAATTTACTAAACCGATGCGAAATAAATGGTAAACGTGCGGTGGATTGCCTACTGTATGGGATTGAGGATCGGTCATTGAGATTAGGCGCGAAAGCAGCAAAATGTCAGGAGCCGGAACAGGTTCTCACGTATTTTCAATCTATCAAGCAACAATTTCGCGAACCAGATAGGTCAAGGGCGAATTTTGATAAACGTAGCAACACTACCTCTTTATCATCTAGTAATAGTTCTAAGCAGATGGGTAATGGCAGCGAAACTAAGACGAAGTCAAACAATATTGCGTCAATTGTATGCTTTAACTGCAATGAACCTGGGCACTTCAGTTCTAGATGCACAAAAAAGATATTGAAGTGTAATATTTGTGCCAAATTAGGTCATTTGTCAATTAACTGTCCCAGGTTACCCTCTGACTCAGCTAATAAAGTTGATAAACCTAAAGAAAAGGACGTGATGCGTATTGAAACAAATAGTGTTAATGACACTAAATATTTAATTAATCTAAAACTTAACGGTGACATTATTCAAGGCTACGTAGACTTGGGTAGCCAATGTACGCTAATTCGTTATAGTGAGGCTGTTAAGAGGGGAATAACGTGGACTGACAGTAACTTACCGACTATGAGAGGTATAGGTGAGAGTATAGTAATACCAGTAGGCGTAGCAAACGTCATTATTGAAATTCAAGGTATTGTGGAGGAGGTCAACGCGTACGTCGTGGACGATGGCGTTATTAAATATTCAGTTTTAATTGGGCACAGTTTTACAGAGAAACCAGGTATAGTCATAACGAAAACTACTCATTCATTAATATTTACTCGCGATCAATCAGTTAAATTAGTGTTAAGTTTGGAAACCGATATTGTAATACCTCCTAAAGAAATGTATGCATTACCCTGTATTTCTACAAACAAATATTCGGGTATAGTCCACGTTAGTGGCTCCTTACGCGGTATGTCAAAAAATGAATATTATTTGATGCCAGGTGAATATGAAATAGAAAACGGAGAGGTTAGGTTACTAGTGCAAAACTTTAGTGATAGCACGGTTAGTTTAAATAAGGATACCCTCATAACACGAGCCGTTTGTACCAGGAATAACTTGAGTATTAATTTATTAGATTTTGAAAATATTGAGACTAAGTCTGTCTTCAATTACGGCAAACAGTTAAGCGAATATGAAGTTAACCAATTAAAAGAGTTGCTCAAAAGTTTCGAAACATGTTTCTCAGATAATCTAAAAGACCTGGGATTGACTAATGTAATTCAAATGGAAATTCATTTAAGTGATTCGCAACCGGTAGTTTATCGCCCGTATAGGCTCTCCTTTCCGGAGCGTAGGCAGGTTCAATCTATGGTAAAAGAAATGATCGATGCAGGAATAGTATGTGAGTCGAACTCGCCTTACGCTAGCCCAGTCTTACTGGTGAAGAAAAAGACCGGTGAAAGCAGATTATGCGTTGATTATCGTGCATTAAACAATAAAACAAAAAAGGAACACTACCCGTTACCTTTAATAGATGATCAACTTGACAGGTTAGCTGGTAATTCTTTATTTGTAAGTTTAGACCTTGCATCTGGCTATTACCAAATTCCAGTAGAGGCAAGATCTCAAGACAAGACTGCGTTTGTTACTCCCGATGGGCAATATCAGTTTAAACGCATGCTTTTTGGTTTAGCAAATGCTCCTTCGGTGTTTCAGCGAGCAATGAGCAAAATACTTTCTAAAGTCGGTTATACGATCATTTATATGGATGACGTATTGATTCCTTCGAGTACCTTTGAGCAGGGAATGAGACGGCTAGAGGAGGTACTTCAACTTGTAAAAGACGCAGGTCTTACACTTAAGATAAAAAAATGTAGCTTTTTCTGTACCGAGCTAGAGTTCCTAGGATTTCATGTTAGTGGTGAGGGGATACGTCCAGGGAAGCGCAAGACACTAGCTATAGAAAACTTCCCAATCCCGCGGAACGTTCATGATATCAGACGATTCATAGGCCTAGCTAGTTTTTTTCGGAGGTTCGTGAAGGATTTCGCCCTTATTGCCCGTCCGCTGACAGACCTGTTAAGGTCTAAATTTGAATGGAAATGGACGGCAGAGGAGGCGGAGTCGTTTAGAGTTTTGAAGGCAAAATTAGTTGAACGACCTATATTAGCTTTATATGACCCCCAATTAGAGACCAAACTTCATACAGATGCGTCGAAGCTAGGTATTGCGGGAATTCTCCTGCAGCGAAGTACTGACGGCTTACTCAGGCCAGTGGCTTATTACAGTCGTAAAACCACGGTAGACGAACAAAAATTTCACTCTTTCGAGCTGGAAACTTTAGCAGTAGTCGCATCATTAAATCGTTTCAGAGTCTATTTATTAGGACTAAGATTTAAAATAGTCACTGATTGTAATGCACTTCGTACTACTTTGACTAAGAGGGATCTTGTACCACGAATTTCTCGCTGATGGATCCAGTTTCAAGAGTATGACTGCGAAATTGAGTACAGACCGGATTCGCGTATGGCTCACGTAGATGCTCTCAGTCGTGCCCCTGTGAGTGACCCAATCGATGAGGATACGGAACATGTTTTTGATGTTCTACACGTAAATGTTCGTGATTGGATCGCTACTGTTCAGGGTGATGATAGTGAAATAAAACGGATAAAAGACATCTTAGAAGATGAAAAGACTAAGTTTGTAGCTGACGTGTGTAAGAATTATATGTTAAAGGGTAGTTATGTGTATAAAATTTTAGACGAAGCATTACGATGGGTAGTTCCGAGAGGATGTAGGTGGCAAGTGCTGCGCATGAACCATGATGAGGTGGGACATTTTGGCTTCGAAAAAACATTGAGCCGTATCAAAAGCATATTTTGGTTCCCAAAAATGCGTAGGTTCACTAAGAAATATGTCTCAGCCTGTTTGGAGTGTGCGCACCACAAGGCACCTGGTGGTCCCAAAGAAGGAATGCTCCATCCAATACCTAAGCTGGAGAAACCATTCCATACACTTCATGCCGATCATCTGGGCCCATTCATTCGCTCAAGGAGAGGTAACATGTATTTGCTTGTTATTATAGACGCATTTACAAAATTTATAAATATACGAGCTGTTAAAGATACTAAGACGACTACGGCAATCAAGTCATTTAAAGAACATTTTAGTTATTTCGGCGTTCCTTCTCGCCTTGTAACAGATCGTGGCTCTTGTTTCACAAGTACAAAATTTAAGAGTTTTATGGACCAATTAAAAATAAAGCACATTTTAAATGCAGTAGCCACTCCAAGAGCGAATGGACAAGTCGAAAGGTTCAATCGAACTATAACGGAGGCCCTAAGCACAAAATGTCATGACGGAAATGATAACTTATGGGACGAATACATAGGCGACGTACAATTAGGTATTAATACCACTGTTAATAAGACAACAGGGAAAAGTCCCTCTGAGCTGTTATTCGGTTGTAGATTGACGAACGCGTCGGAAAATGTATTGAGTGACATAATTGCCGAAACAACTGAACGAATCGATGGTGATGCGTTAGTAAAATTGAGGTCAAATGCTAGGGAAAGGATAGAAAAACAACAGGATTATGCTAAAAAGCAGTTCGATAAGCATAGGAAGAGTCGGACAACATATAATGTAGGTGATTTAGTCAGGGTAGAGAGGACAGTTATAGACAAAGATCATGTAGGAAAATCACATAAGCTCATCCCCAAATTCCACGGGCCCTACCGAATCCTCAAAATATTACCTAATGACAGATTTCTTGTCGAAGACACTCCATTAACAAGAAAGGGTAACAAGAGGTATGAAAATGTTGTTGCGCTGGACAAAATCCATCCTTGGTTGAATTTTAAAGGTTATGCCAGTGAGAGCACTGACAGTGATCAGAGTGAGTGTACAGAAATAGAGGTAGGCAGAGAGTGATCTATTACTCTACAAAGTTGGTAGGAACAATAAGGTTATTCGATTTGGGCGATAATGATGAAATGTTGGGTTAATCAACTTCCCTGATGAAAATGAGTGGGAATTGCGTGTCATTATTAAGGTTTTATTATATTTACATGAGCAATCAGTGCAGATATTGAATGGCATTGAGAAATCGATGTCGCACGTATTATGATTGCAAGATAGTGAGTAAGATTATATGATGTGAGCATAATTTGTCATAGAGGTCAGTGCAGATCTTGAATGGTACCAAGATAACGGTGCCGCACAGATGACCAAAGATCGTGACAGATTGTGCAAGAATCAAAGAATGAGAATGTTGATCCTGATTTATGATTTCTAATTTTGATAAAGATTTTGATCTAGATAAAAATGAGCTGAAATGAGATAAACTTAGATGTAACATGAATGTAAAAACGCTGAAAAATTCGATTGTGATGAGATTTTTAAGTATTATTCAGGGCTCGGAAACCGGTTGAAATTCTTAACCGGTTACGGTCATTGACCCCAAACCGAAATCGATTTAGGTTAAGGTTTGCACTTTACCGGTTTTTACCGGTTTTTGCGGGAAACCGGTTTTTCATGAATTTTGGTTTTGAAAGTGAAATTTAACCGGTTAAGCACCCCCCGCCCCCTAACTAAGCAAGTCGCAACATGAATCTACCCGCACCATTTAAGTTCTCCGGTTGTATTTGACGTCCTCAGATCAAACATTTTTTTTCCTAATGTTTTCCGGGGTACTAAATGTACTAATGTCACTATAACTTGTTGGAAGTGTTAAAAAAGTAGACGAAAAATATTTACGACTTACGGAATTAACCGATTAATTTGGGTGTCAAAACCGTTTGTGCTTATGTAACCGGTAACCTTTGTCATTTGGGTTACATATGAACAGTTCACTTGTTTAACCGGTTAATGAGGGAACGATATATTTACCGCTATTTCATCGAAATTAACCGCTCTTTTTAAACCGGTTCAGAGCCCTGGTATTATTTGAACTATAAAGTAAAGAAATTACCTTGCAATATGAATTATTATTGAAAATTTAAATTATATATAGAAGTATGTATGTATAGATAATCAAGTAATTACCTGTTTTCTTTTGTAATTTTATTATGTTGTCAAATTAATTAAACAAGTGAGAGGACTCACTTACACAGGATGGCCGAGTTGTAAGGTTAATTAGCCAAGGTGTGGGTATTTTGATAATATTGTAGCTAGGATGTAACCACGGATACAATGTTTATATTTAAAGTAAAAGCAAATTAAAATAGTAGTTGTTATAAATCTAGTCGAATATTAAATCGATTATTTAAATTGTATCGAATCAAGAGTTAAATATGGCAGCACTTTTGTATGACAGTTTTGACGCTTAAGGCGAGGTGAAATGTAATCATTCTTGATTTGACGGTTGAACCGAACACTTGTTTAAAATAAATCCGTTTTTATCGTTACAATCTTCGTTTAATTTGAGAGATAAAGATTAGATCCTTTAGTACCGTGTCCATTGTTTTTGAACATTATGGTTTTTTGTGAGTTATAAATTACGATAGGTACTTCTTGCTGAAACATTGATGAATTGAAATAGTACCGGACATTGAGCAATAGATACTACTAAGCAATTTTTAAATAAAATCCGTTCTCTCATAGCGGCCGCATATCGTCGCGAACTGTTCGAACTCGTTTTGTCGCGTATGGTTAAATTCGCAATCGGTCAAGAAAACTAAAAAACCGTCAAAATCGCGCTCGGACAAAATAGCGATTGATCTCGTCATCTGCCTAGCCTTTTCCCAACTATGTTGGGGTCGGCTTCCAGTCTAACCAGATTCAGCTGAATACCAGTATTTTACATGGAGCGACTGCCAATCTGACCTCCACAACCGCACAACCCAGTTACTGGGTAGTACGATACCCCTAGGTAAGACTGGTTGTCAGATTTCCGGGCTTTTGACTACCCGTAACGACTGTCAAAGATCTACGAATGACAGCCGTGTCATCATTTAACGGCTTAACGTGGTTTCCGAGGCACGGAGGGGTCTCGGTATGTAAAGATGGTCACCCATCCACAGACCAACCCTGGCAAGCGTAGCTTAACCTGATCGATCGACCGGTGCGGCTGTTATTATTTAGCTACGGGCTCTTCAAAACAGATATAGCATGTGATCCTGGAATAATACAAAAGATACTTTTTAGTTACGCATAAACGAATCCTCGCGAATGAAATCTCGGGTAACAGCTGGTGGTGGATACATAATCATTTGTTATTTTGACAGTTTGTTATTTTGACGGTTTGCTATTTTGACGCTTTGCTGTTTTGACGCTTTGCTATTTTCATCAATTTGACAAATTGCTAATTTGACCTTACGCGACGAAAAGTTCGAGCTTCATCCAACATTTTGACAATGACGTAGTCGGCAGAATAATATGGTGCAGTTAAAAAATAACCTTAAGGTACTTAACACTTAACATAGTACAGACGCCAGCACATCAAGCTACTACAATCTCTCAGATTTCTTTAATAGATTTTAAACTTTATCGCGAAAGCATAAGGTTCAAAGTTGATTGGGAAAATCTGACAGTTTCGGGTAGCTTGATGTGCTGGCGTCTGTACATATTTATTCCTTGACTCATCATCAACATTTCAGCCGGAAGACGTCCACTGCTGGAGATAGGGCAAATCGCAAATCGGGCAAAGCTTTATTAGGTTTTTTCACTAGGAATTTCTAGCACAGTGACCGAAATTGGTCGCTAGCAACTTCATTACTCACGCCCTGACTAAACAAAATATCATTTTGACATAGGTCACACAGGTTTTTAATCCTGTTGATAAAAAATAGAAAATTCTTGTATACAACTCTTTGTGTCTACAACAAAAACGTTCCAACCAGAAAAATCGACATTTCATTTACAGGGTTGCCACTGCCGTCAGTAGTTGAGGAAAGTAACAATTTGCTGTTGTTTTATTGTTCCGTCTAGGGCGGGAATAGGGCTGTCAGCGTTTGTTTTATTTGTTACAGCACTATAAAAGTGTTTATAAAGAGTAAAATGAGCTTAGTCGGCCACGCTTCCACCTCGAACTGAGGATAGTTAGAATGTAAACGTAAAATGTAACTTTTATAACGACTTTAGTTTCAGTGATTGGTTTTTGTAAGTGCTTCGTGCTTGTAAGTGCGTGTTTTTAGATTATTTTGTGTAAAGATTTTTAAATTATTATTATTTGATTTCATCACCACTGGTCTAAAAACAGTGAAGGAAAACATCATGCGGAAACCAACCGGCGCTGGGCCCGCGTGGTGGATTACGGCTCACTCCTTCTCACAGAAAGGAGGCATCATATTATAGGCTTATAATGAATAAAAAAATAAAAAAAATGTAACTAGAAATTTGTTTCATAAAAAAATCCGTTATTTAAAAACTAAGCCAATTTCCTCATTCAAATAGCACCTGGCCATCTGCAGGTTATACACTAAGATCATAAGAGTAAGTGCACTAATAAAGTTCCAACTTCCAGCAGTTCCAGCAGATGACCACCGTAGTCGCAATAACGCCGCCATTTTCTACGGAACCAGCTTTTTACAGTTTTTACGAGTTTTAACTCCAACATAAAAGTTACACGGAACTAAATGGGGACATTTTTATTTTAGACTTGTACACGAAGGATTTAAATTGGTCGTGTTATCCGTTTTTTCTTTTTTTTTTTAATAAAAATCTGTTGAATGTTTTTATTTTATTTTCGGATATTGGAATGCGATTTTCGCAGTGTTTTATATTGAAAGATAAAATTGTCACTATCGTTTTTATTGGATTATTTTGTGCTGCGTCAGAAGGCGAACATGGATTCAGTTATTTTTTTGTTCCAATTTAACCGTTTTTCAATTCATAAGTGATAAATGATAAATGATAAATGATTTATTTTCTGTAAGTAGGTTTGTACAAACACTTTTACATGTCAATCATAAGTATAATCAGTCTATAATGTTTTCACTTCTGGGACACAGGCCTCCTCTATTCAAGAGGGAATGGGCTATAATCTACCACGCCACGTTCCCGGTGCGGCTTGGTAGATGACTTATGTCTTCGATTTTTTAATTCTTGGACATGTCGGTTTCCTCACAATGTTTTACTTCACCGTTTTGAGTGATGAAATTTTTCAATTCATTTGTTTATCATTATCAAGCCAAATCTGGGTGAAATATTGTTATAATATAAAATTAAAATAATACCAAATCCTGTCATGATAAATGGTGCCGAAACATGGACACTGACGCTCGGGCTGGTCCACAAATTCAAGGTCACTCAGCGCGCTATGGAGCAAGCTATGCTCGGAGTCTCTTTGAAGGATAAAATCAGGAATTAAACTATCCGGAAAAGAACCGGAGTTACCGACATAGCTTGCAGAGTAAACAAACTGAAGTGGCAGTGGGCTGGCCATGTTTTTCGAAGCACCGATGGCCGGTGGAGCAGATGAGTCCTGGAGTGGCGACCGCGTATCGGCAAGCGTAGTGTGGGACGCCCCCCAGCTAGATGGACGGACGACCTAAAGAAGGTGGCTGGGGTAGACTGGATGCGGAAGGCAGAGGACAGGGTGTTGTGGCGCAGTCTGGGAGAGGCCTATGTCCAGCAGTGGACTGCGATAGGCTGAGTTGATTGAAATAATACCAAAATCCTGAAACCCTGAATTTTAACTATAATATCAGTTCACACATCATCTGCCTAGCCTTTTCCCAACTATGTTGGGGTCGGCTTCCAGTCTAACCGGATGCAGCTGAACACCAGTATTTTACAATCTGACCTCCACAACCCAGTTACTGGGTAATACGATACCCCTTGGTAAGACTGGTTGTGAGACTTTCGGGCTTAAGACTACCCGTAACGACTGTCAAAGATCCACGAATGACAGCTGGGACCAACGACTTAACGTGCTTTCCGAGGCATGGAGGGATCTCGGTATATGAAGATGGTCACCCATTCACAGGCCAACCACGGCAAGCGTAGCTTATTCTGATCGATCGACCTGTGCGGCTGTTATGATTTAGCCACGGGCCCCTCGATAAGGTCAATTCACTCAAAACATTTTATTCCCGTCCTATTTTTTACTACAAAAACCTTAAAAACATCACTTGAAGAACCCGAAAGGAACAGTTCTAAACCCTTATTTATTCTTATTACGTGAGGAAGTAGATTCTTATCCGATCCTCAGGTAGAATAAACGACAATAGAGACTTCCGGTGGACATAAATACGGGAAACCTATGTAAATGTGGGAAATTTAGACGCTTGCGGAAAATGTTAGGGCTCTTACCCACGGCAAGATCCCGTTTTTTGCAGGTACGGTTTTTTGCAAGATCCCGTTTAGTAGTGTACGTGTTTAAATATACATTTTCACACAAGCATCCGGTTTGCCGGATACTGCAAACGGGATGCTTGTGTGAATATGTATATTTGAACACGTACACTACTAAACAGAATCCTGCCAAAAACCGTAACTGCAAGAAACGGAATCTTGCCGTGGGAAAGAGCCCTTTGGGTGGTACTTACGTCTCTTTTTAATGTCTCTTCTGGTAGTTATGTTTTGCCATAGTTCTGTGGGTTTTGGGTGATTAACGTAAGTGACACACAGTATAATACAGTTAAGTACCGTCTTCTTTAAAGAGGCAATTCTCGTCTTTATAAGAACGTTCACAGTCTAATATCAGTCTCAATCTGTCAGAAATACCTGTGATTTCCTTACACATTTGACGAGTTTTTGACATTGATTGTCGCTGAGATCAGATTTCGACTAGATTTTGAACGTTTTCAATGACGGGAATTGGCATTCTGGAGTGTTTCTCATGAGTTAACTCTATAGGCATATCGTAGTCCACAACTAGACAGTCATAATTATGCCTTCTTTCAAGTTACGTTGCAGTTGTCAGCGTTTCGTCCCCTCACCAGGAGCATTCGCATGTAATGTAACATTACAGATACGACTTTGAACATTACATTACAATACTACCTCCCTAATTGATGAGCAGTATCGTGGAATGCAACATTACAGATTCGAATTTGAGCATTACATTACAATACTACCTCCCTGACTTACGAGAATTCGCGTAACATTACAGATTGCGGGTCGGGGAGCGGTCACATCGACACATTTAATTACAAGTGGAGTGCATTGATGGTACAAGTTGTATCAAGGTATTAAACATTGTATGATTACAAGGTGCGCATTGTAATGCTCGGTTCTCCTCCTTCACTGATCTAATACTCGTTTTGTATCATTACCAGGTGCGCGCTGTAATGCTTGATTATTCTCCCTTACTGATGTAATGCTGGAATCTGTAACGTTACATTACAGGCGAATGCTTCCAATGAGGAAGTTCATTTAGACATTCTACATTAATATTATTCATTCGCCATGGGCGTAGGCAGAAACTACAGAATGCCACCTGCTACGATCCTTACAAACCAACTTCTTTTGCTTCATTTCGTAGACGTTCTTTTGTAACAATTAGGCAATTTTTTATAGATATTACATAATAGGTATCTAGTAAATTTTCATCTAACTTATGACGATGGCCAATATTATCTTGAAAGATAAAAATAAAATAGACTACCTACTTATCAGGCTAGCACACGCAATTTACGCTTTTACAATTTGTAACATGACGGTATTCTCGTGAACGTCCACGACATGACGATAACGAAGGGTTGTAAAATAAATGGAAAGACAATGGCGCAGATTCCCTTGTTCACAAACTAAATTAAATGTAAGTTCAGTGCATCTTTTTCTTTCTGTTTCATTAAGAAAAGGACAGAAGTAAACATATTAGTTTAGGCCTGTCAAATTAGTCAGCGCCTGACGTAAATTGACGTATTATTAGTAACCAATTTTTTAATCACGTCTCAACTTGTCTATGGAGTGTCTTAATTGGAAAGTACTAAACTAATATTTATCTTCTATACTTTTCTTAATGAAATAGAAAGAAAAAGATCCACTAAACTTAAATTTAGGTTAGTTTGTTAACAACAGAATCGGCACCAATGATGACGCTTTTACATTTTCGTCTACTATAATAATACAACGTGCACATATTTCCATAAATTGTTTACCTCAGGTACATCAAAATTCAAACTACTTTAGTTTAATGCCCACTGAAATTGCAAGTTTGGCCTACTAACCTACAGTTTGCTGCAGCTAAAATATAGTTCAAACATATTACATGTATGATATACGAGTTCCAATAACATTTAATATTGTAGCACCTTTGCAGGCAGTCATAAGCGCCTAAACCTTGCAAGCGGCAAGTTTTATAAGCTTAGCGGCTTAAAAATGTTGCTGGTATTTTCTGATGCGGCGCTGTTCGTTCTCTCTTGGTCTAAATTAGATATTATTATTATAGAGGTCTGTATTCAAAATCAAAATATTTTATTTCGCATACACCTCCATGGCACTTATGAAACATTAGAAGCTAGGTGCACGGTTCCAATTGGTAGTCTCCTGTGGAGAAAAGCCGGCAAGAAACTCCACGGTTAGTCTTTTTAACCTTTTGAACGCCAATCACTTGTATACAAGTTCGTATTACATAAGTGATTGGCGTTCAAAAGGTTAAAATAATTGGCTTTTATAATGTTTTCAAATTACATTGTTAACAGATTTGGGAGGATAGTGTACCTAAGCCTTTTTTTTTCGTGAGGATATCCTCTAGGATACCCTCGGACTAAAACCCCACGGTTCCTTCTAATACCATGAGTGTAGGCCTGTCATTATTAAAATAGAAAATGGTCTACTAATCTACAGTCTACAAGACCTAAGTGCTACATAGCTTCACGGCAATATTTCCATTTTCCCGAAGGGGTTAAGTACACGTGTACCTGTGGTACACCCACATTTCGCCAATTATCAGCCGGGTAATTGCGTAACACACTATCAGTATCAATGGGTTTTCATTTTGACAGCTCAACAACATTCATTGCGTTATTTACGTTGTTGAGCAGGCACATTTTTCGAACATATTGAGCAATGGATTAGCAATATGATTCAAATTGAGAGTAATAGTGTTTTACGCAATTAGGGTGCGGATAGTAATAAATTTTAGAAAAGAAAAAGGGGCTACTAAAATTGTTCATCTCACCAATATTTTAGTAGCCCCTTTTTCTTTTCTCGCACGCAAATAATAATAGCGTTGTCAGTAGTGTATTTGTTACCTCTATTAGTAAGTTTCTAAACTATGTTTACTTATTATTACACTGCTGTTTGTTGTCCCTAAATAAATAAATAATGGAAAGGATTTAAAGTTGCATCCAAATAATCTAAAATCCCTGATTGAGTAAACTTAGTAAGTAACTAGTTCCTTTTCAATGTTTCTTATTTTGGTCATCTTATACATTTGTTGTTAAGTGATTCGAATTGGGGAATTAGACATTTGGTTATTGAAGATCGCATTGGCTACGGCGGCGCGGCGGCGTTAAATTTTTAGTGTTAGCGTGCATTAGTTGTTAAGTGCTTCGCAGAGGCGGCCTTACCCATTGCGAGGCTCCGGGCGGCAGGTCTTTGCGAGACCCTTTGTCCTACGTGAAAAGTATGTGATGCGAAAGTAGGTCTGCTTGTTTGGTTTAGGTATAATTTGTCATGTTTGAGGAGAAATGTTAAAGTTATACAAATAAATAAAATTTGAGTTTTAAAGTATTTTACATTGAATGATTTACAAAATTAACAAATACAGAGATTTTAAAATTGATGTTGGCGGCTTTTCCTCAGACAAAATGTTTAATTATAGCACAATAATCTAACGAATGAGCTACATCCTTTTCGATTGGAAGAATAGCAAGCGCTGAAAGCCGATCTTGTGTTGTCGAATTCCTCAATTATGTGGTTTAATAATTTTAAGCCTCGAAAAACTCCTTTCAGCAGACGCAACAATCTGCCGTGCGATTCTGTAACCATCTCACCGTGAAAGCTTGGCTGAAGTGAGCGTGGAGTGAGCTGTCATTCGCTAGGGATTAAATGCTCACTTCACTTATGATTTCACGGTGAGATTTTTACAGAATCGACCGGCTGTTTCTGCCAAATCACCGATGCTACCCTGCACTCCCATCTAGTTTCAGAAAATGTTTTAGCGATAACGATTTTACGTGAGCATTTAAAATAGCCCACTGACTTGAGCCGGCAAACAGAGTTTACAACCTTTGTAGCAAACCAAAAAAAGATTTTGCTTGGACACAAGACGATGCTGCATCTCCTAAGATGAGATTCCAGCTATGACTCCCACAAGGTAAAAAATAAGCTAGTGGATTCATTTCAAGAATACGTTTTTGGACACCACTTTTTTCACCACGCATGTTGGCACCATTATCATATCCTTGGCCTCTGCAGTTTTGCAATAATATACGACGGCTCAGAAACCAATAAAATGTGACCTAAGAGACAATGATACAGTTAATTCATCATCATCATCCTCGCTGTTTTTATTTAATGACGGCGGCGGCACCCATGATGATGTGGAAGGAATGATTTCAGCTGGATCAGGATTACGACTCATTTTAAGTCAATAAATGTTTTGTAGAGGTTTCTTGATCATCACTTTGTATATATTTATGTAATGATTCACATAGATTTTCTTTTACCTGCTTTCTTTTGATAGCTCGTTTCCTTTTTGAACTACCTCACTCAAATTTTCTACCGGCATCACGATCACGCGAACTCATTTCGTAAATCTTGTTTTGTTTTGCACAAATAGTCAGAAATAATTTTTAAATAGGTATCACACAGTTTTTTACACTTTTCCAGCTCACTCAATACTTTAAATACTATGTACATATAAGAACGTAATATTCAATTAAATTGAAAGATATGTACGGCACAGTAACGATTTTGTAACTCATACTGCAAGCAAAATAATTCCAAGGTGACAAGAGTTGACGAACGAAATGAAACACGGGGATTCCCCGAGCTATAGAGGAGCGGAACATTATGTCCTGACTCCCGAGCTGACCCGAGTGCTATGCGATTAAAAAACCGATCTTCAAGTGTTTCGAGGCACGATATTCAAGTACTACATAATGAATTGTCAATAATATGCTTTGAATGAATGAATTAGTTAACTAACTTTATTTTAATTTACCGTTATGTTATAAACTTAATAAGTATTTAAGGATAACAATCAAAAGTTTTAAATTAAAAAAAAATATATAGTTAAAAAAATCTATATTTTTTAAAATTTGCTTGGGTTGTTGCGCGAGGCCCCTGCAAGAGCGAGGCCCCGGGCGATTGCCCTGTTCGCCACCCCCTAAGGCCGCCACTGGTGCTTCGTATTAGTAAACTTACGGGGACGTATTAGTCGGTGTTACACTTTTCTAAGTCAGGTAATACACTCGTTTTAATTAATCTCAATGTCTGTTCAAATTCCATCTATTCTTTGAATTTTTATCGTTTTTGGCGACGCACGTATTGCGTAAAAAAATTGAAAGGCGTTAATTTTTTTTTGTTAAGTATTCCTTAGTAAGTATTTCCTTTATTAAATAAGGGTTGTTTACGAAAGTCTTTATTACGAAAAATATTGAAACAAAATAATAGTTTAGCATAATACAAAGATGTTTCAGTTTTACATTCTCACACTTTTATTATTAAGTGTTACCGAAAAATATCAATTAACAAACGATGAACGGATTTTCACAGACATGTTTGCACGCTTTCCATATAAAGTAGCTACATAATTATGTTAGCAAATACGTAGCAAACGTACTAATACTAAGTACACATGAATGCGGCGAACTAAAGCGCCTACACTGAAGCAAACTGCAACAGCCACGAACAAATATTGCCGCAACTGTCATTAACTAAGTTTAGTTCCTGGAAACTCATAATTTGTAACTCATAATAAGTAATTAAACAACACTTTGTACTGTAACTTAGTTATTATAATTTAAGTGGTTACGAGATACCTAATATGAGCGCAATAAGAGGTACCTATTGGATTGATCGTGATCGTGATGCCGGTAGAAAATTTGAGTGAGGTAGTTCAAAAAGGAAACGAGCTATCAAAAGAAAGCACCTATTGGATTGGATTAAAACAGTCAAAAGCTATGAAAAAAAGAAAGCTTTTTTTATTTAGCCTGCTCTGTCCCACAGCTGAGCAAAGACCTCCCCCATTCAAATCTTTCCAGGAATCATTTTCTAGAGCTACCTAGATCGAACCCTCGCGGTACGCGTCTAGGTCGTCTCGCAACCTCTTCCTAGGCCGGCCTAGGCGGCGCCGTCCATACTTAGACACCCACCGTGTGGAGACTGTTGCCCAGCGGTCACTCATACAGTGTCAATCCCATAAGAATATTAACATAATTTAAAATCACACCCGCACTCTGATTGCGTAACACACTTTCAACAACAATCTGAATCATCTTGAAAGATATTGCTAATCCATTGCTTCGTATGTTCGAAAATGTTGTCTGCTCCACCACGTAAATAAAGCAATGAATGTTGTATAATACTGTCATAATGAAAGCCATTGCTACTCTTAGTGTGTTACGCAATCACCATGAGTTGTATTTCCACCGACCACGTGACTGCGTGAAATAACGAATCCACACTAATATTATAAAGGCGAAGGCTTGTGAGTGTGTGTGTGTGTATGTTTGTTACTTCTTCACGCTCCACCGGCTGGACCAATTTTGATGAAGTTTGGCACACAGATAGTTTATAACCAGGATTAACACATCAATCAACTCAGCCTATCGCAGTCCACTGCTGGACATAGGCCTCTCCAATACTGCGCCACAACACCTTGTCCTTCCGCATCCAGTCTACCCCAGCTACCTTCTTTAGGTCGTCCGTCCATCTAGCTGGGGGGCGTCCCACACCACGCTTGCTGATACGCGGTCTCCACTCCATGACTCGTCTGCTCCACCGGCCATCGGCCCTTCGACAGACATGGCCAGCCCACTGCCACGCGCGTGCGTTTCCACTCACATCTGCCTATACTGCGTTATTTAAAAGAAAATAAAAGAAAATTGTTTTCGACCCCAGACTTTACATTAAATGTCATTCCTATGACATATTCTTTTTTTGAATACCTACATTATTTTTGTTTAAAGCACCAATTAGGTACTAGGTCTCATTATTATATGACGAGGTCACATTTACGATGGGTCTCATTATTATATAAGTCACGATTTCGTTGTAAACAGTACTTTTGTGCCTAGCACGAGTAACAATTAGCTAACAACGGTACAAAAATAATTGGTTATGATGGTTCTGAGTTTTAATTGGTGTTTTTTTTTTTGTCGTATTGACAACACGCGTTTTACTGAGTAATTGTTGCTACGTATTTAATTAACGTAATAATTGTTACTAAGGAAGTGGGTAAATAATTGAAGGTTATAATCAAATTATTTTAAGTGAAAGATTAACTACTTAACCGTTACTTAAGAATGTACCATTACTTGTAAGAGAATAAAAATAGAAAAAAAATTAAGGTATTTCATAAGAAAGAACACATAATTACGATATCTACGACACTAATAAATGTTTATTGTCCAGGAGTTTGTCTTTGAATACGCCCACTTAAGTAGGTAATTATTATTATCGCTTTATTACGCTCCGAGCGTACGAGTATCTAAACTAATATTATCAAAAGATTTGATTTTTTTTTGTTTGTTTGTTTGTAATGGAAAAACTCAAAAAAAATATACAAATT
The DNA here is from genome assembly GCA_949629135.1 of Eremobia ochroleuca. Classification (NCBI taxonomy): domain Eukaryota; kingdom Metazoa; phylum Arthropoda; class Insecta; order Lepidoptera; family Noctuidae; genus Eremobia; species Eremobia ochroleuca. The sequence goes on along the minus strand of OX451386.1, from coordinate 15,762,003 downwards.
TTAAATATGATCTGTACATAAATGATAGCTCCTTTTTTGAGGAAGGTTATAGACTATATAACATTACGCTACGATTTTTAGGAGCCGAGCAAAAAGAACAAAAGTCAGGAGGAAAGGTAAGCAAAAACAAAGGAATGGCGCAGGCCGAAAATGTGACTAATATTTTAGTATATTGTGGTGTCTTACGACTTCCACGCGAATGAACACACGGGCAGAAGGTAGTTCTTTATAAGATTGAGAAAATTATTACAATGCATCAAGCAAATTCTTCTACTTAAAAGTAAATCAAAATAATCTTAATCCAGCCCTCCAAAATCCTCATCATAACTCCAAACTATAACGCTCAAACTTTTTACTTCCCAGTACCACACTGCCAGTAGTACAGCTTCAAAGTGAAGTTGCTCACGTGAAGAGCGCGCACTAACAAACTTGTCACTCAGAGTAGGAGCTAGTTAACAATGGGCTACGTGCATTAATACTCGACCCTGCGAGACGACGTTGAGGAGCTGCGTACTTTCCGAATAGTTGACACTCAGTGACAATGAGGTGAACAATGAACGTGCTTTCAAATGTAGATGTTGATGTAAACTGAAATGTATTACGTGTGTAGTACAACTCATTTTGACATAAACTGCGTACTTAGTAGTTTAGTAACTAGGAACAGAAAGACTAAGCTTTAAAATAGACCATGACCTCATCGGCATATCTTCTCAGGGAACAGTCAACTAGGAAACGCCGGCGCCATCTAGTTTTAAAATATTGACCAAATTTACGTGCAAAAGTATCCTAAAACAACTAAGTACTTGCAGAAAATAAACATCATTTCATCACCATTTTATTTCATTCAGTAAAAAGGATGTTCAGATGAAAAATAACTTAAGGAGTTGAATAGGAAGAGAGACGGGATGCATGATGATTTATGAACATAGAGTAAAGTTTATAGCACGAAACATGTAGTTATAAGTGCCAAATCACGGTGATTTGTTACGCAAACTATTTCAACGATCACAAAAGCCCCCAAAAATAGACAATGGGGAAACGCATTCACATAATACATCACTATGAAAATGAGCCGCGACTTTTGCACCGCGGTGCACGCCCCTGCCTTCACGCGTATGACCCTTTCGTCCGCCGCCTGTCTACACTACCGGCCACAGTTTTAACCCCCCAGTCGTTTGTCATCTCTTACAACGCCCTCATATAAATACAAACAGCCAAGGCGGAAGCCGTGAAATTTAGAAATTCCTTTGTCGACGACTCGGCGCCACTTTGCCTTTATGCCTTTAAATCTACAAATTTTCAGATTTATTCTTTGAATAAATTTTGTGGTAGACGTTGTCGACTTTGAAATTCAATTGGCTTGGGGTCGACACATTGCTGACGAGGTCGCTTCCTTTTTATTAAGTTTTTTTTGGTCTAGCCTTTGTATACTGATTTTTGTTTTTGAGGAAACATAAATTTCAAAATTCCGTGTCTTTGTGTTGTGCCGACGTGTCAAGTATTTATTACGTACCCATTTTGCGACTGTTTATTTTTAGTTTTATTTTCAGTTTAGACAAGAATATATAAATACCAAGAGAGACAGCTATGATTTAAAATGGAAAACTCAACCTTCTTCTTTATTGGAACTTCATTACAGAAACATTGAGGTGACGTAATGATCTGAAAAGACAACTGAAGAAAGTAATCAAATTGGTATCACTCTTTACAATACGCAAACGTACTTTTCTATTGCCCTGGACTGTTCGTATTTACCTTAGTAAATACAATAACACTGATTTATTCCTATCTATTCCTTAACAAGTACCATTCATTCGTTCAGGCAACAACAGTACCGTGAAACAAATTGATCCACAAACGTCATAGACACACCGCCTTACTCCAAATCCTGCTTCAATATTTCAGCACAGATGCTATGAAAAATTGGAAAATATTCGAACACAATATTCAAAACAAACACTACTGATTGACTTCACATGGTGGCCAACTCGGTAAGGCCACCCTAGGCATACAACATAAATTAGGTTATTTTTTATCTTCTTGTTCCAATCCGATTCAACAATCTTTTTAATTTACCATATTTAACTTAAATTAAATTAAATTAAATATTTGTTTATTTATGATAACTAGGCCCAATTGTTATTATTTGTTGGTAACAATGTTCTTAAAAATTATTGTTAAGAAACAAAAAAAAAGGAAATTGCGGGGTTAGATGTGGTAGGGTCTTGTGACTAGCAACCTCCACCGTATGCGATAAAGGTGCGTCGAACTTATCCACGTTAATATTATTAAGAGAAAAAATTGTGGGTTCGTATGTTTGTATGGGCTAGTCTGCGAAACTACTGATACGATTCAGAAAACTCGTTTACTAATGGGAAGCTGCAGAATTGCCGAATGTCATAGAATATATGTTATGTTATAACAAGGAAGTTGACGTGGACGAAAAGAGGGCAGAATTAATGGATGTTAAATTACTGCAAAATTAGGCGTCAAATCAGAATAGTGACAAAAAAGTCGTATACCTACATCTGAGCTGGCCACCCTGTACAAAGAAGCTGTTCCATATTAAGGAAGTAGGTTTACATAAATATCTTTGAAAGCCGTGACCCAACGTAGGAAGGTAGATAATTCAATCAGTCGAAGCAATTCGGTCTTTTGTATGTAAAGACCGCACGAACAGGGGTTGCCAAGCTTGGATTGCAAGTCTCCGCATTGTAAAGGTGACTGATCAGATGTATGGATATTGCTTTGATGTCTTTTTCTCTAGGAAACTACGTTATCTTTTGTTTCTGTAGTTATCCCCTGTAGTTAGGGGAAAGGAAGGGGGAATAGTAAGCAGTCTTGTTTAGTTTTTATTTGGATCGAAAAATAGGTACAGTCCGTTTACATTAACTTTACCTTTGAGAGCGGCAATCCAACAGAAATCTTATTCTAATAATTATAAGGATTACTGTGATTTTGTTGACATACCTCTCAGTGGTAGCAACCCAATGACAGACTTATTACATACTAACTTAAACGGGGATGAAGATTTGATAATGATGATTAATGATTTATATAATTATATAATTATATAATTATTAAATTATTACCGGAAATCGCGAAAAAAAAATCAGCTGTTCCCTACATTTTGACGAGTTATGCGAACATAAATGTAGGGAACAGCTGATTTTTTTTCGCGATTTCAGATTTGGTCCCATAGTAAAAGTTGTTCATAATGATGAGTACAATGACCCCTTAAGAGGTTGTGCGTTATTTAAGTTACACCTTGTATAAAAAAATATTTACTTTCAAATGTGAATGCGATTTTTATGATCGTGTAAATAAAATCAGAAACAAATTAAGAGAAATAAAAATCCATTTTTACAACAAACCGTTATGTTAGTTTGCTCTAGGATAAACAAATAAAAGCCAATCATTTCGTTTACAAACAACAACAGAGTCGGTTTTATCCTGTTACAGGTTACATTTTAATTTCTGCTGTTTTGTAAACTAGATTTATTAACAATTTGTTTTTTTGGATTAAAAAGCCATTGTAGAGTTTAATGAATCATTAAATTGTTTTGTTTTCAACCATAACAAATAAATGTAAATTCAAGTGTTACACACGACGACATATCAAGCTATGATTTTCAGTTTTAGCTGACCCCGCATTGTATAGGTTTTTCGTACAGTGAGAGGTCAGCTTATACATTATCACCGTGCGTACAACAGATTAAAATTGTAAAAAATTTTGGACAAACAAGCAGGTAAAGACTTGGGTACACGCAACTTTTATTTATGTTAGGTATGCGGTTGAATTGTCACCTACAGCTCTCTAATATTAAAGGATCCATCGACTCGAAAAGAAGAAGAATTTTTCGAATAAATGATCATCATCTGCCTAGCCTTTTCCCAACTATGTTGGGGTCGGCTTCCAGTCTAACCGGATGCAGCTGAATACCATGTTAAATAATAAATCATTAATAATAATAATAATAATAATAATAATATTCCACAACTTTCACACAACGCCATCTAGTCCCAAACTAAGCAGAGCTTGTGCTATGGGTACTAGACAACTGATAGATAAATTACACCCAGACACAGAACAAATGATCGTGCTCATCACACAAACATTTGTCCTGGGTGGGAATCGAACCCACGACCTTGCGCATAGCAGTCAGGGCCACTGACCACTAGACTAACTGGCCTGGCATTATGACATACCTATGCCCGTTTTGACTAACACTAGATGATACCTGAATAAATGCCTAAATGAAAGCGCGCTGTTGAATTTTAAGCTTTTGGCGCTGAATCAAGCCTTGAAAACACAACAGCGCCCCTTTAGTAAAGGCATTCATTTAGGTGTCACCTAGTGTTATTGAAAAAGGGCATTTATTTACTTAGTTAAGAAAATAAGCAATGTTAATAAGTCGATTCGAAACCAAAATTGTCTATTCGATATACAGCCGGTCGATTCTGGAAAAATCTGACCGTGATAACTAAGGTGAAGTGAGCTTAGAGTGAGCTGTGAGTCATGCTGATGCTCGGGATTGACGCTATTGACGACTCACTCCACGCTCACTTCACCCAAGTTTTCACGGTGAGATGGTCACAGAATCGCACGGCAGGTTGGCAGGATGACACACATCGACGTGCGAACTGTAACCTGATGAATTCAGCACGTTTCTAGACGAGCGTAAATTTCAGTCGGTTTTAAAAGAAATATAATTGTTGTTCTATACAATTATTTTCGCCGTGTAGGTCACTTTTCTATGAAACAGCTGTTTATTTTACGAGTATAACCCGTGAGTATAACCCACAAAAAATTTCAACACCCCACCTTCACGTACTGAATTTATGGTAACAAGTCGCGCGTTGATGTCCCTGTCACCCTGTTTGACAACTATCAGGTTTCAATAACCCAGGAGCTTCAAGCTTTGAACAAACACAATGAAAAGTATTAACAAAATAAAAGATTCATTACCCTGTTCTCAGATACACTTGAAACCTACAAAAAAAAAAGTATCTACTTGGTAAACAGAGTCAACAACAAATTCTTCATTCCTCAACATCATCTTGTTAAATTCCTTGTTATTCTTCAGTTCTTCCGTTTTCTTTTTAATTAATTTTGACAAATTACCCAACCTTCTCAGTTTCTCTTTTCGTTTACGTTTAATTAAATACTGAAGTGACACTCGAAGGCATGTTGGACAGAAGTGGCCTCACGGCACTGCGTTTTGTACTGTTCATTAATTACACTTGATGTTTTTGGTGTTTTTGGTGTATGTACACTACGTACAGAACGAAGAACGAAAAAGTGGAACCATTTTCAAAACATGCATTTCCTGCAGCGGAATATATCACCTTTTTGAACTTATTTTTTATTTATCTTTGTATATAAAACAAAGTCGGATTAGTTACACCATTTATGACTCAAGCACTGTTAGACCAATTTTTATGATCTTTGATTTGTTGGATTTGTCTCCGCCACGAATAGCAGAATAACTATTAAAACATAGGAAAATTCACGAAAGTCTGACAACCATTCTTTCCAAGGAGTATCGTATTACCCAGTAACTGGGTTGTGGAGGTCAGATAGGCAGTCGTTGCATGTAAAATACTGGTATTCAGCTGCATCCGGTTAGACTGGAAGCCGGCCCCAACATAATTGGGATAAAGGCTAGGCAGACGATGGCCTGTTGGTCTAATGGTCAGTGGCCCTGACTACTATACGCAAGGTCGTGGGTTCGATTCCCACCCAGGACAAATGTTTGTGCGATTAGCACAAACATAACATCATATCATTTGTTCTTTGTCTGGGTGTAATTTATCTGTAATAGGTATGTATTTAGAAATATATATGTATGTTTATCAGTTGTCTAGTACTCATAGCACAAGCTCTGCTTGGTTTGAGACTAGATGGCGTTGTGTGAAAGTTGTGGAATATTATTATTATATATTTTGCTTACTTGTTTTAATTAATTTACATGGTTATTATCAGTAGTGCACGCTGTGCTTTTGTATAAGGAATGAGGTGCTTAGACTTGCAATGTACGGTAACAGTAATGTAATGTAACATAAAATCAGCCAACATCTTCATTTTACAAAGTCATCACCCTGTAGGTATACATGCCTACCCCTATCAAACTTTTTGTCTAGTAGGTCAGCCAATGTTTTTAAGGGCGCACTTGAGTAGGGACGCTCGAGAGCATATTGTACTTGACATTTTACAGATAAGTGAACAACACGGGCACGACTGCTTTGGTTTTTAACCTTAATCTATCTAGTTGTCATTAATTTTAAGTCTAAATCACTACACCCATAAAAACAGAACATCAAGTTTTATTTTTAAGGTTTAAAGTTGAGCTGCCGTGCGATTCTGTAACCATCTCGCCGTGAAAACTTGGGTGAAGTGAGCGTGGAGTGAGCTGTCATTAGGGATTAACACTATTGACACTGGTCACTTCAAGCTCACTTCACTTATGATTTCACGGTGAGATTTTTACAGAATCGACCGGCTGAGGTGTGTCTACAGCACACTGACATTTTGCTAGCTATGTTTAAACCTTTATAGGGCAGAAGATCCTGGCTTGTATGTTAAAAATAGAATAGTGGGAAATTAAAACTAATAATTATTGAAATTTTTATGGTACAGACGCCAGCACATCAAGCTACCCGAAACTGTCAGATTTTCCAATCAACTTTCACCCATATACTTTTTAGATAAAGTTGAAAATCTATTAAAGAAATCTGACAGAGTGTAGTAGCTTGATGTGCTGGCGTCTGTACTTTGCATTTGACACACTATTTTGCTCTTTTTTCCAAGAGCTCTACTGCTGCATTTGTCTAACGTTTAGTTTAGCCGCGAAGATTCAAAATGTATGGTGTCCGATATATGGACAGAGCACCATAAAGGGTTAAGTCTCATTCATGTAAAAGGGGGCGAGCGTATTGTTATCAACCGGGAAAAAATCCAGACTGGGCTGCTACTAAGAAATACCAGATATAAAAACCCAAGAACACATTGCCCAACCTGGGAATCGAATCCAGGACTCACTTAGATCAACGATCGACGATCAACGACTCACGAACTCACAGTTAAACTGCGTAAGCAGTTTTGTGGGGCAATGTACCTAGCGTTAAGAAATTTTAAGTGAATACGTAAATCATTAATTCATTCATTCAAGTGGGTTAATATTGAGAATGACATAACATATAATAATATAGGTACTGAATAGGAACACCTAAGCATTAATGACTACATTTTCTTACTGCGAGATTTTCTTTTTTCAATACATTGATAATGATAGCCTGGACGTGGGACACATCAGTGGGACAGTATAGGCTAACAAAAAAATAAGTCATTGATTTCCTTACAAGTTTACATTTGTGGTAAGTACCTACCTTCCAAGCTTACCTACTACGACAAGTCTTCACACCCAGTTAATTTTTTTAGTTCCGCTTGGGGAATGGTTGTTATTTTTATTATGAAGGGTGCGGCGGTAAAAATAAATTGACACAACAGATTACACAGGCCTAGTAAAAAAAATACACTAACACAATATATTAAAACACACTCGATACGGCACGTATTATAATTCACCCCATTTTCCAAGATTTATGATAATATACGGTGTGCGGTAAATTTCGGCCTTATTGTAGTTATGGCCTTATCTGTCGCGACATACATCCCTTGATACTCCCTCACATAAACAAAACAGAGCAATTTTCATGCTCAAGTCAATAGCTTAGAATAATAAGTGATAGTAAGTAATATTGGGGAAATCCACATAAGAGTCCCCTTATTCGGTTACTTTTGGTTCTCATGTTTTTCTCGCTTTCGAAAATCCTGTGGAACTTGTGAGTTGGTTAACATAATACTACAAAACATACTTTTTAAGTATGTTCAGAAGAGCATAATCCGTTGTATGGTCTCTCAATTGACTGTTTTCCTACTGTGTACTGTAGAGATTATAGCCAATTTCGTGCTTAAATGCAACCTTTATCATTACTTTGAAAAGTTGGGCAGAGCACAAATATTGAATTTGGGAAGTCATGTAAGAAGAGGCAGCTACTACTGTTACAACTATAAGAAAAGTATTCTATTCGAATTTTTATCGACATCTATAAAAATTACCATAGTAGGGGTCGCAAGTAGAACATGGAAGGCAATTCCGGGGTGCTCTGCGTAGCGGGTTTACTTCACGAACCATTAAATTTTCCTGTTTGCATTTTTTAGCATACGTTACTCCCAAGACGAGAATTCTACTACCGTTTTACGATTGTAGTTTTAGGGGAACCGTTTCCTTTGAACGCCGCAGTACTGACGCGAATTTATTGAATTTTATACTCATTGTGATCACACTTAAGTGAATTAGGAACGAATTTTAGTAGTAGGGGTGGGAATAATTACCAAATTTTACTTTAGTGGTCTCAATTTATCTTTTGCGTTTATTCAATTGGAAGACTATCAATATTACCTTCTTTTTTGGATGTAGCCAGCTCTTGATATTAGGTAATGCCTAATAAATACCTAGTAGAAAATATATTTATCGATACAGATATTAATTGAAAACGAAATGAGATAGATTACAGACTTCTTTGTACATTATCGTTTGTTTGTTATATTGCTATATTGATATTATATCTTCAATTACGTACAGCATGTCGATTCTGTAAAAATCTCACCGTGAAAACATGCGCGAAGTGAGCTGTCAGTGTCATCCCACTGATACTAGGGATTGACTAAGCAAACATTTACAACCATAATCTAGGTTTTAATATTAGGTCATCCCACTTCCAGTGTCATATTTTTTTATTATTATTATTTTACAAAAACTGACTACTATACATATAGTATAGTAGTCAGTTTATTAATAGTGGTGGAGATTATTGATTAGTGTCACAAGGTTATATAACCTTGTGACACTAATCAATAATCTCCACCACTATTAATCACTCGCTCCCAGACTGCTGTCAAATCTTGAACACCATTTAAAGTACCACTTGCATTTAATTCATCAATAATGCTCTTTAGTTTAATATCTAACTCCTTTTTGCTATTGTATCGAGTACCCGACAATTTCCTCTTCACATGGCCAAAACAATTGAAATCACAAGGATTCATATCCGGGGAATATGGCGGCTGAATAATTTCAATCCGTCCTTTATCTTCAATTAAATTCTGAACTATTTTTGATTTGTGCGGTCTGGCGTTATCATGTAAAATTATAGGACTCGTTTTATGATGTTCGTCTGCCCAAATAGGAATATTTTCTTCTAAAAATGACTTATATCGCTCTCCAGTCATAGTTGTATTTTCATCATAAGTTCTCCAAAAAGCAATGCCTCTGACATCCATAGCTACTATTAGTAGTATTTTTCGTTCATGTAGCTCTGCACGTGGTAAATGTTCAGCTGAAGTGCCCGGTTCCACCCAACATCGTGACTGATGTCTTTGACGAGGAGTATAAAATTCGACCCAAGTTTCATCAAGGCATATGAATCTATTAAGTATATTTTTCTTACGGCGATACCACGATAAATGGCTACGCGCAGTTTCATAACGAAACTCCTTCTGATCCGTGTCCAGAGTGTGGGGCACCCACACTTCACTTTTATTGACCAGACATAAATCCTCCGTGAGTACTCTATGTATAGTGGAATGAGGAATGTTAAGTTGAGTGGAGAGATCACTGACACTGACCCTACGTGACTGACGAAGTGCTTCCTTGATTTTGTCCCTTGCTTCTAATCTAGTCGATGATAATGATCGAGGTGCTCGCGGCTCATCTTCAGCTGTGGTTCTTCCTTGTTTGTACATTTCAAGCCATCGCTGTACGATTCTTTTATTTAAAGCGTTACGACCAACACACTTTACCAGTAAGTCGTGCGCAACTCCTCCAGAGTAGTTGAGTAAAGCACAAAACTTTAGAAATATACGTTGCTCCACTACATTAATAGATTTTTTTAAATCTTCCATTTTAAATCAATGCACGTCTTGACAATACAACACACCAAATTAAACTAACATGATTGTACAAGACAACACATGTATTAACTATTGCATACCATTGCGCAATACATAAATATTGGAAATAAAAAATATGACACTGGAAGTGGGATTACCTAATACACTCACTGAAGTGAGATTCTGAGATCTAATGATGCATCACTTGCTTATGTAATTAGGTTCTAACAGGTAGAGCGCATACATAATTAATGTAATTTATTGATTATACTGCAAATAATTCATAGTTTGAAGGCTTATCATAGGTGTTGCTCAGTGGATAACCAAAATGTGGTATTTGGTAATAGATAAAAAAAAGGTAGTTTTGAGCATATTCCTAACATTATTTGTTCCATAAGTAGCAAAAAAAAGACAAATGTGTGCTCTCCGTTTCTTGCTAGCAGTTGTGGATCAGGGTTCATTTTGAGGGGCATAACCTCGGATCTTTTATGTTCTGCTGACTGGTGGATAGTTTTTCTTTAAATCCTTTATTAAAAAGAACCAGCCGTTGGATTCTGTAAAAGTCTCACCGTGAAATCATAAGTGAAGTGAGCACTTAATAGTGTTAATCCCTAACGAATGACAGCTCGCTCCACGCTCACTTCACCCAAGCTTTCACGGTGAGATGGTTACAGAATCGCACGGCAGTATCCTACTCAATCACAATCTGAACTATTTTGAAGGATATTGCTAATCCATTGCTTCATATACTCGAAAAATTTGTCTGTTCAACACCTTAAATAATGCAATGAATTTCGTTGAACTGTCAAAATGAAAGCCATTGCTACTGATAGTGTATTACGAAATTTCCTGGTACTAAATAAATTTAATCCATAGCCTTTAAGACTAATAAGCTTTTCTTAAGTAACTTGAATTTTTACACAATTATTTTAAAAATTAGAATAGAGTTGCATCGAATCGAACTTTACACAAGTTAGTTCCTATTTTTTAAAGTCTGATATAATAATAATAATATACACATCTTTTTCATGTATTATATGTCTGTCATTGTGTGGTGGAAAATTTATATAGCCAGCTTTGACAGTCCCCGGGGTTTATTTATTTTATATATACAGCCTTGGCCAAAAGTATTGAGCACCCATGATATCTTTCAGTTTTATGCGGAGTATCAAATAGAAATAAAACAAAACGTTTTATATGGGTTTATTTTACTATTTATTAATAGAAAATTAATATTTTGTGGGTCCACCCTTTGCCTTAATTACGGCAGAAATTCTTTTTGGTAAAGAGTTAACAAGTTTTTTACAGTCGTCAACAGTAATCGAGTTCCATTCTAGGCGCAGGCAGCGTTTTAAATCTTCTTTGTTGTTAATTGTGTGGCGCCTAACCCTGCGCTTTAATAAACCCCATAAATGTTCTATGGGGTTCAGATCTGGAGACTGAGCTGGCCAGTCAAGCAGTTCCGTGTTATTTTCCCGAAACCATCTCATAGTGCGTGCAGATTTGTGGCATGGCGCGTTATCCTGCTGGAATTTGACACCATCCATATTCGTGTCGCCAAAAAGTTTCGTGAATGAAGGCAGTAATGCAGTTTCTAGTACATTTATGTACTTAGTAGAGTCCATGCGACCCTCACACACGAACAATTCGCCAACTCCAGAATCGGTCATGCAACCCCAGACCATTATGCTGCCTCCACCGTGTTTAACGGTTGGGATCACACACTCTGGCTTAAATTCTTCGCCCACACGGCGACGCACAAAGGTCACACCAGGTGTACCAAAAATCTGCAATAAAGAGAAAAATATTGAGTTCCGTAAAACTAAAATAAATTCAATTATGCGTTTGGTTTTTAAAACATTTTATAAAATTGTATCAGGGCATTAAATTGACTTACTCACCTCAAAGTTTGATTCGTCTGACCAAACAACATTTGACCAATCTTCAGCGGTGAAAGTTCGGTGTTTTAAAGCCAATTTCAATCGAGCTTTTTTGTTGTTATCGGAGAGCCATGGCTTCTTCCTAGCTTTACAGCCTTTCAGACCAGCTTCTTGAAGTCTTCTGCGAGTAGTTCGAGCAGAAATTGGCTTCTTAATTTGTTCCGACAACTCAGCAGCGAGCTCTGAAGATGTTTTTTTCCTATTTCTTAACGACTCTCTCAGTAACTGACGATCTTGACGGTCTGTGGTGATGCGTTTGCGCCCGGTTCTCGGTCTATTTTCATGTGATCCGGTAGTAGAGAATCGCTGAATAGCATATTGCACGGATCAGTGCGAACATTTCACAGTTTTAGAAATCTCTACTTGTGATTTCCCTTGCTCATACAGAAGCTGTATCTGCACACGTTTTTCTAAAGAAAGTTCGTTTTGTTTTGGCATATTGCAACGATAACACTTAAAACTTCTGAAATAAAATACAAAAGGCGCACTAGATCACTGGATCTGTTCACAACGAGCGATGGTAGCGAACTGATAAATAAATACAAAAATTGTAAAAAACACATTTTATTGCACCCAGGTATTTTATTGCTAGCTGTGCGGCGTGGGTCATTGTTTAAACCTTTGTAGATGGCCGACAAAATAATTCTTCAACAATAGATTTGGTTTACTCCCATACTTTCCGTGAACGAGCGAAATTTGTAAGGTGCTCAATACTTTTGGCCAAGGCTGTATGTATATTTTTGTTAATAAACGTCGCACCACACTAGGAATTTCTCCTGTATTGTGGGTGCGTTTACAAACATTTAAAGTCACATACACAAACAACCAGACCCGGAACAACTACTTGTAGGTCATCCAAATATTTTTTTCGTGCGGGAATCGAACACGCGACACGCAGCGCAGCAGCAGTCAATCGCTTAACCACTGCGCCAACCGTGCCGTCAATGGCGCGCCGGGGTTATTGAATTCCTTTATCTGAGCACTTGCCTTAATAAAAATAAGGTAGGATACTCTAAGGCCAGGTGGAGCGAAGACCTTAGCAGGTGGGCTGGTAGGAGCTGGATGACAGTAGCCAAAGATTGAATTAAATGAGCTGTCACTATCCAGTGATGAATGCTACAGACTGTTAATCAGTAGTTGACTTAATATTTTACAGAATAACATAACACCACGGCTGTGATTCCCGAAGATCTAGGCATGTAGGTATACCTGCAGTACACCCACATTTCATCAGTCAAGTCTATTTACCAATTAAATCATACATCAAAACGGCACATTTGATATACAGGGTGTCCGAAAAGTCATGGATTACATTTTACCTGCTGATGGGCCACATTGGCATCTACCAATAATAAAAAAAAATGACCATAGTAAAACTGTTATGGTTTCCGAGTTTTTTGGTGTTTAATGAAATTTTGGAATATCTCTCCCTTTGATCAGTCTTTTCCATGCCATTTCTACGAATGAAAATTTTTTCGAGTACAGGTTTTTTTATTTTATACCGATTGAATACAAGAAAGTTACAGATATCATCTTTTAAATACCTAAAATTTAGGTTCAAACTTAAAATTTTCACAAAAAAAAAATGTTACCTTATTTTTGATCGGATCTGGTGAAAAAAAAAATTATTGGTAGGTCATTTTTTTTTATTGGTAGATCCCAATGTGGCCCATCAGCAGGTAAAAGGTAATCCATGACTTTTCGGACACCCAGTATAGGGGCGAGCCTATTGCCGGCATCCTGGCACAAATCCAGACTCCGGACTGCTACTGAGAAATTCCAGATGGAAAAACCCAATAACACTTTTTCTGACATGGGAATCGAACCCTGGACCTCATACTCAGCAGTAGCGTGACCACCAAAACATCGAGGCAACGTAATACAGCTTAAAGTCTTTTAGACTAGCAAAAACTGAGGCTAAGCATCACATCCAAAAAAATTTAAAAAAAGAGGGTCTAACATTTTGTGTCGCTCCATCGTTTCCAGCGTAAATAGTCAATCAAGTTTTTAAAATGAAAAGCTGAAAAAGATCCGCTGGATAGCTAATGGCTTTTAAAAATACAGTACTCTCTTTGAAGAGAGCTCTATTATTCAAAATATTTTAATGGAAAGCTTTAACCCCGTCGATAAAGCTATACAGTGAAAACCATTTTAAATATTGACTAGCTTTGAATAACTAGCGGGTTTTTTAACGTTATTTTTGAATCACGTATGACGATTGAAATTAGGTTGTATTCAATCTGAAACCTAATTTTGTTTCATAGGATTTTTTTACTGCGTGACAGAACTGCGGGGTGTTGCGTAACACACGTACAGTGGGAATGCCTTTCATGTTGACATCATCATCTACTTCGCCTTTTCCCAACTATGTTGGGGTCGGCTTCCAGTCTAACCAGATGCAGCTGAATACCATTATTTTACGACTGCGACTGTCTATCTGACCTCCACAACCCAGATACTGGGTAACAAGATACCCCTTGCAAAGACTGGTTGTTAAACTTTAGGTCTTCTGACATCTGTAGATTGGTACCTAACGACTGGCAAAGATCTACAAATGACAGCCATTACCCACGGCTTAACGAGCTTTCCGAGGCACGCAAGGATCTCGGTATGTTAATAATAGGTCACTTTTCATGTTGACAATTCAACAAAATTCATTTCGTGATTTACGTTGCAGTGCAGACGAATTTTTCAAATATATGAAGCAATGGATTAGGAAATTCCAATGCATAATAGGTAAGATGAAATTTATCATCAGACACGTATGACTATACCCAGTTGCAATTTAAATCATTTGTGACAGTAAATTAAAAAACGGTGAGTGTACAATCCAGTTTCATATTTTCGCTATTTCTCCGCTAGCCAGCAATACACACAAATCAAAACATTTCTCCTACTGGGTCGTGTATTTCTATTTTGTTAATACTTGACCAAATTCAAACAGTTAGGTATGAAACCCACATTTCAGTTCCACTAAAGTTGTAGGTAACACAACAAAAACACCGAATAGAAAACTAGGTCTGAAACTTTGTAATAATCACCAACAAATTCAATCGGTTCGCAATAAAACTGAACGAGTAGCCAGCGACTCCGGAACCGAGCAGTTGACCAGAAACCAAGTTACATGACCCGTGGTAATAGATTCTAAACTTTATGCGACAGGTGGTAAGGTGCAAAGGAAATGCAAGATAAAACTTGCTGCTTCGTGTTGCCCCAGCGGATGTTCACGACAGTCACCTTATTTGGCGTCGTTCCAGCATCACCCGGCAAACTTTTATGTTATTCCAATGCGGTTTAACTAAAAGAAATGCATTTGCAATCCGATAGACCCTTACTTTGTTATTAAACTCCATTCTGGAACGAACCCAAAGAGAACGCTCTCACTATGCAGATTAATGTATTTGTGGCAATTGATTTTGACGTAGTAATGACGTATTAGGCTTATTATAATACTAGCGAACCGTCCCTGCTTCTTACGGTTTTCAGTCACAACCTGACAGAACATCGAGATCTCTTTATCATACGTAAGTTTAATATGTATCTATGTATCTATTAGGTTGTCTCATAAATTATTGCCACTTAAAAATCAAATTATTATTAATATTTTTTTATTGATAAATAATACATTTAATCAATTATATAGTCTCCCTCGTTATCAACAACAGTCAGTCATCTACTGGGCAAAATTTGAATACCCTTCTCCCAAAATGAGGCAGGCTGAGACTCGAAAAAGTTTTCAAGTTCAATTTTAATACTTCCTGAATTTTCGAATTTTTGTCCTAGTAAATTAAATTTAAGAGCTCGAAATAGATGAAAGTGTGAAGGCGCAAGATCTGGGCTATACGGTGGATGTGGAACAGTCAGCCATCCTAGCTCCTCCAGCTGTTTATGTGTTAACTTGGCGCAATGAGGTCGTGCGTTGTCATGCAAAAGTTGGACTCCAAGTCGTTTTGGCCGCTTAATTTTTAACATCTCTGCTAGTTTGCGAAGCTGCTACGTATACAGATTGGCGTTAATAGTCTGATGAGATTCCAGGAGTTCCCAGATAATCATTCCTTGCCAATTCCAGACAACAGACAACATAATCTTACGACCATGTTCATTAAGTTTAGGCTGGGCTGGTGGGTTTCCCCCGCAAGGAATCCAATAGGCATGACGCGTGTTAGTTTCATAATGTATCCAGCTCTCGTCACATGTAATAATGTCCTTGAGAAAGTCTCGTCTGTGCGGACGAAGTAACAAACTTTGACAAATGGCCACACGAACGGCCCGGTCGTGGTCCGTTAACGCATGAGGTGTCCAACGTGACATCACTTTGCGATATCCCATCGATTTGAGATAACAATCTATGGTCACGTGGGATTGTCCAAGCGCCTTCTCTAAATCGCGCGTACTATAGTCTGGATGTAGCTCTATTTCGTGACGCAAAGCATCTTCATCGAAGCTGGTGGGTCGGCCTGGGCGAGGTTGATCTTCGCAGCTTATATCACCGGTATCAAAACGCTTGTACCAGAAACGAACAGTCCGATCGCTAGTAGTACCCGGTCCAATTGCAGTGTTAATCTTTTTAGCCGTTTCTGTTGAAGAGACTTTAAGTCGATGCTCATATAGCATTGCTAGCTCGCATTTGACGCTGATCCATTTTCACTAAAGACAGCGTCCGTGCCTATTTATACCCTCACCATAAAAGATACTCATCCTTACTAGGAAGATCTAGAACTTTCTTGAATTCGCTTTAGTTTAAATACGAGAAAATTCGAGAAAAATAAAATATGGCAATAACTTATGAACTTATGTACCTAATATTATACACATAAATCTCACAGAATAAATTATCTAAATAATGGTGAAAATCGCATCAAAATTGGTTGTGTAGTTTAGAAGTACAACACAGTCACACAGACAAAAACCAATAGCGAGTTTAATTTATAATATGAATAGATATTCTGTAGACTTATAAGACAAACAAAGATTTAATACGTAGACATATTTTGTATAATTGACATAAAATGATCTCCCGCCACGCCTATGATCTCTAAGTGGTTTTGCGGAAGATATAACAACTTTTTAGCAACATTTGGCATTTAATGTTATGTTGGTATTTGGTTTTTAGATTAATTTGTTATATAATAAAATGCTTTTGTGAACAGAATTACGTGAACTGAATCACCTTGGCCATTGATATTCATCCACTTTGACACACTCTTTATTTGACTTTTAAGATTGGTCTAGTCACTGTAAAGATACGCAAAGATTTCAGACGGAGTTATTAATAAAGCTATTTTAATAAAGGTTAGATCACCGTTGGCTTTGTATAAAAGATTTTTTTGCAAGTAAGGAATCCAAAAAAAAATATTGCTCATATTTCTTTTTTTACCAACACTAAGCGACATCTAGGTAAACGAATGCCTAAATAAAAGCGCGCTATTGGATTTTGAAGGCTCTGCTCACCGCCAAGAGTTGAAAATCCAACATAACCTACTAATAATTTTCTTTAACGAGTAAATTGGGTGGCATACAATGCGGCTCACCTAATGGAAATCGGTGACCGCCGCCTATCTTCAATGTCAACGCAGGATTCAGATAGGGTGTTCAGAATCCATGGTTTGAGGTTCGCGTCGATGTTCCTGCCACTATCTATGTTGGTAGTAAATCCTCAAAATTCCTTCACAAAGACTTTAATTACTACTAAAAGGCTAAAGAATCAGCATTGCCATTCAACGTGGCAATGCTGCCAGCCTTTTGGGCACTGTTCCTGTTGACTGCTTTTGATGTCCTATGATTCCTTATTTCCTTCTTTTGATGGCTTTTGGAACGTAGTTCTTTAACGTGGCTTGCGGTAAATGTTGACTGGTAGCAATCATCACGTAACGAAAAAGCGTTATTTCCTCTCTACGTGACTTTCACTACAGAAAGAGAGAGAGAGTTTCATGGTTTTCGAGAGTGCTCATAGCCGATAGTGAGATCAAAATGGAAATCGAAGATGGCGGCTGCGAAATTTATTATTTTTATTCGTCATGTCGTTTTCATGGTTTTCGAGGGTGCTAAAGCCAATAGTGAGTTCATAATTAAAATCTAAGATGGTGACTGCAATTGTTAAAAGTTTTCATCATGGATGTGGTTTTTGTGGTTGTCGAGGGTGTTCAATCCAATAGTGAGGTCGAAATGAAAATCCATAATGGCGACCACTTTTTGAGAGCTTCTAAAAACTTATACTAGATGGCTCTGTATTATAACCGCGTCTTAAATTCACACTTGCTCACTTTCTCTCTCTCTTTATATTATATATGAGTGTTAGTAAGTGCTTGTAGCTATTATTAATTATAGCGCACGCTTAGTATTTAACGAAGCCAATGACAATTTTAATTGTGTAATTAAAAGGTTAGTAAAATGTTTGTAGGACGTCTAAAACACAATACCACGGTAAATAATATGAACAGCCGCATTTGGTAAGACTGGAAGCCGACCCCAACATTCTTTGGAAAGGCTAGGGAGATGATGAAATAACAAAGCCACTAGATCCTTACATACATTGTGAGTACATTGAAGATTGTGTTCGGTTATGCTACAGTATACCTGACTACTATTTGCAGTGGTTCAATGCCCTATAATGGACAGGACATGAAAAATGTCATAAGAGCAAAAGTATCCATTGAGCTTTAGAAAGAGACTGTCAAACAGCGGGGCAATTGCGTAAGATATAATCAGTAGCAATGGCTTTCATTTTGACAGTTCAACAATATTCATTGCATTGTTTACGCTGTTGAACAGACAATTTTCTCGAACATATGAAGCAATTGATTAGCAATATCCTTCAAAATGTTTCTGATTGAGATTTATAGTGCGTTACGCAATCACGGTGAGAGATGACGTCCTCCAAAACCGAGCTTTTTAGGGTTCGGTAGCCAAATGGCAAAAATGAACCCCTATAATTTTGTTACGTCTGCTGTCTGTCTTCTAAAGCTGACCAGTTTTCTAAACCTGGAAGTCCCATAATAACGATCCGTACTGCATCTATATTTGTCCCAAATAAATGTTTACAAGTGACATCTACCATCCCGCACTGGGCCCGCGGTCCACACCCTCTCGAAGAAAGGAGGCCTGTGTGTCGCCAGTGGGAGCATTGGCTGATTGTGCTAAGTATCTACAATTTTACAGTAGGTATGCCAATTTGGGACTTCTGCAAACGCTCTCGCGTTGCCCGAATGTGGGGAGATAATGTATGTACCTATACTGTGGCTACATGTATAGATACTGTGTATGATCGAACCATCGCTGTCTTGGTCAGGAATATTATTTGAAGCTAAGGCTATCTGGTTCCATATTTGTATACTGCCTACGCTGAAGTACGCATATCTGCATAATTATGGATACAGACGCCAGCACATCAAGCTACCCGAAACTGTCAAATTTTCCCAATCAACTTTGAACCTAATGCCTTAACGATAAAGTCGAAAATCTATTCAAGAAATTTGACAGATTGTAGTAGCTTGATGGGCTGGCGTCTGTACAAAATCATATGTCATATTGACCTATACGCTCTTAAACTGTTTTATTAATTTATTAAACTTTAAGTGCTCGCATTTAGATCACTAGATCGTATGGTCATAAAAACATAATAAAAAATAGTCTTGAGAACCAAACATTTTTAATGTTGCAGCTAACCACGATGTTTTTCAAATGTCGAGTTTTTTTGACATAGCTATAAAGAAGACGGGAAGTGGAAGACCTCAAAACACATGGATGACGAAGGTCCAATAGGACATGAGGAAGATGAACAGGATCGAAATAAATGGCGTCGCATGATTGGAAAAGCCGACCCCGCATAGCGGGGAAAGGCGAGGCCAAAGAAGTTTTTTTTTTTTCTATAAACCAATACATAAAATGAATAATTGTGTTAATTTTTGTTGTTAAATTATGTGCCTTCGATCCTAAAAGGAAGATCAGCTGCAATTTTTCAAATTGCAGACAATTATTGATCTCACTTTGACCCTGTATGACTATAGAAGTAATTTTGGTTCTTGGTCATCTTTCATTACAAGTCTGTATTCAGAAAACAAACATTTTTTTTTTATAAAGCCGATTGTTGAAATTATTGACATCATAATTAAGGAATTTGTTTTTATTTTTCTTTCTAATTTGCATTATAATTTGAAGTTATGAATTGCGTGCGGCTAAGTATTCAATATAAATCTCCTTTAATCTTCCAAAAAGAAACATTCGATATTATAAAACCAGCCATAACAACCAAATACTTAATTAAAATCAGGGGATCCCTACGGGGATATATGTAAATAACGTCAAAAATTATTCTGCCGCATTATTAGACTGAAAGTTTACTTATGGAAGGTCCGAATGAAAGCACCTATAAAAACAAACGTAGACACTGAGATGAAAGAATAATATAATGAAAGAATCTTCCATTTTGTACTGTAGATAGGTATTGATCGTGAAAAAAGTTGTGTTCGCGTCGATAACCCTAGGAATTTCAAGTTTGGAAGTACATAGGATTTAAATAAAATTATGTTATTTGTTTTCAATTTTTTTTTATAACTAAATTATACATTTTATTTTGTATGTAATAAACCTAAAATAGACTTTTACCTTAGATGGAGTTTTATAAAAAAATCCACACAAAAAGCCACACCTATCGTTCAAGGAAAGATTTGATTTAGTTGTCTTACATTGCTTTAGTTTTTTTTTTGTCTTTCGCCATGTTATGTAAACTATGATATGATTTTCTGTATGTTTGTGTTTGTTACGCTTTCCCGCTAAAACGGCTGAACGTATTTGGATGAGCTTTGGCATATGGATAGACCATGACCTGGATTAGGACATAGGATGCTTTTATCCCGATATTTCCACAGGGTTAAAACTTATGCGGGGGAAACCGCGGGGTGCAGCTAGTAAATAATAATTTGCGTCAAAAACATTGCATGTCACGCTTCATCTTTCCAACAAGTTTTAAGTCTCCCTCGGGACTCACTTTCAGGACGGAAAGATATTGTGCTTAGTTGCCGAATTCATTCGGTAGTTTCATAGCCATTTCAAGAAACGAGCCTCTACAAGACGAGGCCAACTTGGGCCAGCGTAGCGGTCAGCCTTGCTAAGAGATAATAGATAATTTCCCAAATAGCTAATGTTTTCATGACAGCTAATAAGTAAGAAAGTTTTGAGTATTAATGTGGATAAGAGTAGGGGAAGATCAAAGAAACGATGGATAGATTGTGTGAAAGATGATTTAACTAGAAAGGGTGTGACAAGACGACTAATAGAGAAGTACAAAAGAAGGAAATACGCTGCGCTGACCGCAAATATAATACAAGGGCAAGAGAATGATGATGATGACCACAAAATAGCTATACAGTGAAGCCGAATACTGTAAATAAAGCTCATAATTATCGACACAATGACAAAAAACCGTGAGACACTAGAAAGTGATTGAGGATTTTAGGGCTGTCTGTTTTAACATGACTGTCAAAAAGCGTTTATTTTAGTTCTTTTCAAACAAAATATGGCTTGTGACGCATGCGTCACTATATACATATAGTTATAGTTTCTGATACATGTATCAGAAAGGTCACATCGTAAACGCGAAAAAAAAATCAGTTCAGAAGTTTTGTATGGGACAGTTGATATTTTTTTCGCGTTTACGATGTTGGTCCCATGGAGAAAGTTGTTCAGTTTGATGTTCTATACCATACCCTTAAACATGACCACGTCTTTCTGATATACGCTGTAGTTGTATGGGACAGTTGATATTTTTTTCGCGTTTAAGATGTTGGTCCCATGGAGAAAGTTGTTCAGTTTGATGTTCTATACCATACCCTTAAACATGACCACGTCTTTCTGATATACGCTGTAGTTGTATGGGACAGTTGATATTTTTTTCGCGTTTAAGATGTTGGTCCCATGGAGAAAGTTGTTCAGTTTGATGTTCTGTACCCCTTAAATATGACCACGTCTTTCTTATACATATACGCTGCATTCATTCAGAAAATTGCCGGAACCAAAACGTTTTTCCACCACACTTACGCAACCAAAAAACAGTAGCGAATATTATGTACTTTCTCCACCCTTTTTTCTTTTAACCGCATCACGTTCCATGGTATCTTTTTGGTTAGTTGGTCGGTCTCCAATTAAGGCGAGGCGCCACCGTCCTGCTTCCGCTGGTTCACCGACAAATCGCTGTCCCAATCTTTATTGTATGAATTACGTCGAATTTAGCTGCTCACTGAACATTTTGTTTCAGTTTCGGGTCGGATTGGATAATTGGATCGGTGTTTGGGTTTAAAATACGTCGATATTGTGTTTGATTGCTTTAAAACGTGGTATTAATCTTGTCTGCATTTTTGTATCATAAGTACCTACATACTTTTTGCGATGCCTTTGTCTTGTGAACTTGCCTAAGGATGTAACTGTATATGAAATTATCGATACCTTATCTTCGGTACAGAGAAATTAACTTTGGATGTTCGAATGTTTTTAACATAAACATAAACTCACGCGTTATTCCCATGACGGTAGGCAGAAACTACAGAACGCAACCTGCTACGATGTTTACTTTCCTATTCCTTTTGCCTCGTTTAAGTTTATACATCAGCCGGTCGATTCTGTAAAACATTCACCGTGATAACTAAGGTGAAGTGAGCTTAGAGTGAGCTGTGAGTCATGCTGATGCTAGGGATTGACGCTATTAACCCATGTTATCCCAGCGCCCCATTTAAGGTGCACTAACATTTTAACGTCAAACACCTAATATTTAAATACTTGCGGGTAAATTCGAATAATTGTCGTTATCTCGATAAGTTGGTCTATGACATAGTATTCACTGATTTTTAAAACGCGCGTTAGTTATTTTAGTATAATTGGTGAAAGTGAGTGAATTTCAGCCAATATGAGTTCTAGAAAAAGGTAAATTATTACATAAATGTATTGTTTTGTGAAATTATATAAACATTGTTATTTTTATTGCTGTACAGACGCCAGCACATCAAGCTACACGAAACTGTCAAATTTTCCCAATCTACTTTGAACCTTATGATTTAGTGTTAAAGTTGAAAATCTATTAAATAAATTTAACAGATTGTAGTAGCTTGATGTGCTGGCGTCTGTACTTCAAACTTTTATTTAGTATATTGATAATAAGGATATTTTATTTCTTTTGAATATATTTTGTAAGTTTTACATGACGCCCCATTTGAGGTGCATTGGGAACAACAGGCACCATAAACATTTTTTTGAGGGTTTAGATATATATATTATATATTTTC
The DNA here is from genome assembly GCA_949629135.1 of Eremobia ochroleuca. NCBI lineage: Eukaryota > Metazoa > Arthropoda > Insecta > Lepidoptera > Noctuidae > Eremobia > Eremobia ochroleuca. The sequence continues at coordinate 15,738,835 of OX451386.1, read as the reverse complement.
AACCTTTTAAATTTATGTAAGGTGATTTTACGTGATTTTTAAAATTAATTTAGTAATAAACCAAGTTTGTAAAAATAGCTCCGTTTGTTTTTTCTTCATACAAATCCCATTGGCATATCTCCCAACGCCCCATTTAAGGTGCGGTCCTGAAATTCATTATAAATAATACATAAAAAAAAATAAAAAATATTTTTGTCTGTTTTAGATGCCCATTTTTCGAAATTAGTAAAAATACTTCAAAATTTTATTGATTTTTATACCTTGGGATAATATGGGTTAACGACCCACGCTCACTTCACCCAAGTTTTATTTAATTAAACTTTTCGCACACAAAAAGGCACAAAGGCGCACTTAATGCCTTAGACATTCTCTACCAGTCAACCAAGGGTGGTGAAGAGATTAGATGGCAGGTGCTTTGGTTGAACCGAACAACGATTAAAAAAAAAACTATTAAAATTGTTGAAAATTATAAATGAAAAAACGTACACAAATACAAAATATTTATAATATACATACATACTATTGTGTATTTTTGTTTTCACGGTGACATGGTTTCAGAATCGCACGGCTGGTCACATACGCACGCCGGTTGCAAGTACTACGCACCTGACACCTTTCTGAAGAATGTCACTAATAAGATCATTATATGTCCTCCTAGGGTGACCCCTCCCGGTGTTTCCTTTCGTTTAAATTGTTTTTAAAATTTTAGAAAAGCCCATAGACGTTCACTACTATTGGGACTAGCCCTTCCCTTAGACCTCTTTAATTAAAGTTTAAGTCTGCGTCATACACAATCACATTGGCGTATTTTTTAGCATCATACACAAGGATTCTGAGGCCCACCCCTTGACATTATCAACTAGCAATGAAATAAAGCACAAATATTTTAAGATAATATAATTCTAGACTCTTTGCACTTCTTTATAAAGCTTGGTATCGCTTGAAATGATCTGTAGTAAAACCAAATTGAGTTCAAAGATTGCTATAGCATACCGCCCCATTGACCACGAAAAGCATACAAACCCGTTCCCCTAGTTGACTTTTAAATTGCAGGGAGAGCAAGCTACCAATATTCTATGTGGGGCAGGACAGTTTTGAATTCATCACTGAAAATAGAGCTATTTTCTTAAAAAAAACACTGTTTTGCTAAACCATTAGTGTTTTTCACAATTTGCAAGACTAGTATGAAATTCGCTGTAATAAAGTTTATTCTTCTTCTACTTTTTATGACTCATAAAACTGAAATAGTAAAAAAAAAAAGATGAAGAACAGTCATAGACATTTTGTAAAAACAATAGCCATAAAAACGCATCATTGGCATTCTAAACAAACTAGACCTATAATCATAATCGATTTGTTTAACATTACGGTACAACACTAATTTGTAGATATTATTATGTGATTATAGACCCATTATGGGTCACCGCATTATATTTCAAGCTCGCGTAACAGAGTAGCAATAACGTCTCGAAGACAAGTCACACTAATCGAACTCCGGCTGATTTCCATATAAATATCATTCGGCGATATAATTACAAAAAAAAACGCCACTTTTATATCGTCTGCCTTGGGACGTCCTTCGATAGAAATATTTGGAAGGGCGTTGCACCGTGGATTTCTGATCGTATTTTTCCGGTTAGCTTCGGGTACATACGGTGATATCCTGGCCGGGACCTATTTGGCAGTGTATCGAATGTTTTAAATTATTTCGAGAAGGAAGCGTGGAGAAAGATAAGGCGGTGCGCAGTGCAGCATCCTCGGGTTCGCAGTGCGTCGGGCAGAGTGGCGCCGGCCACTTGGCACAGCTCTCGGTCAACGTCCTCTGCCTCCATAAAAGCCTCCACAAGCTTGAGCCAAAACAATTTCGCCAAATTTCTTGCCAGTGCCCTAACACGCATGATTTTACGATCCTTCCGCTCCTCTCTCCTCTGGATGGGCTCGTTTATTTTTGGTCGAGCAACTCGTGATATTTTTATTGAAATTCGAGGCGCTTTGGTATTTATTTATCGCGTTATCAGATCAAATATTGCCTTCACATCCCGATGTTTATTGCCAATCCGGGTTCGATGCTTTTACTATGCCCGAATTATACTTTAAGGTATGTCGAAGTGACCCTATTAATATTAATTAATAGTATTAATTAATAAATTATTAATTCTTGACAGTTAAGTCAAATTTTTGATAAAGCTGCCACTTTAGTTTATTGTTCTTGATAAGTACTGTAATTAGGTATACGACGCAGATATAGCAACGCTTTAAAAATCTATAATTTCAGACTACCTGTTGAACACTCCTTTGCGCAGAAAATTCTTTTCATAATTAAATACCTTGTCATTTTAAGATTAAAGATTGCATCAAATTAAATACTTAATAACTAAAGAATGAAAAAAAAAAGAAAATGTAAAATGAAGTTTATATAATTTGTCCTGTAGAATAATAAATTCAAGCACCTACCTACCTACTTTATAAATGATTCCCTTTAACCCTCATTCTTCCAATGTGTTCCGAATGGCAGAAAATTTGGCCTCGTCTAAGTTATGGACCGATTTCGATTAATCAGGCCCACAAAAAATATGCCGCCAATAAATTATATTGATTCCTACATCGCACATTCATCAAGCCAACGCGATATGGGTTGGCTTAGGGACCTCGGTGACTTGAGGTCAAAAGGAGTTATATTTCCGACGCTTGCACATTGTATTATGGCACGCCTAACGATGTTTTGTGTGTTTAGTATGTTACTTCCGTATATAACATTCACATAATAGTAGTGTACAATTTATATTGTAAATATTCTTCAAATACTTGTGAAATTCCACAAGCTTATAGCGTAAAAGTTTGTAAGCTAAGCAACAAATGTTTACAACAGAAAATAAGAGTTTTTATAATCCTATTTAGTGATGTCCCCATTAATAAACAGTAGTGAGTAGAAATTAAAAACAACAAAGCTAAAGAAGACAGTATATATCATGAGAATTAAGTTATCTATTTACCATAATATCCTGAAAATCTAATCTAAATGAGTACTATGAGTACAAATACCGAAATTCCTACAGTGGCAAAACCATACACACATAGACATAAATCCTCATAATGACGGACAGTAGAAATATTATAATAATTTACCGTTTGATGATCATCATCAATATCATGATCATGATTATCTTGAAGCTTTCCTTTAAGTGTAAATTACACCAGCCGTGCGATTCTGTAACCATCTCACCGTGAAAACTTGGGTGAAGTGAGCGTGGAGTGAGTCATCAATATTGTCAATCCCTAGCATCAGCATGACTCACAGCTTATTCTAAGCTCACTTCACCTTAGTTATCAGGGTGAGATTTTTCCAGAATCAACCTGCTGGACCCAAACTAGTCTACTCATGTAAAAATCACCGAAACTTTGATAAACGACTGTTGGTGGGACCCAGATCGACAGCCTAAACTCTCCAAGATGGTTATGATAAGTAGTGCAAGTAAACTAGTCTCATGGATATCTTTGGGGTAATTCTACGGTTAATAACTGACTAACCCTCCACTGGAACAGAAGCTGTACTTTGGGATTACTGTACCAAGGTGTTAAGACTGACCTAGACTAAAGTAGTTAAATAACTAATAGCTAAATAATTAATATCTGAAAATATCACCGAACTGAGTATTAAAATATACCTGCCAAACTATATAAATACCTGTGAGGTGAAAGGTTGGAATCTCATTCAATTCAGACAAATATTTAGGGTCTGGCTGGGCCCCCGAGTATTTGCATTGTTTTGGCATAATCGTAATTCTATATGTTTACTAGTTTCAATTTATTTCTAACACTATTTAGGGTCTCGAATTGTTAATGTGTAGGTAGGTAGAGTGGCAGATTGAGTTTTGTTTAAAGGAGATATAAAATTAGGTTATAGGTAATACGAGATATAAAATTAACAATAATCAAATGTTTTTTGCAATATAAATTTATTATCACATTTCATAAATAAGTATCTAAATTTAAAAATATCTAAGCACTTAAAACTAAAGTATAAATTATATTTATCTAAGCAGACACTTTCTTAGACCGAGTGATGTCCAAATTGACCCACTTTTGTACTTTAGACATTACCAAAAGAATTATACATTACAAATTATGATCGAGGTTGATCTGTCCATCAAAATGCGTCAATGATATCCTGGCTATGTTAAATTCAAATGTCATATTCGTGAACAATATTTTGATCTTGAACTAAATGAAGGTGATTGTTAAATAAATTGCAGTCAGTCGGAAGATGAATGAGGTTACAATGGAAAATGCAACATCGCCTACTTATTTCAAAATACTGATTCAGTGGATGATGATGATGATATATTATTCTTTTAGTTGACTTTCTCGTATATCCATTTGCCGGAGTAAGGGGTTTCTAATCTCTTGACTGAGGGGCGGAAACCTTTCTCGTCAGCGGTGTAGTCTACACGGTACATGAAGCCGTCGGGTCCGATGTACTCGTAGAAGCCCTTGGAAGCAATGCCTTCATCGATGGTGTTCGGGTTCTTCAGAACTGCCTTCTCTTCAGCACGGATTTTGTTTTCGGTCTCAAAACTGCAATAGAAAATGTTAATTAATTCATGTTTACTTCAAAGCTGACATCCCTAATGCGATGCATTTATTTTAAAATGACAGATTTCGTCTAGTCCAGCATTTGGTACATTATTGATTTTATTACTTTTCGAAACGCGTCGAATAATTGAATCCTCATTCATTAGATCGTCTGTTATGTCAGTTATGTTATTTCCTGTAATTAATAACTGATTTGTATTTGATATTAGGTATTGGTTCATTGTCAACAATATTTTAATCAACGCTACACCGATCTCTCATCACAGTTATTGTAACAAGCTCGTATAATGTCAATTTGGTTGTCGTAAATGATTATAAATTATTTTGAACTATGACCCGCGGACGGTTTGTGTCGGTCAAGGTAGTTTTTCATAGTGACGAATTGTTCATCTGCTTTATTCCCATTGTGTTACCAAGGACTATAGTCAAACTTTGTTAGGACTTGTTTGATTGCTTGACTATCCTCAGTATCATTAATAACTTAATAATTGAGTGTTTGACTTGAAAGAAAAACGTAGCATTAAAATAAGTAATTGTATGTGTTTTGTATTGATATTATTTATCCGACGATAAGATTTATCGCCGCGTATCTTCATAAGTTGAAGCCGGAATACGAGCGCACAATATTTATAGCTATACTCAAGTGAATGATACTTTTATTAGCTTGCACGCCCAATGTTATTGGACAACGCCCCGCGGTTTTGCAGTAACATCATAATCGAATGGAGTATATAATTATTTAGCACTTTCGTTTATAATTCAGAAGGCTTTGAAGTCTTCCATGTGCAAATGATTCTGATAAGCTTGACATTCAGCGATGCAAGGTCAAAATTTGTGTAGGAGACGGGAAGCCAATAAATCTGTACATTACGCTTCTCTAGTATGTTAATGCTTTTATTACCATAAGTTGGCGCTTCAAAAAAGTTGTAAATCAATTAAACTTTATGAATAAAGCTCGTTCAACGTTTTATTAGAGAATTAATGTTCTTTAAAAATAACTTTGCATTCTATTAAGAGCGGAATTCATTTGCTTTTAGTAGGTGAAACAATTAATTTGTTCTGTTTTATAGTTGAATGCCTTGTTGGTAATTTAATACAAGCTCATCTGTTGAGCATTGGGTTGGAAACCCCAGGCTTGGCAAAATGTCATTGGGTTTTGGCATTCAGAATTTTTCAGTAGCAGTAGCAAGTTTTGATTCGTGCCCTAGTAGTATTGTGAATCGCTCCCCGTTACGTGGAACTAAACAATACTATTCCCCGTTGCCTAACCATTCGGGGTGTATAATCTATGTTATTATATTTATGATATTTAAAGTTTGAACTTAATTCATTTAGATAAAATAATGTTCTTGATCTAAAATCTTTTCCTTTAAATTCCAATTCAAAACCTTGCAGTTTATACTTCGTTATTTTTCATTGCAATCGCTGAATATATAAATGCAAATATCGCATCTCGGGTACGAATACGATTTCTGTGAATAAAAGGTCGCGATCGATTCTGATTTAGTACGAAAAATCTATTTTAGCTTAGTTTACCGATGTTGACGTTAAAAGATATTATTAAAACTACAAACTGCCCAGAGCATTTTAATGTTACATGGTTTTTCTTTATATTCTATTTGATGTCTTCTTTATCTTTGCGTGTCAGTAACTTGAGATTATAGTCTTTTTTGTTTGATCCTTTTTTTAAATATTGATATTATTCTGAATCTTTATAGGCCATCTTATTTGAATCTAATATTCGGATCGATGTTAACATTGTTAAGACCCTTATTTCAGAATGATCTTCGAAGGGTGATCATTTGTAAGTAAATGTTTTTGTTTATGAAAAATACTCACTCAAAATCGTATTTGTCCTCTTTGTAGTTATGGTTCTGCTTGATGATCTTGATACCATTGTTCTTGTAGTATCCATCTTTGTAGAAGGGGTTGTCTTCACCTGGGTATTGGATAAGCTTATACTGGTCTACGGAAGCTTCTCCAACGTAAGGCTCATAGTCATGAGCATATGGTCCATAGCCACCATCATAAGGGTTGTCAATGTGGATGTAGGGGTTCGGAATGTGGATGTACTTTCCTTCGTTGCTGGGAATATATCTGAGAAAAGAAATGTCCTTTTAAATATTTTTCTTTCTTTACTGTTTGTTTTTATTATCCTGCGGAATTTTTATTATGCACTTTCATTGACTTTATGGTTCATAGACCGTTAGCTTTTTTACCGCAATTTGATGCAAAACATTAGCATTGTGCTCTTAATTAAAATCGCTTTTAAATGAAACGTTATTAGGTCACCTAGCATTAATTAAATCTCTAAATCTGCTCCATTTTAGTTGAAATCTGGATTCTCGTTTAACTCCGAGGTATTTTCAGAAGTTTTGTTGTTGCTCCGGTTTTAAGTGGACTTAGTTTAGTTTGGCCCGAGTCATTCCCGCAACCCCCGGCGTAGGTGTGAGATGGAATACCGGGGTGATTTTTAGTAAGAGTCTGACACACCCCAGGGCGGAGGACATCCATGAGGATTTTCCAACAAAGAACCAAAAAAAAATTAAATTTGGGCCCGAGGAGAAGTATATTTTATTTACTCGAATTTTAAAGTACTGTGGGAACCTTCCGGGGATTGGTAAGAATGGTTTTGCTAAAATCGATGGATAACATCTAGGATACGGTGGTATTTCAATGCAGGTATTTCCAACTCAGTAATAGTAAATAGATCGTTATCTAGAATGCAAGACTACTCGGTGCGGATTAAATGTCTAAATGAATACACAAGTTGCATTGACATTTACTTACTTGCCATCGTCGCCATATTTGTAAGGGTTCCACCTGCCGTCTTGACTGGGGAAGCTGGCCACCGCCACGATGCATAATGCAAGCACGATCTGGAAATATTTCAAAAGTTATTATTTTTATCACTGATTTTTGCTACAAATTATTTTAAATAAAAAAAGGTAGTGTAAATACTAAATTAAAAAAACAATAAAATGGGGAACAAAATAAAAAATAAATTAAATAATTTTTAGTACATACCTCTACAGAATACATCCTGATAGATCACTTCACGAAAGCTTCTTGATAAATAATATCTGAAAAACTTCGAACGTTTCAGTTCTTCAGGCCACTTGTCACAACTGAACTGGGTATCACAATGCGGAAATTTAAATTCACGGTCACACTGCTGTCCGTGTGTACACTCTTTAGAGGATTTCAAATCGTTCTGTTGATTTCGAAATCGACGCGTCGCTTTTATACATTTGCAACATCAAGTCATCTCTTCTGCAGGAACACACACACAGTTGTGCGGTCGTGCGTCATACGTAAGCGTCACACACATACAATTCACACATTTTTTTATAATCTTTGCGTACCATTGTTGGTCAGAGTTACTTTATTGGGGTATCGGTGTCATTTAAAAAATTATCTCCGCCTCTAAAAGCACTAATCTAATCACGGATGTTCGTGAAATTGTACTTGGTGAAGCTTCATGAAAAATTACCACAGTGCAAGTGATACTTACAGGGGATTTTTTTAAAGCTTTTTTTTTTAATCGGGAGGACCAAGAATGTTTTGCCGAATTATATGATTCACCTCTGTGGGGACAAATATTTTTGTTGTCCTCGCGTAATCCTGCCTTATCTGAATACTTGTACAATTACGTTGTAACAATAAACAAGATGTTTTTTTTACACATTTGATATTTATTGTTGGGTTCGAATATTATTATGAATAAATAATTATAAATGAGCAATTATGGCAATGTCATTGTGGTGGCAAATCTAAGTGTTATTGGAGTGTTTGTTATTTTCTCATTAAAAATAACAATTTTGAAACTTAGTGGGAGATTTTGCGTAGTGGAGTGTGCTCTTTTCTTGTAACATATTCAAAGTGTAAAATAAAATACGATTTTAGAGCGTATGTACATCATAATTGTATAGATCAGTTAGTAGTGGGGCTAATTTCTAATGTATATTTCTATAATTATGCAGTATTGAATGAGGATCTTGACTTGTAGAAGGTAAGTGGGTAAGAACCTGACTTAGAGGTATAGTTTGTATGTTTATTGTTATGATGACATCGGACCATCTCGAGCAATCATATTTATTGCTTGAATATTATGTGGGTAATTGTTTCGAATAGAATGTGTACAGTGTTACTCAAATTTTTTCGTTCATCATAATTCAAATAGTTCCATAATAATTTTGTAGTATTTAAGACGTGGATAACGTCGTGAGATACACATATGTAATGTCTTTTTTCTCACTACCTGTTTATTACGATGTTTGTGTAACTGTTTGTTTTCCCAAAATAAAAAAATAAATAGTCCTCATACGACGCTTCATACCCAAAACAAAACTCATTAACGCCATATTGGCCAGTTTTAGTTAGATTTATTTTATTTGTTTAAACTTATTGTTTAAACGATTCTTGATAAACAAATGTGTTTTTATTTTTAGCTGCAGTTTATACTTACGTAGTTCATTTGAAAATTTTGAAATTCAAATTCAATCATTTCAATAGAATAAATCGATGCACGTATGCGGCAGTTTAGAAAAAGAAGCTTCCTATGTTTATTTTTAATCATTAAAATACACTATTGTCAATTTAATTGATTAATTTTGAAAGCATCGAATAGGATATTATGACGAATTAGAAGGTAGAATATTTATGTTTATTTAGTTAACATCTATGTAGTGTGTACCTATGTATGTGTGTCTATTTAGTTGCATTCCGGAGCTTGGTTTTACGGAATTTCACGTCATTATGTTGATATCGCTGTTTTGCATATTACAACCCATCGTAAACAAGTGGGTTTAACCATGCTTGCTATTGAAAAAGAAAGATAAATTTGGGAAAAAAATCAATAAGTAACTTGTTGGGAGAAGCATGTGATATATCTAAACCATTTAAAGCCAGAAGATTAATGATTGCACTTCGATGTTTTTATAAATTTCTCTTTTTATCATTATTTAAGTGGATAAAATTGTATTCAAATCAATTTATAAAATAGTATCTAATATTATTTTGAAGTAGCAGATTTTTGTCATTAGTCAGTAGTTTGATAAATGTGTGTGTTTTTTTGGAAGAAAGTTGTTTATGGTACCTACTTAGAGCAGTCTTTGAATTGGGGAAGGTCATTGAAGGCCGAAACATTTTTATTATATTTTTTTCTCAATTCTATATTGCGTACTATAATGTATGTAGTTGGTAGGGAAATAATATTATGTTAGTCACAATTATGGACCCTGTCGGACACAGCATAGATCAAGCAAAACACACAAACAAACATATAACACACATATGCATACTTTTACGTTATTTCTATTCGATACAAAATATCGGTGCTTATGGAAATGAAATTAGGATCCTCATTTGTCATTCAAGAGTTTAATTACTGAAGCTTCTGGACGATTGATAATATCGATTCAGAGACCTTTCATCATTTAAGATAATAAATATTATACTATAATGTATTTCGTGGTCAGAAATTCAAAACCAATCTAATTTAAAAAAAAATCTCTTAAGCAATTATAATTAATAAAATAATGTAGGTAACGCTTTTTATGTTTACTCTATTTAACAGGATAACGTGATTGGAGAGATTAAATACTCGTATTGCACGACTCATAAAGCGAAGCATTAGAGACTGCTTTATGATCGAAAACAATTTTTTGCCTCCTTTCTGAATCTGTTTCTATTGTTGTACTACTCCTGTTAGTGCATAGAACCTACTTAATTTACATACCATTTAGATAATTTAATGGAGATTAATTCTGTAATTAAAAATGTTTAAAGTAGTAGAAACGAGAAAAATATCAAAACATTTCCAAAAAAAAAAAATCCTGTCAATCAAATGTGAAACCTTAAAATATTATAGCTTGCGAAAAAAATCAGTCTATTTTTTTTGTTAATAGATTCGTTTCATTCATAGGAGGAATCCTATTGAAAATGGCTCTTTTACTCAAAGCAGTTTAATTATAATTAATAAAAAAACAATTATGAGTCGTGCACTTTTTTTCTTTTTTTATTGTGTGCTGTTTACCATGCGATACCCCATAGGGTCAAAGTTCAACGCTACTGTTTCATAACACATCAGATCTCGCCTGTATTCCCCGAGGGGTTAAGCAGAGCTGACCTATTCGAAACTGTCAAATTTTCCCAATCAACTTTGAGCCTTATGCTTAGCGATAAGGTTGAAAATCTATTAAAGAAATTTGACAGATTGTAGTAGCTTGAAGTGTTGGCGTCTGTACACCCACCGCCAGTTGTGTTAAGGTCCCATGCAAAAGGTGGCGAGCCGATGGCTATCAACCGGGCACCGCGACTCTGGGCTGCTCCTGACAAATTATAAGAAAAAACCTAATAATACTTTGCCCGACACTGGAATCGACCCCAGGACTTCATGCTCATTGACTAACGAGAGGCACTACTGTTAACTCCTATATAATTTCATAGTCTTATTTTACCCCGAAATAGGGTGCATTACATCTCATTGATGGTAGGAGGAAAGAGATGACCCTGGGTCAAAGGGAACCTCCCTTTGTCTGTTTGGTGTTACCAACTAACTAGGCCAAAAAATCAAAATCAAATGTCAATCTAAGCTGAGATCCAAAATTACTTAAGACTGTCCCCGAAAACACCCCCTTAACACTTCCTAGTGCATTAGTTGGGAAGTCCAAGTCCCCAGCACCAGGTAGGTAGTAAATTCCTCTGAACATCAGGACGGCAACCAATCGGTTATCTTTTAACCTGAAGGCACATGAACATATCCGTCAGAAGTTGGCCGTAACATCCCAGCGCTGATATGCTGGATTCATTTTCTCCTATACCGATCATTTTTCTCCAGACAGTTAATTTTGTTTCTATGTATGTATATAGGGTGACTGGTAATTAGTGATCGATACTTAAACACATGATTCTACTCATCATTACAAACAACTTTTACGATCGGACCAAATCCGAAATCGCGAAAAAAAAAATCAGCTGTTCCCTACATTTATGTTCGTACGAGTCGTCAAAATGTAGGGATAATTATATAGATATAATAATAAATAATACAGCTGATTTTTTTTTCGCGATTTCGGATTTGGTCCGATAGTAAAAGTTGTTTATAATGATGAGTAGAATCATGTGTTTAAGTATCGATCACTAATTACCAGTCACCCTATTATATGTATCTATCTACGTATTGCTTTTAATTCTTGTATTGTATAGTCATTTCCTAGCGATCTATCCCGTATGTTGGCACCTACTATATTTTGTCTCTGCATCACCTTAAGATTGACTGATAGAAAATACCTCAGGCATTAAGTCCGCCTTTGTACAGTACTTTTTTTACTTGTGCATAAACTTTTAAATAAAAAAAAAAGAATAATCTTGAATGAATCATACAAAAATCTGTGAGTAGGTTGGTCCGAGTTTAAATCAAAGATGGTCTAAATTATAGCCCCATCATGAACATAAAGATAGAGAGATTATGATTGACGTGAACACACTCCTTTCATCAATATCATCAGGCAACTTGAAAGCGCTAACGGTACTGAGCAGTCACATACATAGCTCGTGATATTTCTTTGGACTGCCTGAGACTGACTGAGCATGATATCCTGGGTTCTATTCCTAGGTCGATCGTTCTCAGTAGCAATTCTGGATTTGTATCGGGTTGATAATAGGCTTGCTTGACTATATGGGATATAAACATATCTGGCAAAATGTGGGTGTTACCGTCGTTTTCCATCAGGAATGTCTCAGTAGCAGCTTGGAGCCTGAATTTGTGCCCGGTTGAGGGCATTAGGCTTGCTTCCTATTACCTGGGACTAAAACATGGCTGGCGTAAATTGTGTGTATTATAGTTACAACTCTGCTCAACCTTTCTGGGAAACAAGGCGTGATCTTATATCGTTATTTGTACGGAGTTTACAAAGAATTGTATCTAACGGGAAGACTTAAAAACCCAAACATCAGACTGATTTCAGGAAGCCAATGTTCAAAGGTCTAGCGGCTCACGCATATCAAAACTAAAGCGAATAACTCGTCATTGAAATTCTTTATAACATTCCGTCTGAGGTCATCTTTATCTATATATACATTTATTATAAATTAAATTCGCTTTCGTGTCCGTCTGTGTGACCGCATCGTTCTTCTAAATTACGTAACGGATTTTGATACGGTTTTTAGCATCATATTGAAAATATATTCCGGAAGGTACCTATAACATATTAATATTAAACTAACATACAATAAATATGAACGGTGAAGGAAAACATCGTGAGGAAACCAGCATGTCCTAGAACCAAACATTCGAAGACGAGGTAGGTGTCTTATCAGTTACCAAGCCTCACTGGGCTGGTATGGTAGATTACGGCCCATTCCCTCTCACCGAGAGTAAGCCTGCGTCCCAGAAGTGGGAACATTATAGGCAGATCAAAATCTGAATATAATGTGCCATTTTCCCGTAAGAATGAAGCATTTTCCCGCGGTTAAAAGTAGCCTATGTTCATCAGGGATTATGTCGACTACTAATGGTAAAACAATTTTTCAAATCGGTCCAGTAGTTTCGGAGCCTATTCAATACAAACAAACAATCAAATCTTTCCTCTTTATAATCTTAGTGTAGATAAATCTCGAAGTTTTGTCAAGTCGTCAAAAACAAGTGAAGCAGGGGCAAGTCACTAGTTCGATCACCTTGATATTGAACGAAATAATTTATACTATTGTGTCTATTTGTGTCCGGTTGATAAAGAGACAAATATTGACGTTTTTTCGCCGAATCAAGATCAACCCTGTTTGTTTGCCAAAATACCTCAAATTTTGTGACATTCCTGGGAAATTTTATAATATTATGGCGCCAATGACGCAGTGTATGTGGCGCTAACAGCCATACAGGTTCTACATAATTTATTTAATTATATTTTTAACATCTGCTACATATCTGTAGCAGTCTGGGTCGTTAATTTATTTTGGAATGTTAAGAGGTGCTGCCAGTCAAAACAATATTTGTGGAATTTTGTTATTTTCAGCCATATTATTGTTTTTTTTTTTTAATAAAAATATCTACGTAATAGGCACTTGATTGAATGTATTCGATTTACTTAGCTTGAATTAATATTTCATTTCAAATTGTCACTTGTTTCACGTTTATAATATTATATTGGGCTGATTTTTCAATCGGCAGGTAATTTTTAATCGTGGAATAAAATCAACGTCTGACAGTTTTTGTATGGAGGAACTGTCAAAAATTCAAAATTGTTCCTTCGATAAAATGATCTGGCGTTGGTAAAATCAGCCCTTAATGTATTTATTTATTTAATTATTTATGTACACACGGTAAAATTAATACAAATACGACATATTAGTATTGAGTACAAAGGTTAGGTAGGTACTGCTTATTTCTTAACAAATTTATTCCAGCAGACCTGCAAAAGGAGAAATAAAAAAGTAACGAATGAATGACGATGAAATAATTAAATTATATATTTTTTTTTCTTTTGTAAATGAAGTTCGATTCTTAGAAATAAACCTATTTTAGTTCGTATTTATATTTTTAAGAATAAGCTTCATCATCATTCATCAGCCCACAGCAGTCCACTGCTGGAGATAGGCCTCTCCTATCACACGCCATCGAACTCGATTTTGGGCAACTCTCATCCAGCTGCTTCTAGCCACCCTGCAAAGACCGTCGCTCCAACTAGCTTAGAATAACCTTGTAAATAACAAAATTTTAAATAAAATATAAATAATCTATTCTTAGTTAAACCAATTTATTAAACAGTAGCTGACCTATGCCTTTCTATACTGTAATAGTCGTTCCAACGGACATTTTTGTCATTTTCAAAATATATAGCACCTGACCCAAACTGGATTAGAATGCAAAATATTTTATTGCCAAATAATGAATTATAGCATACTAATTTATTAATGTCTGCACTGAATGGCCGAGTCTAAAGGTATTTAAAAATACATAGATAAAATATAGAATAATTTGTAGCTGGTAACATTCTTTTCGCATCCTGTCAGTAATTTTATGCATTTGTCACCCGGATCCTTTGCCCAAAGGAATGCAATCTAATTGAATGTAAATCGATTAGGATCGAAATAAATCGCTTTGAGTTTTATGGAACTTTAGTTGTTTGTATTTCGTTAAGATTTTATAAACGTAGGTATCGGTAGTGTCAATTTTTGAATCGTCGATTTCCCAGATCATTTGAAATTAGTGTTTTGTCCTTTTTTAATTTTCGTAAAAACCCAAGTGAATTGGTACTATTTATACTTTTTTTTTTTCTCAGACGATGCAAGAATTGTAATTATTTCATCAAGAATTTTACTCAATATACTCGAACCCAGTCTGGCACCTTACTTTGTGTAAATTATTTCATCACCACTCCTCTCAAAACGAATGAAGGAATGAAGGAAAACATTGTGAGGAAACCGGCATGTCCTAGAACAAAAAAAAATAAGACATGTGACCTGCACTGATTACGGCCCAGTCCCTGTGACATAGAGTAGGCATGTATCCCATTGGTGGGAATATTAAAGGCTGATTACACTAAGTATTTACTTACCTATGTATAATATGGCGCTTAAATGCAACAGTAGCGCAAAGTATAGCGAACTTAAATTGCGCTTTAAAGCGCAGTAAAGCGTCGACCGTTTATCGATTACGTTTGCTTATCGGATTTCAATCGATTCGTGACCATTCGCACGTATGTCTGCATTTATAATTCTCTACCTAACCTCACCCGTCTGAATCGATTGAAATCCATCTTCATCGATACGTAGGTTAACTTAATTTCACCAAGAAAAATGTGGTATTCATATTTTTCGATTGACACCAATCATTGTATTTATCTCATAGGCAGTTCGACGTAGATGAACAGGATCTTCTACAATGTTTACATATTACTAAGAAAACAGAAACAAATGGGAAAGTCCTTATTATGTAGATCGGGAGATAAATGACATTGTTTATAAAATTATCAACTGGTGACGCAGGCGTTCTCGAAAAAGTCCCCTTGTTGATTCAGACGACATTTTTGGGTGTTATTCATAATTTGTCGATTATACTTAGCTAATGTTTTGAGGACATCTTGTAAAGTTATTGAGAGTTAAGTATAGGTACGATGCTCTCATTTTGGCTACAATACAATTATGTACGTATCACATAATATTATTTTCAGAATATAATGCCGGTCATTGCCCTTTCGAGAAGTTAAAACGGGATACTCTTATCGTTTGATTGTTTGTTATTGATCTGAATTTCTACCGATATAATAACGGTTTCGGTGAAAGTGTACTATCATAATACCGATGACTTGCACATGATGGCACCTAGATAGGTAAGCATCTCGGTAGGGTCAGGTGCGGTAAATAAATACCCAACATTTTTCGGGTAAATATAAGACATGATTGTAACTCCATACAAAAAGAGCTAAAAAGACCTTGATTGAATTTAACAAAGCTTTATTTTTATTCTGTTAATGGACAGCATAACATACGTAATGTACTCCAAAACGCCTTAATTAATATTTACCGGCGTCAAAAATTTAAACTAAAAAAAAAATGTTTTTTGTTATTTACTCTACCTGGCCTGACCGGAAGGCTGATTCTCGTAATTTAAAACGTTCAAAATCTATTTATTTATTTTATTTATTTATTTATTATTTAAATAACATGGGAGACTTACAGCTAAAACAAACAGATCAAGGACAGTACATTAGTCTGAAAGCCAATTACAGGTCTCCTTACTTATAAAATACAGAACAAAAAAAAAGTTAATTTATTAATTTATCTAGCCGCAGTCTCATCTCGACGACAAACAAATGTCAAAAATCTACCAAAATATATGGAAGTTTGAGGTATTTTTGACGAGATCGAGACTGAGATCAGACCTTTTTGAACGTTCTTAAAATTACGAGAATAGCCCCTCTGACCTATCGGTTAGATTGTGGGCCACTTGCGATAGTCAAAGTCATAAGAATAACCTTTACTTCGTTTCTAAGGCTCACTTGCACCACAAATCACTAATAAATAACGTCACGCATGTATTTACCTAAAGGCAGAGGTCTACAGAAGCCAGCACATCAAGCTACCCGAAACTGTAACTTTTCCCGATCAACTTTAAACCTTATATTTTAGCAATAAAGTTGAAAATCTATTAAAGAAATTTGACAGATTGTAGTAGCTATGTGCCGGCGCGTCTGTGACTACAGTATACCCGTTTATTTCGCCAGTTGTGTTTAAGTCCCATGTAACACAGGGCGAGCTTCTTTTTCTAAACTGCCGCATACGTGCATCGATTTATTCTATTGAAATGATTGAATTTGAATTTCAAAATTTTCAAATGAACTACGTAAGTATAAACTGCAGCTAAAAATAAAAACACATTTGTTTATCAAGAATCGTTTAAACAATAAGTTTAAACAAATAAAATAAGTCTAACTAAAACTGGCCAATATGGCGTTAATGAGTTTCGTTTTGGGTACGAAGCAACTAGGCGCAAATCCAGAGTCCAAGCTGCTACTGAGACATTTTTGATGGAAAAACCCAATAACACTTTACCCGACCTAGGAGACGAACCGAGGACCTCAAGCTAAGCAATAGTGCTTGCGATCACTAGACTAACGAGGTATTTACTATACGTTTAGCACTAAACGCATTTAAAACATCGTCCTTTTTCTATAATTCTTTTGAAGGTGACTGAGATAGAATGATGATTCAGATAATATTTAGCGCTAAACATGTTTAGTCATCTACCAACCCTCACCGGGCCTGCGTGGTAGATTATGGCCCACTCCCTCTCATCGGCAGGAGGCTTGTGTCCCAGCAGTGGGGACATTAAAAACGTTTTAAATGCGTTTAGTGCTAAACGTATAGTAAAACGATTACGTGTTAAGTGATTTGGATGCAAACAGTCCTTAGAGTGCAACTCGTTTGTGAATTTAAACTTTAATGGATAATTATAGAATAATCATAATAGCCATAAATAATTATACATAAATGCAGACAGTAACAATTAAATAAAACACACATCACTCATTACATGCTAACATCCAAGTTACTCATGAAAATATATTTATCAACGAAGCATGCGAATTCCGAACAAAATTTACCTCTTATTCACTGTTAGAGCATTTACAATGAACCCGACAAAACAATTAAAATATTGATAAAATAATTACAATTAAAATGACTGGTTTTGTATGACGAATATTTTCATTATTTTTTTGCTCCTAACCTAACCTTTGGAAGGATGCTTCTCTGAATTTTGTGAATCGGTTTTATTGTCTGTGGAAAATTGTAAGGGTCAACAAACGGGACCAGTTACATTCTTCGAATGTAAAGGATTTAATGACTCATTCACACTGACGATGCGAGTCATTAATTGCTGTCAAAAGTTTTCGATTTATGGAAGTTATATGGGGGCTATTAGGAAAGTATTTCTAATTTTAAAAGAGTAACCGTGGAGTTTCTTGCCGGCTCTTCTCCATAGGAAACGACCAATTTGGACCGTGTACCTAGCTTCTGACGTTTCATATTAAGTGCCATATGAAATATATATATTTTTTTGTAGCAATTTTTTTGTTGTCTTTAATAGGTCGATCTTAGCGATAAGACCGCCCATTGTGTTACCCTTTGTAAAATTTATATACTTATGTCTATAATTTATTTGGTGTACATAATAAAGAGTATTCTATTCTATTCTATTCTACTGAATATCTTCTTCTTCCTTCTTCTCTTTCCATCAGTCCTTACCATTATGAATTATCCCATAGCAGCCGGTCGATTCTGGAAAAATCTCACCGTGATTACTAAGGTGAAGTGAGCTTAGAGTGAGCTGTGACACATGCTGATGCTAGGGATGGACACTATTGACGACTCACTCCACGCTCACTTCACCTAAGTTTTCACGGTGAGATGGTTACAGAATCGCACTGCTGGTTTGCTAATTTACAAATAGTTACCGTATAAGGTGTACTTAGCTCATTTTACTTGAATGGTGTATGTTATTGTGAAAAGAACTTGACGAGAGAAAATCGCCTTTCGTGTCTGTCTGCTCTACAGCGTTGTTCTTCTAAACTACGCAACGGATTTTGATGCGGTTTCCACTAGCATTTAAATTTGACTGATTTGTCACTAAAGTTTGACTGGTAGAAAATGCCTATGGCTTTAAGTCTGCCGCAGAGGCGGACCTGATGCCGTAGACATTTTCTTTATTCTGAAATTTATTCCCAAAGGTTTAGTGCAACAAAATCAGCCTACAGTCAGCGGCACGTAACTTGGCAAGGTTTTGACGTAGTGGGAATAAGTTTGCGCATGTACACTTAGTGCAACAAAAAAAAATATCACTTTGATTGCTTGTAATTATTCTACGGTTATTTCCATAATTTATTTTAAACACGTCTGTTTAGAAGAAAGTTAAAGAAAGGAGAGGAAAAGGGGAGGACTCTTGCCAAGTTATGTGCCGGCTACTGTACGAGTATAATGTTCCAAGAGGGGCTTGTGGCTAAGTTTATTACTTAGCCACAAGCCCCTCTAACAGCTGACACTCTCACTCACACAGCCGCACGGTTCGATCGATCAGGTTGAGCTACGTAACTAACTGCATCCGTGTATGGGTGACCATCTTCACATACCAAGACCGGACTCGAAAAGCGCGTTAAGCCGTTGGTCCCGGCTGTCATTCGTGCATCTTTGACAGTCGTTACGGGTCGTCAGTAAATGATAAATGATAAATAAATGATAAATGATTTATTTTCTGTAAGTAGGTTTGTACAAACACTTTTACATGTCAATATCCCGAAAAGTAGCCCGAAAAGTCTGACAACCAGTCTTACCAAGGGGTATCGTATTACCCAGTAACTGGGTTGTGGAGGTCAGATAGGCAGTCGCTCCATGTAAAATACTGGTATTCAGCTGTCTCCGGTTAGACTGGAAGCCGACCCCAACATAGTTGGGAAAAGGCTAGACAGATGATAAATCAGCCTATAATGTTCACACTGCTGGGACACAGGCCTCCTCTCCGTAAGAGGGAGTGGGCCGTAATCTACCACGCGGGCCCAATGCACGTTGGTAAATGTCACATGTCTTCGAAATTTTTAGTTCTAGAATATGTCGGTTACCTCACGATGTTTTCCTTCACCGATTTGAGAGCAGTGGTGATGAAATAATTTACAAAAAGTAAAGCGCCTATCTGGGTTCGAACCTGTGACCTTACAACTCGAAAGTCGCTACCGGTACCATTGGGTCACCACTGCTCCCTTAAGGTTTAGTGTACAATACGTTATTATTAAACTTATAGATAATAAAGAAATATCGATGTTTTGTCAAGTATTCATAACCGTGCGAAGCACGGGCGGTGCTAGTAATTAATATAGTTACGTGGCTAAGACTTAAAAAAAAAGCGGTTTTTATCCGGATACCAACCGTTTTATTTTCATATTTTTTTAACATTGATATCGAACCTATCTGAAAGTCCTTGAAAATCATTCCGATTTTTTTGGAGATTCTTACTCAGCAGGTCAACGAACGAACAATAATAATGATGTACGAATACGAAGATAAAGCCCGGCTTTAATCCCTAACAAAAAAAGTTACTATGTCCAGTCAGATTTTACGCCGATAAAATCTTTTTTTCTGTGACAACCAAAAACTAATGGAATAATTAAAACTTAGCACTTAATTAAATTGATACTAAACTTAAAATTTACAATGTTGTAGATTTTATTTTATATCTTCGTCAGAGCTTTTGGTATGTCACCTTCCTTGCTGATCCCATCAGATAAGTAGGTACTCTAAGTGTGGATAAAACAATCAAGTAGGTAGGTCATAATAATATTATTTTAAGTATCAAATTATTCTGATTTTGACGTCATTTGTGATTTTTAGTAATATTTCATTTGGACCGCTACAAATTACGGCACTATAGCCTCTAATTTATGTTTTGTTCATGCTATATGGACAATGGTGTTCATGGTTTGTTGACTTCGAATTTCGCCCAAGACGGAAACATCTCTTTCCAATCAGAACTTTTCAGATATACCTTAATGTAGGCTGAAATCGTAAAATAAATTCGGTAAGTAGGTAGACACTTTTTAAATAATGTTGGTATGCTTAGTAGTACCTATATCAAACTTTGAAATCGACATCGTTTTTCGTAGTAGGCAGGTATGACATTATACATATACTCTTCCAAGTCTCTTCCAAAAACTTCAAAAATTCAACTTCCGCGACCGGATTTGAATAATAAAATTCTTTCCGCTTTGTATAGAGGATTAGTAAACGGTAATATTAATTTAAGACACCCACTGTGCCTCCTGACAGTTCCCAAAAATAACTTTATTCACCCCGACACAACTAGTGAGGGGCCATAAAATATTAAGCTATGACAAGAAAGGACGACACGACAATGAGTAAACAGATTCTCGGCTCCGAAAACTGCTCATCACGCTAAACCTTTACAAGTATCACTTATCGCCTCCTTAGTGGCTTAGGTATAGTCAAATATTGTTGCGTACATAAAAATACGCCAACGTTTTTCAACAATAAAAAGAACTAAAATTATTTAGCGTGCACCCGAATGCGTATATGGGTAGATCGTAAAGTCTGTCGTTCGGGTCACCTCGGCCTTCGTATCGTAATGACAAAATGCCGACGCACAACACTAAAATTTCATATAATCGCATTAAAATCCTTCATAAATGTATTTAGCGTCGTCGTATACAAATCAGGGAGTACCTTAAATCGTCGGAGGTTTATGCCCGTGTTCAATTTCTTTTAAATATATTGGGGCAGTAACCAGTCGAATACTTTTTAATGTGTCGAAAGAATTTTTGGAAGAAACGGAACAGGACTTTGTCCAAATATGGTATGCGCTTTACTGCTTTTTATTTCAAATGGTTATTTTACGTTGGCCTGCCTTTTTCCTTATTATGTGAGCTAAATTTTGAGTCGTTTCAATACGAGGTGTGGTAGTAGGTGCAAAATGCAGAAGGCTTAAATTCAAAGGGTTTGCAACGACCGAAGGTCCGGGATTATGGTTTATATAGGCAGTGTAGATGAGTACAAACATACATGAAAAAGGTTTTATGATCGCATCATCAAAAACCTAATACCGTCCACTGTTAGACATAGAAAAGCCTGAAACCAAAAAAAAAATCGCCTACTTTTCATTGCATTCTTGGAGTAAGATTCGTTAATCTTACTCGGTCCATTGACCGTGTTAGGGGCACAGTGCTGCGCTCCAAAACACAAATCACCAACAGCAGCCAAAAACCAGCCAAGCTTAAATGGGACTGGGCCGGACAAGTTTGCCGCATGTCGAACGAAACATAGGCCAAACCTACCAAAATATGAGTCCCAGAAAACGTCCGGCAACATTTAGACAGACCCAGGAGAAGATGGTGGGTTGAGATTTATGCCTACTGACAGGATTGGTCCACACTAGCTCAAGACAGACGGGAGTGTAAAGAAGAAAGGGAGGCTTTTACCCTGTACTGGGACAACATAGGCTAAAAATAAATAAATAATACTAGTCCCCAAACCATTGAAGTTAGCGTTGAAAAAAGCAGGAAAAATTCCCGTTTCTTTCCAATTCCGTTGTTTTTTTCAATGTTTCATTCGAAAGTTTCAAGAAAATTTGTCAATATATATTTCATGTTTTTTTTCAATAAAACCGAAAAAAACCGAAAAATATGAAAGAAACGGGAAACTTTCATGTTTTTTTTATTCAAATCCGTTCTTACTATATTTCACTTAAGATATTCTATGCTTTATCTCTTTCCATATTAAGGCGGCACCCCGAGCTCCTCGTAAAGTAGACATTATTTAATTTTGCTACTGACACTAATCGATAGACAAAGACGAAAGGACGCTACTCCGCCATCTTGGATTAGCTATCGTTTTCATAGTTTTCGAGGGTGTTAAAGCTGATAGTGAGGTCAAAATGTAAATCCAAGATGGCGGCTCCGAAAATTTCTATATTTTTCGTCATGGGTGTCGTTTTCATAGTTTTCGAGGGTGCTAAAGCTGATAGTTAGGTCAAAATCTAAATCCAAGATGGCGGCTCCGAAAATTTCTATATTTTTCGTCATGGGTGTCGTTTTCATAGTTTTCGAGGGTGCTAAAGCTGATAGTTAGGTCAAAATCTAAATCCAAGATGGCGGCTGCGAAAATTTCCATATTTTTCGTCATGGGTGTCGTTTTCATAGTTTTCGAGGGTGCTAAAGCTGATTGTGAGGTCAAAATCTAAATCCAAGATGGCGGCTGCGAAAATTTCTAAATTTTTCGTCATGGGTGTCGTTTTCATAGTTTTCGAGGGTGCTAAAGCTGATAGTTAGGTCAAAATCTAAATCCAAGATGGCGGCTGCGAAAATTTCCATATTTTTCGTCATGGGTATCGTTTTTATAGTTTTCGAGGGTGCTAAAGCTGATAGTGAGGTCAAAAACTAAATCCAAGATGGCGGCTGCGAAAATTTCTAAATTTTTCGTCATGGGTGTCGTTTTCATAGTTTTCGAGGGTGCAAAAGCTGATAGTTAGGTCAAAATCTAAATCCAAGATGGCGGCTGCGAAAATATCCATATTTTTCGTCATGGGTGTCGTTTTAATAGTTTTCGAGGGTGTTAAAGCTGATAGTGAGGTCAAAATGTAAATCCAAGATGGCGGCTCCGAAAATTTCTAAATTTTTCGTCATGGGTGTCGTTTTCATAGTTTTCGAGGGTGCTAAAGCTGATAGTGAGGTCAAAATCTAAAGCCAAGATGGCGGCTTCAAAATTTCCAAAAAAAATAATAAACTGAAGAATTATTGACGTCAGACGTCAGAGAAAAACAATTCGCAATTTCTAATGGCTCTTTCGGGCGCAGCTGCCATAATAGGCAAACATCCAGGAGAAGCTCTATAATTGGCTGTCAGATTATTATACTGTTATTTATCACCATTGTATTTAGCTGTAAGTCTACCAAAGTCCTTAAATAAATAAATATCGATTTGCTCAAGTCTGTACCAGAGTGCGCAAATTAATATAAATATATTTTTAAGAACTTACAGAACATAGCCGACTATAAATGAATTAGACAGTTTTATTTAGCTTTGTCAATCCATACTTAACTATTGCATAACTTCCTGGTGGGGTGCTGCAAAAACAATTTTACTCCCTCTAGAGCGCGCTCAAAGAGCAATAATTCCAAAAGTTGCTACCTTTCACCCTTTTAGATTTCCTACGCACCAATTCTATATAACATGTAATGTACTAACAGTAAGGCAATTATTTATTTTAAGCATAGTAAACCAGCACACTGCACTTCCTTTTGACCCAGTACCTTCCAACAAGAGAAGGAAGGACTTGGTTTGCATAAAGCCTCAAACTAGCCATGCGTTTGCTACGAGTCTCGTAATAGATTTTGTGTGTTCTTTGGACCTTCTGTATAATAGACTCAACAAGTTATTAAGCTTCTATAGTGTAAGCTATAAAAAATGTAGTACAATTTTATCAGAATACTTAGTGACACTCAATTAAACAGACACAGAAAAACTTCTAGAAATTTTTGGAGGCGCTACCTGGAATTTTGACCCCATAATCGTTGTCAACACCCTCGAAAACTATGAAAACGACACCCATGACGAAAAATTTGCAAGTTTTTGGAGGCGCCATGTTGAATTTTGATTTTGACCACATAATCGTTGTCAGCGCCCTCGAAAACCATGAAAACGACACCCATGACGAAAAATTTGCAAATTTTTAGAGGCGCGATCTTGAATTTTGATTTTGACCACATAATCGTTGTCAGCGCCCTCGAAAACCATGAAAACGACACCCATGACGAAAAATTTGCAAATTTTTGGAGCCGCCATCTTGAATTTTGATATTGACCCCATAATCGTTGTCAGCACCCTCGAAAACCATGAAAACGACACCCATGACGAAAAATTTGCAAATTTTTGGAGCCGCCATCTTGAATTTTGATTTTGACCCCATAATCGTTGTCAGCGCCCTCGAAAACCATGAAAACGACACCCATGACGAAAAATTTGCAAATTTTTGGAGCCGCCATCTTGAATTTTGATTTTGACCCCATAATCGTGGTCAACACCCTCGAAAACCATGAAAACGACACCCATGACGAAAAATTTGCAATATTTTGGAGCCGCCATCTTGAATTTTGATTTTGACCCCATAATCGTTGTCAGCGCCCTCGAAAACCATGAAAACGACACCCATGACGAAAAATTTGCAAATTTTTGGAGACGCCATCTTGAATTTGGATTTTGACCCCAGTGGATAATCATATAAAATAGTCACATAACGTTTTTTCGTTCCAAAAATTAGAAAGTAAGTATTCGTGGACATTCATGACCAACATAGGCGCACTGTTTCTTTCATTCATAGAAATATTTTTTTTTTTATTAAATGCCGTCTCTTTGTATTGTAAGGTCTGTGCTTTTTACTAGTCGCAGTTTCATAGTTCGTAAGTTGTTCGCCAGATGGCCAGCTAGACGAAGTATTGTAGAGGTGGGGTGCGGCAAAGAGGGAACGAATGCTCAAGGTTATTTGGTCAGGGTCCGGCCTTAATACGTACTAATAAAATGGAGGGTAGAATGGCTTTTCAAAACATCAAGCGAAACATTTGAAAGAATCCTGTTTCTTTCCAAAGGATACCTTCCGTCAATTTTTCTATGTAACATGCGAAAAAAACGGAAAAAAACCACAATTTGTTTTTTTTCGTGAAAAAAACAAATTGTTATTTTCGGCATTTTCAACGCTAATTGAAGTACTTTAGTAGTTTTCTAACCTTCACTGTAACGCTTATTACCTAAGCAAATAGATATTTATTTACCGGAATAAAGTCTATGACAATAATATAATAATAATAGTCTCGTCCGTAGCAAAAATTAATCAGGTGATTTATAAACAAACAATCCAAATCTGGTCTACGCAACCATTATGGGATCCTTTCCCTCATTTGACTTTCATAATACCATCAATACAATAACCCAGATCATTATGTAAATATAATGTACTTAATAACAATAAAACTCTTTTGATTTCTAATGTATACAACGTGGGGACGATAGTACAAAAATAAATTCTATCACTGGCAATAACACCTAAATCTTAATTTCAATATTAAAAACCTTTTTACAAAACAGAAAAAAAAACAACCGACTTCCATAAAACATTACAAAGTGAAAAATAACTTTAATTTCGGAAGTCGGTGTCTTTGGATCTGTATTTTAGTTTTTTGCCAAATCAAAAAAAAAAAAGTACATGAAGTCGAATTTAAGACCTCCTCTTTTTTGGAAGTCGGCTAAAAAGTATATGTTTATTGCATGTATTAGATAACTAATATTTACACTAGGAACTAAATTACATGACTAACTAACTATACAAATAAATATAAAAACAAAACGATACTAATTAGTCATCGAAGTACTCGTCCGCATCGCTGTCATTCGGAAACGTGCCAAGAAGATTGGCAGCATTGCCACGTTAAATGGCAATGCTAATTCTTTGGCCAAAGAACGACCCAACCCTCTCTCTCTCTCTCCTCTCGACTCTGGTCACGTGAAGACCAGTCGGCGAGAAATTAAAGCAGTGATTTTTCAGACAAACGAAATAGTAGTGATGGTATGATTATGGGTTTTACCGATCTTCGACTAGCTATTGTGACTAAACGATTACCTAAATATATTTGGTTGCATTTTTGTATGCAGACTGAGTACGTCATAAGATAAAGGAATTTGAATTTACTGTCATATTCGTCTCCAACTTGTTAAACATAATAATATATACAATATATTGTTTCTTGTCTATGCTAATATCTCATAGTTCCTTGTTATTGGCATATGCATACACACATATCTACGTAGCTTTTAGTGCAAACGGTATTTCTAACAGATCTTATTCGCTTCCATTTTAGATTATTTATAAAAGAAGGCGTTAACTATATTATAATAGCAAATAAAAATTCGGATCTCATAAGTAGATAGTAAAACAGTTACTTTTACGATTTTTATATCGACGTTTTAACGGCTCTGTGACGCCCTCGGTGTAATTCATTCATTCATTCTTTTTTTTTTTTTTCTTCTGGAAGTAAAAATTGTTTTTCAATTAGTTATTCAAGTGTGAAACTGCCTTATTAATTAGACATACTTAATTGAATGTTTTCATCCTGAAAATGTAATAAAAACTTATTAAAGGAGCTACTGATCTAGTTTTCTGTGACCTTTGCTATCTATTTGGAGTAGAACGCGGAAAAGTGATACATGACCTTGAATAATATTTTAAATATTCACACTTCTAAACAAAACATAATTTCCGTGTTCTTATGCATTTGTTTTGAGGGATGCTGACGCTGTGAACCAATTTCGCCTCTATGACTATAGAGACAGATTATGTCACTATAGTCATAGAGGCCAAATTGGTTCAGCTTTATAAATCTTTGACTGACTGACAGATGCCATACCTACAGCCTATACTACTGAAATCTAAACGAGTATTATAATAAAGAGAAAAGATTAGATTTTTATGTTGTTTAATACGCTAAAAACGCTTTCACGCTAAAACGGCTCAAAAGATTTGGATGCAATTTGGCACATATTATGATACTTTTTTTGTCCATATTCTTACGGGATCGCGACTGATAAAGACTTGTTAATGTAATAATTCAATGTGTGATTTAAGTAACTATTTCAATTACAGTCCAGCCGTCGAGAGAATGCGTTCTTGACGCCTGTCAGTGTGACAATTCTAATCTACACTAATATTATGAAGAGGTAGTTTGTAGGTTTGGATATAGGAGGTAATCTTTGCAAGTAGGTACTGATTTAGTAGCAGAAAGCTACACTATTTCTGAGTTTCATAGTGTGTTTTATAATATAGTTGACTACCACGCGGGTAAAGTGGCAGGCAGAAGATAATAAAGATCAAATTCGCAAAACACGAAGTCGTTTGTGTAAAACTGACACAACGTGTCAAGAACGCATTATCTCTTCGGCCGCACTGTAGGATTTTTGATCTTCATGGTTTCTTAATGATTTGTTTAATTCAATACCGCTATAAGATTTGCCTAAGAACTGTGGAAAGTAAGTCAAATAACAGTCATAAATCATAAAAACTAAAACACGCACATAGTAATTAAATTCACTAAATTAACTCCAAAGCCACACCAACGAACATTGAAGACATAACGCCTCCTAGCAAACGATTCCTTGAATACATAAACTCATGACTGACCGGACAAGTCCGCTCAATCTGTGTGGTTCTTTCCTCAAAAGACCATTTCAGACACCATTCTACATGTGAACATGATCTGACAAAGATTATGTCTGGACTTTAAAAGAGACCTTTTCTCAGAATTCATAATGGTCAGATAGGAAACGCCGACCTCATCTAGTTAAAAAAAAATATAATTGGCATGTAAATGTGTTTGTACAAACCTACTTACAGAATATAAATCATTTATCATTTATAATGCCTTTTTCCCATGGTAGGTAGAAACTACAGAACTCCACACGTTACTATCCTTAGTAACTTCTTTTGTTTCTTTTACGTTCATATTACGTTCATATACTATGAATTGCAATCCGAACAATTTTGAAGGATATTGCTTATCCATTGCTTCATATGTTCGAAAAATGTGTTTGCCCGACAACGTAAATAACGCAATGAATGTTGTCGAACTGTCAAAATGAAAGCTATTGCTACTGATTGTGTTTACGCAATTATACCGTTGGTCATACACGCACGCCGGTTGCGAGTACTACGCACCTGACTTTCCTGAAGAAAATCACCAATAAGGTCCCTATTATAAGATTCCTTGCAAATCGTACAACATCGCGGTATAAATCTAGAACAGAATGATGTGGACCGGCCTTAAGCGGGCGTATTCCATAATAACAATAAAGACCTCACATTAAACGCCGATGCATAGGCAAAGATAATAATTTGGTTCAATAAATAACACCTCCAGTCATAATCATAAATCTTTCCATTGGTTTCCTTCGCCTGCTCAAATAAAAAAAAACGTAAGTGCTTTTTTCTGTTTAAGAAAGTTAGAGTTCGTATATTTTACAAAAGCCCCCTAAACTTTAGACTTCTTGGAAAGTCTAAAGTTTAGGGGACTATAATCCGGACAAAGAAACCTTTTGAACACTACTACTACATGGTAAAAATGTCGAAGAAAGGTCACAATAAAATGTAAACAGTTTTTTTTTTATATGCTGGAGCTTTTAAGGTATTTATTACCTTTTATAAATTATATGGTTATTGGAACTCAAATAAATCAATTAACAGCTTTCACAATCCATCTAAGTTTGACCTACTTTGAAGGACCGTATCGGAATTTTTCGACGCGAAACAATGATTTTTGTCGCCTAGATGTTAACTTCGATAATGCGAAATAAACAGTAAAATAAACTTTACTGTTTAGTCTTAATTTCCACATGGATAATAATATGATAATTTTATTTTGTTGTTTTACTTTTGTATTTGGTGGTTTGAATATCTGATCCAGTAACGGTTGTTTTCAATTTTACCTCCTACGCACCTTCGAAATAAATAATAACACGTTAGGATTTTTTGCCAAAAACATACCTAGCTTACTATATATTTTTATCTCAGGATAAGCTGATTGCTGGATGCGTCTCGACATAGTTTGGCGTTTAAATGCTTAAGGGAGGCTAATATTCAGCGGAGGATGGGTAAAACAAGGAAATAATAATATGTTTGTGGTATTGTAAAGAGCTCTCTTTAAAAATCTCTTACAAACAGTGTCTACATCTCTATTCATCTACTCTCCTAACGTAGGTATAAAAAGAGCATCACCTTCGTACCTACATATTTTTCTGTTCATTTCTTCTATTCTGTTTATATGTGTGTACATAAATGGTTAGATAAATAATTATTTTTGCCCTAACTTACATGAGAGGCAATATTTTTTTTTATGTGAACTTCAAACAGGCCTACGCACAGTATCAAATTATATTTAAAAAAAAAGACACAGATGATATGAGTGTCGTTATCAAACTCATAATTTCGAGTAACTACAGCTGATTACGAGGTCGACGGCCACTGGTAGTTTAGTAACTTTAAATAATTTTAGTTATATAGCGATTAGATATACAGCGTGTAACGGAAGGGGGGTATCAACCCTGAAGGAGGTGAATGTGCTCATGAAACTCAACAACTTTCCCCAAAGAACATAGGTCGAAATATGAAAAAAAAATTTGGCCCTCCCATAGTAAATCAATCAGCTGGTAGTCAGTTTTGTAAGGCAGGGCCAAATTTTTTTTTCATATTTCGACCTATGTTCTTTGGGGGAAGTTGTTGAGTTTCATGAGCACATTCAGCTCCTTCAGGGTTGATACCCCCCTTCCGTTACACGCTGTATATACCGAGGAGAAGTTTCCCCAGATTATTTAATTTGACCCTGTAGACTGGTTATGATTGATAGATAAACGATTGATGACCTAATACGAATCAGTTACCTAATAGATTCATATTAGCGTCAACCATAAAGTAAACTCGTATCACTCTTCCTTTCATCCAAAACATTAATAAGAGAGATGAAAAAATGATTTATCTCTTACTAAATACTTTATTCGTTCAGTCCGGTTATAAGCCTATTATAATTTATTATACTGACTCTAATGAGAGATCTACATATAAAATGGTAAGGAAATTAATTTAGAGTATGATGTCTACGAGTCTAGTACAAATTGAGGAAGCTTTGGCTATAATAAGTATTTAACGGTTTTGAAAATTGATGGCCATAATATTAAAATGTGATACATTTTTTAAATTATGATTGGAATAATTACATCACATTTTGAATGCATTTGTTCGTTTACGTACTTCCGTGTTATTTCTGGCAAAAAATGTAGGTCATCTTTTGTTTTTCTATGGATGCCGTAAAATACGATCAATTGATTATGCTTGGAGTACCTTCAGTCTATGTCAAATTTCCGAGTTGTCGCCATTTTATAGAAATACTGTTGCGGTTTGAATATATGGACAATTATTTAAGTTTTTAATTTGCTAAACTATGACGCCGATTCCCTTGTACACAAACCAAACTAAATTTAAGTTCAGTGCATCTTTTTCTTTCTATTTAATTAAGAAAAGGACAGAAGTTAAATATTACTTTAGTCCTGTCAAATTAGTCAGCGCCTGACGTACATTGATGTATTTTTAGCAGCCAATCTTTTAATCACGTCTAAACTTGTCTATGGAGTACTTTAATTTGACAGGACTAACCTAATATATTTCTTCTGTCCTTTTCTTATTGAAATAGAAATAAAGAGATGCACTGAACTTAAATTTAGTTTAGTTTGTGAACAAGGAAATCCGTGCCAACAAAACAAATAGAAGTTGCTTTGTCGACTTATACAGAAGAGCAGAAGAAATAAAAGAAACTATGATGCAGGAGCGAGCGAAACGAGCTCGAAAAGCAACCTACCGGCAAGCTACCTGGTCAGGGTAGCTGAGTACTCCTAGGATGGTTGGACCCTCGGGCTGGGCAATTAATTTCATTTACGTACTTCCGTGTTGTTTCTGGAAAAAATGTAGATCATCATTTGTTTTTCTACGAATGCTAGATTACGACCAATTAACTGGTACCAATATCTGTCACCAATATGTGAGCCAAGCATGGTGACTGTGTCACAAGAGTGGCAATTAAATTACTAATACGTATGCAACATTCTCAGGGCTCAAGGACGATTTAGGCCTGTTGTGAAAGCTATAATGACAAACAATTATTAGTATTGGTTTTAAATTATTAGCAACGGAAAAATATGCGAAAAATGTCTTTGGATGTATAACCTTGTCACATTCTATTAATTAGATTGTTTACTAATAGAATTTGATTTATATATTCATGGAAAAAAAATCAATACTTGCAAATGCATAATTTTGACGTTTGTGTATTGTCATTGAAAATTAAAATTAAAACTTCTTGAAAATTAATTTAATTACTTAAACCTTGTTTGCTGACGTGGGTATAAATAAAATGGTGACAATTATAAAATAGATAACAAAATAAAAGTTGCATCTGTTCAGAATAGCCCACATACTGGATAATTTCTTTTTAGGCTCCAAATTTTTACAGGATGTTCTACTCATGAATATGAACAACTTTTACTATGGGACCAACTCTGAAATCACGAAAACAAAATCAGCTGTTTAATAAAAAAGTTCAATACCTACTTGACCAAAATGTATGAAACAGCTGTTTTTTTTCGTGATCTCAGAGTTGGTTCCATAGTGAAAGGTATTCATATTCATAGGTGGAATACCCTGTAAAAATTTGTACCCGGTAAAAAAAAGCATGCTGTATCAGTGCATGCGTGTGCATGCTTTTTCAGACTGTTTTGACTCATATCCTCGACCCGATAAGCGTAGGTGAATTTACTTATTCACCCAGTCCATATATGTAAGTGAAATCCCATAATATGTCATATATGAAGCGAGCCTACTGCCATCAGCCAGGTACAAATTCAAATAAGCTGCTTTCGAGAAATTAATGGAAATCGAATCCACAACCTCATGCGCACACGCAATAGCTCCTTAAAACAATTAACACGGCAGTAAAGTAGCTAAATTACTTTACTCTTGACATTTTCCAACAAATAGTAATTATTCAAGATTATATTTGATAACTCGAAGAATTTTTTGAATTGCGTCTTAATAAAATATAAATGACATTATTTAAATAATTTTTGTTTGTTAATAAATAAAGCAAAACCAAAGGTCACGGCGGTGTCACAAAGTAGGTTAACTTTGCACATTAGCAATTCTTGGGTCAATAATTAAGAACCTGTTACAAAATTAACATACACATTGTTGATCAAAATAGGATTTATTTTCAACTAGCGAGTGACCCGCTCCTGCTTCGCACGGTTTTATAATTTGACAAAACATCGAGAGTTTAAGGGTCTGTGCACACCACGTTTTTTAAACGCGCCGTTGATGCGCGTTTGTAGCGATACAGACGCGATACGCACGCGAGTCAGACGCAGCCTGTAGACCTTCTGTAGGACAAAAGCGCGCCGTCGACGCACGTTTCTAAAACGCGCGTCAGCGGCGCGTTTAAAAAACGTGGTGTGCACAGACCCTTATCTGTAAGTTTAACAATGGCACCGATTCCCTTGTTCACAAACTAAATTAAATTTAAGTTGCATCTTTTTCTTTCTATTTCATTAAGAAAAGGACAGAGGATAAATAACATTATGATACTGAATTAATGTGTAGTCCTGTCAAATTAGTCAGCGCCTGACGTAAATTGACGTATTATTAATAGCCAATGTTTTAATCACGTCTTAACTTGTCTATGGAGTATCTTAATTTGACAGGACTATACTAATATTTATTTTCTGTCCTTTTCTTATTGAAATATAAAGAAAAAGATGCACTGAACTTTAATTTAGTTTAGTTTGTGAACAAGGGATATCGGCGCCATTATTGTATTATGCACATAAACCTTCTGGAATAAATATCTAATTAAAGGTGAAAACTGCATCAAAATCCGCTGTGTACCTTAGAAGAACAACGCGGTCAGACTGACGGACACAAAAAGCGACTTTAATTTAATAACATATATATGGATGGATAAAATGCCAGGGTTTTGATTTAGATAAATATGATATATTTTATTTATTGACATTTCGGTCGCTAAGCAACGACTTCCCCATTGCTGCTGTGCTTATTCTAGATTAGTTTTTGACAGATAACATCTAGGAATGTTGTATGAATCAATGCATAGCCGTTTTGCAAGCACTTCCACGATACTTGGCAAGGTTGCAGTGTCCGGCAGAGCTTACAAGTAAACTAATATGCACAACTATCTACTTGCATCCGTTTTTTTAAGGTTCCGTCCGTCCGTCTCTCACCAGGCTGTACCACATGAACCATGATAATTAGACAATTGAAATTTTCACAGATTATGTATTTCTGTTTCCGCTATAACAACAAATACTAAAACACAGAATATAATAAATATTTTCCATACAACAGACATGATTTTTTTGCCGTTTTTATAGATAATGGTACGGAACCCTTCGTGCGCGAATCCGACTCGTGCTTGGCCGTTTTTTTTTAAGTTATTGTGGTATCTTGCAGGTCAACCTTGAAGGTGGTCCGCTGCTTAACCGAGTTTGCCTGTGGGTGCCTTAATAAATTAAGGCTTACAGCCTTCTTCAAAGACCAAGAAACTAAGTGACTGCACGCTAAGGGCACAGACCTCGGCTCAGGGCGTCTACTTGCAGCTATCCGAGCTGAACTTTCTGAATTGAGAATTTGAAGTTGATAAATTGTCAAAGTCTACATAGGCATAACTAAAGCCTACGAAATTCTTATTTGCAAATACCTAAATTTTACATTTTGCGGGCTCCATTGAAAAACAATCATTTAGCTGGCTGGGGGAGACGGTTGCCTCTGACAATAATTGACACTTCAAAATATTTTAAATAATTAAATAAACATTTATTTCAGAATCACTCCTTCACTTCTTTCTTTCTTCACTTTGCAAAGGGATCCCTGAATCGAAAAAAGATTTCCACACAACCCACAATATTTATGAACGGTCTATCCAACGATACAATATGGCATAGGCGAAAACAAAATCATCCTTACTTTACGTGTAGTAACGTAAAAAAGTTTTTATTTTGCTACTTTGCTGGTATGACTAATATGTATACATGTGCCAAATTACAGCTTCCTAGTACTAAGAGTCTCTGAGTCAAGCCGCGGTCGGACGGACAGACAAACGGACGGACATGGCGAAACCATAAGGGTTCCTTGTTGACTAGCATGTAGCCAGACTTCAGTTATTTCGATGTTGAGCAAAAACGTATGACACAAATAATATAGGGTGACTGGTAATTAGTGACCGATACTTAAACACATGATTCTACTGATGACAACAAACATGTTTCATAATGGGACAAAAAGTGAAATGACGAAAAAAAAATCAGCTGTTCCCTACGTTTTGACGACTCGTATAAACATAAATGTAGGGAAAGGCTGATTTTTTTATCGCGATGTCGATTTGGTCCGATAGTAAAAGTTGTTTGTAATGATGAGTAGAATCATGTGTTTAAGTATCAGTCACTAATTACCAGTCACCCTATATACTACGTCACTGAATATTAATTATAAGCGATAATCAAATTATACTTTACCATATTTTAACTATTATTTGTATAAATTACAAATTATCGTGAATCTATGATTGCTTAATTTACTAATTAATACACAATAATATAAATATTGACACAAGAGTGCTCATATAAATTGATATAATTCGATTTACTAGTCAATTAATTGGAAAAATAAAATCGTTATAATTGGATGGGTGCGCTATTATACAGTAGCTAAATTATGTAGCTTGGACGTATTCATTGAATTTTAATATTTTTTAATAAATATGACATGTTATAGATATGTTAAAGATTTTGTTTAAATGATATATCTTTATCTTTAAGACATTAATAAGCATATCTATGTAACTTGATAGTGGATCAAAACATTGGTTTAACTCAGCCTGTCCCAGTTCACTGCTACACTTAACCCTCTCCCAGGCTGCGCCACAACCCTGTCCTCCGCCTTCCGCATGCAGTCAGCCCCAGTCGCCTTTTCAAATTCGTCGGTTCGTCTAGCTGGGGGGACCCGCACTACGGTTGCTGTTACGCGGTTTCCACTCCAAGACTCGTCTGCTCCACCTGCCATCAGTCCTTCGACTAACGTGGCCAGCTTACTGCCACTTCAGCTTGCTTATTCTGCAAGCTATGCCAGTAACTCCAGTCCTTTGGTTCAGTTCCGGATCTACTAAAACATTGATGACTGTTTGACGGGTAAGATATCAGATTGGCACAAAAGTACTGAGACACTTGGTTTACGTTTTATTTTTTTTTAATTTTGATTACAGTACAAAAAGCTTAGTCAATGATGTAATCACAATTAGCATCTAAGACTTTTTGCCAACGATCCGGCAAAGTTTGGATGCCTTTCGCCCAGAACTGTGATGGTTGTGCCTCGAAAATGTTTTACAACATTCTAGAATATTATCGAAAACAATTAACTTGAAAAGGGACTTGAAAGGGGGTTTAGAAAAGAGAAATGTATAGAGTTTTGTAGAGTGTCTCATTACTTTAGTGCCAACCCAATATTCGGGGTACCTACTGAATTTATACGTATATATTTTACGTCTTATTTGGATCTGCTTGACATTTTCCAACATTTCTTCAATAAAATATTAAAGTAAGAGTTCGCACAATTTTATATCCTTTACAGAAGTCTTAAAGCAGGAAATAAAGTGGTTATTATTTATTGAGGGTCTCCTCCTTAAACTTGTTATTATTTATTGAGGGTATCCATCTTAAACTTAAGAATACCTCCAAAAGCAATATTTACCTACATTATGTTAGCGTGATTTGTAAAAGGAATTTTACTTTTCTATTTGTCGTGTAATCTTAAACTTACAATGATTTGACATGTTTTCAAGCATTAACGGGTGATTAATAAACAGCTTTTGGATAAACCTTTTTGGTTTCAACATAAGAGTTTAGTCATACTTTAGGAGTCAATGAAATGCTAAATACTAATCAATAATGCTCATATAATAAATGTGCCGTGGCCCTTAACACATTGAACGCCGTGGTGGTCAGCGGTGACCACCACTGACCACCACTGAACTTTCCATATGGGCTGACGTTGATTCGCGATTTCGGAAAATTTTACACGTTATATTTTATTGGCTCATGCGGTTCAAAATAGTCAAAAACCCCACTCTAAATAATTATTTCTTATTACTATTCAAAGAAATAACTAAAATAATTGCTGTCGCTCACCGATGACCACCATGGCGTTCAGTGTATTAAGGCATTTGTTGGTATTTAATTCAAAACGTTATCTTAATTGAAGTCGCACCTGTTTTCCCCGAACAGTTAGGCACAGGTACAGACGCCAGCACATCAAGCTACCCGAATCTGTCAAATTTTCCCAATCAACTTTGAGCCTTATGCTTTCGCGATAAAGTTGAAAATCCATTAAAGAAATTTGACATATTGTAGTAGCTTAACGTGCTGGAGTCTGTACCTTCATAGTATTTACCAACATTTCACCCGTTATATTTTTAAGTCCCATGTAATAGGTGGCGAGTCTATTGCCTTCAACGGGGCACAAATCCAGACTTCTGGCTGCTACAGGGAAATTCCTGATAGACCATTAGCACTTTGACCGATCTGCGAATCGAACCCAGGACCTCATGCTCATTAATAGCGCTTGCGACCACTAAACCAACGAGGCGATTGAACAGTTATTAAAATAATGTGAGACGTTTATTCGTATCAAGAGGAGAAACACGTAAATAAAACAATGGTGGTTAGGGAAATTTGGTCGAAGTAAGTTTTTATGCCGCAGGAATCCGCTGGATGCGAGAAGCACAGAACCGGTCGACGTGGCGCCGCTTGTGGGAGGCCTATGTTTAGTGGTGGACATTTTTTTGCTGAAATGATGATGAAATTTTAAGGATCGGCAGAAGAAAAGACAGGACTAAGCCCAGTAGCGGGTGAAGTCGAGCTGTGAATGATGATGGTGATGAATTTTTTAGGAAGCACATTCCATCTAATCTCTTCACCACCCTAGGTTGACTGGTCGAGAATGCCTGAGGCATTAAGGCCGCCTTTGTACGTTTTTGTGTGCGAAAATTTTAAATAAATAAATAAATATCAACAAATTGAATATGATAAGGAAACCTCCAGTGTTGCATGAACGATAAATTGAGCCTAACATTTAACAATCAATCAATAAAATGAAAGTTCAATATTCAATATATATATTTTTTTTAATTATATTATAATTTTTAGTTATTTATTAATAATCAAGTACATCATTAATGGCAATTTGAACGGTGATCCCCAAACTAGACTAAAGACTGTATCTTGACGATCAGAGTTGTACAATATCGTTACATCCAAAAAGGTCGTACACGGTGATTACTCGTATTAACACAATAAACTAAAACCAAGGTTAATGAATTAAAGTAAAACGAGGAAAACACAGTAGAGAGTGAATAATATTATACATTTTTTTATATAATATATTTTTTACCATAAACATAAACACACGTTTGTGTTTATGGGTGTGTGTGTACCTGAGTGAGATTAGGAGTGCTCTCAGTCTATGGTATTACTTCTTATGTAGCTATTTGTAGATAATCCTTTCTGTTTTGTCGTAGGAGAGTGTACTGAACTTTCATTAAAGCTCTTAAGCTTGTTGTGTGTTAGCCAAACATCAGCACCCGCGTCAGCGTAACGCACTTTCAATCACAATACAAGGGATTTGAAGAAAATCCATTGCCTCATAGATTCGAAAAAAATTTCAGTTCAACAACGTAAATAATGCAATGAACGTATCTGAACTGCTAAAATGAAGAATTATATGTGTGTTACACAATTACCCCCTAAGCAGTTTTATAGCCTTAAGTTTGTAACCGCAGCATGTGTTATACCTAAATGAGAGTATTATTTTTTTCGTTGCGTTCTTTTCAGTATTGTTTTTTTAGTCAAATAATAAAAGATGAAATTTCGTTTGTTTTTCATAAATTCCAATAAGTTAAAAACATTCAGAAGATGATACCTAACCGCAAAAATCCCACCATTATTAATTCAATGGCGCCTATATCTAAATTATACAAAAGAACAGTCATAGTTTAGGTATTACATTTTCCTCAAAATATGATAAACATTGTTTCCTATATTATATGTAGGTATATTATTCTTAACGTATGTCACCTTAACGCTTAAAATGTTATGAATGGATTCGTAGAAAATGTGCTCTTGTTTACTCACGAGATCAAAAATATCATCTTTACTTCAGCCCACACTAGTGCGTATACACTATTATTGTAAAGAGGTAAATTTTGTAAGGTTAGATGTAGGACGTATAAAAAATAATCATTTGGATGATTTGGAGGAAATAAAAGATAAGATAGCGTGAGCAAACAAACATGTGTGAGAAAGAGATGAAGAAGCAATTGTGCTACAGTAATGAACGATACATGAACATTGCAATATGCCAGCCAAAAAAGAACAGCAGTCACATTTTACACACAAGAAATTTTAAATACAATTTACAATCTAACACAAGTCCATAAAGGAAATTAAAACCTTGGAAGTAATGATCCGATTTTGAAATTTCTTTCACTTGCAGAAATCTAGATTATTGCCAAGTGTGATAGGGTTTGTTTTATTTTATAGTTGACTGCACGTGGCAAAGTCGCCGGCAGCAGCTCGTCTATAATAAAATCCTTTTTCTCTCAACACAAATTCATGGCATTTCACTGCTGGTTATAGGCTTTTCCCAATATGTTATTCCCATTAAATCCATTAATGGAAATGATGACAGATGACATTCAGATGACAGCGGAAGAGTACTTTGACGCCTAAATATCCTTTTGTTTTTGTATTTATTTATATAGTTAATTAGTCTTTTAATGTAGTAACCAAGTGTAAATAGTTAGTAACGATATTATAATGTATTCAAAAATGAAATGAATAAGTAAAATCCATTAATTAACTTTCAAAATATAATTAGTATAACAAGTAAAGCTTTGATTCATACAGAAAATCAGATGAATGTGTATAATTCATGTACTTTACAAACGAATAAAATAAAAGTAAAAAGTTATTTTGTGAAATTTTGCAGCGCAAAAAAAGAAACTTCATCCAACAGTCTAGTTTTTTCTTTAAGTGGCTGCTTCAAGCTAATAAGTTTACAAGTCAATTAGTCGTGTACTTAAAGGAACTACTAAAATAAAAAAAAAATAGAAACTATATGAGTTGGTATTATGTATTTGCTGGTGTGCTTTTGACAAAAATTAGGGCTTATAGTGTCATTGTGAAATATCGTTGATCGAGATTTGTCATCACTAGTGGTCCGATGTGTTTTTTTGTGTTCGCATGCCAATTCATTCAAGTCATTACACTTTTGACACCTGAGTGTATTTTAGAGTGGCATATTTTAGTTTGTTTGGAAGCATAACTATGATATGCCGTCACATAGTTTTCCTACTCAAACGCTCCAGCATTTTCCTCGATATCACTCGAGATCTGACTTTGTAGTTTCCCGTCGTTTTATTTTTTTGTTATAATGATTATTATGCTCATGATAACACGTAATGTACCTGTGGCAGATGGATTGTTGAATCCACTGTTTTATAAAACAGCTCCGTTATGTAAAACAGCTGTAAGACGTTAAGCAATTTTCCATAATTATTAGGTCTTCCGGTTAATTTTGAGGGCATGATTTTAGTAGCTGTCGCAAAATGTCTATACAAGATATTTGGATATTCAAAGCGGCATGTTGAAGCTTGTAGTTTAATCAGTTGAAGTGACGGACTTATCGCAAACGCACTTACGTTTTTCGTTCAATTAAATATGGAGCGCCATAAATATAGGTAATTTTCATCATTTATTACTATACTGTTTTTATTCAAAGAAAACAGTGGCAGAAGCTCACAGACTTATTGTAGATACTTATCATGAATCTGCACCATCTATTAAAACATGTGAATACTGGTTTCGGCGATTCAAAATTGGTGATTTAGATTTGGAGGACAAAAAACGTACAGGGCAGGCGAAAAAGTTCGAAGATGGCGAATTGCAGCCGTTATTGGACGAGAATCCAGCCCGCGTACTATAAGAGTTAGCTGAGGAATTAAATGTAGGGTAAAACAACAATTTCTGATCGTTTACACGCAATGGGTAAAATTCAAAAAAGGGGAATGGGTTCTATATGATTTGTCGGACTTAGCGATGCAAAATCGAGTAACCATTTGCGCTTCACTACTCTCTGTCTCGTCACAAAAAGAAATCTTTTTTGCATCGAATCGTCACCGGTGATGAAAAATGGATCTACTGCGATCATCCAAAACGTAGGAAATCATGGGTAGAAAAAAGGAAATCATGGGTGGTCCTGGTCAACCATCCACATCGACTCCGAAACGCAATATTCACGGACGGTTTTGTTATGCATTTGGTAGGATATGAAAGGTGTTCTTTACTATGAACTATTAAAACCAAATGAAACTGTCACAGCTGAGCGTTATCAACATCAGTTAATTGAATTGAATCATGCATTGAACCAAAAACGCCCAAGAATTGCAAATAAAAAACAAAAGATAATTTTACTGTACGACAATTCTCGCCCACACGTCGCAAAAGCCGTAAAGGATACGCTTTCAGAGATTCAGTGGGGAGTGTTACCACACCCCGCATACTCACCAGACTGCCCCTTGCCCCTTCCGATGACCATCTGTTTTGGTCCATGCAGCACAGCCTCACAGAACAGCACTTCAAATGTTACGAATGTATTTAAAAATAGTTCGATCAAAGGATCGCTTCAAAAGATGATAAGTCTTTTTATAATGGAATCCATTTGTTGCCCGAAAAATGGAAATAGGTTGTAGTTAATAATGAAAGATATTTTGATCAAAATATAAATGATGTTATTCATAAAACAAGTGTATTAATTTTCAATCAATCCCGCAAAATTAACCGGAAGATGACGGGGTCCGCTGGGGCCGATGTTTGCCAGGGTCGCGGGTTGTTCGAAAAACTTACCGTGGCCCTTGGCACAAGCAACTGAAGGAACACGGGTGGGTTTTAGTCAGTAAAAGTCTGACACGCCCAAATTATCATATAACTTCTCCCGCTCCGCCCAGAGCGGGAGAAGTTATATGATAATTTCCCACCCAAAAAAAAAAAGACCTAGTACTTTAACACGCAACATTTCACAAACGTTTTGCACTTATCAATGCTGTGAGACAACGATTATAGGTTATATTAAACAGAGTGAAGTGAAACGTCAGATTGTAGAGTTTAGTTCTATATTGTCGCTCGTGACTCTGTGTCATAACATAACAATAATAATGGCGTCCAAAACAAATAAACAGAACGAGTAATATGAGTAAAAATTACCCAAACTCAAGTAAAAACAGTGATTTTAAGGACAGTTTTAATAGAATGTTATCAGAGGTTTACGAAAGACAGTCTTAAGAATACTAAATAGCCAAGCAACTGCAAACTTTAGAACTGCAATTTAGAAGTAGTGCTAGCCGAACGCTGCCGCGGCACTCCTCGCTTCGCTCGAACGCGATCACTCACATTTCTAGCCAAGCCTAAACCAATTCTGAGGTACAGATATTTATTTATCTAGTTCAGACACAGAAGTCTTGTAGAAAATGCTTGTTTATTATAAGCTCATCTAAAATAAGTTTTCATTTTTAATGTACTATCTTACTTGAATTTTAAATAAATTATTAAATATTATTATTAAAAAATATTTCATATCAATATTTTTATATTGCCCTAGTTTAGTTACCGCGACCAAATCGGCAGTAGTATCATATGCTTATTGTGACAGCAGATAAACTAATATGCATTACGTCTATACGTGGGTTGCAGGAGCGGTTTTGTAAAACAGCTAGCAGTTGTGTAAACAGTACGACATATCCATGGGTATTCATACACCGTGATAACTAAGGTGCTAAGCTGTGAGTCATACTGATGCTAGGGATTGACACTATTGACGACTCACTCCACGCTCACTTCACCCAAGTTTTCACGGTGATGGTTACAGAATCGCACGACTGGTCGTGTTTTGGCATGGTAATAACGGTCATTGACCCACCTACATATTCTAGCACTTTTTATTTCAAAATTGAAATAAAATCCGTTAATATCCTGAATCAATGTCTATCATGATCTTAAACATGTTCCAATTACAAGAAACCATACAAAGTATAAACTTTGTATGGTTTTTGTTATTGGAACAACAATAATGTTGAAGTCTTTTGGAGAGATGTTAGGGAAAGGGCAATGACTGCTATTGCCATGCTAAAACTCGATATCTATACATATTGTTACCTTTATGAGTATTTTTCAGGAAATCCTGTTATTTTTTTTCAGTGATTATTATTGAGGGATTTTCATAATTCTAGCCGTCTTTAACCATGCCAATTGTAGCGTTATCGTTCATATTTTAGGATCAGACTTCGTCTCTTTATAGACCTTCGTGGGCAGATTTAAGTGGAAATAAATCAAATTCTACAATAGGAATAAAATGATAATATTCATTAGGCAAACAAAAGAATTAGTTTTTGTATCGGCTACTTTTTGGTCGAATCTTGTCAAAAAACCTTTTTATATTAGAAACTTTACTTTAACAGACACGTTACTCTTGTTATCATAGATTGACGCATAATGATTTATTTTTGACCTCTTTTCTCGTTTCAAAGGTCCTTCACCTAGACAAGAGGCCTCTGTCCTACAAAAAGGTGAAGTTCAACAGTGCAACTCCCAGTGGTATAAACAATAAACTACGTTTCTCTTAATATAGCGATAGTTGCATAAGGTCGCAGAGAAGGTGACGCCTCATTAGGTCATGACCCTCAGATGTACGGAAACAGTATCATAAATACTTTTGTAATGCCTTTACAACCTGTAGGGCTGTTCTGAAACGTTCGGTTCGAACCTCGCTCAAGTAACAACATTGAATTCGAAAGAGAACTATTTTTTTTTCAAGACGCAACTTTGTTCGAATTTCAAAGTGTTAACAAAGCCTTATTTACACGGTGTAATCTATGGCATACCATAAGTATTGGTAAAGATCGTGAAACGTCTATATTGGAATCTATCAATGTCATGTGTCAAAAGTTTATGTCAAATGCAAAACGTAATTTCTTTCTCTTTCTACCGTCGACCATGTTGCGCCTTAGGTGTGTTGAGAAAGAGCTCCCATTAAATATTTCTCTATCTGCGATATCTGCTTATTTTTTATCCATAATCCATCAATAACTTGAAGCAACTATAAATGTTGCATCCTCTAAACAGTGTTTACAGTGTAGACGAGTAAGTAAGTATTTATTGCTTCAATTTTATTGTAGTTCACAGGCCAGAAACGTAAATGGGGCTTTAGAGAACACCGTGGAGAACACTATCATTGGTTTCAGAATCTGCCGGTCGATTCTGTAAAAATCTCACCGTGAAATCATAAGTTAAGTGAGCACTTAATAGTGTTAATCCCTAGTGAATGACAGCTCACTCCACGCTCCCTTCACCCAAGATTTCACGGTGAGATGGTTACAGAATCGCACGGCAGATATCGGTTTCCATGTATTCGCAGTTACTTCATCCTGGGTGGTCTCTAGCACATCTGCATACGGTATTCGCTTATCTAGTATGGTGGTTACTGTATTACCTGATTACAATGCGGTAACATTGAAGAAATTTCGGTTTCTCTGTCACTATTCTAAACAACTGCAGTGGAATATTGATCTAGCATATAATTGGATATAATTCAGCAGGAGAACCAAGGTAACCGATTTTTTTTTTTTTTTTTTCAAAAAAGCGATACTCATTTTGGTTTCACATAATTTTTTTTGCTCCTTTCCGAAAGACGTTATTGATGATTTATAGAAACATCTTAAGACTTCAATTGGCACTTCAACTTAATTGTTTTTGCTCCGATGCCTTTAAAATAAACCTAAACTAATATTTGTTTCAATGTTGACATGTTTAGTGTTTTGTTTGTAAGTACATTTTTTGGCCAATTTGCACTCATGATCAATTTGTGTTGGATTTGTAGTAGTATGATGATTGCTACAAGTCATTCAATGCAAAGATATGTGTCAGCAAATTGGCATACCTGCAACTGTGTGTATGAGAGCAGTAGTGGCTCAGTCGTATAGGCCCCTACTTGCGAGTTGTCGGTGGACGTGGGTTCGAACCCAGGCAGGCAGTTTCATCATCTGCCTAGCCTTTTCCCAACTATGTTGGGGTCGGCTTCCAGTCTAACCGGATGCAGCTGAATACCAATATTTCACATAGAGCGACTGCCTATCTGACCTCTAAAACCCATTTACTGGGTAATACAATACCCCTAGGAAAGACTGGTGTCCAGACTTTCAGGTTTCTGACTTCCCGTAACGACTGTCAAAAATCTACGAATGATAGCCGAGACCAACGGCGTAGCGTGCTTACCGAGGCACGGAGGGGTCTCGGTATGTAAAGATGGTCACCCATCCACAGACCAACCGTGGCAAGCCTAGCCTAACCTGATCGATCGACCTGTGCGGCTGTTATTATTTAGTGACGGGCCCCCCAGGCAGGCAGTTTACTTTGTGTAAATAGTTTCACCACCACAGCTCTCAAAATGGTGAAGGGAAACCGGCATGTTCTAGAACCAAAAATTCGAAAACTTATGAAATCTGCCAATCCGCACTGGGCCCGCGTGGTAGATTATTCCCTCTCGAAGAGAAGAGGCCTGTATCCTAGCAGTGGGAACGTTATAGGCTAAATATGCAACTG
The DNA here is from genome assembly GCA_949629135.1 of Eremobia ochroleuca. Taxonomy (NCBI): domain Eukaryota; kingdom Metazoa; phylum Arthropoda; class Insecta; order Lepidoptera; family Noctuidae; genus Eremobia; species Eremobia ochroleuca. Next base: position 15,693,887 of record OX451386.1, on the reverse strand, counting down.
TGTCGGAAAAATGGCATATAGGTACAGACGCCAGCACATCAAGCTACTATAATCTGTCAGATTTCTTTAATAGATTTTCAACTTTATCGCTAAAGCAAAAGGTTCAAAGTTCATTGGAAAAATCTGACAGTTTCGGGTAGCTTGATGTGCTGGAGTCTGTACCTACCCACATGATGTCAAACTTTTAAGCACATAGTTCTGATCATTCATGGAAAGTCCACCAAACTTATTAACAGTCTTTCCATTAAGGTTGAAAACAAAAAAATTAAAACAAAAATTTAAAAAAAGCTATATATTTTCACGTCAAAGAAACTTAGATGCCTATACTAAAATAAAATCTGTGCCTATTTAATAGGCATATAGATTTCTGAAGTTTACTTTATTTGATGTAAAAAGTTTTATAAACGTTTTATGTTGGTAATATAATTTATCAGAGTTCATCTAAGGTTGATCTCGATTCAGCTTAGACTGATATGTGTAAACGACATTAAACTCACGATATTAAGCAATTTGGCCGCTTTGATGCAATCAAAATTATATTTGAAGAACGATCTTCAAACGATAACATTCCTTAAATAGCTAAATGGAATAATATTTTAGGGTCACTGCAATTTGCATTTAGTATTCAGCAATTAAATGATAATTTAACTTTATATCAAGCTGAATCGTACCGCTATCATGAAATCCGTTTAGTATTAATAAAAATACAATTATTGATATGACATTGCAAAAAAGTATCCCAACTGAAAGACCCTTAAACTGATCTTCTCGAATAAAAAAATTATTGACTTAAGTTACTGCTATTCCATTTGATTTTTTGACGATCATCGATAACTGATCATTATCTGAAATATCAGAGAATGTCCAACTAAATATCGTTTAATATGCAAGATACACCACTCGACTTCATTAAAAACATTGATAGGTATAAGATATTGTATGGACATAGCTAGGTAGGTATGTTTATCTTGATCTAGTGTATTTCTTATTTCTCATTTCCTCTATAAAATTCACGCTGGGTAAGCAACATTGCGAAATTGTACAAAATCTTCATTTATTAAAAATTTATCGTGCTGCACTCTCGGGTAGGCGGAAAGAAGCGTCTTCATTTTAATGTCTACTTTATTGATTGCCATCACTTTTGGTTTACTTTTATTGTTGAAACAGGTGCCTGGACAGGTTTCGTCAGAAACTGCCAGAATGTGGCCAATTTGATCGACCCTCAACCCGCCATTTTATTAGGGTGCATTGCCACTTAGAAAAAAAGAAGGAAACTTGACAACGGAATGCGACCTTCGCGGCTGTCCTTACTCGAGATTTTGGCACCGTGTGTCGTGCCCACCAACCCTGACATTTATTTAAGTCTTCCTCTTTTTGTTCTATATACGATTTACACGAAGTTTAGGGTTCTGTCTTCAAAAAAAACGAAGGCAAAGATGAACTCGTGTCTGATTATTGTGCAACCAAAAAAAAAATTGGAAGTCGAACATTTCATGCTTGTCGAGTTGATTATGACGCTGTCAAAATACCGCTAAGGTAGTCAAGAAAAATGGATATGATTATGCAGCTCTTAGCATGACGAGCTTTACAATCTTGATACTTGAACAATATACGACCAAATTAATCTTGACCGATTTTGTAAAAATAACGTATCAATATCTACCGCTACTTCTAATAACACGTAGGCATAGCCGCCAGCACATCAAGCTACTACAATTTGTTAAATTTCTTTAATAGATTTTCAACTTCATAGCTAAAATATAAGGTTCAAAATTGATTGGGAAAATTCGATAGTTCCTGGTAGCTTGATGTGCTGGCGTCTGTACCTATCTAGGCATATTTGTAAGTTTTATAAGTATTTTTGCGTTTTTACTTAAACGGTTAATAAAATTAATTGGATATTTACTTTGTAAAGTATCTTATTTTTATTATTATTACTGTGAGTGTGAAGACTATGTGGGTCATTTCTTTTTTTCGGTTTTCCTTCTTAGTTAGTTTTAATCATGATCTGGCAGTTTGAGTCATTTATGCGGCCTACCCAAATGTCCTTTCATTGGTATTGTTCGTCGAATCGTAAGGCTCCTCAAGTTCTGAGTTGAGCTGCACGATTTTTGACAAATGAGTGCACTGACTGGACAGGTCCGCTCAATCTGTGTGGTTCTTTACTCAAAAGACCATTTCAGACACTAATCTACATGGTCTTCACATTATCTGACCAAGATTATGTCTGGACTTTAAAAGAGACTGTGACCTCTGTGTTTGTTTCGGCCTTTCTTCTCAGAGTAGTCAGATAGGAAACGCCGACCTCATCTAGTTTAAAAAAACATGATTGACATGTAAAAGTGTTTGTACAAACCTACTTACAGAAAATAAATCATTTATCATTTATTTATCATTTATCATTTAATAACACTTTGAAATTTACTTTCAATTTCATTCTCATGGTGTCTAAATTGGTTTTTCACGTTAACATGTCCAACAAAATAATTAATCTTAGGTTCGATTTTATCACTTAGGTCTGATTTTTCAATCGACCGATAATTTTTATTCGTGGAATAAATTTGACTTCTGACAGTTTTTGTATGGAAAAACTGTCAAAAATTGAAAATTATTCCTCCGATAAAATCACCTGGCGTTGGAAAAATCAGCCCTTCATAATTTATCACTCAATTCAGTTTTAATTAATTATTTTTAATTAAAAACACATTTGCCATAGCGTTAACGACATTGGAGCTCCCTTGTCAAAAGTCATATAAGAAAAGTCCAAATTACAAAATAATTGCGCCTCCTGCTGTTTTGATTGCAAATTCTTTATAATAATATTTTTCGGCGATGGAATGGCATTTTGATTTGCGTTTAATTTTATAGGCATTAAATTGGATGATTTTAAATTTTCATTAAAAAAAACATGTTCATTAAGCATCCATCTCGGTTTAATATAATTTTGGACATCGTTTTTGATCTTAATAAAATATTTTCCATTCTTGATACGTGCTTGTGAAGTGACATAAATTATGTAGATCAAGGAAATATATTATAACTTATCGTTGACATGTTAATTTTGTATTGTTATTATAATATTTAATTAACTCTTAAAATGTTCGAAGCTGAACAACTAAACATAATCATCACACATAGTTAGTCGGTTAATTGACTTAACACAATACTATTTATAGCGCACTATTTTGCAAATAACGTAAAAACAGCAGCTAAAAATACCATTAAAACCGTAATAACTCCATTAGCAAAACATTTCTATGTCCATCAATATAAAAAGATAACATTTCGTGACTGTGGGAACTGTTTTCATTTGTTTAGGTAGGGTAGACCCAATTTTTCATAGTAAGTAATTTCCCATAGTAATATTCTTTCTACTTTTTTACAGGTCTGTGAAAGTGTACATGGCTACATAGATGTTTGTGGACGAACAAGGATCGGTACCTGTCTGACACTTACTTATGTATTTCTTATTTTAGATCCTTGACAGGCAAGCAATTGACTACTAAGTGCCTCGCCTGGTGGTAATGCGGGCTTTATACAGGTGACTATAGTCACACCCGGCGAGAATGGACTGTCTAAATGGCAATTCGTCTAGGCGGCAGGTGACTAAAATCGCAAGTTCGAAAGTAGAGTACGTTTTGACTTTTGTCGTGTTCCGACAGGTAGCATGCGGCGGGTGACTAAAATTGAACGTGAAAATGCTCAGGCACAGGAGATCGCCCGATGCATAAAGGTCGACATTTTGATGCAAAATAATCTAGTCACCTGCGATTTTTATCGACCTGTTAAATAGTATGGCGTTTTGGCTTGTGAGGCGATTTGGTAAGAGACCAGCCGCATGGCGAAAATTGACTTAGTGTAAATCCCCCATAAGTGACTGTGTTCGATTTATTAATTTGAGTACTTATGACTAATTATATTTCCAAGAATCCTACCACCACCTACTTTTTTTTTCCAATACCACTACCACCACCACCACCATCACCATTCCTTATTTTACAATTTTGGGTATTTACATAATTATTTGTCAGTTCAAAATATATCGTAATTATACTTGGGTAGTTACGATAAATTGATACTTAAAAGTATTTATTTTTTATTATGTAGGCATGCTCAATTGACTACTACTGAACCCCAGCATCAAGACTTATGACATTCACACGACACGGAACAACTTAAAACACGACAACTGCCAACTAGTAACAAGATATAAAACGATATTAAACGCTTTAAAAGCAAATCGTGCGCATCAGCTCAGAACATTCTACTCCAATAACATACATGCGGTTTCAATCAAAATATAAAGTAAAGGTTTCTACGAATCGAAATGGATTTATCCAGAGGTAGGTACCGACGCGCTGTCGAGGTCACCTTTTCAAGAGTTGTTTACTTGCATCTTCCTGTACCAATCTCTAAGCCATCAATGCTTCCTTTGTCAGTTCCACGTACCAACAATAAATGACCTTTCAAAAGAATGCTTCTGTTCGCCTATTTTTTAGATTAATTGATTTATTATAGCATGATTAGTTTCGTCTTACAAATCAATTGATTAAAAACGTTACGTCAGTGATTATAAATGTGTTAAAGAATGAGATTATTAAGGGACTGACAATCGAATTGTTAACAATGCCTTGTTAATTTGCCATTTAGATTTATATTAGTAGTATGAATAACTTTTATATATTTGCCATTTCCTTGTTTGTCAAAGGACTGCTTATAGGGACAAATGTTCTTAGTTATGAGCAATAACTTCTGAATAAATTGATGTCAATATTGACAAAGTAACCTCCCGCAAGTACACGGGTTATTGACGTCAAAAGACCTTTAACCTCTTGTTTTCGATTCTTTTAATACGTTAACGTGACAGTGCAGAATACAAGCAATGTACATCCGAAGATTTAACTCCTGATATAAACTTACAACGCTCTTCGATAATCCCAGGATGTGGGCAGATGAATGCTTCAGAAAAACGTTTTACTCGGACAAAATATATCTGATTTTACCTAATGTCCAAACTTTTCAATGCCTCCTCTATCTCATCAACGTTCAGATTTTAGGTTTGAACTACGCCTCAAAATTAATTAAGTCAGCGACGCCCGCAAAAATGCTAATTTTCAATCAAAATGAATTACTTAACTTGATCAAAAAAGACAAATTTTAATCAACTGGTTCTGACGGAATGTGGAATATTTATTCCATATGTCACCAAAACTGGCCAGTCAACGGAATCCTTTTAACTTTGTTTACTTCTTTAGCGGGTGCAATAATAATGTTGTGAAACTGTGATACTAAATGCGTACGCGGCGCGTCGCGGTTTCGCTGGCGCCTGTGTGAGACGCCAGCCGCGACCGAAGCCTGCGCGACATCCGCCCGCGAAACAAAATTAATAGCCGGTACATTCCGAACATTCTTACAGATTCCTGTTCTTAGTAATGGTCCGCGAGCGAATAAAATATTGAGTTTTGAGTACGACGCAGGATCCGCGCATTAAAACCGATCGAACCCCGAAATTTCGCATTTCGCAATAGTGATTTCATTTAAACGTTTTAATATCGCGTATTTTGTAGACGTTCTTACAAGATTGAATTTCGTAATGATTCTGTAATTATCATTTATGATCTTGCTGATACCCGAACGCAGATTGAATAAGGATGAGTTTGTAATTTCAAAAAAATATCTTCACCGAAAATTGTTTCCTTAGGTAATTGGAGAATTTACAACAAGACGTGAATTCTGTCCGATAGTTTATACACGGTGGTGAATCACTGGTTTGTGGTCAGTGAAACGGATTTTTACGTGGGATAAACAATCGACAATGGTTAACGGTGTAACACCACTTCTGTGGGCAAAGATCAAATGAACCTATATCGCCTACCTCAACATAACGGTGAGACCCTCTATCATCCGTGTCAAGTTGAATAATACCCACTTTTTACTGATGGATAATATTAATGTGGCCGATTTATTACAGCCAATAATAGGCCATTAATTTTTTGTCCAAAAAAGTCTAGAATAACCTCTATTGTTTGAGTTATAACGCTTTTCTAAAACATTGAGAACGTCGGGTCATCGCAATCGCTAAACAGTTATGCGTCCGAAATTAAAATATCAATCATACGTATTGGTAATTTATTGTGTTTGAATGAGCGATAATTATAAGTTTTGAAACTTTGTCGTAACAGTAAATATGATTAACATTATTCCATTCGACGCGAGTGTACATTTATGAACAAACATAATTCACAAAAGCCTGGATTAGTCGGTTGTAAGTGAGATATCAATCATTGATTCTGTGTCAGATATGAAAAAAATTAATAGCAATGTTGTTATAAGTTCATGTTTGTTTTCTGACACCAATATGCTTGCACTCGTATCGGGGACCCGTTAGGCGTTAATATACCAAACTGAGGCGATGTTTTTGGGTGGATAGAAAAGAACACTTTGATAATAAAATGTATTTGTGTGCAGTGACTAATGACTACAAGTCTAAATAAGAAATGCGGTCATAATTTCTTGAATTTATGTGTTCGACGTCCTACTCGAGATTGCTAAAAACATAAAATCACACATTTTGTTTAAACATCTGTAGTTATAAATTGTGACCTTGGCGATCTCCAAACTAGAGTGCTCAAAACTTAGCACCTGGATTGATTCGACTATTTTTGCATTTCTATTTTTATTTCAGCATAACATTAGGAATTCTCTATGCCCTGCAAATTACTCAGGAAATCCATTTCATTTTCAGTGTGACCTGTGGTATCCTTTATGTAGAGCTACGTTCTGATTTTATCATGTGTTTTTTTTCTAAACGTTGCCCCACATTAGGAATTTCTCCTGTATTGTGCGTGCGTTTACAAACATTTAAAGTCACATACACAAGCAGCCAGACCCGGAACAACTACATGCAGGTCATACAAATATTTGTTCCGTGCGGGAATCGAACCCGCGACACGAAGCGCAGCACTCAATCGCTTAACCACTGCGCCAACCGTGCCTAAAACCGTGTTTAAAACTTTGTAGAGTTAATAAATACGTTCTCGACTCCTAAAACAGAAAAGATTAATTACTATTTGACCTCTGAGTTTGTTTCGGCATTTCTTCTTAGCAATCAGTCAGCTAGGAAATGCCGGCGCCACCTAGTTTTATTATATTGACCAACAACATATTGACGTGTAAAAGTGTCCTAAAAGATCTACTTACAGAAATAAATATTTCATTTAATTACAGTTAATAAACATTTTTTTCAGTAGGGCTTGTCTGAAAAGGTTCCAGCTAACTATTTTAAAAGCTTACCTTAATTCTTAGGGTGACATGAATCAACGCAACCCATAAGTCTTGCAGAAGGATCGTCGGGCTGTTTGTAACCTAAGTATGATCTATGAAATTCCCCTCGACTGCCTCATCGTTCTAGTGGCCGCAAACTCTACTACGCTGAGCTTCAGGTCCTGAAGTGCGATCCTGTAACCATCTCATCGTGAAAACTCAGGTGAAGAGAGCGTGGAGTGAGCTGTCAGTGTCATCACACCTGAGACTAGGGATTGACCAAGAATACATTTACAATCACAATCGAGATTTTCATCATATTTGTTATGCTCATTTTATTGATCATTTTATATAATTTCAAAACTAGCATTTTAGTTGTCAAAAGATTACTGTTTTATGGGGTTGTTCTGGGGTGAATGTTTGCTTAGTCAATCCCTAGCATCAGTGTGATGACACTGATTGCTCACTCCACGCAAGTTTTCACGGTGAGATTTTTACAGAATCGACATGCTGATTACAATTCCCGGGTCCGGCAAAGTGTATTTGGTTATTCCATCAGGAATTTTTCTGTAGAAGCCCGAAGTTTGGAGTGCCCGTTGATAGTAATATGCTCGGCCCCTATTACACGAGACTTAAACACCACAAACTAAACCGCTGGGTCAAGAAGCATAGAATTTTGTACCAGAAGATCTATCAATTCTCGTAATTAAAGACGTACAAAATATATTCGCAATCTCATCTCAGCGACAATCAATGTCAAAAACTTGTCAAAAATGTGGGAAATTAGAGGTGTTTTTGACAGATTAAGACTGAGATCAAAACTGAAAAAAAAAAGGATTTTTTTTATTGCGAAATGTGTCAGCTCTTGACCTCGATCTTGCCTGGTGGATCAAGCAAGCCCAGAATATGGCCATTCACTTTTGTTTTATATAATGACTGTGAGCATTAAGGGAGCGATTAAAAAAAAAACATTCTCTAATGGGGTTAACTAGAGGACGAAATATTGTAAATTGAAATTTGCAATTTTTGCCGATGGATTTGAAACCCCATCGGGCACACGGCCTGTAATAATAATGTTCTATTTTCACATTGTATTATTCATATCAATGTCTTCATCTGACTAACCTTTTCCCAACTATGTTGGGGTCGGCTTCCAGTCTAACCGGATGCAGCTGAATACCAATATTTTATATGGAGCGACTGACAATTTGACCTCCACAACCCAGTCAGACTTTCGGGCTTCTGACTATCCGTAACGACTGTCAAAGATCCACGAATGACAGCCGGGACCAACGGCTTAACGTGCTTTCCGAGGGAAGGAGGGGTCTCGGTATGTATAGAAGGTCACACATCCACAGACCAACCACGGCAAGCGTAGCTTAACCTGATCGATCGACCTGTGCGACTGTTATTATTTCACCACGGGCCCCTCAATTTTTCATATCAATATAAACAACTTAAATGTTTCTTGTCACATTATGTATTATTAATACAGCTGTTCTAATATCATGCGAAAATTTTCCTCTTACGTATCAAATCTGAAAACCGTCACTACCTGTACAATTTGACATTTAAAATACAGGATGATTCCAATATTATTAACACGTAGTCTAGTTTTCCTATTAATATACATCTATATTTGGTTTAATAATCGATTTTGTTAGATAATCGACTGGCGATCGTTTGAAATGAGCAATTTATTAAAAATTATTGTAATTTAAACGATTTATCACGAGTAACTTACTACACGTGTTGTTGTTTTGTTTTTGAAAAGGATTCCTTTTATAAACTTTGTGGAAATTATAGATTTCATTTGTTTTCAAACTCTACTCTGTTTCTCTGTTTATATGCTGGCACGTAGGTAATTGATATTTGATTTTGATTGTAGTTGTCAGTTGTGTGGGATTGTAACGATTTATAATCAAAGTCATGTAATTAAAAATAGGATTATTTTCAAGCTTTTGTACTCGTATATAGGAAGATATTATTTTGAAATGTTCGCATGTTTTCTTCGGAAAACAAAGAGAAACGAGCGTTTGAAAGTGAAACATAACATTCAAGAATGCTTTGAAGGTACGATAAGTCGTATATAGCCTTGAAAACTGGATCATTAGCTAAGTAGGGACTAAATCATAAAATTAAATATTTTTGAACAACTATATATAATTGAAAGCACATTTTTTAAACGGCGTCACAACATTGAATCGATTTCTATTAAACGTTCTAGAACAAAAACTGGAAATAGCAGCTAAACTCTGCTCCAATTTATGCCTTTTAGGTATTTTTCGAATAAATATTAACACTAAGTCGCCTACGCCTCAGAAACCACCATGAATTCCATTCAAAATTATACCTTGTGTGATGGAGTTAAGTTGTGTTTTGTATTGAAGATGATAATTTGTAACTTGAGCTCGTGGCTACAAATGTCGTGGGTCGCAGTGTCATAGTTGGTCGGCGACCCGGCAAGGCCGCCGAAATGCGATGACCTCAGACTCGCCGTGGTTTAAAAAAAGAACAAAACCAATCTTCTGCCGCGGAAACCTTTAGCTACTTTTTTTTAAACACGATCATTCGCAAATTACATTTAGTTCAATTTTCAAAAAAGATTTTATTTTAATGTTGCCAGGAATGTTAATTGATCTTTTTTTGGTCGTAAAATATTGAATGTATGCGGAAACTGACAATGATGGCTCAATCACAGATGACGTGACTGCATAGTGGAATTCGAAGGAATTCTTGACCAATTAACTCGGAGCTTATCTATCAGATTTTCGATCAAACATTTTAATGTCATTGCTAAAAGATTTCACTTAAGCGCGTTAAATAGAATTAATTTGACATCGAGATAAATCACAGGCAATAACGCAGGAATTCTATCTAATTTAAAAAATATTCCAAAGCCGTATTTCGATATTTTTGATGAAAACCGCGATTTGGACAAGGGCGTCATTTTAAACGACCCTGATTTCGAAGATGCCATCCATGCCATTCCATTTCATCACAAAGACGTTGTATTTTGAAATATAAAAACAAACATGACAAAAATAATACTTTAAAACTAGAGCAGAATTCAAAACAAGCCTCTTGCGTAGGAGTTGAAATATTATGAACATTCCAACATGTTTACATTATTTTTATGGTATTTTTGATCCGATTGCATTCCTTTGTCTTGTTGACATCTAAGGAGACCTGCCCACCTAGGTTCACATTTTTCTAAAGTCAACTTCAAATATATTGATGACACATTGAAGCCTTCAATGGTGATTGTGGACGAATATAATTTTGGTATATCATTAGGATTTCTCTGACCTAAAGTTTAAGTTTTAGAACAGTGATAACTGCCGCGACTTACGAGTTGTAGGTCGGGGGTTCGAACACAAGCAGGCAATCTGCTTTGTGTAAATTATTTCATCACCACTGCTCTTAAAACGGCGAAGGCACACATCGTGAGGAAACCGGCATGTCCCAGAATCAAAACTTCGAAGACGTGTGACATCTACAAACCCGTATTGGGCCTGCGTGGTGGATTACGGCCCACTCCCTGCCACCGAAAGGAGGCCTGTATCCCAGCAGTCGGAACATTGTAGGTTGATTTTGATTATGTAAGTTTAAGTAATCATTCGACTAACTCTTGTCCAAATAATGTCTTAATGCGTTAAGGGCTGATTTTTCAAGAGTCAGATAACTTTGAAATGAGGAATAAACATTGCGGCTTCACAGTTTTTGTATGAAAAATATGTTAAACTGTCATAATTATTCTTTGGACAAAAGTTATCTGACGGAAAAATCAGCCCTAACATCAATATAAGCATTTTGATCTAAACATATTTTTTTATGTACGGACGCCAGCACATCAAGCTACCCGAAACTGTCAAATTTTGCCAATCAACTTTGAACTTTATGCTTTAACGATAAAGTTGAAAATCTATTAAAGAAGTTTGACAATTTGTAGTAGCTTGATGTGCTGGCGTCTGTACTTCAGATTAATTATTATTTATCTACGATTAAATTATTATTGAGCAGCAGCTTGGAATGATTGTGTATTAATTTACTACGCTTCAACTAAGCAGCTTTTGTGAATTTAGTTTCAAGAAAATTAGGTTTAAGTTAATCTCCAGTGTAATTAACACTCCCTCTCACAGCTAGACAGAGACAGAGGGGAGGCCTTTGCCCCCCCCCCCCAGGCAGTGGTAACGATATGTTCTGATTACGAGGTTTTAGTTATTCTACGATATGATTTATACTTACTAGGTATGCTGGTCAGGCAGGCCTGTTGGTCTAGTGGTCAGTGGCCGTGACTATACGCAAGGTCGTAGGTTCGATTCCCACCCAGGACAAATGTTTGTGTGATGAGCACGATCATTTGTTCTTGGTCTGGGTGTAATTTATCTATAATGTGTATGTATTTAGAAATATATATGTATCTTTATCAGTTGTCTAGAACTCATGGCACAAGCTCTGCTTAGTTTGGGACTAGATGACGTTGTGTGAAAGTTGTGAATTATTATCATTTATTTATTTAGTTATATTTTTAAACATACCTTAAAATATAAAAAAATAAGTATAAAAACATTTAAAACTATAAAAAAATAATGATCCACTGGTGTTGGGAGCAGGGTCCAAGCTACCGGTGGTTAGGGCTCCAGAGACAGGAACCTCCTCACAATGCGAGCTGTATCGAGGAGTACTGCCTTCTGAATCAGGCCCTTGATCCAACCGCCTAACGAGAGCCTCGATAGATGATGATCGAGGCTTTTGGCCATAAGGCCATTGGCCGATACGACAATCGGTACAATGATAGTCGAGAAATATATTAAATATATTCCATATTATTATTATTATTATAATTATGACTAAATAATTTTTATTATGCCATTTAAGCAGACACCCTGCCTGGTGATAAGTATAATCACCAACGCATATTGAAATAGCGGAGGAATCACATTTGTGTTGCTATCCCAGAGGCAATATTGAAATATCTCATGTGCCTGTAACTACACCGGCATCCATACAATTCAACCAGCAAACAAACATACAAAACTTTTACATATTAATAGTATTTTTTTTATTAAAAGGGGTTTGTGGCTAAGTAATAACAGCCGCACGGGTCGATTGATCAGGTTAAGCTACGCTTGCCGCGGTTGGCTGTGGATGGGTGACCATCTTCACATACCAAGACCCCTCTGTGTCTCGAAAATCACGTTAAGCCGTTGGTCCCGGCTGTCATTCGTGGATCTTTGACAGTCGTTACGGGTCGTCAGTAGCCCGAAAGTCTGATAACCTGTCTTACCAAGGGGTATCGTACTACCCAGTAACTGGGTTGTGGAGGTCAGATAGGCAGTCGCTCCATGTAAAATACTGGTATTCAGCTGCATCAGTTTAGACTGGAAGCCGACCCCAACATAGTTGGCAAAAGGCTAGGCAGATGAGTATTTTTTTTAATTAAAATACTATTAAAAAACCCCTAATTAAATCATATTAGATTTCGTTCAGAAGATTGATAAGTTAAGTTTTAAAAACTTCTTCACTCTTACTATTTTACTGTGCCCGACGATCTTATAAAATTTTAAGTTACCATCTAAAAATACATTGTGGACTGCAATAAACTCCTGAGTAATGAGTACTTCTCAGAAAGAGCTTCTAGCTGGACAACGCTCTACTACCAAAACATTAAGGCCTTTTGTACACAGCACAGTTTTTCATGACAAGAAAAACGTGTGTGTGTAAGGCCCTCTGTAAACAAACGTTTTCTTGCCGTGAAAAACTACGGTTTATTCACCGTGTGTAGACACGCTCGTCAGTATCGTATGGATCACGATGGAAGTTTGTTGACAACACAGTGGCACCACGGCACGGCTGCGTCGCCGCATATTATAGAACCGTGTCATATATACCTTGTATATGACACGGTTCTTCTACGGCGGTTACAACGCCAAACCGTAGGTAAACCGTGCTGTGTCCATGGCGTCTAAAGGGCCTAACTACACCAACATTGATAGTCATATCCCTTGATACTTAACTTTTCCTACTGGATCGTAACGTCAGGTGTTTTCCCATCCCCAGGGCATACTCTTTTATCTTATAAGATCTTTTAATCCAATACATTGTAGAACAGATGGTCTACATATAAGTTAGTTTGAGTTCTTTTTTACGACGTCCCGTGAGAGTTGTGAAGTATGCTCTCATTATTTCAGTTTATTGCTTCAATTTTAACACTCTTTTTAGCTCTATCGCCGCTTTAGTGGTGGTATGTATGATTTTGTATTTTCTTATGGGTTTTTGTAATTTACAACGAATAATATTTTTGTATGACAAGATACAAGGCGCACATCATATTGACACGTAGGTATTTCAGTGCGAAACAACATAATCAGCCTATAATTGAGAGCAGCCGGTCGATTCTGTAAAAATCTCACCGTGAAATCATAAGTGAAGTGAGCACTTAATAGTATTAATCCCTAGCGAATGACAGCTCACTCCACGCTCACTTCACCCAAGCTTTCACGGTGAGATGGTTACAGAATCGCACGACAGTTGTAGTGAAATAATTTACGCAAAGTAAAGCGCCTGACCAGATTCGAAGTTACGATATACAACTCTAAAATCGCGGTCGTTTGCATTGGGCCACCGCTGGACCACCACTCGGCTCTAATAGTATAATATTTCTATTATTTGATAATTTATTTTGGTAAAACTATTATATTCAGTCACGAGGCTCACCTAGTGCCATCTTGTCAGATTACCGTTTGATGAGTCTATTTACAACATTTTTTTTTTTTTTGAGTTTGTAATAATCCTATAGCTAAAAAAAGATAATATTATGTTTATGATAATAACCTATAAGAAATCTTAATATCAAGGTATCTGCGCAAATTATTACCACTTTTATTTAAAACCTAATCTCGATCCATATAGTTATGTCCACATGAATATGGAACTAGGTTACCGCCGTCGATCTACATTCATAACTCAGTTTCATTAACTTCTATTACCTACTTAATTTGAATTCCCATTCTGTGGATCTGTTTTAATCAATTATAATGGAATAACTATTGGTGTTCATATTCATGTTCCAGTCATTTGGTAGTTACGACTTCGGGAATGTGAAATTTAATTCCATTAAGCGCTTACTATGCGGACTGGAATCGCGTGGATCTGTTAGTTTTAAATCCCAAGGTAATAAAGCTTATGTTTGTGAATTAATAATAGAACTCGACGCCTTATCAATGAGGGGTAATTAGGTTTATTAAGGCTAAGATTGTACCTATGTAGAACAAAATATGATTCACGACCGTAAGAAGTACATCTATTATCATCTTTACAATCCTCTAAGTTCATATAATCCTGTTCACGAAATATCTATATTTTGTTTAATACACAGCCTGACACTGATTTAAAAATTGCAAAAGCCGTAAGAAAATTTGGATTTCGTGGGCTATCCTTGCGCTTCCTCTTAAGGAAGATTGTTTTTGTACTTTGTGGTATGATTCTCTTGTAAAATACAAGACAATCATACGTATCAATAATAAAAAATACTTTATAAAGTAAATATTCATGTCATTGAATACAACGTGTAACGTTAAATGCGCAAAACCTCAGACACCCCAACTGATTTTTAATTCAATTGACCTATTTCAGAGAGAAAATAAGTCATTAAAAAAATTGTAAAGGTTTTATGTGCTGTTTTAGTTTTACTGGCCATTCTGTTCGTTTCTTGCGTCTGCGACGACGCTTTATCGAGGAAGGAGTCGTCACGGGGCCACTGCGCCGCGCTGACATTAACTTGCTTGACCTATTAATAAATAGACACGGCAACGTTTTTAATGAAGATTTTTTTTTAAATGTGGCCTATGTTAAAAAGCGGTTCAATTAATTCTGCTCGTTATTCTGATCAAACTATTTTCAGGACTTGCGCATTTAACGTTACACGTTGTATATAAAACTCATCAATGTCAATGTGTATATAAAAATCCGGACATAATCTTACAATGTATAGGTATTGTTCAGAGATTGGCGATTATTTTTCGCATTAAATTTCGTGGTCTTAGCCTTATAGTCAAAGAAAATTGATACATGTTTACACCAAAATCCCATTATTTGATAGACCCACTGACTGAGGTTAAGAAAACATCGAATTCGCTGATATATTGTTACTTGGTATTCTACGAATGGCTGACTAAAGTTTAAAATATTTATTTTAGTAACAAACTAAAGGCTCCCACAGACCAACACGTCACGACGGTACGACGTGATTCTGATAGAACAAATTCCATGAAGTTTTCATAAAAATTGTTCTTTAACTCGCGTCGTGCCTGTCTACGAGTTCCTTAATAAACGATACCATTTAGGTAGTTTAGGTACGTTGTATTCTTCGTTTTGTTATAAAGAACAATAAAAATATAGGAAACCATAAAAATGCAGACATAATAAAAATAACAACATAGGTTATTACAAAGTCGTGTTAGTTCAAACAGATTGAATAGCGTAGGGGTAACACCGGACAGATTTTCAACTACGTAGTTGAAAAAGTTTTGTAAAAACGAATTTCTCTGCATCGGTGTAGGTAGGGTAATTAAAATTAGGAAAATATGCAAATAGTTAGTGGTTAAAATGACTGAAATATGCAAATAGTTAGTGGTTAAAATTACTGAAATATGCAAATAGTTAGTGGTTAAAATGATTGATATATGCAAATAGTTAGTGGTTAAAATTACTGAAATATGCAAATAGTTAGTGGTTAAAATTACTGAAATATGCAAATAGTTAGTGGTTAAAATTACTGAAATATGCAAATAGTTAGTGGTTAAAATTAGGAAAATATGCAAATAGTTAGTGGTTAAAATTACTGTAATATGCAAATAGTTAGTGGTTAAAATGACTGAAATATTCAAATAGTTAGTGGTTAAAATTACTGAAATATGCAAATAGTTAGTGGTTAAAATGATTGATATATGCAAATAGTTAGTGGTTAAAATTACTGAAATATGCAAATAGTTAGTGGTTAAAATGACTGAAATATGCAAATAGTTAGTAGTTAAAATTACTGAAATATGCAAATAGTTAGTGGTTAAAATGACTGAAATATGCAAATAGTTAGTGGTTAAAATTACTGAAATATGCAAATAGTTAGTGGTTAAAATGATTGATATATGCAAATAGTTAGGTAATGATTGAGTGTAGTTTAGCTTTGAATATAACTAGGTTGTTTTTGTACACAGAGCGGTTTTTGCTTTGTACAGACGCCAGCACATCAAGCTACTACAATACAATCTGTCAAATTTCTTTAATATATTTTCAACCTTAACGCCAAGGCATAAGGTTCAAGGTTGATTGGGAAAATTTGACAGTTTTGGGTAGCTTGATGTGGTGGCATCTGTACATGTGTAAGGACGGTTTTTATTTTTAACATGATGAAGTCCTTTAAGTGGTAAGTCCGAACCTTGATTTATAGCTAGTCTAGTGCTTGGAAGTAAAGGTCCGTACAGGCAACCATCCGATCCTTTCCTTTTTGAAATGCAAAAATTTTCTTGTTATTTCTAATCGCACGTAGCACACGTATAACTTGCCGGCATGACAGGCGGGAAGTCGGGAAGTGTAGGTCGGGACATAATAAAATAACAACAGAATACAATGTTTATTTATTTAAAGTTTTCGCACACAAAAAGGTACAAAGGCGGACAATGTTGTCAGCATTAAAACATATTGACGCTGTTAATTTGATTTGTGCGGTTTTATTCCAAATATCACATTCCGATGAGCCTTATTTTTTTTCAAAAACGTTTAACTTCACCAATTTATCAAGTGATCAAGGAAGGTAACCCTTCTGTGACGAGTTCACTGTGACAAATGTCAAAATTATGCTAATTTATCACATTTTAGACGCAATAATCAATAAATATTATTGGCACCTTATTTTGAGGATAGAGGAGAGTTATTTGAGGATGATAAAGTTAATAATTGTTGTATTATATGCCAATTATTAGTTCGTTAGGTTTAAAAGAGGTTTGTAAACATGTATATTTGTTACTGTCGTGCGATTCTGTAACCATCTCACCGTGAAAACTTGGGTGAAGTGAGCGTGGAGTGAGCTGTCATTAACACTATTGACACTGCTCACTTCAAGCTCACTTCACTTATGATTTGACGGTGAGATTTTTACAGAATAGACCGGCTGATGCCTTTTTAGAGGTTTTTCCGACGAAGATTAAAAGCTCAAGCGACATAATGACTCAACATTAATTACATTTTTGTTTCTATTAAGTTCATATTGCTAATCCATTGCTCCATATGTTCGAAAAATTTGTCTCCTCAACAACGTAAATAACGCAATGAATGTTGTTGAACTGTCAAAATGAAGCCCATTGTTACTGATAGTGTATTACGCAGTTACCCTGCAGCATCATCATCATCTGCCTAGCCTTTTCCCAACTATGTTGGGGTCGGCTTCCAGTCTAACCGGATGCAGCTGAATACCAGTATTTTACATGGAGCGACTGCCTATCTGACCTCCACAACCCAGTTACTGGGTAATACGATACCCCTTGGTAAGACTGGTTGTCAGACTTTCGGGCTACTGACGACCCGTAACGACTGTCAAAGATCCACGAATGACAGCCGGGACCAACGTCTTAACGTGCTTTCTGAGACACGGAGGGGTCTTGGTATGTGAAAATGGTCACCCATCCACGGACCAACCGCGGCAAGCGTAGCTTAACCTGATCGATCGACCCGTGCGGCTGTTATTACTTAGCCACAAGCCCCTCAATTACCCTGCAGCATCATAATCTATAATAATGTCCCACTGCTAGGAGACAGCCCTCCTCTCGGTGACAGAGAGTGGGCTGTAATCTACTACTCGGGCCCTTGCGAGTTGGTGGGTGACACATGTCTTCGAATTTTTGCTTCTAGGATATGCTGGTTTCCTCACGATGTTTTCCTTCACCGTTTTGAGCTACCTTTTTTTGCTACCTATATAATTGTCAAAATTATTTATCGTAAACATTGGGATTTTTTTACAGTTTCGGGTAGCTTGATGTGCTGGTCTGTACATACTATTATTTATTATTTTAAGTCTGTTAGCTTGTATGTATTATGTAAATATTATCTTGTTTGAAGATAAAAATTAAACTGTGCAAAAAAACATTATCTTCTGTTGTAGCGCTACCTGCTGGTAAAACATGACGTTTGTTATGTTTTTTTTTTCACACCGAATTCGTTTTTTGGCATGACAAGATGTCATATTTGATGAATAAGATTGTATTTCTTTCTGACTTAGTTGCTTTATAATGGTTGACCATCCGTGCGATTCTGTAACCACCGTGAAAACTTGGGTGAAGTGGGCGTGGAGTGAACTGTCATTAGGGATTAACACTATTGACACTGCTCACTTCAAGCTCACTTCACTTATGATTTCACGGTGAGATTTTTACAGAATCGACCGGCTGGTTTCATCTGATAATATATTTTGAAGATTCCTGAATTTACTATCAAATAGCCGTTATAATACATCCACGCACTGTTTCCAGTCATGTGCAATGTTTTAAGTCTTGCTGTCGAGTTCCGCATCATAAGCCTAGCAAAGTATATATGGTGTAAGGGTTTCTCCAAACCTGGTATGTATTTTTCTTCTTCTACTTTCGGTTATTCTTCTCTCTCAGCGAATCTTTCTCCTTTTCTCTGGTCTGACACGTAATTTTATTTGCCGTAAGTGTAGAGCCAGTGAAAAAAGGCGCTTAGCTTTTTTCCCGGATACCGGATCGTCCACTGCTTTGCAAGTCACAAGTTATTGCATACTCCAACCTAGCTGCAGAGTAATCCTGCATTTTGAGCCCCGCGTGGCGTTGGCTGCTGAACTTCGTGACCACCTTCGTCTGTGTCCAGGAAACATTGATCAAATACCTTTTTTTCTTTTCAACAACTTAGCTAATATACTTTATAATAAATTATATCTAAAATCTGTTCTATCGAGCCTAAATCCCGATGGCAATCAGGTAAAAAAATCCGATATTCTTTTTAAAATTTGATTCTAAACAAAACTTCCAGAAATTGTTCACTTCTAATATTTCTTCTTTTCCTAATATTTATTTAAAATAACCAATAGCTATTGTCAAGCAACGTACCACCTATTTTATATATCTAGGTTTTTTTGAATTTAATATCACAAAATTATACGAATTATATTGAATGTGGTGATTCCTTTTATTTACGCTACCCTATGTATAACTTGTAAGCGAAAACTTTTCTCGTTTTGGTACTAGCTATATTTATATGAGACTTGGAAAAGTAGGTAAACCAGTAAGAGGGTAGTTTCGGGACTGACTACCCAGGGTGCAGTGTACGAACTAAACTACATTTACTCATGAAGATTATTTTTATAGACAATAAACGACTTCGTTTACCAATAGATCACAGACCGCGCTTATCACTTACAGTGAAATTATGTACCTTTAGTCATTACACGCCACGTCACTACATCGATATCAAGACCTACCCTCATATCATCACACAATTCCAACGAAATTCCTACCCATAACACTCGTGGACCTGCCTACCCCAAAACGTAACACATACACGAGCGATCTGATGCTGTACATAAGCCTCAAGTTTCTAATTGATTTGGATAAGCCATTAAGCCTCGTTGATGGATGCGTCGGCTGTTTACAGAACTACCATAAGCCCGCCATGTTTGATCACCTCTATTCGCCTTTAGTAACACATTATTGAATCTAAACACCTAATTTAAATCTGTGTGTGGAATTGAGTTACTGTTGGCTGTGCGTACTGTAGTTTGATTTAGGAGGATTATATAATAGAATGGTATTGCAGTTTATTATAAGTTTTGTTTGAGTGATTTTAATGTGTTCAAAGATACATATTATAAAACTGTCAAACCGCCATGTTTATTTCTCGGATAAAAGCTACCTGAATATCAAAAAGTCAGTCCTTAGTCCTATGACTTATCCAGTCTTATACGAGTTAAGGCTGATTTTTCAATAGTCAGATAACTTATATCTGAAGAAATATGACAGTTTGACATAATATCTATAAAAAAAGCTGTCAATTCGCAACATTTGTTGCTCAGGTAAAAATTATACAACTATTGAGAAATCAGTGCTTAAAGAAATAACGCTTTCCATAGAAGGGCAACTGGAGACGCATCATGCGCCCTGAAAAAAGTAGAAAGTAAGAAAGAAAAATTATTTAATCATCACAAATGAGACGCACAATGACTTGACTGCAACAAAAATGAGCACTTTAAAGCTTGATATTTCACAAACGGATCCCTGAATCAAAAAATTGTTTCACAAAACCGCAATGTTTTTGAAAGACCTATCCAACTATACCCCACACCACGGGGTAGAAAAGAAAAAAAAAACATCCCCACTTTACGAGTACCGGAGGTACCTTAAAAAAAATTGTTTTCATGAATTTATTTTATCACTTAGTCGGCGTGATTAATATGTATATATATGCCAAATTATAGCTTCCTAGTACTAAGAGTCTCTGAGCTAAGCTGCGGACGGACGGACGGACAGACGGACATGGTGAAACTAAGGGTTCCTTGTTGACTACGGAACTCTAAAAACACCCATTTCGATATGACCGGCCATGTAAAGTCGGGCACAGGGCGGCACGGAGGGGCTTACGTCCGTCGATGCACGTTTATAGCTGATAGCTTGATGATTGATGACCGTCAGAAGCACTTATCGCCTATGACCGTCAATTATTATGAGTCTCCGGAGCGTTGATCTAGTCTCCAGGTTTGCACAAAACTGAATAAACTGTCCTCCTTTTTGCGTCTCACACTCGAGATAGCTTTCATTTTACCCGATTTCTGAGTTAGGAATTTGAAGTTAAGTCCTTTTCAAACTCTACTTAAGCATTACCTACTTTTCAAAAACAATAAAACCCGCGAAATTTATCTAATCTTAGACCAGCCGTGCGATTCCGTAACCATCTCACCGTGAAAGCTTGGGTGAAGTGAGCGTGGAGTGAGCTGTCATTCGCTAGAGATTAACACCATTAAGTGCTCACTTCACTTATGATATCACGGTGAGATTTTTACAGAATCGACCGGCAGTTCTGCAGTACATCCAATTCGTATCCGATAAATGTCGGTCCGAAGTTGCCATAGTACTATTTGTATAAAGGATTACGCACTAGTTCCGAACTCTGTTCGTCCGAATCAAGAACATTAGCAATTCGTATTGAACCTAGATCTTGATGGATCCGGATTCGGATTGGATGCAATGCAGAGCGTTTTTGTAAAGAAATTTGAAATTTCGTGAGCTTTCATCTTAAGTAATGTTAAAGTAGGGTTTGACATTTTCCCAACATCAAATTCTCAAATCAGAAATCGGGTGTAAATCTGATTTTAATCATCATCATTATTTATTTATTTATTATTTCAGCCGAAAAATGTCCTCTGTTGGACATAGGCCACTCTGAAGTACCACCTCTTCGAGTGGTTCTGAGCATCGAGCAGATTCCTGCGGCCTTCACCCTGCGGTCTTCGGTCCACCTTGTCACGGTCGTGTATGCGGTCGCCACTCCAGATGTAATTCCCGACACCTAAATTATACAACCTGTAACTTTAAATGCGCAAAACCTGAAAATAGTTTGATCAGAATAACGAGCAGAATTAATTGAACCACTTTTTAATATAGGTCACATTTTTCAAAAAATCTTCATTAAAATCGTTGCCATGACTATTTATTAATAGGTCAAGCAAGCCAATGTCAGCGCAGCGCAGCGGCCCGGTGACGACTCCTCCGCGTCATCGCAAACACAAGAAACGATCAGAATGGCCAGTAAAACTAAAACAGCACATAAAACCTTTACAATTTTTTAATGACTTATTTTTTCTCTGAAATAGGTCAATTGAATTAAAAATCAGTTGGGGTGTCTGAGGTTTTGCGCATTTAACGTTACACGTTGTATGTAGGTCTAAATCAATCAAAACAAAAAGAAACTGTAAATTAGACTTGTTTTGATAAATCAGTTATCAATATTTTGTATTTGATTCCTAGATAAGCGAAGACTAATTTGTAGATCATCAAAAGATAAAACACATAAAACGACATTCTTCAAGCTTTTATAGGAGCTACGTTACATCCTGTTGACATTGTTTATTAAGCTCGTTCCTAGGTTTACCTACCGTAGAAGCATATAATATTCTACATGGCCCCTTGAGATCCCAATACAAGAACTTCCTACATTCGGGTACTTACAAAACAGCACTGTTAAGGAAAAGTATTATGACAGTGGTACCTGTCATTTATAATAGAATACCTCATGGTTTTATGGATTGTTCTGTAAACATTTTTAAACCTAAGGTAACTACTGCACTACTTTTACGAGTAGGCAAATGTTATTACTCAGTGAAAGACTTTCTAAATGATATGAGTTTATCCAGATTATGATTGTTTTAATTAATTGCAGATCATGTAAGACGTATGTACCTGAATTATTATGAATTGACTTCACTTCAATTTCTGTTTTGTTTTGTTGACATTCTTTTGTCTCTAAGAATGATATTAATATTTTAATTTATGTAATAATTTGCAAGCCGTAAGGTAGACTGTAGCCGATCTCATTAATTTATGTACAGACGCCAGCACATCATGCTACTACAATCTGTCAAGTTTCTTTAATAGATTTACAACTTTATCGCCAAAGTATAAGGTTCAAAGTTGATTGGGAAAATTTGACAGTTTCGGGTAGCTTGATGTGCTGGCGTCTGTACGAAATCTTATACCCGTATCTACATTCATAGCAAATAAAGTTCTGATTCTGATTCATAAGCATAATCAGCTACGAGTATAATGTTCCCACTCCCGGACACAGACCCTTCTCTCTTCGAGGGGGAGTGTGCTGCAATCTACCACGCGGGCCCAGTGCTGGTTGGTAGATGTCACATGTCTTCGAATTTTTGGTTCTAGGAAATGCCGGTTTCCACACGATAAATCAAAATCAAAATAAAAAGTCATCTATTCAAACTAGGCTGAGAATCAGCACTTTTCGAACGTCAATATTGCAAAAGACAGTCCCTCAAAACGCCCGGCCTTCACCACTTCCTAGTGCTTTCGCTGGGAAGAAGAAGTGGCGCAACAAACTCCCCAGCAGCACAGCTGTCTTTTCAGTTAGAAAATACTTGACTGAATACAATACAAGGTATGCAAACCAATACTTAAAAAAAAGATATGATAAAAAAATCCAAGTAACACTATTTAAAAAAGATTCTTTTACTATTTACCTAGTTATACTACAGGGTTGAATGGTTTATTCCAAAAAATAAGAACGAGAAAAAATGGACAACGCTGGTAGTTAATCCTATTATCGCCATTTTCAGCTTGGGGAGAGGGACACTTCTCTGGGAATCCATTAGCTCAATGCTCAAAATTTTCCGGAAAATTCGTGCAACTGACGAAAATTCCGAATAATCAGTATATCATAACCAGCAAGCTTTGTGCGAAACAAGCATAACATAGCATCACACCTGTTAACCCCGAAGGAGTTAGGCAGATGTGGACATATAGTACATCCACATTTATTTATTTATTTAAACTTTTCGCACAAAAGATACAAAGGCGGTCTTAATGCCTTAGGCATTCTCTACCAGTCAACCAAGGGTGGTGAAGAGATTAGATGGCAGGTGCTTTGGTTGAGAGGACAATGATAAAATTTAAAAAATAATAATAATTTCGGTTATCCTTGTAATAGGGGACGAGCCTGTTACCATCTCAATTCCAGACTCCAGGCTGTTACCGCGGAATTACGGATAGAAAAATGCAATATTTATTATTTATTAAAACTTTATGCACAAGTATAAAAATTCTGTACAAAGGCGGACTTAATGCCTGAGGCATTTTCTACCAGTCAACCTTAGGGTGACGCAGAGACAAAATTTAGGTGCAACATACGGGATAGATAGCTAGGGAATGACTATAAAATACAAGAATGAATAATAATACATAGATAGATACATGTACATATATATACATACACATAAAAAAGTGAACTTTCAGGAAAAAAAATAAAACAATACTGGTAAAACAGGGTGAATAGGAAATGCAGGGGTGAATCGGGATGAAACTTAAATGGATTTTAATGTTGTTTGTTGCCAACAAGGACACTTAAGCGTTAATTATAATATAGTAAACACATTAGATACCTTTTGGCAAAAAACGATATTATTTCAATGTTAAAATCCATTTTAAAGTTTCGTATCACTTTGCCTAACATGAGAATCGATCCCAGCTTATCTTTATGCTCAACAGTAGCGCTTGCGACCACGAAATCAATGAGGCAGACTATGCTCTAAGTCTACATTTTCTAGAAAATTCGTACAACTGACGAAAACTCCAAATAAACAGTGTTTCATAACTAACCAGCTTTGTTCAAAACAAGCATCTATTGGCATAAATCCAGTCGATTAAGCAATAATTCGTATACACTGGCCATTCGTACCACACTTAGCGTTAGATTTACTGTACTCGGACGGACAATCAACCAACCACTGGCATTATATCTAGTGCGCCCCAATATTTATCAACATGTTGGTGAAACCATGCCGGTCGAACCCTGCGTTTTCGCTGCAAATAACAGATAAGCACGTCCCAATGCCGCAACGGTCCGTGCCTCACGAAATAAATGCGTGATTTATGATTTTAGACGTGGAGTACGGAGGTATTGGAGTGATTATCGAGAAATATAAGACTGGATGACGTTGCGTGTGCCCTTCCAAATCAATAACAATAACTATTCGGTTTCAAACCTAGGTTTTCCCGGATAGCTTCTGGTACAGGGTAATACCAGTTCAACATGCTTGCAGGTTTTGACCATATTGCATGTGTAAATCTGTTGTGTAATTAGTCTTAAACATACTTAGTTGTAAAAAATTACAATTGAGTACAGATAGCCGTGCACAACTGAATAATTTCCGAATTACAGCCACTTCCCTTTGACTTGATGAATTACAATAATAATAATATTCTTTATTGGTCTCTCAAAATCACAAACACATTACAAAGTCAAGGTAACACTTAATAGAGACTGGTGTATGGTTAATTAATTATGTGAATGAGCACTCCATTTCCACACGCCTCCATGTTTTTGTGTACAAAACCCACGCGTCCGAACAAGCCTGAATACTCCCTTGATTGGGGAATTCGTATCCGGGTATAAGAGTCGTAAGATTAAATTGCTTCGAGATGCTATTGGTCGCCAAATCGAGCACTAAATTCTTTTTTTAGTCTCACAAGATGAGGGTCGAGGCGTTAAAATTCTTTATATTAACGGTCTCGTGAACTAATTCAAGTTTTCGATAATGCTATTGCGAATTTCGAAGCATGCATGGATGCTGGTACTTTGTTCATTAAATTTTGCGCTATAAAGTTTAAAGACGCAGATAGCATTTAACAGAAGTGAACATCGTGTTAGTTGTATTGTGAATAGAACAGATCGTCGTAAATATGGCACTACAGCGAATTCCCTGATATCTTCTGTCATCAGATGATAGATGCCACGCAGCCATCGATGCGAAGCTCTGCTAGAGAAAAAGCAAGGAACATATTTACTAGTGAAATTAAAGAACCGGAGTAACCGACATAGCTTGCAGAGTAAGCAAACTGAAGTGGCAGTGGGCTACTCATGTCTATCGAAGGGTCGATGGCCGGTGGAGCAGACGAGTCCTGGAGTGGAGACCGCGTATCGGCAAGCATAGTGTGGGACGCCCCCCAGCTAGATGGACGGACGACCTAAAGAAGGTGGCTGGGGTAGACTGGATGCGGAAGGCGGAGGACAGGGTGTTGTGGCGTAGTCTGGGAGAGGCCTATGTCCAGCAGTGGACTGCGATAGGCTGAGTTGATTGATTGATTGAAATTAATCAGCCAGCGTCACTTTTATCCGACCAAAAACCTCCTCCTTTTTGACGTTCAAAAGTGCTTTTTATGTGCCTATTTGAAATAAATGCTTTGACTTTGACCTTTTCGGTGATCCCTATACTTCGTAACTAAACTAGATGGCGCCACTTTCTACGCCGCCGCCGTCAAGTTTATTTATTGTTCATAAACTGTTTCTTACATATACCTCGTAAATGGAACGTTTTATTGAATAGCCACGCGAAGAATATAAATTAACATTCAATGAAATAACGTTTAGTTTGACTTGAGATGAATAAAATTAATAATTTTCATTACTATTTAAAATTTAATTTTATTTGCAAGTATGTATAATTACACGGTATCGGTTTTCACATAATCTTCTTGACATAAAGTTCTATAAATATTATCATCAAGTCAATGACTGTTGGTTATACATGATTCAGTTATTTATCATAACGCGTGTATGATGTCAGGATAATTATCTAAAATTGCCAGATATAATAGTAATAATAATATAATAATCAACCTGTATAGTCCCACTGCAGGCCAAAAATGGAAAGGGGAGTCTTTCATTTTCCCACTCAACTCGATCCCCAGCCGATATGGACCAATCCCTCATATAGGCGTCAAGTTCGTCCCGCTACCTAAGCCTGGGTTTTCCACAATGCCGTTGAACGTTTTCAGGCACCCATTCTATGGTGCTCTTAGCCCACAATGCATCCAACATTCGGCAAACGTGTCCAACCCAGCCCCATTTATGTTTCGCTGCTTTTTAAGATCTGTGGTTGGTGTCTTAGAGCGCAGTATTGTGTTCCGCATCCGCGCGGTAAGTTGCACTCCAAAGATATTACGCTCCATCGCTCGCTGGCCAACCTCGAGCTATCTTTTTATAAACATATCCTTTCAGCTTCTCGTAGTCAACTAGTCTAGGAAGTCCTCACGCCTTTGGTGCTACTTTCCAACATGCTTATATTGGGAACAAATAATGCCCCAGAGCTTATTTGCCTCGTGAGGAATCTGGTCAATCCCAAGGACTTATAGTCTGCTTATGTTTGTAGGTTCTGGATGTTACGATACCTCACGTAGTTCGATTTATTAAATTAAACTACCACATTTTCAAGTACACTACCCTCTATTCTTTCATTTATGTAGAAATGATCCGAAAGAAAATTGTTTGGTTCTCTAAATCCCAGATAGATGTTTGAATCATCATTTTAGCATGAAAATTCTTGGAATCCACATCCTAAGACATCCTTGGAACTTAGTGGCTCATTACGCAACTAGAAGCACTGCAAATTATACTTGTTTTACTGGAATGTAGAAATGTAAGCATTAATTCTGAGATAACTGCATTAATATCGCATTTAGAACTTATGCGCCATATGTGGATAGTATTCAAAGACTTGTCACCGACCTATGTTTACGTAATCTAGTCACTAGAATAGTTGTAATTGGGAGTTGTAACAAGTTTTGATTTGAACTATTCTAATCAATTGTCTTCGTTTGATTTTCAGATAACATACATAAAAATCAATTTTACTGCACCTAGAAAGTGCTCAAAGAGCAGTTCTAAACGTTGCTACTTTTCGTCCATTCAGATTTCCTACACACCAGCTTTACACGGCTTGTGAGGTGCTAACAATACGTCAATTATTTGTTTTGAATGTAGTTTTACTCCAACACACTGAGCTTGATTTTAAGTCAGTACCTTCAGATAGGAGAACAAAAGATTTGGTTTGTGCTAACTCTCAGACTAAACACGCTTTCGCTAATCGATTTTACTTCTTTTTAGGACCCTACTTGTATAATCAGCTCAAAAGAGTGCTAAAGATTTATAGTTTAACATATAATAGGTATAATTTACTAGTACAGGAATATTTGGGAAAACTCAATTACTCAGACACGGAAAAACTGCTGGAAATTATAAAATAAGCTTAATATTAGTCTTTACCTTATCTACTTTCATATTATTCGTTAATTTATTTAAACATATTATATCTTACAAAATTTTTAGTTTTAGAATGATTACTATTTTAGTCATTGTAAATATTATTATACTTATTCTTTTTAATTTAGCTTAAAATAAATTTATTGTTGTCTTGTTTTTAAATGTTTCTTGTAAAGTGATGGCCTGAAACACAGGTTTTCATAAACCTAGATCAGGCAGGTCGCTACATTACAGTTAGAATTAAATTTAACCTCGCATGTAATTAATGTAAATCTTTATCTTTTACTTAATTCTTGAATAAATTTTATTTTATTTATTTATTTATTATTATAAACTCACGCCTTATTCCTTCCTTCTTTCTTCCTTCCGTCTTTGCAGGTTTGAATTGACCTGTTCCAAGAGACCTCATTTTACGGAGCTCAACCTCCCTCCACACGACGTAGACCACGACGCAGACTGCAGATCTGCAGGACATTTTACGTAGGCCATACACAAAATACTCAAAACCTCTATAAATGTTAAGTAAGAGAGTGCAATTAATGTTTTCGCTGCTAAGGTGAACCCAGAGGTGATTATATCGGGTTGGGACTTAAATACCAAACAATTAATAGGTATTGGAGAAATGCCATTGATGTTTGGAGTCCACTTTGAGCAATCCCTTGAGGGATTTTTTCTATGTAGGTATTCTAAGAGATAAGATATAATAAAATTGGCAACAGAGTTTTCTGTCCGATCTTAGATCTAAATTAAAACCAAATGATAGTAATAATAAATAATTTTTCAATTGCAGCCCTGTTTTCTGAGCCTGTGTTACTGGAGTGAGTGTTTTCACCCGCTTGTAAAACATTAATAAAAAAAAAAATATATATATAGTTTAATGGCATGCTCTTGTGTAGTATGTTGTGTGTTTGTGTTGTTTTGTGTGTGTATGTGTGAGTGTGTTGTATTTTGTGTGTGGGTGATTGTGCTTGTACTTTGAGTATAACACTTATATTATAAAGGCGTGTGAGTGTGTGTGTTTGTATGTTTGTTACTTCTTCATGCTCATACGGCTAGACCAATTATGATGAAATTTGGCACACAGATGGTTTATAACCAGGATTAACACATAGAATACTTTTTATCCCGATATTCCAACGAGATCGAGACTTACGCGGGTGAAACCGCGGGGCGCTGCTAGTAAAAAATAAATGACTAATTTGGACGTTATCACATTGCAGAATTTTTTTTTCTACTCTATTCAGAACTTTTATTTTTAACACAAAATGCTACGATAGCATAAAGCATACCATAGCATAATTTTGTTAACATGCGGATAATGTAGTGGGCTGCAATATTGTTAATACTACTTATGTGTCTAATTGTTATTTGTAAACATTTTATACTGTAGCTGTTTATTGTCCCATAATAAAATAAAATAAAATAATTAGCCAACAACGCTCCCATTTCTGGGACAAAGGCTTCCTCTCTGTGAGAAGGAAGCCGTAATCTACCACGCGGGCCCAGTCCGGGTTGCATGATACGATATTATAAAGTAAATTGTATTATTTTTCTTATGGCTTTAAGTACTAACTTTTCTTTATAATGATGTTTACCATAGTCTAAGCTTATTATTTATAAACTTGTTTTGATTTTAAATGTATTCATTAGACTACATCTCCGGAACGTCTGGATTTAAATAATGCACGTTATTCTCGCGTTTGATGAGATAAATAAATGTAAAATAATAAGATATACTTATAGGGCTTGCTAATTCAAGGCATGATATTTCTAAGTTATTGCTATAAAAGCCCTGTGTTCGATGGGATTTCCTATTGATAACTGCTCAAGAGCCTAAATATGAGGATGAGTTTCCAAAACAACTACAACTAACTTTTACTTATAAACAGACTTCTAAATACCAACCGCCACATTTATAATTACATAAATGACGAGCTTCGATACAAACTTTTATACCATTAGAGTAATTTTCAAAAGCCTTCCATGCCGCTTACTGTTGTTATATAAAGAACATCTTGTGCGAAAATATGTAAATTAATTGTAGTTATTTTAACCCATTAGAAGATAACTATAAATAAGAAAATCATGTATAAGGCATATTTACATAACGGATTAAACTCGATTTGACTTGTAGACAAGCCAAATCGAGTAATCATTGTAAACATTTCCAGAAAGGCGTAATACTGAATACGTAACAAGAATTCTGTAATCAAAACATAGGTAAAATCAATTCAAATTGAACTAATTATATCCATACACGAAAGTTGGTAGTTTGAAACTTAATAGTTCCCTAGTCATTTGTTTGTAAACAGTATTGATATTAAGAAACACGTGTAAGACTTGGGTCACAAAGCATTGGTTTTAACTGGCGCGTTTCAAGTTTGTGGTCATGGGTACAATTTTCATAGTTTTCAAAGCATGATTGGAGGAAGATAAAATTCGGGCTCAGTAAGAAGCAAAGGAAAGGAGAGGCAGCCCAATATAGAATGGACCTTCCAAAAAGTAAGTTTTCTCTCCTCAAAAGTAAGTTTTCTCAAAAGGCAAGTTTTCTCGAATCATAGTTAAGAGTACTCTCTATCAAGAAATCTTGAAAAAAAAAAACAATAAATCAGATAGACACATCGACACACCTCTTTTTTCCGTCAGTGGTTAAAAAATAAGGAATATGTGGTACCTGCCCGTAGCTGCAGCACCAATGGGTATGTTTTCATACAGGAAAGGAACAAGCAATGATCACTATGATTTGCATATATTGATGGATTCAATCAAACGATTAAGTAACGGTATGCCTCAACTATACCTATCTTCCTTCACTGTGAGTCAGAGGTGTATTAGAATTAAACATGACTTTTGACATTATTTACATTGGAATTATGTAGACTTGCTTTTGACCAGAAATCTAAGAATTTTACGCTAGTCAAAAGTCAATCAGTAATATAAGGTCATGTGGAAGACTCTGGGGCATTCTGGTAGGAAGTTCAAGGCTCAGCTCCATACATTCTACCGATGACTATTATTTTAGCTTTGACGTCACATCTCACCGCCATTTTGAGGTCGTTCATGACGTTTTTAAGATCGTGACGAATATTAACATAGGCTTGCCGGATCCATGTTGACATTGGGATAATTTGAAGAATGACTTATTGTTATGTTTATCGAAATTGGTTTTACGTGAATCATTTTAAAATATGTAAGAAATGATAACATTGTGTTGATGAGAGTCATCTTGTAATCAGAAATATGAATATGTTAATTTTATCTTCGGATTTTGTGGTAATCGATGATTTTTCTCCTAATTTTTGACGACTTTGTTTATCTTTTGATTGAACTGGTGAGTCGTTTTCTATGCACCAAGTCGGCACCAAGCTTTGGATTCCCCGCATTCGCGGCATGAAGTTTTTTTTTTTTTTTTTGTAAAGTTGAAGCAGAAAGAAGTATTTTGTGTGTTGCAAAATCAGCCTATAATTATAATGATTATTTATTAATTATAAACTCTGCGAGAGGAAGTGGCCTGTAACCCACCACGCTGATCCAGTGCGGGTTGGTAGATATCATATGTCTTCGAATTTTTGGTTTTATGACATGCCTTCCTCACGATGTTTTTCTTCGCTGTTTTGAGAGTGGTGGTAATGAAATAATTTACACAAAGTAATTTGCCTGTCAGGGTTCGAACCTACGATACCTTTCCACTAGACCACCACTGTTCTCTATGTTGTGTGTGCGATTTGTTATTTTGAACCAGACAATCATTCAGGCGATGGTTCAATGTACTGTAAATTACGTAAATGTCTGTCACCTCCAATTTTTTATTACGTTTATTTTAAAAGGCTCTTTATCCATATCGTTATCAACATCTACCAGAAGACGAAGACAGGGAGGAAAAACATCAAATTCTGCATTTAAAAAAATCTCTCTTACTCAAAATGGTCCACGTTAAATGCTTTGCGTTTCCTTCTAAAGTTTCGTATTTGGAGATGGAGTGAATTTGTCGGTTACACAGCCATCAATCAATCTTGTCAGTCGCACTTCTTAAGCGGCAGAATTACTTTTAGGTATATCTGGAGATCCCTCCTAAAGATACACACTGAAATATTACTTTAGCAAGTTTCGTCACTTGGCGTTTATTTAAAGACATTTTGGTAAAATTCTGCCAACTTGATTTCTTTTTTCGTATTACTTACCAAGTGACGTATGCTTGTTCGAACGCGAGTCATCAGTGGTGAATGGATCTTTGTTTGACTTGATAACGATCTCGCTTCTTATTCGAAGTTCAAATTCATTCTTAAGTTTTTTTTTTTTATTCTTCATATTTCCGAATGATACCGTTCATATCAGAGAGGTCACATCTTAATGATTTTTTTGTCTTTAATGCTTTACCTATTTAATTAAGCTTTGATAGCTTTTTATTACTGTTAGAAATTGTTTAAATGGGGTTATCGCTCAGTAATCTCCGCAATCAATCTATCATATTGCTGTCAGGGTGGACAGGAATCTTCATCAAACAGTACATCGACACCACTCAAACTCTTCTTTTGTTGTATTTTGTAGGTTAAGATCAGTTGGCTGCGGTAACTGTGTATTGACATTATGATGTCTATTGGAAATTCCAATTTTATTTGATTAAATCACGATAAAGAGGGACTTCACTTTTAAAGTTCATAGATCTAAGTTATTTTTTTACATGGGCAACCGTCTTCACGCGGTGGATGCTTGAGGATGGACGGCGCCGCTGAGACTAGGAAAAGGTGGCGAGACAACCTAGACGCGTAACGCAAGGGTTAGGTGGAGGTGGTTTTAAAAAAGGTTGTCTGGAAAGATTGGTGGGAGGCCTTTGTTCAGCAGTGGGACAAACATTAAAAAAACACACAGAATTGTGTGGAAAAGGGAGAGGAAGGCATTTTCCCTTCAGTGCGATAATACTCGTACAGGCTAGTTACATAGATAATACCAGCCTGTAATTGACCTACTACTTTTCAAAGGCCTCTTCAAGTACAGAAAAGAAATGAGCATTGAAAATTATTCTCATTTTGAGCACATTGATGTTCTCAGCCTTGTACATACATTTATATGCACTTAGGTCGATAATACCGCACGATGTTCTAACTAAAAGACTTACTGAAATTGGGACAATGCAATAATAAGTACGTGATTAGTTTATAGAAACGACTCATTCACAGAATATTCGTCCAGCCCTAATAAAATTTTAATTCAGACATAACACACGTTACCTCCTTCCATATAGTGACAGCGTACAGACGAGATCCTAATAATTAATGTCTAGTAAGCACAACTAGAGAAACTATCTCGGGGCGAGAAAGCCAGAGGCATCTGACATATCCAATTAACACGGCATCCGGTTCCGGCGGGATCACGCGTGCCAAGTGTGAGCGTGTACTATTATGTTGGCACTTCCTTTGGTTTTGATTTCTTCAATGGATCCGCTGGTTAGGATGTCATGTGGTGTCTTCTTGAACTATTAATCATAATACGCCTTAGGTTAATCTAATATTTATGCATGAGAAAATTGTCACTCTCTGTCACTGGATGGTTGCTGAGAACAAGGTAAGCTAACGCAAGCGAAGTGTCACTCCTACTTTCGACTTGAGATAGTAACAAAGCATGAGGATTCTGTCCTTCCTTACGTTTACCGATTCACGTCTCCACTCAAGAACACGTCTACTCCAAAGTTCATCGGCGGCTAATCGGGCCCGCACATGTAGGACGCTCTCAGGCTAGTTTGAGCAACGATCTTCGCAGGATAGCTGGTAGCAGCTGGATGAGAGTTGCCGAAAATCGAGTTGAGAGGCCTATGACCAGCTGTGGGCTGCTATAAGCTGATGATGTTGATGATGTTTCTGTAGGCTTAGAACAGCAACTGTACCAGTTTTAATAGGGTTATAATAAATAAAGTGCCAACCCTTAAGACAAAAACACCAGGAAGTCTTTAAATTAGAACACCACTTAACTTGATTAGGTAAGTACTTTTTATACTACTGCTAACAAAGAGTTGAAAAGTAATATAATGTTTCGCTGTAATTTATTATAACTAACCGTAAGTTAAGATATTAATCTGTAAATTATGATTGTTGTTTATTTTACTAAGCTTACATTAATAAAACCATACATTTTAATCAAACTAATATTATAAAGTTGAAAGTTTGTGAGTGTGCGTGTTTGTATGTTTGTTACTTCTTCACGCTCAAACGGCTGAACGGATTTGGATGAAATTTGGTACACAGATAGTTTATAACCGGGATTAACACATAGAATACTTTTTATCCCGATATTTCTACGGGATCGACACTTAAGCGGGTGAAACCGCGGGGCGCAGCTAGTTTATAATAATCTATAATAAATTTATGATTACGATTGTAATCACTGTTAAGCTTGAATTCTTTATAACCCATTGGTGGACTAAGAAAGTTTTTTCTTATTTATGGGTTGTCTTGCATCTTGTCATATTAGGTACTCGTACACATACATTTGTATTCTATTATAAGATATATGCTGTATACCGGTTGGGGTTAAATGTTAATAGCTTAGATGAGTAATAAGATATTTCACGCTACTTTTTACAATTTAGTTGTTTGGAATTCTTGGGTAGGTAGTTAATAAAAATTTTGATAAATTGTATGTGTGTCACAGATTTTTGAAGCTTCTTTAAGCGCACTTTGCGCTCTGAACATTAAACGTAATTTAACCGTCACGCTCGGGTCGAAAAACGGTGAAGGAAACTGGCCATGTTCTAAAACCAAAAACTGGAAGATATGTGACGTCCCGCACTGGTCACGCGTGGTGGATTACGGCCCGCTCCCTCTTACAGAGAGCAGACCTGTGTCCCAGCACTGGGAATATTATACGCTAATTATGTTCGGGTTTGTGACGCTGAATCGCGCATATTCGGCTCCAGTCGATCGGTGACGCTGAATCGAATATACTCGTCTCCAGTCGATCGGGTACGCTGAATCGCCTATTCTCAGTGCTGAACCGCGTATAATCGGCTCCAGTCGGTCATTATCATTTGCCATGTTAGAATGCATACAAACGAGTGGCGCGCGTGAACGGCAACTGCAGCTGTCGATATCCTGCCGCTTGTATACCTACCTGAGCACCGTATTCACGAGCAGCGCACACGGGGGCGAAGGCAGCCGCTGACGTATCGATGGCTGCAGTTGCCTCTTCCTTTCCCGTGTGCCATTCGTTTGTATGCATACTAACATGGCAAATGGCATGGCGTGCCGTTGCGCGCTTCTGTGTATGAACACTAACATGGTAAATGACTTAGTGTAATTTCCCTGACCGTAAATAAATTAGGTGTAGAATATTTTTATTTTATTTTATTTTATTACTTAAGAAAACTTACAGCTAGGATACAGATAGTTGACAGTTACATTATAT
The DNA here is from genome assembly GCA_949629135.1 of Eremobia ochroleuca. Lineage (NCBI taxonomy): Eukaryota > Metazoa > Arthropoda > Insecta > Lepidoptera > Noctuidae > Eremobia > Eremobia ochroleuca. Next base: position 15,658,394 of record OX451386.1, on the reverse strand, counting down.
TACATTATGTAACATTTATGCGTGTCTCCTTTATAAGGATATTTCTCGCCGACTTATCGACACTTGAAGTGACCAGGCTGGGTCGTTCTTCTTTTTTTTTTGCCAATGAATTTGCATTTCCATTCAACATGCCAATTCTGCCAGTTTTCTGCCATGTTTCCCGATGACAGTGATGCAGACGAGTACTTCGACGTCTAAGCGTCCTGTTATTTTTGTATTTATGTATATATTTAGCATCATTTAATTAATTACCTAGTCTAAACAGTTAGTTGTGTTAAATATTGTAAAACTTATGTGAGTCAACCAATAATAATCATTTCAATATAATATTTATTTAGATTATAGAAGGCGATAGGTAATTTTATGAACATGAACCTAACAAATCTTAAAACAGGTACAAAATGCAAAACACTTATCTCTCTCATTTTCTTTTCATTGCAGGAAAAGCAGAGCTTCAGCCGGATTCAACGTTAAGCCAGCAGGATTGCCTGCGAAGAAACTTCTTACTTTATTCGAAACTTTAAAATAAAGAAAGTAGTAAAGTTATAGGAGTTCCTAAAAAGTCTACGTACTTGGCAGGTACTGCTATAACTAGAATAGTCATAATTATTTGTTTTTAAGAAAGATGCGCTAAGGTGGCCTGAGAAATTATTCTTTTAGAATGATTTTCGAAATTTACATGCCAGTGTCAGGCTTTATGTTGAATAAAAACTCATAGAGAGTTTCACGGACACGGAGGGGCCCGTAGCTAAATAATAACAGCCGCACAGGTCGATCGATCAGGTTAAGCTACGCTTGCCGCGGTTGGTCTGTGGATGGGTGACCATCTTTACATACCGAGACCCCTCCGTGCCTCGGAAAGCACGTTAAGCCGTTGGTCCGGCTGTCATTCGTGGATCTTTGACAGTCGTTACGGGTAGTCAGAAGCCCGAAAGTCTGACAACCAGTCTTACCAAGGGGTATCGTATTACCCAGTAACTGGGTTGTGGAGGTCAGATAGGCAGTCGCTCCATGTACAATACTGGTATTCAGCCGACCCCAACATAGTTGGGAAAAGGCTAGGCAGATGATGATGACAGTCCAGTGTCAGGCTGTACGTTGAATAAAACCTCATAGAGAGTTTCACGGACTGACCTGGCACTTTCAACGTAATAAAAAATAAAGAATCCAGTAGGTATATCGTTGAATGTTACCTAAAGCACCACAGCCAGCAGCTTCTAATTATTTGTATCTATGTTATTTATTTATTCATTTATTTATTTAATACTTCAAGCACAAAATGTACAGAGTCGGACTTAATGCCATAGGCATTTTCTACCAGTCAACCTTTGGGTGATGCAGAGACAAACAGTAGTTCATTCGATCTGACCTAATGAAGATAAATCGATTCATTCGAAATATCTAATATCTCAAAGGTAGTTTCCAAATAACAAAATAATAATAATAGGAAGTACTAACAAAGTCAGTACCTATTATCATATAATCGACGTCGAACGTCAAGGTATACAGAATTCTCGCAGTACATCCTAGATATCGGGGCTTGCGGGGGCAAGTAGGAACAATTAGTGAACAATTGTTTGGGACACCCGAGACTACCGCCTACGGCCGTCTAAGTCCGCAGACAGTGGACTAAGTCCTCCATGCTCGCTGTGGCGTATTCTATGAATAGTTCAGTTATACGGTGTCTGTTATACGGTGTCACAGAGTAGTTAGCATATAAAGTGACAATATACACACTACGTATCGTATCAAAATTTGATAGTGGGAAACAGAGGCTGCTGTTTGACTGTTGTCGTAGTCAATGCACAAACAACTGCAGTTTTCACAAAAACCGTGACATAAGGCTACCGAAGTATCGTCGGGAGTCAAGAGCCGACTCCCGGCCACTGTAGGCGCAGGCTTGCGGGCAGCGAGCAATGGGCAGTTCGCCGTCCGGTAAGGCGCGTTGTGTTCCACGCGCGCCTCAAACAGTTCGCAGCAATAACTGACGGGGTCCGCTGGGGTCGATGCTTGCCAGGGTCGCGGGTTGTTCGAAAGAGTTACGGTGGCCCTTGGCACAAGCAGCTGAAGGAACACGGGCGGGTTTTAGTCAGTAAAAGTCTGACACGCCCTCCCGCTCCGAACAGAGTGGGAGAAGTTATATGATAATTTCTCACCCAAAAAAAAAGGCTATCGAAGTATTAAACTGCTCACTCTCACCGTTGACTAAATTGAGTTACTACGCATGTTTATATTCACCCCATGCATAAAAAAAAAAGATTAAGCACTCCATTTACTACCCATTGCGTGGTAAGCATCAATTATTTACATTTACACTGCAATAAAGCCGGTAATGAGATGACGTGTCCGCCCTGGCAATGCATGCAGTCATCGAGTTTAGTGATGTGGATACGAGTATTAGTGGTTTGCGGTTATGCTGATTGTTGGTTCAACGATGGCCGGTGATTGATAGCCGATTTAGCCGCGCAATTTTTGTATTTATAACGGTTAGCTTGTAAGTAGTACTTACCTGGACTGGACGTATTAATAGCTAATCAAAATAAGTTAAATTAAAGGCAAATCTACCAAATAAATCTAAGTTAAGATTAATCACCGGGATTAACTTTATTCAGGCATTAGAAATACTGTGTATACCTGAAAGTGGAGCGGAAACAAAGAAATCGTTACCCAGAATTTGTAAGTTTTGGGTGAATATTGTGGAGGATTTTTTTTGTGCAGAATTTGATCTATACAAAAAAAATAAAAAAAATTCTATATAAAAAAAATTTGGCCCTCCCACAGTAAATCAATCAGCTGGTAGTCAGTTTTGTAAGGGAGGGCCAAATTTTTTTTTCATTTTTCTACCTATGTTCTTTGGGGAAAGTTGTTGAGTTTCATGAGCACATTCACCTCCTTCAGGGTTGATACCCCCCTTCCGTTACACGCTGTATATACTACTTCTATACATACTTACATGTACATATTTACTAGAAATAAATACAATTGAAGAGTATGTTTCTAATGTCAAAATGACAGCTTGTTATTAAATGCAAGTATATACGGTACTTATAATAAATAATGAAAAAAATAATTAAATGTTAGTCTGTTCGTTCCGGTTAATCTCCGAAACGGCTGGACCGATATATAGGGAAGGACTTTTTCTATAAACATACCATGTAGGCGTAGCCGCTGCCGGAAGCTAGTAAAGAATGAACTTGTGGTAGCATAAAAATGACGTAAAACTAAAACATGATTTTTTACATTTTTTTTAACATTTTTCCAATAAACTGATTTCGAGACTTGAGAGCAATTTTTTTTAATTTCCCAGATCAATGTTTAGTCAATAATATCGATTTTGAAATAGCCAATTTGTACTCCATTTGAATCTAACTTTAATTGATAATGCCATGCTTTCCTATACCTAATTTAGATGCGAGTATATTATGATAAAGACTTTGGGTTAATGCTGAGTACCTATGTGTTTAGTTGGTAAGGAACTCACTCACCTATCAGTAATGAGACACGATTACTTTTTCTATTCTTTCCGAACTTAATAATCTTGCCTAACAGACGAGGGGATTAAATTAAATTATAATAAATTAAATTGAGACTCGTAACTACACATACATACTTCTAGAATACAAACTTCGTGTTTCACCTTATTAATGATAATCACATTTTGATGACACAATAATATATAATTATGTATTTATTTAAAATGTTGAAAATATTTTCTGTTTTGCATTTTTACCGAATTGAACACGTGGTAGAATCACGATAGCCTGTTTTCTTGTTGGGTTGCTGCCGCTGACAAGTATGTCAAAATCACAGTGAATTTTATTCTTGTTGCTGTTGGATTGCTGTCACTGACAATTCTATCACAATCACAGTGGTCTTTATTCTGGTAGCAATAATGTTGCTGATGGGTTGCCGCCACTGACAAGTCTGTCAAAATCACAGTGAATTTTATTCTTGTTGCTGTTGGATTGCTGTCACTGACAATTCTATCACAATCACAGTGGTCTTTATTCTGGTAGCAATAATGTTGCTGATGGGTTGCCGCCACTGACAAGTCTGTCAAAATCACAGTGAATTTTATTCTTGTTGCTGTTGGGTTGCTGTCGCTGACAAATCTATCAAAATCAGAGTGGTCTTTATTCTGTTTGCAATAAGGTTGCTGATGGGTTGCTGCAGCTGACAAGTCTGTCTAAATCACAGTTAATTTTATTCTTGTTTCTGTTGGATTGCTGTCACTGCAAAATCAAATTGGTCTTTATTCTGGTTGCAATAAGGTTGCTGTTGGGTTGCTGCCACTGACAAGTATGTCAAAATCACAGTTAATTTTATTCTTGTTGCTGTTGGATTGTTGTTACTGACAAGTCTGTCAAAATCACAGTGGTCTTTATTCTGGTAGCAATAAGGTTGCTGATGGGTTGCTGCTGCTGACAAGTCTGTCAAAATCACAGTGAAAATTCTTCTTGTTTCTGCTGGGTTGCTGTCACTGACAAGTCTGTCAAAATCAGAGTGGTCTTTATTCTGTGTGCAATAAGGTTGCTGATGGGTTGCTACAGCTGACAAGTCTGTCTAAATCACAGTTAATTTTATTCTTGTTTCTGTTGCATTGCTGTCACTGGAAAATCAAAGTGGTCTTTATTCTGGTTGCAATAAGGTTGCTGTTGGGTTGCTGCCACTGCCAAGTTTGTCAAAATCACAGTGAATTTTATTCTTGTTGCTGCTGGGTTGCTGTCACTGACAAGTCTGTCAAAATCACAGTGGTCTTTATTCTCGTTATATTAAGGTAGCTGTTAGGTTGCCTATGTCAGAGGTAAAAAAACTGCGAAAAGGCTGTAACTAATAAAACTCTAAGTCTACCTACTACACTCATAAAGGGTCCCCAAACTTTTACGTGTTTGCTAAGCATTGATGCGCAAATTGGTCGTCTACGAAATGCAATTGAAGCGACTGAAAATATTACTACAATTAAAACTGATTGCTTCGGGAACCCTTTATACGAAGAGCAGATTAGCAGTTCTCATTGGAAGCTACATACAATATGCATAATGTCATGCAATGTCATGTTCTTTTCGAAAGGAAACCTGTTTTTCTTACATGTCGGCTATTCAAAGCCAACACGATACAAAAGGACGTATTTTTTTTTTCATGCGATAATACTGCTGCCGATCAATGCTGTAAATACATCGTGAAAGCTTAGGTTAAGTGAGCTGTCAATAATGTCAATCGCTAGCATCTGTAGAACTATTCTGTAAAAATCTCACCGTGAGAACTTAGGTGAGGTGAGCGGGAAGTGAGCTGTCATTTTCTAATGCTAGGGATTAACACTATTGACTGCTCATTTCAAGCTCACTTCAGCTATGATCACACGGTGAGATTTTTACAGAATCGACCGGTGGGTGGTATAACAGCTCACTTCACCTTAGTGGTGAAATTTTTTTGCAGACTAGACCAGCTGAACTACTTTATCTTACAACGGGAAATCTATCATCGAACAACAATACGCCATAGAAAAACTTGGTTTCCTTTTATAAAATACCAATTATTTCCACACTATTCTGTCTACCAACAAGCAGCGCCATAATCATCTATGCATAGCCTTGCAACTGCACAACACTACGCAATAGGGAAAGACATTTAATGTCAATTTAGATGCGTGGTTATTACACGAACGTCACTCGCGGATGCTGTTCATATCACTGCAAAGTGACATTACATTTTGATGACGATTGTAGTATCGTCTGTGGAGTACGATGTGTCATAGAACATTCCTGCTAATCCTTACTAATATTTTAACTGAATGTGCAAGTTTGTGGAGATGTCACTAAACAATTTGCGGGACGCTTAACGCCCCTCGACGTAATAACAATAAAAGTTATTTTGTGTCTCTTTCGAGAGTTGAACTATTGATTTAAATAATATCCTGCCTGTCGACTCTGTAAGAATCTCACCGTGAAATTATAAGTGAAGTGAGTACTTAATAATGTCAATCCCTACCATTACGGTATGACAGAGCTCACTTTCCGCTCACTTCACCTAAGTTCTCACGGTGAGATTTTTACAGAATAGCACTGCTGTTTCTGCTAAGTATTTTTACTATATTCGATACTTATACAGGGTGAAATTGAAAACATGCGACAAATCGAAATGGGAGATTGTACTCATCATTATGAACAACTTTTACCATGGGACCAAACCTGAAATTGCGACAAAAAAAATCAGCTGTTCCCTACATTTTGACGTGTTATGCGAACATAAATGTAGGGAACAGCTGATTTTTTTTCGCTATTTCAGGTTTTATCTCATAGTAAAAGTTGTTCACAGTGATGAGTACAATCTTTCATTTCGATTTGTCGCATGTTTTCAATTTCAACCTGTATATTTGTTTATTTAACGCTACAGAATTACAAAGTTGGTATATAACGTAAGTTTCTGTTTCTGCTGTAAAGTGCTGTGGTTTTAACTAGTTTTCAGCCATATCGTATAGCATAAAGATCTAGACTTTTGATTAGTTTATTTATGTAATCAAAGTATTATGGTTTTGCTAGGTCAGTAGGACGAATATGATTGATTTCTGCACACGTTTTACCTTAGTGGAAAATACAAACCTTCCCTACCTCAAGAAGTTATTTATTTATTTAAACTTCTAGCACACAAAAAGTCACAAAGGCGGACATAGGCATTCTCCGGCTGGTAAAGAAATTAGGCAGGTGCTCTGTTTGAGATGGAAAATAATTTAAAATAATATTATCATTTGAAAATGAACCGAAGTATCACATAGAGGTTTATTCACAGTAAATAATAAGATAGAGGAAGAGAGAGAGAGAGAGAGAGAAGAGATCACAGAAAGCGATTGCGCTCATTGTATATTTTGTAGTTTTGTGGTGTACAATATAGTATACAAGGTGTAACTTAAATAACGCACAACCTCTTAAGGGGCCATTGTACTCATCATTATGAACAACTTTTACTATGGGACCAAACCTGAAATCGCGAAAAAAAAATCAGCTGTTCCCTACATTTATGTTCGCATAACTCGTCAAAATGTAGGGAACAGCTGTTTTTTTTTCGCGATTTCCGGTTTGGTCCCATAGTAAAAGTTGTTCATAATGATGAGTACAATGACCCCTTAAGAGGTAGTGCGTTATTTAAGTTACACCTTGTATATAAATAATAATTGTTTAGATACCTCGCTTGGGTGACCTCAGTCAAATTATTTGAAGCAAATGATCACACAGGATGTTATGGCAATTAGGTATCTAAAAATTTATTGTTTTACATACCAACAAGAATTAGGTGATGACTAAACGTGACAACGTTTAAAACAAAAAACCAGAACTTCAAAAATGCCGCTTCTAAATAAAAAGCCATGAATAATGTTAAATATGCTTTTAGGTGCAGTGCGAGGCCGTATAAAATCATAAATCACTGGATTTTTAGCGTAAAAACCAAACATAAATAGGTATTTGTTATATTTTTATGTCGACTAAATATTTTGATAATCTGTTCATTTGTTTTCTATCATTGTCTTATTTGTTATTAGTTATTTATTAAACTAAACCATTATATTTGATTAAAATGTTGTCATCCTTTATCTATATCGATATTAAAAAGAGTTTGAGTTTATGTATGTTTGTTTGTTACGCTTTCACGCTAAAACAGCTGAACGAATGTGGATTGCGGTAAACCTAGATTAGGTCATATATAATACTTTTCACACGGGATTGAGAACTATGCGGATGAAACCGCAGGGCCCAGCTAGTAGGTATGTAAAAGTTTTTATCATTTTCGAACTAACTAACTGAAAATAAAATCTCTTTGAAGAATTTTTCAACATTTCAGAGTGAAACTTGCAGTTAGCTACATAGTGGATGATAAACTTTACGGGCGCGTTATCTATTATCTACTAACACGCACTGGGCCCGCGTGGTGGATTACGGCCCATTCCCTCACACAGAGAGGAGACCGGTGTCCCATCAATGGGAAGGTTACAAGCTGATTATGCTATGTATAAGTTTTGTTAATAATCCCTTCAAGGCTCTCGTTTTTAGGGTTCCGTACCCAAAGGGAAAAACGGAACCCTATTACTCCCGCTCCGCTGTCCGTCCGTTCATCCGAAGGTCTGTCACCAGGCTGTATCTCATGAACCGTGATAGTCAGACAGTTGAAATTTTCACAGATGATGTATTTCTGTTGCCGCTATAACAACAAATACTAAAAAACAGAATAAAATAAATATTTAAGGGGGCTCCCATACAACAGACATGGTTTTTTTGCCGTTTTTATAGATAACGGTACAGAACCCTTTGTGCGCGAATCCGACTCATGCTTGGCCGTTTTTTTAAACTAGAGCAAATACGTCGGCTTTCAGGAACTAAAACACAATACCAGAAAATCTCCTAAATGATGTCATTCCTAATACATTCCAAAGAAAAAAAAAAGTAGTCAGCAGACGTAACTCGTAAAATGACTTTATTGCCATATAATAACTCCAATTGGTTGCTTAAATTAAAATTTTATGAATATGCAATTTAGTTGGCATCATCGTTAATTTGTTAATGAGTTTTATTAATTTATTCGCCTATTAAGCAACGATTTCTTTTAACCATAGTTAGGACGCTTGTCAGTTCCTGATCAACCTTATTTTAAATGTTTTTGAATTATCACTTCGAATAAAACTTCGGTATACTTACTGTTTTTTTTTTTTTTAATTTCGTCAGTCACGCTAGTAATCCCCGAAGGGTAAGGCATCTATAATGTACAGACGACAGCACATCAAGCTACCCAAAACTGTCAAATTTTCCCAACCAACTTTGAACCTAATGTTGAAAATCTAATAAAGAAAATTGACAGATTGTACAGTACGCATCAGAGAAAACGAACCCCGCCAAGACTTAAAGAATAATCGCTCAAGCGACGGCGGGTGCGTCACGTGACTGGCCCCGAGCAGCTCCCTCCCCGCCGCCCGCACCGCACCCATCTCTGCCCGAGCATCCACCGATCCGACTCAAATATTATTTGTATGTTTTTAATAATTAGGTATTGTGGTATTTTTTTCGACTTCTTGCCGAACCGTATACCAAGAATAACTTACAAAAAGACACTACGTGCCGTATAGGATACGAACCCGCATCACCAGGCGCCAGACGATCATTAAGACCGTGCCTTATACCATTAGGCTATTGGCTCAGTTAGTAATCTCAACGAAAATTCGAATAGCATTACTCCTTTTATCGAACAAGTTTGATAACGGTCTAATCTTCTAGACATTAAGGTTTAAATTTCAACTTCCACCACGTGAGATACACCTACCGTCCACAACCTTGTTTTACAAAATGCAATACGTAACTCTTCAATTAACTAAAAGATAAGGTTGAAATTAGCATAGATTTCTTGTTTGGTTGAATAGATTGTGCTTGATTCCGATTGTTGCACTACCGTCATTTTACTTCAGAAACTTAACTGCTGTATGAATTGTGAGTTAAGGTTGAATTTAGAATACTTCTTCGCCCTATTTACTAAACTGTGATTGAGGGTATAATTCTTTTTCAAATCGTTTCGTTTTCGTGCCGATCAGCTTGTGTGTAATGTCTTCGTCGTAAAATTATCCAATTTACGAAGTTTTTGAACAGTTGATTCTATTAACCAATAGTATGGTGCGATTAACAACTTTTTGAAGGCTAAAATAATTGTTGTTCTCTGGGAACAGGAACAAAGCATAAAGAAAATAGCACGAGAAATGTGGGCTTAACGGTAAGATTTACGTTATACACATATATTTATTGTTACAACCATGACGCATTATTACTTACAAGGTGGATTTTTTATGTATTTCTAATATTATTTTTTTCATTACAGAGAAAAATAGTTCGTAGATGGATACAAAGGTATCAAGCGACGGGTGATGTGAAATGCGATCTCACCCAACTGCTTACACTAATGAATCGGAGCGATACCTTGGGACACACAAAACCTGGGAACTAATTCGAAATAGTGCTGCAAGCTTCAATATGGTTTCGGGCATGAAAAGTCTTCAAGAAGTGATAGACAGTGAAGTGATAGACAATTTACTCGGCAGATTGATTGTGTAACTTATCTGATAAAATTGCATTGGAACGTTTGAGCAAGTGTTAATAATTCCCAATATTTGTGGGATCATTATCTCGTAGTTAATCAAAAATAAAAAAAACCTTTATTATTATGAATCCAGTTACTCTTGTTTACAAGTAGTCTTGTAATGTGTTAACGATGCACCATCTGACCTCACATACTTTTCTAATGCTGTGCTAAAAGGGTTATCAGAAATTGTGATAAAAGAGAAAGATGTATATTGCTATACTGTTATAGTTTAGCATGTTGGTTCTTCCTCTGTAATTCACAGGCACAAATGACAACATTTCATTTTTTAACCAGGCTTTTTTCCCCATAAGATCATACAGAGTATAAAAAAATAATGTTTTTACAAGTTTGAATAAATAAATATTGTAGTTATGTTACTAGAAATATCTATAAACGAACCGTTATCTAATGTTAAACGTTCTACACCTCACCCAGGGTATACATTTTGTATTTAGTTAATATTTTAAGTAAATAACCCTAATTTAACACAAATAGAAAGCTGTATACTCGTAATAATTGTATATGTGGATTCCTAGAAATGTAAATAATGAAATAAATGAATATTGTTTATGCAACATGCCTGGCTGTTCTTACAAACCTCATACTTAACATTTGTTTTCTTAAATATGGATGTTTTCTGAAATAAAGTTACGAAAATCACCTAATCAACTATTAAAGAAACTAAAAAAAAGAAAAAAATAAATCTCATCCGCGGATTTGAACTCGTGACCTTCGAATTGTTAAGCCGCAGTCCAGACCACTAGACCAACACGCCATTTACGTTACTTAACGAAAAACTTAAACGTATGATATCATCATCAAAGGGGGGTCCGGTTTCTTTGAAGCTTACTGTACTAGCTTGATGTGCTGGCGTCAGTACACATATAGGAGGTAAGTATAAAACATTAGAATCAATTATCGACGGTGTCTACAATAATTCTTTGTATCTACTTTCCAAAAACGCAACACCTTTGTACGTATTTTTATGTTCTTTTCTGCTGGCCCGTTTATCTATGTGTGTACACATGCATCATCACTACATAGTATAAAACAAAGTCGCTTCCCGCTGTCTGTCCATATGTATGCTTAAATCTTTAAAACTACGCAACGGATTTTGATGCAGTTTTTTTTAATAGATAGAGTAATTCAAGACAAAGGTGTATATGTATAATACATGCATAATATAGTAGAGAAACACTGATCATTTTAGGGGTTTCTAATGTGATGTCGTAAATAAAGACATTTTTTTGCGCTTACATTGCAAACGCTGGCTTAACCCTACGAGATAGATCAATATAATGTACTACAGTATTGTACACCTTAAAAAGGTCTACAAAAAAGTACGATGGCATATGTCTATCTCTCAGGGATAACCCACAATAACCATTTTTTATCCTATACTTTTTAAGAGAAATAATGGCTCTAAAATTATCAGTGTTTCTCTACTATATTATGCATGTATTAAATGCATATAAACCTTCCTCTTGAATCACTCTATCTATTAAAAAAAACCGCATCAAAATCCGTTGCTTATTTTTAAAGTTCTAAGCATACATAGAGACAGACAGACAGCGGGAAGCGACTTTGTTTTATACTATGTAGTGATAGTGATCAGCATTGCACCCGTGCGAAGCCGGGGCGGGTCGCTAGTAGTTAAATAAATAAAAATCAATGTTGTTTAGAGAAACAATCTCAGCATCTGAAATTCAGACTCTAAGCAATGATGACAAAGTCTTTCACCTAAACACGTATTTCCGAATAAAATTAGTAGTCACAATGGAAACCAACTTTAATTTAGTTGGCGGATTTAAACTCATTTTGCACGTATATAACCAAGCTTAGTTATTAGAATACCTATGTTAGAACGCGGCCCTGATTACAAATGTAGGCATTAAAGCTTTCGCGGTTGCGACTTTATCGGAATTATAGTCTTTACGAGCGTTGCAGGTAGGTAGAAAATTCTGTGTTTGTGTGGAATATCTGTGAGTTTTGCTTATCTATGATCATTAGTTTATGATTTTAGTAAGTTTGCAGGTTTATCTACTGTTGGTAGTGTTTTCGTAAAACTTGGGTTGGGTTGTAGTAGTGGAAGTTATTTTCAAAACAAATAACGTACAGTTATCTTATCATTTATGTATATGTTATGGAAAATATGTGTGTATAAGCTTATAAGCAATTTATATACTTTTGTAAATATATTTATAATTCTTTATGGTATATTTTTAATAATTATATTTATCATTGTTCCTATCAACAACTGCAACTGTCTTCTGATCTCTTCACTGCCCTTGGATGACTGGTAGAGAATGCAGATTAGATGGCAGGTGCTTTGATTGAAAGGACAATGAAAAAAATAATACTAAAAAAAAAAACCGGCCAAGCGCGAGTCGGATTCGCGCACGAAGGGTTCCGTATCATTATCTATAAAAACCGGCCAAGTGGCGTGACCGACCACGCACAATGAAGGGTTCCATAGCTGGAACGAATTTATCCCAAGAACAAACTTAACGTTGTAGTTGAAAATCTTGCTCTCCGATACATTCTAACTGCAAAAGTAAGTTGGTACGCACAATATTGAGTGATTTACCATGTTATTTTAATATCATGGACTTCTTATAGGTTTTCCCATAATCTATAAGTAGAAAACTAATTTTTGTATTTTTTTCAAATTTTTTAGTACCGTAGTTTCGGAGATAAAGGGAGGGGGGGGGGTGGAATGGTCAATTTTCGTCTATTTTCTTGAATAACTTGGAAATTATTTAATTTTAAAATTACAAAAAAATATATTTAAGATCCTCACAACAAGCCCTTTCATTTGATATGTCACACGATGCAGTTTGCAATTATTATTTTTTAATTTTCCATCTTGCCCCCCTAAAGTGACCCCCATATACAGATTTTGTCTATTCACGTCACACTTCTGCGTTTGGGTCACAGAAATCGATATGTGTACTAAATTTCAACTTAATCGGTCCAGTAGATTCGGAGATAATTGACTGTGACAGACGGACACACGAGTGATCCTATAAGGGTTCCGTTATTTTATTCGTACGTACGGAACCCTAAAAAACTATTAAAACTAGAAAAATACATAAATAGGTTATAAGCACATACATACGATTTACTATAATATAATTATATTTATAATATATAAATATACACAAATTCAAGGAAGAGAGGTGTTGAGATGACTCGACGCTATTTCAAATTTTCTTACGTTTTTTTCAATTTTCCAGTCAGTACCGGGTTAATTTAATTAGTCATCCAATTCTTCGTCTAAATTCAAGTTCTAACCGTGACACGTCATCATAATATCTTTGTTGTAACTTCTTCGTTAAGCAGGCTTTGTGTGTATGTACTTCATCTTGTTTTATGAACACAATCCTGCGTTATAATTCCTGTTGACTTATCTTCTCGCCATTATGTTTAATCTTTATTGTCAAGATTTGAAAGACTGGAGTTATGAGGGTAGCTAGATTTTTTTTTGTATTTCGCTTTATACCCAATAGACTTCTTTAGGTCTGTAGGCTGTGAAAATGTGATAATAAAACTGGGAAGTTTAATTTAATTGACAAAGAAGGACTGGACACTTTCACCGCTTAAAATCCGGGGTCACGCGGTAAGAAGTTTGGGAAGGGCCAATGCCAGCATGATCCGCACCCTAATTGCGTAACAAACTATAACTCTAAATTTGAATCATTCTGAAGCATATTGCTAATCCATTGCTCCATATGTTCGAAAAATGTGTCTGCTTAACAACGTAAATAACGCAACGAATGTTGTTGAACTGTGTCTTAAACGCAATAACACAAAAAACCGAAACACAAAGAACCGTTTGGACTGTGGGTGCTAGTAAAATTAATGACACATGAGGAAACGGAGACGAGGACCGAGAACGGGGGTGAGGGACGGCACGGTTGGCGCAGTGGTTAAGCGATTGCCTGCTGCACTGCGTGTCGCGGGTTCAATTTCCACACGGAAAAAATATTTGTATGACCTACAAATAGTTGTTCCGGGTTTGGCTGTTTGTGTATGTGAGTTTAAATACAGGAGAAATTCCTAGTGTGGAATAACGTTCTTTAAAAAAAAAAAAACAAGATTTCTGACTGGTAGGAACCCACTATCGATCAGGTAGGTTCTTACCATGTTTATCGACCTCATCTAGTTTTAAAAATATGATTGACATGTAAAAGTGTTTGTACAAACCTACTTACAGAAAATAAATCATTTATCATTATCATTTATCATTTATATTTATCAACCCATTACCAAAAAAAAAAAAAAACAAAATGAAAAATAAAATCATGAGGTGCTTTACCTCATTCGTCTCATACGACATTGTGTCATAAAAGTTGTCACACTCAATTTTTTTCCTCAAAGCTCTATGGAAATTAGGACTTATTCATTACGTAACAAGAACATAATTTTATGAATAATAAGGAATACCATAAATTGTCAAGACGTGGAGCAGTGGTAGCAAAGTGGTAACGTACCGAGTTGTGGGTCGTGCGCTCGAACCCGGACAGGCTGCTTTGTGAAATCTATTTAATCACCATTGCTCTCAAAAACGGTGAAGGAAAAAATCGTGAGGAAACTGGCATAACCTAGAACCAAAAATTCGAAGACATTGTGACATGTACCAACCCGCACTGGGCCCGCGTGGTTGATTACGGCCCATTCCCTCTCACAGAGAGGAGGCCTGTGTCCCTGTAGTGGGAACATTATAGACTGATTCTGTAAGTTATATTATGTATCATAAATTAACACTTTCTCGTCTCTCTCGTGAAGAGCCCGTGGCTAAATAATAACAGCTGCACAGGTCGATCGATCAGGTTAAGCTACGCTTGCCGCAGTTGGTCTGTGTATGGGTGACCATCTTTACATACCGAGACCCCTCCGTGCCTCGGAAAGCACTTTAAGCTGTTGGTCCCGGCTGTCATTCGTGGATTTTTGACAGCGTCAGTAGCCCGAAAGTTTGACAACCAGTCTTACCAAGGGGTATCGTATTACCCAAGGTCAGATAGGCAGTCGCTCCATGTAAAATACTGGTATTCAGATGCATCCGGTTAGACTGGAAGCCAACCCCAACATAGTTGGGAAAAGGCTAGGCAGATGATCAACACTCTCTCGTCTAGTAGACGAATATTTACGAAATGACTCAGAATTTCCGCTTTAATATTGAAATTCGGCAATAAAGTTACTAAGAATGCAGTAGTAATTAACCAAACCTATGCAAAAATGCGTCATGACCACATTCAGACGAACTTAATTCAAGCAGATCATCTTTTTATGGAGACTTATTAGCCAATGAAATAGCTATTTAAATAGGACACTCCTTGGAAAAAACTATTCTTTTTTGCTAACCTTTTGTATTGGCTTTACATCATCATCATCTGCCTAGCCTTTTCCCAACTATGTTGGGGTTAGCTTCCAGTCTAATCGGATGCAGCTGAGTATCGCTATTTTACATGGAGCGACTAATACGATACTCCTTGGTAAGACTGGTTGTCAGACTTTCGGGCTTCTGACTACCCGTAACGACTGTCAAAGATCTATAAATTGAATTGGATTGACTTTACAGTCACGAGAAAAATAATAGCAGAGAATAATATAGTCTGTGTTCCTTTCTACCCCTCCACCTTTAAAGAAAGAGTGTACGGCCATCTTCTCAGCACAATAACTCCGCGTAACATACTAACAGTAGGTGTTGGGTTTGTACCGAGTGGTCGTAGAAGGAGATGTACAGACACCAGCACAGCAAGCTACCCGAAACTATCAGATGTTCCCAATCAACTTTGAACCTTATGTTTTAGTAATAAAGTTGAAAATCTATTAAAGAAATCTGACAGATTGTAGTAGCTTGATGTGCTGGCGTCTGTACATGATGTTCCACGGTCCGTAAATAAAGTCTATTTATTGTTAACCAAATTAGGTACAGTACATACGTTTCTTACGCTAGTTATTCCGATAACTAGCGTAAGAAACGTATGTGCGTGCGTTCCGACGCGTGATCTTGCCACGGGGCAGGGCAAACGACTGACCGCCAACGAGGTGCGCAGGGAACATTGCATTTTACCTCGCTAGCATTATTGCTACCTGTAGTCCATACAGTAGGAACAGCTTTCATATTGACAGTTTAACAACATTCATTGCGTTATTTACGTTGTTTAGCAGACATTTTTTCGAACGTATTATGAAGCAAGGGATTAGCGATATCCTTCAAAATTATGGATGTTATGATTAATACTGTGTTACGCAATTAGGGTGCAAGACATTTTCATAAATAAAATAAGCAGATGTAGACGATTTCCCAAGAATTTGAGGCAGTGTTTTTTTTTTAATTTCCGATTCCCCTTTCACGATGCAAAGTACAGACGCCAGCACATCAAGCTACTACAATCTGTCAAATTTCTTTAATAGATTTCCAATATTAACGCTAAAAAAAAATTAAAAAAAAAAGTTGATTAGGAAAATTTCAGTTTCGGGTCTGTACAAACTTTGAATGCTCGTTGTAATAAGTGTCTACATGACGAACCATTATTATTATTGTCCAAACAAATACTGACGAAGCAGCTAACGTGGCTAAAATAACCTGATTGTATTATTAATCTGATTAGGTAGCGAATAAACACCCTCCTGAACTGAATATAAACTAATTAATTAGTGAAAAATTGATTTTGGGGTGAGCACGCCAGTTCAGGAGAACCCCAATTTATAGCAACGTTACGGAAGTTAGACGGCATCTGAAATAATATTCAGTGCTTTCCGACATAACATTACGCCTTGTTTCAGTGTTGGGCAGAGGTGTACCTTTAGTACGGAACATGTCTTTTTATATACCATATAATAAATGTCGAGCCTATTCCCAACAACCAGGCTTTATTATCTATACTAATGACCCACCCCTACTTCGCACGGTTTTTAAGACTTGACAAAAAATCGAGATTTTTTTATTATAACGTAAATTTAAGATAAAAGTATTGCACATTATAAACCTTCTAGGATAAATTTTCTAAACGATGATGATAATCGCATCCGCTGTGTAGTTTAGAAGAACAACGCGGCCACGTGAACAGACACAAAAAGCGGCTTTAACTTATAATATGGCATAGATAACAAAACGCAAGTCCCAAACGCATAACCGTTTTATGCAGGTGGTAAAATAGAAAGAATTGCCAAACAATATAACGTCTTTATTGCTCGAAGAGGTAAAGCCAGCATATCCAATCAACTCAGCCTATCGCAATCCACTGCTGGACATAGGCCTCTCCCAGACTGCACCAGAACACCCTGACCTTCGCCTTCCATCCAGTCCACCCCTGCTACTTTCTTAAGGTCGTCGGTCCATCAAGAGCGTCCTACGCTACGCTTTGCCGATACGTGGTAACTCCGGTTCTATAGTACAGACGCCAGCACATCAAGCTACTACAATCTGTCAGATTTCTTTAATAGATTTTCAACTTTATCGGCAAAGCATAAAATTTAAGGTTGATTGGGAAAATTGAAAGTTTCGGGTAGCTTGATGTGCTGGCGTCTGTACAATAGATTTTTTTTTTTCAAAATTTAGGTTACGGGCTACTGCTGATAATAGAAAAAATCCCTAAGCCTAGCTCCACACGAGCAATATTACCACGCGACAATTTATTTTGCGCACTGGATTTTCTACTGTCAGTATAGAGCTGAGCATTGAGAATCTAACAGAGCGCATCGGCAAGAAAACAGTCTGTCGGATTTTGAACTCTTGGCGCTAAACAGAGCGTTAAAAATCGAGAATGCGAAAAAAACGCCGCGATAAAAACTCACCTGGGCTAACAGATAAACCAAGAAACATCTCTTTAATTCCGAAAAAGCCTTCCTATAACTTTACATGGTTGTCAATTAGATTGGATCAAGCTACAGCTTAGGTATCTCTGCTCTCCTAACTTTGCCAATATCCAAGCGTTTGTATGCAAAACTTAGCTTAGAAGCCCCTCTAGTAACGTGACTATAGTGTTTATTTGGACATAGAATAGGAGTGAAACTTACGACAACCGACGGCTATCTAACCTATATCGTTCCTCGTGGGGATGCCATGCATGCACGCGATTGTATTTATTGTGGAATACAGAAAGATAATGATAATAATAACGTTTTCACTTCTCATACTCTAAAAGTTCGTCTTTATGTTGTGCGTAGGCGACATAAAGTCACGTTTTATGCTCTAGTGCATAAAGTAATATTTTTTTCTAAAACTAAGGTAATCAGGCCCAACGGTCACACGCACAATAACGTCG
Organism: Eremobia ochroleuca; assembly: GCA_949629135.1. Taxonomy (NCBI): domain Eukaryota; kingdom Metazoa; phylum Arthropoda; class Insecta; order Lepidoptera; family Noctuidae; genus Eremobia; species Eremobia ochroleuca. The sequence goes on along the minus strand of OX451386.1, from coordinate 15,640,011 downwards.
CAAATTAAAGTCGTTATTTCATTTCATTTTTTTAATTTATATCAATTCCGTGTTTTCTACCGTTAATTTAATAAAACTAGATAAAATAGTTGTCATTTATTATTTAAAAACGCAAAGAAACGTTTGTATCACTTGGCAGTATGAAGTACCCAAGTCGAATGACACATGTTGAAAATAAAAAATAAAAAACTTTTATAAAGTTTCGTGGCGGAAATTAGTTATTCTCTTCTTCAATATTGCAACATTTTTGAACAGTGAAAAGTGATTTTATGCCTGTTACATTTTCTCGCAATCGAAGTGAAAAGCAGAGTGTATAAACTTGGTCATAAACGAGCCATTTTACTAAAATGGCTTCTTATATTCACTAGTTCTACAATATACTATTTCGTTAAATGGTGGCTATTTTAATTCATCCCGATATTTTCAGTCACCGTTTTTGAACACCTTAGAACCAAAAATTCTAAGACGAGACATTCACGAACCTGTAATAAGACTTCGTAGTACATTATGGCACATACATTCTCACTGAGAAGAAGTTTATTATCTATCCTAGCAGTGGGAATATTGTTACTACCTGATTACACTGAAGTATAACTTTGTAATTTTCTTTTTACATACAGTATGAAGATAAAAATCACAATCTACTTAAAATATTTCAGTTTACAAGCACCATAACAATATTGACGACCTCTCGTCTCATCCGAAGACACCCTTAAACGAAAACGTAATTGCTAACATGCCTGTGCATGATATCATCTAAAGGTAACAAGAAAAATTCCCAAACGCACTGTAAACGTATTTCGTATCGCGGCCATATTTCGTAGTACGCCAAATCGCGGCTTGCGTCGGGGGAGCGTTTGATTTGGCGCGATTCGTATCACGCCTTATCGCGAGTTTGCTCCGTTTCGCAAGACCGCAAAATAGACAGTTACAAAAGGTTGGCTACATACATTGAGAGAAAACAGGCGCGTGCGTATGTCTGGATATCTTATACTAACTCAATCGAATGCTAGTTGCGAGTCCACTCCTTTGACAGTAATTTTACCTCTGACAGCAGGACCCTAGGTAATTGGTAATACGGGCTGGTGTCCGCAACTCCACGTCAATGCGCATATTTTGCGTACGGAAGGAGGACATGAGGACCCTAACAGCAACCTTATTGCAACGATAATAAAGATCACTATGATTTTGAGTGTGATGCAAAATCATGTGACAGGACACACATGCCAGTGACTAACACAAGAATATGCAAATAGCTTACACACAATTTCACCATAACAACTTCGGATTTGTAATACTGATAAATGATAAATGATAAATGATAAATGATAAATGATTTATTTTCTGTAAGTAGGTTTGTACAAACACTTTTACATGTCAATCATATTTTTTTAAACTAGATGAGGTCGGCGTTTCCTATCTGACTACTCTGAGAAGAAAGGCCGAAACAAACTCAGAGGTCACAGTCTCTTTTAAAGTCCAGACATAATCTTGGTCAGATCATGTGAAGACCATGTAGATTGGTGTCTGAAATGGTCTTTTGAGTAAAGAACCACACAGATTGAGCGGACCTGTCCAGTCAGTGCACGCATTTGTCAAAAATCGTGCAGCTCAACTCAGAACTTGAGGAGCCGTACGATTCGACGAACAATACCAATGAAAGGACATTTGGGTAGGCCGCATAAATTACTCAAACTGCCAGATCATGATTAAAACTAACTAAGAAGGAAAACAGAAAAAAGAAATGACCCATATAGACTTCACACTCACAATAATAATAATAATAAAAAATAAGATACTTTACAAAGTAAATATCCATGTCATTGTTTATATAAAATTCATCAATGTCAATGTGTACATAAAAATCCGGACATAATCTTTGATCTTTGAGGACTATGTAGATTTGTGTCTGAAGTGGTCTTTTGAGGAAAGAACCACACAGATTGAGTGGACCTGTGCAGTCAGTGCACGCATTCGTCAGTAACCGTGCAGCTCAACTCAGAACTTAAGGAGCTCAACGATTCGACGAGTAATACCAAGGACAGGACATTTGTGTAGACCGCATAGACCGCTCAAAGTGCCAGACCATGATTAAAACGGAAACCCACATAGTCATCACATTCACAATAATTAAAATAATATAAGACTTCAAACAGTAAATGTTCATGTCATTCTGTATATAAATAGATATTTAGAAAGAGAAAAAACAAAAGTGTAAGTCAGCAAAAAATAAAAAAATAAACAACATTCACTGTCTAGACCTATTGGAGCAGCTCAATCCCAAGCTTTTTTGTCCTCAATATAGTCTTTTACAGTATAATAGGCTTTCTGGCATAGTTTTAACTTTATAAAAGATTTGAATTTATTAATGCTTAGTTCTTGAATGTGGCTAGGAAGTTTATTATAAAAACGTATACATTGGCATCTAAACGAGCCACCTATTTTCTTGAGCCTTGTTGTAGGAACAACAAATTTGTGTTTGTTCCTAGTATTTATGTTATGGATATCACTGTATTTTTTAAACAGATTAATATTTTTATGTGCATACAAAAGATTATCATAAATGTACTGAGAAGGCACAGTCATTATATTAATCTCTTTAAACTTGTCTCTGAGGGAGTGTCTAGGACTTAATTTATAAATAGAACGAATTGCCCTTTTTTGTAAAATAAAAATTGTCTGAATATCGGCGGCATTTCCCCACAGCAGAATACCGTATGACATCACACTATGAAAATAACTAAAGTAAACTAAACGGGCTGTCTCTAAATCAGTTAAATCACGAATTTTCCTAACGGCGTATGCTGCAGAGCTAAGCTTTCTTGACAATTTATCTATATGGGGGCCCCATTGAAGCTTGGCATCTAAAGTTATGCCTAAGAATACTGTGGAATTTTCGGGTTTTAACTCTTCACCCTTTATGAGAACACTAGTTTCTACTTGTCTAACATTTGGTATCGTAAACTTAATACATTTCGTTTTTTTTTCGTTAAGAAGTAGATTATTAACATTAAACCAGTTAACTACTTTTGCGAGGGCACTATTTATATTGTCAGTAACCAGCTGCTGACGTTTGAGTTTAAATAAAAGTGAAGTGTCATCTGCAAACAACACTATATCATGTTCATCCTTTATGAGGTAAGGCAAGTCATTGATATAAATAATAAATAAAAATGGTCCAAGTATTGAGCCCTGTGGGACCCCCATTCTTACTACAGATCCGGGTGACCTTTTCCCGTTAACATCAACTCTCTGAATCCTATCACTTAAGTAAGAAGTGAGAAGATCCAGAGAGGCGTTCCGGATTCCGTAGTGGTGAAGTTTCCTGATTAAGGTTTCATGAAGAACACAATCGAATGCCTTTGACAAATCACAAAAAATGCCCAAAGCATCGCATTTGTCCTCCCATGCATTATAAATATGTCCTAAAAGTTCAACTCCGGCATCGGTAGTTGAACGACCCCTTGTAAAACCGAACTGTTTATTATTCAGTAATTTATTGTTATTGAAAAATCTTTGCAATTGATTTAAAATAAGTTTTTCATAAATTTTACTAAAGGTGGGTAGTACGGAAATAGGTCTATAATTAGTAGGGTCTGATGTACTACCCGATTTAAACAACGGTATTATTTTACTGTGTTTCATAAGATCAGGAAACTCACCACATTCAATACAATTATTAAATATATCAGCTAAAGTAGGTGCTACAATGTTTATAATTGTCTTAGCAACATCCACAGAATTGCCCCATAGATCTGCAGTCTTTTTAACATTTAACATGTGAAAAGTTTTAATTATATCTGTACAAGTGACAAATTCGAAGTGAAATTCCGAATCACAAACTGGAACGTTTTCCTTAAGTAAAGACTCTGCAGCAGTGGGTGATGAGCTTAGAGATTTAGTAGTTACCACGGGAATCTCTGTAAAGAAATTTTCAAAGGCCGCGGCGACCTGGGAATCTGATCTAATTACATTGTCATCAATAGCAAGGCTGTAGTCACTACTTCGGTTGCATGACCTTCCTGTTTCGCTATTAATGACATTCCAAGTCATTTTAATAATGTTATTACTATTTTTAATTTTTGAACTCAAATAACGTGACTTGGCCATACTACAGACTGTTTTAAATATTTTAGAATAATTTTTAACATATAAATTAAATTCAGCAGTGTTTATACAAATTCGTTCATCATATAATTCATAAAGTCTTTTTCTACTTTTATGTATACCAATGGTGGCCCAGTCACTGAAGGAAGCGTTACTATTGACTGATAATGTCTTTGGAATGAATGTTTTATCAAATTGTGTGCAATATATATTAAAAAAATCATTATATTGTTTGTTAGGGTCATCATTAGTCAACAAAAGTGGTAATTTTCTTAAGAGTTTAGTTTTAAATGTTTCTAAGCGTTTAGTTGTTTTTGGGTTAACAGTGATATCTTTTTTAAAAACTTTTTTGTTTTGATTTATAATAGTGATCAGCTGTCCGCAATGATCTGAGTCTATTAAATTAATCATTTCTTTGTGATTTGGTATAATGTCTGTATAAATGTTATCTAGGCATGTGGCACTAGTAGGAGTTATTCTAGTGGGCTCCAAAAATAGGTTAGCAAGATTGTATGACTGAAACAAACTTATGATTTTAGTACTTAACCCAGAATTTTCTAACAAATTAACATTGAAATCACCGCAAGTGATGATGGACTTGTTTGTATTACAGATTTTGTGCAACACTTCATCCATAACCTTTTCAAAACAATCATACAATCCTGAAGGAGGTCTGTATACACTTAATATAATGAACTGCTCCAATTCTATACAGGCTATTTCAATTGTCCGCTCAACAGAGAGGCTCACAATGTCCTTTCGGTCCTTAAATTTAAGCTGGTTATGTACTAAAATTAATGAGCCACCATGTATAGCATTTACTCTGCTGAATGAACTACCAACCTGGTGATTACTAAAATTGTACATGAACTGGTGGCTTTTAAGCCAATGTTCTGTCATACAAAGAATATCTACATTGTTACAATTCAGGAATAATTCTACTTCTAAGTCTTTATTTAAAAATCCTTGAATGTTTTGATGCACCAGATTGATACTGTTTAATTTTTTTACACTTTCATTTGAGTTATTTATTGCCTTAGTTACATTTTTGCTAGAGGTTGCCTCTATTGTCCTAATTTCTAATTTAAATGATGATTAATGTCATTAATTTTGAGCAAATTATTGACAGAACAGTTTAAAATGTTTTTGCATTGCTCAAAAGGAGCAATTTGTTTAGCCAAATTTTTGGCTGAAATAGAAAAAAAATATGATAGCGACATAGCTATCTGTCTTTTGAGATAGGTAGAAAGATAGTACATAACACAATTGTATCTATCTTTTGTCAAATATAAATTACTATCAATATAATAGTTAGTGTCAATTAAATCTATTAACTTATCATTATAAGTTAAATTATGCAATGTCATGTTTATATCATATCTTAATCTATTTTCTTCCTGTGGCAAACTGTTACTGTAAGGGAATGTAAACAACACAATTTTTCTTAAACTAAGGTTGCACAAGGTTCTATGATATTGGAGCAATTCTCCTTTATTTAAATTTCCTCTATTTCCCATAAAAATTAATAAAGTTGTTTCCTGCTTAAAGTTACATTTAATAATTTCTTTCATAATATCAAATAAAGAACAACCAGGCATGCAGTAATTTATTACAGAGTGTCCCGGATATTCATCTTTCAACAAGTGACCTAAGTCCTTTCCAATCTCATCACAAAATAGTACAATATCATTGTTTACAATTTGTTTACACGGTATAAAGGAGCTATTAACAGAAGGAATTGGCAAATCAACACAAGGATCCGGTAATGTGGTATTGCATGTTGACAATGAATGGTCCGGTGTAGGCACATGGGATGGTATTTGACAGCGCTCACAGCTGTTAGTTTGTGAGTTCACCAGCTCATTCATTGCCAACACATATTCCCTCATTAGATCTTCAGAGGTATTATATTTGTTAGTCATTGATCTTAGTTTCTCCTGTAGATGGTCCAGTTGAGATTGCAAGTCCTGTGTGTCAATGTCGTATTTCCTAGTACTTTGCTCCAAATTAAAGGAATACATATCTAACTGTTTAAGTAAATTTAACCTTTCCCTGTTAAGTTTAACATTTTTTATAAAGAACTTTTGTCTTTTTACCATTTTTTGCGTTTTAACAATGTATTTATTAATTTTTATGTATTTTTTAAGTTTGTTTTTACTAGTGACTACCCTCACTGAATTACATGATTTTGATTCATCATCACCTGTCAAATCAATTGTGTAAGTGGGGTTTATGGCAGAAACCATTGACGGGGCAATAGACACCAGCTCATTGAACAGACTTTGATTCAGCGAGGCGGTGATGTTATGATTTGTAGTCTCAAGTTGTGTAATCTGACTTTGAGCCTCATGTAGCTGCTGTTGTAATAAGTGCTTCTGGCTAAGAGCTTGTTCATACTCTATGCTACACTGGCTGAACCCGTCCACAACAACCTGGAGCCTATCCCGGGCTTCTATGGCATCAGTGTATTGAATATATAACTGAGCCATTTCATTTTTCAACTTCCTATTCATTTCATTGGCATCAAAGAGCACTCTCTCATTGTCATCTATTTCCTTAATTAGTTGGTCACAGGACTCCCTTGACGCCTTTAATAGGCTCAAAGCCTCACTAAGTTTGGACTCTTCGAGGCGAGCACGGGCGCTGCGAGTCATAATCATGACGAAGGATAGCTTTTATAAGGAAGAGAAAGCAATTTAGAAGAGCTAGGTAGTTGTGACAGCAATTTGAAAGAGGATTAGTGTAAAGGAAAATGAAATTTAATAAAGTAAGAAGTTCTGTAACCAAACCAAACTAAGGTTATGTTTACGTTCAAAGGTCATTGGCATCAACAAGTAGCCGTACTAAAAGTGAACAATGTAATTTATTTTGTAATTAAAGGACGCAAACAAACAAAAGCAAGTAAAATATTAAGTATTGTACCTGATAACAAGATGACAATGCAAATTTCACTTGAGCCGGTAACTGTCACTCATTCACATTGAAATATTTACACTTTTTTTACACTTGGTAAGTGAATCTAATACAAAAAATTGATTATTATCCTATTTACTTGATGAGTAATTGGAAATAGGCTTGAAAAACATACGAAATTGAATATTTAAGATTAAAATAACAAGAACAAATTCAAATCATATGTTAGCTGTAGTGTTGCCACACTGTTACTTGCACGTGTATTCCTGGCTTGAAGCGTGTCTTGTGTCGATGCAAGAAAGCATTTTCTGGAGCGCTGAATGGAGCTGACCTTCTATACCTATCTATCCTGTGACTTTCGCACGGCAAGGTGTTATAAGGGTAAACAAAGGTCATATAGGATAGGAATTAGTATCGTCGTTATTAATGAGGGTTATGAGATCATTATAGTACGATGCATGTGTATGTTTAGTAAAATGGTTTAGTTATCGCGTATAAGCATCGTAGGTGGTCTGACCTATTTGTGTATTTGGAAGATTAGGGGGCGATAGTGTCATTTTGTTGAACAATAGGTAATTATCGTTTGGTAAAAGATATGTTGTAGTTCTCTGGAGATTTCTGAGTTTGTATAGCTACGAGTATCTGTATCTGACTACCAGTACTAACTAGGCTATTGATATAGAATAAGTACATTAATAACTTATGGATTCTCTAAGACTGAGCCATTTCACCAAAAATAAATTATAGGCAATTATTACCTATTATGTTGTGCCTGTCTATAAGTGATGTATTTACACAGTAATAAAGACTCGTGATTACTGATTGTTACTATCCTTGTTAATTTATTTATTTATTCCTTTATTTCAGTCAACTAGTGTCCTTAGAAAAAACAATACATACTACTACAAATATTAGAATACTTATAAACTAATACATAAAAAAAAGTTTCACAAATACGATACCACAATAATATAACTTAAAAATACTATAAATACATACAACATAACAAACTAAAACTACTGTACACGAAGTGTCGGCGTCGTGGTTCGCTGACTGGTGTCATGTAGCCGGCCATGAAACCGGCGATACACAACCAGAACGCTTCCTTAGGCCAGAACTCTTCCTTGAGGAACTTCTCGAGATGATGTGTCGGAACACGTAGGTACCACGAACGACTTGAAGTTCATGTTGTGACGCAGCTCCAACTTCTCGACCCTCATAGTCCAGTTGGTCTTCACACGCACGGTGCAGTCAGGACACGTACAGCAGCGTCGTCGGAATTGCTGGACGCAGCAGCATGTTGGGTCCTGCCGGCGCGGTGCCGCACCGGTTCCGACAAGGAGGCTTCTTCTTCTACTCCACCTTGATGAAACCATCCTTGTCGCTCGTGTCTTTCCCTGGATTCTGCCTTACCACAACCTTCCAAGCCGCTAGCATAAACTAGTAAATAATAATAATAACTTTATTGATACTAAATACCTTTGTTACAATAAGTATGGTAAATGTAGGTAACAAAAACAATTGGTTGTGAAAAGGTGTCTGCCGGTCGATTCTGTAAAAATCTTACCGTGAAATCATAAGTGAAGTGAGCTTGAAGTGAGCAGTGTCAATAGTGTTAATCCCTAATGACAGCTCACTTCCCGCTCACTTCACCTAAATTTTTACAGAATAGCACTGCAGGAATGGTAAATAAATGGGTATCATCCATTTTGAATACAGAAGTTGAATATTATTACTTGGTCTTTGATGTCTGCACCAACGGAGCTGTTACGTTCAGAGTTTGTAATAAAAATGAGACTTTTCTGCGTGTATTACGATTTCTTATCCAGCATTGCTTTGTTCTTTGGCAGACCGTATTCATTTGGAGATCATTCACTGGGTCCTTTCAGTCAGATATTAGATATATCAAGAGCTTTTTTTTATAAAAACTGATTTGCTTTTTCTTTCAAGCTCTTTCGTATTTTGATATTTGTAGAGGGAGCTCATTTCTTGGGGATCTTTCCCCTATTTGGTTTTTTTGGGGAAAAAATCACGTTTGATTTGGCCTACATATACATACAGGGTGGAATTTTCGAAGCGTACCTGGAGGGAAAGTACTCTAAATACAGAAGACAGCAAATTTTACTCAAAGGAAACATTCCTTTATTTTTAAAAAGAAACAAAACTGCCTTTAAAGATTTTTGAAAATACGCTTGCCACACCCGGGAATCGAACCGACTAAAATCTGAAAACATAGCATCCTGTACTTTAGTGGCACCAATCGATAGGGTCAATCATAAGAATCAAATGTATATTTATTTAAAGGGCTTTGTCGGTTAGCGGTCACATCGCCAAGTGCAGAAAAACACAGAATTGTTGATTACGATCTACCTTATAACTAACTTGTACATATGAAATAAAATAATTTAATTATTTAATGCTTTATAGTAAGCATGAGTCTCATGGCGTAATTTGCTGTCTAAGCTGATTTTCTTAATATGACAGAAATCCCGAAATGTTTCGCTCTACCGAAACTTACCTACAAATTACGTTTCCTCTGATTAGTACCTGAGTAGCATAATCAGCTACTGCTAGACACAGGTCTCCTCTCTGTGATAAGGAGTGGACCGTAAGCCACCACGCGGGCCCAGTGTGGGTTGATAGATGACACAATCATGGCATCGTATTGGTATTTCGAGGACTTTTCCTTCATCGTTTTGAGAACCGCTGTGTAAAAATAATTTACCCAAAATAAAGCACCTGTCTGGGTTCGTAACTACGACCTACCACTCGTAAGTCACTCCCGTTACCACAGGGCCACCACTTCTCTACCTTCATTTCCCGAAAACTTCCCAAAAAGCGTACAAACGAGAACTTCACACGTCTCTGGAACTTTCTCGCCTAATCAATCAGAGCTTCTTATCAAGTTTTTAACAGGCTGCCTCAGATAACGTGGTTGGCCATCAACTTTCAAGTCCTGATAGTACTAATCAAGTATACTCCCCCACGACAGAGAACACAATAGGATTTTAGTTGAAAACTTTGTTAGCGGAAGGCCAAGATTGCAGATTTCCCATAGGGCCTACGCCAGTTTCAACTTGCCAGACTATATCGATAACTTCCTCTGACACTCGCTTAGTTATTTATTATCATCTGTACTTAGAAGTGTGGATAGGATGATTTAAAGGAAGGAAATTTACACTAGTATAGTTATTTTATCAAATCAACACTTTCATTCATAAATAAATTAGATTCCCAAGTCATTCTGCAATAAACAAGCAGGGGCGATGACGGTTTTTATAGCTATGATGCTATTTATACACTGTATGTATTTGCCAAGCAATTATATTTAAACGAGTAAAGAAAAAAAATGTTAAAATAAAAAGAAAGCGTTCAAATTAGCAGAGCGCGAAACCGCGCGTTTATTTAGTAAAATGTAAGCATATTAAAAAGAAAGTAAGTAAATAATGTCGCCACAAGCACAAGCACAAAAAATATAAATCCAAAAGAATTCAGAGCAAAAAAAGAAAAAGCAGGGGCAGCAAACATAAAATTGAATATTACAAGCGAATCACGGAATTCACTTCAGTAATTTAAACAAAGTCGATGCAGGGCCAGAGGACTTAATTTCGGTAGAAGACAGAGAAAAATGTTATGCAAATTTGTACAGCGTATTTTTTCTTCCATTAACCTTCCGGCCGGGATTGTACGCCCCACGGAAGGGACGCCGCCGAACAAAAACACGCTTTTATTTTGAAACTGTAATTAGGAAATTAACGACTTGGACTTAGGAAAAACAAATGGTGTTTTCGGCGGTTCATGTGGGAATTTCGTCGCCATTGTGGGAATTTAAATAAAAAATTAACAATGTTAAAACGTGTAGAGGCACGCAATGAGGCCTTGTTTCTACTTTCACCCTTTTGGTTAGGCTGAATTTCAGTAGTGTCTGAAATAAGTAAAGCACCACTTAATATGGTCGCAGACTGCGTTAAAGGGACTATGAATTTTCTGAATTCAAACATTGAATAGGCACCTACATTTACTGAAACTTAACTAATTATGAATTTCCTGAGTCATAGAAATAAGTATACTTTCGACGATCTAGTTTAGTTAACAATCCCTTTAAACAAAGTAAACACTTTAATCTCTAATTAATTACAAAACAGATTGTTTTGTGCAAAAGATCATTACCGCAATCTGATTCAGATGCGTGTCGAAAGCGCCTACAAAAACTTGCGCCGCAATTATAGCACGGCTCGGTGCTATTCACTAATAAATAGGCGCCTGCACGAAGCAATTACTGTGGGCTGCGAATTGTGATTCTGTATTCAAGAATATGAATCAAGCGTTTAGTGTTGTTTGAATTGTTGACGGAATTTCTTAATTCAATAAGTACGTAAGTAACTAAGTACTTGCAAAAATTATAATTCATATTCCAACCCTCTTGTAAAATACCAACGCAAATCCATGTTAGTACCTACCTACAATAATTACCTAAGTAACATATTTCGATGACTTTAAAATGCAAAGACTTTCAGATCAGTTGATAATGTTGCCATTGAGATAGAATCTATACATACTTACTCATTATAAATTATACTCACTTTTCGTGTATGTCTGTGTGACCGCGTTGTAGGTACCTACTTCTAAACTACACAACGGATTTTAATGAGCTTCTGATGATCATTTAGAGAGTATATTTATACCGGAGGGTTTATATATATAATACTTTAATATTAAACTTTCATTTATAATAAAGAACTCTCCATGTTTTGTCAAGTCGTAAATAGCGTGCGAAGCAGGGGCGGGTCGCTCTTAATAAATTGTTATTTCAAATAGAGAATTTCACTGAAACAAGTATGAATTAGGTTCTGTCATTTAACAAGACTCATGCCAGGGACATCTTTAGCTCAAACAAATGAAGAAATTAGATAGAACAATTAGGTCGGACAGTTACTGAAACACCTCCATAAATAGGTATATAGTCACCATGAGCCCAACATTATGTCACAGCCACACCACGAAAATTAATGATAGTAAATTAATCAATACTGTCTTAATTGAAAATTCATTCCAACAATTACACTTTGAATCATTTATAAAGGTACAGCTTGGTGTAATTGGAAAATCATTTCCCTACAAAGACAATTCGAAGATTGATTCGTCGTGCCCCATCCATTGTGACGTAACCAATAAGCCCTTTATCTCGAATCCTTCAGCGGTTTATTTGGAAGTTTTAAGGAATTGCGCGTAGATAAGAAATAAACACAAAAAGGCTCTTTTACACGAGTACAGTTTATAGACCGCGGAGAAGCGATATGTTCAGGCGAGACTCGCCAGCCTGTCACTGAAGCGAGAAACAAAAACAGGAGCACAATTATATCGTACAAAACTCGCCAGACGATTTTCTCGAGCAGTAATTATTTGTCAATTCGAAATAGGACTCTTTTGCTGACATGTTCCCTGTCAATTTTAATAAAGCAATGCTATTCTCACCTTTCAACATGCATAATATATCATACTTTATTAATAGTCTATTATTGCACAGCGTGAAATTAGCGCACGAGCGTAGCGGGGGTGCTAAACGCCGTGCATAAGGTAATAAGCTACATACCTATGTCACACGTATCGTATACTATTTTATAGCTCGTGTGACCTAAACCGCACTTATGTCACACATTTTTGTGTAAAAATGGGCTACTTAAGTCACAGAAAAACGTGACTAAAGTGCGGGTTTACACAAAGTGCTATGAAATAAATGATTATCTGCTTTCGCTAATCGCCTATTCTGGGCGAGAAATTTCACTCGTGTAACGGAGCCATAAGATTCCCCTGCGGACGTCACTACCATCCCCATTGGCCATCCATCAAGTTGGCACTGGTGTCCATTGTAAAGTTTCTACCACAGATTAGATAGCGTTTCTCGAGTTATAAATGCGATATTGTTTTGTTATTTTGATTAAGTTTTCGAACGTTTTGGTCTTGTTTGTTTTCTGTTTCTATTTTACGCCTAATTTGTAACCCCTTTGTTAAAGTTGGGCTGGTCTGAAATTATTTACGTAAATAAGTATAAAGTTCCTTATTATAATCTAGTATAATCAAGATTATGTCTGGACTTTAAAAGAGACTGTGACCTCTGAGTTTGTTTCGGCCTTTCTTCTCAGAGTAGTCAGATAGGAAACGCCGACCTCATCTAGTTTAAAAAATATGATTGACATGTAAAAGTGTTGTACAAACCTACTTACAGAAAAATAAATCATTTATCATTTATCATTTATCATTTATCATTACTAGCTGACCCAACAGACTTTGTCCTGAAAAAAGAACTCTCTAATTTTCCCGAATTTGAAAATATTCCAGGAAACATTACCAATTTTTTTCTTATTATAAAACTTAACTCAGACTGTTACGAAGATTTTAAAATGAAAAATAGCCAAATCGCTCCAGCCTTTCAAGTGACGCGCTTACCAAAGAACACCATTTAATTTTTATTTATATACAGTTTTTTTTTTTATGTGGATCTACTAACTTTAATTTTACCTATTTAATTTGTAGACTTGATAAAATAAAAAAATATACTGGATGCTTTTTTTTACAGGCTCCAAATTTTTACAGGGTGTTCTACTCATGAATATGAACAACTTTCACTATGGGACCAACTCTGAGATCACGAAAAAAAATCAGCTGTTTCATACATTTTGGTCAAGTAGGTATTGAACTTTTGTATTAAACAGCTGATTTTGTTTTCGTGATTTCAGAGTAGAACACCCTGTAAAAATTTGGAGCCCGTAAAAAAAGCATATTACATGTTTATAAAAAAGGAGGGGAAGCTAACTTTAACTAAATCAATCAACCGATGCTGAAGAAGGATTTGGGGGAAGCCTTTGATCAGCTGTGAGACAGCATAGGCTAAATTAGTAAAAATAAAAAATAAACTCCGTTTAATGTAATTAATTACAATAGACGTTAAATTGTCCACTCTTCATTATAAATAGCTAGTTTCATTTTTTAGTGTCCGTGTCGAATTATTTCAAAACTTCTTATCCTATATTCAGAGACGACGAACAACAACATTGACTTCAGGGGATGTCACTCAAGGTATCAAGTTTCAATGCCGCACGGAATTCCTTGCGCTCTCCTCTCCAGTATACTGTTCACTTTATATGTATCTCAAGTACTTCCACAGACGTAATTCTCTAGACGGCATGTCTTGTCCAACATGTAGGGAGCCAAAGAGGGCGTATAGGTATCTGTTTATCTTTGTTAAACAAAGAAAGCAACACAAAAACATACATACATCTTCACCATCTCCATTCAAACCGAGTCCCCTATTATTTAAAGCGATAATGACTGCTACCTACCACACTGCTCCACCCATTCCTCGTATACGGCCTATAATTAATTAAACCTCATTAATGTTGACTTCATTCTTTCCCGATTATCATTTGTTTCATCCAACTTCGCCTCGGAAAAATACATTACGGGAGGCCCTTGCATTAGTCTTCGTCGCCTTTGCAGCCGACATTAATTAATATCGAATACCCTTTCGGTTTTACCGTTCTTTGAGTTATGTCTTTATTTTAACGCTATCTATTCGTATGTAACTTTATTTTATCGGTTGTGGTGCGATTAAGGCAATTTGTTGACTTGTTTTCGAAGTAATTGCTTGAGTTTTGGTATTGTTGTGTGCTTTAGTTTTGTTATTATTATGTGTATGTGTTGTGTGCTGGAAAACCTATAATTGGCGAATGTATAAGACCGAGACTATTGTGTTCTATAATAGGCACTTAACATATATTATTCATAGCAGCTGTTGGTGTATCTAATTAAATCTACACTAATATTATAAAGAGGAAAGATTTGATTGTTTGTTTGTATTGAATAGGCTCCGAAACTACTAGACTGATTTGAAAAATTGTTTTACCATTAGAAGCCGACATTATCCTTGATGCACATAGGCTACTTTTTACCGCGGGAAAATGCTTCATTCCTACGGGAAAATTGGTAATAGGATTTAAACGGCAGGAATTCCGAATTCTACGCAAACGAAGTTGCGGGCGGATGCTAGTAGATAAATGAATAAACTTAGGTTTATTGTTTTATTGAAACCATTTATGAGAAAAGTCTTGTCAACCTTTCATTTTTGAGGTAATACTAAATATGGAGTCTGGGTTTGTGCACGGTTGATGGTAACAGGGGCGCCCTCTATTACATGGGACTTACACGTAACATGCGAGATTTGGGTATACTATAGGTACATCTCTGCCGAACCCTTCGGGAAATACAAACGTGATGTTATGTTATGTTACTAAATGTGTAGGTATGCTAAATATTGCAAGCCTCTTCACATATGTTTATCCTTCGAGGATTTACTGACGCTGCCATAACAATTCTTTAGCGTCACTGTTGAGACCGCTCCACTCAACATCCGCGCGATGGCGGCAGTGAACGAGGTGTGCCGGGACAGCGGGGAGTCAGCCGGCCGACGGCCGAGCGCGGCTCCCGCGCCACACCGCCACGACCGGCAGTCAGCTGTTGGACGCCTTCATGCACGGCTACGCGTTTTATTAATTACCATTTAGGGCGCATTTCACCAAACTTTTATACATAGAATAAGCCCTATCCTGAGAATAAATTTTGGATTTTTGACAGTTTTTCCATACTACGAGTAGAACTGTCAAACGTCAATTTTAGTCCACGGATAAAAGATATCTGACTTTGTTAAAATCAACCCTTAATCTCTTATTTATATTTTTTTACCGGCCGTTGTTGTTTCTTTTCTTTTATTAATTATAGTCCTTTTTATTTATACAGTCCGCTATCTTTTCATTTTGCTCCACCACGACCTATCGTCGCGATCAGTTACCGCGATCATTAATATCGTCTGTCAAAACTATTTTCGAGTTACATCATTCTCTTTCACACATTACACCTAACAAACTAATGTCATTTAAGCAGTAATAACAACGAAATAATTATTTATGTTTTTTTTTTGTCTCCTTTACTCTTTCTCATCTCTCTGTCTAATGTCCTATCGCGGGTATGCTGGAAGAGATTTTTTATGAACTAAGCATCACATTTGTACCTATTTTTCTGTTCTGTTCTTTCTTGTATGTTTATACAGGGTTACTGGTAACTCGACGTATTCCTTGCAGGACATCATAGTAGGGTTAAAATGCAACAAATTAAGCCACCAAATGTTCTACCGAAGTTCAGTAGTTTTTGAGTTAGTAAGGGTTTTAGATTTTTTGTGAAAAATCCCAGATTAAATTATTTGAACCCAATTTGAAAATTATTCACGGGGCTGCTGTACTGAAATTGGATTTATTATCATAGTTGACACCGTAGCGGATCGTTTTTAATAATTAAAAGTTCAAAATGACTAAAACTTTGGTGAAGATCACTAATCAAACATTTTTTTTTTGTAATTTTTGCTATTACTTCATACAAAATGTTGTCTTAGCACAAAAAAAAATACTACACCAGGTTCACAAATTATTAGTAAAATATCCTTGTCTTATCAGCTATCCAAAAAGGTATGAAAGTTAATACAAAGTCTTTGACTGCATTATGAAAATCGTTTTTGATTTAGTACAAGAAGGTGTTTATTCGGAAAATCAAATTAAACAATTTCGTGAAAATTATTATTATTTTTAATCAATTTCAATTTGTGGTCTTTAATAACATGTATTTCACACGTCTTGTTCGAAGTGCTGCCCTCGGTTTCGAATACATGCTCTTATTCGCTTCCTCACTTCGGTTTTTGTGATTCTTGATGTGATTGTGGTCCTCATCTGGTCCACCGCATCTGTTATTCTCTCCCTTAGTTCTTCAATTGAATTTACGGGGGTCACATAAACTAGGTCTTTCATATGACCCCAGACGTAAAAGTCTAGCGGCGTCAGATCAGGGCTTCGTGCAGGCCACGGAATCGGCCCACCGCGCCCAATCCATCGGTTTGGATAGTTTTCATCCAGCAATTGTCGAATTGTGATGCGGAAGTGGGCTGGACATCCGTCATGTTGGTATATCATGTTTGCCCTTCTTTCTTCGGGTACATCCGTGAGCAGTGCTGCTAAATGATTTCTTAGGAAATCTTCATAAAGTTCCCCATTTAATGTTCGGAGTAAAATATGTGGGCCTATTAACTTATCGTCGATAATACCCATCCAAACATTAAGCGAGAACTTACGCTGCGATGCGGTTGGTTTCAGTTTCTTAGGGTTTCCTTCTCCCTTCGGTGCCCAGTAATGTAAATTGTGGTAATTTGTGATACCATCACGGTCAAAACATGACTCATCGGTCCACAGAATGTTTTTCAAAAAGTTTTCACTTTCGGCATCGGCATTTAGCATGAAACGACAAAATTCAAGCCGTCTCTGCGGATCTCCCTCTTCTAATGACTGCACGGGTTGGTAGTGGTATGGATGTCGGCCTGACAAGTGAACTACAGACCAGACTTTCCACTGTGACATACCAAGCTCACGCGCTACGATGTTTGTAGATATGTTGGGCTCGTCAATAAAACGTTGAAGAATCAGCTCCTCGTCCTCAGCCGTGTATCTCCGAGAACGACCAGTGTCAATTTGCCTGCTTCTTTGAACACTGCCAGTTTCAGATAATCGCCGATAAGTCGATCCGAAGACACTAACGTGGGGGAGTCGGCGGTTTGGAAAGCGCAGTTGATATGATCTTCGCGCCTCAGCAGCGTTAAAAACTTCTATCTTTCCCTGTCACACACGCAAAAGTATTGACAATCATACCTTTTTGGATAGCTGATAAGACAAGGATATTTTACTAATAATTTGTACACCTGGTGTAGTATTTTTTTTTTGTGCTAAGACAACATTTTGTATGAAATAATAGCAAAAATTACAAAAAAAAAAAAATGTTTGATTAGTGATCTTCACCAAAGTTTTAGTCATTTTGAACTTTTAATTATTAAAAACGATCCGCTACGGCGTCAACTATGATAATAACTCCAATTTCAGTACAGCCGCCCCGTGAATAATTTTCAAATTGGCTTCAAATAATTTAATCTGGGATTTTTCACAAAAAATCTAAAACCCTTACTAACTCAAAAACTACTGAACTTCGGTAGAACATTTGGTGGCTTAATTTGTTGCATTTTAACCCTACTATGATGTCCTGCAAGGAATACGTCGAGTTACCAGTAACCCTGTATATGTGTGTACATATATGGTAAAATAAATAAATTGTCATCATCTACATTTACAAAATTCGGTCATCTGTGGCTTAGAGTATCCAAACTATGTACTTCCATAAGCAGCTTTGGTTAGGTCCAGTGCTCACTGTATCGCATTGTGTCGGCCTTGCAATGGACATCGCTCAGGCTCGGCTTCGACTGTCGACTGTCGATCGATAGTCAACTGCTTATTGAATGGGATTATCGCTATTGTTTGTGCTACTTCAATGTAAGTGATCGGTTGTGTACAGAGCTTTAGAATGTCCTGATTCGTACGTGTATGTTCGGATTAGGGTGGTGGAGTGACTGCTTGGCTAGATATGGTAACATGTGAGTGCTATTTCCTAGGTTTCCCATTACTATCCTAGTCCACCTGTAAACATTTATTTATCTACTAAAACCCTAGTGTTAAACTCTATGGTTAGTTCTTGTCTTTGTTTTTGGTTTCTTCGTTAGTTATATGGGTACACTAGTTGCTGCCCGCAGCACCACTCGCGTAGATGTCGGAAAAGAACCTGTTACTAGGACAAAAAGTAGCCTATGTTACTCCTTATAACCTAAAAGATCCCGTCAAAAACGGTTCAACCGTTTCGAAGATTAGCCGGGAAACAGACAGACAAGAAAAAAAAAATATTGTTTTGTCGGTATAAGTACCGTATATATTTTCGCATTTAGTAAAAAGCTGTTATTTTGACATAACAAACACTTCAGTTTTATTTATTTGTATAGATGTTGTGTTTTCAGATTACCAATTTAAATGTGTTATTCCAATCGCCGATCCTAAGCTTCAGTAATCAACCTTTTCCATCTGATATTTCGACTTAAATTCATATAAAAAATTGAAAGCTTTTAACTCGCTCCGCTGCAGCAATATCGCAAATTAAAAACAACAGAACAACTTTTGATACCACGATTTATATCTTGCCTCTTAACACTTTAATTTGCGATGAAGACTGCTCGATATTTATTGCCAAAACTCCGATACACTGAGCGATATAACGCGTACTGTATATTATCCCACAACCTGAGTTTGAGCACTTGATCAAAAGCAAGTTACAAAGTATTTATATTGGTATCATAAATTTATAAGAAGTCAAGAATGGGCGCACGCACAAGCATCCTCTTGGCATTATTAATGAGATGAAATACTTCGAATTCCTAAACAACTTGACAAGGAAAGTTGGTGTTGTAGACTTAGATATGTATATAACGTACTTTGTTAGGCAGCGAAACGCATGAATAGTGTATGAAGTGATGTAAACATAAAATATGCAAGAATAAAACTAGTATTAGTTGATAAACAACTGACGTAAATTGAAATATTTCGTGTCTAAAATGAGAGCAGACGCCTTTGTACCTGCTCTAATTTGATAGCGAAATATTTAATTTAAATCGTTGTTTTCAAGAACTCATAGATACGTTTTTAAGCTCTAATAGAGCTTGCTTACATAAAAAGTATCTAGCTAAACAAGGTTAGACTATTTACCGTGAGCCATAGATTGGATTGTATCTATGCCTAGAAACCATGAAAGTAAATAAAATTGTTTATTCTGTAAATAGGATATCAGAATGACTTTTACATGTCATATTGTGAAAAATATAAGCTAGATGGAATCGCCATTTCTTATGTGATTACGACCCCTGAGAAAAAGGTCAGTAGAAGTCAAAGAAAGGTCCTGTAATCGTGTTGTAACATTACTGCACGCACGAATGTCGGACCTATTTAGTTTCTGTTCATTACCTATTCTTGCATAGTGGTCACACAAAAACCTATCCAAAACAGATTAATTTTTTACAGTAGTGTAAAAAAAATCAGAACTGTAGCACTTGCGACGTTGATTGCCTGACGCAGGCGGTGACAATATTTTATGATACGGAAAAAAATACTAAGAATTTTCACATTGCACTTGAAGCATAATCTGTCGAACAAAGCCAACAAAAGCTACGTTCATCATACAATCGTCTTCTCCAATGTCCCACTCACCGCACAGACTTCATTCACTCTTCCTTCTTCGTTCAGTCTATCTCTCTGTGGAATGCGCTCCCCCAGGAAATCAGGATGGCAACCAACCGATTATCCTTTAAAGTTAGGTTCGCGAGCATTTTCTCAAGAAGCTGACAGTATCATCACAACTCTAATATTTTCTCATTGTTTTTCTTATTTCTTTTTAGTATATTCATGTATTTATGTATATTTATTTATCCTTATATTTATATGTAATTAGGTATATATTATAGTTATTATAGTTTTAATAGGTTTACGCTGATCTTTATGTTTAAAAGTTTTATTCCTCAATTTTCATGATTTGACCTTCTACTGTTTGTTTCTGCATCACCCAAAGGTTGACTGGTGGAAAGGCATTAAGTCCGCCTCTGTACATTTATGTGCTTGAAGTATTAAATAAATAAATAAAAGCTCAAAGAGAAAATCTTGAGCTAATAAAAGCTAATTCAACAAGGGTCGACTATTTACCTAATTTAGAGCAATTGAAAGGCCGTGTTGAGATGCTGGCTGCTCGATGCTCGAGTCTCAGGCACGACTGACCCATTTAGTTTCGCCGTCTGTTGCCGACTCTGATTAACTTCCTGTTTCCAATTTATATTAAATAATCCCTTTTGTTTATAGCGCCGTTCGGAACGTGTTAATAATGTCACGGATACAACGTAAAAGGGCAGTCAATCTGCCCGTTGTTTGGCGAATTATTGGAGGAATGGTAATGAGATTTCCTGGCGAAGTGTCTTAACTTTTTGTTGTTGAAGTTTATTGGGCGTTGGTTACGTTGTTATCTGGAGATAAAAGTTCGAATGGAACTTTTTTTTTTCTTACTGAAGAGCAATAACATCTGCTTTTAGCGAGTTGTCTGAACAACAAATAATCTCTTTCACGTACCTACACGTACCTACTCAGACACGTACCTAGTTCATTCAGAAATTTTACATCACGTTTAGCAAGATAGGTCAAACATGATAAAATATTAACTATTCTTCTTCCCACGTATGCCACGAAATCAATAAAACAATCATTCCACAAGAAAAGCCAATAGTTGAAACAAAAAGGAAACCGCTGTTAAGAAAATAAGTCACGTACCCCACTAGTTACGCATCTATGTAGATAGTTCCCAACTTTCGGACCTTTTCAGGCGAAAGTGAATGATCTAAAAAGTTTTTACAAACATATTTGGCCTCATTGCCGTTTCGGGAAACTCGGTAACGAGTTCACTTCCCTGATTGATGAATGTGACTACCCGACAAGCCGAAACACGTACTGATAAGGTAAAACTGGGCATTAATATTGCGAAACGCTCGGCGATAACATAATGTTCCCGTTTATTTATTTGTCGGGTTTTGTTTGATAGAACAAAGCCATTGAGGTTGTTGTGTCACTAAGCTGTGTCAACGGTAGGCTGAATATGGTTGGGTTATGATCAACGGATTTAAAAAAGGGTACAGTTTTATTGATTAATAAGCTATTCTGACCACAGAACAGCTAAAAGTAACTGTTCTGTGTTTCTGACCCATCTATGTTATGTTTAATGTTGGCTATATTTTTTCGAGGCTTTTTTCTGGTATCTATTATTTTATTATGTTTTAAGCCTTTATGTCCGCAACAAACAATACGCACAAATTCAGCGAAAAAAATTAAATTAAATGAAATGTTTATTTTTGTAAGTAGACTTTTTAAGACACTTTTACATGTCAATATTTTCAAACTAGATGGCTTCGGCATTTCCTCGTATCCATCCATTTGATTCCTGAGAAGAAATGCCGAAACAAACTCACAGATCGTGGTCTCTTTTTCTCTAACAGTGATAAGATAAATGATCCACTTCAAAAAGACATCTTCCTTTAAAATGATAAAAAGAAAGAAAGTAAAATAAAAATAAATAAATGAAAGAAAAGTACAGTGTCACGTAAACGATTGCTTTACCGTCGATTCACCCACATAGCGTAGTTTAAAAATGAATCGAAAGGCCGCCGAGAAATTCAATGTAGCGCCCGCCCAGCTCCCTAATTAATTCGTCGTGGAAAAACGTTCGCTTTTCCTCAACCTGCCATCCTTGATTTTCAATTTCTGTAGCGAAAGATTAATGGGGAAGGACAGGTTCTCAACAAAGTTATATCTATATACATAATTAGTCCGCAACAGTGTTTTTAAAAGTTGTTTTGCGACGGATTTGGGTCCTCATACAACCTTAATTACAATATTATAAATGAGAAAGTTAGGATGTTTCTTTGGACGGAATTAGATACATTTTAAAGCAAACATTTTAGCACAAAGGTAGACCCAAATAATAAAAAAAAGACTTATAAAGAGGTTTGAGTTTGTAAGTAGGTAGGGGGTAATCTTCGGAACTACTGATCCGATTCCGAAAGTTATTTAATTATGGGAAGCTACAGTATTGCCGAATATACTTACACAAACTTACGCCTTCTTCACATGAGGGTAGGCAGAAACTACAGAACATCACAAGCTACGATCCTTACATACTCCTTTTTCCTCGTTTCTTTCGATCTAGGGTGTCCTTTCATTTGACAAAAAACTATTCACAAATTTTTATATAAAATCACGTTAGGTTTTATACTTGATAAAGTTATCACTTTACAAACTATTCTTTCTGTAAATAACTCATTTGACAAACTAATCTTTTTATAATCATGTTAATTTGGTGAAGCAACTCAAAGCATAAATAACGTTTGACAAAATGCATTGCTTGATAATTACTTAGTTAATTTATTTGATTGAATGTCGTCCAAGAGCGAGCGAAGCGAGCTTGGGACTTGGGACACCCCGATTCGGACAGGTTAGCTTCGAAGGGGATGACGGGGGCTCAAGTGAGCGAGCAAAATGAGCGAACGAGCCCCGTCATCTCCTTCGTGTTACGTTCCTTTGAGCCCTGTAGACAGAAATAGGGGCCCCGCGAAGCGTGGCTCCGTCGACTACGTCTTATTATTGTTGCTTGTAAACCAACTTGTTTTTACTCCGCCCCTAAGACGAGCCACTGACCCTTATTTTTTATATATATATATTACTTAAATTACAGTGAAAAAAAAAATAGTTACGGCAATAGGTGGTTACGTCAATAAATTCTATTAAGTAACAATTTATCTGCCATCATTTTGTAAAATCTCAAATTTGACAAACGAAATACTTTGTTAAAACATTTGTGAAATCTGTATTTTGTCAAATGATTACTTAAACTTTGTTTGCGAAAAGAGATGTTTGTCAAATGATTAGTTTTTATAATGTATTTTTTTTTTTTTTTGAAATGATATTTTGTCATTCGTTTTTTGTCAAACATTAGTGAACCTACATCTGGTCATAATGAACATAGGATCATTCATATTAGCATATATTTCGGAAGTCAAAGGTATATAAAGATAAATTTTATTCACCTGCATATAATATATGTATGTCGTTGTTTCCCTAGAATGCGAGTGAAGCCACGAGTAACAGCTAGTATTTACAACGCGCGTAACTTTAAAATATTGTTTATCAGGGTTATTTCTTTAGGGTCGACTATTGTTTTGTTTCCTTTGTGAGTTAAGAGTGAACAGATAAACGTCTCCGATTACTTTTGTGGTGTAGCGATAACGGTAGGTTCAGCCCGCAAACTGGCGCCGTGTAAATCAAACGCCCCTAGCTGATAACGAAGAGTAAAATTTTGCAGTAAATCATACATTTGTTTTCGTAAAGGGAGATTGTAAAGGGAATATTAAACGGTATCATACGATTTGTGAATTGGATGTAAGTAGTTAGAATAAAGACGTCATAAGCTTTGCTGCCATCCTAAAATAGTTTGTATGTTCTTAACGTACAATAATGTATGTGGAGTTGTTGTAGTTTCCAATAAATTCTCTTTAGGTACCTTTAGAGACGAAATTAATTAAATATAGTTACTTTAAAATTAGAAACACTAAGCTTCAAGCCCTTTTCAAGCCTCAAATTAAAGAAGGATGGATATTTTTTAAATATAAACACTAAGCTTCAAGCCCAAAGTTACCTTTGGACATTGATTCAGCACTCGGCCCGGCTCACGCGCGGCCCAGTTAAAATAATCATTTGGTTGCATCTCACACGCATAGGACACAAAGACTTTGTTGTGTGCGTTAAGAAAAAGTAGTATATAAGCAGTTATGTATTTTCAATACATTAATTAAATAATTAGCCATAAAAGATTAATTAATGCTCACCAAAAATAATATAATAAATAAAAAAAACTAAAAAAAAAAAAATTACATCTTGATCATGTTGATCTGACCAAGATTATGTCTGGAATATAAAAGAGACTGTGACCTCTGAGCTTGTTTCGGCCTTTCTCCTCAGAGTAGTCAGATAGGAAACGCCGACCTCATCTAGTTTTAAAAAAATATAATTCTCATGTAAAAGTGTTTGTACAAACCTACTTACAGAAATAAATCATTTATCATTTAACATCCAGATTTAATATCCAGAAAAGGTTACAATAATTATAATCTGCGTTTATTGTTTTACCAGTTTGAATGTAATCCACCAACTAAATTCCTTTTGCATTCCAAAAACTTAAGCAAAAGTTATTGAACAACCTATTATTGTCATTTTCCGTCACACCCTTGACAGTCTTGCGGCCTTACGTGACGTTTGTTAAGGGTGGTCGTACACCTAGGCAACAAGTTCCTAATACATTAAATCTTTTAGACCTAGGCTATGAAGCTGTAGATAAGTATTGGATTGATTATTATACTAGCTTTAGCACACGACTTCGTCCGCGTGAACGCGTGAAATTTCTTGTTACCCCCACCCACTCAGTAGCATCGCATCGTCTGCCGTGTTATAACTTCGTTTTCGCTTTGAATTCTTTCTGAATTTTTTATTTTTGTTCGGCTCCTTAGGTTTTCAACATGATGTAACCTAAGCCTACCTTAAGGTTTGGGCTATCAAACGCATAAATAATGTTTCAAATCCAACTGGTACTTCCAGAGATTATTGCGTTCAAACAAACAAATAAACTTCAGCTTTATTATTTGTAGAGTATAGATGGATTATTATTTGCTTTCTTTCAACCAAACAGATAGAAACCTCTTTGACCGAGTTCACACAAGCGTAACGACACATCTATCACCAAAACTGCATCAAAGAAAACCCGGGAACATTAAGAGTTATATGAAAAATTCATTAGGCCCGGAGATCGTTTCGCTCCGCAGACATTATCTGAACTGTCGGGATTCCGCCTTCATCCATCATTCAGCCTTGTCGGCTCTTAGCATGCACTCGTATACATAAGCAAGCGATACACATTAGGGCTCTGTTTTCAGTGGCTTGTAGATAGATGGCTAGGTATAGATAGGTGATAATTACAATCATTAGTTTTACGAAGAATTTTAATGATTCTTTTTAGGTATATGAATTTAAGAACTTAGGACAAGATGATTAAAGTATAGTTATGATACCTAACTTTATGGGGGTGTTAATTATGAACCTTTCCGTGCTCATGACTTTTGAACATTTTTAGCGTACAATTTTATTGAAGACTACATTTCGCTGTCGGTCTGTGGAAAAGAAAAAACATGGTCTACTGTAGAGTAGACCATAATTTTTGGTTTTTCCAGTATTTTTTTATATGTCTACACGATCTATACATTTCCTAAGTTTTACGTTAGTGACCTTTAGACAAATTTTTGTTATAAAACGAATAGCTGTTTTGCAGAAAATCAAGCCTCTATGGCAAAATCTCTGGGCAAAATCTATTAAGATGTTGTTTAACACCACATATTTAGTACGCATAGGTACGTTTTCAATAGTTCGTTGCGGTACGACTCTCAGCTGCATTGATTTTAGTCACTGAGAGAGACTATTTACAGTACATATTCATCTGTATAATGGAGTTTGCTCTGCATGCACTTTGCGAAACGAAGAGCATTGTATGTGAACGATCTCTAAGTCAAATTTTGGTCGCAGTATAAGCATCTAATTTAGTACGATCTAATTAAGATTAAGCCATATATTCATGAAGCTCCGGCTGTTTATTCCAACGAAGTCATGCTCGAACTAGGGTTAATTTTCACGAAACAACCGCATGGAATATTATGTTCGGGAGATTATTCTGTCACGCATGCAATGTCCGCATACGGGGATATTTTATATTATTTACTGTCCGGATAGTTCGTTACAAGCGAAAACGAAAGGTATTTTGATTGGACGATACATTGCAGTCGCAGATTTTAGAAGATTTTTCAACAAATCATTCTTGTTGGTCATTTATGAATGCCTAACAAGTACGTTTGCGTATTGTAACCCCGCATGCGGGAGGCTCACCGCACGCCTTATAACCATATTTTCTTTGTACGAGGAAACAACTACTACAAGTTAATACATAATTAGAAATTCAATTGGGTACTCTGATAGTTATCAAACTTGTGTACTCTCTTAATTGTGTTAACAATGTTCTAGGAGACAAGTACCTAACTGTGTATATTCTTGAGAAAAATATAATAAATATAATTAAAACTGTGCTTTCCTTGTTGTCTTTGAAATTGTTTTCACAAGGAACGTATGCTTTGAAGAATATTTAAAATAAGAAAACCGGATGATTCAAAAAGGCCTATTAGTCGAATGCACGAACTTACTCGCCCAAAACTAGCGAATCGTCACTTTTAAATAAGTAATATTATTATTTCTTTATATGGCTAATGGTAGGGGAGCCCAGACGGTTTTGAGCGAACATTTTCAGGGCGAAAAGTTGATAGCTGATTAGGTGTGGCATGAGGAGAGAACACCGAAAATATATTTTAAAAGTTTCAGATAGGAGCTCTTTGGTCAGGAGAGAACTTACAGATTTAAAAAAAGGGCCAAAAATAAAGTGACCTTCAGAGCCGTTGATTTTCATTATGATCGTGTGCAGCTTAACTCATAATGACTTGAATAGGCAAATCTGACGAAGAAATTGTGGGCTTTCCCTAAATCTGACATCTTTGAAAACAGATTTGGACCATTTTTAAAAGGATATTCCGGGCGAATGAAAGTTATTCTGTGCAATAGTGTTACATGTCCTGATAGTGAATACATAAATATCTGACGGATTGATGGGGCCTTTTGGCAAATATGAGGAAATTTAAATTCGGAATATTACCGTAAACTGGCCATAATTTTTCATTTATCCCTAAATCAAGGAACCCAATAGCTTCGATTACTGTTTGATTGGAAGGTGACACGTTTCTGAAGATTTCTCGATATTCAGAAGTTTGAAAATATAATAATAATAATATTTTATTGCCATAAAATTAGGTATGTTACATTAATATGTATATGGAAACCCTGACTCCTGTGCTAGGTTGTAACCTGTGTTACAGGAATCAGTGTCCTCCCAGTTCCAGTTTTACACAGTTTTTATGCAATAAAATTTAAACAATTTTAAATCATACAATATCTGTTTGAGGCGTATGTGTGAGGGTGGGTGTGTATCCTTGTGTTTGTGTGTGTGGGCTTGAGTGAGTGAGAGTGTGTGTGTGTGTGTGTGTGTGTCGGGGTATGTGTGTGTGTGTGTCGGGGTGTGTGTGTGTGTGTATTTATCGGGCATGTTTATAATGGGACCTGCCAATTGCATGGTTTATGTTATGAATTTTTCTGTCTGTACGTAATCCAGTGTTTGTAGCCAGGTGTTTATTTTCTTTTTAATTTCATTTTTAGTGAATGGGTTAATATGTAGGGCCTTGTTTATTTTATTATAGATATGCACAGCAAGAAAAATATGTTGCCTTCTAGCTGAGGCAGTCTTACATTTGACATATTTACAAACGTTAGTGATTGTGCGTTTAACACTTGAACGTAATGATTAAAAGTTAAGTAAAAAAATTGGGGCACCGTCAAGGTATACCCTAAACATGGTTGATTATTCAAAATTTTACAATGACGATACGATATATTTGAAAATCAATTTCATTTTATGGGGTATCCAACAAAAAAAAAAAAAAAAAAATTTAAACGTGTCCGTATTTTTTTGGTACAACTGGCAAAGATAGACAATAGTACTCACAAAAATATTTAATTAACAATTTGTTTATGTCATAACACTTTTCTGTTCGAAGTTTTATTGTAACTATGAACCTCTGCGCTCGATATCGTTACTCATAACGCCCCTATTTTTTAGTGGTAGTTCGTTTTTTGAGTTTTATTAAATTGGCCTCAAAACTTGTACTTAGGCAGCCAGCTCCAAGCTAAATAGGTAAAATAAAATCTCTTGAGGTATCAATTTAAGGAGGTTGTCAATTCCTATGCGTGGATGACAATAATTTTCTTTGCCGGGAATTGAACCCGTTGGTTTCGGAAAATAAAACACACTCTATATTATTGCACCATCTGAAAGTGTCGCTAATAAGGATCAAATTCTGTGAAATAATGTCAAATGGGAAATTGCAAGAAATTATGATTTTGAAGTTCAAATCAAATTAAGGAATTTAGGTTCATAGTCTTAGTGCTCATACACACGAACGACACGCGTCGATGACAGAGACAACTGCATCCGCCGATACGCGTTGACGGCAGCTATCGACACCCGTCGACGCCCGCCGTCGACGCGTCGGTGGCTGCTGTCGATAACGTGTCGCTCGTGTATGTGAGTACGGTACTCAAATACACGAGTGGCATGTCGACGCGTGTCGCTCGTTTGTTTGCACACTAAATTCTAAACTATATACCTTAACTCCTATCTGAACCTTTTTAAATATATTTTCGATGTTCTCTCCTCATGCCACACCTACTCAGCTATCAACTTTTCGCCCTGAATATGCTTGCTCAAAATCCCTCTGGGCTACTACTATACCCCCAACAACGTCCTGCAGCTTATTGCAGGCAGAATGGACGTGGATTGCTCCTTCATGGAGCATTGGACGAGGCTGCATGTGCGGGTGGTGCGGTCCTGATTCAGGACGGCACTGCTCGTACGTATGGTTTTGGCCAGTGCTCCATGAACTGATTCAATGTTTTATGTGGCTGTTCTTGTTATTATATTATTTTTATTATTATTATTATCATTATTATTATTATTATTATCTCCTTTATTTAATTAAATACATATAAATTATATTTTTAAATATTAGAATATAATAAATATAAAAACATTTAAAAATATAAAAAATAGTAGCCCACCGGTAACGGGAACAGGGTCCAAGCCACCGGCAGTCAGGGCTCCAGAGAGAGGAACCTCCTGACAATGCAAGCCGTGTCCAGAAGTACCGCTTTAAATATATTTAAATATATTTCATTATTATTATTATTATTATTTTAAAACTTTTAATGAAACATGTATGGATGAATATCTGAAATAAATGGATTGAATTGAATTGAATTGAATATACGGGCTGATTCTTCAATCGACCTATAACTAATTTTTATTCGTGGAATGAAATTGACTTCTGACAGTTTTTGTATGAAAGAACTGTCAAAAATTTAAAATTGTTCTTCCGATAAAGTTATCTGGCGTTGGAGATAGCAGCCCTTACATGAAGTAAATTTATTTGTGGGGGAGTCGACAATTTCAGAAATAAGTTAAGGCAATCAGCACATTTTGAATTTTATGCAATAAAGTACAGAAAAATCGCCCATAAGTAAATTAACTTCGTGTGAATCGACTAATAAGCCTTCAAAACAGTCGTTGATTATTTTTTAGGTATAATTTATGATGTTGATGATGCATAAATTGTTATTTAGCCAACAAATGTAACGGACAAAGGAGGAAAATGCAAAATCACACAAAAAGATGGTCACAAACTTTTCCCACGCGTGACTATATAAAAGGACGCGAAAGTTCATTGCAACATTTACTTCAAACTGACACCAACCAATATTTAAAGCATTTACATTAAACTTAAACATCTCCCACGACAACTGTAACATTATTATTCACTGGCGAAGTTATAACGCTGCAAAGATATCTACTTTTATCAACTCACTTGTGGTGGGAACTAGTTTCCTGTTCGATTCTACTTTATTTTCTTGGCAAATCGTGAAAGCGATCATGTGGCAAAACACTCTTATAGATTTGGCCCGAGGGAACTTTGACTCGAAGTTGGCTAGAAGAGACGTCGGAGTCGCGATACGATGTGTTTGAGAGCAAAACGGTGTTCCGATGGTAAGATGCGAATGTGAACAGTATAGCCGAGGGCCGTTCTAGGTTTGTTCCTAATGTGACGCCAGGAAATGTTTAATGTATCGGTATTTTGCATTTGTGAGGACTATTGTGTATGATACGAAGGTATCGAATGACGTTTTTTGTTTGATTTTACTACAGCATGTATTTGTTTGTTAAGTTAGGCACAAACAAATATCTACGTTGATTCAAAACATACAGACAGACCGTCAGACAGACGGAGTTACTTTCGCATTTACTCGTATAATATTAGTAAAGATTTATTAAAATAATTATGATTGCTCCAACGTGAGAACTGGTGATTTTAAGGACGATAAAGGTATTCTTAACCATCATAATTTGCGGTAACACACCTTCAAAGTTCCTCCATTATTTAAGTATTTTACCTGAGCAAATCTTTTATTTTATTTTATACTTTTTGGAAAACTTGCAGTTAAACACTTTTGCACGATTGAGAGTAACAAAATAAAGCCAGTTACAAGAATTCACAGATAGAAGAGGGCATAAAAACAAAAAAAAAGTTGAGAAGGTGGACAGGTTTTTGAATAAAAACATTTATCATGAGTAAAAATGTGTTTGAAACAGTGTAAATTGTTATCAGTTAGTTTACGTGATCAAAAAAGAAATCACAAAGAGTCCTTTTTAATGTTGAAATGCTGGTATTTTTGTAAAGGCATTTGCGTTACTAAGAAAAACAACTCGTTGTGGGAAGAAAAGACGGTATATAATTAGTTCTTAGACAATCTTAACAAAGGAAAACGCAAGTTTCACTATTCATAGGAAATTGATAATTTAATTTTAGGCGGTGTAGGTAAGCCATTGTGTGTAAAACCACGCGTCAAATTTGAATGAAATGCGAATGGCAACTGTACCTCACAGCTCTAGTATTGTCAAAAAATTACCTTAGAAATATTGGAGGTCGCATATTGTATGCCACTGGCTTGTGTATAATCCTATTTACACATGTCTGTCTGATTTTAAATATTCATAGTTACGAGTTGTTTATGTTTTATACTTGTCACTTGCACATAAAAATATGGACCACGAATATATGTTCAACTATCTGACCACTGCTGCTGTTCTTATTATAATCAATTTTCAATAGGTTATGGGCCCAGAATAAAAGGTTAATAAGTTATTGCCCTTTTGCATGCTCTGATAGTGCTAGAGCATAATAAGTTGAGTGGTTTTAATATTAATTGAGTACGATAAGTGTGAAATTTACGAAATTTCAATTATGTCTGCTGAAGGTGGCATAAGTGGAATAAAGAAGCTGAAAGGATCGTCCGACTACCCAAACTGGAAATTCTTGGTGCGAAATTACTTGGAGAATAAAAACTGGTGGGGAGTAATTTCTACAGATGTAGTAAATGCTGACGTAGACCGGCAGGCACGAACGACAATATGCTTGTTGTTAGAACCAGAGTGCTTTACCCACGTCTACAATGCGAAGACTGCGAAAGAAGCCTGGAACAGCTTACAGAAAGCGTATGAAGACAAAGGTTGGGGAAGACGCATACATATTCAGCGAGAGCTTTTCAACTGTAAGTTACAGAATTTCGATTCTATGGAAAGCTTTATATCCAAAATTACATTCCTGACACAACAATTGTCCGATATTGATGCTCAAATCCCTGATGATTGGATCATATCGATTTTGCTGGGTGGGTTGACTGCTGATTACAGCCCTCTTATAATGGCTGTAGATAATAGTGGAAAAGAGATCACGTTAGAGCAAATTAAAATGAAATTGTTACAAGAAGGAAGTAGACAAAGTAAGTTGAACACAGAGTACGAACAAGCCTTAGTTACACGTAAAGTACAGAACGATGCAAGATCTAATATTAAAACTAACGATCGTAAGCAGAAGTTTGTCTACAAGTGTTATAAGTGCCACAAGCAAGGCCACAAGGCGTCCGAATGCAAGGAGCGGATCAAAACCGCGAATATCTGCCTGAATACAAAGGAGGCGATAAACAAAGACAAGTGGTATTTAGACAGTGGGTGCTCAAATCATATGACCCACGATAAAAACAAATTGTTGTCTTATACACCTGAAAAAGGTAACATGAAGATTGCAGTAGCAAACGGCGAGAAATTGTTGGTTAAAGGACGAGGAAATGCTGAGCCACAAGTCAGCGAAAACGAAAAATTAATTTTAGAAAACGTTTTACATGTTCCTGATTTATCCATGAACCTAATTTCGGTGAGCGATTTGACCAAGAAAAAATATTCCATGAATTTTGACAAAGGAGGTTGCATCATTCAAAATAAGAATCGAATGGTTGCAACATGTGAAGAGGTCGACGGAATTTATGAATTGACAGAAAAGAAAAATAACGTCGTGAATGTGACATTGTCAAAACAAAATGAAAATATTTCGAACATTTGGCATAAAAGATTAGCTCATTTATCGCGTAATTATATGAATAAAATGAAAGTTTTAGTAAGTGGTATGGAATTCAAGAGTACTGATTTATGCGAGCCGTGTATTCCATGTGTTGAAGGAAAGACATGCAAAAGTCCTTTTAAAAACCAAGGTACGAGAGCAAACGAGGTCTTACAGTTGGTTTTTAGCGATGTTTGTGGACCAATCGAGGAGCCGTCGTTCAGTGGTTCGAGGTATGTTCTTCTATTTATCGACGATTATACTCGGAAGACGCATGTTTATTTTTTGAAGAACAAAAGCGAAACTTTTGAGAAGTTCCGTGAATACAAGGCGGAAGTCGAGAATGAGACTAGTAAATCTATTAAATGTCTGAGATCTGACAACGGCGCAGAGTACTGTAATGGTAAATTTAAATCATTTTTGAAGTCTGCAGGTATAAAACACCAGACGACTGTACCGTACACGCCGGAACAAAATTCTGTTGCAGAAAGAGCGAATCGGACTATAATAGAAAAGGCCAGAACATTACTGTCAGAATCGAACTTGAGCAAGAAGTATTGGGCCGAGGCTGTTAATACTGTTGTTTACTTAAAAAACAGAAGCCCCACGAAAGCATTGAATAATGCAGTACCAGAGAAGGTTTGGACTGGAAAAGATGTGGATGTAAGTCATCTGAAAATCTTTGGTTGTTTGGCGTATAGATTGATACCAAAACAAAAGAGACGTAAACTGGATATGAAGACGGAACCGATGATTTTTATTGGATATCCAGATAATCAGAAGGGTTATCGTCTGATGAATCCTAAGACAGGTGAAGTGACAACTGCAAGAGATGTCAAATTTCTGGAAAACGTTTTTCTTCAGAAAGAAAACGTGAAAGAGTCGGAAGTGATCATAAACCTGAATACAGATTCTGTTCCTTCCAGTTTAACAAACAGATCAACAAACAGATCAGAACTCTTGGAGACTCACGATGATGCGTACCGTGATGCTGTAGAAGAGAACATAGAAGTATCGGAGGAGATAGGACCTGAACCAGTACTAACAGAGCAAGTACCTGACGACGTATTGACTGAAGAGGAAGTGATAATACCTGAATCAGAAAGAAGGTATCCTTTAAGAGAACGCAGACAAGTTGATCGGTACGGATGCAATGTTATGTATGCCAAGGAGAGCACTCTTGATGGTGATCCATTGAATATTAATGAAGCGTTGGCGAGACCCGATAGTGACTTATGGCAAAAAGCGATAGATGATGAACTTATGTCACTAAGAGAGAACCAAACTTGGACGTTGGTGGATCTTCCAGCTGATAAGAAGCCTATCCAGTGCAAATGGGTGTTCAAAATCAAAAGAGATAGCGATGGCAAGGTAACGAAGTACAAGGCTAGACTAGTAGCGAAAGGGTTCACACAGGTATGTGGTGTAGACTATACTGAGACTTATTCTCCTGTAGTTAGAAGCTCCACGCTACGATTATTGTTCTCGCTAGCTGTTGAATACGGTTGGTTTATTGACCAGTGGGACATCACGACCGCGTTTTTATATGGTAAGATTAAAGAGGATATTTACATGCTCCAACCGAAAGGAGCAGTAGTCAAAGGTCAAGAAACCAGAGTATGTAAGCTGCAGCGTTCTTTGTATGGATTGAAACAAGCTTCGAATGCTTGGTTCAAGGAATTAGACAAAGAAATGTTGAATTTAGGTTTTGTGCAATCAAAAATAGAACCGTGTTTGTATCAAAAGCAGCTTAAAAACAATAAGAAGTTAATTGTCGTTATTTACGTAGATGACCTTTTTATTTTTGGAAATTGTGAACAAGAAAAGCAAAAATTAAAAACCGATTTGCTTGACAAGTTTAAAGTGAAAGATTTAGGCGCGGCTAGGCATGTTTTAGGAATGAGGCTGAGAAGAGATAAAGATGTAATTTGTCTAGATCAGCAACAGTTCATTTTAGATATTTTGAATGACTTCAACATGACAGACGCCAAACCAGTTTCGACCCCAATGGAAGTCGGTATGAAATTAGAAAGATCGACAAATTCCCATAGCAATCTGCCATATCAAAGCTTAATAGGGTGTCTAAACTATTTAGCCTGTAATACGCGACCAGACATAGCACATGCGGTAAGTGTGCTTTCACAATTTAATTCGTGTTATGACGAAATACACTTTAAATGTGCGAAACGGATCTTAAGGTATTTGAAGGGTACGTCTAACCTTTGTCTTACTTTTAGGAAGTCAGGAGATTTAGACTTACGAGGCTACGTTGATGCAGATTGGGGAGGGGCACTTGATAGGAAGTCTTTTACGGGGTTAATTTTCAGACTAGGTAAAAATATTGTGTCATGGGAAAGTAGGAAGCAAGCGACAGTATCCTTGTCCTCCACAGAGGCAGAGTACATAGGATTGAGTCAAGCTTCGAAGGAAGCTCTTTATTTACGTAGTTTACTGAGCAGTTTGACAGCTGTGGATAGTAAAGCGGTAGTAATTTATAATGACAATCAGTCGGCGCATAAAATTGCAGCTAACAAAATGATGCATAATAGAACAAAGCACATAGACATCAAGTATCATTTTATTCGTGAGTGTGTACTGGATAACAAAGTTGAAATAAGGTACATGTCAACTGATAAGATGATAGCGGACATTTTAACTAAAAGTGTTCACAGCCCGAAGCTTAGAGAATTTTTAAAGGATTTATCCATGTCAAATTATTCTATTAAGAGGGCGAATGACTAGTTAGATGTTTTGATGTGTTATGTTTTTTAATAGTGTTTTGTGTAATAGATAATTTTTTCTAAATTTTATTTCGTTATGCATGCCTTATTTTGTTAGATTTCTTCTGTTTTTGTACTCTACTTTTGGGTACAGCGTAGTACAGACGGACACAGAAGTGTTAGTAATTTAATTAGTTTTATGTACCGAGTACTGACAAGTACAGATGGGATCATACGCATGTGTAATAGATTAAGGGGGCGTATTGGAGGTCGCATATTGTATGCCACTGGCTTGTGTATAATCCTATTTACACATGTCTGTCTGATTTTAAATATTCATAGTTACGAGTTGTTTATGTTTTATACTTGTCACTTGCACATAAAAATATGGACCACGAATATATGTTCAACTATCTGACCACTGCTGCTGTTCTTATTATAATCAATTTTCAATAAGAAATAACAAGACTTCCAAAGTTATACTCGTAGGTACATAGTACTGAATTTAAGACGTATTATCATGCATGTATGTATCATGTCTAGAGACAGGGTGGAAGAATACATTACATATATCGTATAAGTTCAATCAACATAATAAACTAAAAAAAGAGCAGAGATAAGAAATACAATACTATAAAAAATAAGTAGATCGTTCTACTTATGAAATACCCTAAAGATTGCTATCAAATAAAATGTGTAACAGAGCCTAACGCACGCCGGGGGCTACATACAACACATAACACGAAATACGAAAGCCTACAGCTGAGACATGTCAGATATAAAAGTATTTTCGCCACAAAAAACGAGAAAGATAGGTACAAATCTTAATCTTATAAAGAAATCCACTAGCCCCTTATTGTACAGAAAAAACTTTATTACTACGCGTACATAGTCACTGAAACTAACTAACTTAACTTAGTACGTGGTTAGGCATCCCTTTAACAATGTGTAACTTAATTCCAAAGTAATAATTGGAGTCAAACTTTGTGTCCCTACCTTCTCCGAACAAAATTAAACTTGGTAAAAATGCATGGAAGGCGAAGTAAATTCGAAATTATAACAAAAACGCTCGCTCTGCAATATGTGAGTGAGCCACTTTAGGGCGTCAGCATAAAGATAATAGGAAAAAGTTAAATTATATTGATGTCTGAGGAGTCAGACCTTGCCACGTAACGCGCCAGTTATGAAAGTTGAATTTATGACTGAAATTATTTCACTCTCTTCCCTAATTCTACTTTTCTTGTGTGTCCAGGTGCATGGTATGAAGTTAACTTTTTAAGGGGACATCTAGACGATACGCTCGGTTGGTCGCGTTTTATTGGACTATTCGCTCTGATTTGTTAGAGGGGAGTAGGCTTATTTTCTAAGTTACTTCCGTTTTACTAATACATCTACCTAAAATGGTTTTCTCGCTGTCCAATTTCGTGTTTTACGATTCAAATAGACGAAGTTATTCGTCGATTACAATCGCTTCCATTTTTACCCGACTACGGAACGCTATTGAAAGGAGTTTTACAGGCAAGTTATTTTGTATTTAAACGCCTACTTTTATTATTATATAGATAAGTACTAGGTGTGCCCGTGACTTCGTTCGCGAACATTTTAGAATTAATTGCCGCGGAACTCTAATTATTGTTCCAAAATAAAATTAGCTTAAGTTACTCTTTATAACATCAGCTATCTGTCAGTGAAAGTCGCCGTCCAACCGTTTCGGAGATTAGCCGGAACAAACAGACGGACAAAAAAAATTTTTTTTTATAAGCATTTTGTAAAAACGTGTTATTTTGTAACATTACAAACTGACACTTCAATTTTATAGATTATTTTGCATTGGCTACAACATCAACAGATCGCCTTTTTTTTTCATTATTGCAATAAATTTATCGAGATATTCGGGGCAATATTATTTTGTAAATTTTATACAACCACAGCGTAAAACAAAAGACACTTGACCCGACCGAAAATCCTAACAGAATGGTAGACGTCTCAAAGAGGCAACAGACATGAAAGCTTAAAACGTCAATAGGCAGCAACACCCCTCAAGTTTAGTACAATACAAAGCTCTCAACACGGCACAGAATAATACAGAAGGTCAGGTCGTTATAACGTGGGAAAATAAGCACACCGCGCATACTCATAGACGCGTACATACGCCGATCTTAGTCTATCTCAGCTGAATGCCAGTCGCGAGTGCCCTTATACTCGTTCTGCACAAAGTGTGTCTATCTGTGCATGCGTTTTCGTCCGTTAAATAGAGTCGACCTTCTGTACTAACCTGTATTCCCGATGAAAATTTCACGCGCTAAGGACTTTGTAGAGGGTCAGTGGACAAATATTCAAACTCTCCATTACTTATGGTCGCCTGCCTCAACGACTCTCTTTCGCCTCGACGGTTTCTTATAAACAAATTGTTTTATTTCATGCCACACGTGCCTAGGTTTCTTTTTATAAACCTCAACGACGACCTTTTCTGAAACGTTGCACAGAATTATATTAAATAAACTGTGTATTTGGTATTAAAACACGGGAATTATGTGAGCGTGGTCACGCGAGTGGCCATGGAAAATAATTGTGTGCTGTGTCAATCAATCACAAGCACAAAAAGTGTTTTGATGTTAATTGTGTAAGTACTTTAGTTAGCTTTTTTATTAATTTTAAGTAGATCGAAAAAAAATTGCAATTCATTCTACTTCCTAGTTTTGGTTTTTCATACTAAATTTTGTCCATAATTCTTAGTAACAAAGATCTTAAAACTATGTTACTCAATACTAAAATCAAATTCAAATCAATTTATCAGTCACAAATATTAAAAATTCAAATACGTAATAAAATCACTCATATAAAAAAAGTGCTTGGAAGAAGCATGTTTAAATCTGAAAGACCTTACGTAGCTTTTTTAGCTGGAAAATGAAAACTCTGCGAGGGGGGAGGCAAGACCATAGCTAGTTTAAAATATTCATGAGTCGTTTGATCCCTAGCCTGAATGGGCCAAGC
This sequence comes from Eremobia ochroleuca, assembly GCA_949629135.1. Taxonomy (NCBI): domain Eukaryota; kingdom Metazoa; phylum Arthropoda; class Insecta; order Lepidoptera; family Noctuidae; genus Eremobia; species Eremobia ochroleuca. Next base: position 15,601,581 of record OX451386.1, on the reverse strand, counting down.
TATTTCCAGCCATGAACATGAAGAAAGAAGACATAAGGATCACTAACCTGAGAAAATCCTTTCTATTCTTATAGCCTTTCTATTCGTGTATATAACTCAAAAAAAACTTTGAAAATCATCATCTGCCTAGCCTTTTCCCAACTATTTTAGGGTCAGCTTCCAATCTAATTGGATGCAGCTGAGTACCTGTATTTTGCCTGGAGCGAGTGCCTATCTGACCTACACAACCCAGTTACTGGGTAATACGATACCCCTTGGTAAGACTGGATGTCAGACTTTCGGGCTACTGACGACCCGTAACGACTGTCAAAGATCTACGCATGACAGGCGGGACCAACGGCTTAACGTGCTTTCTGATGCACGGAGGGGTCTCGGTATGTAAGGATGGTCACCTATCCGCAGACTAACCGCGGCAAGCGCAGCTTAACCTGATTGATCGACCCGTGCGGCTGTTATTATTTAGCCACGGGCCCCTCTTTGAAGATATATTTATTCCCTAAGGATAAAATTGGTCCTTAACTAACTAAGGACCAATTTGTGCGATAGGTCGCACAGTGCGCTGGATTGGAAGGTGGAAATACGTACTGGACACTAGTCACTGTGAAAATGGACGGTGGACCACGGTGGAAATACTTAAATGAAAATACTATATTCCACTGTCAAAGGTAGAGCGTACTGAAGTCTTCTCAACCTACTGTCTTGAACCAGATCTGCCGGTCGATTCTGGAAAAATCTCACCGTGATAACTAAGGTGAAGTGAGCTTAGAGTGAGCTGTGAGTCATGTTGATGCTAGGGATTGACACTATTGACCACTCACTCTACGCTCATTTCACCCAAGTTTTCACGGTGAGATGGTTACAGAATCGCACGGCTGAACACGGTAGTTAGGTAAATGCATGGGAATAAATCTGTCACATTTTCAAAGATTTTTTCACAGATAAACATATTTATCATAATGATTGTGTCATAAAATGACGGTGATATGTTAGCTTAAAAAAATCTAAAAACTTTTTTCTATACCAAAAATATTGCGAAAGAATAATCTCCACACATTACGCAACCGAATATACTAAATCCAAACATGTGTCAAATAATCCCATTGGCCATCGGGCGGCAATGGGCGAACGCGGTCACGACATTGACTGAGGAGCGGGTAGGATTAGTATCCGATGGCCGACCGATCCCCGACGATCCCGTACGAACCCGTGCGATACCGTACGATTCCAACCGGACCGATCCGCCTTTATTAAGACGAATAGACAAACATTTTTAACACGTAAATGTGAGTTATGTGACCACGATGGCCCGGAGAGATGGCGGTTTGAACTATGGTATGGTAACGTTTGGATATTGAATGCATTTTTTTCCGAAATATTTTATTTGTAATTCAACAAAGAGTAAATCACGCAATATGTGGTTCTAATTCGCTCTATATCCTACAGTAATTAAAAAAGGTGCTTTAACAGTGCGATTACAGTCACTTTTAAAGATTAAAAACAACCGACTTCCAAAAAAACACTACAAAGTGAAAAATAATTTTAATTTTGGAAGTCGGTGTCGTTGGTTCTGCATTTTGGTTTTTTGACACCGACTTCCGAAATTAAAATTATTTTTCACTTTGTAGTGTTTTTTTGGAAGTCGGTTGTTTTTTTTTTACATAAAATTTTTTATTTTTCACTTTTTAGTTATATCTACCCCAATAAAATTCATATAAACACTACTTGCTATGTAAATATCAGTGACAGGAAGCTGCATCTGCGTTTATAGGGTACAGACGTGATGTTATGTTGTGCGATTGCTTAAACAATGCATACATATGCGATAGCAGCAATCGCGGTTGTTTTACTGGTATTAATTATTATTATAATAAAAAAAAATTATAACCTTTGTAGTGAGTACAGGCGTGATATTATGTTGTGTGATGGTGTAAACAATGCTTAGATATGCTATAGCAAGAATCGCGGTTAATCTGCTGTTATTTATTGAAGAGTTCCCCCGATTTCTACAAGATCCCATCATCAGATATTGAAATGGTGACAATGGGACCACACGGGAAGCACCAGCTTTCAAATAAAAAAAGAATTATGAAAATCGGTTCACCCAGTCGGTTATTATGAGGTAACAAACATAAAAAAAAAAAAAAAAAAAAAAAAAAAAAATACAGTCGAGTTGATAACCTCCTCCTTTTTTTGAAGTCGGTTAATAAAATCGAAGTTATTATTTGCAATTCTTTTTATTTTCTCATTGTAATTATCTAAATACAATGTAATTAATGTATTACAGTACACTATAGACATATTTCCTACCAAACAGACACCACTGTTGTTCCTTGATTGCATAATATCCCATTCCAAGATGAACTTAACAAAACTTGTAACTTAATTTACAAACTATGTGTAGGAACATAGGGAATGTTCCTATGTGCGCATGGATTAGATTTAGCCTAGACAGAGCAAACCGAGTCCTGATTGAAACTCTATACTTCTTGAGGCCTGGTGTGTCTTAGTTGTAGTTCACGAACTTGGATGAGCTAGAAACGTTTTACTTAAAGTACATTTTGTGACCTTAATACTAAAGGGTTCAGCCCACATAAGATAAACTCATACCGGGTGACTTGTGATTCGACGCATTCCTTCCAGGACGCAAGAAGCCAAAGTAACCGAGGTGATAATCCATCTTTCTGAAAAATTCTCAGAAATCGTCACTAAATATTATTTTTCTCTGCTCTCAAATTGAATGGCCACAATGCGTGTAGCATTGATGGTCATACATTTAGGCCGTAGTGTACATTCGAATACATTTGAGAGATTTCTTCTATCAAAATCTATGAACGATAATGGAATTCCGGTCGACCCATAGCGAAAAACAGAGTCAGCCTAAGTAAATAAGTAAGTACTCCGCTCTGAATACCAAAGCCTCAAAACTTTTCAGCAGCATTAAAACTTAAATAGGATTTCTATACAATCAGGATTAAGACAAACGCTTGTTAAGAATTAACACCAGAACCTTTTGTTCGGTAACTGAGGATTAAGCTCCGGTTTAGGGCTGTAACCACATGCCTGTGTATCCTTAAATTTGTCACGTTCGTTAAGCCGGACTGTCGGAGATTGGTGGCATCGAAGGATCGGACAGTGACGAAGTATGGGTTGGGGGGATTACTTTATCGGGACCGTCCGTCTTTCTCACCACTATGTTTCTTTATTAAGATAAATGCTTGGTTTTTTAACGAAAGGTTCGGTGTTTTGGGGTTTTTTAATTAAGTATTTTTTGGTGTTGTCTGTATCGTAATCGCTAAAGATATGCCAAGTTGAATTGAATGTTCTATTAAAATACAAGCGGCCTTATTTGTCTACTTACATCTGAAGAGAGTATTAACTAAATTATATTTTGAATCTGAATATAATAGTCTGAATACTAAAACCTTTTTGTATCTTTCAAAGAAGATAATTTCTACTTTTTCAAACACACAGGCACAAAAAGTATTACTTTTGCAATAAAATGTCAGTGACTGTGTTACTAAGCCCAAATATAATAATAATAATAATATTCGACAACTTTCACACAGCGCCATCTAGTCCCAAACTAAGCAGAGCTTGTGCTATGAGTACTAGACAACTGATAAACATACATATATATTTCTAAATACATACATATTATAGATAAATTACACCCAGACAAAGAACAAATGATCGTGCTCATCACACAAACATTTGTCCTAGGTGGGAATCGAACCCACGACCTTGGGCATAGCAGTCAGGGCCACTGACCACTAGACCAACAGGCCTGTCAAATATAAAAACTAAGTTCTTATTAAAAAGTATTTCGGATTGCCGTAACAAAAGTTATTTAATTTTATCAGTTGCTATTGCTGTTTTACTAGAAATAAGAAGGCAACATTCTGGCCCGATATTAAAGAAATTTAATAAAAGACTAACGAACATTTGTACTATTATTTTTATATTATTTACACGTGAAAACTCAATTGTTTATTATTGTATTATTAAATTTCGTGTTTGAAAACATGTTTATAGCTTTCATCAGAATTTCTTTATACGCAATTGTAAATTCAGAATAAAGTTCAATTAATGTTAATTGTACATTTTTTTGTAACAAGACCATAAAATTACGTTTTGAAAAGTTTTAATATTATTGTTTGTACTTTTCGCAGTGTACCAAACATATCTTGTTGTATTATGATATAATTAAAAAATAATAATTCATAAGCAACATAATCTGTGTTCGCTAGTCCGTTTAAAGTTGACGACGAGTTTTTGACAAAATTGTCTTATTCTGTAACTCTTGTTAAACTCTTAATTACTTTCGTTGGTAGTCCGCAAACATTCATCTCGTTACGAGACGTAGGCTTCATTATTTACTCGTGCTCACACGTTGCTTCGCTCTCTGCAAATATTTACCTCTTAACGAGAAACCTGACTTCACCCGCGGGTACCGTAATAAACTTTTCTATTGTATTCTGCGGTTCACATACGTACCGCCGGATAATCGTTACATTGTCTACACGGTTTTCATTTCGCCCCTAATTAACATTCAAAATAAGCGTGCAAACTTCCCCTTATTACTAGAACTAACATTTCGTAATAATAAATCATAATTTGAATATATTCTGGTAGAACAATGTCGCGCGAATGTCGGTTGGATTTATTGAAAAGGAAAGTTGTGAATGCCAGGTGTGGCCGCCATCTGCCGTGCGTGCGACGTCGGATTCGCCTTTCATTTTCTCTGTGATGAAAATAATTATTGAAGTAGGGGCTGTATTAAAAGTGAGAAATTGCGAGAGGGATTTATGAAGATTTGTCTTTGAGAGAATTTTCGTTTTTATCTGTGTGGAGGGGAAGGAGTACTAGGCGCACATAAACGGGAGTAGCTTGCTTCAGATGTGCGCGATCTCAAAGTGGGTGTAATGCTTGATCCGGCACTCGTTCTCTGTCGGTCCATTACTGGTAGCTGCATCACTCTTCTGCGGCTTTACGAGGAGTTTCGAGTGCTGGGCGGTAATGAGCGTCGCTCAACCATTCGTTTGTATTTATCGTCTACATTCAAAGTGATAAAATGGAACTATGTTCCTAACGATGGTAATAACTTTCAGGGGTTACATTCAGTACTTACTTCGAAATTGTGAGTTTGTCGTCGTTACAAAACTCCTTTCACAATTTTGTTTGAACTAAACGAACTGGTTCTTTATTCGAAAATACTTAACAGTTTCAAACGTTTTTGCTTGCCATTAAAATTAATTCAGATTAGTTTTCTATACAGAATAATTTTTTAATAATTGCGCAAACAGTAACCGTTAATTCAGCATACGATTCTAGATCCCTAGAAATTTGCGAAATTTATTTCAGCATAGACATTTTTCGTCAGTTATCATAAAAAAAAAAATCTTATATTTTATAAAAAAGTGCAATACCTACGTGGTCAAAATGTATGGAACAGCTAATATTTTTTTAAACCGTCGAAAAATTTCCACACGTGTAGAATTTTTTCTAGTCTTTTTCTAGAATCAAATGCTGAATTCACAGTTACAGTTTGCGCACTGGTAATCTTGTATAGATAAATAACCATGAGGTATCAATAAGCAGTAAACGAAGAAGATTAACGATAAGACAATAGAAAAGTGTCATAATTTATTCCACGTATATAGGGTGACTGGTAATTAGTGACCGATACTTAAACACATGATTCTACTCATGACAACAAACAACTTTTACTATGGGACCAAACCTGAAATGGCGAAAAAAAAATCAGCTGTTCCAAATTTTGACGACTCGTACGAACATAAATGTAGGGAACAGCTGTTTTTTTTTTCGCGATTTCGGATTTGGTCTGATAGTAAAAGTTGTTTGTTGTCATAAGTAGAATCATGTGATAAAGTATCGGTCACTAATTACCAGTCACCCTATATATCCTCTACCACGTCAACACACTTATTACAATACAAAACACATAACTACCACCGCCAAAAGCAACCCAAATATCTGCCTAAAATTAACTTCCCAACATACTTGGCGTCTTGTTTCTATCACAGACTTAATAGCTACAATAATTCGAATCGATATTCATAAATCTTGAGGAAAGCCGGGGTCCGACGGTAGGGGTCGCCATGAGCGATGACCCCTAATGGGGGACGTTGACAAAGCGCTCGCTGGTTCCCATGAAAACGTTCAAATACATCATAGGAGCTGACAGCACGATTCTGTGGACTACGAATTGCCATATTTTATTTTCTGCTACAGTTCTCTGATAGTTGATTAATGATTCCGTTGGTAGATGTTGAACTCGGTCATGGTTTGAAATGGTTGAAGTGAGCGGTTAGTGGTGAATGTTATTGAAAGCAGTTTGCTGTGTTTATTAGTAAGTGCTTATAAATATTGAACATGTGAAGTGCCTGTACATAATGTTTTATATTAGATAAACCAGAAAAAAAAATCATTTTTTAGGGTTCCTTACCTCAAAAGAAAAAAAGGAATCCTTATAAGATCACTTCGTTTTCCGTCTGTCTGTCCGTCTGTCAAGACCACTTTTCTCGGGAATGCGTAGATCAAGTTGAAATGAATACTAAATACTCAGGCCTGCAATCTCTTGATTCAGTGAAAAAATCAAACTTCTAAGTTAACGCAATCAAAAGATACGGGCGTTTATGTTCCATTTATGCCGCATCTTTTAACATTCACAAGGAAATCACCTATAGGGTACTTCCCATTGACCTAGAATCATTAATTTTGTCAAAAAACAATGAACAAATAACACACAAACAATGAAAAGTAAACTTGTAGTTGCATTCCAACAAATTTGTACGGAACCCACGGTGCGCGAGTCTGACTCACACTTGACCGGTTTTTTTATGTTTGTGCTCTTTCTCTGCGTCATGTTTAACGTATTTTCTTTGTTGTTTCTTTTTTTTTTAAGAATTTATATCCTGGGGGATGGTAATATTAAATTCTAATAGCGGCGAATGGGTGGATCGTGAGAAAAGTCTGCTTTCGAATGCCTCTAATCTCCATCCACTCATCTCTAAAGACCTGTCTTATTAGAAGGAGCCACTCGCTATCTCCACCCTAGTTTCTCGGATTGTCGTTTATAATTTAGAAAAAAACCCATAGGATCATAGGATTGACTTAATGGTCATCATCATCTGCCTAGCCTTTTCCCAATTATGTTGGGGTCGGCTTCCAGTCTCACCGGATGCAGCTGAATACCAATACTTTACATGGAGCGACTGCCTATCTGACGTCCACAACCCAGCTACTGGGTAATACGATACCCCTTGGTAAGACTGGTTGTCAGACTTTCGGACTTCTGACTACCCGTAACGACTGTCAAAGATCCACAAATGAGAGCCGAGACCAACGGCTTAACGTGCTTTCCGAGGCACGGAGGGTATGTAAAGATGGTCACCCATCCACAGACCAACCGCGACAAGCGTAGCTTAACCTGATCGATCGACCTATGCAGCTATTATTATTTAGCCACGGGCCCCTCAGACAGACGGATTGACTCATTGATCCTTTTATGTAAATACAGAATGCTCTTAGTTGAAAAGCTTAATTATTCAAGAGAAAGATTAATCATTATAATTATGTGTTAGTGGAGAAAGAGCATGTAAGCTCAACATTTTAACACTCTCTTGCATTTAAATATGTAATATTTCCACGAAACGTATGATTCTCTGCAATACACTCCAAACAAAGTAAGACGTTCAACAAAACAACTAACCCAAAACCGAAGTAACACTGAAATGCAATAAAACTGCTTAACACGCCAAAACAGTTGACTGACGTAAAATAACACACAGCGAAATATATTACGAATTCTCAGAATTTCTGTCTCAAAAAATAAACAGTGTGTACCTCGTAGTTGCCGATCGTAAGGCTCTGTTTACTGACAATAGAAATTATTTCCCCTTGAGTATTGCGAGGATGTAAAAATACACGTCTAGGCTGACGTTGAGTGATGCGTTCCACCGCGTATAGCATTGTCTGCTTTTGAAAGAGATTGCACAATATGAAATACTTCAGTCCTTCAGTGAATCGCGACTGCTTCATTGAATACGGACGCAACTGAGCACTATTCTCGCGCCAAAATATTCATAGAGCTATAGATTTCAGCGACGAATGCACCTTCAGTGTAGGATATTAATAGTCTATGAGGAATACTTAATGGGATGGGCTGGTTTCAGAGTGTTTTCGATGAAATTGAATCTGACTGAAAGGAATTTTTACTTGTTGTGAGAGATGGAATTGATTTCAAAAATGGTATGGGAGACGGATGGATCTATTTTAAAAATATAGGATGTGCTTTTTACGCGATTGCGGCGAAGCTAAATCGGAGGGTAAAGATTTTGGTTAACTGGATCTTACGCGGAATCTTTTTCTTTAGGTTTGTGATGGTTTTCAACTTCTTGATAACGTCTGATTAAAAAGTACTCTTGTCACTTTAAACGATAGGCAAAAGTTACTGAAAACTGACGCTTTTTTCCCCAAAATGATCACTTATAAGCTTAGCATTTGAGTTAAATCACAGTCTGTCTTACAACTTGTAGCGTGATACTCTATTCAAAATCACACTAAAACGAATTCGGAATCCTTAAATATGCAAAACCGAAAGCCCCTAACACAATCCACCTCCTGGTCAAAATCATCCGAACCAGAACACCCACAACTCAGACGAACCACTATATTATGATAACTACTCCTACGCTGCAAATATTCAAATTAAAACAGCACACCCTTTGAGTTACTCGTGCAAATGTGGGACACTGTTTAGAGTGATAGGACTGGATTATTGAGGGAATGTAGATTGTTTGGTTTACGAGATAATACCGTCATCCAGGCATGTATGGTTTTCAAATTGATATAAAACTAGCTGCGCCCCGCGGTTTTACCCGCATAAATCTCGATCCCGTAAGAATATCGGGATAAAAGTATTCTGTGTGTTAATCCTGGTTATAAACTATGTGTGTGCCAAATTTCATCAAAATTGGTCTTGCCGTTTGAGCGTGAAGAAGTAACAAACATAAAAACACACACACTCACAAACTTTCGCCTTTATAATATTAGTGTGATACTCGTCGGTTGCTACTTAAAGTGTATGCATACACACGAGTGACACGCGTCAATGTTAGAGGCAACTGCAACCGCCGAGTGTCGATGCCCAGCGTTAGCGCGTCGAAGGCTACCGTTGATAACGTGTCGCTCGTGTATGAATAAGGTGCCTAATCATGAGCGGCATGTTGTCGTCGGCTGCCACCGACGCGTTGACGACTTCAGAGGCGGACTTAATGTCATTATACATTTTCTACCAGTCAACCTTTGGGTGATGCAGAGACAAACACAGTAGTAGATGCAATCATGAAAATTGTGGAATAAATATTCTAATTATAAAGATACGCATAAATCTATTAAAACTATAAATAGAATGTATTCCTAATTACATATAAATATAAGCACAAATAAATATACATAAATACATGAATATACTAAAAAGAAATAAGACAAACAATGAGAAAATATTAGCGTTGTGATGATACTGCCAGCTTCTTGCGAATGTCCTCGCGAAGCTTAACTTTAAAGGATAATCGGTTGGTTGCCATCCTGATTTCCTGGGAGAGCGCCTTCCACAGAGAGATACATATTATCTAAGATGACCAGTTTGAATAAATTAACCAAACATCTATCTAGTTGTTGAGTGGAGATAAAAGAGAATGCCTACATTTTGTTTATAATCTGTTGATATGTAAGTTCTCGTAATAAAGTGTGAACAAACGCAAAGTAGGTCATGGAAAAGAGAACATTAGCGGCGTCTACGTGACTTCTACGATAAAAAGTCTACGTTTTATGCATAACCCTGCGTCCTAATAGAAAGCTCGCAGTCTCGCCTGTAAGATCTCTCTGTTAGCGTGACCACGCAACGTTCACCGAACAAAAAGTGACATATGGATATGGATACGCGACGATCGTGTATTCCCAGGACGACCGCTGCCTATAATGTTCCCACAGCTGGGATACCAGTCTCTTGATATTATTATTACTGCAAAATCGCTGATGCCAACCCATACCATCATGCCCATGCTGATCCATACCTGCTCTGTCGCCGACTGTTTCTCATTTAATTTGCCAATAAATTAATCTAACACGGATTATAAAAATAATAATATTAGTGGCGTTCACAAGATGTTTACAGCCTACGGTCAACGCCAGACGCTACGCAGATCATTTTACTACGTAAGCGTTGCAGCCGCATTTGATTCTGTCTCTGTCTGAGTCACTTAGAAAAAAATAAAAGAAAATTATCGACATCTACGGAATGTCTACGAAAGAAAACATATGGCCTACGTGATATGCTACGCGGGTATTGTACTACAAAGAAAGTTTTGCTGCCGCATGAACTCTGTTTCTGTTTGATATTCATGTAGAGTATGACAATAAATAATTGATATAGGTACACTGTTGACAACTAAAATACTAGCTTTGGAATTATATAAAATTATCAATAGAATTAGCATAAAAATCTCGATTATAATAATTGTAAATGTATGCTTGATCAATCATATCAGGTGGTATGACACACTGACAGCTCACTCCACGCTCTCTTCACCTAAGTTTTCACGGTGAGATGGTTACATAATCGCACTGCTATAACGACTATGAAAACATTGCTGCCTCATTTATACTCTGCCAGTTTTACACCTAGGATCTCAATGTATAATCAGCCTAAAATTTTCTCACTGCTGGGACACCGGCCTCCTCTCTGTGAGAGTGGGCCATAATCCACCACGCGGGCCGCACTGGGCCCGCTTGGAGGATTATAGCCCACTCCAGTTGGAAGGTGTCACATGTCTGCGAATTTTTGGTTCTAGGACATTTCGGTTTCCCTCACCGTTTTGAGAGCAGTAGTGATGGAATTAAATACACAAAGTAAAGTACCTGCCTGGGTTCGAACTCACGACCTACAAATCGTCAGCCGGGGCTGACATCATTTGGCCGTCACTGCTGTAAATCAATGAATATCAATGAAATGGTAAAAAAAAAGCATCCAACACACCGATATTCAACCTCATAACGAATCCCCAATTTTTGTGGGGCCCGTGGCTAAATAATAACAGCCGCACAGGTCGATCGATCAGGTTAAGCTACGCTTGCCGCGGTTGGTCTGTGGATGGGTGACCATCTTATATACAGAGACCCCTCCGTGGCTCGGAAAGCACGTTAAGCCGTTGGTCCCGGCTGTCATTCGTAGATCTTTGACAGTCGTTACGGGTAGTCAGAAGCTCGAAAGTCTGACAAACCAGTCTTACCTAGGGATATCGTATTACCCAGTAACTGGGCTGTGGAGGTCAGATAGGCAGTCGCTCCATGTAAAATACTGGATACGGTTAGACTGGAAGCCGACACCAACATAGTTGGGAAAAGGCAGATGAATGAATCCCCAATATTTACACCACACAAGATTGAAAGTATTTTGATCGTAGCCAAGCTTTCAAGTATCCACTGAAACCGTTTGTGTTAACATCCACATACCGACGTTGGTCGAGAATTCTCGTAGAATCTGTACGTATTGGATCAAGTGGAAATAATCTTGGAGCAGTTTATTACGTTCCCAATATCGTTGCGGGCTGACGATTCGATTGCGCGCTGCACGACCGAAATTGATTTCTAAATAATTCCTCCATCGCTACGGTGTTTTTTACTGAGAATGTGCGGTTTGGAAGGTTTTCTGAGAAAGTAGGTTTGATTTATGAGAAATCTCATATCAAATATAAAAAAAAGAATGTCATTCTGTTCCAGTCTGCATATAAATAATCGGGTGAAAATCTGAAAGTAATCGTAACTTATTGAGCTGGTGAATAATGTTCGTTACTATATTCATTCTCGCTTCCATGGTGTTTAAATTTTAAACAATATCTATATCAGGGTTTTGTATTTGTCATTGTTCCTTAAACATAGAAAACAAAAAAAATTACTTTTTTATGTTAACGACCACTCGTAGGTTAGGGTTTTCTGTACACAACGCGACGGAGCCAAAAAATGCCTAGAAGCCATTCCACATATCTACCACCTACATCACTAATATACACCCACAACAATAAATCAAAACACTAATTCATAATATCTATCAAGTATTGAGCATGTCCATTTGTCAGTTAATTGTGTGCGGACAATACAGTGACCTGGTCTAAACATGTTGCCCCATTGTCCGCGGTTCCGCCCTCTGTGCTGAACAGAACATGTTAATTATGACCCAAATGATTCTCCGCCACTGTCACGAGCAATGCACCTCATTAATTATTCCATCCTTTTGGTGTCACGATTTACGTCATGTTGATTTAGTACTAAGTTTGGTCGGGAATTTAAGCGTGTTGGCTGGCCAATAATGGCCAATGAATAGGTTATCAGATGTTTGGGGTTATTTAAATACTTTAAATCATCATCATTATCTCATAATTACCTAAGTGGTTTTTACATTTCGTTTTTCTTAGCTTGACATCTTTTGATAAAAATCTCTGTACTCTTGTCTATTACGGATTCCTAGCAAGACAATCAATGGCATTACGAACGCCGTATAAAAAAAAAAACATGAAAACCTCCTGTTTTAGTAATCAGTTAATAAAAAAATCAGAAATACGATAGTTTATCGTTTACTATTCGAGAAGCCAGCGCCATCATGAGGCGCTCGACAGAGTCTAAAACGTACCGCTGGATGAGAGTGAAGTACAGACGCTAGCACATCAAGTTACCCGAAACTGTCAAATTTTCCCAATCAACTTTGAACCTATGTTTTAGCGTTAAAGTTGAAAATCTATTTAAGAAATCTGACAGAAATCTGACAGCTTGATGTGCTGGCGTCTTTACATGACAGAAAACATTGTAGTCTATAGATCTAGATAGCTCGTAGCTAAATCATAAAAGCTTTTGTATCATAAAGGTATTGACATTTTACGTTTCACTGACATTATTATATTAATTATTTTCTGGTATAAAATGAAAAAGAGTGCCTTATCTATATATAATTATGACAACATCAGCAAAAGCGTTTTTTTATCTAGGTACTATAAATGAGCTTAAGAACTTAATGCCAACACTCTTTGCAAATGCTTGGTAATTTATGAATTGCGGTTTTCCTTATATAGTTGTATACGTAGTAGATCAACTGTGACTAATGAGACACAATTACTTTTCTATTGTTCTAAATAAAATTTTGATTTTCCCACAGTTGAGAGGTAAAGAATCTCGTATTAAGGTAGGTAGATAATTCTGAAAACTTGTGGAAAAGAATACGTGGACCAGCCGGTTGATTCTGTAGAAATCGTAGGTGAAGTGAGCAGTCAATAGTGTTAATCATTGAAATAAAGAAATTTATTATTATATTATATCCCTAGCATTAGTCTACTGAATCTCACTTCACGCTTACTTCACCTAAGTTCTCACGGTGAGATTTTTATAGAATAGCACTACAGTAACAATTTGTGTGCATACACACGAGCGACACGCGTCTATGACAGAAGTAACTGCAGCTGTCGACGCGTCGCCAACAACATACACGAGCGACATGTTGTATACGGCAGCCGGACGTAGCATCATACTCAAATGAATACAGTTGCTTCTGTCGTATTTCATTTCATTTATTTATTGCATTTCATGTTGTTTACAGGTTGTTACATTATGATAGTTCCAAATAATGAACCCTGCTAGGGCACAGCAATCGTACAGCAAATCGTAGACGCGTGACGCTCGAGTATATGAGCACTTATTATGTTAATGTTTTACGGATAGCCAATTCTTTGTCAGGAATCCAACTGGCCATACAATTTCAACTTCAATACGTATTTCATTGGACTTTTAAATTTTTTCTGCCCAGCACAATACTCGTAGTTTTTAAACGGTAACAGACTACGAAGAACTATATTTCTTACAGTCTAATATTTAAAATTTGTTCAGTGCGAATTCATTGCAAGCTTCGGGCTACCGTGAAATACCCCCGGGATTGCCTGAGCTTTATTGTCCATTGCGGTCGGGCAAAGGCCCGTAAAAAATTTAACTGTCGTCTAATTTTTGGTAAAGACTACGGTTATATCTCATGGAGAAAAATGGGTTTTAGGTACAATTAAATACAGACGTTTTATCTTTCCTGCTTGTTGTATTTTACGCGATTTTAAGGTTTTATTTTAAACAAGGTTTGTTTTATTTTATTTTTATTTTTCAGGTTTAATATACAAAGTGTTTCGACCCAATTTAATATATACGGATAAGTTTATTGTAATTTGAGTGAGTAGATTTTTTCTGGCCTATGTACTTGTAAAGGTTTCAAAGGTTTTTCGGGCACTTTGTAAGATTATAGCTAGATGAAGAGTGAACCGATTTAACCGATAAATCTTCTCAACTCTGAAAATATCAGAACAAGCAAATAACTTAGAAAAATTGTTCAAATCATGTTTTGTTAATCAAAAATTTTTTATTGTCCAACTAAGTCATTGATAAACCAGTCAAATCAAACACCAATGAATCTTTAATCTAATCTAATATATAAAACAATAATATACCGTCTATCGCTGTTAAATAAAGTAATTGACGCGACAAATTGACACGGCAAAGGCCGTATTCGACGGGAGGCTGTGTACTGTATGCTTTTGTGCCGGTGTGTAATTTTAATGAGTTTCTCGCTAGGCCGGCGACATCGCCCGCTCGCCCCGAGTGAGGATAGCTATATTAGCGACCCACCCGAGAGCCGGAAATCCCCCACCGACGCCCTAGCACGTATCTAAAGAACGTTTAGTGATGTGATGTGGTGAAAGTTTGGGTGTCGATAGTCTGGTGTAGTTTTTTATTTATTCAAAATTTACCGTGCAAAGTAGGAATAACCATAGACATAGAGAATGGACTGAGCGTGCGTTAGTGAAATCATCACTCTGTAGAAAGAGACTAAGCGAGTGTTCGGCCAATATCTGTCCCATTTCTGCATGCCTCTAATAACAATGGCGTAGTGTTCAATTTTAGTAAGTAGAAAAAACATTGAATATAACAGTGATATGAAAAGTAGTTATTTCTACTTATATGAGTATGCTACTAATTCTAAACTTTACTAGTTAGGCTAAGTTTCGAGACTGAAAAATTTATTATTATCAATATTTTTTCTTCACAAGAGAAATTGAGACATCTAAAAGAATGCAAAATAATGAAAACATTTTTTTTTAATATATTAATAGTATTTTTCTTTTTCTCTTATAAGGCAAACTGTCTTGATAGCTTTATTTGATTGATATTAATAAATATACCATCACTTAAATTTCAAAGATTATACTGATATTTTGCATGCATGAAGTATATACCTAAGTTAAAGTCTAAACATCATCCCGTACTTTTCGGTTAGTATTCATTGGACACCTGAAAACGGAACGCTCAGTAAATTCTCTATATCTATGTTGTAACTAACGGGGTACCTCAATAAGCTTAGCCATTTGATAAGTCACGTGATCCTGATGAGTAGAACCTCAACTAAGGTATAATAGATGAATGATACAGTGACTCAACTAATTGGCCTCGATACAGTGAAATATCAGCCTGGCTTGAGAAAGCTGTCTTAAAATCTGCATGCTTTGGTGTAAACATTCAGGTTGATTATCACTTAGAGAAAAGATGTAACATGTGTTATATAGGAAAATGTTTTGTGAGTAAGTTTACAACATAATATTTGGCTTATACAACCTGTCCCTGAATTAACGCGCAGCCTCTTAAGGGGTCATCGTACTCATTATTATGAACAACTTTTACTATGAGACCAAACCTGAAATCGCGTAAAAAAAATCAGCTGAGCCCTACATTTACGTTCACATAATGACATAACTCGTCAAAATATAGGGAACAGGTGACTTTTTTTCGCAGTTCAGGTTTGTTCCCATAGTTAATGTTGTTCATAATGATGAGTACAATGACCCATTAAGTGGTTGTGCGTTAATTCTGGGACATGAACTAAGTTCTATTTAAAGCAAAAAAAAAATACAACTTCTTTCATAATTATTATCCAAAACTAAAGCATCGATAACGGTAGCCATTTCACGTCACTAGTACTGCTATTAATTTCTACAGCAGCCATAAGCGAGGCAGTTGGCGTTATTAGCCTACCCTTTAATGCGTAATAATTTACTGCACTTTATATTAAACAAAACAGAATTAAAACTTTGCTAACTAAGAGAGGGGTCGTGAGTATAGTTAATAACCTCCCATAAGCTCCTATTTTATTTTAGCTGCTTTATTTAATTACCTTTGTGTTCGTAAGGAGTGTTGGCCGTATTTAATTTGGCATTAATTAGTAGTAATAATTAATTTTGTTGCCAAAATTTATTTTTCAGCTGAATTTCTTAAAAGGTAGGCTACTGTTAACCTGCATCACCCCACTGCGGGGCGAAAGGCTCTCCCATGACTTCTAGCTCTTACGATCCAGGGCTAAAGTGGACCACTGGTCGTTTAAACCTTAACCACCTAGCAACGCGGTCCCTGAGACCGAAGTCCCTGAGACCCAATTTTAGAAATGCTTTGGGCTATTAAACATCACAGTAGAACCGCAAAAACAAAGAAAAAAAATCAGAAAGAACGCTATGCGAAAACGAAAAAAGCGCGGACAGGCTATGCGATGCGACGGGTGGGTAACAAGAAAATTTTAATATAGATTATAAAGGCATATAAGACGCAATATAACTTCCACCAAACTTTTATAGGTACATAGAATAAGTCTAATAAAAAAAATAAAAAAAAAATTGAATTGTACACAGTTTTCTATAATAGAACTGCCAGACGTCAATTTTATTCCACGAATAAAAGATGCGAGACTTTGATAAAATCAGCCCTGGGCCGATAAAGAAATGATTTTTCAATTTTTTTTTTAATTAAAACGTCCATTCAACAACATACAATCACTCTCATAGTATTAAACCTATTGCTAAAATATAATTAAAGTTTTACCACTGATGTAGACTCCAATGGATGGTTTCACATAATCAGCCCAGACCTCCTCTCTGTGAGAAGGAATGGGCCGTAATCCACCACGCGGGCCCTATGCGGGTTGGTAGATGTCACATATCTTCGAATTTTGGTTCTAGGACATGCCAGTTTCCTCAGGATGTTTCTCCTTTACTGTTTTTGAGAGCTGTGGTGATGAAATTACTTACAGG
Organism: Eremobia ochroleuca; assembly: GCA_949629135.1. Taxonomy (NCBI): domain Eukaryota; kingdom Metazoa; phylum Arthropoda; class Insecta; order Lepidoptera; family Noctuidae; genus Eremobia; species Eremobia ochroleuca. Next base: position 15,584,401 of record OX451386.1, on the reverse strand, counting down.
CGGCGGCACGTAACTTGGCAAGGTTTTGCCGTAGTGGGAATAAGTTTGCGCATGCACACTTAGTGCAACAAAAAAAATATCACTTTGATTGCTTGTAATGATTCTATGGTTATAATAATAATAATAATAATAATAATATTCGAAAACTTTCACACAACGCCATCTAGTCCCAAACTAAGCAGAGCTTGTGCTATGAGTACTAGACAACTGATAAACATACATATATATTTCTAAATACGTACATATTATAGATAAATTACACCCAGACAAAGAACAAATGATCGTGCTCATCACACAACATTTGTCCTAGGTGGGAATCGAACCCACGACCCAAGCATAGGAGTCAGGGCCACTGACCACTAGACCAACAGGCCTGTCGGTTATTTCCATAATTTATTTTAAACACGTCTGTTTAGAAGAAAGTTAAAGAAAGGAGAGGAAAAGAGGAGGACTCTTGCCAAGTCATGTGCCGGCTACTGTACACAAAGTAAAGCATCTGCCTGGGTTCGAACCTACGACCCACAAATCGTAAAACTTGGTCGTTACCACTGGGCCCTCACTGCTGTGTCGTCTGTGGTTTGTCTTTCAAATATTAAAGACTAGCAGCGCCCGGCGGTTTCACCCGCATAGGTGCCGATCCCGTGGGAATATCGAAATAAAAACTATCCTATGTGTTATCCTGATGTATAGGCTTTAACATTGTAAGGTTTCATCAAAATCCGTTCAGTAGTTTTTGTACGAGTAACAAACATTCATCCATCCACCCTCACAAACTTTCACGTTTATAATATTAATGAGAAAGATAGTAAGAAGTAAGATAAGATATATTTTAAGTCACAGAAAATTATAATTCATGTAGGTACGCACATTTCATTATCAATATTTGCGAAGGACGAATATTTGCATTGCAAATATGAATTTGAATTCACATTAAATATTACTCAGAGATTTCTTGGAAATTAACTACAAGTGCTTTAATCAGAACAAGATAATTAAAGTGAAACTCGTCAAATAAATCGTGGTAAAATGTAAATTTAATATAGTGTCAAATAAAAATCGTATAGAATTTAATTTTGTTCGTGCAAATTGAAAAATGTCTTCGTTGATAGTGACACCTTGTAATTTATTACTGGGGTCAGTATAACCATATGTCATCTATACATTTTGAAAAAACTTTTTTATAAAAAAAAACAACCGACTTCCAAAAAAACACTACAAAGTGAAAAATAACTTTAATTTTGGAATTCGGTGTCATTTGACACAGACTTCCGAAATTAAAGTTATTTTTCACTTTTTAGTTATACCTACCCCAAACAAATTCAACTAAACAAATCAAATAACACTACTTGCTATGTAAATTTGAGTGACGGAAAGCTGCATCTGCATTTATAGGGTACAGACGTGATGTTATGTGGTGCGATTGCGTAAGCAATGTATACATATGCCTATATATTGACCTATTTATTGAAGAGTTCCGTTGCCTGTTCCCAAAACTCATCACCAGATCTATCGAACAAAAACAGAATTTTGCAAATCCGTCCATTGGTATGACGGAGTTATGCCCGAAAATACATTTAAAAAAAAAATTAAACATCCGAATTGATAATCTCCTCCTTTTTGAAGTCGGTTAAAAAGAGAAAGAGAGAGTGTTAAAGAGAGGTAGTCAATCTTGAAATGATGTATAAAAACGGCTATTTTAGTTACATTTTCAACGAAGTAAACAGCCTAACGTTTCCACGCGTGATCATGAATTAAAACCTATTTTGTTTCATTCATATACTTAAACCAAAGATATACCAAAGGTTGACTGGTAGAAAATGCCTATGTCAGCCTGTGTACATTTATGTGCTTAACGTATTAAATAAATAAATGAATAAATAAATGTACCGACCTACACGGAGAGAAAAATCTAAGAAAAATTACTGTGCTGTCTCATAATCTGAGTGCATTTGAATGGTAATGGAAAAATTACCATGCTAGTAAAAATTCTTATGCTGTACAGCAAAATTTATTGGCTAATAGTGACTTTTTCCCAATCTCATTCAGAAAATTTTCTGTAGATGTCACTTGCACTCGCTTTACAGTGCACAGTAATTTTTCTAAGAATTTTCTCTCCGTGTACTAACAAGTTTAAATTTAAGTAAACAAAATCAACCAATGTTGTAGAGGATATGGCTTAGCGTTCCGAATAACACATAATTACTATAGAGTACAGTCACGTCAGCAAAGTCGCGTACACAGCTAGTTACAAAGATAAGAAGATCAATTAAAATAACACTTTTAAATATATTTAAAAATTTACATGTTGTATATATGTATTTTAAAAGATCGCCTGTAATATGACGACCCTGATGCTTTACATCGGCAACCCAGGAGACAGTCATTATAAAAACTCATTAAAATATCCCAAAAAGTTTCGTACAATCCAGGAACAATCTTGTCGCCATCTTGTAGTGATGTACTCGTTGAAGTATATAGGTAGGGAAGTATGCGCCATGTATGAATTTAATTTAAAGTTGGATCACGTATGTTTTCATAGTGCATCTCCGAAGCCAGAACAGAGCACCTCGCGTTCTTATTCTGAGTTATATTACTTGAAAATTGTCTTGGTTTACTTTTAGTTCACCTGCTTATTATAATGTAGGTATTTTCAAGAACAGCAAGGTAATTGCGTGAGACGCTATCAATAGCAATGGGTTTCATTTTGACAGTTCGACAATATTCATTGCATTAACGCGGTTGGTCCGTGGATGGGTGACCATCTTCACATACCAAGACCCCTCCGTGCCTCGGAAAGTACGTTAAGCCGTTGATCCCGGCTGTCTCTCAAAGATCTTTGACAGTCGTTACGGCTCGTCAGTAGCCCGAAATTCTGACAACCAGTCTTAGCAAGGGGTATCGTATTACCCAGTAGCTGGGTTGTGGAGGTCAGACAAGCAGTCGTTCTATGTAAAATACTGGTATTCAGCTGCATCCGGTTAGACTGGAAGCCGATCCCAACATAGTTGGGAAAAGGCTAGGCAGATGAAGAGATGAGATCTCATTTATTAAAATACACATCTATTTCTGTATCAACGATACGTAAGCAACAGCTTCCTTCTAAAAGTCAGATCCGAGGGTTTAAAAATATATAAAAGGCGAGTGAATTGGCTCGGAAGGTGGAGGGACGGTCAATCGAAGCACTGAGACGGCTCATTACCGACTCTCGGCGAACAAAAAACGTGGGACCAATCTGGTTTTATCTACTGGATAGGACATTTTAAGCTTGACCTGTTTATTGAAAACTAGGACCCGACCCTGCTTCGCACGGTTACGATTTGAGAACATCGAGGTATAATATGATTTTAATATTATATTATTATTTTATATTATAAATGTTTCGGAAAAAATCTAAATGATGTTGAAAATCACATGAAAATCTGTTGCATAGTTTAAAATAACAACGCGGTCACAGACAGATACGAAAAACGCCTTCAATTTATATTGTGTACAGACGCCAGCACATCAAGCTACCCGTAACTGTAAAATTTTCCCAATCAACATTGAACCTTATGCTTTAGCGATAAAGATGAAAATCTATTAAAGAAAATTGACAGACTGTAGGAGCGTGATGTGCTGGCGTCTGTATTAACTTCTGCCCGTGACTTCGTTTGCGTGAAATTTCTTGTTCCACCGACCCACCCCGTGTCGCATCGCTTCCCTCGTGCTACTACTTCGTTTTCGCTAAGTGGTCTTTCTGACTTTTTTTTCTTTTTGCTCGGGTCCTAAGGGTCTTAGCGTGATGTTTAAGAGCTTTTTTTAAAAAGCTGACCCGTAGTTCCCAAGATTAGCGCGTTCAAACAAACAAACGAACTCTTCATCTCTATTATTCGTATAAACTTAAATAGATAGATAGAAAGAGAAAACAAGGATCGCTTACCTATTTATTGAGGACAGGTCTGTTTGGTTCCGCTACGTGTCGAAGAAGTAATTTTGAAGACGTTTCCAGAAAATACTGCTTTGTTTCCGGGAGTGTTGGCTTTTAGCGCGAAACGCATTTCTCAATTTAGGTAGTGTAATGAAAATAAACTGTTCAAATAGTAACCTAGAGTTTTTCTATTTTATTTAGCTAATTTAAGTTCAATTTTATCATAAGATGAAATTCTTGGTGACATTAATTTAGCACAAGTATACAGTTTCGCGTTTTCGTTGTACGAACATATTTAAATTTCATTAAGTAAACATTATTATTTTCAATTTTCTAAAATAGTATCTTCATCATCTGTGCTTAAAAGAACTATAACGCAGGAGTCATTTGCCAGGATCACGAATCATAACATCGCATCAATGAAATTAAAACGAATAATGTTCAAAGAATAGGCGAATTGAAGGAAAGAGAGACAGCCCTATGTCTATGAATTTTCAAATTACGAATAACTTTATGTTGTTATAACGTTTAAAATTACTGGCCACTAGCCGTACCCGTGTGTTCGTTTTATAGAAATCGAACTTGCCGCTACAATGGCGTTGATGAATGTTGCCACGATTTATTCTATCTGGATTATTATATGCTAAACCAATCCAGAAAAATCCGTGAAACTATAAAAGTTTCCAATAAATCAGTGAGTCTGTAACTTTTGCTATCAATTGGCGTTCATTTAACTAATTGAATTAAATATGAATGAAAAGAAAGATGGAACTGTTACAGAAAGATATGAAATCGGTAACTATTCTAGAAATTTGACGTTCGACTTGTTTAAGTAAAGAAAAGTTTAATAACCGTTCGTTGGATAGGAACCATACTAGTTTCAAGTTTTCGATAAGACGCGGCTCCGCATGGATTCAACCACTTTTGCTCGCCTCACTTTATTCTTACGCTTCGTCGACACTTTTAATGACTTATCCGCTTTTTCTTATACAGAAATTCGTTTTGTAAAACAAAGTCATCCTCCTGATATTTCACGTGGATATTACTTTTCTCGGGTAACTTGTTTTGCCTCCGACGAAATATTAAATATCTATTCAAAGGGTACAATATTACGTTCGTATAACGTAATCAAAGGAATCTCCGAACGGTAATTGAATCATACGTATGTGCTCGAGTTATAAAAATGTTCTTTCTGTGAAATCCAATCAAAATGGCAGGCGATATGCTTTGGGTACCCTTTCTATGAATACGATGAATTAATAACGGGAGCAAACAAAACAAGTATGTATACGTTTCCATTATGGCAACACAAATACGTGATGTGTTATTATATGAAATTGGCGGGGTCCGGACGAGATCGGACCGGATCGCGGCCGACCGGCAGCGGAAGGGAGCGGTGAATCGCGCAGATTAATTTTGTCGCTTTATTTGATTAAGCGATGCACGAAAACACACGTTTATTTTTTGTTTTAAATGCTTCTTGATAATAAAATTATACAGGGCCAATCAGCGTATCTTTCCCGTGTTCCGTGATTTTCATAAAATATACAATGTAATATTGTTGCGTTACCCATTAAAATGTTCACCCTTTTTGATAAGTAAGAGTCCTAATATATTCTGTTCTAAATATTAGGTATATATTGTTGATACTTTTGTAAAATAAGTTGGAAATTTTATGCCACATTCGTATGCTGGTATAGCGTGTTGAGTTTGCACTATAATGATGGAACATTCAAGACACGTACAATACAAGCTTTTATAAGGTAACTGATATGATAAAAATATAAAATTTCGTCTGAGACTTCTGGGAATAATGTCAAAAAAGTAGTAAAATAGTATTTATTATTGTGGAAGTAAAGCAGGAAAGTGCCATACTAAAATTATTGCAATAAAATGTGCTTAGTTCAGCACGTGTTTTCAAAAGCCTGAACACTAGTAATTGAAACAAGCAGCTATAAAATACTTCAATTACCTAATATTATTAACAGACTACTTAACAAACTGGCCGTGTATTTTGGACTTTTGTTGATTCTGGGAACTCCTGTACGAAATCCTCTCAACACATGTAGCAAAAATACATTCCCAATTAATTCACATGAATAAAATTGTAGGTCCTCTTTTTTATATGAAAATTAATATTCCGCAAACCAAACACTGTGCAAAAAGTAAACGAACATTGTTATTTATACCTATCAGTCTATTAGATTCGACTTTCGATATCGACTATTTTATTTCGAAAGAGACTTTTGGTTGCTTAATGCGTTTTACATGTCAACAATAATGGTCTTCAGATTAATTTTACCAGTTGTTTAGGTTGAATAAAGGGCATCGTACACTTAACGACTAGGAAGTTCGACATCAACTTTAATCTTTTGTAATTAATAACAATAATATTCCACAACTTTCACACAACGCCATCTAGTCCCAAACTAAGCTAAGCTTGTGCTATGAGTACTAGACAACTGATAAACATACATATATAATCAAAATACATACATATTATAGATAAATTACCTACACCCAGACAAAGAACAAATGCTCGTGCTCATCACACAAAGTTAAACATTTGTCCTGGGTGGGAATCGATCCCACAACCTTGCGTATAGTAGTCAGGGCCACTGACCACTAGACCAACAGGCCTGCCAATTCATTTGAATGTGAGGTTTATGTCTCTCACAGCAATTTTTTTATAAAGTTTTTTTTCTTAATTCTATATCCAAGAGTTTCCCAAAACACTCTCATGTATGTTTAGCGATTCTTTATAGTTTAGGTGCTAAATGTGTTTTTTTTATATTTTTTTGGGAATTCTCACTTTTTTTTTTTTTTTTTTTTGTGAATGGCATCTTGCAGTTCAACCTATGAGGTTGTCGACTGCTTAACCGGGCTTGCCTGTGGATGCCTCAATAAATTAAGGCCTCCAGCCAGGGCTTAAAAAACTTAAAAACTAAGCGACTACACGCTAAGGGCACCCCCTGTGGGGTACGGACCTCGGCTTAGGGCGTCGCTGGGAGAGGGCAGCAAGGGACAGGCTGGATCGGAATTATTTAGGGGCGAATTTTGTACTACAGGCTCAGCGGCGCGGGCTGGCTCGAGCAAGGGTCGGGGCGGACATGCTATGGGGGGTCGCGACGGGCCTCGACGGCGAGGACGGAAGGACGGCTGTCGGGACTTGTGTTTTGTGAGCGTGCTGGTGGCTTTACTACTCTCCTGTAGGAGGGTCGTAGCGTCGTCGGGGATAGTGAGAGTATGCCTTGGTCGGCGAATCCTACTTATGCGAGAGGGAGTGTATCGGGCGGCCGCTGCTATCAGGGGATTGGGGTGTTTTATGCCAGTATCAAAGAAGCGCTTGGAAAGACGTTTCATGAACTGCTGGATGGTGGGTATTCTGAGATCTAAGTGTAGATTCTCATTGCGGACATAGAAGGGGGCTCCCGTGACCTTTCTGAGGAAACGGTTCTGGAGGGTCTGCATTCTATGCAGATGGCGAGGCTTGGCGTGTGCGAAGACTACGCAAGCATAGGTCATGATGGGACGGATGACCGCGGTGTAGAGGCGCAATTTGCACTTGAGTGACAATTTGCTGCGGGCGGTCAGTAAGAAGTGGAGCCTACTGAGAGCGAAAGAGGCGCGCGAACGAGCCGTCTTTATGTGCTCTCTGAAAGTAAGGTGGTGGTCGAGGATGACACCTAAGTATTTGGCTTGCTTCCCCCAAGGGATCGGCTTGCCATACATAGTGATCGGACTGGGGAGGGGGGAGGCGAGTCGACGAGGTTTCGAGAAGAGCACTGCCTGACTCTTATCGGGGTTGACCTCTATTCTCCATTTCCGGAACCAAGCGCCTAAGACGCTTGCGGAGGTCTGGAGAGTGCGAGCAATAGAGGTCTGACAGCGACCCGTATAGTAAATGGCAGTGTCGTCGGCGAATAGAGCCAATTGAGCCTTTTTACTATTTGGAATGTCGCTGGTGAATAGGGTGAACATGAGGGGGGATAACACGGATCCCTGGGGGACTCCGGCACGGATGGGGTGAGGGGAGGAGAGTGCACCCTCGACGCGGTAGCGGAAAGTACGATCCGACAGAAAGTCTCGTAAGATGAGCACGAGACGGTCTGGCACTCCTAGTAGATAAAGCTTATATAATAAGCCATTGTGCCAGACTTTGTCGAAAGCTTTCGCTATGTCGAAAAACAACACGCCCGTCATCGCACTGCGCTGGAAGCCAGCGCTAATGTGTTCTACGATGCGGTGGACCTGTTGGATGCACGAGTGTTTAGTTCGGAAACCAAACTGCTCGTTAGGGATAAGGCTCTTTGCTTCAGCATAGTCCTTGAGTCGCTTATAAATAAGCCTCTCATAGATTTTGCCAAAGACATTGAGCAAACTGATGGGGCGGTAGCTGGTGGGCTCAGACTTGGGCTTGCCTGGCTTGGGGATACCGATGATGGTGGCTTCTTTCCACGTTTGCGGGAAGATGTTGTTGCTCAGAGCGCCATTGAAGATGGCGGTCATAAGCAATATGAGGGGGGCGGGGAGGAGTTTGTACACCTTATTGGTGATACCGTCCGAACCGGGGGCTTTCCGAGTTTCGAGCCCTTTAATGATGTCTTGCACTTCGTCGGGAGTGACGGGAGGCAGAGGATCATCGGGGTCTTCGACTGGTGGGAGGGAGGCTCTACGTTCGACTTCAGCGTCCACCTTATTAAGGTGCACTTGGTCTACTGGTTGAGAGCTGGGAGAGCATTGGGACTCTAGGCTGTCGGCGAGGCATTCGGCTTTGTCGGGGCTGTCGAAAGCGACACTCTTGTCGGGGCGAATGAGAGGAGGCATGGCGACCTCTTCAGGGGAGCGTAGTTTCCTCTGAAGGTGCCAGAAGGCTTGGTGAGTGGGCTCGAGTTCGCTGAGCATCTTATCCCAACCTTCGGAACGCCACTCCACTATACGCTTCTTTACAGCACGCTGTAAATGGCGCATGTGGGCTTTGTTCGCGTCACAGGGAAAAGAGTCGTAGGCACGAATGGCCGCGTTCTTCTCGGTTATCAGTTCACGTACGTCGGCCGGTAGTTTCCAGCGATGGTCTTCCATCACCGGAACTTCCCGTGAACAATCCGTCAATACGGATTGTACGTGTTCTGTAAACGAGTCGATCGCGCCCGTCGTGTCTGCGACTGAAGCTATGAGGTCAGGAATGGAGTCCAAGTGAGGCGACGTGGTGGATTTCAGTCTTTCGCTTACTTTCCTCCAGTCGGTTATCACTTTGGTTTGAGGGGGCTGGTTGGGGTCACGCAGGCCCGAATAGGGGGCTAGATGCATGATAACTGGGCGGTGATCGGAATTAAGCTCGTGTAACGTCTCAATTGATTGCAAACGGAGGTTCACATTCTTGAGCAGCGCTACATCGAGTACATCAGGAAGCTGGTTGGGATCGCCAGGGAAATGGGTAGGGTTCATCGGAGCGATGACATCGAAGTTAAGGGTGGCGCCCAGGTTGTACACGATCCTACCTCTGGTAGTAGTCGTGCTGCTGTTCCAGGCGGGATGTTTGGCATTGAGGTCCCCCGCCATGATGACGGAGTCACTCAGACCGAAGAGGGCAGTGAGGTCATTGGTGAGAGAGATGGGGTCCTCTGCACCATTACTGGGTGGGATATAGGCGGAAATGATGGTGATTGGTTGATGACCAGTCATGCCGAGCCGACAGATAGAGATCTCCAGATGAGAGAGGAGGGGGGGTGGATCAACAGGGATGCAATATAGTGCCTTCCTGTAATAAATAAGGGTACCTCCCTTGTGACAACGGGACCTGTCATTGCGAACTAATTTATAGTTGGCAATGTTCGGGTTTCGGTGGTGGGGCTTCAGGAAGGTTTCCTGTATTAGGAGGACGTCAAGCTGATGGTCGCGGAGGAAAGTGGCGATCTCGTCGCGTTGACTAGTAATGCCATTTGCATTAAAGAAACCTAGTTTTAGGGAACGGGGTTTGGTAACACTAATTCTTTGTTGATCCATTGGAACAATTAGAATTTTAGTGTTTGAAGGACTTGCGTAACCTGGGGATACGCATTGAATATCTCGGCGATACGCCAAGCATTGCCATTGCAGGCTTTAATTTCTGCTGCCATAGCGTTGGCGGGGGCGATAAACGCTGCATATGCACCGAGTATCACCTCCATGCTATTAGGCTCACAGCCGGGGACTGGGGGTGGGGGGGACCTACTAGGACCTGCGGGAGCAGCCCTGGGAGCGGTAGGAGGTCGGACTGATGCGGCCTCTGGGGCCGAGGGGACTGCTGGGGCCGAGGGGACTGCTGGGGCCGTGGGGGCTACTGATGGCGCTGGGATGGCAGTTGCGATCAGCGCTGGGATGGCCGGGGGTTGGGAGGGCACCGAAGCAGCAGGGGCTTTCTGGTGGAATAGGTTTGCCCAGGGGGAAGGCCTTTGTGGGCTGAGCCGATCAGGTATTTGTGAAGATGGAATCTTCACTGAGGGACTCTCTCTTTGTTGGCGGTCGCTTGCGCGCTTTGCCAGTTTGGGAGAGGAAGCTTTAGGAGCTTTGGGGCAGCCCCGGTAGTTAGCCGGGTGCCCGGATTGGCCGCAAAGTACGCAGCTGGGGGGCTCTGTACAAAGAGTGCGGTCTTTGGGACGGGGGCAATCAGCTGTTCCGTGCTCACCTAGACACTTGACGCATCTAGGTGTCGCGTAACAGTTTGATTGGGAATGACCATAGAGTTGGCATCGGTGGCATTGTCCAATGAGATTGGACTTACGAGGCTTCTCGATGGAGATGCCCGAGAGGGAACAAACGGATTTCACCTTAAAAATAGGGTGATGACCTTCTGTAGGGTCGCAAACTACAAGGACCATGTCGTAGACAAGGCCCTTTCTCGCTTTGTGCAAGCGATGGACAGCGGAGACGGGGATACCTTGTGAAGCAAGGTCGGAATGAATCTCCTCGGTGGAGATTTCTTTAGGGACTCGCCTAATGATGACACGGGTTGGAGTTTCCTCCGGGAGGGAGTAAGTGTGAAAGGAATAGTTCCTCTCACGTAGCATACGGGTAAGTTCCCTGTAGTCCGAAGACGAGGGAACGGTTACCTTAATGCCTAGCTGGGTTGATCGGGCGTTTGTGTAGTTAATCTTTCGATCAACACACATTTTCGAGATTTCAGTCCATTTGGACTTCTCGTGAATGTATAGAGGGGGCGGGGGTCTTTGCTTCTTTTTGGTGTCCGAAGCAGGAGGACTAGCCCTAGGGCTTGAAGGACGGGTGGCCTGAGGTTCGGCAGAGGAGGAGGTGGGAGGGCAGGGGATCGAGATAGCCGCGACTGGCTTTTTGGCCTTGTTGGCGTGGGATGAGGCACCCTTCTTCCTTTTGCCTCCCTTTCCGACGACTTCATAGTCGTCTTCAGAGGAGGACGAAGAGGTTGAGAGGGCTTCCTCTGAGTCGGACAGAGGTACGGACGTGTCCATACTCTCGGTGGGTGCAGCTGCGGAACGCAGCTGCGGTGCGCCTATTGTCTTAGTGACAATGGCGGCTTGCACAATGGGTGCGGAAACAGGGGCGGCGGCAACCACAATAGGTGTGGAAACAATGGCCTCGGGAGTTTCGGCGGATTCCATTGTCGGGACGGACAATGGTGCCGGAATATTCGGGTTAATCCCTAATGAGGGATTAGTTATAGGAATGCCTTTGTCGGCCAAAGGCGGTGAGAGCGGGCTCTCGAGGACGTCGCTGAAGTCAGCGACCGAGCCAGAAGATGGGGCGGGAGAGGGAGCTCGCTGAAATTCAGCGAGTTTGCTGCCATACTTGGCGACGAAATCCGGGTCCTTCAGCAGGACCTCCCTGACGAACGCTATTAACATAGCGTCCGACATGGTTGGATCGGGGGAATTAGAGAAGAGGTCTCATAGGGGCGTAAAGAAAAAACCCTAACAACCTAACTCCCCGGGTGGATGGGCCCGGGGGTGTGTGACCCTCCCTGTCGGGTGTAGACAGGGAGGTGAGTACCTATTGGTGAGCCCTAAGCTTGTAACCCGTCGCCAGTCTTATTGTGCGAACGGGGCCCTGAACCAGTCTAGTGCGAAGGGTGTAGACACACCCAACCGACACTAGGTGTGTAGCTGTGGACGAAGTCAGATACTAGATTCCACTAGGAGATCCCCCAAGGCCGAGATTCTAGCTCCCGATTCCAATTGACTTCCTCACCCTGAAGGGGCTCGGCGGGTGTGATTGGGGCAACACCCCCTTGGCTTCGTTGGCACCGTTAGGTATCCACCAAGGACCACGAAACTGTGGTTTTTACCCTGAAGGGGCCAAAAACGGTTTGACAGACGTTACTAGTTTTGGAAACAGTGATATCAATGCCGCCTTGAAAAAGGCAGCTATTGATAGGAACAGGGGTGTAGTCGGAGACTACAGATTTCGTTACGACAGGCGTAACGAAACCGGGCGGCGATAGCGGTGAGACACGGTGCAGCGAGCAGGTAGCAGCGGCACGTCCGTTCACGGCGAGCGTCGAGCGGAGAATCGGGGAATTCTCACCTAAGTTCAGACTTTTTTATTTAATCGCGGAACTTACACGGGAGTGTTTTAGGAAGCCATTTGACAGGAAATCTTATGATTTTCTGTCAAATGGCTTCCTAAAACACTTTTCACGGGCCGCTTTGTATTTGAGTAATGTGACAGAGCATATAACGCGTTAACCACATGCTTAAAACACGTCGGTAACTACCTAAAAGCTGCGGTCCGCATGCCACTCATCGGATTGCGCGTTGACGATTCGTAAGCACCGTGTTGTCCTATGATGTCCAATTGTAATTGACGACACGTTTGTAAACTCAGTAAACGCGACTAGTGGACGCTTCGTTGAGGTTGAACCAAAAGTTGAAGTTGTAGCGGTAACTATAATACAACGCCACATGCGAACTACGCTCATACTCACGTCACGCAAAATCCTGCATCTCGCTAGCAGAGTTTACCGCGTAGCTAGCATTTACGTACAACGGCCCGACATGAATCATAGGGCAGTTGCCCACCAGACACAACACCCGTCTAGTTGGAAGATCCTCCCTTTTCTATGGAGGATGAGTGAACTTTACACCCTTTTCCTCATTCATAGCCCTATAAAGTGTTTTCGAGTTTCTTGTGTGCGATAGTCTTTAATCGGCTTACGAAACGGGTACGGTCCCGTCAGTGTAATGCTATCTACGTACTTTCTAGCCTCCATCAATATTAATGTAATTTAATTATAAAGTGCTTTATTAAAGCCGCAGGCTTTAGGTTTCTAGTGGCGTTGTTCTTGCGTGAATTGTTTAAAGGTTGTGGCAAGAACAGAAAATGAATTATCGGCTAATTTTGAAGTTGGGATTCTCATGCTGACCACACATATATATTTTATATTGTAAAAAGAGGGGTATTTCTCTTAATTTGACGAATGTTCCCAGTCTGATTTAAGTTCTAATCTATCAAAAATACCAGTAATATTTTTGACATGTTTTTACATTGGTTGTCGCTGAGATGAGATTGCGTCTAGAATTTGAACGTTTTTAATTACGGGAATTTGCATTCTGATCAATATTGTTCAATCACATTGAATATGCAAAGAAATTATTGAACAGAATTCTCATTTACTCGTAGATTACAGTGCGTCAAAAAGTTTAAATTCGTGAAAGATATCCCTATGATAGAAACACAAAACAGTGCGCTTCACGAGTTGATAAGAAATAAAAATAGGTAATGAGCATTCATAATCCAGTAACTGGGTTATGGAGGTCAGATAGGCAGTCGCTCCATGTAAAATACTGGTATTTAGCTCCATCCAGTTAGACTGGAAGCCGACCAACGGGGTAATTGCGTAACACACTATCAGTAGCAATGGGTTTCATTTTGACAGTTCAACAACATTCATTGCGTTATTTACGTTGCTGAGCAGACACATTTTTCGAACATATGAAGCATTGGGTGCCGAGCATGTTCGGAAAAGGCTAGGCAGATGATGACGGTGATGATGAGCATTCTTCTAAAATTTTGTTCATTTTTGTTAAATATTGTTAAATCGCAGTAGGTAATCAATATCAATTTTTTTTTCTTCAAAGATCCGAATTCTATTTTAACTTGAATATGTTCGTAATGAATCAAGTATGGTTCGCAGGATGTAGCCTAAAAACAAAAACAGTCCGTTCAATTACTCACAGGACCGAATCTGCAGTGCGATTCTGTAACCATTTCACCGTGAAAACTTAGGTGTTACCTGATACGAGTACTAGGGACTAACCAAGCATACATTTACAATCATAATCGAAATTTTAACAACATTGTTTATGCTATCATATAGCTATAGCTATAGCTATATGATATTCTGTTGATCATCACTACATAGTATAAAACAAAGTCGCTTCCCGCTGTCTGTCCCTATGTATGCTTAAATCTTTAAAACTGCGCAACGGATTTTGATGCGGGTTTTTTTAATAGATAGAGTAATTCAAGAGGAAGGTTTATATGTATAATACATGCATAATATAGAAGAGAAACACTGATCATTTTAGGGGTTTCTAATGTGATGTCGTAAATAAACACATTTTTTTGCGCTTACATTGCAAACGCTGGCTTAACCCTACGAGATAGATCAAAATAATGTACTACAGTATTGTACACCTTAAAAAGGTCTACAAAAAAGTCCGCGATGGCATATGTCTATTTCTTAGGGATAACTCACAATAACCATTTTTATCCTATACTTTTTAAGAGAAATAATGGCTCTAAAATTATCAGTTTTTCTCTACTATATTATGCATGTATTATAAGCATATAAACCTTCCTCTTGAATCAATCTATCTATTAAAAAAAACCGCATCAAAATCCGTTGCTTATTTTTAAAGTTCTAAGCATACATAGAGACAGACAGACAGCGGGAAGCGACTTTGTTTTATACTATGTAGTGATAGTGATCAGCATTGCACCCGTGCGAAGCCGGGGCGGGTCGCTAGTTTTATATAATTTCAAATTTTCACTGTCAAAACATTACTATTTTGTGGGGTTTTAATCTAGGAAAAAAATAAAACACAATACAATTGATATTCTGACTAAGTTTCTGTTTTCCTATTTTATTTTAAAACCCCACAAAATACCTAGTAATGTTTTGACAACTAAATTACTAGTTTTGAAATTATACAAAACTAGCGACCCGCCCCGGCTTCGCACGGGTGCAATGGAGAAACACTGATAATTTTAGAGCCATTATTTCTCGTAAAAAGTATAGGATAAAAAATGGTTATTGTGGGTTATCCCTCACAGATAGACATATACCATCGCGGACTTTTTTGTAGACCTTTTTAAGGTGTACAATACTGTAATACATTATTTTGATCTATCTCGACGGGTTCAGCCAGCGTTTACAATGTAAGCGCAAAAAAATGTGTTTATTTACGACATCACATTAGAAACCTCTAAAATTATCAGTGTTTCTCTACTATATTATGCATGTATTATACATATAAACCTTCTTCTTGAATCACTCTACCTATTAAAAAAAACTGCATCAAAATCCGTTGCGTAGTTTTAAAGATCTAAGCATATATAGGGACAGACAGACAGGGAAGCGACTTTGTTTTATACTATGTAGTGATGATGAATAGAATTAATAAAGCATAAAAAATATTATTAAAATCTCGATTATGATTGTAAATGTTTGCTGGGATGACACTGACAGCTTACTCCACGCAAGTTTTCACGGTGAGTTTTTTACAGAATGGATGTCCATTCTGGTCACTTTTTTACTATACTGGCCACTTTTTTACACTCATTAATCTTGTCAAAATAAGTAGATTACAACAATAAAACTGAAATAATGAAGTCACAAAACAAGCGTTGATGGCCGCATATTTTAAAAATAATGTGCGGCCAATTTTTTGGATAATGTGCGGCCAATTTCACGGATTGCGGCTGCTAGTCGGACCGCCAACAGGCCCGAAGTGAATTATTACTTGCAATCACTAATTCTTCCTTGGTCTTAACGCGACTTTCTTATCCGAATAAAATTATTATGGCAATTCTCGGGGGATATAATGGATTAAGAGACATGTCAAGCTAATTTAACGTAGATAGGTACAGTCACCAAAAGAAATAAGTGACCAGGGTCGTCGGATATAGTTGAAGTTTATTAAGAAACCGCTGTATGTTTTCAAATGAAATTTAATTTGATAAATAAACTGTTCGTTTTCTATTCATAGAATCAAATTGTATTCGAAAATATCCATCGGTTTCACCAAACTTCAACTATAGCCGACGACTCTAGTTACTTATCTCCTTTGGTGATCATTTACGAGGTGAATAGGTATCATTGGGATGTGAATACTGGGATACAGAGGTCAGATAGGCAGTCGCTCCACGTAAAATACTGGTATTCAGCTGCATCCGGTTAGACTGGAAGCCGACCCCAACATAGTTGGGAAAAGGCTAGGCAGATGATGACTTCCTTTGTACCTCAAGGTAGCGATATTTTTGTCATTTTAACAATTTCTCTAATTCTTAACAACAGATTACCAAGAGTGCTACATATTGATGGTTTTTAGGCATCTAAATACCTACTGAAGTCGCTGAATGCAAGCTTATACATACAATAACAATATGAACACTAGTAGGTACCTACTTACCTACTTCTTCATTGAACTCATAAGTAGCGGTAGAAAGGCAGCAAAAATAATAAAGTAGGTATCTACAAAGTTACCTTTATAACCCCTTGTAAAATTTCTACATTTATATCCTTAATTTTTATACAAAAAAATTAAAAACACTCAACAAAAATAAAATTCAACCCAACAAACTAACAAAACGTCTCAAGCATACAATTTATATAAAAACCACTTTTCCTGGTAACGAATCTTAGCATAAATGCACTAGTCATTGTAGCGTAAAATGAATCCAGACTATACTGTTTAACAAGGGTTGTTAACCCCGTCCTGTAGGGCGGGAAACGCCCTCTAACTTTACTCTATTATTAATGACGACTTCGAGCCGCCCTTCCTTGGCCAAGTGTAATGCAAATTATTGCGTTTTGCAATATTTTGTTTGTATCACGGAAAGTAAACTCTGTGTAACATGGGAAGTCGAGAATCACGCGATGTCTATGTACAGTCACACACGTTCGTGAAAAGGTTGTTAACCACTGTAGGGCTTTTTTGACTGCACTCAAGTGACAAGACAGTATACAAAGAAAGCTGATTTACAGTACTTTCATAGAAATTTTGACAGACTTGTCAATGCAACGATGAAGCAACCAAAAGCAACTTTTTTACAACGATGATAAAGACCACGGTGATTTTGACAGACTTGTCAGAGGCAGCAACCCAAAAGCAACCTTATGTAAATGAGCATAAATATTATTGTGATTTGGACATTGATGCAATATCAGAGGTTAAGTAACTGTGAATAGACTGTACTTTTTAATACCCGGATTTTTAATTGAGACTTTGACTTTGAAAACTTGTCAAACTTAGGGTAATTTCCTTTTGAATTTCGCGGGTTATATTGAAGGAACCACCTTAAGTAACTCATAAAGAAGAGTTTAACAAGTTCTGAACTTCTAATTCTCAAATCGGAAACCGGCGGGGTAGTTGCGTAACATAATAACAGTAGCAGTCTTTCATTTTGACAGTTCAACATCATTCCTTGCGTTATTTACGTTGTTGTTTTTTTTTTTATATTTGTTTATTATTTATTATTTTTTTTATTATTTTTTTATTTTATTAGCAATGTCCTTCCAAATGATTCAGATTATGATTGTTGCTAGGGTATAGTACTTTTAAGTCCAAATCAAATACCTACCTCAACGCCGTTCAAAGTAATGATTAGAGAATAACACTTCAACAGCATTGCCGCCACGTATTGCTGATAAGGGTTAAGTAAACCCCTGATGGTGAGCACCCGCTAACCATTTACCTAAATTATCATCATTACAATTGCCTGTTAAACATGCATTGCTGATCAGAAACCTGCAATTACTACCTTGGTGTGGTTTCAGCCATA
This sequence comes from Eremobia ochroleuca, assembly GCA_949629135.1. Lineage (NCBI taxonomy): Eukaryota > Metazoa > Arthropoda > Insecta > Lepidoptera > Noctuidae > Eremobia > Eremobia ochroleuca. The sequence goes on along the minus strand of OX451386.1, from coordinate 15,566,475 downwards.
ATCGTTCTTGGCACCTAGATTGCTCAAAACAAACATATACATAAATAAACCTAAATAGTACCCAGTGGTTAAGACGTTGCCTTTTATGCACGAGATTTTAGGTTTAAATCTGCGCAAGCACCAATATGACTTGTTCAATATTAATACGTACTTTCTAAGTTCATCTTGGACATAACTGATATGGGTGAAGAAAAACATCGTGAAGAAACCTGGACTTATAATTAAAATAAGTCTAAAATCGCCAAACTGCCGGTCGATTCTGAAAAAATCTCACCGTGAAATCATAAGTGAAGTGAGCTTGAAGTGAGCAGTGTCAATAGTGTTAATCCCTAATGACAGCTCACTCCACGCTCACTTCACCCAAGTTTTCACGGTGAGTTGGTTACAGAATCGCACGGCTGATTTGAGCAAGCGTGATGTTGTTTTTTTTTTTTTCTACGTTCATGCATTATCTGTACAAGAAGAGGCCTTTGCTCTGTAGTTTGACAGTTATAGGCTGGAATTTTATTTTATACTTAAATGTCGTATACTTACATATCAACTGAAGTCTTCTTTGTAGTGACCTATCATCTGCCTAGCCTTTTGCCAACTATGTTGGGGTCGGCTTCCAGTCTAATCGGATGCAGCAGAATACCAGTATTTTACATGGAGTGACTGCCTATCTCTGTCTGACTTCCACAACCCAATAACTGGGTAGTACGATACCCCTTGGTAAGACTGGTTGTCAGACTTTCGGGCTACTGACGACCCATAACAACTGTCTCAACTCAGCCTATCGCAGTCCACTGCTGAACATAGGCCTGTCCCAGACTGCGCCACAACACCCTGTCCTCCGCCTTCCGCATCCAGTCTACCCCAGCCACCCTCTTTAGGTCGTCCGTCCATCTAGCTGGGGAGCGTCCCACACTACGCTTGGCGATACGCGGTCTCCACTCCAGGACTCGTCTGCTCCACCGGCCATAAACATAACACAACAACACCGGCCATAAACATAGCACATAACAACTGTCTAAGATCCGCGAATGACAGCTGGTACCAACAGCTTAACGTACTTTCCGAGTCACGGAGGCGTCTTGGTATGTGAAGATTGTCACCCATCCACGGACCGACACAAACCCCTCTTGTGTCTCTTGTGTTCATATAGCTCTCTAGCTATATGAACTAATAAAGAATATTATCAGATGCCATGAAAATCTAAGCCTCAACACTAGAAAGGTTACGATAATGACAGATAATATTACCTCAACGTTAAACTGTACTCATCTGTACCTGTTACTGTGTACACCATACACTTTACAGGGGCAATGAAGTAATTTGCATACGTATTAAATAATTATATGTTTGATCCAGCCACGTATTAACGGTGCATGTTAAACCACTTGAGCGTTGTTTCTGCCTATTAAATATTAAGGCGAAGAAGTATGTATACGCTCCTATGTACAGCCGTGCGATTCTGTAACCATCTCACCGTGAAAACTTGGGTGAAGCGAGCGTGGAGTGAGTCGCCAATAGTGTCAATCCCTAGCATCCGCATGACTCACAGCTCACTCTAAGCTCACTTCACCTTAGTTATCACGGTGAGATTTTTCCAGAATCGACCGGCTGATCTATTAATTGCATTTATTTAAATATGAATATTTTATTGGCTAGCAGGTGCAATACAACTCACACTTAATAATGTATCTACTCAGGCAGGTCGATATGTCTATTGTTCAATACAACCTTTTCATAACTTTTGTGTTGTTTAATTTATATGTTTACCTACATAATTTAAAAACTAACGGTGTTAAAATAATAATATACACCTCATCATTTCACCTGAAATATAGGCCTCCCCCAAGTACCTCCACTTCGACCGGTTTCTTGCTTCTCGCATCCAACGGGTTCCTGCGGCCTTCACAAGGTCGTCGGTCCACCTTGTGGGAGGCCTTCCGGTACGCGGTCGCCATTCCAGAACCTTTCGGCCCTATCGGCCATCTGTTCTGCGACCAATGCGCCCTGCCCACTGCCACTTATGTTTGGCAATTCTTCGGGCTATGTCGGTTACCTTGGTTCTCCTGCAGATTTCTTCATTTGTGATTCGATCACGCTGGGAAACTCCCGGGCATAGCCCTTTCCATTGCCCTTTGGGTGACTTTTAGCCTTCTAATAAGGCCCGTTGCGAGCGACCACGTTTTAGTGTCATCACTGGCCACACGCACTGGTTAAAGATTTTCGTCTTGAGACACTGTGGTTTGTGGTACGAGAAGATATTGCGTAGCTTCCCGAACGCTGCCCAGCCGAGTCAGTTTGACGATGACCTCTTTCTCGAAGTTGGACCCACCTAACTGGACGGTTAGGTTAGCCTACAAGTATATAAAAAGAAGGGGAAAATAATCAAAGGGCATCAAAAATTTGTCCGCATCTCTGTCAACAGGAAAAGGCACAAAAGGCTGGCAGCACTGGCACGTTGTATGGCAATGCTGATATTTTTTCCAAAAGATGGCTTGTTCACTGTATGAAATTTAATAAAATATAAAATTTATTCTGTAAATAGGATATCGGAATCATTTTCAGACGTCGTATTAAAAAATAATATAAAAAAATAAGTTTGATGGAGTCAAAATTTCCTATCTGACTACCCCTGAGAAGAAATGGCAAAACAAATTCAGGGGTCAAAGTCTCCTTTAAAGTCCAGATATAATTTTGGTCAGATCATGTGAGGCCATGTAGTATTCGTGTCTGCAATGGTCTTTTGAAAGAACCACGTAAATTTGAATGGACCTGTCCAGTCAGTGGAAACATTTTTGTCAGTAATCGTGTAGCTCAACTAAGGACTTAAGGAGCTAAACGACTCAACGAGCAATCCCAGTGAAAGAACATTTGGGTAGACCATAAAGTACTCAAACTGCCAGACCATCATTTAAACTAACTGAGAAAAAAAATGTATGTGACAGATCTAAGACCTTAGCAATTTCAGGAATGGTTTCGCTTTTCATGCTTTTTTGGTCACATACCCTTTTCATTACTATGAATTAGTTGAACAGTAACCTGAGAGTTTCAAGATTTTGCCTCATTCAATTAAAAACATTCGCAAGTCTTGGTATCTATTGAAACAACAAAAAAAATGTACGACTGTGTTTTTTTGTTAGAACTTGTATCGTACATACCGTAACGAAAAAAAAAAAAAAACCACTTCTTCGCCACAGAAACCCGTATAATTTTGATAATATCGTCTGAAAAAAAAAATAGATGATACAACACACTCACAATAAAACTTGGTAGAAAAGTACGACGGGTAGTTTTAAATTAGAAAAACAAAGAAATAACTTAGGCATGTGTACCTTATATTATAATTTTTAAGCGTGATTTTGTTACGCGTCGAAATACGATACGATTGCAATCGGATCCCTGACGATCACGTAACTTAAATAGAACCGCGTTTAGAAGGTCACGGCTCTAAGCAAATTCATAGTTTAAAACATCGTTATTTAAAAGATCATGAGATTTTGAGACATCATTCTGAACAATAGTAATGTTTTTTTTTAAAAAAGTTGTAGGTACTATGAACTATTAATGGGAAAAAAACTACGAAATATCTACAATATCCCGTCTAAGGTCCTCGCTGTGGCGATGGAACTCTGTCATACGACGTCCAGCTACCAGACGTCAGGATCTTCTAAAACTTCAGGTAAAAATCTGCAGCTTTATTATTAGTATATAGACAGGTGTAATACAACTCTAACTCAATTGTATATTCATGTAAGTAGTTTGTTCAATAATACTAACATTTATTTTTTATTTGTGAGACCTTTACAATTTCAGGAATTAAGTCGCTTTTTACATTTTTTTCACTCGTTTTTTTGGTCAAGACTTCAGAAGTCACGTACACTTTTGATTAGTAAGAATTAGTTGAACGATACCAGGAATTCCAAGTTTTTGCCGCATTCAATTTAAAACACGAAAAACATTCACCACTTAAGGTACTGAAACAAAAATACGACCATGTTTTATGTTAGATAGTACGTGAACTGTAGCTAACTACCTATTCCAGTGTTCTTTTTTACACGACTACGGTAGAAAGGAAAGATTATCAATCTCACTAAGTATGAATGTAAGTTTGTTCCCTCGTACAGCCTAAAGTACTTTCTGAACCGATTTTTACGTGAAACCTTTATTTGAACTACTACTTACTCCAAAAGTTGCTGAAGCAATTTGGTACACACTACCTTTTGATTTTTTTAAAATTATTTTTCCTTGAGGGCAATAATCTAAAAGAAGTAAGTGCCTATAATCAAGTCCAAATTAATAAAAACTCTATCATAATAAATACTTCTTAGTATTGTATCTTGTTCAGAATCATTGTTAACAGGATGAAGCTTTAAAAGTAAATTTAAAGAGAAATGTTTTCAAAAAGATTTTAATTTAAAGCATTTATTTCAATACACCTATATAACACCACATTACGAATTATTAATTAATTCTAAATTATTACTAAACAGTCAGTATTACAACAAAGCAATAGATAAGTATTATTTTAGCTGGAATATTTATTGCCTTATATGAAGAAATAGTTTACCCCGTATATATAGCCTTCAGTATTCCACTGTCAGATTTATGTATTCAGTTGATATAAAAAAAGAAAAGAAAAAGTATTTATTGCGACTGGTACAGGAAGATCATAAACTAAAATAAACTAAACATAGTCAAAAATAAAAAAAAATAAAAACAAAATATCTATTTAAAAAAAAGTAACAAAAAAAGAAATGAAACAGAAACTTCCTATACGAGGCCAAAAGGCTCCTATCTCAGCATGAAGCTGCGGCATTTAAGACCCAGTAGGTATGAATGCCAAAATGGTTTTCCTAAAACTGTTCTTTTAATAAAACACGAACTTTTAATAAAATCCTTTTTCATCGATCAACAACAATTGGAGTCGAGGTCACAGACAAAGAAATTAACTTTAGACTAATTTAATTTAGCCTCCACAAAGGATATCGCATTTTTCTTTGTCTAGTTAGTTCATTTGAGTCGACTTAAACGATTGTTTCTGTCTTAGTACCTACCTGGGTAGTTTGTCTGAGAAAGATAATTTTTAGCATCCAATTTTGTTGTGATAATAGAAAGAACATACATACCTATGTCCGTTCCAATTTACTTTTCTTTCTGCTTTGATTATATATTATTTTTTTAATAAGTTTACTATAATTATAAGAATCATACTTGATTAGTTTTTTTGGATAAGTAGGTACAGACGCCAGCACATCAAGCTACTACAATCTGTCAAATTTCTTTAATAGATTATCAACTTTATTGCTAAAGCATGAGATTCAAAATTGATTGGGATAATTTGACAGTTTCGGGTAGCTTGATGTGCTGGCGTCTGTACCTAGTTTTGAATTACCTACTAATTTTATCACTAACTAGCATCCACCCGCAACTTCGTTTGCGTAGAATTCGGAATTCCCGCCGTTTAAAACTACATATGTTGCGTAAATAACGTGGTTAATGTAATTGGTTTATTTAAAATAATGTATAGGAAGATAGATTAGGTAGGCTTAATACATTCGTGTCTGTGAAACCATGGAAATACACATACAAAATTTCAGCCTAATCGGTCAAGCCGTTTAGTAGTTGACTTACCGACAGCAGGGCCACCTACCGGGTCCAATTGTATTTTTAAAATAATCCAGGAAACCATCGAAATACCCATATAAAATTCCAACTCAATCGGTTCAGCCGTTTAGAAGTTATGTGAAAAAGAAAAGTACGGAAGGATAATTCATACTACCCGTTGTACCTATTACCCGTTTTCCCGTAGGAATGAAGCATTTTCTCGCGGTAAAAAGTAGCTTATGTTCATCAGGGATAATGTCGGCTTCTAATGGTATTTTTTTTTTTTTAATCGTTCCAGTAGTTTCGGAGCCTATTCAATACAAACAAACAACCAAATCTTTATAATATAAAAGTAAAAGTTAAGGAAATCTAAAGTTCCATCAAAAATTGTAGATATCTTGGAATACTGGTATGCCAATCAATGCAATCAAGTGAAGTGGAATAATGCCCTGTCGGAAACATATAAGTTGTCATGTGGCGTGAGGCAGGGTGGGCTTACGTCGCCGATTTTATTTAACATGTATATTAACGAGTTGGTTGAGGAACTGAGCAGTACCCGAGCCGGTTGTCATATTGGTGAGGCATGTTTAAGCAATCTTAGCTATGCAGATGACATGGTGCTGCTTAGTCCCTCAGCCAACGGCTTAAGGAGACTTGTGGCTATTTGCGAGAAATATGGAACTGAGCATTATCTCACATATAATGTGAAAAAATCGGAGGTTATGATATTTAAATACAGTAAAGGTCCTGCACAAATTTTATCGATCAAATTATGTGGAACTACCTTAAATATTGTTAATAAGTTTAAATATCTGGGTCACATAATAAAGGATGATTTGACAGATGATGCTGATCTGGAACGACAGAGGCGTAGTATCGCATGTCGGAGCAACATGTTGGCTAGACGCTTTTTTCACTGCTCTAAACAAGTTAAAATAACTCTGTTCAAGGCTTACTGTCAGTCGTTCTACACCAGTCAACTCTGGTTCAGGTACACGAGGAGTGCGTATAACACTCTTCGTGTACAATATAATAACGCCTTTAGAGCTATGCTTAAGCTGCCCTGGCGGTGTAGTGCGACTGGCATGTTCGTTGAGAACAGAGTTACTGATTTTCACGGGCTCTTGAGAAGACTCAAGGCATCTTTCCTGACTCGACTGACCCGGTGTAAGAATGGGATAGTGTCTGAAGTGTTTCATGGTGTGTACCTTCTTAGGCGTTGTTAATTTTATTGACATTTTATTTTGTTGACTTTATTGATGCTAACTGGTGCTAATGACAATGATAATAACACTAGTTTACACGGTTTTCATACCCCAGCTGAAAGTTGTTATTTTATTTTGTGTTCAGGTAGAACTATCCAGAAAAAATAATAAAAAAATTCTGTCACGTCTGGTATAAAAAATATTTATTTTCTTGAAGGGAAATACAAAAATTTTAGGATTAATACAAAAATAAATTAAAAATGACTAATTTTTGCTTTCTTTTTATAGTTATTTGAATCAGTTTCTCTTATGATAGACCAACAGTAATCCCCTAACATATTTTCATCCCAAAATCCTTGATGTCGTTCTTCGAAAGTCCTTAAATCTTGGTGGAAACGTTCACCCTGTTCGTCACTCATACTTCCTAAGTTTTCAGGAAAAAAATTCAGATGAGAGTGTAGAAAGTGAATCTTTAATGACATGTTTACTCCCATATCATGAAAGTTTTTCAATAAATTGTTAACAATTTCTTCATAATTTTCACTTTTTTTATTTCCCAAAAAATTTTCTACAAGCATTTTAAATGAGTTCCAAGCAGACTTTTCTTTAACCGATAAAAGGTTTTCAAACTGAGAATCTTTCATAATTTTACGGATTTGTGGACCAATAAATATACCCTCCTTCAGTTTTCCCTCTGTAATGTTTGGAAATATTTTTTGCAAATACCGGAAAGCATCAAAGCATCACATTTTGTCAAGCGCCTTTACAAAGTTTTTCATGAGCCCCAGTTTGATGTGTAAAGGGGGTAAAGTGACGTTATTTGGATCGACCAACAGCGCGTGATTAATGTTCATTTTGCCCGGAATATACTCATTTCGAACAGGCCATTCTTTCCTTACATAATGATGTTGTTTCGCTCTACTGTCCTACAAACAAAGGAAACAACAGTACTTCGTGTAACCACCCTGCAATCCCACTAACATACCGATGACTTTGAGGTCGCCGCACACTTTCCATTGATGTTCTTTATACTTTATTAAATTAATCAAAGTACGCATCGTTTCATAGCTCTCTTTACAATTCACTGCGTGTCCTATTGGTATGGAAGGTTTCTTATTTGCGTTATGTAATAAAACAGCTTTGAGACTATATTTCGAAGAATCTATGAATAGGCGCCACTCTGTTTTATCATAGTTTTGATTCATTGCTTCGAAAAGTCCCGGGATATCTGTGCAATAACAATATTCACCTTCTCTTTTGAAAAATTCTGAGTAAACTTTGCTTCTGTTTCTGAAAAACGTAACTTTTGTGTCTGGTAGTAACAAGTTCCATTGTTGTAAGCGGGAGCCAAGAAGCTCTGCTTTAGATCTTGATAACTGTAAATCTCGTATAAGATCATTTAATTCGGCCTGATTAATTAAATGTGGAGTGTTTTCTTGAGGTGAAAATTCGTCAGAATCACTAGAAATCGACTTGAATTCAACATCACTGTTATTGTCATCTAATATATTTGCACTCGAACTACCGGGAAAAACTGGATGGGGTAGATCTTTTGAATGTAAAATCGGCTTAGTAACAGACGGAACATCGGCATACATAATACTTGCCTTATTTTTTTTGTTATATCCCAATGTCTTCGTAACACAAAAGTAACAATCATTTTCATGATTACTAGGTTCTCTCCATAGCATTGGCGAACCAAATGGAAGGTAAACTTTTTCTCCTGATGACCACTGGAGTAAGATGATTCTACAGCTTTCGCAAAACACGTGAGGCACCCACTTTTTATCTTGATTTGCAACAGGAAATCCAAAATAATAAAGATATGCAGTTTTTAACGAATCTACAATAGGTCTTCTCTTTTTTGAAAATATAAACTGTCCACAAACATAACAAAAACGGTCAGAACTTTGTTTGCACTTTCTGCTAGCCATTTTAAATCAATCCAAAGCAAAGTAACTGTCGTTTGAAGCGAACGAATAAACAATAAAATATCACCACCACGTCGGTTAGTTAAAAAAAAACAATTGACGGCAGAAAAAAATTCCGACGTGATAAAATATTTCTGCTAACACTTTTAGGTTTAGGGAAGGTAGATAAACATATTGACATACATTCGGTTCGGGGTATAAATAAAAAGTAAAATTTTGTAAACTAGTGTAATTTATAATTTACAATAATTTTATTAATTTATTTATTTATTTATTTATTAATGTAATTCAATGATAATTTGTCAATAATTTTATCAATGTTTCAATAATTTATATAATGTAATTTATTTAATTTAATTTATTTTTAATGTTATGACAATTTTATTCAATTTTATTTAATTCTATAATAATACTATGGGTTAATTAATGCCTGAAATAAACGATAAATAAAAATAAATAAATAAAATAAATATTAGTGTAGATAACGTAATAACATAATCTGACTTTTCTTCCAAGTAGGAGTAGTCTAGTATTACCTATTAAAATTTCCATTTAGTCTACAAATATTATGATCAACTTATTTAAAAGGATATTTTTATAAATGAATATAGTTATTCTGGTATTACCAAAACAAAAAAAAAAAAAACAAATGGACAAAAAAATTAAATGCTTTCAACTTTTCAACCAGCCCGTACTTATTTCGCAACAGCAACACAGCGGACTATTTTGAATAAATATAAAAGAGAAATGTTACAAGGTTCGAAAAATTCTCGTGAGTGACAAGTTGACGGGTTGCGTGTGTTTTTGAGGGTTCCTTACATCGGAGGGTGCATTTTACCGCTATTATTATTCAATTAACTATATTATTATCGCGATAGCACCTAGCTACTATTGCATTTCGTTGATTTCAATATGATAGTGGGTGCGGATAATCTTCCCGGTACATTACCGGCATTTATAATACAGTTTACGTAACACAATTTACTTAAGTGCATATTCATAACGGTAATTACTTTGGTAAGTATATTAATCATGTTTTTTTTTTACTGTGAAGCGGCCATTTTATAAAATAATATTTTACGGGAATAAATGCTCGCTAAGCCTGTATGTTTTTAAAATAAAGTGATTTTCAGAGAAAATGGGTTTCCATTTTGAAATGTGTACGCTGTTCTTTAAATAACTCATACCAGCCTACATTGTACAGACGCCAGCACATCAAGCTACCCGAAACTGTCAGATTTTCCCAATCAACTTTGAACCTTATGCTTTAGCGATAAAGTTAAAAATCTATTAAAGAAATCTGACAGATTGTAGTAACTTGATGTGCTGGCGTCTGTACAATGTATCTTACGGGTTCCACCGTAATTAACTGCTAATGTAATGTCAAAGTTTTATTTTGGTAGTCATAGTAAGAGTTACTGGTACTGTTAACTTGCATCTTAACATAGCTGGGCAAAGGCTGTCTCCATGACTTCCAGCTCTTCCGATTCAGGGCTAATGTGAACCACTGGTTGTTTGATTTCTCTAGCTCGTACCGCCATCTTCTACGGGGTGTACCGCAACGCTTAAGAGTTAAACCAAAATAATCATTGATGATTATGTTCTGAAGCCGATGTTAGTATTTTCCTAGATATTAAAATAATTATTTAAAATGACATATTTTTATCTATGATCAAAAAGCGGTTCCATAGCTTAATGATTGACATGACATCGCAAAAGCATTCGTGATTAACTACAAATACCTAAATAAATTAGTTCAGATAGAGGCAACATAAAACTTAACTTTACCGTGGCTTCCAGCCAGTCGATGCTGTAAAAATCTCACCATGAAATCATAAGTGAAGTGAGCACTTAATAGTGTTAATCCCTACCATTAGGGAATGACAGAACTCACTTCCCGCTCACTTCACTTAAGTTCTCACGGTGAGATTTTTACTGAATAGCACTGCAGGAAAGTTATTTTATGCGAAAAAATCAACTGATTAGTTTAATTAAGCACGGAATCCACGCGTATGAAGACGCGGTTACCAGAAAACCCTTTCCCGTAATTAAAAACGTTAAAAATTTAGTCGCAATCTCATCTCAGCGACAATCAATGTCAAAAACTTGTGAAAAATGCAGGGAAAATAGGGGTATTTCTGACAGATTGAGACGGCGATCAGACGTTGGACGTTCTTAAAATTATGAGAATTTCCGGTCTGCTTTGTTACGACTTATTTCAACGTATTACTTTTTTTTTCTTGTGTTTACATAATCTAAATTAACTGTGTACGGACTTCGCGTCTGTTTAATTTATTTTAATGTTTTGATCACTAAATTAAATTCTATGTTTAATTGCGAGAAAGTTTATATTTAATCCTACCCAAAATACTTCTAAATCAAAACATGCTTCCATATAATAATTTTATAAGCAGATTTGTTCAAAGCACTGACTGTAAAATTAAGCTATTTCACGGCTTTTGTTTAGCAAGTGCTCTCATAGATTAGCATTCGCAGCACCCGCCGACCTCAAAAAGACATAATTTATAGCTTGAATTCTGTACACATCCTGTAAAATGCAGAATTACGCCACAAAAGGCAAGAAGCGAAGCTATAGGAATTTATGAAAATTTCAACAAAATATTACATAAAATAATATAAATAACTTATTGTGCGCAATTTGATTCATGCTGTTTCATTTTTAGGGTTCTGTACCCCAAGGGTGCCAACGGAACCCCATTACTAAGCCTCCGCTATCCGTCCGTCCGTCCGTCAGTCTCATAGACAATAGAGGATGGACTGCGCGATCCACTCAGAAAATTGTCAACTTTGTTAGAAAGTGACAGTGCGATGATACTCCCCTGCTCTGTCTCTCTCTGTAGGTTTGTAGTTATAATCCGCACCTGCAGAGTTGTGACGTGGACCAATCAGAATTTTAGAAAGAGATAACAACAGGGGAGTATCCGATAGCCGTCTCTCTCACACGTTTTCTGACCATATTTTAGTTACTGCTAGGATAGGGATTGCACAGTCCATCCTCTATGTCTATGGTCAGTCTGTCAGCGGGCTGTTACTCATGAGTCGTAATAGGCGTCTACCTATTACGGCTCATGAGATATAGCCAATTCAAAAACTAGGTTGAAATTCAGTAGTCTTTGAATTTTTGGTTCTAGGACATGCTGGTTTCCTCACGATGTTTTCATTCGCCGTTTTAAGAGCAGTGGTGATGAAGCTTGTTTAAAACATACAAAATGGATTAATCGATGCAACAATGAAGAAGTGTCGGATTATCAGATACTAGCGACCCGCCCCGGCTTCGCACGGGTGCAATGGAGAAACACTGATAATTTTAGAGCCATTATTTCTCGTAAAAAGTATAGAAAAACAATTTTTATTGTGGGTTATCCCTAAGAGATAGACATATACCATCGCGGACTTTTTGTAGACCTTTTTAAGGTGTACAATACTGTAGTACATTATTTTGATCTATCTCGAAGGGTTCAGCCAGCGTTTACAATGTAAGCGCAAAAGAATGTGTTTATTTACGACATTACATTAGAAACCTCTAAAATTATCAGGGATTCTCTACTATATTATGCATGTATTATACATATAAATCTTCCTCTTGAATCACTCTATCTATTAAAAAAAACCGCATCAAAATCCGTGGCGTAGTTTTAAAGATCTAAGCATATATAGGGACAGACAGACAGGGAAGCGACTTTGTTTTATACTATGTAGTGATAAAGCTCAGAAAACCATCCGCATAAAAAAAATGATAACTATCATTTTCGCCGCAGAAAAACTAAAACTAAAAATAAACTACCACGAATTAAATATACCAGCATAGAATAGTTTAACCCCCACAGACGTACCTAAGCTAATATGAAATTAAAGGAGGGTTAGAAAATGGTAATTTCCATAGTGGTTATTAAGCAATGTATCCAATGTAGGGGAGTGAATGCAACGGTAATGTGTCACTGTCGGCGGCAATCATGACACGTTCCTACGCGGCTTACCTTGAATTTTATTCAGCCACGTAAAATTTTTATTCAGTTTTTCTAAGAATTTTGTTAGAATTCCAGTTTAATATAGTGATTTCCAGGTTTTTATGCACCTAGCCATTTAAATGTTTAAGTAGGTTCTAGTTAGATTTGTTATTATTTTAACCCTAGTGTAGATGATATAGGTTTATAATATACCTTACATTAAAAAATCACGCAAAATCGGCTGAACGGATTTAGATGAAAGGATGAAGTCTATTATAACCTGGATTAACATGAAGGAGGATTTATTTTTGTTTGGAGGGGAAGATTTATACCAATATTCCCACGGGATCGAGAAATACGCGGGTGAAACCGTGGGGCTCTGCTAGTGTCTTATAAATTTCATGTTACAGTATTTAATGGTCAAAGAGTCAGTTTAGAAAAACTGTCACTAAGCTCCTTACTCATAGCCGATTCCTGTAATTTATGGTCCGTTATTGGTTAAAGTTAAGACTTTATCTTAACTAATAATAAAGAAAATACCTGGAAGTAGCTATCACAGGCAAAATTAGTTTACGAATCTATTTACACATATATGCCCAGTTTGCCAATAAAAAATGCTACGAGTACCTACCATTGGTAAGCAAAACGATTCGTTTTTGTTTTACCTAGCATTAATGGTTATTAAAGCCGTTTTATAATGTCATTTTTTCCTTATGTTAACTCATTTGTAATTTTTACGACTGTACCTACCTAACTATCTAATAATATAGATTGTATCTAATAATATATCTCCAATTTTACAGAATCAGTAACCTACTGGGGATAAACCCTATCGTAACTATTACTAACCGATTCATTTCAATTACCTCCAGATCAGGAGATCAACAGTATAAAACTAGAAGCATCTGGTCTGCCACAATCACGTAAAAAGTAGCATTAGGAGCGGCAAACTGCACAGAAGCAGGAGTGAACAATCTATCAGAGAGTTGGAACAAAATTCACGAGTGCACAGCGCAACTGGCGCACACTGGGTGCGATTTAGAGTTTGATGGACAAAAACAATGACAAAAAGGAACATTTATTTGTTTGACAGTTTGTCTGTATCTGTCAGTCGTGTGCCTCAGTCATATCTAATGTGGAAAAGTTTATGCTTTAACTTTAAACCACGCTTAAAATAACTTAAAAAACAGTAAATTTCTAAAAAAAAAAAATACCTATTTATTGCATACGATTGTGCTTATTAAAAATATCCCTAAACTTTAAAACAATATTGCTTATAAATCAGTTTTCTATATGTGATTCAAAACGTGAAAAGACTATCGTTCAATCAATGTTTGAACGTCATGAAATCAAATGCAATTTGTAGGTACGATTACCAAATGAAAACCAGATACATTGATGTTCGGATAATCCTTTGTGTAACTTTGTGAACAGAACTACGATTCGGATCCACTGTGCATCGTTTTATTACATTTTCAATACCACCAGATGATGCGATTCTCGGGCATTGGTCAGCTCGGCTATCTTATTGTGCCCCTGATTGCGTTTCCAGTTCGGAATTGACGTTGCTTGTGTTTCCACAATACGACTTTTTGAAATTAATTACGGATAGATACCTACTGCTTTTGTGTAAAGTATTTGTTGTGTTTTAGTGTTTTATACTACGAGTACAAAATCGATATTATTCGAGTAATCGAGTATATTTAATTGATACTGTTTGGAATTCGTAGTAACGTACCGTACTAATTTATAGTACGTTTGCTTAGGCTTCGCCCGCACGGAGTTCGGAAATTATCCCACGGAAATCAACTACCGGAATAAAAATAATTCTTTATATACAGGGTGTCTGGTAATTAATGGATAACCTTGAAATGGCTTAAAGCAGAACTAATGGCCGTTCAAAAAAAAAAATACAAAACCAAATATATCCTAAGTAGTACCGAAGATACATATGTTTTAAATTAATTTTTCACTGAAGTTTTTTTTTTATTGCAATAACTAGTCATACTATTTACTGCCTATCTATCGGCATAGTTAGCGTATAACAGAAGAACAACAAAAACCGATGGAATTCATTCAATTGATGTCGTAGCGTACAATAATATAAAAAAAGGTAAATAAATGTAGTCCTTTTAAAAAAAAAAACATATAATTTGTTTTGTATTTTTTTCTGAACGGCCGTAAGTTCTGCTATAATCCATTTCAAGGTTATCCATTAATTACCGGACATCCTGTATATGCATAACACCCAGCACCCTAATTGCGTAACACACCATCAATCACTATCTGAATCATTTTGCTAATCCATTGCTTCATATGTTCGGGAAAAATCTGCCTAACAACGTAAATAACGCAATGAATGTTGTTGAACTGTCAAAATGAAAACCATTCCTGCCGTTAGAGTACAGCTAGTGCAGTGAGCGCAGGTCCTGGTGTGCCTGGTGTGCCTGTGTGCCAAATTTCATCAAACTCCGTTCAACTGTTAAAGCGTCAAAAGGTAACAGATATATACAGAGAGACTTTTGGATTATATTAGTATGGAATATGGATTTTAAGTTTAATTGGACGATTCAGAATAGTTGGTACAAGGATCACTAAGGTCACCAACTAAGTCTGTATCACGCACATGATTCATTTTGTTCATCACCGACAAATTATCTAAGGCCCGTTCGTAATCAAACTAGGCTTGACTAGTTAGAAGTCTTCTCAAAGTTTCAAATTAATTTGAAGTTAAGCACTTAATTGGACGTTACCATATTAAAGTGGGCTTAAATTGCTAACGTAACATTGTACGTAGCGTGTTACAGCAACGCAAGACATAGTTGCAGTAACGCTTGAATATAAAATGAGCTGTAAAGTGTGCTTCCTTCTTACAATAAACTATTGTTTTGAGTAGTTAGCAGCTGGAATGAACATACAAATTAACTTGAGTTGTTTTAATTAAATTTTAACTGGAAAGTTGAGAAGTTAAAGTTCCTAGCTACAATAATATAATAGTATCTGCCCGTTAATATGACTGATATCGAGACTCAGAAAAAGCTCGGGTTGGGAGCGTCGCGTCATCTCTGTCAATAAATATTGTGTGACAATTTCTTTCTAAAATTATTAGCCGGTAAGCTGGGTAAAATAGCACAAACAGAAAGAAAGAAAATACGTTTATTTGCGGTAAACATGACGCAGAGAAAGACCACAAAAAAAAAAAAACAAGTCGGGGGAAAATATGCGTTACATCCACGCAAAACGTCCATCGCTCAGCATAAATGCTAAGACCCTATGCGAGACAACGCCCGGGTCTGATTTTCACCAACAGCTGGCGTTGACGTGATGACGTCAACGATAACATAAAAAAAAACAACAACAAAAATAAAATAAAATATAAAAATTAAACATTACCTGCAAATCTTTTAAATTCTTTTACTATTTTCCGTGCCGTTTAGTGCACGGGAAACTGCATGAAATTCAGCACACTATTGTATCAAATGCAAGACCATTTCAGACGAAGGACGTAAGACTTTTGTAAAATTTTTGTTATGATAACCTTACTGCACGGTTGACGCATTTGCAGATCGACTGTTTATGCGCTTCAGGTCTGGGGTTCAAACCCCACGTGGAAAAATTGTCGTATATGACCCACTCATAGTTTTCATTTTGTAAATCGTCCGGAGGTAATTATACATACATTGTTAATTATTTCCCAACCCCATCGATGAATATCAAAACAGAACTAGATTTATCTATCCATTATTCACATATAAAGGACATA
Organism: Eremobia ochroleuca; assembly: GCA_949629135.1. NCBI lineage: Eukaryota > Metazoa > Arthropoda > Insecta > Lepidoptera > Noctuidae > Eremobia > Eremobia ochroleuca. The sequence continues at coordinate 15,550,013 of OX451386.1, read as the reverse complement.
TATCACAAAACATTAGAGCTAATGCAAAAAATAAATCACGCATATGTTTTATACATAGCTAAAATGAAATAAATATAAGTCAGATCATCGTGATTAATGATAACGCGTTGCTAGTAAGCGGGCGTACCAAAAACGCGGCGTTTAGATCATACGTTTACGATATGAGTAGGGTTGTCGTCAGCCATTTCGTTTTCCGTAATTAGAGTACACGTTTTTTATGGAGATACCCACCTTGCAAAGCCTTCATTATTGAGTTAAAAATTTAGGAGAGAGGTCTACTTTCAAGAGAAACAAGTTACTTTCCGGTAATTTAGAAACTTAGTCCAACAACTGACGTAGTTCAAACTCAAACTCAAAGCATTCTTCTTCTTCTTCTTAGCGTGTCGATAGCAATCTAAATGGACTCGGCCCAGAATTCGGCTATTTGTTTGGCACCAACACCAGAGTCCATCAGTTCCTGCAACGTGCAGCTGAGAGGACGCGCAGGGCATGATATTAAGTGTCCCATCGTTTCTGGAACAGCACCACAAATCCACTTAAGCATTTATTTTAACTTAACCGTTTACAGTCACTTTTGAATTGTCAAGGAGTCGGTCAGTCAGAAATATGAAGCCCATTCCATAGCACAGTAGGTGCCTATGGAGAAAAACGGGCAAGAAACTCACTCATATTGTTACAAAAATATTAGTTACATCATTGATCATTGAGATCGATGTAAAAAAGACGTACACATTAATAGCGGCCAGAGTACAGCAAACAGAAAAAAAAAACAATGCAAAAATAACATAATGCAAATGACGGCGCCCGTTCATGAACATGACGCATGAATCAGCACCATTCAGCCCACGTCAGTTCGTCTCAAGGAATATCAACCTAAACTAAGGTTTTGATTCTTCTAATGTACGTATGTCTTAAATGCAAACCTAAATTAGATTAAATACATAGAATTGGTACAAGGGCAAAAGAACGAGACATATGATATGACGAAGGAGAAGAAAATAGATGAATTGAAAATGAGAAGAAGTCAAGAAACACGAAATCTAATATTCAGCCAATCAATATCAAAGACCAAACCAAACAAAAACTACAAGAAATATTCTCACCTAGCAGATAACAGAAATTCCTACCGAAAACAAATCAGAGCAAATCTCTCTCCTTAAGGAAAACTATCTCGATTCCCACAGTAAACAAAATCACAAGGAAAAAATATATGTGAGGCTTAGGTGCGGCAACCCTAAACATAAGGCTTCGGTTTAATTTATCACTTGGTCCGCAAACTCGTGATTAATACGTATAGTAACATCACACGATAGTCTGTTTCGTATACGGGTTCCTTTATCGCATTGCCGCGGTAGCGAATCGGTCCAACTTTAATTTGTTACTGTTTTTTTTTTTGCTTATTGAAAGGAAATTGCTACTTATTTAGGTCATGTTGAAGTGAAGAATAAGGCTAGTTTAATTTAAATAAGAAAAAATCCAGCATTCGCTAATCACCGCATTCAAGCCTGTTTGACACGAATTTATTTTTTCGCTGTGCTACTAAATTCATAATAAAGTTTGATATTTTGAAAGGCGGAAAAAAATATAGATGCTACCAGAGTTTTCCAAATCAAATGATTGGTACTGCAGTATGTAAGCTATTCTACGAATACATCAAATGAAGTATTAATAAGTAATATTAATATAATTATTATATATATAATATTAATATTATTATTAAGTATTAATAAGAGGGGGTTTTGGCTATGTAATAACAGCCGCACAGTTCAATCGATCAGGTTAATCTACGCTTACCGCGGTTGGTCTGTGGATGGGTGACCGTCTTTACATACCGAGACCCCTCCGTGCCTCGGAAAGCACGTTAAGCCGTTGGTCCCGGCTGTCATTCGTAGATCTTTGACAGTCGTTACGGGTAGTCAGAAGCCTGAAAGTCTGACAACCAGTCTTACGGGGGTATCGTATTACCCAGTAACTGGGTTGTGGAGTGGAGGTCAGATACGCAGTCGCTCCATGTAAAATACTGGTATTCAGCTGTATCCGGTTAGACTGGAAGCCGACCCCAACAGAGTTGGGAGAAGGCTAGGCAGATGATGATATTAATACATTAATACTTATAATGAAAATCGTGCTCATGAAATCTGTTCCTTTACGGAAAATCCAATCAATTTTATTCCTTTTCCTTTATTGAGGTTCATTAGAGTGTTAATAAAACATTAATCTCGTAAGGACCTAGTATCTAACAAGTATTTAGTAATAACATGTAGATTACTTATAGTTGAACACGTGTTTTGGACGTGGGTAAACTTCAGGCAATATCTGCACACTACACCATCAAGATGGAGGAGTAGGCACCTATTCCTTCTTCAATGAAAACTTATAACCTACCTCCTATAAGGCTGAGTGTAAGTGTGAGTGGTAAAAGTGGCACAAAGAGAAATGAAGCGTTCCATGCTTGGCATAAGCGCCTTATTATAAGGCCTACTTACCGTCTAGTTCCCGCTTGATTCCCGTATTAAAATTCGTCTTATTTTACTTGTCAAAGGATAGCAACTTCATCATCGTTCTTGTAAAAATACCAAACACAATTTATATCAAGTCAGGGAAAATAGCTTAGCAAATTACCAGTGTACACTACGCCGACAGACTGAACATCGACAAAACTACGACGGGACCCTTCGCCGACAGGACACTTTGCCAACAGGGCACAATATAATATATATACAAACTTTATTACAGCAAACCCTCTTTAGACAATAAAATAGTTAGTCAAAATCGAAACTGCTAGATTAGGTTAGTTTAGAACTGTGACCACACAACGCGCGACGGCGGGTGAGCGAAGCGAGCGTGTCGCGGCAGCGGCCGCCGAGCGCCAGATTTCCTAATTATGCCCTTTCGGCGAAGTGTCCTGTCGGCAAAGAGTCCTGTCGAAGTAAATTCTTGTCGATTTTCAGTCTGTCGGCGTTTAGTCGTACACTCGAAAATTACTACCTACGACTAGCAACTTAAATAGTTCGTATACTGAAATCACAACAGATTGTCATAACTTGACAATTGAATGAAACCTTCTTTTTAGGGTTGTACGCGCATTGACGTGGAGTTGCGGACACCAGCCCGTATTACCTATTACTTAGGGTTCCGTACCAAACAGGTAAAAAGGAACCCTTATGGTGCGACTCAGCCTGTCTGTCTGTCTGTCCGTCTGTCACAGCTGGATACCTCAAGAACTATCAACTTGAAATTTGGTTTTTATACATGACGTTTTCCCAACTAATTTTTAAATATGAAAGAAATAGAAATATATATATTTTTTTGCAACAGGGACTGGTCTTAAAAAGTAGAAGTGACGTTACCAGGGCATGTATCATTCAGATTACGGGAAAAATAAAACGGTGTCTCTAAACGGCACACTTTTTCGCTCTTGACCGGTTTTTATATCTATGGTTTAAACTTTAAGTCGGTTATGTAAACAACAAATTGCTGTTCCATACATTTTCACTGCGTAGGTATTGAGGATTTTTTCTTCTTTTTTTTGATAGCCGAAAAATTTCTAAGGAGTCTAGATGCATGTGATGAATTTTTGGTTACAGTTTGCGCGTCGATGCCACCCCGTGTAGTGCAATTTCCTAATTACTCCGTACATAATTATACCATGCTAGAACTTCATATACCTACTTTATATACCTACCTATTGAATCTAGAAATAACTGCAGTACATAATTTAGAACAAAGCGAAAGCTCTGCTCTCACGCCAAGTTTGCATTAGCTATGGAAGCGGTTGCTGCATTATTGTTTTTTTTTTTTTTTTTCTGCAAAAAAGTAATAGTGCAGCTCTGAGGTCTTAATCTAATACCACTTAATCTTAAACGTCATGTAGTGGCCTAGTTTTTGACATGGTTTTGTTTGAACTAGATATTTTGCTTTGAAAATGGCGGAAACTCTCTTTTCTTTTTTGGCAGTGTCATTTTCGGCTTGCCAATTATTTGTTTACAGACACTAAAGCAATAGGCTGGAAAGACTAGGCTTGCTTTACGAAATAATTAATATTCAAGTATTTTTGTGCTTAACACATTGAACGCCATGGTGGTCACCCGTGAGCGACAGCAATTATTTTAGTTAATTCTTTGAATAGTAATAAGAAATAAATATTTAGAGTGGGGTTTTTGACTATTTTGAACCGTATGAGCCAATAAAATAAAACGTTTAAAATTTTCCGAAATCGCGAATCAGCGTCAGCCCATATGGAAAGTTCAGTGGTGGTCAGTGGTGGTCACCGGTGACCACCACGGCGTTCAATGTGTTAAACGAACTTACCTGTAAGTGAAGTTTTATCATAATAAAATTATATGATAGTCTCATCCACAGAGATTAATAATGTTACACTTGTAGCGTCACATAAGAGGTCGTCACTCATGCACTTAGTTTCTGCATGAGTCCTGCTTCAGAATTTTATAAGTCGGATTCCTTATTCTCGCTGTCAGTTTGCCGTCAATACTTCATTCACATTTTAGTGCTCCGCGTCCGCGCACTTTGTTGATGTTGTTTATTCGTTATAAAACTGTAAAGTTATAATAATTATTATGCTAAAAAGGTTGCAATCGTATAATGAGTCCATCGACCGCATCAGGAAGAAATTATAAGGAAGTTGGAAAGAAATTGACGAGGTGACACAGGTCATCGTTTTGCTCCGATGGCTCTACACTTCTACAGGGTCACAGCGCCTTGTCAAAAAAGTGATAGTATAAGGAATATCGGCCTAAAACGTTCCCACTACTGAGAGACTCTGTGAGAGGAAGTGGGTCGTATTCCACTTCGCGGGTCCACTGCGGGTTGGTAGATGTCATATACATTCGAATTTTTGGTTCTAGGACGTCCCGGTTTCCTTACGATGTTTTCCTTCACCATTTTGAGAGCAGTAGTGATGAAATAATTTACAAAATGGAAAAAATTTAATGGACAAAATTGTCAACATTTTATATGCTTGAAAACGATGTGAGTAATGTGAGTTTTGTTTGTGCAGAATAAACATTTTTTCTTTCTTCTTTCTACACAAAATAAAGCGCCTGTCAGGGTTCAAACATACGTACGAAAAAAAAATCAGCTGTTCCCTACATTTATGTTCATACGAGTTGTCAAAATGTAGGGAACAGATGATTTTTGTTTTCGCGATTTCAGGTTTGGTCCCATAGTAAAAGTTGTTTGTTGTCATGAGTAGAATCATATGTTTAAGTATCGATCACTAATTACCAGTCACCCTATATAAGTCGTATCTGTATCTGTTTCACTGTGTGTACATAAATAATAAAATAAATAAATCATTATAATGCTGCTATTTTGCTATTATGGCGTCTTGTATTATCGAAATATATATTTTTTTTTTGATTCTGTAAAAATCTCACCGTGAAATCATAAGTGAAGTGAGCACTTAATAATGTTAATCCCTAGGGAATGACAGCTCACGCTCACTTCACCCAAGCTTTCACCGTGATATGGTTATAGAATCGCACGGCAGGTCTATGATGCGATTATTTTATCTGTTAGCTAGTCTATGTGTATAATTTTATCTCATTAAATTAAATTGTTTCGATAAAATAATCATAATTAAAATACCGTAGGTAATAGAAAATCAGTTTCCCTCTTGACCCAAAATTCATATGATTACATATTGACTACTGACACGAGAACTGAATAACACATTGTTGATAAAAGGGGAAGTCATCCCGTGATGTATGACCGCTGTAATACGGACAGACAACTATGAATAATACATATATGGCGCTAGTAATAATCTGTGAGTATTCCATTCAATGTAGTATGTTGCTGGTGAGTGTACGAGATTCGATCGTTATTTTGGGTTATGATTTATTGCGGTGATTTCCATGTCCATTTATTTGGGGTCAGGATGAGTTTTCTTATAATATTTATTACGAAAGAATTTAAAAGAAATCGGATCATGGAGCAAGGATTAGCCTGGGACTATTTTTATGTATAGCATACTCTGTCTATAATATTCCCACGGCTGGGACCTGTGTCTCACCGATAGAAGGCACAGGCCTTCTAGCGGTGAGAGGGAGTGGGCCGTAATCCACCACGCAGGCCTAATGCGGTTTGGTACGAGTAGAAGGCACATGTCTAATTTGTATGTATTTTCGTGTTAATATTTTCTTAAAGTTATAGTGTAACACGTAACTGCATGATTTTCATAAGAAAACGGAGGGGTTATTAAAATTTCGTGACTTTCAAACCTCCGTTCATGACCGAAAGTAGTCGCTCAGCCCAAAACAAGTGCGAGAGCAATCAATCAATCAATCTGCCTAGCCTTTTCTTAACTATGTTGAGTCGGCTTCCAGTCTACCGGGTGCAGCTGAATATCAGTATTTTACAAGGAGCGGCTGCCTATCTAACCTCCAGAATCCTGGAATCCCAGAGTTACTGAGTAAAGCGATGCTTTTGGTAAGACTTGTTGTCAGACTTTTGGGCTTCTGGCAATCTATAATGACGGTCAAAGATCTATGAGTGACGGCCGGGATCAATGACTTAACGTGCTTTCCGAGACACGGAGTTGCCTCGATATGTACAGCTTGATTCAAACTTTATGGGGGCTCGGAACATGAGGCGAGTCTGCGAACAAATTCAACTGTCAGCGGGGGTGAGGGGTGAGGTAGGTACTGCGCAGCATCATCATCTGCCTAGCCTTTTCCCAACTATGTTGGGGTCGGCTTCCAGTCTAACCGGATGCAGCTGAATACCAGTATTTTACATGGAGCGACTGCCTATCTGACCTCCACAACCCAGTTACTGGGTAATAACTGTTCGATTCCCACCCAGAACAAATGTTTGTGTGATGAGCACGATCATTTGTTCTTTGTCTGGGTGTAATTTATCTATAATATGTATGTATTTAGTAATATATGTGTATGTTTATCAGTTGTCTAGTACTCATAGCATAAGCTCCGCTTAGTTTGGGACTAGATGGCGTTGCGTGAAAGTTGTGGAATATTATTTATTTATTTAATACGTTACCCCTAGGTAAGACTGGTTGTCAGACTTTCGGGCTTCTGACTACCCGTAACGACTGTCAAAGATCTACGAGTGACAGCCGGGACCAACGGCTTAATGTGCTTTCCGAGGCACGGAGGGGTCTCGGTATGTAAACATGACCCATCCACAGACCAACCGCGGCAAGCGTAGCTTAACCGGTAGGTACTGCGCAGCGAGTAGCGTAATTCAGACCCACCATAAAGTGTGAATAGGACTGTAATGGACGAGAGCAAAAGACTATAAACATAGGTAAATCTGCTAAAATGAACTGAATAAATAAAAAATAAAAAAACAGTAAGAAAAATCAATCATTTCATTCAACTCAATAATAATCAATCAAAAAGAAACAACACCAATTGAATTCCAGATTCAATTAATCGAATCCAAAAATAAAGGGTTCCTATCACCGATGCGCAATAATCGTGTAAACTCGGTTTCAGTTTACAGTTGCCGTATTAAGCCTGTGAGTGGGCAGGCGGAGGCAATCGCGTGCAGTCTGCGACACGCTTTCATTCAGCTAGTAATGTATGGATCAACTCATAATTTATTTAACTACTGTGGAGATCAAATTATATGATCAAGGCTTTGATTTTCGTGATTTCTAAAGCGTTATTCTCTTAAGTGAGACAGCACTCTTTACTATCAAAATCATAAATTTGCTAGATCCTCAAAGCAAGGACTCTTGTTTCCTATAAGTCGACGCCCTGCATATTGATGTTCAGAAGTACAGACGCCAGCACATTAAACACTTTAGCGATAAACTTGAAAATCTATTAAATAAATTTGTAGCTTGATGTAAAAAAATGTTTCATCAAATTACATCCTAACATAATTTTAGTTGTTAATTCCCAAAACAATTCAGGCAAAGGTAACAGGAAAAGGAAAATTTAATATGTAATATGAGCTCCTTGAGATACATTTCGAATCTCTGAGCTCCAATCTACAGAAAGTTATCCCTCAACAGAATTTTTAATAATGGGCAGCCTGAATATCGGCAGCCTCTAAAACCTATAAAATGTCATCCCATCACAATCTCTAGTCCTCATAAAAAATAAATAAAATAAACACAGCGTTATCGCAGCAGAATTTATTAGCTCGACAGAAAGGCAGCGATGTGTCACAAATGCTGCGACGGGCTGCATCCAGCGCTTTGTTGAATGAAATCAAAAACAAACTGCGGTGACAATCGCGACATCGACGGCCTATTTGTGTTAGTCGTGTATTTCTGCCTTTCTGAATATGATATGATATGCTGCACACTCGTTTTTTCCCTTTGAGTGGTGAGCATTGAGCATTATGTTTTATGAAAAGTTTTGTCGTTTCATCTCGATTACCTGTCTGAGCACTATCGTGTGGTTGCTAAATTAATGGATAATAATGCTTTTGTGTTTTTTCCTAGAGTGAGTGTGTTTTATCACACTATTATAAAGGCGAAAGTTTGTGAGTGTGTGTGTGTGTATGTTTGTTACTCCTTCACGATCAAATAGCGGGACCAATTTTGATGAAGTTTTTCACACAGATAGTTTATAACCAGGATTAACACATAGAATATTTTTATCCCGATATTCTTACGTGATCGAGACTTATACGGGTGAGACCGCGGGGCGCAGCTAGTCATAATTAATATAATTCCTTGGAAAAAAGCCCACGTTTAATGAATCTGAGCATAATCAGCCTATAATGTTCCCACTGTTGGGACACAGGCCTCTCTGTGAGAGGCCGTAATCCACCACGCAGGCCTAGTGCTGGTTGTTAGATGTCACATATCTTCGATTTCTTGGTTCTAGGACATGCCGGTTTCCTCACGGCGTTTTCATTCACCGTTTTGAGGGCAGTGGTGATGAAATAAATTACACAAAGTGTAGCGCGTACCTACGTTCGAACCCTCGACCTAAGACTCGGAAAGCAGGCCGTTACCACTAGACCACCACTACTCTAGGCATAAATGTTATACATGGTAAACGTTTTCGATTCGTTCTATTTGGGTTTTCCACATACAACTCTGTGACGTCATAAATTCATCCTAAAACAGCGCCAGTAACCACATTATCTACATAACTACACGCCATGAAAACGTCTCCATCATTACCATTTCTAAGCGTCACTTTACTAAGTCTCACTTAAAGCAAAAGCAACAATAAAAGGTCCACAGATTATGTTTTAAAGAAAGGCCGAGTGTTGGCACGCGAGCGTGGGGCGGTCAGCGGACCTCAAGTAACAATTACTTGGTCATGCGAGCAACCAATCCATCACCCAGTTGCCCTGTGCCACTGGCAATGGCCACTCGGTTTCTACTCTAAGGCAATTTCCGGAGCCCTTATCTACCTCAACCTGCGAGCATTTATTTGGTGGTTTGTTTAACAGAATTAATCCAGTTGACAAGGATCTTTGGCAAGGCCGTTCCTTGTTTGCGCTTCTGTTGTTTCAGTTTCGCATCGAACGTCGTCTTGGCACACGAGAGGAGTATACAGCGAAACTAGATCCCGCACGGACAATATAGGATCGCGACGTCTGCACTACGTTGCTTTTAAAACTAGCATGGCCACTTAATTTTAAAAAGCTTTTCCACTGCAGGAAATAATACTAACAACTGACTTTTTAAAGCGCATGAATAAACGCGTTCACCGAAGCCAAGTAAACGATATCACAGGCATAAAAATACGACATTATTATTAAATTCTTTTCATAACCGAGGTCTTGAGCCACGTAAAGCTCCCGCACTGTGTGCATAATTCTTTAATAAGTAATAGCCTTTTGAAATACAGCGACACCGTTCATATTTTCAGTAGAATTTATAGGAAGTAAGCAACGAGCGGCCGACGGCCCGTTTAATTATTTTGCTCTTGTTTGCACAAGATTGAGATCGTGTTATGAGTTATATACTGCTATTAGAAAAATAGCACGCAGGCTTTTGTTTTTAATAGAAGTCGATTGTTCAACAGTGTTTGTCACTTTGTTGTTGCGTGTTTTAGATGGTTTTCTCTATTGCACAGAGCTAAAGCGTTGTCCAGCGTAGAGAACGTATCTTCACATAGTTTTAGCAATAACATCCAGCAGATTTTAAAAAAATGAATTAGTTACGTTACGCTTTCAGTATTGTAACAAAAATGTTACAAATATTGGTCTCCATTTAGGCCTCGGTTCCGAAGACAGCGATTGCGGGGCGGGAGCGACGCCGGCGGCGGCGCGGGAAGCGGCGCGGCAACGCAGACCCGGTCTTGAAGCCAGCGAGTAGATCGTGCGGCCCTAGAGCGACGTAGTGCTGTGTTATCAGAAATTAGTGTATTTGTTCGCGAACGAAATGTCTAAATAGCGACGACAACATCTTCTTGATACAATTTTTTTCGTAACGTTACATTAAAAGCAAAAAATAAAATGCAAAACACTACGTCAATGCAGACGCGCGGGCACCGCTAAAGAGGTGCCCATAGCTCGTATGCTGCTCCCCGCTCCGCTGCCTTCGATGCCAGTTCCAAATAAATCTATGCATTGAAACGCGCCGCTCCACGCGCTGCTACCGCGGCCGCCCCGCGCCCGCTGACTTCGTGTCCTTAGCCTTATAGGTATTACTATGTAATATATTATATCATAGCATCACCCCTATTTTCCTTAAAGGGTTAGGTAGTACCTGTAGTACGCCCACTTCAAATATTAAAGTTCTTACAATACAAAAATTGTGTACCTATCTCGAGACTAAAATCGTTTGTGGCGTAGTTTTGAACGATACTTAATAATATTCGGGTAAGTTACCTTGTCATCTTGTAGGTGGGAATTGTTGATCAATTCATAGATCCAGCAGCCAAAACTTTGCAGACTTTTTATTGAGGAAATGGAAGATTTTTCACTTTTGTAACTTTTACGTACGTACTTATCTATGTGTCGCAAATAATAGATTTATTACTTTTCGCTAGTTCGTAGGGTGGTCTAACGTTGAGTCATGTGGCACAGGCGCCGTTAGTCATGTTCACTCAGAGGGGCAATCTCGTAATTTTAAGAACGTTCAGTCTGATCTCAGTCTCAATCTGTCAAGAATACAACTAATTTCCCTACATTTTTGACAAGTTTTTGACATTGATTGTCGCCGAGATGATATTGCGAATAGATTTTAAACGTTTTTGACCGACTTCAAAAAGGAGGAGGTTATCAATTCGGATGTTTATATATATATATTTTTTTAATTACGCGAATTGGCCATCTGATTGATGTCCACCACAATCAGAAGGAAATAGCATAAACACATACCTTAACGCCTTTAATCCCCAAAGGATTAAACAGAGCTACGAGCAGAAAATTATTGTTCAGTTGCTCAAAAAAAAAAAAAAAAGAACTTAAAAAGCATTGATTATGTTGCTCATTGTACAGTCCGTTCACAGATACATATTTTACCTCTGATTTTGCATCACTGTCCAAACCACAGTGATCTTTCTTCTGAAAAGGTTGCTATTGGGTTGCTGCCATTGACAAGTAGGTATGTCAAAATCATTGTGATCTACAGGGTGAAATTGAAAACATGCCACAAATCGAAATGGGAGATTGTACTCGTCATTATGAACAACTTTTACCATGGGACCAAACCTAAAATTGCGAAAAAAAAAAAAAAAAACTGCTGTTCCCTACATTTTGACGAGTTATGCGAACATAAATGTAGGGAACAGCTGATTTTTTTTTCGCGATTTCAGGTTTTATCTCATAGTAAAAGTTGTTCACAATGATGAGCACAATCTCTCATTTCGATCTGTCGCATGTTTTCAATTTCAACCTGTATTTATAAGCTCGTCACAATAAGGTTGCTGTTAGGTTGCTGCTGTCAGAGGAAAACTGTGAACGGATAGCCATGTTCTGTTTATAAAGTAACTCTTTGTCAAAAATTGTCAAGCAACTTCAATAACCCACTCTACCATATTACCTCAAAATAAAGTACAAAATATTACTCACTTTTCCTGTCTATAAAACGAACCGACATTTACTTAACAAAATCGCTTAAAAAGGTCACATTGAAGACATTAAGTTGAATGTTATGATCTCAGACTTTCCGCCATTTCCCTTGAACTTCGCCGATCGAAAACAATAACAAAAGGAAAAGATTTCCAACATTCATTGAAAAGGAAAGTTAGTGTAAGCGAAATCGTTGGATAACGGCAGGTGCAAGTTTTAATGTCTGCTCACTGGAACCTTTTAATTATTATGTTATTTAATGCTGATTTTCAGATTTTCTTTTAATTTTTTTGTATGTTAATTAAAAGAGTATAGTTATTATGTCTACGGGTATAATAGACGTAGACAAGAAGACTGCCTGAGTTAAATTGGATTGGGCGGGTCAAATCAGCCGCATGCACGATGACTACTGAGCAAAAGTCTCCTCACAATAGGTGCCTGAAGATGGACGGCGCCGCTAAGGTTTGGCCCAGAAAGCGGTGGCGAGATGACCTGGAGGACTTTGCCTAACAGTACAAAATTAAAAAAAAAAAAATTGTCAATATCAGTCCAATGTTACGTATACGTATACAGCGTGTAACGTTAAATGTGCAAAACCTCAGACATCCCAACTGATTTTTAATTCAATTGACCTATTTCATAGAGTAACAAAGTCATTAAAAAAATTGTAAAGGTTTTATGTGCTGTTTTAGTTTTACTGGCCATTCTGATCGTTTCTTGCGTCTGCGACGACGCTATATCGAGGGATGAGTCGTCACCGGGCCGCTGCGCCGCGCTGACATTCGCTTGCTTGGCCTATTAATAAATAGACACGGCAACGTTTTTAATGAAGATTTTTTGAAAAATGTGACCTGAGTACATTAAAAAGTGGTTCAATTAATTCTGCTCGTTATTAGAAACTATTTTCAGGTTTTGCGCATTTAACGTAACACGCTGTATACACGTAAAGTCAGGGAAATTAATAATAGCCTCCTAGCCGATTTCGGTCATGGTGGCCAATCTTAATGGAAATTAGCCAGGTACGCAGGAGATAATTATAGAGCACAAGTGTGTGCGCAAACACAGGTGTACCTTTTGTTGCTTTACTCTCAACGTCCGATCGGACAGCAATCCGATACAACCGGGGAGAGAATCAGGCGCAGGACCACCGTTTTTACGTGCTTTTCGAGGCACGGAGGTAAATAAACCGCCAATATTCAAACTCCGGACTGTTACTAAGAGATTCCAAATGGAAAACCCAATAACACTTTGTCAGACCCGGGAATTGAAGCCAGGACCCCACGCTCAGCAGTTGTACTTGCAACCACAAGATCAACGGAGCAGTTAAAAGGGATAAGGTCAGGGAAATTCATTATTTATTAAACTAAGTGGCCCGCCCAATGATGCTTGTCATAATATCCGGATATTCAAATCACAACTGTCTGTCTGTGAAATGACTATAGCCCGGTAAATTAACGTACGGTGTCAGTTGGTGTTTGGTAAGGGTTAGTGGTTGGTGGTTGCTGTTGGTCTAGTGGTCAATGGCCCTGACTAATATATGCAAGGTCGTGGGTTCTATTCCCACCCAGGACAAATGTTTGTGTGATGAGCACGATCATTTGTTCTTTGTCTGGGTATAATTTATCTATAATATGTATATATTTAGAATTATATATGTATGTTTATCAGTTGTCTAGTACTCATAAAACAAGCTAAGCTGAGTTCGGGACTAGATGGCGTTGTGTGAAAGTTGTGGAATATTATTATTATTATAATTTACTTTAGAAATAATTTTGCGGGCTGTACTCAAGCCTCTTTCAAGGAGCACCACAGAAGTTTCCGTTAATTGGCTCTACTACGATTTCTTAAAAAAACCTACTCATTTGATTTTATTATCTCTTTTCTTCAACACACTCGGTGTGCACGAACAAGCACAAAAACATACGGTGCATCATAGGATTAAAACAAATTAAAAAAAAAGATTTTTATTAGGTACCTTTAGTTGTACAAAAGCACTTATCTAAACACTATGCTGCGTTACAACTAAGAGAAAGATTGTTTTAGATGAACTCTGGAATCCAGAGATTTAACTTGTGTTTAGGGTGCCAGCGTCCTCGCCTATAATTTGAACGTATGTCTGTAGTTGTAGGATGAGCACAGTAGGTATATTATAATTAAATAAAGTTCATACGTAAAAGAAAGTTAATAGCCCAATGAATAAGGCAATTATTTCACCGGCCTGCTTCATGTACCGCAAAATTCTACAAAGAGAAACGTTGTTTTAATGAAAACTTTTCGCACAAAACTCCTTATGATTTCAAAACAAGAAGCACTTTGTAACGGTTGAGCGTCTTGCGCCTTATCGCACAAAACGTAGAATATTATAAAACGTCGCAATAAAGTAAATAAAGAGACAAATGTACATGCTCCCATATGTTAACAATGCAATTTGGAGCTTGTGCCTTTAGTTCAAAGTTGAATATTGTGTGCGGGATGAGCATATAACACAGAAGCGGCGCCTGTGAGAAATATTATGAAAACAAATTCGCGTTGAGCACGTTCAGTGTGCAAGTAATAAATAAAAGAGAAAAGTAGCTGGGCACTAGATGGCGGAGCCACGGAATTGTATTGTTTGAAATTGTATTAGGCAGTCAGCCTTCAGAAGAATTCATATGGCAGTTAGATATGCCATACACTTTGAGCTAATTTGTGAGTTGTATGATTAGATAAAAGTTTTCATATAATCCATTAGATACTAGTTAGGTATGATAATTATAATTGGACTCTCTAATTATCTAATTAGTCCGAAGGAAGAGAGAGTGCACCTGTGTCTACATACACTTATGTACTACAATATCTCCCGCGCCGAAGGCTAGTGTCTGTTGAGTTAAGCCGCCATAGTCGAAATACAGCCTGGAGGACTATATATCTAACTAGACAATGAATACTGTCTTCTTCAAACAATGGAGACTTTCTTTATTTAAGTTATGAAAACAACACAGTTAAACTGAACGTAGTTAGGGAAAAATATGTTAGAAATATTGTGCCACTCTCAAGTGGAAACTACTTTTAAGTATCCAGAACCCGGAACCTCCTTGCGATGTTTGCTGTAGGTCAGATTACTGCTTTCTCCATCAACTTCTTGCCCCGATCGTTCAGGACACTATAATGACTTTAGATTGTGTTAAAAGAGTTACGATTCGTGACCGTAACCCCTTTTAAAACATCGTACAGTGACCCCATTGATTAATATTTCAGGAAATAGTCATTTAATCGGGTTATATGAACTTAGAGGACTGTATTGATGTTTTTAATGATTATAATTCTGTAAATACATTCTTGTTACGGTCGTGAATAATATTTTAATCAACATTTATAACCTGGCACTGAGTTGCACCATCTTCCTGCCCTTGTCCCATTTTATTTGCGGTCGGCGCAACACGTTTTGTTTTTCCATTCTTCCCTGTTAGACGTCATGGCATCATTTACTTCTTTTTCTTTCATATCATTCCTCACACCATCGATCCATCTTTTCTTTGGCCTTCCTCTCCATCTCCATCCATCTACATAAATATTCATCACTCTTTTCGTTACATGCGTTTCATCCCTCCTCATTACATGTCCATACCAAGACAAACGACTGCCTTTCAATGTTTCTGTAACAAGCGCAACTTTTGAACTTCCTCTAATAAAAAAAAAACGGAAGAAAATTTTAATATCACTGGCTACCCCCTTAACTGGTTCCCACATAACCAATGACGCCTTATAACGTGTAGGAGTTAGACAACCTAATTTACTAGTTCCCTGATTAGATAAAAGTAGACACGTTATTATCTAATCCATTAACTCAGGCATAGAACATCTTGTACGAATTTAGTTGCTTTAGTTTAGTCATAATTTATGCGATCACTGCCGTGAATAATCGCTTTGAATATGATTTACGT
This sequence comes from Eremobia ochroleuca, assembly GCA_949629135.1. NCBI lineage: Eukaryota > Metazoa > Arthropoda > Insecta > Lepidoptera > Noctuidae > Eremobia > Eremobia ochroleuca. The sequence goes on along the minus strand of OX451386.1, from coordinate 15,534,117 downwards.
AGTTTGCTAGTTACTTATCGTAGACTACGTAGTTCCTTCAGTTTGCCGTCTACCTAAATGTTACATCAGCTGCGTAATACGATTATATACTAAAGTTGCCTTGCATTTACGTATAATTTGAGACATTAATAGAGTTGTTTCCCTGCAAGGCTGCCTCATCTCAAAGGATATGTTTTTAAGGAACGTTCATACACTACCACGGTTGTTAAGCTGATTTCTGTGTTGGCGATTTTCTATCAAGGCTAGAATTTCTCAGAACAGTTGCCAGTATAGCGCTACAGTACCTAGTATCTTCCTTTTTCTCAGGTATGCAGTCCTTACCGTTAGTCAGAATCCCGAAAGTCTTTTTTTTCCTCTTTATTTGTTTTGGGTTTTTTTAATCTAAACAGATATGTCAAGCCCATCGTGGTTTTTACCATTGTACCATTAGCACTTATAATTAACACAAACTATACTAAACAGTTAAACAATTTATTAAACACTCTGATAAAGACAGAAGTCACCGATGAAGGACTGATTTTATTGAATGACATAGCTTTTTGGCAACTTCTGAAGTTGGTTGGGACAAAATTTATTGTATAAACGTTAAGCCTATGTAAGTCTAATTCTCTCAAAAGTGACTCCCTCTCGCGCCTGTTGCGGACACAACTCATTAGCAAATGCTGCACGTCCTTAATCTGATTACATTCTCTGCAATTCGGTGAATCAGTTTTTTTCATAGGAGGGGCCCGTGGCTAAATAATGACAGCCGCACAGGTCGATCAATCAGGTTAAGCTACGCTTGCCGCGGTTGGTCTGTGGATGGCTGACCATCTTTACATACCGAGACCCCTCCGTGCCTCGGAAAGCACGTTAAGCCGTTGATCCCGGCTGTCGTTCGTAGATCTTTGTCAGTCGTTACGGGTAGTCAGAAGCCCGAAAGTCTGACAACCAGTCTTACCTAGGGGTATCGTATTACCCAGTAACAGGGTTGTGGAGGTCAGATAGGCAGTCACTCAATGTAAAATACTGGTAATTAGCTGCATCCGGTTAGACTGAAAGCCGACCCCAACATGGTTGGGAAAAGGCTAGGCAGATGATGAGTTTTTTTTCATAAGGAATGCAAACTTCGCTGATGGATAGTGTCCAGAGCGAAGCCTTAAGATTATTTTAACATAATTCCTACTAAGTTGATCAACATCGAACCAAGGCACACAAGGAGGCTCGCCTTGTATGCTCTTATACTACGAGTATATACCTTATTGCTGACTGATACTATCAAAGTGTTGTTTCCAGGATTTGTAACAAATTACTTTATATTTAGATATGTATTCCCAGTAATCAGGTTAGTAGTCAATTGCTGTACCCTCTACTGCTGCTAATTTAGACAATTAGTCAGCTTTCTCGTTACCAGACAACCAATTTTACCAAGGGGTATCGTGGTATCCAGTAACTAGGTTGTTGAGATCACATAGGCAGCCGCTTTATGTTAAATACTGGTATTTAGCGGCATTCGGTTAGACTAGAAAGCAACCTCATAATAGTTGAAAAATTGCTAAGCAGATGATGAGTTGCGTATACAGCTTTACCACGTACTTAACCCGCAACTAAGTTCCCAGAAACCACCACACCGAGTTTCGTTATATACAATGAGATTTCCATGTTCGTTTCAGGTTTTTACGAAGAAATAAGATAGTACTTGATCCCGGATCATAAATAGAGAGTACCAGCTGCTTACCGTTTGCCGGAACTCGCATCTAACGCTGCGAAAAAGTAGTATATTCCTGAGATCATAGACGTTCTTATTTTGAAATATAAACAATTCGTGTACAGCCGTCGCCTCCAACTGAACACAAGTGTAGGTAAGACCCTTTGTACACGCCACGGCTTTTTACGGTACGTCGTATAAACCGCGCCGTAGAAAAAACGTGTCTGTCAACAAGCTTCCACAGTGATCCATACAACACTGGCGACCGTCACACGGTGAAGAAACCGTAGTTTTTCACGGCAAGAAAAATGTGTATGTACAAAGTACTGCTAAATGCTATAATGATTTTTTGCAGTTTGGAGTTCCCCTATGCTAAGTTATGTGAATATTGTGTAAAAACATCGCAATGCCTTCCATATACCAATTAAATCCATCGTATCTTATGGCAAATATAGTTCCAAGTATCGCAACACCACTAATTGTCACTCGGCTTTCCGTACCACACATGATATTATGTATGCATGAGGAAACATCGACACATATACATACATACATACGACACGACCCAAATCAGAATCCATTTGGCTACAGAATGAACAGCTGAAATACTTGAAAAATTGGAGTGTTCTTCCAAATCTGCATTGAAGAGAAGACGTTGTTATAAAAAGAGCAATCACAATGGGCCGACTCCGACTTCGAATTCAAATACATAACGCGTGCGAAGTCGTTACGCTAAACGTAAACGAGACAGAAACGAAAAAATATGTTAAACAAGCAATTCACGCGAAATCGGGAGCGCTGTCGACGGGAACGCTATTCAGGCAACGTTCGATATCTTGAATATTGTATGGAGGCCTGTTTTAGTCGTTTTGGCACGACGTTTGAATGTTGTTTTATTTGGCAGGTTTTGGTTCACTACATTCAAGATGTAGCCAAGTTTTTCTAGATTTTTTCGTATTGGAAAAATATCTTATCCTTTCCGCTTTTTTTAATGATAAATGATAAATGATTTATTTTCTGTAAGTAGGTTTGTACAAACACTTTTACATGTCAATCATATTTTTTTTTAAACTAGATGAGGTCGGCGTTTCCTATCTGACTACTCTGAGAAGAAAGGCCGAAACAAACTCAGAGGTCACAGTCTCTTTTAAAGTCCAGACATAATCTTGGTCAGATCATGTGAAGACCATGTAGATTGGTGTCTGAAATGGTCTTTTGAGTAAAGAACCACACAGATTGAGCGGACCTGTCCAGTCAGTGCACGCATTTGTCAAAAATCGTGCAGCTCAACTCAGAACTTGAGGAGCCTTACGATTCGACGAACAATACCAATGAAAGGACATTTGGGTAGGCCGCATAAATTACTCAAACTGCCAGATCATGATTAAAACTAACTAAGAAGGAAAACAGAAAAAAGAAATGACCCACATAGTCTTCACACTCACAATAATAATAATAATAAAAAATAAGATACTTTACAAAGTAAATATCCATGTCATTGTTTATATAAAATTCATCAATGTCAATGTGTATATAAAAATCCGGACATAATCTTTGATCTTTGAGGACTATGTAGATTTGTGTCTGAAGTGGTCTTTTGAGGAAAGAACCACACAGATTGAGCGGACCTGTGCAGTCAGTGCACGCATTCGTCAGTAACCGTGCAGCTCAACTCAGAACTTAAGGAGCTCAACGATTCGACGAGTAATACCAAGGACAGGACATTTGTGTAGACCGCATAGACCGCTCAAAGTGCCAGACCATGATTAAAACGGAAACCCACATAGTCATCACATTCACAATAATTAAAATAATATAAGACTTCAAACAGTAAATGTTCATGTCATTCTGTATATAAATAGATATTTAAAAAGAGAGAAAAAAAAAAAAAAACAAAAGTGTAAATCAGCAAAAATAAAAAATAAACAACATTCACTGTCTAGACCTATTGGAGCAGCTCAATCCCAAGCTTTTTTGTCCTCAATATAGTCTTTTACAGTATAATAGGCTTTCTGGCATAGTTTTAGCTTTATAAAAGATTTGAATTTATTAATGCTTAGTTCTTGAATGTGGCTAGGAAGTTTATTATAAAAACGTATACATTGGCATCTAAACGAGCCACCTATTTTCTTGAGCCTTGTTGTAGGAACAACAAATTTGTGTTTGTTCCTAGTATTTATGTTATGGATATCACTGTATTTTTTAAACAGATTAATATTTTTATGTGCATACAAAAGATTATCATAAATGTACTGAGAAGGCACAGTCATTATATTAATCTCTTTAAACTTGTCTCTGAGGGAGTGTCTGGGACTTAATTTATAAATGGAACGAATTGCCCTTTTTTGTAAAATAAAAATTGTCTGAATATCGGCGGCATTTCCCCACAACAGAATACCGTATGACATCACACTATGAAAATAACTAAAGTAAACTAAACGGGCTGTCTCTAAATCAGTTAAATCACGAATTTTCCTAACGGCGTATGCTGCAGAGCTAAGCTTTTTTGACAATTTATCTATATGGGGGCCCCATTGAAGCTTGGCATCCAAAGTTATGCCTAAGAATACAGTGGAATTTTCGGGTTTTAACTCTTCACCCTTTATGAGAACACGAGTTTCTACTTGTCTAACATTTGGTATCGTAAACTTAATACATTTCGTTTTTTTTTCGTTAAGAAGTAGATTATTAACATTAAACCAGCTAACTACTTTTGCGAGGGCACTATTTATACTGTCAGTAACCAGCTGTTGACGTTTGAGTTTAAATAAAAGTGAAGTGTCATCTGCAAACAGCACTATATCATGTTCGTCCTTTATGAGGTAAGGCAAGTCATTGATATAAATAATAAATAAAAATGGTCAAAGTATTGAGCCCTGTGGGACCCCCATTCTTACTACAGATCCGGGTGACCTTTTCCCGTTAACATCAACTCTCTGAATCCTATCACTTAAGTAAGAAGTGAGAAGATCCAGAGAGGCGTTCCGGATTCCGTAGTGGTGAAGTTTCCTGATTAAGGTTTCATGAAGAACACAATCGAATGCCTTGGACAAATCACAAAAAATGCCCAAAGCATCGCATTTGTCCTCCCATGCACTATAAATATGTCCTAAAAGTTCAACTCCGGCATCGGTAGTTGAACGACCCCTTGTAAAACCGAACTGTTTATTATTCAGTAATTTATTGTTATTGAAAAATCTTTGCAATTGATTTAAAATAAGTTTTTCATAAATTTTACTAAAGGTGGGTAGTACGGAAATAGGTCTATAATTAGTAGGGTCTGATGTACTACCCGATTTAAACAACGGTATTATTTTACTGTGTTTCATAAGATCAGGAAACTCACCACATTCAATACAATTATTAAATATAACAGCTAAAGTAGGTGCTACAATGTTTATAATTGTCTTAGCAACATCCACAGAATTACCCCATAGATCTGCAGTCTTTTTAACATTTAACATGTGGAAAGTTTTAATTATATCTGTACAAGTGACAAATTCGAAGTGAAATTCCGAATCACAAACTGGAACGTTTTCCTTAAGTAAAGACTCTGCAGCAGTGGGTGATGAGCTTAGAGATTTAGTGGTTGACACGGGAATCTCTGCAAAGAAATTTTCAAAGGCCGCGGCAACCTGGGAATCTGATCTAATTACATTGTCATCAATAGCAAGGCTGTAGTCACTACTTCGGTTGCATGACCTTCCTGTTTCGCTATTAATGACATTCCAAGTCATTTTAATAATGTTATTACTATTTTTAATTTTTGAACTCAAATAACGTGACTTGGCCATACTACAGACTGTTTTAAATATTTTAGAATAATTTTTAACATATAAATTAAATTCAGAAGTGTTTATACAAATTCGTTCATCATATAATTCATAAAGTCTTTTTCTACTTTTATGTATACCAATGGTGGCCCAGTCACTGAAGGAAGCGTTACTATTGACTGATAATGTCTTTGGAATGAATGTTTTATCAAATTGTGTGCAATACATATTAAAAAAATCATTATATTGTTTGTTAGGGTCATCATTAGTCAACAAAAGTGGTAATTTACTTAAGAGTTTAGTTTTAAATGTTTCTAAGCGTTTTGTTGTTTTTGGGTTGACAGTGATATCTTTTTTAATAACTTTTTTGTTTTGATTTGTAATAGTGATCAGCTGGCCGCAATGATCTGAGTCTATTAAATTAATCATTTCTTTGTGGTTTGGTATAATATCTGTATAAATGTTATCTAGGCATGTGGCACTAGTAGGAGTTATTCTAGTGGGCTCCAAAAATAGGTTAGCAAGATTGTATGACTGAAACAAACTTATGATTTTAGTACTTAACCCAGAATTTTCTAACAAATTAACATTGAAATCACCACAAGTGATGATGGACTTGTTTGTATTACAGATTTTGTGCAACACTTCATCCATAACCTTTTCAAAACAATCATACAATCCTGAAGGAGGTCTGTATACACTTAATATAATGAACTGCTCCAATTCTATACAGGCTATTTCAATTGTCCGCTCAACAGAGAGGCTCACAATGTCCTTTCGGTCCTTAAATTTAAGCTGGTTATGTACTAAAATTAATGAGCCACCATGTATAGCATTTACTCTGCTGAATGAACTACCAACCTGGTGATTACTAAAATTGAACATGAACTGGTGGCTTTTAAGCCAATGTTCTGTCATACAAAGAATATCTACATTGTAACAATTCAGGAATAATTCTACTTCTAAGTCTTTGTTTAAAAATCCTTGAATGTTTTGATGCACCAGATTGATACTGTTTAATGTTTTTACACTTTCATTTGAGTTATTAATTGCCTTAGTTACATTTTTGCTAGAGGTTGCCTCTATTGTCCTAATTTCTAATTTAAATGATGATTAATGTCATTAATTTTGAGCAAATTATTGACAGAACAGTTTAAAATTTTATTGCATTGCTCAAAAGGAGCAATTTGTTTAGCCAAATTTTTGGCTGAAATAGAAAAAAAATATGATAGCGACATAGCTATCTGTCTTTTCAGATAGTTAGAAAGATAGTACATAACAATATTGTATCTATATTTTGTCAAATATAAATTATTATCAATATAAGAGTTGGTGTCAACCAACTGGATTAGATTATCATTATAAGTTAAATTGTGCAATGTCAAGTAAATACTAACTTTACTTCTGTTGTGTTTTTAGGTACACCTTAGCTGCCACAGTACTTAGGTACTTAAGATACACATCAGAGCACACGCCCGTTACCTATGGTGTTGTCAGAAACAAAAACAGTCACAATAGCTGACATCAGCAAGTGATGTACGTATGTACAGACGCCAGCATATCAAGCTACCAGAAACTGACAAATTTTCCCAATCAACCTTGAACCTTATGATTTGATGATAACGTTGAAAATCTATTAAAGAAATTTGATAGATTATAGTAGCTTGATGTTCTGGCGTCTGTACTTAGGCATTTCTACAATCTAGTTTTTTTTTAATCATGGTTCGGCTCAACCACAGCACCTGCCATCTAATCTCTTCACCACCCTTGGTTGACTGGTATAGAATGCCTAAGGCATTACGTCCGCGTTTGTGCCTTTTTGTGAGCGAAAAGATTAAATAAATAAATAAAATGATTGACCTAGTATTCCCAAGTTTTGCGCCAATACATGTACCCGACTACGACACCTTTAACAGTCTGAAAAAGGTGTTTAAACAATTTGGGAGGCTGAATACCACCCAGGTATGCAGACGTGTGGATTTACAGTAATACCTTTGGTCTTAGTAACTTACTTTTAAGTTTTTCTCTACATAATCGGTCTACAACTTTCCCACTGCTGGGACACAGGCCACCTCTCTGTGAGAGGGAGTGGAACTTAATCTACCACGCGGGCTTAGAGCGGGGTTGGTAGGTGTTACATGTCTAAGAATTTTTAGTTCTGGGATATTCCGGTTTCATTACGATGATTTTCTTCACCGTTTTGACGGCATTGGTGATAAAATAATTGAAAAAAAGTGACCTGGCTGTCTGGGTTCGAACCCATGGCCTACAATTCGTAAGTCGGAGCCGCTACCACTAGGCCACTACCGCTCAATTCGTCTCTGCACCAAACATACCATTATTTTCTATTACATTACTTTTCATTTTATCTCACCATACACTCACACCTACTCGCTTCTAATATATTTCAGTAATAAACCCCCGTACATCATAACACGTACGCCTGATATCGTCTACATGTTTTTGCGAATTTCTGTACGTCAAAGGTGATAGGGGAGGATCGGGAGACATTGTTTCGAGTCGTCAAACATTGCTCGGTATCACCTTTATTGAGAGTAACAAAAATTTGCTGGATCTCGTCACGTACTTAGCTTGATACGTATATATTAGAGTAAGTGTTGAAGGTACTTACCGTTTTATTTGAACAAAAAAAATAAATAAAGATTGAATTGGGTTCTTTGTTAGGGCGTTTCTTGTGGAATCTTGTCCAGTTATAAGTGATAAATTATTGTAGGGGAAATACGGACAAAATGACATGTATGGACAAAATGACATAGTCCCCTTATTTTACAATTGGTTTTAGCTACGTCTCCGTGACTGTATCACGTGACGGCAGCCATATTTACAATCCTGTCAGACGTTGAGCGTCATTCTCACAGTTGCGCCGCAGTAACCAGTTCAAACGTGTATCTCGCCTTCAAAAGTTTATTTTACATATGGTTTTCTCCTGTTTTCTGGTGAGTTATTTGTTGTTATTTGTAATTATTTGTATTAAGATCGATGAACTATGCTAGTACCCAGTGATTTCGATTAACTTTATTGCAATCATTATTTATTTGATGGAATTATGATTTTTATTCGTTTTTGGGTAAATTTGGACAAAATGACATACATACAAAATGGACAAAACGACATGGTATGTCGTTTTGTCCATAGTGACGATAAAGTAGATTCTTCAAAAAACACAACGCAAGCCACCACCAATGCTGATATTGGAGATGTTGTTACTGATGTGACGAACCTGAGTTTGGAAATATGTGAAGAGGAGCCTAATATATAGAGCCCAGTTGAGTTAGCTGGAGCAGCATACGATGATGGTGTGAGACCTGGTCCATCGAAGCAATTACTGACATATCCAGTTGCTACTATTTCGCCAGTACCACAGGGGCAGTTCATTCGAGGCCAAGGAAAAAGAAAAATTGAACCTGTCAAAGATGATTGGCTTTTAACTTCTTCTTCAAATATGTAAGAAATTATTGCTAAAAATAGACCAAAGGATCCACCGGTAGAAAAGAAGAGACAGATAAAAAGAAAAATTTGTGATGAAATAAATATTTCTGCTTCCAAAAACGCTCAGAGAAGAGAATCAGAGAAGAAATTGAGAGCATCGAGGCAGCGTACAACTACTCTGATATAGATAGCTCAGGAAGCGAAGATTTCTCATGCGAGACAAATGACGACGATAGTGACTGCGCTTGCATTTATTGCAATGTCCTCTTTTCCCGTTCTAAGCCCGGCGAAGGTTGGTTACGATGTATGATTTGTTCCCTTTGGGCTCATGCGTCATGTGCTGATGTCACAAAGAAGACCAAAGGATTTATTTGTGAACTTTGTTCTTAAAAAATTGTATGTCATTATGTCCTTATCTTATATGTCGTTTTGTCCATACTATATGGACAAAATGGTTTTTGTGATTAGTTATATTTTTTCTGATTATATATTTTATTATAGTTCCTACTTAATTAAAAGGCTGTGTTACTGATAGTCAATGAACCTAAGATGACTATAAACGATTGAGACTGATTATAATGCCATTAAATAAATAAATATGATTGAAAAACAAAACACCGTGTCATTTTGTCCGTACTTCCCCTACATGAGCAGTGAGTATCTCCAACTACAACTCATTCAGATCAGATTCACATCAGAAGGCCAATTCTCTTAGTTAAAAACGTTCAAAATATAGTTGCAATTTCAACTCAGCGAGAATCATTGTCAAAAACTCATAAAAAATGTAGTGAAATTAGAGGCATTTTTGACAGATTGAGACTAAGAGCAGAAGCCAGAAACAAACCTGAAACAGAACTGGGTTGTGGAGGTCAGATAGGCAGACGCTCCATGTAAAATACCGGTATTTCAGCTGAATTCGGTTACACTGGAAGCCAACCACCATGAAACTAAGAGCAGATTGTGAACTTTCTAAAACGACAAGGTCTATTATGGTTAAGTATGTGGCAATTAGATTTTTTATACCAGAGTAATGTTTCAATTAACTGGGAATTATCGTCAAAAGCGTATGGTAAACTATTTTTGATGTTGACTACTCGTACACCTAATTAGGACTAAACTAGATATAAAGCAAATGAATTTGTGTAGGTACAACTAAAACGTGAAAAAAAAAAATTTTCACAAAAAAAAAAACAAAAAACCGACTTCCACAAAAAAAACTTCAAAGTGAAAAATAACTACGATGTCGTTACACACATTTTCGTTTTTGACACCGACTTCCAAGTCGGTGTCAAAAACGAAAATGTGGAACCTACGACATCATAGTTATTTTTCACTTTGTATTTTTTTTTTGGAATTCGGTTGTTTTTTTTTTTGTAAGTAAAAAAGTTTTATTTTTCACTTTTTAGTTACTTTTACCCCACACAAATCCATTTAACACTACTTGCTATGTGAATATCAGTGAGAGGAAGTTATCGAAATATCATCAATATAAGCTAAGTTGTATAAAATCGTATTATTGAAGCTAACCTAAAAACTACCCAAGCAAAGTTAATAAAATTTATATGGAACCACCCCTGAGGCATACCTTATCCATTAAAAATAATTTTGAAATCCATCTACAACGTGTAACGTTAAATGCGCCAAACCTGAAAATAGTTTGATCAGAATAACAAGCAGAATTAATTGAACCACTTTTTAATATAGGTCACATTTTTCAAAAAATCTTCATTAAAAACGTTGCCGTGTCTATTTATTAATAGGTCAAGCAAGCCAATGTCAGCGCGGCGCGGCGGCCCGGTGACGACTCCTCCCTCGATAAAGCGTCGTCGCAGACGCAAGAAACGATCAGAATGGCCAGTAAAACTAAAACAGCACATAAAACCTTTACAATTTTTTTAATGACTTAAATTCTCTCTGAAATAGGTCAATTGAATTAAAACTCAGTTGGTGTGTCTGAGGTTTTGCGCATTTAACGTTACACGTTGTATATATGACGGAGTTATGCCCGAACATAAATGTACATACATAAAAAAAATAAACATCCGAATTGATAACCTCCTCCTTTTTTGAAGTCGGATAAAAGGGAGTTTATAGAAAATTGAGAATTACTTATAAATCTTTTGTAAATATTTACAATTAATTATACAACAGCGATGTACTGCTTTATAATTATATACCTATCTACGTGGGTGTGTCATAGGTTCAGGTGGGCGTTTGAAAAATGACGAGAGAAAAGGGAAAATAACGCTAAATACGAGTATACCTCTACTAAATACGTACCAAACGGCGAAACTATTAGCTAATGTGGACCTTAACATCGTTGTTCTCTCTGACGTTATTTATATCGTGTTACCTAAAGACAATAGGTAACGACAAGCGAAGATTTTGCTTTAATAAGTACAAAGAGAAAATCTTCCTCGTTGGTGCAGTGGTCGAAAGCGCTACAGCATGAAGTTCCGGGTTCGATTCCCGGGTCGGAAAAACTTGTTCTTGGATTTTTCCATCAATATTTTTTTAGTAGAAGCCAGGAGTTTGGAGTTTTGCCTGGTTGATGGCAATAGGCTAGCCCCCTATTACATGAGACTTATATAGCGTGTAACGGAAGGGGGGTATCAACCCTGAAGGAGGTGAATGTGCTCATGAAACTCAACAACTTTCCCCAAAGAACATAGGTCGAAATATGAAAAAAAAATTTGGCCCTCTCATAGTAAATCAATCAGCTGGTAGTCAGTTTTGTAAGGGAGGGCCAAATTTTTTTTTCATATTTCGACCTATGTTCTTTGGGGAAAGTTGTTGAGTTTCATGAGCACATTCACCTCCTTCAGGGTTGATACCCCCCTTCCGTTACACGCTGTATACAACATTATTTTTAGTATACTGCAAACCTGAATATAGTTTGTTCAGAATAAGTAACTGAATCGATTCCAATAGTTTTTGCACCATGTTATATTTTGTCCCAAAAATATTTAAAAATGGTAACAAGTTGGACACCGAGCGACACTAAGTACATTTCAGCAATCATATGCGCAGAACACAGGTCACAGCCGGTCGGCCGGCGGCGCGTATTAAGTGGTAACCAATTTTTTGTACGGACAATCAGGTAACATAACAAACTTATAACTTCGTGATTTTTCATGATACAGTTTTGAAATTTTGTACATAACGTAAACGCACCTAATAACGACCCGTTAAAATCCGCGCTCATTACCGCCCTATTCAGAAAACTATCATTTTTATGTCATGTATTAAAGCTACACAAATGGTTGCTTTAAAAAAAATGTAGATGTATTTGTATTGCAAATGTTCATCTCTTTTTTGCGTGCGTAACTCGACGATTTAAATAATAATTGCCCAGTTCGTCCGTGGAAGCCGACCTTAGTGCATTTTCCATAGTGTGGCATTCCCGATGGCGTAAGTACTCTTGTTTCTTTTTTAGCAGAAGATTATATCGTAAAGCATTTTAATGTAACTTCTAGTTCTTTTGATACATTTTTGATACTTTCAGGAACACAAGTAATGATTCATTTTAATGAGATACTATTTTATTTTGCTTATAATTCAATATTAAAAATAGGCGGTAATAGGAACAAAAATCACAATTTTATTCCTATTGTCGACCCATGTCGCTGATAAGTACTTGTCGTATCTTTTGTGTGCCATGATTTTTGTTAAAATGCATAAATTAATAGGCTATACTAACTCAGTTCCTTAGTATGTTAACTTATATTTGAGCTATTAACGCCATATATTCAAGAGCTTTAGTAGCCGTATACACTAACTTTGTTCTTATGTAAATATTTTGATGAATAAGGGAGGTATAATTTTTAAATAGTGTATTTTTATAGTTGAAATATCATTATTATTAAATATTTTTAGCAACCGCACCACTTAAAATCATATACATGTACAAAAATCACATGTATTTACACAATTCATACACATTCCCTTGGGTCGGTAATAGGTTATACGATTTCCTTTAAGAAAACCTATTACCGATCTACTTGTACATTTACGATGGACCCCGTACTACATGTTTTTTTATTTGGTATTTATTTTCAAGTAAACTTAAAGTTATTTAATATACATTATAGTATTCCATAATAAACATACATATTTAAAATAACACAAGCTTTATTATATTATAGTAATACTTAGCTAACATTTATATGTGGAAGTCATATGGTAATTTTAATTACTATTTGCTATCCGTTTATATATCAGATGATTGTGAAATAAACCGTCCAGCAAAGATCATTATGCGGCCGAGATATGATTGTGGATTTGATTCAGAGTCAGATGAATCTATTTTTTAATCTTATTTTTTTTGCCAAAGGTTAATTTTCTTAATTTGTTTTATATTATAATATTTAATATAGATTTGAAATGACTGCTAGAATTAAGATTACATTCTAATTTTATATTTCTATATTACATTTTGTAAAATAATATACTTTAGGTTACAAATAATTATATTAAGTAGCATATTTTTTAAGACTTATTGAAGGCTGTTAAGAATGTATAATAACGTTAAGTTTTGATAACAATTTGTAGTGAATGCTGAGATCATAGTTAATCTTAAATTTGGTTCAGAGTCACATGATGCTATTTTTTATAATTTTTTTTTCACATGAATCATTTTATTAATTTGTTTGATTTGTCAATCTTAATCCAAGATTTGATTTTTGATTTGACATGACTACTAAACTTAAGAGGCAGTTTACATTCAAATGTCTTTTCTACTGTTTTGATAGATCACATTTTTGATTTGACATGACTACTAAACTTCAGCTTACATTCAAATGCCTTTTCTACTGTTTTGATAGATCACATTTTGTATTTTTTATTCTATTTACGAGTTATGATACTTTTTCAATTAGCGGCGCTAGTGGACGGTAAACCGCCTCATAAATGTTATTGTAATTTTATATGACTATGTTACATTTTTACTAAGATTCTATAATGCCATTTACTCTTGTATAATACCAAATGCCCCCATTGGTTGGTTATATATTATAGTAGTTATAATCAATGCTGGCCTTTGGTAATTTGTTATACATAATTCGTATAAATATGATTTTTTATTGATTTAACGCTGTTAAGAATATACTATTATAAGAATACATATAATTGTTAAGTGTTGATAGCATTCTGTACTGTGTTGGAGCATTTATATAAACAGTTCAATATACACGAGCATTTTTATTTAACTTTAACGGTTCCATTTATTTAGTGGTCGGTATTAGGTGTCACATAAACGGTATTAGGCACACACCCGAGATTTTGAGTCGGTAATAGGGACATGACCCTTTTTCCTTTTATTTAATTTTTAATGTTTTAAGTAATTCTTTGATTATCTGTTCTTATACATAACTAAAAAAATCGATAATTTCAGTACTTGAAAAAATATTTTTATTGAAGCCACATATTAAGAATGTGCTTATTTTTTGGATATCAATCTGAACTCCGCTTAAACTGGCGGTAATGGGTGCGTTTACGTTAGATTCTTTAAATAAAAATACTAGACACGTGTTTTGGGTTTGCCATATACTAAAAATAATGTTGTATAACTGGCGAAATGTGTACACTGTACTATAGATACACCTCTGTCTAACTCTTCGGGGAGTTGTATCTTAGACTTAAATACACAAATGGTAAAATCAAAAGTAACAGAGTGGCTTCTACAGAAGGACTATGCTTTTACAGAGACCTTCCCTCCTTCATCGTCTAATGTCCATTTATACTTTACACGCAATACGCTCACACTGACATAACAAAAATACATTTACTCAACAAACACAACCCTCACAACACATTCATATATTATTATACACTCACACACATACAACACACTCACACAGACACAAGCTACACTTCCTTAATACATAACAACTGCACACCGCTCATCAACTTTATCATGATATCACCATTATTAATAAAAGCTACTTTTTATTATTATTACTTTTATTAGTTTTCTGTTTTTTCTGTTTCTATGAAATATTAAGATTTATTGTAAATTATGGATCGACACACTTCTATTTTTGTCTATTCTTGTGCTATTCTTTATTATTTGAATTTTATCATGGAACTATTTGATTTTTACTATATAATATTGCTATGAATGTTAATATATACTAATTTTATGTTGATGCATTTACATGTATGTAAATCTACTAAGCACGAATTTGTTTGTGAATATTAAATAAAACGTAATAAGTAAAAGGGGGTAGCGGGTTAAGGGGGGTCTAGCGGCCCCCACCGAATCTGGTAAAATCGTTCCAAAAATCTTGAAGACGGTCGAAAAACAAGCAGTATAAGCTTTTTACCGACATTACAACCCCAAACGAAAACACAGTAATGGCGAAAAATATGAATTTTTGTGATTTTTATTTTTTTCAACCAGTTTAATTTATTTTTAAATGGTTTAAACTCAATTAAAAAATTGTTTTGGATGTGTGGAAGTCCCCTGAATTTTTTCAGATGTTTTGGTCAAGTAAAAACATGTGAATTTTAGGTTTAAATGCGAAAAAATCGTGAAAAACGCGTCATTTTCAAGATACAACCCTCTTATTTTTAGGGTTGTTTTCATTTTCCCGAGGGGTGCTGTATAGTATAGATAGCGGCAATCGTCCTCTTTCGAATGCAGGCAATTGGACTCAATTTGGTCAAAACTGGTGAGCAGGGCGATTTTTTGAAGAAAACTCGAATTTTCAACTTTCGGTAAATTACAGCGCGTAGGTACTTGGTATAATGCGTCTTTGCTATAAAAAAATACATCTCTATAGGGGTTTTTGAGATAGCTGATCACGAATTTGATAAAAGGTAATGAATTGTTATTTCTTGTACTTTCTGGTATAAATCATATTTTATTCAAGCTTAAATAAAATATGATTTATACCAGAAAATTTAGTTTCATTGATTATATTAGTTGAACACGATATTAAAATTGTATAAATGCTGTGATTCAATGATATTTTTTTACATTATCAAACCTGTGTTAATAAATATGTATGGGTGAACTTGTTGCCAAAAAATTTTTTTGACCTCAAATTCAAAAGACAGTCTTTCTCAAAAGTAACAACACCATTTGATTTTATAAAATAATAAAAGCTATGTACCTACACCCATATTCCTATTTTATTTTTTTGATAGTAAATAAACATTCCTCTTGTTGGATCGCATCATTAGTGGACGACTAACTTTACAACAGCCCATGAAAAAAACCCAACCGTCATTTGCAAGCGGCACGTTTGGGAGGGTCCGTGCAATTCGGGTAGACAGCTGTCTTGCTACCGGATGATGACCCGAGGCTCCTAATTAATAGTTGCTGGGAGTGACGTCCTGTGGCCGCTGCGACCCTAGTACCTCAGCCGTTGTTTTAAAGGTTATTGGCAGTTTGTAAGGAATTTAGATGAAGCTTCAGTAAGCCACGCTATCTACGGGTATACCGAAACATAGACATAATCTGGATAAAGCGGGCGGTAACTCGTTTTAAAATATTTTTTATGTAATGGCAGTTTCGGTGTGGAAATCAAGGAAGGCAGGGGGAGCCGACGAGTGGCATAAATTGACATCCTGATGGAGGATGCGACCCTAGTAACTCAAGTGTTATTTTCGGGACAGGAAAAAAGTAACGATTGTCTACAGAAGTGCAAATACACAATCCATTTTTAATTTCTGAAAAGCTCTATTGATCATAATGACCTAATTTCATTTAATATACTTTTTTTAATATAATGATGAAATGTACAATTTATTTTCATAATCTCTCATTTTTACATAGTATAGATTTTTTTAAATAAATGGAATCCCTGAGGGCTCTTTCCAACGGCAATATCCCGTTTTTTGCAGGTACGGTTTATTGCAGGATCCCGTTTAGTGATGTACGTGGTTAAATATACATATTCACACAAGCATTCTGTTTGCAGTATCCGGAAAACGGGATGCTTCTGTGAATATGTATATTTAAACACGTACACTACTATAGTAGTGTACGTGTTTAAATATACATATTCCATGATCCTGCAAAAAACCATACCTGCAAAAAACGGGATCCTGCCGTAGGAAAGGGCCCTAAGAAAGTGGCTGGGATGGACTGGATGCGGAAGACAGGATGTTGTGGCGCAGTCTGGGAGAGTCCTATGTCCAGCAGTGGACTGCGATAGGCTGAGTTGATTGATTTATTGTTTTTGTTTTTCTTCTTTCTTTCCCTTCAAGTGTATAGTAGTAGTGTGTCGATATCTTGATATTTAAGTGTATTTCCGTATTTCCCTAATGATACAAAACTCTTTCAGTTTTTATTCCATCTCTAGGTTTTCCTATAAATTTTCTGCACCTTCCATAAAACCGATCACTTCTCCAATAAAAATCCTTTTAGCTTCCCAGCTCATACAGCACTCAGCATCATTATCCACTCCATAAATTATAGAGATGTACAGTGATATACGTACCCCATGGGCAATCATCGTTGGGCTATAAAATCTATAAGAGCCACTCTCAGTAATATTGGATAGTGCAACGCGTGCGATAAATGAGACTTGTTCCCACAAAACGACTTCGGGTAACGATCTGTTTGGTCCGCTTCCGAACATCTATGCCTGTAAAATATACTGTATTTAGTTTTTTTTTGTATTGACTTCTAATGTTTCGGGGTGGTGGGAATTTATTCATGTGCTTATACGAGCCAATGACCGGGCTAAATAATAACAGCCGCACAGGTCGATCGATCAGGTTAAGCTACGCTTGCCGCGGTTGGTCTGTGGATGGGTGATCGTCTTTACATACCGAGACCCCTCCATGCCTCTGAAAGCACGTTAAGCTGTTGGGCCCGGCTGTCATTCGTAGATCTTTGACAGTCGTTACGGGTAGTCAGAAGCCTGAAAATCTGACAACCAGCGGTATCGTATTACTCAGTAGTTGGGTTGTGGAGGTCAGATAGGCAGTCGCTCCATGTAAAATGCTAGTATTCAGTTGCATACGGTTAGACTGGAAGCCGACCCCAACATAGTTGGGAAAAGGCTAGGCAGATAATGATGATACGAGCCAATGATAACGACGCCTCAAGTTTCAAAAAGGTTATATTATTGTAATATCTACTTCTTATTAGCAATCTAATATTTCTAACAAAGATATTTCAGAATACTACTGAGCAGAAATTAATATTAACGAAAAGTTTTCTATCACCCTTTCCAGAAATTGACCAAATCAAATACAAGGGTGTTTATTATTCAGGATATTCTAATTTTGCAAACTGGCCTAGTTTTGAACGTAACAATAAATATAGTTATAGTTATATCTATATCTATTCTGTATCTATAGATTTTATAAATAATAGTCGCTTTTCGTGTCTGTCAGTGTGACCGCGTTGTCTTTCTAAACTAAGCAACGGATTTTGATGCGGTTTTCAATATTATTTAGAGAATTTATTCCGAAAGGTTTATGTGAATTATATATTTATATTTAACTAACTGTAATAAAGAAACGCACTCGTATTGTCAAGCAGTAAAAACTGCGAACCAGGGGCGGGTCGCTAGTGTTGTGTATAATTGAGAACAGATGACGTCACGTGATAAGGGATCTACCAGAGCGGCTAACAAATTAGAAGGGACGGCCTGTCTCTCACACCTGCTGCCTTGGATCTGTAAATATTAAACAACACATCTGTAAGGATTTAGTTAGACTTAGCCTAGAATAATGTGGGGATACAGCCGGTCGATTCTGTAAAAATCTCACTGTGAAAACTTGCGTGGCGCGAGCTGTCAGTGTCATCCATAGAGAATATAACCACTAGAGAGCGTATGGGCCGATTTCTTCGAAGCACACGACTCACTACTGCGGGCCGGGGGATGAGGAAGAACGCGCGGCTGCAATTGGTCAGTTCAAGGTCAAGTTGCATCGTTAGGGCTGCTTTACTTCATTAAGAGAAAATAGTCGATATCGATAAAATGGATTTTAACATTATAATAAATACTAAATCAAAATCATAGAAATAATATTTAATCAAAATCAATCAATTACAAAAAAAAATCCCGGAAATGGACTGATCGGCCCCGGTCGGGGACAGAAAGAACTAAAAAATCCCGGAAAATACAAAAAAAAAAAAACCGACGAACTGAAAACCGAGGAGGTTCTCAGTTCGTCGGTATTTCTTTTTTGAAGTCGGTTAATAGTAGATAGTTATTTTATTAAAGTATGTGAATTGAATAAAAAATGTATTCATTTTATTTTTCTCGATATCAACTTTCAGCTATTAAAGATAACAGCACTATTTTTTACGATAAACATACAAAAGGAAAGAAAGGGATAGAAGCATTAGAATTGTCTAATACAAGAACGAGACTTTTCCAAAAGACATCAACGCGCGACTCAAAAAGTGTGCTCGTTTACCCAGCCACCATTTTAAATAGACCCCTGCAGTGGCTTATAATCTGATTAAATCAATGTAATGTTTATGTACCGATGAAAAGTTATGTCATCCTTTTTGTAACTAGATGTCTAAGAATGTTTCCCACACCACTTCACCGCGCATGAAGGCATTTTGATGTGTTATAATTGCATAAACGTTATAAAAAAATTATATTAATTTAGCGTGCACGCAGGTCTAACACTTGGACACAACTAAAATTGCTACTAGTACCGTAGCCTATACATAGGCGACAAAATACTAATAGTTTTCGTGCGTCGGGGCACTGTATACGCAGTCAAGTGGTTATAATAGTCTTTGGTGTCATCCCACTGATGCTAGGGATTGACTAACAATAAGCAAATATTTACAATCATAATCGATATTTTAAATCGACGGGTTCCGGGCTAATTGTATTAAGCGACACTCTGAGCGATATAGACTTTTATACATATTTGGAATCAGCGAATTTTTCTGCGTCATTTGAGCTGGGTTTGGTGAAGATCGGAGCACTTTTTTGTCGCTTAATACAACCGCATTTTTGGGCCCATTTTGGACTGCGATGTATGAAGCGACACAAAATATTGACAAATTTAGGAACTGTGTACTTAAGCTCACTACCAAATACCAGGCAGTCGTTTAAACTTTTTTTCCTGGAGCAACAATTTACAGGCAACGTACGTTAAAGCATTTAGCCTGCCTTTATAAATATATAGAAATGTCGCTTCATACAATTAGCCTCTTTGTTAAATTCTAATCCAGTGTCGCTTAATACAATTAGCTTTACCTTGTAAATATACAAGAATGTCGTTTAATACATTTAGCCTCTTTGTCAAATTCATATCCAGTGTCGATCCTGCTCTGTACATGAAATGTTAGATGTTATCATTTCAACCATTTAGCTTGCAGTAGATAATGATATGTCGGTCGCATGAACTATTTAGGATTTCAACAGTGAACATTTAAAGATTATGGTTAAACCTATTTTTTTTATTCAATATTTGATTTGCAGTGTCGTTTCAGTTATAACAAAAGTAAAGTTCTAGTACTTCAAACAGTTTATCTTAAACGGAATAAGAATAGTATACACATTAATACAGTCAAAATTTTATATGGATTGACTATTATGACGTTGGTTAAAACAATGATTTTGGCGCCATCGCGATAAACCGCGCAAGCTTAAACTTTTTTTTAACGAGAGATGTTTTTGATTTTGATTACTGAGAAAGTTAGAAAAAAATATAGAAGAAAATAAGTAAAGAAATGAAAACCAAAGAAACGCTCGTAAATATTTTAATTTTTTATGTGATCATTTTTAAAAGAAATTATTTTATAGAAAAACCTTTTTTTGTAATTGAATAACTTCTGATTCCTATACAATTGTGATAAAAACTTTAGTTGTTACCTTGGTAAGCTAAGAAGTTACTGCTGTTCCTAGGTGATTGTCATTTTAAATAAAAAACTTATCTTTAAATCATTTATAATGTGTGTTTTATTTCTCATTTCATAATTATTAACAAGATAGGTAGGTACACCCTATGTATGTACCTTTTAATTTATCAATGTTTTAACCGCCAATTTCTGCAAACTTCATTATTCAAGTGTGATTACAAACAATTTATTTAAAAAAAATCAGTCGCATAAACTAATTAGCCATACATTAATAAGTCTAAGACATGGTATTTAAATCAATTAGCTTAGGTTTGAAATATGACCAACTCTTTGATTAAAGCACTTAGCTTGGAGCCATTATTTGCATGCCTAGGCGGTTAAGTCATTTAGCTTGGAACAAGAAATAATAAACCT
This sequence comes from Eremobia ochroleuca, assembly GCA_949629135.1. Taxonomy (NCBI): domain Eukaryota; kingdom Metazoa; phylum Arthropoda; class Insecta; order Lepidoptera; family Noctuidae; genus Eremobia; species Eremobia ochroleuca. The sequence continues at coordinate 15,513,002 of OX451386.1, read as the reverse complement.
AGGCGGTTAAGTCATTTAGCTTGGAACAAGAAATAATAAACCTGGGCGGTTAAGTCATTTAGCTTGGAACAAGAAATAATAAACCTGGGCGGTTAAGTCATTTAGCCTGGAATAAGAAACAATAATCATAGGCGGTTAAGTCATTTAGCCTGGAACAAAAAAAAGTAAAATATGGGTCATTTTGTATTAAGCGACATTTATCTTCCTTAAAAATAGGAATATTAGAAAAAAAAAATAATCTGATTATGGGGAATATGTTATAAAAACAGTAATATCTTTCTTTTTAAAAAAATAATGCGAATTGCTAAAGTTATTATTTTTTTTTCTAAAAATCGAGACTTTAAACTGCTCTGGTGTAAAGTTTCAAAAATGTCGGTTAATACAAATAGCCCGGAACCCGTCGTAATAATATTTTTTATTCTAATTCTATTGATCATTTTATATAATTTCAAAGCTAGTATTTTATTTGTCAAAACATTACTATAAACAAGCCAGCAAGACAATAGCAAAACAGAAACTTAGAATCTCAACGTTGTTTTATTTTTTTGTCCTAGACTATTTCTTATATAGCCGCGATTGCTTTGAAATTATACAAAATGATCAATTGAATTAGCATAAAAAATATTATTTAAATCTAAATTATGATTGTAAATTTCGACTGCCGCAACAAACACTATCGAAACTGCAAATCACGTACTTCAAAGGAGAGCAATTCAAAGTTGTAATTCGATGCAAAATATGAGATAAAAATAGAATATAATATAAATAATAAATAATAATACAAAATATTTTGCATCGAATTACAACTTTGAATTGCTCTCCTTTGCAATACGTGATTTGCAGTTTCGATAGTGTTTGTTGCGGCAGTCGATTTATGCATGGTCAATCCCTAGTATGAGGTGGGATGACACTGACAGCTCACTCCACGCTCATTTCACCTAAGTTTTCACGGTGAGATGGTTACAGAATCGCACTGCAGTACAGATGTACTTACACTGTTCACGGTCCAAAAGAAATTTATCCGTATCTTAGTAAATATACAACAAATAGATAGCTGCAAACCCCATTTCGTAAATGTGAATATTTTAACTCTGCCTTGCTTACACTCGTATATACTTGAAATATGCAAGTTCGCTCACAAACACAAACACTTTTACCCTAAAGGAGAAGACATACAAACAAGATACACACCCCGACACAAAATACGACTAAACATACCAAAATCCCGTTTAAAAATACATTCTAGTTATGTCAATCAAAATTCCCCGTTGTACCCGAATATATAACAAATTAAAAAGCTATTAATAAGTAAATGTTATTATAGTGTCAACGAATATTTAAATGATAAATCATTAAAGCACATAAGCATATAATAAGCAAAATGTTAAATTATTATTATTATAAATTAACTGTGTTAAGAATAAGTTAGATTATAGGATACGTAATTGATAAGTCCTCTTCTCCACATATCTGTCTTTTGCTGTTCCCGATAGGGTCCATGATTGTTTCTTTAATCAAATTTTTACTACCTAAGCCTACATTGTGGAATGCAGTAAAGAATATTGCAAGAGCTCATTGGGCATCAAAAAATTCGTCCGCATCGCTGTCAATGGGATAAGCGCCCAAAAGGCTGGCAGCATTATCACGTTAGATGACAAATAAAATAATAAAAATAATAAAATAATATTTTGTAAACAATTGAGTATTATGTATTGGCTGTTGTGGTGGCAAATTAATAAAATAAAGAGTGACAAAACAACATTTTTAAACATGAAGAACATAGACAAGCAGTTAGTAAAGTATGAGTATACGGGATGGCATCGATATCAACGCACAAACTGTGACCTTGAATTCAGCACTTGTTTCTAGACTCTCTAGTGTAAACATTTGCCGACGGTTATAAAAAAGAAATCTACTGTTTCATAGAAAACTGCAATACCTACGCGGTGAAAATTGATTTATTTATTTATCACAAAAATGTATGGAACAGCAATTTTATTTATTTATTTTATTATTTATGTACACATAGTAAAATACGTATGGATATGACATAATTAAAATTTGAGTACAAAGGTAGGTACTGCTTATTTCTTAAGAAATTTGTTCCAGCAGACCTGCGAAAGGAGAAGTAAAAAAGATGTAGATAATGTGTGAAGTCTAAAACTAACATATTAAATATACCTACACATACAATGCGAAAATTAACATAAGTTTACTTAAATAAATACATAATCACTACATAGTATAAAACAAAGTCTTCCCTGTCTGTCTGTCCCTATATATGCTTAGATCTTTAAAAGTACGCAACGGATTTTGATTAAGTTTTTTTTAATAGATAGAGTGATTCAAGAGGAAGGTTTTTATGTATAATACATGCATAATATAGTAGAGAAACACTGATAATTTTAGAGGTTTCTAATGTGATGTCGTAAATAAACACATTTTTTTGCGCTTACATTGTAAACGCTGGCTGAACCCGTCGAGATAGATCAAAATAATGTACTACAGTATTGTACACCTTAAAAAGGTCTACAAAAAAGTCCTCGATGGTCCTCCCACAATAACCATTTTTTATCCTATACTTTTTACGAGAAATAACGGCTCTAAAATTATCAGTGTTTCTGCATTGCACCCGTGCAAAGCCGGGGCGGGTCGCTAGTGCTAAAATATATACACATATATAATCATCATCATCTGCCTAGCCTTTTCCCAACTATGTTGGGGTCGGCTTCCAGTCTAACCGTATGCAGCTGAATACCAGTATTTTACATGGAGCGACTGCCTATCTGACCTCCACAACCCAGTTACTTGGTAATACGATACCCTTAGGTAAGACTGGTTGTCAGACTTTCGGGCTTCTGAATACCCGTAACGACTGTCAAAGATCTACGAATGACAGCTGGGACCAACGGCTTAACGTGCTTTGCGAGGCACGGAGGGGTTTCGGTATGTAAAGATGGTCACCCATCCACAGACCACCTGCAGCAAGCGTAGCTTAACCTTATCGATCAACTTGTGCGGCTGTTATTATTTAGCCACGGGCCCCTCACACATATATATTATACATACACATATATATAGAAATACAGTATAGATGAAAGATAATTCTCTTTTAATCGACATTTAAATAGAGAAATATTTTTTAAATCACGAATGCCAGGCTATTTTTTTTTTTAATAACGGAAGAAAAATTACAAGTTTCGTCGAACACAAAAAAATCCATGGTAACAGATTGCGCGTCCGATATTCCTGCCACAATGTAGATATATGGGATATGCCACCGTAAAACTACACACGAAATTCAAACACAAATAAATTCTGAAGAACGAAACAAAACATTAATTGAAAACGCAAGTTAGTCCCTATCACTTAACCCTTATGCTGCCAACACGCGGTGTCTAACCCATCGCTACCCGTTTGCCGACCTAATGGCACATTAGCTCCCGATGCAGGTGACAACCCTATCTCCCCCACGCATATTTGAGAAGTTTCCCGAAAAACTGGGGCGGAATGCCGGAACTAAAGGTAGGGGTGCACCATATGTAATGTCCGTAGTCCTAACAATTATCCCGTTAATTATATAAATAGACATGTTTATGTTATTAGTGGTAACATAATTTTAGTTTTAAGAGCTTTTGTAAATTCCGTTGGTCATTAAATATAAGTACTTTCCTAAGCTGTTATCGTTCTGGGCAGGGTGTTCAGAAGTAACTTCTTTAGACTGAATATTATGTGCAGCTCTAAAATGCGTTCTTAGAATAGTTAGGAAAATAAATAGCAGTTTAAGTACGTATGTTAATTAATTCATGGAAAACATTACGTTTTGTATACAACGTATCCCGGAATTAACGCACAGCACCAGAAATCCCAATTAGAATAGAATACAATAGAATACTCTTTATTATGTACAATTGTACACCATATAAATTACATACGTAAAGGTAGAAATTTTACAAAGGGTGACACAATGGGCGGTCTTATCGCTGAGAGCGATCCTTTAAAGGAGCAAGCTTAAATATGAATATTATGTTTTAATCATAATACATAAACTGAATTCTTACTATTCATCATCTGCTGAGCCCTTTCCCAACTATGTTGGGGTCTGCTTCCAGTCTAACCGATTGCAGCTGAATACCAGTATTTTACATGGAGCGACTGCCTATCTGACCTCCACAACTCAGTTACTGGTGAATACGATACCGGCTCCTGACGACCCGTAACGACTGCCGCGAATGACAGCCGGGACCAACGGCTTAACTTGCTTTCCGAGGCACGGAGAGGTCTTGGTATGTGAAGATGGTCACACATCCACGGACCAACCGCGGCAAGCGGAGTTTAACCTGATCGATCGATCCGTGCAGCTGTTATTACTTAGCCACAAGCCCCTTGAGTAATTCTTAATATTATGTATAAAATATTGTTTATTTATTGAATTAGTTAAACTGATTGTGGGAGAAAACCGTGGAAAATATTAAAATAAAAAAAAACTTATATTTATATATTATATATCACAAAACATCTTCGAACGCACACAGTCACACACGTATAAGGGCCTACTATGTACAGACACCAGCACAATCAACTTTTTGATTTTCAACGTTATCGCTGAAGCATTAGGTTCAAAGTTGACTGGAAAATTTTGACAGTTTGGTACTTTGATGGCGTCTGTACTGTGTCCATTTTGGTTTGTTTTGACTTTACAGCAAAAGTGTGGTTTTAATTCAAATAGCTTTAATTATTTTTGGAACAAAAAAATAACCTAAATTAAAATTGACAGAAATCAATTCAATAAACGATTCTGAACTAATTACTTTCACAATGTTCGTTAATTCAGCTACAAATTTTATATGAGCCCAACCGTCACTAATGGAACACAATTACTTTTTCTATTTTTACCGAACTTAATAAGCTTGTCTAACATACGAGGGGTATATGAATGATATATGATACACAGTTGTACAAGTCTGTACACCTTTGCCTAACCCATAGATATCCGTAGCTACTGTAAGTATCCAGAATTATATCCTATCGACCCAAAGGGTGATACAAAGTTGATAGAGTTAGCTTTAACGACATGTGATTAGTTAATTGGAGAGACCTCATCGCTCCTGATTGGTTTCTAACTAATACGAAATTCAAACTACCCTCGCTCATCTACAGTTCAGAAACCTTGAATGTATAATTATTATTGAAGTACCTACAAGAAGTAATAGGTACCTAAATGATGACTAAAATCAAATTTTAGAAACTAGAATATACAATTTTCTGAAGAAAAGAATTAATATTGAAAGAACCTAATTAAGTTTGACGTGGAACTCGCATATCATATATCTAAGTCATCACTCTTATTACGATACCTACGTTATAGATATGATTTTTCTGAAAAATATGTGTATAAGGGCTTTGTAAAAAATAATATAAAACATATTTTATGAACTATGAACTCCGGGCAGTTATATTTATGAATGAATATAACTGCCCGGAGACTAACTTACAACTTTAGTATCACCTCTTAGGACATTTAATGTCCTTTAGTCTGGTTTTCTTATCATTTCCAGAAAAACCCGGGAGTTATATTCATTTCAAGTGAATTCTATTTACGTGGGTTGACTTATATTAGTTGAATTATAAATCAAACATCACGGATTTAACTGAAACGAAAAAAAAATGATAGTTGTAAAAGTTGGATTGAAGATATTTTCTTCAAAGAGTTTATTTCTGAAAGTCTCTTAACTACTTAATTTACACGTAAAATACATGTAAATGATAATAAAGAGAAGTATTTTCATTTCTTTTGTCTCCTGTTTTCTATACATTCATTCAGGTCGAGCACCTGTGCACGGTTTTGCTCGAGCGGGTTTTAAAATTAGAGATAATGAAAATGCTATCGCTTTGCCCTCTTGCATTTTACCTTAAAACATGAAGCCAGCTGCTTCGATAAGGAAAATAGATGTTTTTCTTACATTTTATAGAGAGTTTTGTTTCTATTTTCTGTTTATTCTTATAATCAAGCATTATTTATTATTATTCTATTATTAAACTAAAACCAGAGGGGAAATTTTATTCTAGTCTATCTCAGTCTATCAAATATACCAAATAATTTTCAAGATAAACTGACTGTCAACAGTGCGATTCTGTAACCATATCACCGTGAAAACTTAGGTGATGTGAGCGTGAAGTGAGCTCTCAGTGCCATCCCACCTGATACTAGAGATTGACCAAGAATACATTTACAATCATAATCGAGATTTTAATAATATTTTTTTATGCTAATTCAATTGATCATTTTTTATAATTTCTATCTACTCGTAGTATATTAAGTGACAAAAAATTACTATTTTGTTGGGGTTGTAATCTAGGAAAAGAAAAACAATTGCTATTCTGACTAAGTTTCTGTTTTGCTATTTTATTTTAAAACCCCACAAAACAGTCATGTTTTGACAACTAAAATACTAGTTTTTAAATTATATAAAACTAGCGACCCTCCCCGGCTTCGCACGGGTGCAATTTACCTACTGATCACTACATATGTAGTATAAAATAAAGTCGCTTTCCGCTGTCTGTCTGTCGCTATGTATGCTTAGATCGTTAAACCTACGCAACTGATTTTGATGCGGTTTTTTTTTATAGATAGAGTGATTCAAAAGAAAGGTTTATATGTATAATACATGCATAATATAGTAGAGAAACACTGATAATTTTAGAGCCATTATTTCTCGTAAAAAGTATAGGATAAAAAATGGTTATTGTGGGTTATCCCTAAGAGATAGACATATGCCATCGCGGACTTTTTTGTAGACCTTTTTAAGGTGTACAATACTGTAGTTCATTATTTTGATCTATCGCGTAGGGTTCAGCTAGCGTTTGCAATGTAAGCGCAAAAAATGTGTTTATTTACGACATCACATTAGAAACCTCTAAAATGATCACTGTTTCTCTACTATGTTATGCATGTATTATACATATTAACCTTCCTCTTGAATCATTCTATCTATTAAAAAAAACCGCATCAAAATCCGTTGTGTAGTTTTAAAGATCTAAGCATACATAGGGACAGACAGACGGAAGCAACTTTGTTTTATACTATGTAGTGATGATCAACAGAATCAACATAAAAAATATTATTTAAATATCGATTATGATTGTAAATGTTTGCTTAGTCAATCCCTAGCATCAGTGGGATGACACTGACAGCTCACTCCACGCAAATTTTCACGGTGAGATTCTTACAGAATCGACATGCAGATCATATTATCACCGAGATTCGATTGTGACTAGATTTTGGACGTTTTGAATTAGAGGAATTCGCCTTCTGTTCATTTATCAACTACGTACAACTGAGTTACTATTTAAGTATAATTTACATTTACTCTTCATAGCTAAAACCTTCATCACAAAAACATTTTCAGTGACATAATTCACGAAATGTCACAGTCTACCTAATGTCAGTTCAGAAAATTAATCATCTCACAAAAATTATCGTGCTGGTCAGCGTGTCTTCACCAGCTGTGCTTCGACAAGACAGTCTCGTTATTATTAGTGTGTGTACAGCCATCTGTAGACCGATTTGTACTAACAAGTCTGTGTATTAATCACGTTTAGAATTAAAATTAATGAGGGTTTGAATACGCCTACAAGATGTTAGATGTCTAGTGGGCCGAGTACGAACGCGCGAAGTAAATGTAATGGAAATTCGAACGATTTTGAATCGAAAATACTCTCCTTTAAATCCTATAGCAATTCGGGTTAAAATTTAATCGGCAAGTACAATAATTATAACGTAATCCATCTGCCTAGCCTTTTCCAAACTATTTTGAGGTCGATGGCTTTAAATGATCCAAAGCAAAGTAATTACACAGAAATTAAGAAGGGTTGATTAGACTACAGATCGGTAAGAATGTTAAAACTTCTAAGCTCTAAACAAAAAAGTTATAGAAAACCTTAAGTGAATTCTCACGTAAAGTTGCGTATTATTTTCAAATTATTAGTTATTCTGATTGAGGTTACTTGGAGTTAGCCAAAAGTTATTTTGAGATCATCAACGTATGTGAAACAGAATAAGTAATTTTGGTATCAAACTCTCTCGACTAATAATATAATTAACGGTTATTTATTTCAGCGAACTTTGACCTTTAACCTTAGTAAAGTAAGGTACACAATTTACTAAGTAAAACCTAAGTCAACATTTTCTTATGTAGGTATATAAGAAAAACAGCGGGATAATTGCGTAACACACTATCAGTAGCGATCGCTTTAATGTTGCCAGTTCAATAACATTCATTACGTTATTTACGTTGTTGAGCAGACACTTTTTTCGAAAATATGAAGCAATTGATTAGCAATAATCCTTCAAAATGTTTCAGATTATGATTAAAAGTGTGTTACGCAATTTGGGTGCTGATTCAAAAAGAAGGTTATATTTTTCTTTTTTCTTACTATACAAATCATCATTATTTCATATTCATACCCTACTACTTAAAACACCCGAATCCATCACTAACAACCCCGAAGCTCAAAATTGCAAACGAACCAAAAAAACACTTGCCAAATGGCGCCGGCACATCAGTCACCAATACCAGGCTCACATAAACCTATACAGCTATACAGTCGTTAAAGCAAACGTATTACTCAGTGAACGGAAATCTGCAGGATGTGCTGATATCGACCATCAATATACCAGGATACCAAACGTTTGCAGCAGTTCTATTGAATTGAGAACCGATATTTATTGGCCGCAAACAGTTTGGCTTTAAGTTATAATCGTAAACTGTAATTAGAATTGGGGCTCTGAGGATTAGTAACTAAGGGATTAAGTTTAAAGGGTTCTTAGAGTTAATAGCCAAAATGTTTAGTGCTAGGGCAATGTGAATTTTAAATTATGGCTCGAAACAAGAGAAATAAGAACTCTTTTCAACAATTTAAATATTTTTTGAAAGGCTAATTTTTCAATCGACAGATATTATTTATTTTTCGAATACAATTGAATTTTAACATTTTTTGTATGGAAGAACTATCATTTTTTTTTAAATTATTCTTAGGATAAAATCATCTGGCGTTGGAAAAATCAGCCCTTAATCAGATATTTGAACAAAGAAATGTATTACGATAGTCAAACAATAACTGAAAAGAATGACACATGTCTAGACGAATCCACTAAAATCTGAATTGATTTAATAAGAACCTCTCAAATTACTGGAATTACTCTAAATAAAACAAAAGGGAAAATATTTAACTGGTCCTCTAAAAAACTTATTGACATATAATAGTAATGAAGTACGCGTTTTTAAATTAATGAACATCTAAAAAGGTTTTGGGCTTCTAATGATGCACACTTGAAATTATTGAGTCTCTTTTTAACTTTCTGGGCTTTTCTCACAGTTGGTCGCAGTTACTTGACTATTAAGTATTTTTAGGACCCCAAAATAAGCATTATCTGAAGTTCACAAAAAGAGGGCACATTTATTACATTAGAGTGTTCAATAATATTTTTAGGAAAACGAAATGGGAATTATTTGAGGCTCGATTAAATACATACGAAATATAGAATTATAAATCCTATTCTACATAATCTTTTCCCATATTACCTACATAGCCTTACAATTATATTAATCCTACAGATTATATGTAGAAACACGAGTAATCAATCCTGTGAACATCAGTAAACGATCGGTGGTAGATAACAAGATGTTTCCCAAAGCGATACCCAGCGTAAGCGTAAGTCTGTTGGAATGACCGAGCGGTCGTTAGGAAACAGTCGTATTATGACCAGTTTTAGACGATCATTTACTAGAAGGTTAAGTTTTCTGGCTGATCAGGATAACTTGGTTGGTCTTTCAAAAATATTGCGGGTTTGTGAATACTACTTTGCGATTCAGGGATCCTTTTGTGAAATATTAAGCTTTAAAGTGCTAATTTTTGTAAGAGTCAAATGTCGATGCCAGCTAAATAGTTGTTTATGGATGATAAACGATGGAAGGAAAACTATCACAGCTAAGTAGGCTTTACAAGTTTTCGAGTAATAGTCAACCAACTTAAATTTGCAGTTGCAATGTATGGGAGAACATGATTTTCAACTACAGTGTTAAGTCTGTTCTTGGGATAATTATTTTAGTAGGTCATGTGCTGTTTTTGTCAACGCTCCTGTGGGCATTAATAATATAGGTACTAAAACGTACAAGCAGTTCTAATTTGTCTTTCTACAGACCCTAATAAAAAAATATTCACCGCACATTTTCTCCAACAATAAAAACCCTAGCTTAAACAAAAACAGAAATAACAAAAGAAGGACGCGATATTTCTCCACCAACACATAGTATTTTAGACACAAAAGTAATGTGATAAATTATCTGTAAAAAAAGTTGTAATTGTTTTCTTTGTTGGGTGTTGGATAACATTGTTTCAGAGGCCGAACTTGGCGCTAACGCCGTTGCTTTGTTAAGATTATCTTAGCTTGCTCCCAGGAGACGTCAACAAAGAAAATTGGATGGGCAGTCAGCCAATAGCTTTTAATCCTCTATTCTTTTTGACCCTCCTTATCTACTTGTACGTTGTAATCACGTTATTTTGTACAGATATGTGAATGGGCTTAATTATCTTTTGACCGGATAATTACTTGCGGAGTCCTATAATCAATATGTTATACGTGTGAGTTGAGATTATGTTGTAGAAGTTATAATTTCTTATAAAACTTTATTGACTTTACTGCGTCGTGATAATATTCACTTTTAGAGGGTTATTTTGTTTGGATTCAAGATTAAAAGTAAATTAAAAAAGTGTGTAGAACTTTTTTAATTTACTTTTAATCTTGACCAGCCTGTGGTTTACAGTATTGCATAGCGCGAACAGGGATAATCTTCGGTTGGTTCACATTTCACTAAAAACGTCTAACGGGCCTCTGCAAGTTGGCTTCGGACCCCTTTTACGCCTTTCAAAGATCCGGTCCCGAGAAATGTCTAGAGACGTACAAATTAGCAACTCAAACTCTCGTATATACCGTGAAATTTCGTAAAATATATAACACTCGCCAATAACAATACTGCAGCTTCCCAATGGTTAAAGAATTTTCGGAATCGGATCACTAGTTCCGAAGACTACCCTCTACACACTTCACAAATCTTACCATTTCATAATAATAGTATAGGTATTCGCTTTAAACTACAATAATAAAACATACAAGTGCTTCGAAAACTTGTCTCATCAAAGATTTTAATTTGTTAACAATGTAAACGATTGGTAACAATTTTAATTAAACACAAAACAATTTGAAGCCTCCACGTGCCTGAGTGGAAATGTAGCACATTAATTATGTAGGAGATGTCTTAACGCTCAAAGGCCAGTCGGCTTCGTTCACTATATTTAGTTGTTAGTTAAGTTTTCTTAATAATACTATTAATTTTATGTGTGTATGTAGTTGCTCTATGAAATTTTAAATTGTAGATTTTCACACACAGACGCTATAAAAACAAAAACAGCAGCAGGGACTCATATAACTTTTATTTTAAGCGTAAAGATCTTGGAGCAAAGTACCTACGGGCTTTTTTGCGCTTATAATAAATGTACGGTAGGGTACCAACAAATGGAGTAAAACTGTGACCTAATGGTGGCCAAGGTTAAATGATGAAGGTACTATCAATTAATAAGATTAGGTGTCTTAACCCAGGGTCCAATGGCTCGTCCTGCTTTGGAATCATCATTATATTTTCTTTACTCCTGTTTGATGTCTATTATTATATGTATATATTTATTGAGATTAGTATAATATAATTCATGTATGTATTCATTGTTTCGTTTAAATGGTACACCACAGACTACCTACAGTATCTGTCTCTCCTTCCCTTTTCAATCCATCCAAAGGTTGTGTTTAAAAGATAAGACCGCCTATTGTGTCACTCTTTCTAAAATTTCTATATTTATGTCTATAAATTATATGGCGAACATATTAAAGAGTGTTCTATTCTAATTATTTAAATAGGCAGCTTTGCAAATCTGTAACCGATGTAAGGTCTTTTATCCCAGATTACTAGCTTTAAAAACAAGCTATTATTTGATGAAGGAAGATCGTGTGTAACTATGTACAATCTGTGAAATTTCTTTAATAGACTTTCAACTTTATCGCTAAAGCATAATGTTCAAGGTTGATTGGGAAAATTTGACAGTTTCAAGTAGCTTGATATGCTGGCGTCTGTACTTATGGTACACCCACACATTTCACCAAAAATCGTACAACAATAAAATACCTTTACCCACCGAGAGCAGGACATTTCAGAAACAATTCACACGTAAGTTATATCGTAAAACCTTTCATAAAACCGCTAAACTCATTAACGATTTTAACGTGACAATTACAAAAGTTGGATCGTAAACGCTGTATTATAACTGGAATTTCAAATTAATACTGTGTGAGGATTGTGCCATTTCGACCTGTTTCCATTTACTAATAAAACGTGATTTTGTTTATCTATTTTGACCAACGTACAGTCCATAGCGGAACCGGCTTGCGTAACCATAACCGTAACCGACTGATTAACAGACACTGCATGTCCAACCGCTGAGGATAACTCGTTTTATTTAGAAAGTGTTTAGGCCCTTTGTACTGTGGCAGAGCTTTACGAGCTCTCAGGGTACCGGGAGGAATCAATTATATCAATAGGTCGATATACTAAAAACAACTACTAAAAATAGGTGCAAGTAGTTGTGGCCCAGGACTTTGGATTAGTAAAAAAGTGCTTAAATGTAATGATTTTGGCTAAATCCTTTGAAAAAAAAAAAACGATTTTCTTTGAGAAAAAAAATGTTGAAATGATTTGTCCTTTTTTAGGGTTCCGTACCCAAAGGGAAAAACGGAACCCTATTACTCCCGCTCCGCTGTCCGTCCGTCCGTCCGTCCGTCCATCCGTCCGTCTGTCACCATGCTGTAGCTCATGAACCGTGATAGTTAGACAGTTGAAATTTTCATAGATGATGTATTTCTGTTGCCGCTATAACAGCAAATACTAAAAAAACAGAATAAAACAAATATTTAAGGGGGCTCCCATACAACAGAAATGACTTTTTTGGCGTTTTTATAGATAATGGTACGGAACCCTTTGTGCGCAAATCCGAATCGCGCATGACCGGTTTTTTTATGTCACTGGGCCTTACGAGGATATGATACAACAGTTTATCACGTATGTTCAATAATTATTCCTAGAAATCCTTCTGCGTGTTTTACATTTTCAGGCCAATTCCCGAAGTCAAAAAACGTTAAAAATCTACTCACAATCTCGTCTCAGCGACAAACACAAAGACAAAGACATTTATTCTTCGAATATGGTAGGTACAAAGTTGGTTCGTATACTCGTATAAGGATAAGTTCAGGACACATCCGCCGTTAATAGCGGCATACGAATATTTACAATATGTAGGTACTTAACGTACACGTGGATATAAAAACCTAACTGTAATAATAATAATAATAATAAAACCATTTATTTTCAGGTAACAAAGACCCATAGACAATATAATATCTTAACTTAAGTATACATATAACAATAGAACAATTGTGTTAGTAAATAAAACTTAAAAACTATGTTAGTATCACTCCTCATACTCGTACAGCTATCGTATCGTATCGTATTCTACTTATACTGTAATAAACAATACAAAACACTTATAATATGGCCATTATATTCTAATATACTATATAAAATAAAAACACAATAATAAAAAAAATTCTATTATACAAACAAAATAAATCTACCTTATTAAAAAAAATATATTTATATTAATTACTTATTTTCAAAATATTCTTTTAGTGAGTAAAAATTACAACCAACGTCACCTGACAACCTATGTCATAATCTTGTTAAAAATGTTTATTGATTGTATCTTTGACAAATCGACACTGAGATTAGAATTCGAACGTTCTTAAAAATACGGGAATTGCCCCTTTGTTTACTTCTCTTGTTAGTCCCCCTGCTTTTGTCAGTGCGTCACGTCAACCTCGATCTCCGTTTGTTTATACTTTTAAAAATAATATAAGCTCAAATATCCTGCTTATTTTATGATAAAGCTGTGATACGTAGTGCATTTCATCTGTGACAACGTTATTTAGTGGAAAATCCAATGCTGGACAAAGTTATTCAACAAATTATAGTGAACAGTTTCTAGTGTAATATAACCAGTGATTTTAACGAATTTCGTGTTGTTAAATACCAAATACACATAATCAATTCAGATACTATAAGAATGTGTTAAAAAAATGAGCAAAAAACTATATTGGTGAAAAAAGTGATAACGGTTAATCATTTTAAATGCCATTAGTACTCCTACAATAACGAACAATCAGAGTACGCAACAGAACACCAAATTTCAGTCATCATACTAACTCGTCAATAGCAGAGCGGTCGGGCTACGGACTGGCGTTATCGGTGTCGACGGTTCGAATCCCGCGACAAGGAGTTCTTTTTGTGAATCTATTAATTGCACAATATTTAAAAAAGTAAAATGAATTTCTTAAATAATATAACTCTTCGGCGAAAGCGTACATGCTCCGATCCGAACATGAGTAATGTGAGTGAGAAATCCACAAATACCCTCGACGACGAAAGTTTAACTAGTCTACCCGACTTATCATACAACGATGTACAAATTGAACAAATAACAAAATTAAAACAGCAAATCGACAAACTTGTGTTAGACCTCAACAGTGCCCACCAAGAAATTGAATCTCTATCTCTGGAGAATTCTAATCTTAAGCAATTAAATGACGAGTTACTAAGTAAGAATGAATTTCTCAAAGCAATCACATGTAGTCCTGTGAGGAAACCAACAACAAGCATTCCTACACCTAAGAGTAAAAATAAACAACTAAGAACAACAACTACATTGGAACTACAACTACCAACTTATCATTGCAACAGTGGTGGAATTGACAAACAATCGCTGAGTGCGGAAATCACATTGCAACAACAAAAAACCACAACAATACATTTGAAATCGCCAAATAAGCAGACCACCTTAAAAAATAAAGTCATCTCTGATATACAATCTATCTCTCAAGCCAACAGCAACTCTAGCATAATAACTCAAACAGACAAACAACTATGTATGATTACCAGTAACAAGTTTAACAACATATTAGGTATAAGTGAAAATATGTTTAAAGGGTATAAACTATGCCATTATTTAATTTCTAATGCAGGTGTAAAGCAGCTGTTTAAAGATTTAGATAAAAAACTTACAAACTTTACTTATGAAGATTATTGTATTATCTACATTGGTGAAAGAGACTTTGAAACTTCTTATAACTACAGACTTCTTTTTGATTATATAAAACTCCAGCTTAAAACTATAAATAATACTAATGTCATAATATGTTCCCCGAATTTCAAACTTAATAATATGTCTTCTATTTTTAATAAGCGAATTGAAATGTTCAATCATCTCATGTATGTAGATGCAGAGTTGTGTGAATATGCATATCTCTTTGATACTAATTACCATTTAGAATATACTAACGAAATGTTCTGGAAATACAATTCAAGAATAAATAATAAGGCAATTTCCACAATTTTCCAAAACTTAATGTATTTCATGGATGATTTAAGTCAGCAACTAAACACTTCTCAAAATATAGTTTGTCAACAGTGTACCTCCAAAAATAATAGTAAACCTAACATTAATCAGGCAGTTCAAACTATTTGCGCTTCTAGTACTAGTACAAATGATCTTTTTCGTCTATAAGCATATCTATATCTTAAATCAAAACATTAACGGATTAATAGGAAAATCAGATCTACTAAGTTTACATCTAACTGACCTCCTACAAGAAGGAAAACCAGTGGATGTTGTATGTATTGTCGAACATAATATGATAGAAGAAGATAGCTTACAATTATGTATACCTAACTATAAACTTGCAACTTACTCATCTAGAAACTCCAGAAAAGGAGGGACAGGTATACTTATTAGACAAGGATATGAATTTAGAATTATAGATACTAAAGAATTTTATGTTCCTTGTATTATGGAATGTTGTGCCATTGAACTGGTATTTCATAAGTTGGTTATTATCTGTACCTATAGACCCCCAAAATATAATAACAGTGCTACATCACTTTACTTTGAAAAACTTCAACAGTTACTAAACTACTGCAGTCGAACCATGAGCAAAAAAATTTTGCTTTGTGGTGATTTTAATATTAACATTTTAAAACATACAAATTTGTCTACGGAATTTTTAAATCTACTTTTAAACTACAACTTAAAACCAAGTATCAAACAACCAACACGTATATCCAGCGGCTCATGTATAGATAATATTATGCATAATGTCAAAGGGGGCAGTGGTTATGTTTTAGAGCTTGCTTTATCTGATCACACAGCACAACTCTTTAAGTGTCCTGTGAAGAAGTCGTGTTCGATTGATCACTGGTTCATATTAGCAAGGGATTATGGCTTGGACAATAAATCAAAGTTTATCGAAACTATTAGTAAGCTAAGTTTTAATGAAGTTTATAGTAGTACTGATCCCGAGTCAGCATTCAATTCATTTTACGATCTATTCAAACTATTCTATGATCTATGTTTCCCCATCATAAGAAAAAAGATTTCAGCCAAAAAATCACCCCGTTGGATTTCCAAAGGAATAAGAAATTGTAGTAAACGGAAGAGAGAAATGTTGTGGGAGTATAGAAGATCGCCTAATTTAAAAAATAAACTGTCACTAAAAACCTATTCACAACGACTAAAAAGAGTAATATACTTGACACAAAAATCACAAAATAGTTACTTTGTAAAAAATGCAGAAAATAAAATTAAAGCAACTTGGAAATTAATTAATAGATGTAAAATAAACTTCCCCCCTGAACCCATTCAAAATATAGTTGTTCGAAATGAGTTAATAAGTGACCCTAAAGAAATAGCTTCAGCGTTTAATGATTATTTTATAGATTCTGTTCAACCTAATGTGAATAATAATTGCACTGGTGCTGTATCCTCTGTAAATTACTATCACAAATCGCTATTTATGGCACCAACAGATCCCCTAGAAATATTCCAAATCATTAATTCTTTAAAGAACACGAACAGTGCGGGTCATGATAGTATAACTTCTAACATTTTAAAATCTGTATCACATATAATTGCGCCCGTATTAAGTTTTATGATAAATTTATGCATAGAACATGGTCATTTTCCAAATGCGTTAAAAATTACTTTAATTAAGCCTTTGCACAAAAAAGATGAAAAAGATAAAGTTTCAAACTACCGTCCAATTGCTCTCATACCAGTAATATCTAAAGTTTTTGAAAAAGTTATTTATAAATCATTATACTCATTTCTTGAATTAAATAATCTATTTTCAAAGCAACAATATGGTTTTCGGAAGAATAGAAATATTAATAAGGCAATATATGAACTATTTACTGTAATTGTTAGTAATGTAGATAGAAAAAATCCTATTGCAACAGTACTCATGGATATGTCCAAAGCGTTTGACCACGTCAATCATGAAATATTATTAGGTAAATTAGATCGATATGGCATAAGAGGGAATATTTTAAATCTACTTAAAACCTATCTCAGTGACCGTAAGCAAATTACTGTTTTAAAAAGAATATGCTCTAAGTCTAAAGTAGAGGTAACATATATGTCATCACCTAGATATACATCATGTGGGGTACCCCAAGGAAGTGTCCTTGGCCCATTGTTGTTTCTCATTTATATTAATGATCTGCCAAAATGCACAAAATTTCAAACAATTTTATTTGCTGATGATAGCACACTTATTATACCATGCAAACATATTGAAACTTACCAAAATGACATAAATAACTCCATAAATTGCATAATAGATTGGTTAGTAATGAATGAGTTAAAAATAAACATAGAAAAAACAAAGCTTATGACATTTAACCAAAAAACCAGTACCCCTTATTTAAATATAACATATGCTAGTCAAAGAATAGATGAAACGAACAATGCCAGATTTTTAGGCCTTCAGCTGGATAGTCACTTGACCTGGAAATTTCATGTAGAGATCGTCTGTAAAAAATTACACCAATACTCATATGCACTCTATAATCTTGCAAAAATGGCAAACGAGTCTATAGTTCTCATATCGTACAAAGCATATGTGACCTCTACATTACGTTTTGGAATTATATTTTGGGGAAATTCCACAGAGAGGTTGACTGTGTTTAAAGCTCAAAAGAGATGTGTGCGTTCTGTATTTAAACTTAAACCTACTGACAGCTGTATCCCATATTTAAAAAAATTTAATCTCTTAACAGTTCCTTGCATGTACATTTTTGAAACAGCAGTGTTTGTCAAATCCAACTTTCATATGTTTAAAACACTGAAATCTAAACGTCGCAACAGAGAGATATGCACCATTCCACACAAAACTGCATTATTTTCGAAAAGTCTTCCTGGAATGGCACCTAAAATTTATAATAAGCTTCCTATTGAAATCAAAAAATTAAATGAAATACTTGATTTCAAAAATGCTTTATTAAAACTATTATATAAGAAGGTATATTACTCTGTTAATGAGTATCTAGATGACAGATTTTGATTTATTGAATTCATTCCATAATCGTAATTAGTTCCAGTTTTTATTATATCAATATAGTTTTTAACATATTAAATTGTAGCTATTAGTAATCACCATATTAAATATTATTAAATTATTGCCTATTGTTTTAAATATTAACAAATTATTGACTACTTTTTCAATTACTATTAAATTATTGACCCTTTTTAAATTATTGATTATTATTATTATTGACTAATATATTAATGAATTAATTAATACTAAATTATTGACTACTAATATAATGTTGCAAGTCTTTAAATTATTGTATGCCTAAAGGCGGGTCATGGATGTACCTCATTTTATAAACTTTAACACCATATTTTTTACCTGTGTACCACAATAAACAATTTGAATTTGAATTTGAATTTGAATCTAATCTGAAGTCTACTGTTTTCTATTCTCAATTTGTATTGGCGTTTATCTTATAATGTTATGCAATTATTAAAAAAAATTTACAATTATCAAGAAAGTTGCATGATACAAACCATGCAGAACATAATCTCTACAGTACACAGACGTTTTTCTTGCCGTGAAAAATTACGGTTTATTCGCCGTGTTTAGGCACGGTCGTCAGTGTTGTCTGGATGACTATAGAAGCGTGTTGATAGACACGTGTTTCCTACGACGCCGTTTCTATGTCGTACCGTAGAGAAACCATGCTGCATACTACGAGTAAGTGTGAACTAAAAGCAATGTATAATAATATTTTTGTCTAAACCTATAAAGTTTGAGAGGTTTTCAAGTCCATTTACAGACGAATTTGAGGCCTTCTTCGAACGCCTTCTGACTCACAGTCTCATATGAAATTGAACATCCTGCAACTCACCTGTCAATGCCAACAATGTATGCCGTACATAGAACAAATTCCAACGGTTTAGTAACAAACAGTTAAGCTATAATTGAATGGATGTGCCAAACTGGCATTACATTAGAGGGTAATAACTGTCGCTTCAGATCGTGAGTGCACGCCTTATCTCTTGTCGCCGTCGAATTGATGCGTTTAATAACGGAAACGCTTCTTAAATGGAACTGTTGGAACTGGATGGGGCACGGGTCACGGGTGATTGATATTTTAGTTAAGGTTGAAGACAGTCTTGGATTGGTGCGATCAATTTTGCTGAAGAAACGTGGTTAGTAAAGTTTTTGTCACACTGCGAAAAAGGGTTATGTTAGTTAGATACCATACCAAATTGCAATTTAAATTTTCTACTCCTATCCATCCCAAACCTTAATTTTGTACTGTAGTGAATTGATAGATACTGAAAATTAACTTTGTCAAGACAACGACAACTTCACCCTATTTTATCAATGTCCAATATATATGTTGGATTACAATCATTTAGTTACTATTTTAATGGATATACCCAGACCCGACTCGCGTTGCGTAGCTGCTACGAGAATCTTGCGTAGCAGATACGTTAGTTACTTGTGTAGCAGCTACGAAACCTCTACGAAATAAAATGACGTAGCAGACATTCCATATTTTTTTACTTACTTAGGTACTATCGCAACTCCACCTTTTCTATTACTTCTATTTACTTTACATTACATTTTCAAATCGGTCTCCCCCTGTCAAAATACCCAGTGCCCTATTCTGTAAGATTCTACATCAACATCCCACAGGCAGTAGCGAACTCTATTAGAATGCCTGCGGGGACGTAACAGTCTTCCAGCGATTCTTTAATGTCCCCAACAATCGACGTCGTTTGCCGTTCTCGATCTAATATGAAAAATCAAAAGTTATTACCTTCGGAATAGGGCAGTTTTCGATGACAATCGTCTCGCTGTGTCCTATGTGATATGGATTTTCTGCCAATCTTTTAGTAGGTACTTATAAGGAATGTAGTAATACTTGTGTGGCACATTATAGAATACAACAAAAAAAAAAAAACAACATGGTTGGAAAATCGTTTTGAAAGCGAAAAATATGTGGAACACGTCTCCCACGTAGCTAAGTCAAAATGCAAATTTAGCCTTCTAAGCATTTTGATTACTCCTGCCTAAACCTAATATTATTATTAAGACAATAAATTTGTTTTTCTGTATGTTTATTTTGTATGCTTTATCGATAAAACAACTAAACGGATTTGAATGAAATTTGGCACATGGGTTGACCATTGCGTTGTGGCGCAGTCTGGGAGAGGCCTATGTCCAGCAGTGGACTGCGATAAGCTGAGTTGATTGTTGACCATGGCCTGGATAGAAGACATAGAATACTTTTTATCCCGATATTCCCACGGGATCGAGATATGCGGATGAAACCGCGAAGTGCAGCTAGTGTCTAATAAACAGCTTTCAAAGTACTACGTTATACGTGGGTGGGTCAAATATAATCCGGACTTAAGTAAAAAAAAATACGCACGTATTATTCGTTATACTCGTAAAAAAAAGGAAATTATTTTATTTTTCTACATAATCTCCCCTTCTATTAACACATTTTTCCCAGCGCATGTTTCTTGATGCCAGTATCGAAGAATGTAGTCGGTCGTGCCTTTATCCAATTGCACACAAATGATTCCACTATCTGGTCAGTGTGAAAACGGCGTCCTCCACTTGAATTTTTTTTGTGCCATTCCTCACTTGAGTTCTTGAAACCGTATTCTTATCTAACTGTAGAGTCAATGGACGCAAAATTTCGGAAGGTTTTATGCCCTCCCGTGTTAAAAAAATTATGATTAGTCGTTGCTCAAGAGACTTATATACCTCCTGCTCACACATGATGCTACTGGCGCGCAATAAACTAAAGTGAGCCGGAGCAGTATAACCCCCTCCCCTAGATGATCCCCCCTAACACATACAACAGCACCAAGCGCATCACTTCACTCAGCGACCAGTAGTAAAAAAAGTCCTGTTTATAGTTCTGTTTATAGTGTTTGTAATTCACCTAATAATACAAAATTAGTCTTGGAAACAGTTCAAATCTTTGGATTATTGCAAAGACTCCTGCACTTCAGCTTCCATCATTTTTGACGCAGCTAATCAGTAGCAGCAATAAGATTAAGACTTTACTACCTTGCGAAACAGAGCGTGAAGATATAGTGTTCAATGATTTTAAATAACGTTTTATACTGCAGCATAAAACTAACTTCTACCGTACAGTTGATCGCACGCCGATGCAACACTTCGACATTCAGCTGGCCTAGCGTAGTACTGAGTTGCAATAGAATGAGAGGCCAGTTGATACTGGTTTTTTAACCACTACGTGCGGCTTTCTGTAAGTTCATAAAATTAGCAGTTCACTTAGTTTATAATGATTATGTTCACTTTCATGCGGCTTTAAATCATTAGGAGTGGAATGAACAGTGTTATTGTTGGTTTAAGTTAAGTTCTTTTTTTTATGTGAATTTCATTTGTTTCTGTGTGGTGTTGACTGATTTTCGGGCAAAGATGGGCGATCAGATAAGAACAGCCGTGCAATTCTGTAACCATCTCACCGTGAAAACTTGGGTGAAGTGAGCGTGGAACCATCGAGTGTGGGCTCATTAGATGTGTCTCAACGAGTCTAGATTAATTTCACCTAGAGACGAGGACCTAATGACTGACCTGAAAGCTATACTGGATGATTTTTTTTTTTGAGGCTCCTAATCTTTACAGACAGTTCTACTCATGAATATTACGGGACCAACTCTGAAATCACGAAAACAAAATCAGCTGTTTTATACAAAAGTTCAATACCTACTTGACTAAAATGTATGAAACAGCTAATTTTTTTTTAGTGAGATCAGAGTTGGTTCCATAGTGAAAGTTATTCATATTCATGGGTGAAACACCCTGTAAAAATTTGGAGCCGATAAAAAAAGCACGCTGTATAACGGAACTCTTGAATAGCTACTAGTAAGCCGCTCGAGTGTGGGCTTATTAGATGTGTCTCAACTAGTTCTGTTCATTTTAACTGATGACTGGCCTGGACGCAAGATAACGGAACTCTTGAAAAGCTAATAGTAAACCCCTCGAATGTGGGGTCACTAAATGTATCTCAACGAGTCCTGTTTATTTTGCTTGATGACCAGGACGCTACATAATAAAACTCATAAATAACTGCTAGTAAACCAATCGAGTGTGGACTCATGTGCTGATGAGATGTGTCTTAACGACTCCAAATAAAAATGTCTAAAGCTTAAAAAAAATAAGTAGAATAGATAAACAGTTTTATATCTGCCACTATTATGTGCCAATGTTTTGGTTTTTTGCATAATTATATTCATTTTAGAAAAAAAATGTGTATACAACGTGTAACGTTAAATGCACAGAACCTGAAAATAGTTTGATCAGAATAACGAGCAGAATCAATTGAACCACTTTTTAATATTGGTCACATTTTTCAAAAAATCTTCATTAAAAAGTTGCCGTGTCTATTTATTAATAGGTCAAGCAAGCCAATGTCAGCGCGGCGCAGCGGCCCGGTGACGACTCCTACCTCGATAAAGCGTCGTCGCAGACGCAAGAAACGATCAGAATGGCCAGTAAAACTAAAACAGCACATAAAACCTTTACAATTTATTGTAATGACTTATTTTCTCTCTGAAATAGGTCAATTGAATTAAAAATCAGTTGGGGTGTAACGTTACACGTTGTATAATTAAGCCAAAATATTTGGACTAGTATCATTAACCAGGGAGAAAACAGTGAATGAACGCCAACGACCACGAGTAACTTCACTGTGCTATGGTAAAAATACGTACACCTGCGCAGATTTCAGCGAGTCACGTGCCGATCGTAGCATGTTTATTAGTAAAGTAATATTATAAAGTTTAAAAAGCAATAAATTAAAGAATAATTAAAGGCGAACGGCAGGCTTGTATGGGAATTTCGTACCGCTAATAAAATTTCGTGTTTTTGTATAATTTTTGTCTTAATTGGTCGCTAATATGATATAAAAGCCCTATTTAAATTCTTAGATTTTTAGAAGTTGGGATGTAAAAGTTATAACCAGTTTTATTTTTTAAGGTTATGTACTAGTGTACCAATGTAAATTGTTACTTATAGGTCCATAAACATTGTTTTGGTGATAAAGTAAATGTACTAGATTACTTGTCTCTATCTTTGTAGTGTTATTTACCATTAAGTAGGTAGATTAGATGAGGATCGTACCTACGCAGTGGGTTGCATTAGGAGATAGATACCTATGTCCAGCAGCGGACTGCGACAGTTTGATGATTATGAAGTTCTGATAGGGTTTTGAGTGTAGGTAAATAAACAATGCTTTGTTTTTGTAAGTACATTTATGTTATTGTACTTGTAATTAATTGATTCTTAATATTAGGTACTTACTTCATCTAATAAGGGGGCAGGTCGGGGAAAACCCTCATGGCGAGCATAGCTTAGGTACCTACCAAATAATACTCATCACATGTGAGCTGCATCCTACTGTTCTTAAACCTACATTGCAGTTACAGCAATAACAGAAGACAGATTTTCTTTACCTGTCAATAAATAATTGCCATAAGAACAAAAAAAAAAATTGATGACGAAAATCATTCCTATCATTAAATCGTTAAATATTATGATTTTATGCAACAATTATGCATTCTTAGGTATAATATATAAGTGTTTAATTATATTTAATGTTTTTTCTATTTCTAAATAATTAATTATCATTTCGAAGTTTGTGTTATTTTACATATGGCAACTTCAAAAAACATAACTGTGTTTAGTTTACGATTATGATACGTTTAGTTATTAAAATATTCTTATTGATGTTATTAATTAATCCGAAGTTCTAAAAATAGTACACTTACACGAAAATATATGGCTTAGTTGCCTTAATAAGTGGTACAAATTGTATAACAGAACAACAAGAAAAGTATCCGGTACGAAATCTGCCGTTCACCTTTAAGATGTTTTTGTTTGAGTCGGGGGTTTTTCAAATTTTTCATCGTAACAGTTTTTTGAGATATAGGTGGATCAGATTGGTCAGCATTTCATTTATAAATTAATTGTAGTCTTGACACATTTTTACCAATAGCTATAAAAACAGAGGGACAGTTCACACATTAATACAGATCGTTCGCAATTTAATCTTAGTGCCAATCAGTCAGATATATTGGAGCGTTTACCCACATTTTTGTTGATGATTGTCGCTGGCTTGAGATTACGACTCCATTTTGAACGTTTTATAATAATGGGAATTGGTGCACAGGGAAAATTAGGGGAAATATTTAATCTTTTTCTGGGTTACTAAGATGAAATTCTCTTACAGTCTACATCTCTCTGGTATGCTTACAGCAGATCTTCGACAAAGCATTTAGAGCAAGACTCTGCTCAAACTTCTAAAAGGCGCAGCAGCAAAATATAGTAAAAAACAAAAGGTTTCACAACGAGCCATTTCTCGGCGAGCGAACACTTAGCCGGTTGATATTTAGTGGTTCATTTCGATTCTACTTCCCCTTTGTTCGGTAGCTCTTTTTTCTTAAAGGAAGTTCGGTGAATTGCAAATCTGTTCGGTTCAGTCAACTTCAAGGGAATGGCTTGGCCCGAGGCTCAGTAAATATTTAATGCATATTTCATGGCGATGCGACGTTTACTTTGTAAGAGATCGGATAAAACAACTTCTCTGATGTAAATCTGGCACTTCTGGCTTCATTTGGTTGAAATTAGGCGATTGCCTTTAAAAAGATTGGTGTCGTGTTATTCTTGGCTGACGGACGAGAAAATGTAAGAGCAATGACAGATTTTATTTCCTCTGTTTTTGTGACAGTGAACATCTGTTGGGTTTTCAGGGGAGCCATGCTACCAAAAACAGGGACGTAGCTTACACCACCTTTTACTGACGAGGATTTAACGACCGATGAATGGTTGGATAGAAACCAACGATCAGTTTAGCCTATGACACTTAAGGCATTTCATTACTGATGCACAATTTATTTAAGTACGTCTATCATTAGGTTTTAGTACTCACAAACCAAGCAGCTTATAAATGCAAACCATAACCAACGACGAGTAAAATCGCTATAAAAAGCTGGCAAGTAATGCAAACAAGCACTTCAAAATCCCAATAGCAGGAAAAAGCAGATTTTATTATTTCTAACCCTCGATAGGTATGACGGATGAAATGAAGCTGACCGTTTTATTTTAGAGCTCCCGGCGACGGTGGACGTTGCATTCTTAATAGACTGCAATCGCGGTATGCATATAAATTTGCTGGCAATGAATTAAATTTTTCACATAGCCGCGCGGTGATACCGAAGCCTCCCGAGGGTACTGTTTCCCTGGTACCGGCTAGCTCCGGATAGATATGCTGTTGAATACTAATTTGACATTTAATCCTCTTATATTAATAGACAAACATTTTATTTATATTCATACCGCCAACTTTATGTTCGTTTTAAATATAAACGCGAGTCACATACAAATAGATATGTATAATTTTATTTTTCAGCCTGAAGTTTAAACGCCAACCTTTTTTTAACATCAAAACGAATACTTTATTGTTACGTCAATATTTTTAACTTAATTACTTTGAGTTTCCAACTCAACGTAAACAACGTTAGCATAATAAGTGCCTATTTCGCCCAACCGTGCATTAACGTGAAAAATTACTCGTGCTTCAGAGAAAAAAAAAACGCTCGTTTTAATCAACCCGTTAAAAAATCGCATTCTCGAAAATAATCGCGTAGCCCGCACAGTAACGTGCGGAAAAGTTAACGAGTGTTATTTAAACCGGGCCGTTCGTTTCGTGGAAAAATTG
Source organism: Eremobia ochroleuca (assembly GCA_949629135.1). Taxonomy (NCBI): domain Eukaryota; kingdom Metazoa; phylum Arthropoda; class Insecta; order Lepidoptera; family Noctuidae; genus Eremobia; species Eremobia ochroleuca. Next base: position 15,486,738 of record OX451386.1, on the reverse strand, counting down.
TTCCGCTTTGAAAAATTTGTCCAAATGACGTAAAACTCATATGTGAGCGGACGTTTTGAGCGACGAATAACTACGGCGGACCCCTGGATGTATTAAGCCCCTCCGTCAGTTGGAAAGCTGGGTAATTGCAGGATATTACGCCCGTATATGAATCCGCAGCATTTTGGATGAATCGTCCACTTGCCTTGATAGGTGCACGCTCGTGAGCGCTTTTATTTTACGCCATATGGTCTACTGTCTAGACGCAATGTTATGAAAATGCAAACTGCATAATAAAAATATATGCACAAGTCAAGGTTTTCTTGCAATAAATTAACTACAGCGCTTATCTAAAACGTCCGCAGCATCCGTGGGGCTGCGACGGGCTGCTTTATTATTTTTAATTTGTGTTGCAAACTTATAAAATATTAATAATTACTGCCCTCGTAATCCTATTTTCCTCAATTTCGCGAAAAACGTAAGTGGTGGCTAGGATAAACTTGAATTATAGCTAAACATAACACTAAATCTAAATTTGGACAGAAGCGTGGGATATAAATCTATGAGATGTTATGCGTGACCCGCACGCGGTGCCTTTATGTACAATTTATTATAGGGGAAAAAGAATATCGACGCTTGGCTGGGCTTCCCTCGACTGAAAACCAATCCTGTAGTCTGACTTAATTCAATAAATATTTCCATTTGACAGTACAAAAATTGCAGAATGGGCCAATAACAACGTATAACGTCTGTGACCCAATTCAATGGAAAAATTACAGTGTACGAAACTATTTTTTTACCACGCAAATGGGTAAATGTCACAGTTCGTACGAGAATATAAAAGTGCAGTGTAGTTCTGTCAGCCAGTGAAATATATGGAATGCTATATTCGCACATTATATTAAAGTTTACGAAGTCGTCAACCGGACTTTTAATATTTTAGGACGGCACCAAAATTATGGTAAATGCCCCGAGTATCCGACCGTAATATAATTTTATGTTTAAATGGAACCAGTCATGTTGGCAGTTTATTTGTGTAGGTACACTGTTTTTGCATAAATCATAGTTGATTTTGACCAGTTCAGTTTTATTCCAAGACTTTGACTCAAAACTAAAAATGATTTTACACAGTACAGACGCCAGCACATCAAGCTACTACAAGCTGTCAAATTTCTTTAGTACATTTTCAACTTTATCGCTAAAGCATTAGGTTCAAAGTTGATTGGGAAAATTTGACAGTTTCGGGTAGCTTGATGTGCTGGCGTTTGTACAATAGTTCATAATGTTCGCTACTCACCAACACAGCTGTTACACAATTTACATAAGTGGAATATCATCTCCCGCCAAATTAATTTCATGATAATTTCCAAGTATCCAACATGGTTGAATATTATGATCCTTTACGACCCCATTACCCCATTGTAGATTCACTAACGACGTAGCTCGCGCCTTCCTTCCTTAGATAATGTTCTCAGTAACACCCAGCCTAAACGATGACACATTCAGATCTCATTTCAAGTCAGTATTTAGGTTTCAAGTGGTATGGGTATATATAGTTTGTTGACGGACATCTTTCCACCTACAGCGCCTTTATCGTTGAATCTCAGAATAGATATTATCTTCAATTGTTTCTAGGGTTTAATTGATTTAGGTCGGAATGTTAGTTCAGCCTAAAATATTTGCTAGAAGTCATTTTGATACAGTTTAATACTGTTACTTTATGTTAGTTAAACCTATCGCGGAGATCGTATCTGGTGATAAACATTTATACAGGGTGATAGGTGAAAGGGGTTGACGACATCGACGCGTTAATTGTTACAGTCCCCTCGCAGTTATTTTACTTCCGAATTGGCATCACACATCAAAGTGATCTTTATTCTCGTTACAATAAGGTTGGTGTTGGGTTGTTGCCACTGACTAGTCTGTCAAAATCACAGTGATCTTAATTACGTTACATTTAGTTTGTAGTTGGGATGCACCTGTCATAGGTAAATAGCTGTGATCGGACTATACAATTTGACTTAGACCCATAAGTATTGAAAAATGTTTTCGTTTATTAGAAAAAAAATCTGTTCCATATATTTTTCATGAAAAAGCAGATTTCTTTTTAATAACTGTCGAATAATTTATACACTGGGGTATCTAGAATCATGTGCTAAATTCATAGTTCACCGTGTTTACATATTGCTTCAGGAATTTATTTATTTATAAGATCGCTTAAGTAAAACTATATCTACAAACCTACCTCGTCAATTTTTTTTATTTATTTAATTCGGCAATTTTCACTTGGTTTTAAGAATTGCTTGCGCAAAATAAGGTAGCCCAGGTGGCCTTTGAAATGCTACTGAACTGGATGAAGATTCATGCACGAGCCATCCCGACATGGGGAACTTGACTCATGCCGTGGGAGATGAGTCAGCGAAAGATGTCAAAATATGCATAGGATGAACCCATATTTTCATACACTATCTGAGCATCTTAAATGAGTACGGTTTAACCTGACAATTTGTTTTTATTTAATGTGTTGGAATAGTTTGAATGTTGGTTATAGGCCGAGAGCTTAGCTGAGACGTTGCCTGAGGAAGCTGCGCGGTGCGGAAGGGGTGATAGTGGTCACAAGTTGACGAATCACCGAGCTCTCGCATCACGTCACCACACCCCTCCCGCACCGCGCTGCTACCTCAGGCAACGTCTCAGCTATGCGGTCTGCCTATGACATAATGCACGTGGAATTATTTAAAACAAGAAAACTCGTACCCAATAGTTAGCTCATAATGTTCCCACTACTGGAACACAGGCATTCTCTTTCTTTGAGAGTGGGCCTAGTCTACCACGCGGGCCCAGTGTGAGTTGGTGGATGTCACATGTCTTCGAAATTTTGGTTCTAAAACATGCCGGTTTCCTCGCGATGTTTTCCCTCACCGTTTTGGGAGCAAAGTAAAGTGGCTGCTTGGGAACGCCGCTACCACTGGGTCACAACTGCTCACCCAAAAGTTATCCTAAGTAATGTTATCTTAGAAACCAGTGGAGCAATTCGTAATTTTAAGAATGTTCACAGTCTGGTCGCAGCCTCCATCTTTTAATAATACCTCTGATTTCCCGACATTTTTGACAAGTTCTTGACATTGATTGTCGACTAGATTTTTAGCGTTTTTTATTACGAGAACTGGCCTACAGACCAGTGTTGTAACATTTAGAAGAATAATGTGACGGCACGGTTGGCGCAGTGGTTAAGCGATTGACTGCTGCGCTGCGTGTCGCGGGTTCGATTCCCGCACGGAACAAATATTTGTATGACCTACATGTATTTGTTCCGAGTCTGGGTGTTTTTCTATCTATAATATATATCTATGTATTTAAAAAAAAAAAAAAAAAAAAATTGTATATAAGTAGTTTATCAGCCATCTTGTTACCATAACACAAGCATTAGGTTGCTTAGCTTGGGACAAATGGTGCTGTGTGAAATGTCCAGGGATTTATTTATTATTATTATTAATGTAATAGTGACATAACTAATAATCATAACATAGATATGTTAGGTACAATTATATATCATATTTGCGACACCGCTAGATTTGTGCCGCATGCGTGAATAAATACACAAATCGCATTCAGTTTTGTGCAGACCGAGCTGATCTAATTAAACTATGTACGCTTTAAATAAATCACTAACTAAAACTGAAATTGTTTGCCCTACAAATTAGTTTGACCGTACGTATCGACGTAATGTAGAATACTAAATGAAACGTGTCGTGATTATTGTAATGGTATTCGATTGCTTGGTATATAAAGAACATTATTAGAAAATGTTTTGATGAAGTAATTAATTATTGGCAATTATAAAGATTTCACATTCATCCAATAAAAAGCCAGTCACAGTAAGAGCTCTTAGCCAATAAATGAATCATTAATAGTATCTCATATAAAACATAAGCATAATCAGCCTATTAGGCCTTCTTTCTGTGAGAGGGAGTGGGCCGTAATCCACCACGAGGGCCCAGTGCGGGTTGGTGGATGTCACGTCTTCGATTTTTTTTTTTTATTCTAGGACATACTCGTACCTTGTAGTTATGTTATCATTTAATTGTGCTTTTGTATACACTAAATTAACGATTTATCCATATATCTATATGTTTAGTATCAGAAAGATATTGAGAAAAGAAAGCAACCAGGAATCCTGCAATAACCATTTAAACCATAGTAATTTTCTATTTAAAACTTTAAAATATAAGTAGGTTCAACACAAAAAAGTGCCTTAAAATACCTCCATACCAATTCTCCCATAGTAAGGAAATTGAAATGATAATTTCATGCAAAGAAATATATAAACTAGGTGTTCTTTAGTTATACCTTTCTTAATTAGAAGGTACCTACCTGGTCTAACGCAAGCAATGAGCATGAAAGACAAAAAAAAAAAAACAAAGAAAGAGCAAGCAAACTAAAAAAAAATACACAAACCGAGTCGCCGTTAGCACTTTCTGCCTACCTCGTTAAGAACTAAGCAAAGAACACACAATTCCGATTTAAAAAAGAATAACATTTTCATATCTTAGCCAGTTCCGGGCGAGGGGAGTTTTCTGAGCGAAAAGAAAGACGACATCAGGTGTGCTTCGGGAACAATCGCGTTTCATTAGAGCAAACACTTCCAGTTGGCGCTTGCACGATATTCCTCGTAACTTTTGTGTACTTGCACGATGAGCGGAGGAAATAAACAAGCTGATAAGTACACCTACTGAGTGGCTAAGCCTTTGTCTTTTCTCTTGTCTAGTGCATTACAGTAGGCAATAAACTACAACTTGAGGGTCCTTCAAATTGAGAGTAATTCTAAAGCCTTTTTATAGGTACGTGTGTAGTACTTTACTTACTTGGAGGGGTCCATGGCTCAATAATAACAGCCGCACAGGTCGATCGATCAGGTTAACTTACGCTTGCCGCGGTTGGTCTGTGAATGGGTGACTAGCTTTACATACCCAGACACCTCCGTGTCTCGAAAACCACGTTAAGCCGTTGGTCCCGGCTGTCATTCGTGGATCTTTGACAGTCGTTACGGGCAGTCAGAAGCCCGAAAGTCAACCAGTCTTACCAAGGGGTATAGCTGGGTTGTGGAGGTCTGATAGGCAGTCGCTCCATGTGAAATACTGGTATTCAGCTGCATGCGGTTAGACTGGAAGTCGACCTCAACATAGTTGGGAAAAGGCTAGGCAGATGACGATGAGGTGTGTAGTACTTAGGAGATATTGAATAATAAATAAACATTTATTTCTCTGCCACAATTCCTTCGTGGTACCTGCACTACGAAAAACCTATCACAGATTAACAGCCCAGAGCCTTCAAGGACCAATCGTTATGAAAGGAGTCCAGCTCTTCGCGCCATCTCCGACTGGGCCTGCCGGACCCACTCGCCCCCCAATTACATTGGACTTGAACATAAATAGCAAAATGTGGGTGAACTATATGTACAAATCTGCCTCAGCCCTTCGAGGAATACAGCACTCTAATTGCGTAACACACTATTACTCTCAATTTGAAGCATAGTGCTAATCCATTGCTCCATATGTTTGAAAAATGTGTCTGCTCAACAACGTAAATAACGCAATTAATGTTGTTGAACTGTCAAAATGCATTGCTACTGATAGTGTGTTACACAATTATCCTGCAGGTATGATGGTATTATATATTCTACAAACAACCTTTCTTCAAATTTATTGATACCGCAATAGTAGATAAACTTAGGTCCCATTTATTTCAATCCTTGTTACAACCTAGCCACAATTTTATTAGAACTAAATTAAAACAAATAGTCGCACGTCCAATTAGTTACGGCCTGATGACAAAGCCGTTAATATACGTTTCGGTAACAAACGTGTTTGGATTGCATTTATTAGTATTTACTTAGTTTACTCTACTCCAGCTCGTGCATTATTTTGTTTAGAGTAATGTTGGGTAAGGATCACGTTTCAATAATCTGCTGTGATTGGAATTTTGTCATGTGCTGTTTAAATAAAGGATTGTTGGTGTTTATTAGCTACGCGCCGCTTACGAGGTAGCTATCTAAAATAGCATGCAGCAAAAATGGGCGAACTCCCAATTTGCAATTCATTCAATTACTCGAAGCACACGTGTATGGATTTTTTGTATTCAGTAGTCCACCAGACTAAATTTCGGACACGGCGGCCGATCTCTGCGGAGACTAACCATCGACGCGGGAGGAATTATAGTGCTCGTCTTTACGCACGCACAGGTGCATACGTCGCTTGGTCTGATAATCCGATGGGACGGCAATCCGACACGCCTGAAGAGAGATCAGGCGCAGTATTCCGGCGCACGGGCACCGACAACTTCCAAACCTTTATTTAGTAGATTCACACAGCGTCAGTATATACATATGTATGGATTTGTACTTCTAATCAAGCACGGCAATAGGAGCTTTAGACGTTGAATAACTCTTCGTAAATGTTAACCCTATTATTGCATGTCGTTATATGCAATAATAAAAGTAGTAACGATTTATTGTAAAAAAAAAAACAATATTAAAACAGACCTCAAAAAAATAATCACTTAAACTTATTTACTCACTCAAACAATACAGAATTATAATAAAATGATTTTGAAAAATACAAAAACCAACATGGGCCTACCACGGATTTGAACGCACAATCATGTCTTTTAGGGGAGTAACCACGAAAACTATAGCATTACTCGTACCTACTTCAGTTACTAAAACATTCGTTAGACAAGATACAACTTAAATCGAAGCTTACCTGTACCCTAATTGCGTTATAACCAGTGATCGGAGTAGGTAGATTGATTTTTGGTACTTGTATCATAAATGCCCACAGAAAGAATAAAATGGATAAGCTATTTTCCTGGAAAGCAATTCCGGTATTTCCGGATCCGATTAAATAGTGTTAATGTTGGTAGTGATATTATTACTACTCAATTCAAAATTTAAAGGTAGGTATCAAAACTAAATTTATTTATTATTTATTTGAATAATAAAAACAATTTTTGAGCAGATTCCAGAAGTCAGTATGTACACAAGCGAGGGTCAAGTAACGTTTTAACAACACAGTAACAAACAAAGAAGCATACTCTACGAACCGAAGTAAATGAGTGAGCTACCCTGGCATGTCGTCGGTGGGCGTACGCATTGTTTTGATAACCGGTTAGTGCACCCATGATACTTTGTTCTGATTGGTCGCTGGGTTGAGTCAAATCGTGACTGTGCCGTTAAAAAAAAATAATATAAAGAATATAATATTTCTATATGCAGCTCATTTTAACACAATTCCTACCTAAGTTCCGGTTTTTTTTTGTTAATAATTAACCAATTCCGAAATTACGGAGGAAAGTCCATATTAATATATACGTTTCGGATCAATGGCCCCATTTCAATCTACCTACTCCGATCACTGGTTATAACACATCAATCTCAATCTAGATCATTTTGAAAGATATTGCTAGTCCATTGCTTCATATGTTCGAAACAAATGTCTGCTCAACAACGGCAATAACGTAATGATTGTCGTTGAAAACCATTGCTACTGGTACTTTGTGGCGCAATCACACCGCAGCTTACCCAGATCCACGGGCCGAAAAAAAGGAGTACCTCCCTAAATATTTTCCAATCACTACATAGTATAAAACAAAGTCGCTTCCTGTGTCTGTCCCTATGTATGCTTAGATCTTTAAAACTACGCAACGGATTTTGATGCGGATACAGTGATTCAAGAGGAAGGTTTATATGTATAATACATGCATAATATAGTAGATAAACACTGATAATTTTAGAGGTTTCTAATATGATGTCGTAAATAAACACATTTTTTTGCGCTTACACTGCAAACGCTGGCTGAACCCTACGAGCAGAAATAATGGCTCTAAAATTATCAGTGTTTCTCTATTGCACCCGTGCGAAGCCGGGGCGTGTCGCTAGTGATAAATATTTTTTGCAAATCTATTCTATTACACTCTAACACTCTTAAATTACTAAAACAATTACACAAACTTCTTACCTATGCTTCATAACTCAAACAGAAAACAAATCATAGTCCCTAAGTATAATATACCTTTCTTGAGAGGGAAAAGTCCTGGAGGCTACTCACGGTCGTGATGAATTACTCCCTAGGGCGATACTAGTCGTATTTATCCACTGAAAAACTAGCGCCACAGGTCAACTAACTTGGGGCGACTTTTTTATCGATAAAATCGCAGTAGTGGCTATTTTTTAAACATGAACCAAGGGGGAGTGTGGAAAAATGATGCGCTGTTAAAATAATAGAGTGCTTTTAGGTTTTTATTTACATTACAGCGCTGGTGTGCTTTTGTGCTGTTTTTTGTTGCTTGACCGGTGAATGTTTTAAAGTTGTAGGGATCCTATTTATCCGTTTTACAAAACTATAATGTAATTTTCTGAGGCCACTTAGGAGGACCACTGAGGACCACTGAGGACCACTGAGGATATTCAATGTAAATAAAAAAAAACATTAAAATTCCAAAACGTACTTACTTTGGTAGAATGAAAGATACTGCTGTCTAATCTCGTATGATCCAATACTTCGAGTCCTTAATGAACTATTAAAGAACCTACCCTACTTATTAACTTAGGTTAAACGGGTATAAACGGTACCAAAATAAAAACACTCCATAAAATTCTTTGACATTTAAAACATCCAACAAAAAAAGCTGGAAAGTTTACTTCATAATTATTTAATCACAATAAAGGCTGCCATAACGACATAATTCACTGGATTCTATGTTAATAAATAAATCATAAGCTGGCCTTTAAAACAATTTCATTAGAGTGGCTAGTCCCTTTTGAAATATAAATGAAAGTCAGGGCCGTAAGAAAAGTAAATGCTGTGACATTCAATTAATTGTGAAGACAAAGCCGAACGGGGGACAGACGAAATGGACTCTTAACAGGAAGAAATTAAACTTGCAATTTTCGTGCAAATTAAGTTGACCTGAAATATTTGAACTGTGGGCCCTTTTATTTCTACTGTAGTTACGACATGAATGCTAATAATGTGAAGGGTGTCCGTTAGAATTTATAGAATAATTAAAGTTAATTTTCGAGAACAAATTATGCAAAGACATAATTTGTTTATTGTTATAGGCATTTTAGATGTTTGCTAATCGCTTTGCGGCTGTTATTTATGTTTATTTATATTATAATAGGCTTTATTTTAATTTTATTCATACCTAAGAGCATGGATAAACGTACGCTTTTGCCCGTACTTACAGATTAAATAAGCCGGTAAAATGGCTACCGGGAAATGTTCATTTATACACCATATTTAAATATGTTGTTATATCTGTGTATAAATAACTTACAATCAAAATAAAACGCAGAATAATATCGCTTTCAAATACGCAATGAATTATTTTTAATTTTTAATAAATATTAGCTGACCCGGAGAACGTCGTACCCCCTCAGAATCAATATGAACGAACGTACAATGAAATATCTTCATCAATTTTCTTTCTTTCCTGAAATTTTCCATGTTTTAATAGTTGTTCTTCTATTCAATGCAGACAAATCCAATAAATCATAGGTCATAAAAGTCTGTCCAGCCATTTTTGTGTTATAAACATTACTAACATTACATTTATAACTCAAGTTTCGAAGTCAACCTTGTTTTATTTATACAGTATATAAATTGAGTTTCTATAAAAATAGGGGTAAATTTACACCAGTGCGTATTTTTTCCATATTTTTTTAATTACTGTAACCTTATTTGACATTTGCCATTATTGTATTTAAAATTATAAATATCTTTAAATTTGTGTAAATTAAATAATAATATAATTTGCATGTCCATGTGACGGAAAACATATATGTACTAATTACCCATGTTTGTAAAGCAGTAAATGATTTGATTTGATTTGATATTCCATCACCATGCGCACTTTCACCTACGCCTATTCAACACAAAATAAGCCTCTTCAACATGTAACCCTTTCCAGCGATAAGAACAACCTCCTCGTCTTGCAACACATTACAGCAATTGGCGGTACAAAACAATCGATCTAATGCATGGAGCATTCGAGCACAAAGAGTCTCCGCTGAAAGGAGAACGTTGTATGTCGTGCCGCAAAATGTTTGAACTGTTGTTGAAAACTTTTAGTTTAACGGATCAACTGGAAGCTTTTCTTGTACCCCGAACAGTTTCAAGAGACCATGTGTCTTTAAAACATTGAATAAATGGACTTGTTCAATGGCTTTTGTGGGAATATGTTGAGCGGGACTTTTATATTACTGTTTGTTCGCATACAAATAGTTTTCTAAGTTGGTTGAGTCGAATCTACACTTTTCTTAGCCTTTTTAGTGAGAATTCGTTGTTCTTCTTTGAAACAATATTGTGCACTTTCTTGACATATTTGAACGTTTTCTTGACTCTATTTACATTTTTGGAATTGGGTCCTAGAAATGCCATCTAGAATAACTTTCGCGGACCGTATAGATCGATATTGGACGAACTTGGACTCATTAGCAACCCTCGCTATCAATGCGGTACGAAATATTAATGAACAAATCTATATCTTAGAACAAATCGCTTCTTCTGTGTAGGTAAAGAGTTTACCTATGCCAAAAATCAATGTATGATCATTTATTTGGAAAAAAAATATGCCGGTAAATGTTGTGGTCAAACAAAATATTAAAAGGTTTGACTGGTAAAAAATGCCAGTGGCAATAAGTCCGCCTCTGTACATTTGTGTGTTGTTAAGGCGCTGTAAGAAGCAAATTTTTAGATATTTCTTTAGTTGATTGAATTCCCTTTTTCATCATTGCATTAAATAATTACTGAATTTTAATATAATTTTGTTGTGATAGTTTACGATAAAACATTTTGAGAACTATGTGACGATTAATGTTTTTTGAGCTGTTTTACGATTATTTTATCATGATACTATTTTTGTTATTTTTGAATACTTAAATCTTTTTTTTTTAAACATTTGACTATACAGAATTTTTTTTTCTGGCTTCTAATAGTTACCAATACGCCCAACGGTGAGACAAAAACTGAGCGTTTTACGGTGCACTACGTTTGGGCAGCGCCTTTAGTAGATAAATAAATAACATAGCCAAGGGTTAGTAGGTACTACGAGTAGGTAGGTACTTACACCTTTACGCTCTCGGCCGGCCGGGTCAACAAAACAACAACAAATAAACACAAAAGAGCTGCAAAAAATGAAGAAACCTGCATCCCAGTAGCTACATCCATCTAATCTGTCACCAATTTCCACTAGCAATCTTGATCACAGCGCAAACATGGCTGCAACTATCTAAGCCATCCATTGCCACAACTAACTAACCGACTGAGCTTAGTCGACTCTTTAGATAAATAGAAAACTCGTTCCCTCCGACTGGACCCGCTCGCGATCACTCGACCCAGCAAATGTGACCAGGAATGTAAAGAAACTGGAAGGAAGATTTGAGGGAAAATAATGGGAACGTTATTTGCTTAGGTTAAAACCTAACCGTGAAATGACTATAACTAGAACTATAACTAGTTCGGTTTTTAGACAGGATGGACTGGTCCTAGAAAATAGTACAACCATTTTGTAGGCTGGATAGTTCTTTTCTTTATAGTATATATGCCAGTGATCCACTCCTTGTTAAAATAAATGTACAACGATCTGATGGTTATTCTCCGCCAACTGGTTTAATCAGCTATTTAGTTAACTGCCTAGCCTTTTAACTAAACGGAGCCGTACAACTAGCGGCCTGAATAATATTCAGACGATGCGTCCAATTCAACATTTAATGATTTGGCTGGCTGATACATAGGCCATTTATATAATAGGGTCAAAATGTGAGAAAAAATAATGGAACTAAATTTAAATGAATAATCATGTTACAACTATTATTTAAAAATTAGGGAGGTTATTATAACTAGTTTAAAAAAATAACGGGCAGTCATTTTATTTTTCATGTTATTTTTTGTTAGGTACGTACATTAAAACATGAACAGTACTCGTAATTAAAAAAAAATATCGGTTACGTAATCCTACGAGGTAGGTATTCAGCAATAATAAATGAATGGCCAATACAAATGTTGGCATGGACAGTTAGGTAAATAGTTCGCCAGTTCATAGGTTCGGATGGAAATGTGATCAACTACGTGGGAGCCGAATTGATCGCAGTAACTAAGGGTGCGTTTCCACAGAAGCGGAGCTGGGCGGAGCGGAGCGGAGACGTGTAGGAATCGTCCAATCACAGACGAGACGAGTGACGCGATGAGGATTTCAATCATTGTGATTAGTCGATTCCTGCACATCTCTGCTCCGCTTCGCACAGCTCCGCTTCTGTGGAAATGATAAATGATAAATGATAAATGATTTATTTTCTGTAAGTAGGTTTGTACAAATACTTTTACATGTCAATCATATTTTTTAAACTAGATGAGGTCGGCGTTTCCTATCTGACTACTCTGAGAAGAAAGGCCGAAACAAACTCAGAGGTCACAGTCTCTTTTAAAGTCCAGACATAATCTTGGTCAGATCATGTGAAGACCATGCAGATTGGTGTCTGAAATGGTCTTTTGAGTAAAGAACCACACAGATTGAGCGGACCTGTCCAGTCAGTGCACGCATTTGTCAAAAATTGTGTAGCTCAACTCAGAACTTGAGGAGCCTTACGATTCGACGAACAATACCAATGAAAGGACATTTGGGTAGGCCGCATAAATTACTCAAACTGCCAGACCATGATTAAAACTAACTAAGAAGGAAAAAAGAAAAAAGAAATGACCCACATAGTCTTCACACTCACAATAATAATAATAAAAAATAAGATACTATACAAAGTAAATATCCATGTCATTGTTTATATAAAATTCATCAATGTCAATGTGTATATAAAAATCCGGACATCATCTTTGATCTTTGAGGACCATGTAGATTGGTGTCTGAAGTGGTATTTTGAGGGAAGAACCACACAGATTGAGTGGACCTGTGCAGTCAGTGCACGCATTCGTCAGTAACCGTGCAGCTCAACTCAGAACTTAAGGAGCTCAACGATTCGACGAGCAATACCAAGGACAGAACATTTGTGTAGACCGCATAAACCACTCAAACTGCCAGACCATGATTAAAACGGAAACAATGACCCACATAGTCCTCACATTCACAATAATTAAAATAATATAAGACTTTAAACAGTAAATGTTCATGTCATGTCATAAATAGATATTTAGAAAGAAAAAAAAATAACAAAAGTGTAAATCAGCAAAATAAAAAATAAACAACATTCACTGTCTAGACCTATTGGAGCAGCTCAATCCCAAGCGTTTTTGTCCTCAATATAGTCTTTTACAGTATAATAGGCTTTCTGGCATAGTTTTAGCTTTATAAAAGATTTGAATTTATTAATGCTTAGTTCTTGAATGTGGCTAGGAAGTTTATTATAAAAACGTATACATTGGCATCTAAACGAGCCACCTATTTTCTTGAGCCTTGTTGTAGGAACAACAAATTTATGTTTGTTCCTAGTATTTATATTATGGATATCACTGTATTTCTTAAACAGATTAATATTTTTATGTGCATACAAAAGATTATCATAAATGTACTGAGAAGGCACAGTCATTATATTAATCTCTTTAAATTTGTCTCTGAGGGAGTGTCTGGGACTTAATTTATAAATGGAACGAATTGCCCTTTTTTGTAAAATAAAAATTATCTGAATTTCGGCGGCATTTCCCCACAACAGAATACCGTATGACATCACACTATGAAAATAACTAAAGTAAACTAAACGGGCTGTCTCTAAATCAGTTAAGTCACGAATTTTCCTAACGGCGTATGCTGCAGAGCTAAGCTTTTTTGACAATTTATCTATATGGGGGCCCCATTGAAGCTTGGCATCCAAAGTTATGCCTAAGAATACTGTGGTATTTTCGGGTTTTAACTCTTCACCCTTTATGAGAACACTAGTTTCTACTTGTCTAACATTTGGTATCGTAAACTTAATACATTTGGTTTTTTTTTCGTTAAGAAGTAAATTATTAACATTAAACCAGTTAACTACTTTTGCGAGGGCACTATTTATACTGTCAGTAACCAGCTGTTGACGTTTGAGTTTAAATAAAAGTGAAGTGTCATCTGCAAACAACACTATATCATGTTCATCCTTTATGAGGTAAGGCAAGTCATTGATATAAACAATAAATAAAAATGGTCCAAGTATTGAGCCCTGTGGGACCCCCATTCTTACTACAGATCCGGGTGACCTTTTCCCGTTAACATCAACTCTCTGAATCCTATCACTTAAGTAAGAAGTGAGAAGATCCAGAGAGGCGTTCCGGATTCCGTAGTGGTGAAGTTTCCTGATTAAGGTTTCATGAAGAACACAATCGAATGCCTTGGACAAATCACAAAAGATGCCCAAAGCATCGCATTTGTCCTCCCATGCATTATAAATATGTCCTAAAAGTTCAACTCCGGCATCGGTAGTTGAACGACCCCTTGTAAAACCGAACTGTTTATTATTCAGTAATTTATTGTTATTGAAAAATCTTTGCAATTGATTTAAAATAAGTTTTTCATAAATTTTACTAAAGGTGGGTAGTACGGAAATAGGTCTATAATTAGTAGGGTCTGATGTACTACCTGATTTAAACAACGGTATTATTTTACTGTGTTTCATAAGATCAGGAAACTCACCACATTGAATACAATTATTAAATATAACAGCTAAAGTAGGTGCTACAATGTTTATAATTGTCTTAGCAACATCCACAGAATTACCCCATAGATCTGCAGTCTTTTTAACATTTAACATGTGAAAAGTTTTAATTATATCTGTACAAGTGACAAATTCGAAGTGAAATTCCGAATCACAAACTGGAACGTTTTCCTTAAGTAAAGACTCTGCAGCAGTGGGTGATGAGCTTAGAGATTTAGTGGTTGACACAGGAATCTCTGCAAAGAAATTTTCAAAGGCCGCGGCAACCTGGGAATCTGATCTAATTACATTGTCATCAATAGCAAGGCTGTAGTCACTACTTCGGTTGCATGACCTTCCTGTTTCGCTATTAATGACATTCCAAGTCATTTTAATAATGTTATTACTATTTTTAATTTTTGAACTCAAATAACGTGACTTGGCCATACTACAGACTGTTTTAAATATTTTAGAATAATTTTTAACATATAAATTAAATTCAGCAGTGTTTATACAAATTCGTTCATCATATAATTCATAAAGTCTTTTTCTACTTTTATGTATACCAATGGTGGCCCAGTCACTGAAGGAAGCGTTACTATTGACTGATAATGTCTTTGGAATGAATGTTTTATCAAATTGTGTGCAATACATATTAAAAAAATCATTATATTGTTTGTTAGGGTCATCATTAGTCAACAGAAGTGGTAATTTACTTAAGAGTTTAGTTTTAAATGTTTCTAAGCGTTTAGTTGTTTTTGGGTTAACAGTGATATCTTTTTTAATAACTTTATTGTTTTGATTTGTAATAGTGATCAGCTGTCCGCAATGATCTGAGTCTACTAAATTAATCATTTCTTTGTGGTTTGGTATAATATCTGTATAAATGTTATCTAGGCATGTGGCACTAGTAGGAGTTATTCTAGAGGGCTCCAAAAATAGGTTAACAAGATTGTATGACTGAAACAAACTTATGATTTTAGTACTTAACCCAGAATTTTCTAACAAATTAACATTGAAATCACCGCAAGTGATGATGGACTTGTTTGTATTACAGATTTTGTGCAACACTTCATCCATAACCTTTTCAAAACAATCATACAATCCTGAAGGAGGTCTGTATACACTTAATATAATGAACTGCTCCAATTCTATACAGGCTATTTCAATTGTCCGCTCAACAGAGAGGCTCACAATGTCCTTTCGGTCCTTAAATTTAAGCTGGTTATGTACTAAAATTAATGAGCCACCATGTATAGCATTTACTCTGCTGAATGAACTACCAACCTGGTGATTACTAAAATTCACCCGAAACGCACCCTAAGTCAGGCCACCCCGACCAAACGGGTTAGGTTAGGTTAGAACTGTGACCAAAATCGCGCGAGCCGAGCGAGCGTAGCGAGTGGTGCCGCGGCAGTGGCCGGCGAACGCTACTTCCAAGTTAGATTTATCACCGACTAAGTCCGATTTGTTAACTGCCCACTAAGCCATTATACTGTTGTAATATGTTTATTTATTGGGTTGTCTCATAAGTTCTTGCCATATTTTATTTTTCTCGAATTTTCTCGTATTTAAACTAAAGTGAATTCAAGAAAGTTCTAGATATTTCTAGTAAGGGTGAGTATATTTTATGGTGAGGGTATAAATAGGCGCGGACACAACGCAATAATTAGTTTTTAGTGAAAATGGATCAGCGTCAACTGCGAGCTATTATGCTATATGAGCATCGACTTAAAGTCTCTTCAACAGAAACGGCAAAAAAGATTAACACTGCATTTGGACCGGGTACTACTAGCGATCGGACTGTTCGTTTCTGGTACAAGCGTTTTGACACCGGTGATATAAGCTGCGAAGATCAACCTCGCCCAGGCCGACCCACCAGCTTTGATGAAGATGCTTTGCGTCACGAACTTGAGCTACATCCAGACTATAGTACGCGCAATTTAGAGAAGGCGCTTGGACAATGCCACGCGACTATAGATCGTTATCTCAAATCGATAGGATATCGAAAAGTGATGTCACGTTGGACACCTCATGCGTTCACGGACCATGACCAAGCCGTTCGTGTGGCCATTTGTCAAAGTTTGTTACTTCGTCCGCACAGACGAGACTTTCTCAAGGACATTATTACATGTGACGAGAGCTGGATACATTATGAAACTAACACGCGTCATGCCTATTGGATTCTTCGCGGGGAAAACCCACCAGCCCAGCCTAAACTTAATGAACACGGTCGTAAGATTATGTTGTCTGTTTTCTGGGATTAGCAAGGAATGATTTTCTGGGAACTCCTCGAATCTCATCAGACTATTAACGCCAATCTGTATACGCAGCAGCTTCGCAAACTAGCAGAGATGTTAAAAATTAAGCGGCCAAAACGACTTGGAGTCCAACTTTTGCATGACAACGCACGACCTCATTGCGCCAAGTTAACACATAAACAGCTGGAGGAGCTAGGATGGCTGACTGTTCCACATCCACCGTATAGCCCGGATCTTGCGCCTTCAGACTTTCATTTATTTGGAGCTCTTAAATTTCATTTACTAGGAAAAAAAATCGAAAATTCTGGAAGTATTAAAATGGAACTTGATCATTTTTTCGAGTCCCAGCCTGTCTCATTTTGGGAGAACTGTATTCAAATTTTGCCCAGTAGATGGCTGACTGTTGTTGATAACGAGGAAGACTATATAATTGATTAAATGTGTTTTTTATTTATAAAAAAATATTCATAATAATTTGTTTTTAACTGGCCATAATTTATGAGACAACCTAATTAAAGATTTAAATATTTGTTATGATTAATTTTTATTTAGTTTACTGCTAAATTTTTACTGCCGAGCTTGTTAATAAACATGCATTTTGTAATTTTTATACTTTTCAAAACTATAATAAACAACTGCCGCTTTAAATCAATCACCAATTTAAATTACTGGGCTAGGCAAGTAGTTAAACGTTAGCGATCGAAGCCATTTGCCTAGCTGTTAGATTGAAGGCTGAATATCATCCAGGCCGCTAGTTGAACGGCGCTGTTTAGTTAGAAGGCTAGGTAGTTAACTGAATGGCTAATTGACAGTTACACCAGAACTGGTGTAACCATCAGATCCCTATCTCATCCTCCGCCTAAAACCTACTGATTTAATTTCATTGTAGCAATAATTCATAGTATTAATGTCTCTTAATAGTAAATAATAAGGTTTGTGAGTTCTTCTAATATTCCCGTTCAAGCAAGACCGTTATCTTAATTTAGCCCTGGCCAAATCAAATAAAATGTTTTCAACCCCCAACAAAACGGAAGTTTCTTCCATATATTTCGACCTCCGGGGTCACAAACCAGGCGAGTGAAGCAGAGTTGCAGCGGTCACAACCGCAGCCATTCGCTACTAATCAGTGTCTGTGCATGACGATGTCGTTCAAACAGACCTGTTTATTGTCATTAGGATTTGTGACAGGGTTTTATCAGCTGAAAAGGAGAAAACGTAGGATTGTGAAACAAAACAAAAAATTCTCCAAAACATATTCTAGGGAAAAGTGATCCTCGCAAGAGAAATCAATAATTAGCGAGATCATTTCGTAACACATCAAATGGCAATCGATAGCATTGTCTTCCATTTTGACATACGTTGCCTCATAGGTTTGAAAAATACGTCTGCTCAACGACGTAAATAACGTAATGAACGCGGGTGAACTGTCAAAATGAAAGGCATCGCGATCGATTGTCATTTTATGTGCGTTACGCAATTACCTTGTTGGACTTTAGGTATTGTACAATAATATCCTCTGAGCGATCATTATAGTAGAGTCCATAGGAAGGCTTTTAGCATGCCTTTGATGCAATTTCAGAAAACATACTCAGATTACTGACTTGCTTTGGGAACAAACATCATTGTCAAAAGTATTGATCAGTTGTGTCGCAAGTCACAATAATTTGAAGGTGCTTTTTTTTTCTTTTTCTCAATTTTTTTTATTATTATTAAGATATGAGACGGCTGTATTTCTTTATTTTGTTTTATATAAATAATGTACGTATCTGCTCTATTTTAAGATTGTTGACCTAGTAGGTAATAATAAGAAAATGCAGTACTTATCTAAAATTATTTGTTATATTTAGTTCTTTATTTTCTGTTACTTCAAGCTACAAGCAAAAAAATATAGAACAGAAAAATAGGTACGAAACCTATTTTTCTGTTCTGTTTTTTTTTTCTTTTCTGTTTATATATGTGTGTACATAAATGGTAAAATAAATAAATCAATTAAGACAAACACGTACCTATTCAAACTTCACAACTAAACCTAGACGTAAATAGAACCCTTTACCTACCTTTACTGAAATTAACCATTTTCTCCCTAAATACGCTTCAACGGTCTAAGGGGCAGACTGAAGAAACTAACCGGCCAAGTGTTTAGACGGTCAAGTCGTACAAATGACACAAACATGTCGACGCTTTGAGCTTACAGAATTAGTGAGGACTGAGGACTACATTGAAATTCTAGTCACTTTATAGCTTATACGTATGTATTTGTAGCCTGCTACAAATACATACAATACATACTTACATACATACTTTATTTGTCGAATAGTGAAGTTAGGTGAAAACCAGTTTTGAAGCCGAAGTCTACAATACTCGTAATAGACGAATCTATTCTTATTATTTAATATTTTAAAGAGACAGAGTGAGTTTTGTGAGTTTGTGTAAATGTGGAGGGTAATCTCTGGAACCACAGCTGTTACTTGAAAAAATCTTTCACCATTTTAAAGGTATATTATTCCAAATGTGAATATAAAAAAAAGCAAAAAAACTATTATTGTTTTGAGATCTTCCACGGCGTGCGCTACGTAAATAGCTAGAATTATACCGCTCCATATGTAAATTGCAGGTGCTAGGTAATAATATAAGTAAAGTATAATGCCTATTGTAAAGACGTTAAGACGATTCAACAAAGTCGCAAGACGAGGTTGAGACCCGCACAGACCGGGGAAGCATGGTACAAAAGGGAGAGGGCTTACACTCAGCTGTGGGTGGAACAAGGTTGCCAATGATGATGAGTATGAATAAAGTAATAATTATGTTCTATTTGAGTTGTATAATATAAATGTAAAATCTTTTCCGAACATTATAGTTTCGGAAAAGATTTTTATTTATTAATTTGTCCAATTCAATGTGTCCTTTTCTCAATAAACAGATGTTCTGAAACGATCTTTGTAAATTAAACTACAAAAAATAATGGCCAAATTCCTATAGAAGTTGGACTTGACTTTTGTTGTGCATGTACAAAAACAAATTCTAATAAGATTGGTTGGATTTCATGTAGTAAACACTATCCTGTTCAAAAATAATACCTATTTAAATAGCCAAGATATTTTAATACCATTAAAACTAATTTAGAGGTGAGTAGTTTTTATTTATTATGACATAAAAAGATGCCATTATATAGTTAAATGGAGCAATAGCACTACCTCATATAAGAATCAATGGTTTATTTCATGTGAAATAAATACGTTGCAATCCTTTTCATAGAATCAAACGGCATTTTTCTCTTCAAATTCGCATTAGGTAAAGTGGATTCATATTGAACCTACTTTTTACTATAGGCCTGGCGAACTGACGCGAATAATGCCTACAACATTGGTATGAAAGTAACTTCGAATGATCGGAGCAAGCCATTCGTTTACAGAATGGATGCCAATAAATCGTCTAAAAGCCTACTTGTGAGTTTGGTTATTTATATAAAGTACCGTTGTTTAAGTGCAAAAAGAAGTATCTAAGTATAACAAACGGAGGATTACTAATTGAGCGATAAAAAATGGTCTTAATTTCAGACTGAAGTTTACCCAGTAAATATTATCTACACGGAGAGAAAAATCTTAGAAAAATTACTGTGCTGTCTCATAATCTGAGTGGTAAAGGAAAAATTACCACGCTAGCACAGTAAAAATTCTTATGCTGTACAGTAAAATTTATTGGACACATAGTGTTTTTTCCCAATCTCACACTTTACAGTGACGAGCACAGTAATTTTTCTAAGAATTTTCTCTCCGTGTAGGTAATGCTAAAACCATCATCGGAGCGTTCATATAATTCCTATTATTTATTTATTTATTTATTTATTTATCCTCACACTAGAACGCCATACAGCAATTACACCAATGGAGCAAAAAATTACTTAATGTGCTGCTTGCCATCCATCCTGTGCGCGGTGGACATCGAACGGGCAGCGATGGAACACGCACGCTCACACAGCGTCAGCTCATTATACACATATTATGTAGTATTAACGAACGTATAAATAAACACGATATTCGAGACTTCTAGATACTAAATTAATTAATTCTAAATCCGTCGGAGATAACTCCAGTGGAAAACTTCGCTCAACTAATATAGTACTCATATTTATTCCTTCACGTTACAGTCGGTCCATTTGATATTGTTACATAACTTATTTCTGGCACAGACTCAACGCTGAATAACAACAATGCTTTAGTAATTTATAACACAAACAAACATAAATTTCAGTTCACGAACAATGTTTTTTCTTTATTAGCCACAGTAGGTAGATTAATTTAGAAAGCGAGCTTAATGTGTGCAAGTTCGCTAGTCTAATTTGCTCGGGTTTAGAGCAAAGACGTGTTTCCATATAGAGAGTGAAGATTCCCGGGGAGTTATTTAACTAATTTTACATGCGGGGCAAGTTTTAACCCCACTAGCGTATGTTTGCGTTGCCTCGTCGTGGGTACGTCTTGTGAGTGCCGACTACGCGACTCGGCAAGACAAACTGGTTCGTACACCCTTCGGAATTAGCTCGGCAAATTCAAACAGCCAACTCCTCCACTTGTACGCCTGACAACTAGCGACGATAGCTGTTGTCAGAATTTTGAAAGCCACCAAGTTAACGTACAGTCTTGATTACCCAGCGCAGTTTGCAGGAGAATTTTGTGCATGAGGTTTCCTAAAGACATTTATGCTGTAGTGCGCAGCTTTACTTTAAGTTTGTTATGTTAATCATTTGAATTATACTCTGGAAAAACTGGGAAAGAAGTACGATTTACTTACGTGTTATCCTATTTGGCGTGCGCTTTAAGCATAATATAATAAAGTCAAAGGATTTATGACCCGACGAATCCCTACAAAAGTATACAGACAATGCCATAAATAATCCTAGAGTAATAAAATCCGAAATAAGAGAGAGCTTCGCAAAGAATAGTCGCAACACGGAGCGTATTATTCAGTGTCACCGTCGGGACGTGTCCTATAATATATGTTTTAATAAAAGGGTTTCAATTCTCACCCGAACATACATCACACGAAGATACCCGAAGTATCAATAATATCGAAAAAGATCTTCAATTTATTATTCATTGAAGTCGCTGGGCGGGGTGGGCTGCTCTATAAATCCAGGGATCGCCACTAAATCATCGTTTGCAGGCGGCGGCGGCGGAAGGACGTGTGCGGGCGCAATTTTTATCCATTTTTCATCGATGGAAACAAATGGATACATTGCCATTGTGTCCATAATTACAATTTCCATTTTCTCGACAAATGTCAGGGGGCTAATGATTACGAATTCTATAAGCTTGTGACCTCGTTCGGTGATCGAGATTCAGTATGATTTTGCGTATACGTACATTGTCAGTTTACTCATACCTAAACAAAGAGAACCAGGTGGAACGACTGGTGCTGTACCCGCTGAAAGAATCCATAAAAACTGTAATGATACCCTCGTCACGTCCGGACATCTTATTTATCTAGTCACGAGCAAAATCATTGTTTCCTTTTTCGTTGTGTTCGGGCAAAAACACGCCTTATTACCGCCACCGGCTAACAGATGAACTGCTGAACAGAACCATTGTCCCCGGACCTTGTGTGTGACGTTTGTTCCTCGCAGGCGCGAAGAAAAAATTGTTCTCTCTCGTCGAGAAACGACTATTTATTCATGTGTTCACTATATTTATTTTGCTGCTCGCGAAGTAAAATAAAAGGAAAACTACTGAGAGCTACGTAAGTAGACATTTAATTTACACTTTTCGTACAATCTAGTTTTTATTAACATAAACATTACATATTTATTTATTTGAACTTGTTTGTATTTAAATGTATAATTAATAATTTTATAATTAATTCACTAATAAATTAAAATAAAATTTAAAAAAAAAAAAATTAAAATGAAATTTTTCAGAATGATTAAATATAATATTAACTTCTAACGACGTCTCCTCCTTGTGTTACTAAACTGACTGCTGTTAATTATTTTATCAAAGCTCATTACCAATTATTAATATTCCTTTCTCCGTCACATCTCTAGAAAGAAGTGATAAGCAAATCCAATTGCTAAGGTGCGCAAATGATGATTTAGTCTAGTCTTCTGCTGATCCTTATTTCTAAGCATTCTAAGCAATGTGTTCAACGAGATTGCATGTGAAGTAGTAAAGTGAAGAACGAATAAGAAGAGTTCATTATCTGAAACAAAATAAAAATTGTTAAAAAACCCAGTAATCATAATCATAAATCTTTATCTATCTCAACGTGATAATGCAGACACTAATTAATACGCTGCACACTATTAAATAGAAAAAGGTGTCTGAGATAGGAAGGTCCTGAGTTACAGATCACCAGCTCTCTTAGATGGGACATATTACTTTACAAAACGGTTAGAGTCAAGATATTATGTAATCTTCATCGGCCTAGCCTTTTCCCAACTATGTTGAGGTCGGCTTCCAGTGTAACCGGATGCATCTGAATACCAGTATTTTACATGGAGCGACTGCCTACCTGACTTCCACAACCCAGTTACTGGGTAATACGATACCCAGATATAATACCATATAGTAAAAGTTTAAAATTGCAATTACAAAATTCAGAAATAAAAAATCCAAAGAAATATGTACTTATATAAATCAATATAAATAAAATAAAGTCGGTTATTTTCTTTCTTTCAGAATAACTATTAAAACATGGCAAAAATTCACGAAAAAAATAAAAATGAAAATAATTCATTTTCTCACACATTTTGTATGATTATTGATTCTGAGGCGGTACGAAGTTCTGCGGGTCAGCTAGTTATGTATATTGATCACTGAGTGGATACCATCAGTAAGTAGATGCCAATCTTTGTTGGTATATTAGCATCTAGGTATAGATGAAGTGATCACTATCCCTAGGACTCTTTTCTAGGCTATAAAGATCAGATGGCAATCCTGAATAAAGTGTCTACTGATATTCCACCAGCATCTGTGGATACTCACTGACAGATTTCAGGGTCCCAAAATGTTAGGCCTTTCAATTTCTCCCAGACAAAATCTCAAACTGTGCTAGTCTACTACAGGTTCAAATATAATTAGCTAGCGAAACTCCGCAGACGTGACGTATCGATATAATTCTTAAAATGGTAAAAAAATTATCTTATCTCTTAATTTCAAGTAACTACAGCTGACTAAGGGATCAACGGCCACTGCTAGTGTGGAATTACCTGAAATTATGAGTTTAGAAATCTTTTTTTTTTATTTTTTTTTTATCGTAATTGGATAAGGATAGAAGAATACCATCACATCTGCAGAGTTTTGCTAACTAATTTAGTTTGACCTCTTACCTGGTAAAATAAAAAAAATACTATTAATTGAATGAAATATTTAAAAAAAACAAGTGTTAATGTGCTAGAAATAATCGATTTTTAGATGAATTAAAGAAGAATAAAACCAGAAGATTATGTTATGTCAGGAACGTACATACCGCAGTAAAAGTCGCCAGTGAGAGCATGAACATCTTGCCTCCTTTAATAGTTATAGGTTTGTTTGCTCTTTCAACTAATAGACGAAAATTGCTCTTGAATCTACGACATCGTGGTGTCCAATCGCAATCGTATACTGCAAAAGTTATTTGACTTGTTATACCATGGTACCAAAGGCAGATCGCTGACGATGCGTTAACCCCATTTTTACCGAACAACATATTGCATCAGCCACGGACACGAGGACGGGCCACGAGATGCTGACTTCGCGCAACGTGACAACCATCGCGCCACCAGTTCCCGGGCATCGGAAACGTGCACTTCGGTTCCAACCTCGAACGTAGTCATAATCTTTAGCAATAATCAATAATTGTAATTTCTTTTTTTAATTAAATTCATTATAAGTAAATTGGTTTTTTTTGAATCCTCCGCCTGCAGCTACCGTAATTGGCGCAGTCGGTAGGATACTCGAAGCAGTGCGCGGCGCGTAAAGGACTCTAAAATCGATCCTGTCGGCTCCGCATAGCCGCTGCCTGAGCTTTTAAGCCTTCATCGAGTATCCAGAACCTCGGAAAGCTGCAGCTGGTGCATCCAGACTTCGATGCTGATTCAGAGACACCAAGAAATGAAACTGTGAGTACACTTGAATCACTCTTGTGTTGCTTCCCTATAGTTGTAACTTTTCCTTTTTCCAGTCTTACGTTAATCCTTCAAGATTTTTCATCCTAGGCAATCTGGTTCTTGTACCCGTAGGGCCGTAAGACAGAGTAGGTTAGACCAAGCTAGAGACCTAAGTGATATTATAGAAGAGACAAGCGCCATGGCTCAAGGAGACCAAATTGACGCTATATTTAAATCCCTTCGATTACTCCCAGAGTTCGATGGGAACCCAAATACACTAACTAGATTTATAAATTTAAGTGATCAATTAGTTAAAAGATTTCTCAATCCTAATCCGGGAAATGAGCTGGAGAACCAAGCCTTGCTTAATGGAATTTTAAATAAAGTCACGGGTCCAGCCGCCCGATTTATTAACTCTAACGGTATCCCGACTGACTGGATTGGCATTCGTACAGCATTAGTTAATAATTTCGCGGATCAACGCGACGAAACTGCGCTTTATAATGACCTTTCATTATTAACACAAGGTCAAAGTACGCCACAAGAATTTTATGAAAATTGTCAAACCCTATTTAGTACCATTATGACATACGTAACGTTGCACGATAATCTGTCCACCACCGTAGAAGCGAAGCGTGAACTTTACAGAAAGCTTACGCTGCAATCATACTTGCGCGGATTAAAAGAGCCGCTAGGTTCTCGTATTCGATGCATGCGTCCCGTATCTATAGAGAAGGCGTTGGAGTACGTGCAAGAAGAAACTAATACGTTATATTTGCAACAGCGAAATAATAACTTCCTAGATAGTAAAAAACAACCTAGTAATCCCGCGGGCTCACAATCTAAACCCTCAAATAATCAACCGTTCACCATGGCACCAATTAATTTTAACATGCCTGGCCCCTCACGCCAACCACCGATGCTGGTTCAACAGCCATGGAGACCTAACAATAATAATAATCCACCTCAGCCTAACCGAGGGCCAACACGTACTCAGCAGATATTTAGGGCTTTACCACCAAATTATAATGATCGGAGTAATGTATTTAGAATGATTCCGCATAACGCACCCGTGAATACGCAAAGTGGACCCGGTCCACAGAAGCCTACACCTATGAGTGGTGTAAGTCATTTTGTCAGCAAACCCATGCCTGCTAGAGGACACGACTGGACCAAATCAGGCAACCCACCACCAAGCAATTACTTTAAAGCTCGCGAGTTAAATTTTAACGAATGTCCGTACTATGCATACGGCCCCTACTACGATTGCTCGGAGTACTATTACATCGAGCCGGAGTATAATGATAACTTTGTGTGTGCCGATGATAATTATAATAATGGTCAATTAATTGTTGTTGATGAGTTAGCCACTAGCGAACCTATAACTGAATCTAAGCCATCCACCAGCAAGGAGGATTTTCGGACGGATTCGAAATCCGACAAGCCAAAATAGAGATTAACATTCAGACACAAAGACAGCTTCCGTTTATACAAATTTCAAACCCCCCTTTAAAATTACTGATAGACACAGGTGCTAATCAGTCATTTATTAGCCCTGAGGCTATACAGAAATATTTTCCGCTTACGCCGCTAAACTATGAACCGTTTGAAGTCGTAAATGTCCACGCGACTAGCAGAAACAATAACTCGATCACATTACCGTGCTTTCCAGAATTCAATGAGTCCGATAATATCAAATTATTCGTGTATAAGTTTCATAATTACTTTGACGGTTTAATAGGATCAGATTTATTAAGTAAATGGGAATCAACCATAGACTATAAAAATATGCGCTTAAATACCAGACACGCCACTAATCCGATTCAGGTATATGATTCTCGCAACGTCAATCTTTATGAAGATATAATACCCGCTCGTTCTTCTAAATTAATTAAATTACCAATAAATATAGAAGATGGAAATGCCTATATACCGGAACAGGTCATTTGTAACTGTACCATAGGTGAATGTATTACGTCGGTTAGCAATAGTCGAGGTATTTTAGAAGTTACAAACACAACTCAAAACGATTTAATATTCTCTGTCGATCGTCAAGTTAGTGCCGAAGTATATAATGCTGAGTGCGCTCGCACTAAACAGCTATCGCCACGCGCTCAAGACGTTCTTTCCAAACTACGTACTAGCCATTTAAACCCAGAAGAACGCGCAAATCTCGAATCATTGTGCGCACAATATGCGGACGTATTCTATATAGAAGGCGAACCGTTATCATTTACCAACCAAATTAAACATTCCATAAAAACTACAGATGAAGTACCCGTATACACGAAGAGCTATCGGTATCCATATGTGCATAGAGAGGAAGTTAGGAACCAAATCGGGAAAATGTTAGAACAGGGTATAATTAGGCCTTCACAATCAGCTTGGAGCTCTCCCATTTGGGTAGTGCCTAAAAAGACAGACGCCTCCGGTAAAACAAAATGGCGAATTGTCGTAGACTTTCGAAAATTGAACGAAAAGACTATCGATGATAAATATCCGATACCAAACATCGCGGATATATTAGATAAGTTGGGCAACTGCCAGTACTTCACCACCCTAGATCTCGCAAGCGGGTTTTACCAAGTCGAGATGAAAACAGAGGATATACCGAAAACAGCGTTCAATGTTGAGCACGGACACTTCGAATTCTTAAGAATGCCTATGGGTCTTAAGAACTCGCCGTCTACATTTCAGAGAGTCATGGACAATGTGCTGAGAGGCCTACAAAATGTAATATGTCTGGTTTATCTTGATGACGTAGTTGTATTTAGCACTTCGTTACAAGAACACATGAACAATCTCGAAAAAGTGTTCCAAAGGCTACGGGAGTCAAATTTTAAAATCCAATTGGATAAAAGCGAATTTTTAAAGTTAGAGACAGCTTATTTAGGACATATTATTAGTAAAAACGGCATCAAACCTAACCCCGATAAGATATCAGCTATACAAAACTATCCATTACCGAAAACCGCTACCGAAATAAAACGCTTTCTTGGTCTACTCGGGTACTATCGCAAGTTTATTCCCGATTTCGCTCGACTAGCAAAACCACTTACTCAGTGTCTTAAAAAGGGATCAAAAATCACTCTCGATACAAATTATGTCAACTGCTTCGAAAAATGTAAAACCCTTTTAACTAATGACCCTATACTTCAATATCCCGATTTTAATAAGGAATTTGTGCTGACAACAGATGCATCCAATTTAGCAATCGGTGCCGTACTTTCCCAAGGTCCGATAGGACAGGACAAACCCATAGCTTACGCCTCACGTACATTAAATTCCAGTGAGATAAATTACAGCACGATTGAAAAAGAGTTGCTCGCCATAGTATGGGCCACTAAGTATTTCCGCCCTTATTTATTTGGCCGCAAGTTTAAAATCATCACGGACCATAAGCCTCTCCAATGGGTCATGAATCTTAAAGAGCCAAATTGCCGATTAACGAGATGGCGATTAAAATTAAGCGAGTACAATTTTACAGTAATCTATAAACAAGGCAAGTCAAACACTAACGCTGATGCCTTATCTAGGATAGAAATATGCAACGAGGAAACAAGTTCCGTAATAGCTAACCCCACTATTAATCCGCCCACGTTAGACGAATCTAGGACCCTTACAGCTCATACTGATGCGGAAAAACCTATTTTAGAAGTACCGATATCAGACGATCCACTCAATAAATTCAATAGACAAATTCATTTCACGATTGTAGGTGACTTCAAAGGTAGAACAGTTGTAACAAAACCTTTTGACACCCATACCCGTACAGCCATACAATTATCTAAATCTAACCTCGAAACAGACGTTGTGAACGCGATCAAAGAATTTGTTAATCCTAAAGTAAAGACAGGAATATTAATTAACCCACCTTTAGAAATGTATTCCATCATCCCAATAATCCAAAACCATTTCAAGAGCTCATCCATGAATCTTGTTCTTACAAAAATTGAGCTAGAGAATGTGAAGGAATACTTACGCCAGCAAGAAATAATTCGGAAATATCACGAAGGTAAAACCAACCATCGCGGTATTAACGAATGCTACCTTGCATTGTCCCGGCGATACTTCTGGCCTAAGATGAAAGAACACATCGCGAAGTACATTAATGAGTGTACCATCTGCGGTCAGGGTAAATACGATCGTCATCCAATAAACCAACAATTGCACATAGTTCCCCCACCGGCGAAACCATTTGAAGTTATCCATCTCGATCTGTTCACAGCTGAAACTGAAAAATTCCTCACATTCATCGATTCCTTTTCAAAGTATGCCCAAGCATACCATTTAAGGGACGGAACTGCAATAAGTGTCGTTCAAGCTTTGTTAATATTTTGTACTCACCACGGAGTACCATTAACATTAGTAACTGACCGTGGCACAGAATTCACAAACCAGTTATTCTCAGAATTTACAAGAGTTCATAAAATAAACCATCATAAAATATTAGCACACACACCCAATGAAAATGGGATGGTTGAGCGTCTCCATTCTACTTTATTAGAACACCTAAGAATACTAAAATTACAAAATCGTAGTGAATCAGTTATAAATTTAATGCCTTATGCTTTACTAGCGTATAACAGCAGCATACACAGTTTTACCAAGTGTAGACCGTTAGAACTTATAAGCGGACACTTTGATCCTCGTGATCCATTAGACATGGACGCGACAGAGCACGTAATGCAACAGTATATTCAGAACCATAGGATTAGAATGAATAAAGTCTATGAATTAATAAGCGAAAGTTCTTTAAACGACAGAACTGATATTATTAATAACTTGAATAAGAGTCGTGAGCCCGAGCAAAGTTATAATCCCGAGCAGCAGATATTTATAAAGAATCCCAAGGCTAGTCGTCAAAAATTAGCACCCCGGTATACACAAGATACAGTATTGGCAGATCTCCCAATACATATCTATACAAAGAAAAAACGCGGTCCAATCGCCAAATCCCGTTTAAAGAGAGTGCCTAACAGTGCACAATTGTTACAGAATACTACTGATGTACACGCTTCAAGCGGTAGCTGCTCAAGAGATAACACTTGAGAGCCTCGACAATGGACCAGGACTTCTCCCTTTTAAGCTAGGTTCTGCAAGGATCATAACCCAGCATCATTCCTTTTTACAGACTATCAATATAGATGAAATTAAATCGAAGGTAACAATAGTTAAAACTCAATTGAATTATATTCAGCCCCAGTTAAATAATAAAACTCGGTCCCTGTACGAACCGCACATCGCACACCTTAAAAGTAAGTTAGATAAGATTACAGGTCAATTGCAGACATTCGATTCCAACCGCGTTAAAAGAGGCCTTATAGACGGTCTAGGCTCAGTAATTAAAAGCATCTCCGGTAACTTAGATTATACAGACGCTGTACGTTATGAGAATGCCATTAAAGTTCTTCAGGATAACGAACAAGAAATTACGTCGCAATTTAATCAGCATATAAGTTTAACCAAGGATTGGATATCACAGCATTCAAAAGTATTAAAAAGCATTATTGAAAACCAGCAGAATATATCCCACATAGTTAATGTAATGATTAATACCACTGAAGTTACTAATATAGATCTTCTTAATTACGCCCATCTGGCACAGTTATTCTTAATTTTGGAAGATAATATAGAAAATTTATCAGAAGAATTAGTCAGGATAGAGAATCTTCTAGCTTTTATTCATGCAAAAAGTACGCATCATTCAATGCTTAGTCTAAATGCGTTAAGAAGTATGATAGATACAGTGCGTAGTTTATATAATAAGGAAGAAATATTAGACATAAGTATAAGGGAATATTTTGATATAATTAAATTGGGTTCATATTATAGTAGTAATAACTTAGTTATAGTGTTCAAAGTACCGATTGCCTTGCCCAGCACCTATGACCTATACAAACTTTCTATTGTACCCAATAAAAATCACGAAATCCTAATACCATCCTCTTCCTATATTGCAATACATGAGGACGAATTCATGTACATGGAGACAGAATGTCCGAAGGCAAGCACTTGGTATCTCTGCGAGATAAAAGTTAGCTTCAGACCTCGAGATCAAGTGGACTGCATTCAACAGCTGATCACAACGCAGAAAATAGACTCTACATGCAACCTTACCCCTGTTATACTCACCAGAGGGGCACTGGAGCAACTAGACGACAGGCATTATATCGTCACGTTCCCGAAACCTACTAAGGTCCAGACGTCCTGCGGAAGAAATGAATACACCAATCTGCAAGGGAGCTTCTTAGTTGTCTTACCTCATAACTGTTTCCTGCGGACTCCTGAGTTCACCATCATCAATAACAATGACCATGCAACGGGACAGGTTATCAAGATCACAGACTTACCTCCACGAAATTCCAATCTGAAATCGTCATCGCAACCAGTCCTAACCCTAAATTCAATTAACCTGGAAAATCTACACGCAAGCAATACTAAGATAACGCTACAGTCGCCGATCAATATAAAGAAGCCTCAAGATACAACCTTATATCATACTACAATACCAATGTACGCCATCCTATTAAGTGCAACTGCACTAGGTAGTTACAGCATCATCCGAAGACTCCTAGCAAAACGCCGAACTAACGAATCATCAGAAACTGAAATGAAGCAAACTACATCTCAAGACATCAATGCTGAAACTTCAAATATGCGTCAATCTGACACGCCAGATCATTATTCAACATTATTTTCGACGAAAGTACTCAAATAATTGCTGAACTACGGCGGGAGGTGTTATACCATGGTACCAAAGGCAGATCGCTGACGATGCGTTAACCCCATTTTTACCGAACAACATATTGCATCAGCCACGGACACGAGGACGGGCCACGAGATGCTGACTTCGCGCAACGTGACAACCATCGCGCCACCAGTTCCCGGGCATCGGAAACGTGCACTTCGGTTCCAACCTCGAACGTAGTCATAATCTTTAGCAATAATCAATAATTGTAATTTCTTTTTTTAATTAAATTCATTATAAGTAAATTGGTTTTTTTTGAATCCTCCGCCTGCAGCTACCGTAATTGACTGCTCTGTAAAAATAAAAATAAACAAATCACATTAATCAACACAGAAGGGAGGCCATTGCCCCGTAGTGGGACAACACAGGCTTATAATAAGTAATAGCATCACGTCAGTACTTATGCATCTGTCACACTGCCCCGCGCCGTGAGGAAACGACTAGCTATCAGCGATTTTCTCGCTTAACCCTTAATTGCATGATTTTTACTTTTTAAGCAATTTAAATTTATTTGAACGTAACATTAGCTCTATAGTAAGGAAAAAATATTTTAAAAAATATATTCATAGTTAAAAATACATTTTTATTTTTGAAACGGCCTGGTGGAAATTTACATCTTTATGTAATCAGAACGAATCTACTGAAGAACAAAATGATTGGAATATCTCCAACAATTGGGGAATCCCCGTGCTACCTGGAAACGAAAATATGGCATTAGATTGGTTGATTGAAATTTCCATCACGATGCATTTAAGGGTTAAGAAACACAAAATATTGTAGATCCCGTGTCAGTAAAAGAGATACATATAGCCGCCGGCGAGTACTCGTTTGTCGCAGCTACAAGAGCTACAAAATCGAGGACTCGCTCAGAGACGCGCACTTGGGGAACAAAACACTCGCTGGGAGACTTAAGCTTGGTACACATACCAGCGAGTAATCACTCATCGCCATCGTTACTCGCCAACTTATTTTTAATTTCTCGCTCGACTCGCTTGTCGTTAATCACCGGCACAAATTGACACATTGCATCAATTTGCTGTGTTATAGTAATTCCATACAATGTTCAAGGAATGTGAGTTGTGTATTGAATACAAGCTCAAATCAAATTGGTTAGCAAAACTCCGTAGATGTGATGGATATCGATATCGTATAACGATAAAACACGCAATTTATGTTAATAGTCAATTTTATTTAAAAAAACATAATTTCCCTGACTTTACATCCACATTTCCAAGCAAATTTTAGAATGACACGAAAGCCAGTATAAAATAAAAATGAATCCTCACCTTTTCCATGAGTCGAGATCCAAACCAACAAGGAACCATCACTTGCAGAGTCATCACAACTGTATACAGAGTTAGGAAAACCAAATACTTGGTCTCCGCAGGCTAAAAAGAAGCTATACAATTTTGAATCATCCTTGAAAGTAATTATAATAATAATAGTGATATCATCATCATACCATAGTAAATCGAAAGAGACACATGCATATCTTACAGGAGCCAGAACTGAACAGCACAAACAATATCTCACTGAAGGCTTCCTGAATTAATTTACAATACCTGAAAATACATTACAAAATAAGTAACATTTTAACGCCAATTAACATAAAATAGAGAACTACAAGAGAAAAACAAAAGAAGAAGTATAAGAAGAAGAGGTCGCCACCTCTTCTTGTTATACTTCTTCTTGGTGTTCAAGTGTTCAAGAAGAACATACCTAGCTCAAAAGTTATATCAAAATAGGAACTTACTCGGACACTGCATCATAATGTTTGATACACTTAATAATTTCCAAAACGGCGTTCTGATCATCTATAATCTTATCAATAGACCCACGAGCAGCATTCACATTTACACAAACATCGGTCACTTTTCTCAGCTTCCTAGCAAGTATATCCAACTGAGCCATACCAAGAAATATCACTCCCAAAAGAAATGTATCGACATTTACGTTATACAACATGTGAGAAGTGATCCCTATGCTTTGATATAAGTATGCTGGATACAAAAACATAGCCTCATATTGTTCCGGTATAAAAGAATATCTACACACAGGAAACTCCAATTTAACATTGAACATTACGTGCACCAAGAATGGAAGGAACACATTCACAGTATTTGCAGATACAGATAAACCAGCTACGATCTTCCAGAAAAATAAAGATTTCTCTTTGGCTTTCTTTATTATTTTTACTTCTTCAGCGTCATCTGATTGGAACATATCACTTTCAAGCACATCAAGCATTTTCTGAACTTTTTCACGCAAGAATATAAACGCTAATGCCTTAGACAGAGCTCCAACATTCGTGAAATAAAATATTAATTCTTCAGCAAAAATTTCCAACTGTTGGGGTAAGAAGTAAAAATTCATGGTGTATATCGCAACATAAAGCACAGTGAAGATAAACACAAATATTCTTGAGAAATACATATAGCATGGACTCGGATTTCCTTCAGACCACGCGCCAAGAATTCTAAGGATTTTCAAATGTATTTTAAAACAATCTATTTGATAATACCCCATTTTTAGCGCTGACTTATCACAGACGCAAGTTTTCTTTGCTTTTCCGAACGAAGATGGACTGCACCAGCTTATAAAGCCTGAGGTCACAAAGGCTAGGGAAAGGTCTGTAATTACATACACCAGACTAGAACTACGTATATTCTTAATTAATAAGAAGAGGTGTTTAAATGCATCGCACGTTCTATTCGTCTTGAAATTTCTAATTTACACCCATTTAATTTCAAAGCAAATTAACAGCCTCTAGGAAATAATTTCCAGGTACATTTCCAAGACGTAGAAAATATTAATGTATGGGTGAAGTATATGAAGGTTTTAATGAATGTAGGTTAATTGCTGACGTCGTGGTTTTTAAATGAGATGCAATTAGTGGGGTTACGTTCGTCCAGGCGTGAAATGATCCAGAAAATCATTCTTTAAGCATTGGGAAGTACTTATTGCTGTATATTTTCGTGGAGGTGGTGGGCTTGGTACCCTTAATTAATTGCCGCAGATGCTTTACGCTTTCCCATACAAGGCATAATAATATTCATAGAAGGTAAAATACAAAAAGCAAACGTTACTATTTTCATAATTTAATTATAAGTATGATCGGTATTTTTTTTTTTTCAAAATAAATCCTAAGTTCAAACATCGTGGACAAAACAAGGTGCCAAATAATATACTAATAATTAGTTACAGTGAAATAAATTAATGCTATTATTTTATCAAAACGAAGTAGTCGTCGAGCAAACATTATGTGTGTGTTTTGAATATTTATAAATTTTATATCACTTTCATCCATAAAATTAGACCATTTACTTTGCGAGATTTAGTTATAATTAAAAGTTGCCGCTACGAATTAATTAAGCTATAAACCAAGCATGTTATTAATAAAACATTATACTCGTCAAATAAGTTAATTTCAGCAAAATTAACTTATTTCATCTTGAAAGGTAATCAATCATATTATTAAAATAATAACGTCAATCTCAATGAACAGCAACATTGCTTAATAGACTGGAACTAGGCTAGTTTAGATTATAATTAATTAATATTAAGTACATTATATTGTTCATTTGGCCCTTTTCACTCGTTCAGGCTCGGCAGCGAATGTTTGGGAATAAAACCTGGAAAAACTATGAAAGCTGTCATACATGTCCATATACATCGTGGTAGATTGATCGTGTGAAAATGGCGTTCATCATCATCATTCCAGCCGAAAGACGTCCACTGCGAAAATGCGTATTAGGAACCTAATTTTACATAAAGATTTTAGTCTTGCATTTGTTGAAGTAGAGTGAAGAATGAATAAGCGGAATTCATAATCTGAAATTAAAGAGATTGATTAATTAGTAATAATGTCGGTCCAATCAGTGATCATCTGCTCAGTCTTTTATTGCAACTAAGTTGGGGTTGGCTTCCAGTGCAGCTGAATATATCGATATCCAGCCATTTAGTCTTTACAAAATTACAATTTAAGGATGCAAGAAAACGCATTTTGTCATAATCTCAATCTCAGGATAAAAGTGGATCCACAGACATCGACGCGCAAACTGTAACCATGAATTCATCACATGATTGTAGACCCCCTGGCATATAACTTTTCGTCGGTTATCAAAAAGAAATCAGCTATTTCATACAAAAGTGCAATACCTGCGTGGTCAAAGTGTATGAAACAGCATTTTTTTTTTTTTGATCATGTTTGAATCCACGGTAAAAGGTTGCGAGTCGATGTCTTTGCCACCCTGTATACTTACAGAAGTAAAAGCTGGAAGTGAAAGACAGAACATCTTGCCTGCTGTGATAGAGAGAGGCTTGTTAGTTCTCTCCACAAAGAGACGCATGTTGCTCTTAAACTGACGCGATCTAGGAATCCAGTCGCAGTTATAAATAGAGAATGCTAGCAAGTTGCTCTGAAAAAAGAGAAAAATATTAACATCAAATGCAATACTTTTTTTTAGGAGAAGCCTATACCCAGCACTGGCAGATGTATATGTGGATGTGGGATGATGATGATATCATTTATTAATCATTTCAAACTTTGATGGATACTGACCTTGGACCACTCAATGAACCAAGTTTTTGACGTGATAACGTCTTATATGTATATCGATGAACGCCGGCTGCACGCACGAAAAAGCATGACTCATTGTCACGTTCTGCCTGAGCTGAGAGTGCAAGCGGCAATCAGCCTAAGCGTTCGGCTTGTGAAGCATATATCTCTCTTCCACTATGATGTTAACACGTACAATTATCGTCCGTAAACCGACTTTACAGACAAACAATTTTTTTTTTACAAGTTTACATATAAACTTTTTGCTGGATGAATATTGTTGGAAACAACGATTTCGACATTAGTAAGCCTCAGAAGATCACCAGAACTTATTTCTTAGCTCTGATTTTGAACACAACTTTTTCACAATTTATTTAGATCCTTTTACAATAAGGTAGGACTATTGTTTACCTTATCCATAATCCGTGTACCAAACCAACAAGGAACCATTATTTGTAGGATCATCACAATCATGTAAGTACCAAGGAATAAGTAATAGTCCAAAGGTGCCGGCTGGAATCAACAACATCATCATTTAATTTCCATTTTTTTGTTTTAAAAATTTACATATTACAAACAATAAATATTCCTTACCATAGTGAATCTCATCAAGCAAACGCATATAATACAGGATGCCATGCTGAATTGTACGAATAACGTCACACTGAAAACGTCTTCTACGAGATCGCAAAACCTGGGGACATAGACAAAACACATTTCATTGTACTGTCAGACTAAGCATAAGCAAGAGAATATAACTCACCTGCTCACTTCATCAAAGTGTATGATACACTTGTTAATTTTCATAACAGCTTCCTTATTTCTATCAGACGTTTGAGATATTTCACCCTCTGCATCATCAAGTTTATTCTTATCTGTGACTTTTCTTAGTTTTAAATCAAGAACTTCCAGTTGGGCTATTGTGAAAACCATCAAACCCAGAAAAAACGTATCAACGTTCAAATTGTACAGCATATGAAAAGTTATGCCAACAGCCTGATAAAAATATAAGGGATACACAAACATATTTCTAAATGCTTCGGAAAAAAACCCGTAGCTGCAAACGGGAAATAGTAGTTCATTTCCCTTTACAAAATGCACTATTAACGGCGACAGAAGAGTACTATTTGATGTAACCGACACGAATGCTACAACTTTCCAATACAGGTTGTTGAATTTCTTGGCTTTTTCTATGATAGCCTTTCCTTCAGCATCATCAGGTTGGAATATTTCACTCTCCAGTACATTTAAGATCTGGACAATTTTTTCACGAAATAACAGATACGTCAGAACCTTAGACATCACGGAACAGTCAGTAAAATAGAACATCAAGTCATCAATAAATATGTGCAACTGTCTTGGCAAGAAAAAGAAGTTTATAGAGAATAAGACATAGTAGACGAATACAAAGGCTATAATAAATGCTTTGGAATAGTAGCTGTAACTATGGCTGGCATTGTCCCCAGGCCAAATAGCCAGGAACCTCCAAAACATCATGTTTATTTTAAAGCAGTCTACTTGATGCGTTTCCATTATACAAATTGCTGTATTTCGAGCGTGTGAGATATGACTGTGCAGCGCTTGTGTGTGGATCTGATAACTATGTTGTTACAAAGTAGCCAAGACTTGTAGAAAAGACAATGTTTAGAGCGGAGTGGAGTGGCGTTTGGTTTTATTTATTTTTGAGAGAGGTGTCTTAATTTTTTTCAATTTCTAATAATATTTTTACGAGTCTTATTAATTTATTTGGGATCTCATATTCCTACATAAGTACATGATACATATACACATACTACATAACATATAAAATAAAGGGTAATATCAGGTAATTAGTAATGTATTGAAGGTGCTATTGTGGTCATTGTATGTAATTTTAAGTGCATTAAAATTATAGTCCACAACAGTAATTTAGACACGAAAGCACAGGTCACAGCCGGTCGGCCGGTGGCGCGTGTTAAGTGGTAACCAACTTTTTGTACGGACAATCAGGTAAAATAACAAGCTTATAACTTCGTGATTTTTGGTGATACAGTTTTGAAATTTTGTACATAGTTTCTTTACGTGTTTCCGGTTTGCAATATACTAAAAATAATGTTGTATATGCACATCAAAGGCCTCCTGCCTTTGATGTGCAGTGGGACAATAAAAGATTGATATTATTGATAGCGTAGTTAAACAAAAACAACATCTCCATGTCTTTTGTTCTACTCATGACCCTGGCTTGTTATTAGCACTTTTTCTACAAAAATGCATTTCTTTTTTTAATTAAAGAGTGTACAGACACTAGACTACCACATTATAGTTTGTTCAAAGGGAGTTTAATTTATGAGTCAGTTTCAAAGGGGTTTAAAATTACAATTCAATTACTTTCCATAAAGTATCTCAAGATTAAGACTAGACATTATTTGAGGTACTGATATACCTCAAATAATTTAGGTACTTATTCTGTTTTCGAACAAATATAATAGTGCAAGACCTACCTACTACCTTGAAGCACTCCAAAACAAAACAAAAGCTGATAAAAAAGCAACAGACGAACGTTCCGTACCACAAGGCAAAAAACGCCGAAAAAAACACGTTTCTTGTATGGAGATCCCTTTAATTTTAACTTTATTTTATTTTTGTTATGAATTGTTGTTATGGTGGCAGTTGATACTTTGTGAAAATTTCAACTGCTTACCTATTACGGTTCATGAGATTTGTTCATGCCCGCTGACTGTCAGACAGACTGACGGACAGAGAGTGAAGGCTTAGTACCTACTAGCGATTGTGGGCACCTTTTGGGTACGGAACCCTAAGAAGTAACTACCACAGCCAAACCATCAGAATTGTTTAGTTTGATTATTTCACTTTTCAGTACGTTTAGTATCTCAGCTATTGTTTGTGAGGCATAAATATATATTATAGTTAATCGTATGTATGTGTTTATAACCTATTTATGTATTTGTCTAGTGTTTTTTTTTTTTTTTTTTTTTTTATCATTGTCGTGTCAACCAAAGCACCTGCCATCTTATTTCTTCACCACCCTTGGTTGACTGGTAGAGAATGCCTAAGGCATTCAAATCAAAATCAAATCAAAAGTCATTTATTCAAACTAGGCTGAGAATCAGCACTTTTCGAACGTCAAAATTACAAAAGACAGTCCCCCAAAACGCCCGCCCTTCACCACTTCCTAGTGCTTTCGCTGGGAAGAAGAAGTGGCGCAACAAACTCCCCAGCAGCACAGCTGTCTGTTCAGTTAGAAAATATACTTGACTGAATACAATACAAGGTATGCAAAGCAATTAACATTACAAGACACAGAACGCTAAATTAAATTATTTGCCATATGTCAGCTGGCAACGCCAATATACCAAGAAATACAATAAAAAACTATACGTACTCAAGCAAAAATTAATAAATGGAAATTAAATAAAAGCCTCCAGGTATAAAGGGCATGACCGCTAACATATTTATGCAATGCTGGGTTCAGTTTACATAGCTGTCGCTTGAAGTCACAAATGATAAACTAGGACCATAAGGAAACTAAATAAACAAGTTATTAATAATGATAACAATGATAAAACCATGGTCAGCAAGACGACCAGTCACCACAAGCAGCACCCGTTCATTAAGTCCGCCTTTGTACCTTTTGTGCGAGAAGTTTAAATAAATAAATAAATAAAAACAAAGGTCAGACTTTAGACGACACGCTTAGATCGGTGAAATAAAATATCATTTCATCTATAGAATGTCCAATTGTCTCGGCAAGAAATAAAAGTTTATGGAAAACGGTAAATAGAGGACCATAACGAAGATAATAAGAAATGCTTTTGAATAGTAGTTGTAATAACGGCTAAAATTGTTCCCGGGCCAAATGGCAAGAAGCTTCCCAAACCTCATGTTTATTTTAAACAGTTTACTTGATGGTATGTCTGTAGGTAGGTACCAAACTACCAAGTACCCATAACGGAGCATGGAATGCTCTATGCTCTGTAATGGGTACTTGGTAGGAAGGAGGCCAATACTGTTGAATTTTGGTCTTTTGTTGAGAGTTGAGTGATTACTTATTAGAGATAGAGACCAAAATGATTGAATTGTGACTTATGGAAGGTGCTCTGTTCGGATCTGATAGGTGAGTATGTAATAATAAAGAATAAGC
Source organism: Eremobia ochroleuca (assembly GCA_949629135.1). Taxonomy (NCBI): domain Eukaryota; kingdom Metazoa; phylum Arthropoda; class Insecta; order Lepidoptera; family Noctuidae; genus Eremobia; species Eremobia ochroleuca. Next base: position 15,446,297 of record OX451386.1, on the reverse strand, counting down.
CAGGACCTGCAGTATAGTTCAGAGTGAAATGTCGCTTCCTGATTTTTTTGTATTTAAATTTAACACCTAAGAACTACGATACTCTTGTGTTTACTCTTGATTATGAGGATGTAGAGAAAATAATAAACAATTAATCTCATTTTACAAAGGAACACATACACTACTCATACACAGACACGAACGGGAGCCCACCCACACGCACACGTACACACCTCCCCCACACACACATACATACCAGCAGCACGATATAAGTTAAGAATAAATACATTTTATTTTTATTTTTTTAATATTTTTACATACTTTTCATTCCTGTTATTATTTTTTATTTTGTTTTTACTTCTTTAAAATTGTATTTTATGGCACACACGTTTGTTTATTCCTATGTTGACATTAATACCTAAGCCAAATAAAATGGAAGAGGGCGCTGACTCCTGACATATATGTGCACCTAGTTCAGGAGTCAGAGGCTTCAAACAAGTTTCTGTAACCTATCATGTCAATAAAGAATGATTATTATTATTATTATAGACATGTTATTTTACCCTTAACCAGCAATAACTTTTTATCAAAGTTATTTTCGATCGCAAGCTGAATTTATTTTCTCGTTTCTGCCATGTAGAACTTGCTAGGTTATTCAAATTAAAATGATCTTTATCTACCAAAATTAATAGTACGTTTTATTTTTCACAATCCTTTGCCGCTTCTATTTGCTTGAATACAACAAAGGAGTTTTCACGGCCTTTATAAATAATTTTCAGATTTTCTTTAGTATAGTCTCTTAATTAGAAGGGATCTCTGGTTCCGTTTGTGGATGGACGAACGTCACCTCTGCTAATTGCATCTCATTTAAAAAGTACGGAACTCTCAATTAACCTACATCCTTTCCCAACGGGCGCTGTTTAAATAGAGAAGGCACTTATTGTAATGTTAACCCCTTTGAAAAATACCCATGAATTAATAGCTTCACATTCACTCTGAAGAAACGTTAATTTAGTAGTCTAATTGGAAGTGTTTAATTTTAAATAGAAATGCGTTTGAGTTGAAAATAGTGCTGATAAAATGTCGGGGTCACAATTATTTAGGTAAAACAATAAAAATTTTTAGATGATAAATAGACTTCATTCCTCTTCTTAGCGTGTCGATGGCATAATATAATTTGTTTTTTTTTTTTTTTTTTCTTAAATTTGTTTGGCCCAGAATTCAGCGACGCGGATAGCATTCGCTGACGCAGCCATTAGGTCCTGACGGGTGCAGGTGACAGGGCAAGTGATGTTAGATGGGAGGTGAGCAATTTTCTGTGGAAAGACACCGCATACACACCGCCTTCCATGAAACCGCATTGAAAAAAAAACGCTTTCTTATCCAAATGTGAACGTAGGCATTCTGACAATTGAGCTGGTAAACAGAAAGGTAAAACTAAAGAGAAGTATGTACCTATAGACGCCAGCACATCAAGCTTCTACAATCTGTCAAATGTCTTTAATTGGTTTTCAACTTTATCGCTAAAGCATTAGGTTCAAATTTGATTGGGAAAATCGGACAGTTTCGGGTAGCTTGATGTGCTGGCGTCTGTACCTACGGAGCCCCGCATTCAATTTATGAATAAATATTGACATGCAAGGCGGGTGGCCCGAGGCGATTGATTGCGATGCGACGCTTACCCACACATTCTGAGGGAATACGAAAATCAAGAACAATATGGAAATAGTATAACCAAAACACTGAACAATTTGAATCTATACAGCATGTATCAGAAAGGTATATCTTTAAGGTTGTGATTATACACCATAAAACTAAACAACTTTCTCCATGGGACCAACCTCGTTATCGCCCCATGCATTTGGGTCGAGTAGGTATTGAAGTTTTGTACGGGAAAGTTGATATTTTTTTCTGAATTCGTTCCCACAGCTATAGGTCTACGTCCAAAATTGTTTTAAATAAATCTTATTTAAAAAAACAGAAACGACTGCTATTTTATTGAGCCTTCGGGCGAGTTCCGGTCTACAAGGATATTGGGATATTCTTATTGTAACTGTTCTGTATTTTTTGTCTGTTTGTTCCTCCTTTTTAATAATAATAGCTGGTACCTGCCGGTCGATTCTGTAAAAATCTCACCGTGAAATCGTAAGTGAAGTGAGCACTTAAATATAGTGTTAATCCCTAGCGAATGACAGCTCAATCCACGCTCACTTCATTCAAGTTTTCACGGTGAGATGGTTACAGAATCGCACGGTTGGTGCGTTGCTGCCGCAGTTAACATTTTTGACGTTTAAACGTCACTTAACTTTAATCATCGTTTATAAATAAACTCCATAACCCTCGCTCAAGTGCTAGCAATAAGTTGACAAAGTTGTATAGCAATCGGATTAATGGTATGGCAGCGCATGGAATACAAACAAACAAACATTAATTTTTATACAACGTGTAACGTTAAATGCGCAAAACCTGAAAATAGTTTGATCAGAATAACGAGCAGAATTAATTGAACCACTTTTTAATATAGGTCACATTTTTCAAAAAATCTTCATTAAAAACGTTGCCGTGTCTATTTATTAATAGGTCAAGCAAGCCAATGACAGCGCGGCGCAGCGGCCCGGTGACGAATCCTCCCTCGATAAAGCGTCGTCGCAGACGCAAGAAACGATCAGAATGACCAGTAAAACTGAAACAGCACATAAAACTATTACAATTTTTTTAATGACTTATTTTCTCTCTGAAATAGTTCAATTGAATTAAAAATCAGTTGGAGTGTCTGAGGTTTTGCGCATTTAACGTTACACGTTGTATATTAGAATATTCATTAATATGGTAAGTAAACTTTATGGATTCAATATTACAGCTTTCGTTGCAAATTGAATTATTAAATGGTACCTATATACGAAAACTTAATTAATGAATATGGTACAACTTTTTGATAGGTACTGTTTCATCGTAAATTTATGCATAACGAGTACCTACAATCAACCACACATCAGCGGTGAAAATTTTACATTGACAGCGTCTATCGTACTAGCAATGGTGGTTTTCGCGCGTATGTCGTACTAGCAATGGTGGTTTTCGAAGTGCAAGTTTTATCTCAGATGAACGATGTATTGTACCAGCACTCAATTTAATCATTATTTTAAATTTACCAAAAAACAACAGTGGTTTTGTCATCCTAACTAAATATCCTGATTATATATTTTTATTATATTATATATCCTATTAATATTATAAACGTGAAAGTTTGTGAGGATGGATGGATGGATGTTTGTTACTCAAAAATCACGCAAAAATCACTGAACGGATTTTGACGAAACTTTACAGTAATATAGCGTATATCACTATCACTACATAGTATAAAACAAAGTCGCTTCCCGCTGTCTGTCCCTATGTATGCTTAGATCTTTAAAACTACGCAACGGATTTTGATGCGGTTTTTTTAATATATAGAGTAATTCAAGAGGAAGGTTTATATATATAATACATGCATAATTTAGTAGAAAAACACTGATCATTTTAGAGGTTTCTAATGTGATGTCGTAAATAAACACATTTGTTTGCGCTTACAATGCAAACGCTGGCTTAACTCTACCAGATAGATCAAAATAATGTACTACAGTATTGTACACCTTAAAAAGGTCTACAAAAAAGTCTGCGATGGCATATGTCTATCTCTTAGGGATAACCCACAATAACCATTTTTTATCCTATACTTTTTAAGAGAAATAATGGCTCTAAAATTATCAGTGTTTCTCTACTATATTATGCATGTATTATATGCATATAAACCTTCCTCCTGAATCATTCTATCTATTAAAAAAAACCGCTTCAAAATCCGTTGCGTAGCTTTAAAGTTCTAAGCACACATAGAGACAGACAGACAGCGGGAAGCGACTTTGTTTTATACTATGCAGTGATCGTGATCAGCATTGCACCCGTGCGAAGCCGGGGCGGGTCGCTAGTATTAGAATAAAACATAGGATACTTTTTATTCCGATATTTTAAGGAAATCGACACTTATGCGTGTGAAACCGCGGGGCGCAGCTGTTAATATTATAAATGCGAAAGGAAGAATTTTGTTGATTGGTTACGCTTTCAGGCTAAAATGGCTGAGCGGATTTGAATGAAATTTAAACACATAGATAGTCCATGATCTGGGTAAGGACAAAGGTTACTTTTCCTCCTGGATCGCAGGTGAAGTCGCTGGTAACAGCTAGTAATAAATAAATAAACAAAAAAAAAATTAAAAAGCCTTTTATTTCTTGCTTGGTTTTGTCATAAGCGTTACCAAAATGTAATAAAGGAGTTTACTTTGTTTTGCTCCATGCATAATATAGTGAAAACTGTTGGCCCGTTGGCAAAGTTGCGAAGTTTCAGTGTTGTTTTCACGTATGATAAACTTCAGCCTCAACAGGTAACTTTCAGCGTCGAACGAAAATTGTTGCTCGAAAACTGGCGATGCTCAGTTCGTCATAGTTGGGAGGAACACTTTCAATTATGATTATGCTTTAGTGGCGTAGGGGCCCTTGGCTAAATAATAACAGCCGCACAGGTCAATCGATCAGGTTAAGCTACGCTTTCCGCGGTTGGTCTGTGGATGGGTTACATACGGAGACCCCTCCGTGCCTCAGAAAGCACGTTAAGCCGTTGGTCCCGGCTGTCATTCGTAGATCTTTGACAGTCGTTACGGATAGTCAGAAGCCCGAAAGTCTGACAACCAGTCTTACCAAGGGGTATCTTATTACCCAGTAACTGGGTTGTGGAGGTCAGATAGGCAGTCGCTCCATGTAAAATACTGGTATTCAGCTGCATCCGGTTAGACTGGAAGCCGACCCCAACATAGTTGGGAAAAAGACTAGGCAGATGATGATGCTTTAGTGGCGGAATAGATTATGACTATTCGTTCTGATTTTAGCTCGGTGGAATAAAATCTAGTCTACTCGGTATTGCGATGTGAGAACACCTGAGGTATTAAGTAAGTCGACACAGTAAAGAAACCATAATTCCATCATTTTATTTAAAAGAGAAATAGTGTGTGTTGTCTTTGGTCCCTGGCTCTGACCTCAACCAATGGACAGACGCCAGCACATCAAGCTACTACAATCTGTCAGATTTCTTTAATAGATTTTCAACTTTATCACTAAAGCATAAGGTTCAAAGTTGATTGGGAAAATCTGACAGTTTCGGGTAGCTTGATGTGCTGGCGTCTGGACAAAATTTGCAACATTTTATATGCTTGAGTACGAGGCTTTTGACTACGTTGTTTGTGTATATTTTGTGTCTTTTTTTATATGTAACGTGCGTTTTGTTTATGTAGAATAAACTATTTTTTCTATCTGTCTTTATTTTTGTTACTTTTGGATATCGTTCGTTAATTTTGCGTGATTATGTTATAAGATACTAGCTTCTGCTCGCGACTTCGTCCGCGTGGACGTCGAAAATTATCCCACGGAAACGTACTACTGGTACAACAAGTAGCCTATGTCCTTCCCCAGGATGCCACCTACCAACGTGAAAAGCGAACATACAGACAGGGTTACTTTAGAATTTGTAATATTTAAGTATGGATTTGATTAGAGGCTTTCTTTTTTCATTCTCAACTTCACCAGCTCTTCATCCGGACTTCGGGCTGCTACTAAGAAACATTTTTTTTTTTAATTCCCATGTCAGGTAGCAGGTCGGTTCTCAGCAGCACAGTAGCAGCCCGGAGACTGGATTCATGAACATACGGGCAATAGGCTCGCCCCTTACTACATGGGACTTAAACGCAACTGATGAAATGTGGGTGCACTATAGGTGCAGACGCCAGCCCATCAAGCTACTACAATCTGTCAATTTTTTTTAATAGATTTTCAACTTTATCGCTAAAGCATAAGGCTCAAAGTTGATTGGGAAAGAACAATGCCCATCTTTCATACATTGTTAGGCCCAGAAATGGACAGTTAAATATTACACTAATATTATTTGTATCAGTTAGATAAATATCTACAAAAATAAAAAATAATAAAGAAAAGTCCGCCACGTTACTAGTGTCACCGAAAATATCAGTAAAAGTAGAGTAAGCTTACAAAAATACAATTCATTAAATATTCTAATAAATAATAACAAATGATAACGATTATTGGAGTACTTTTAACAATTGTTAAAAAATATATTGTTTTAAATATAATTGATTACATGACTTAATTAAATTTTATCCTGCTGTCCACGTGTGGGCCGAAAATGGGCATTATTCTTTGTACAGTTTCGGGTAGCTTGATGTGCTGGCGTCTGTACCTACAGCTCTGACTAACCTTTCGAGGAATACAGGCAGGCATATTAAGTTATATCATGTTCATTTTGCGTGACTATATCGTTAGATATTTTCTAAATTTTATCTCCTACACCTCTATTTTTTACTTCAACAAACAAAATATTGCCTCATATTTCACGAGCCCATAAAACCTACACCAAAATGAAATCTCCTTACCTTGACTTTGTGTACTTTATTATTTCATATACAGCCGTAAAAGCCTCTTGTTATTTTGTAGAACTATGTATAAGCCGAAATCCATTATCAGAAGCTCGCTGAACATCCGCAGAACCTGGATAGGCATTTGTTTTTCTGTCGGGAAAAAGTATGGCGCCCAAAGGCAGACGTTTGCAGGTAGCATCAACTGATTGTGTACGTATGTGTTATTTTTATATACAGTCGAAAAAGCTGTTTGGTACTCGGGTACCTAAGTTGCAACTTATATTAAACAACGTTGTGATTGTGCTGAGTATTCAATAGTTTTACACCTTATACAGCGCAACGTGGCATGACATCGACACGCAAACTGTAACCATGAATTCAGCACATGATTTTAGACCCCCTTGCGTAGAAATTTTCGTTGGTAATTAAAGAAAAAAAAACAGCCGTTCCATAGAAAAGCGCAATACCTTCGCGGTCAAAATGTATCGAACAACATTTTTTTACCCGACTGTTTTATAATATGGTATAGCACGGTAAAAAGTGCATTGTCAGACCAACAGACGCATAGATGGACGACCTACAGAAGGTCGCGGGGAAGACTTGGGTGAAACTCGCACAAACAAGGGAAGCATAGCACAAAACTTCACTAAAGGGAGTAGGCCTGTATTCATTAGCGGATGGAACAAGACTGTCAATGATATGATGAGTGAAAGAAGAATATTTTGTCTGTATATACTAAATAACTTGTTCGACTGTACGAATGTGTTATTTTTATTTGGAGGATAAAGCATGCCTCCAGGGGTTCGTTACGTGCGCACATCATCCCTCCCGATGGAAGCTCTTTACTTCCTATTGTTTTACTTGAGATTGTAGGGCTACCTGGGTGTGAAGTATGCTTTGGATTGCGTTTTACAGTGCATTGCGTATGTATTGGGTGAGTGTGGAGCCATTGTAAGATTCTTTATATAAAATGCAGCCGACGCAGAGCACTAATGATGGCGTGAATTTTTTGCTTTTTATTTTCAAGCGTTTATTATTAATGGACTTTGAAGTCACAAATTATAGAGGTCGGCGTTTCCTGTCTGAATACTCTGAGAAGAAAGGCCGAAAAAAAACTCAGATGACACAGTCTCTTTTAAAGTCCAGACATAATCTTGGTCAGATCATATTATGAAGACAATGTAGATTGATGTCTAAAATGGTATTATGAAGACAAAACCTCAAAGTGCCGTTTTCGAATATTACAAAGAAAATTAAGACAGAAATTCCTGTAGATAAACAAAACATGAGGCATTCCTCCCTGAGAACATAACCCCATAATTTATACCATAAGGAAAATATCTTGAGCTATAAATACCCTTGAAACAACTGAACAGATCAGTAAGTACAACTAAATTTAAGTAGGTAGCTAAAGTTTTAAATATTAATTCTCGTTTTCCGACCGAATTCAGAAAGAAGCCACGTAGAATGGATAATTTGAATTTTTAAACAGTTAGTGATTAATCCCGACCCGGCGGGAATCTCACTGTAATGTTTAAATTATACTCGAAAGCCGGGATGCGACTTGTGATTCCCAAATTAATTGGGTAGGTTAACTATTTTTACAATGGATGTATTTAATGGAATAACAAAAAGTATTTATTTTTCTGTTTGTTGATGGATTTGAAAGGTTCGGGTTTTGTTTTGTCAGTTGTTTGACCACTCACGCTAAAGTCCAGATTTTTTACTGTGGAGTTATTTTTTGGTAAATTGCTTAGTGGAATTCATAGTAAATAATAGAATTCATAGCAGAAAATTGCAGAATCTCCTAGCTCCTACTTAGAGCCATGTGGAAAAAGAATCGCCTGTTGTTTTTTCGTAGAGTTATCGGTAATCGGGTATGGGGGCCCGTGGCTAAATAATAACAACCGCACAGGTCGATCGATCAGGTTAAGCTACGCTTGCCACGGTTGTTCTGTGGATGGGTGACCACCTTTAGATACCGCCGTTGCCGTTGCCGTTGCGAGCCGTTGGTCCAGGTTTTCATTCGTAGATCTTTGACAGTCGTTACGGGTAGTCAGAAGCCCGAAAGTCTGTCAACCAGTCTTACCTAGGGGTATCGTATTACTGGGTTGCAGAGGTCAGACAGGCAGTCGCTCCATGTAAAATACTGGTATTCAGCTGCATCCGGTTAGACTGGAAGCCGACCCCAACATAGTTGGGAAAAGGCTAGGCAGATGATGATCGGTAATCGGGTTCAGTGATAGCATCATAAATAAACCTACGCGCTAGAAACACAAATATACAGTATCCTAATAATTCGAATCCTAACTCATCATAATAATCTGCCTAGCCAGCAACTGTGTTGGAGTCGTAAGTCGGCTTCCATTCTAACCGGATGCAGTTCTAGTATTTTACACGGAGCGACTGCCTATCTGACTTCCAAAATCCAGTTACTGGGTAAAACTAGGTAGGTACTTGTGTGTTGTGATTTTTCTGATTATAATAATTTGAATTTTTGTCACTTTTATTAACAAAAAAAAGAACAAATTGAGATGAACTAAGAAATTATTTTTAACAGACGTGTGCGCGCCGGGGAAGGTTACTAAAAATAAAAAATAAAAAGGCATTGTTAGCTAGTAGTCAATAATCTCAGAATGTAGCTGCTTTAAATGCAGGGTAAATTACCACTTCTCATAAATAGAAAGAAAGAGGATTCATCAATGGCGATTACAAACCCAAGTAAGTCCAGGACCCGCATTGCTTAACCCTCTAATCGCAATCCAAGGGTTTAGAATGAAATTCCTAACCCATTAATTCATAGATTTCAAAAGTCTGTCAGCTCAAAAACGTTAATAACACCATGAACTCGGCTGAATGGTCAAAATGAAAGAAATTGCGAACAATTGTAATTTTATGTTTGTTACGTAATTACCAAACAGGTTTGTCTAAATATTAATGTGTCTTATTTCTTAATATCGTAATTTAACCCTGAAAAAAGTTAAATCGGTACTTACCTAGTACGAAGCGCTTAAGAAGCCAACCGTAAATCTCCGATCCACCTCATCCTTAAGTACTTGGATACTTACATCTACTACTATGACTAGACTTATTTATAGACAACCTCATTTATTTATAAGCGTTGCTTAAACTTAAGAGACGTTTATACGTCAAATATGTATGGGTAAATAGTTGCTAATCATTACTTAACTTTAAGTAACGTCACAGAATAACTAATAGTACTGTAACGTTTATAAATAAACTCCAACACTTAAATTTTAGGTACATACGCCAACACATCAAGCTACTCGAAATTGTAATTTTTTTCCAATCAACCTTGAACCTTATGCTTTAGCGATAAAGTTGAAAATATATTTTAAAAAATTGACAGATTTTAGTAGCACGATATACTGGCGCTGTACCTACATACATTACATTTTCATCACTTACAGATTAATATTCTAATTATTGTAAGCAAATATTATTGTAAGTACGTGCCAAAATCAACGTGATTCCCTTTGTAATCATAACCATGTTAGCAGTAATTTTAATTGGCGACAATTTGAAGTTTCATCACTAACGAGTTAAGCACAGGTGGTGCCACCTATTAGCGATACGTGAAATCTTATTCGTTAATCGTTTACGAGTAATGGTTTCTTGGTACAGGCAGCAAAATATATTAATTTGCAGGCTACCTTCTTCTGTATCAATATTGAAACTGAAACTCAAAGCATTTATTTCAATTATTAAATCAATTACAGGCACTTTTGAATTGTCAAGGAGTCGGTCAGTCAGAAAGATGGAACTAGTTGCCCATTCGAAAGCGTAGTAGGTACCTATGGAGAGGAACGGGTAAAAAATTCAACGGACATTATTTTTCAAAATAAAATATTGATACAAAATACAAAAATAAATCAAATCATTCAATTTGAAAATGTACTGGATAGGATGATATTAAAAATGTTCATAGTCAAGATATGACCAGTCCCAACTGACGGCGTCCGTTTACCAAGATCACGCATCGAACAGCGCCACTTAGTTCAATAATTTTGTAGGAAACGCAACGATGTATCATACGCGCCTCCATCAACAAAACATTCAAGTCAATGAAAGAGATACGCAGTAAATATAAGGTATATAGTACTATTATTTACGTCTGCTCAGTATACGAAATAGAAAACCTTTTGAACAATAAAAAAATGTCTTTATTAATCTGAGCGCAATTGGGCGGGTATCCCATCTCCGCAGCGAAATCGCAGTAGTTCCACCATGACTTGTCAGTTGCAAGACAAGCGAATCAGAAGCGAAACTACCTGTTCTTCCGCACAGATTCGATTATGATTCCATCTCTTTGACGCGTGATTTTGTCAATCTTCTCGGAAGCCAGTTACACCCCCAAGCTCAACCTGATATTTTGTTGCAGTGCCGCATTTGTTTTGCACGTATCTGTGGCAGTCGACAAGTTTATACAACAAAACTTATTTTTCTTTCGTAAAATGGATGTTCATTTTACGGAAAAACTGATCTAAGAGGTCCGAAGTAGACCTATACTGTATTTACTATGTCGAATTTGACGACATTATGCTCCAATTGCGACAATTCAACTGGCTCTCAGGATGTTCCGCTAGGTACTCGAATCGCGACATAATGTAGTAATATTTCATAGCGAAATTCGTGCTTGCATACCAAACTCTTTCGTTGACTGTACTTCGTTACCGATGCTTGCTACGACATAACTGCGACTGAACTTTGTCCTTGTTCAAAACGTGGAGATTTGACGCCATTCTAAACTTTGAAAGGTGGAATCCAATTAATCAGTTTGTTTAGTTCGTTCATTATGTTTATTAGTGATTCATTAATAATACAATTAAATGTTTCATTAGTGTTTTTCTAGATTATTAAAGCAACATAACTGTTAGTTACAACCTAAAGCAATAAAACAAAGTAAACGCCTGAAGTTCCCACTACATTTTCCAGATGAAGTTGAGAGTTTTATAATAATGTACTTTTCCTCCCCTCCCTATTCTCCTTGAACGGTTCTAATTAGCGTGAAGAAAGAATACGCAGTCTTCATAATCTGTAACGGGAGAGTAAAATTAATATAAATATTAAATGCTTTAATTGCGGTGGCATTTATGCGGTATTCTTTATCCTTTTTTGGATTTATCACCACCTATTAAACATAGTTTAATTATGACTGAGCTCCTCTACTAAGAAAATTAATTTACAGGTTTTTCTCGTTTACGTAAAAGCAAAGTGGCGTTTTGTTTTTGTTATCTGTAATAATAGTAGTAATAATAGTAGTAATAGAGTAGGTACTGTATAAAATCGACCTGGTTAAAACATTCCTTTGTTCAGTAAATTAAAAGAAAAGAACAAACTTACTGATGTAAACGTGAGGAGTGATAAAGGAAACATGTTGAGGCCTGATATCACGATTGGAGTCGCGGCTCGTGCTCTGAAGAGTTTTAAACTTCTTTTAAATGATTCAGATCTCGGTATCCATTCACTATTATAAGCTGCTGTTACTAATTCTTGACTCTAGAATAGAAGTAAAAACATTATAATATGAACATTATAAGCTTAACGAAATTTATATAAGGAAATAAATTGTTACATACTTCGTAGGACAGCTGAGTTCCCAAAAATCCCGGTACAAAAATTTGCAGAGTCATCGTGAAAAGGTATATCACTAAAAATACTTTCATCTCCGTCGATGATGGCTGTAAATATTTTTGTTTCCATAATAGTTTTATTGATTTACCAGGACATGAATGAAAAAGCACTTGATTTGATTACTAGCCCAGATTTTCAATACATAGGTTTATAACAAAGAACACGATCTCGGCCCAACGAAAGTGCCTAATTATACCTAATTACTCGTAATTGGCTAGCCTTCATTGTCGTACTGAACCACGTGTGGAGGAACCACGCACCCAAAAAAATCTTTATTAAAAGTTGAGTAGAAATTTGTGGAATCCCAGAGAGATGCCTTGCCCTTCAGAAGGACAATGAAGGCTAGAAGTGAATAAATAATTAAGGGACCAATTAATTAGGTATAATTAGGCACTTTCATTGGGCCGAGGTCGTGTTCTTTGTTATAAACCCATGTATTGAAAATCTGAGCTAGTGATCCAGGCAAATAGAAACTCCTCCACAGCAAGATGTAATCTTTGGCGGGAGCTGTATAAACTCCCTAAGAATTGTGTTGAACGATATGAGAGCCTCCGAGCATAGTTCGCTCCATAGCGCGCTGAGTGACCTTGAATTTGTGGACCAGCCCGACCGTCAGTGTCCACGTTTCAGCACCGTATGTCATGACGGGCAGGACGCACTGGTTGAAGACCTTAGTCTTCAAGCACTGAGGGATAGGCGACGAGAAGACTTGACGAAGCTTTCCAAATGCTGCACAACCCAACTGGATCCTTCTGTCGGCCTCTTTCTCAAAGTTGTGTGTGTCGAGTTTCTTTGAAGGATAAAATCAGGAATGAAATTATCCGGAAAAGAACCGGAGTAATCGACATAGCCTGCAGAGTAAGCAAACTGAAGTGGCAGTGGGCTGGCCATGTCTGTCGAAGGGCCGATGGCCGGTGGAGCAGACGAGTCCTGGAGTGGAGACCGCGTATCGGCAAGCGTAGTGTGGGACGCCCCCCAGCTAGACGGACGACCTAAAGAAGGTGGCTGGGGTAGACTGGATGCGGAAGGCGGAGGACAGGGTGTTGTGGCGCAGTTTGGGAGAGGCCTATGTCCAGCAGTGGACTGCGATAGGCTGAGTTGATTGATTGATTGATATGAGAGCCTTCCGCCTGAGCACTCGTTACCGTGGCCCACTTTGTAACCTCTAAATAGACTTCGAACCCAATTCCGCCGGAGGAAAGAAATTGTCCACAGATGGTGGTTCAATTCTTAGATCTCTAGTGCGTATGTGGCACCTCCCCACAGACAATCGCCCACCTTCTATCTTGCGCCACATGCCTTGTCACCAGTGGACTTCAAGGTGACTGTGCCAGTGAGCGGAGTTCAAGCAGCTGAATTTTGGGTCAAAGATCTTTTAACCCTTACTTGCATGATTTTTACTTTTCAAGCAAATTAAATTTATTTGGACATAACATTAGCTCTATAGTAAGGTAAATTAAAAAGAAATATATATTCATAAATTCACTTTTTTTTTGTTCTGAATGGCCTGGTGTAAAACATCTTTATGTAATCAGAACGAATCTACTGGGAACAAAATAAATTGTATATCTCTAAAAATTGGGGAACCCCCGTGCTCTGTGGAAACGAAAATATGGCATTGGATTAGTTGATGAAAATTTCCATCACGATGCAGTTAAGGGTTAACTTTTTGCCGATACGCTAAGAAGAAAAAAAACAAAAAGTTTACTGTAGCCACTTACCAAAAGTAGCCCACACATCACCACACATATTATCATAGATGCCACACCGAATTGAAAGAATAATGTTACGCTTAACATGTCCTGAATTATTTGACAAAACCTGGAACAAGTAAAATTGGAATTATTTGTTGCAATTCGATTAAATATAGCTGTAAGCTTACACTTCGAAACTTTGCACTTACTTCAATATAACTTCATAATGTCGTAACATCTTGTCGAACCTGGTCATTTGGATCTCGTCTTGAATTTCTATTGGCAGTTTACTTTCTTCTTCCGATAATTTGAAATTGGTCAAGTTCTTGTTAAGTAATCTCAATTGTGCAATAGCTATAACCAGAAGCCCGGCGATCAATGAATCAATGTTCACGTTATAAAACATATGGCCGTACATCCCGATGGATTGATATATGAACAAAAAAAGGAAATGGGACTCTCGAAATTCATCGCTCAAGAAGTAATATTTGCATATTGGCAATTCAGACTTGGTGCCTCGTATCAAATTCAAGAATATTGGGAGGACTATGTCAGTCGTAAAAGCTGAGTTTGATAAAATAGTGTATAATTTCCAACCCAGTCTGTAACCCATGTTAGCTTTGTACAGGATTCCGTCTTTATTTTCAAAGTCGCCCACAAATTCATCACAATCAATTAATTTAATGGCGTCAGTTAGTTTATCGCGCATAAAGAGAATGGTCAACATTTTCGATGTGACTGTTATTTCAGTGAAATAAAATATCACTTCGTGAATGAATAATTCGATTTTCCGAGGCGTATAAACTAGGTTCACAGTAAGAAGAAAATTGTAACAAGCAAAAGTCACAAAAAGGTAGATGAAAGAGTAGTATCTGTAATATTTCCAGGACGTTTTTCCTGACCATATCCCGAAAATTTTTAAACAGATAAAATTTTTGTTGAACATGCTCGACTGATCCGACGGCATGATTCTGTTTGTGCGGATTATCAGAAAATATATTTCAAATGTTACACGTAACGTCCTTTTATAATGCAGCAAGCGGTAATTTTCTTTCTACTGAAAAATATATAAAGAATGCGAAGAGGTATCATTATGTATTTTCCCCCTATTACGCCGTTCTTATTATCCAATTCTTTTCTATCATGTATGGAGTAATTACACATCTATCCTCCACGGCAAATGTAGGTACGTGACATCACTTATAATATTTTGTAGTAAAAGGATGTGCAAAAATGAATAAAACACAGTAGGTTCACTGTTTTTTATTTATTTTTTAGAAAATGATTGTCTTTACAAAAATACTCGTAGAAGGCTCGTCTATTAAAATCCAGTTCGTAAATCCAGATTTTTTGCCCTTTTGTGTAAAGAACAGCATTATTTTCCGATGAAATTGTTACATAAGATGATGGTTAATATTTTATTCTGCAGCATTGTCAGTAAGGAAGCTTGAAATTAATATTTCAATCAAGTATACATCGGTGAATTCCACACCAATGAAGCCAACCAGCTAATCAAGACCTCTCTTGCGGAACATAATTGTTCGTGGGTGTTGAAGAAGAGTGGATCAAAGTAAACTAGGAATCCTTATTCCACTATTATACCCAGGATTCTGGGAGAGGAGTAGATTAAAACAATGGACGTGTTTGCAATTTGGAAAGCGGTGCAACCCTTCGGGTGCGTTTTAATTGCAGGGGTTGTTCAGAGGGGAGTGCCGCGGGCACGAAAATCTTCAACGTTTAATTCTTGGAAGTCTCGGATACCGCACACGGCTCATTTAATGCATACTGATATTATAACTTTTGATAGGATAGCCCACTTGATGGGTATCAATTTCACCGGAGGCGACGGGCGTTCATTTTAAACGTGTTTTATGGAATAGTGACTGTCTGTACTCTAGGGTTTATAAGATGGAGTATTTTTAAGATGTCACTGTTATAAAACTGGCACTACAAGGATACTCAGTCATCGTTATTTTTTTCAGTAACTTTTCAGTTCTGTTTTTATTTATATATACAAATTATTAAACAATGTTTAGTTTATTTCACATTAAATTAATGGCTTCTGAAAATATCAAACTCTAGCATTAACGCTAAATGGTCACATTATAAAATTAAATAACACTTACCTACTGCGTTATTCCCGTTTAACAACGTACATTTGGAAAAAAATTAGCATAATTTAAGCAAATAATGTTGATTTCAATTTAATTTAATTTTACTTTTGCTCGGATCTCATTCATACAAATGATGATCAGCTCGTCTCATTTATACAAATCTTTGGTGAGATCACAGTTGGAGTATGCTGCAATGATTTGGAATCCCTTCTATATAAAATACAAAGAAAACCTTGAAACTGTACAATATAAATTCCTTAAAGCCACTCATTACCGATGCTTCCGTAAAACTACCTCTTACCGTAATTTATTGAAACATTACAAACTTACTACTCTGAATATTAGACGCACCTTTTTGGAAAGCATGTTTCTTTATGACCTGTGTAATAACAAATACGATTGCTCAGATTTAACAAACAGATTATGTTATGTTGTACCTAGGAGTATCATAAGACGCGGGGCGCGCGGTCACCCGCTGTTTGCTGTCTCCTCGTGTCGCACAAATGCGGGGAATCGTGCGCCTTTACGTCGGTTAGCAAAAAATTATAACACCCTATTCTCAGGTTTGGATTTGTTTTCTTTGTCAGCTAATAGATTTCGAAGTGATATACTTAAAGCTATCACAGACTTTGAGGATTAACCTACTTATTTCTGTAACTGTAGATTTGTTGTTTTTTTTTTTCTCTTATAATTAGTATATAGTATTAGTATTAGTACTAAAGCTAAGGCTTACTGTACTCGTGCATGTATCTTCCAATTTTAATTATATAAGATGTGGATAACGTAGTTAGTTGCACACTGACGCAGTCTCGTACCAATTATTTGCTAACCATTAATAGTGTGTAATTGTTTGTTTTCCCTAATAAATAAAATAAAATAAAAAAATAAATCTCAGAATTCGTTCTGCAATAACAATAAAAGGGGGCGTTGCAGTGTACGTACGAATATGTACTTGTAGACATCTTTAGCCACGGCCTTTCGCTACTTACGTGATGGTAAATAAATTTACTCCTTAAAAATTTGTTTTCCTATGGGTTGATTTTTCAATCGACAGAAAATTTGTATTCGTGGAATAAAATTGACGTCTGACAGTTTTTGTAGGGAAGAATATTAAAAATTGAAAATTATCTCTCCGATAAAAAAAAAAAATATCTGTCGATTGAAAAATTAGCCTCTAATCAAATACAGTAGGACCGTAGATACCTGCCTATACTTTATTAAACTTTGTATACTTACCACTCTAATTTTGAATCAGATGAATTATAAAATTATAATTTATAAAATCGAATAATTAACATCAAACGACTAATAAAGCGTAATCGATAAAGCGAAAAAAAAGTCGGTGTCTAAAACTCAAATGGATTTTTTTCTAAAGCGTGTCGATCAAACTTATTATTTCTCAGAGACAGCCAAAATATAATCATTCTGAGTTAATATTTTTCACTACTCGACGTATTTTTTTCCTCATATCGATATCAGTGCATGAATACTCTGTGAAAGCGCTATGCGGGTGCTACGACGTAGCAGTCCCAGCTAAGACATTGCTACGCGTCAAATGATTAATGTATTTAACTATGATTTTGTTGATTTTATTGATTTTATGACATTCGTTCATGAAACGTATAGACCCACGTTTCATGAACGAATGTCATAAAATCCACCATTATAATTTAAAAATACATTTTTTTATTTATTTGGTAGGTCAACACTTATAAAAAGTTTTATTTGTGAAACCATCACGTCCTCAGAATTTCATTTTCATCTCTTAATTATCGGAACAGTAATTTTACGCTTCGCCCTGTGGTCGAATCATTAATCATTTATTTACTAGTCAACACGCTACGGTTGGTAAAACTTTGTACTTTAACAAAACTTAAGACAAACTCGAATCTTCCGAACATTTACTAAATCAATACAATTAGTAAGATAAATAACAAGCTATTTAGGTGTATACCTTCACTAGACTACTAGGAACAGAAAATTTCTTATAAGAATATTATAAGAATTTCTAACAGAGAATTAGTACCTAGCTATTTGGTTTGTGTAACTAATGGCGGTTATTCCAGGTCTTTATGTCGATTCGTATGCTTTTTTAACACAATCTGTTGTTGTCTAGCATGACATCAGTACATGAAAATACATAATTTTATGATATTTAGTACTATTATGTACTGAAATATTAATTTGCTAACTTTTTTACAGAGGAAATAAACAACACTGTAGTTGTCCCTGACATACATAACCTGCACACTTCATGTGTACATTAAAAATGATAATATAAATGCTGTTCGTTGGTGACAATGGCTGGACCGATTTGCCAATTTATTATTTTTAAATGTTCGTAATACTTAGAATTAAGTTTTTATGGAAAAGAAAGAAGTGCTTTTTGTGTGGGAATTTGAGGACAGGACAACGGTCGCTCGGGGCGGCTAGTTTTGAATATATGTTGTGAAATATATATCCTTCATGACGTTAAAACCAAAAACAAATAAGCATCATCATTGTGTTTCGACGCACAAGAAAAAAAATATCCGCAGCATTCCGTTTTTTTTCTTCAGTCAAAATAATTGGGGAATGTTTATTATGGGAAGTATTAGAATTCAGCGTCTCAACATTCACACGGAAAAGTTCGCGGAGTGGAAATAAGTATGAAAGACGTGGCGTAAGCGGTGCACATACCTACACCTTAATGATGGCCGCACCCGCTACTGAACCCGCTAGGCCACGCCGGAAAATTATAGGAATAAGAGTAAGGATTATGCTATAACTAGCTGCGCCCTGCAGTTTCACCCGCATAAGTGTCGATCTCGTAAGAACATCGGGATGAAAAGTATTTTATGTGTTAATCCTGGTTATAAACTATCTGTGTACCAAATTTCATCTAAATCCGTTCAGGCGTTTGAGCGTGAAGAAGTAACAAACGTATAAACACACACACTCACAAACTTTCGCCTTTATAATATTAGTGTGATAGACTTTACTGTCTGATACTACACTACTACAGATCTGACTAAAGCAGTAGATAAGTCAAATTACAATAAAGTACGGCAGTTGTTATTTCTTGTATTGCTGTCCATATTTACCTAAGGACCTTTATGAGCGGTGGCAAACCCGCTGCATCTGTGAAGAGATTGCGTAATTTTCTACCGACTGCCACCAAGGTTGCGCTTGCACGATCACTTCTTTTACCCATCCTTGACTATGCTGATGCAAGCTATCTTGACCTCACCCAAGACCAACTCGATAAACTCGAGCGGCTTCAAAATGTCTGTATAAGGTTCATATTCGGTTGGCGCTAATATGACCCTGTTACTGATTTTCGTGTGAAGCTTAAGTGGATACATATTTTCCTTGGCCGGAATGCTCAAATACTTTCCTTTTTGTATAATATTGTCTTTCTCCTTTCACCCCTCTCTATCTCAAGGAACGTTTCCATTTTCTTTGTGACTCCCACGCGAAATTTTTAAGGTAATCAGATAACTTAAAACTTAAAATGCCTATGCACTCCACAACTCGACAAATCCTTTACTGTCCATGTCGCTCGTTTGTGGAATGCATTGCCAGTTGAGGTAAAACGCGCGCAGTCGTTATTTGTGTTTGAAAGACGTAAAGCCATCATAACATAGCCCTGAGTTTGTTTTGGTGTTTCTTCTTAGAATACTCGGATTGGAAACAACGACCTTACCTAGTTTTTAAAATAAATTATTGAGGCGAAAAAGTGTTTGTAAAAATGTACTCACAGAAATAAACATCACATCTATACAACGTGTAACGTTAAATGCGCAAAACCAGAAAATAGTTTGATCAGAATAAAGAGCAGAATCCATTGAATCACTTTTTAATATAGGTCACATTTTTCAAAAAATCCTCATTAAAAACGTTGCCGTGTCTATTTATTCATAGGTCAAGCCATCGCAGCGCAGCGGCCCGGTGACGACTCCTCGCTCAACGAAGCGTCGTCGCAGACGCAAGAAACGATCAGAATGGCCAGTAAAACTAAAACAGCACATAAAATCTTTACAATTTTTTTAATGACTTATTAACTTTTTGAAATAGGTCAATTGAATTAAAAATCAGTTCGGGTGTCCGAGGTTTTGCGCATTTAACGTTACACGTTGTAATGCGCAAAATAAGTCATTAAAAACATTGTAAAGGTTTTATGTGCCGTTTTAGTTTTACTGGCCATTCTGATCGTTTCTTGCGTCTGCGACGACGCTTTATCGAGGGAGCGAGTCGTCACCGGGCCGCTGCGCCGCGCTGACATTGGCTTGCTTGACCTATTAATAACTAGATACGGCAACGTTTTTAATGAAGAATTTTTTAAAAATGTGACCTATATTAAAAAGTGGTTCAATTAATTCTGCTCGTTATTCTGATCAAACTATTTTCAGGTTTTGCGCATTTAACGTTACATGTTGTATATATACATAAATACTTAGAGGTGTGTCCCCCTATATTTCACTTTACAGCTAAAACTGCACATCGCAGACGCATAGTGTTTGTATGTCGCAATAGGTACAAGGCTCCCATCGTGCACTATGGTGGTTGCAAGTTGATACCTATAAGGCTCTAGAAGATACGGGGATTGGAACATGTGATTTCTAAAAATGTGAGATTATCATTAATAAAAATGTTTAGTATATCACTTAATGTTAGATGATTTAAGATATTTATGTCTACTTAGTCGTAAGATATTAATGTAAAAATAAGTAAGATCAATATTAATAAGAAAAAAGAAAATGTGTCTTTTATATGAAAAAAATATGAAGTAAGTAGTGATAAATAACTACTTATACAATTAAAAATGACCCAGTGAAGCGGGTATTCACAGATAGTAGACATATAATTTTGACTAAACATACAAGGCCATTTGGAAACCCACTCCCTGGTACATTAGCTACACTAAAAAACTACTGTTACTGTCTATCTACGTAGGTGAATCAAATTTAAACCGGACTTTTTTTATTACTGGCCTCTGAGTGAACTGACGTGCTCGGTGCGGTTGTATGTGTTAGGGCGAATCATCTAGGGGAGGGGGAGATACTGCTCCGGCTCACTATAGTTTATTGCGCGCCAGTAGCATCATGTCTGAGCAGGAGGTACATAAGTCTGTTGAGCAACGACTTATCATAAAAAATTAACACGGGAGGGCATAAAACTTTCCGAAATTTTTCATCGATTGACTCTACAGTTCGATAAGAATACGCTTTCAAGAACTCAAGTGTAGGGATGGCACAAAACAAATTCAAATGGAGGACACCGTTTTCACACTGACCAGATAGTGGAATCATTTGTGTGCAATGGGCTAAAGGCACAACCGACTACTTTCTTCGAAAATGGCATCAAGAAACTTCCCCTGCGCTGGGAAAAATGTGTTAATAGAAGGGGAGATTATGTAGAAAAATAAAATATATTAGATCTTTTATAATGATGCATGCGTTTTTTTTTACTTAAGTCTGGTTTATATTTGATTCACCCACGTACTTTAACTGCTTACTTTAACTGCTTAGTACAAGTAATACATGGTAATGATACCATTATCAGCCTATATATGACAGGCCTGTTGGTCTAGTGGTCAGTGGCCCTGACTGCTATGCTCAAGGTCGTGGGTTCGATTCCCACCTAGGACAAATGTTTGTGTGATGAGCACGATCATTTGTTCTTTGTCTGGGTGTAATTTATCTATAATATGTATGTATTTAGAAATAAATATGTATGTTTATCAGTTGTCTAGTACTCATAGCACAAGCTCTGCTTAGTTTGGGACTAGATGGCGTTGTGTGAAAGTTGTCGAATATATATAATTTTCCTGGGACACGTGCCCCCTCTCTATGGGAGGAAGTGGGCCGTAATCAAACACGTGGGTCCACTGCGGGTTGTCGGGTGACAGACATATTCGGTTCTAGGACATGCCGGTTTCCTCACGATGTTTTCCTTTACCGTTTCGAGAGCAGTGGTGATAAAATAATTTACAAACAAAAAATAACACACATAATGAGGGGCTTGTGGCTAAGTAATAACAGCCGCATGGGTCGATCGATCAGCTTAAGCTATGCTTGCCGCGTTTGGTCCGTGGATTTGTGATCTTCACATACCAAGACCCCTCCGTGCCTCGGAAAGCACGTTAAGCCGTTGGTCCCGGCTGTCATTCATGGATCTTTGACAGTCGTTACGGGTCGCCTGAAAGTCTGACAACCAGTCTTACCAAGGGGTATCGTATTACCCAGTAACTGGGTTGTGGAGGTCAGACAGGCAGTCGCTCCATGTAAAATACTGCCGGTCGATTCTGTAAAAATCTTACCGTGAAATCATAAGTGAAGTGAGCACTTAATAGTGTCAATCCCTACCATTAGGGAATGACAGAGCTCATTTCCCGCTCACTTCACCTAAGTTCTCACGGTGAGATTTTTACAGAATAGCACTGCTGGTATTCAGCTGCATCCGGTTAGATTGGAAGCCGACCCCAACATAGTTGGGAAAAGTCTAGGCAGATGATGAAATAATACACATACTCGTAATAAAACACCTGTCTACAACCTACCATATTTTATAACAAAGTGAGAAGTTAGTACACCACTCACATTATTCAGTCAGTAAGCACAATGTTAGTCAATGTTTGAACTCGAACTCGCAAATCCAGACTCGGCAAAATTAAATTTTGTTGTGTGTGCACTAATGAAGTTTGACATTGTGTAATTAACAAAGTAATACGAATGCGACGGCCATGTTTTGATATCATTAGCATCAATAAATTAGTTAGTATTTTTGTTTGTTTTCTTGTTTCAAAATCTCAAAAACCAAAATACATAAATAATATATTTATGTATTTTGGTTTTTTGAGATATTTAGTATTTCAATTTAAATAAGATATTTATGTATTTTGGTTTTTGAGATTTTTAGTATTTGAATTTTTGTTACCTTTATAAACAAAAAAAGATGAAATTATTGAGAAAGCACTTTTTAACAGACGGAGTATGTCATAAATATTTAGGTACTTTACCATAATAATGCACCGAAACAAAAAAACAAACCAAAATACTGACTAATTTATTGATGCTAATGTTATCAAAACATGGCGGTCGCATTTGTATCTACCTGCAGAATCCTGTTGATCTCGTATATACGTTGATTATATCACTGCACTAGTGCACTGGGTCATCATCACACCGAACCTCTCGTGCAGACACTGCTTCACTTTTAGCCTTTTCCCGCCATTTGTGGTGACTGACAGTTGACATAAGTGACAGCTACCTCACTACTTCTGTAGTTAAGATAGTGGTTACAGTCCGTTCACTGTTATTTTACCTCTGACACCAGCAACCTAACAGCAACCCTATTGTTACGAGCATAAAGATCACAACGATTTTGACAGACTTGTCAGTGGCAGCAACGCAACACCAACCTTATTGGAATGAGAATAAAGATCACCGTGATTTGGACAGTGATGAAAAATCAGAGGTGAAATAATTGTGAAAGGAGTTTAAATAGATAACCATTCGACAGATGCTACACTAAAACACACATATTATTCAATTTATAATTTAAAAGACAATGGCAACGAATTAATCGAACGTTCCTGTGTGTACAGACGCCATTCAAGTTACTACAATCTGTCAAATTTCTTTAGTAGATTATCAACTTTATCGCAAAAACATAAGGTTTAAAGTTGATTGGGAAAATGTGACAGTTTCGTTTAGCTTGATGTGCTGGCGTTTGTACAACCTTCCTTTCCGAATAAAAAATTAAACTCCATATTTTTTCTGTCTAGACACATTTGCATCCAGACGTTGCCAACATTTTCCTGCTCATTCCAAAACGCTTACACCATCAAAGACAACATGCTACCCTATTTACAAGCTACATTACCTACCCATCAGCTTTTATGATTTCTTAGACCTTATACTCCTGTTTATTCCGGGAAGGTGTTTAAGTTTCCTTACAGAAACTTGTTTCCGGGGCACGCACGCTCCGTAATGACCAAGCTCATTAAGACTAACTGGAGAGCCCTTGTCTAGCCTCCACACAATATACATGGCTACTGTTTCAACCAAGGCAAATGAGTTTTTGTTACCAAGGGCTGCTGTGCTTTGGAGATAAAAACCTACCGGACTTAGGTCATTTTAAAACTTACTATTTTTTCATCTGCTGTTTCTAATGTTTAAAATTATATTTTAAATTTTTCTTGACCTTTGCCAAGACAGACATTAATTTGACGACATAGTTATCTATATCAAACATTATTATTTTTTCTGATCTCAATACTTGGCAAGTGACAGTTCCATTCATTTGCATTTAAACAACTACAAAAATACTTAATGAAAAACAATTAGAACTCAGTATGACACGGCTGGCTCTTTAAAAATAGAATAGATAAAAAGAAAAGAATAGTGAAGAAAAAAATCTGAAAAATAGAGTAACTATTATCTATTTCTGAGATTTTTTTTTCTTCACTTTTCTTTAGTGCAAGCCGTGCTACACTGAGTCCTAATTGTTTTCTCCCAACAATATGTGTAAGGAGTCTTGTAATGAGCCGACTCATTACCGTTGCTCCAGAGTGACGATGTGAACGCTCCGTGATAACTATGTAAATAGACAAACTTTACACATTCCCATTGATTCCAGTCTATTGTACAAGTAGGAAAGGAAAAGGCGAAGCCTTTCCTTTTCTTCTTGGTTTAAAAATTGAATAATAACCGTAGAAAGGCTGCGTATAAATCAGCTGCTGGAGGGAGGTGGGCTGGTTGGAATAACCACCTACGGCCGCCATGGCCCACGCACAATGGTCCACTTGAAGGACTAAGTGCAGAAACCAAACCCGTAACAGGACATAGAACGGCTGCGTATAAATCAGCTGCTAGAGGGAGGTGGGCTGGTTGGAATAACCACCGACGACCGCCATGGCCCACGCACAATGGTCCACTTGAAGGACTAAGTGCAGAAACCAAACCCGTAACATAGAACATAGAACGGCTGCGTATAAATCAGCTGCTAGAGGGAGGTGGGCTGGTTGGAATAACCACCGACGACCGCCATGGCCCACGCACAATGGTCCACTTGAAGGACTAAGTGCAGAAACCAAACCCGTAACATAGAACACAGAACGGCTGCGTATAAATCAGCTGCTAGAGGGAGGTGGGCTGGTTGGAATAACCACAGACGACCGCCATGGCCCACGCACAATGGTCCACTTGAAGGACTAAGTGCAGAAACCAAACCCGTAACATAGAACATAGAACGGTTGCGTATAAATCAGCTGCTAGAGGGAGGTGGGCTGGTTGGAATAACCACCGACGACCGCCATGGCCCACGCACAATGGTCCACTTGAAGGACTAAGTGCAGAAACCAAACTCGTAACATAGAACATAGAACGGCTGCGTATAAATCAGCTGCTAGAGGGGTTGGAATAACCACCGACGACCGCCATGGCCCACGCACAATGGTCCACTTGAAGGACTAAGTGCAGAAACCAAACCCGTAACATAGAACATAGAACGGCTGCGTATAAATCAGCTGCTAGAGGGAGGTGGGCTGGTTGGAATAACCACCGATGACCGCCATGGCCCACGCACAATGGTCCACGTGAAGGACTAAGTGCAGAAACCAAACCCGTAACATAGAACATAGAACGGCTGCGTATCACCCTCGCTTAAAAAACAAAATAATATTTTTTGACGTAGATCACGCAGACCAAACTCACCGAAGGCATTGTCGCGACAAATATAAAATAATATTTTCAAACAAATCATTTTTTGCCTATGAGGCTTATATTCATCCATTAAACCCATAAACTGACGTTTTATTTGCCAAAAATCATTAAAATCCTCGACCAAATTAAACTCAAAAATATTTTATACGACCGATAAAAATTTAATAGTCAGCAGTTTCAGAGCCGTCGGAGTGAAATGAAACTAATAAACTGAATTTAATCGAATAAAAATACTAATTTATTCATGAAAGTCTGCGCTCATTGGCATTGCGGTAACGATCATTGCATTCACCAAAGTTTTCAACTCCTGCTTTATCGGTCCCCAAGTCCGGTGAAGATATGATTAAGAAATGCTCAAAGACCGACGTCAGAACTGAGTTGAAAACGTGATGAAGTTAAAAAATGCTATAATGTGGCCGCTTCAAATGCAGAGCAAATTACTTCTTCTCATAAACAGAAGGAAAGAGCATTAATCATTGGCGATTATATAGGGTGACTGGTAATTAGTGACCGATACTTAATCACATGATTCTACTCATCATTACAAACAACTTTTACTATCGGACCAAATCCGAAGTCGCGAAAAAAAAATCAGCTGTTCCCTACATTTATGTTCGTACGAGTCGTCAAAATGTAGGGAACAGCTGATTTTTTTTCCTTATTTCACTTTTTGTCCCATTATAAAACTTGTGTGTTGTCATGTGTAGAATCATGTGTTTAAGTATCGGTCAGATTATTGTGTGTTATGTCTAAATACCGTAATTCGACCTTGAAAAAAGACAAATTGGTACTTACTTCGGTTTCGAAAGCACCCTATTTCTTTGGAAGAACTTACGCAGCGCTTAGGAAGCCAACAGTAAATTTTCAATCCACCTCATCCTTAAGCACTAACTAGACTTATTTATAGACGTAATATCTCGCAATTTAAAACAGTACATCTGCCTAGCCTTTTCCTAACTATGTTGGGATTGACTTCCAATCATACTGGATACAGCCGGATACCAGTGTTTTCATGGAACGGCCGCCTATCTAACCTCCATAACCCAGTTACTGGGTAACACGATATCCCTTGGGCAAGACTGGTTGTCAGACTTTCGGGTTTCTGACTACTGAATCACCGAATGACAGCCGAGACCAACTGCTTCACGTGCTGTCCGAGCACAGTTTCCGAGGCACGGAGGGGTTTCGGTATATAATGAATGGTCACCCATTCACGGATGAACCTCAGCAAGCGTTGCTTAATTCTGAAGATCGACCCGTGCGGCGGTTATTATTTAGACACTAACCCATCGTATGCAATCCACTTTGATTTTAAGTTTAATATTTTAATTAATTACTGTAGACAAATATATCACGTGCCAAAATCAACGTGATTCCCTTTGTATAACCATGTTAGTAGTAATTTTAATTGGCGACAATTTGAAGTTTCGTCACTAATTAGTTTAGCGCAGGTGGCGCCGCCTAATAGCGATACGTGAAATCTTATTCGTTAATCGTTTGCGAGTAATGGTTTCTTGGTACAGTCAGCAAAAGAGATCAATTTGGAGGCTACCTTCTTCTGTACCAATGTTCAAACTCAAACTCAAAGTATTTATTTCAATTAAACCAATTATAGACACTTTTAAACGGTCAAGGAGTCGGTCAGTCAGAAAAATGAAGCTAGAGAAGAATGGACACGAAAGTCGACGGAATTTCCTTTGAGTTTCTTGCCTATTCTTCTCCATTTTCCATTCCCATTCCCGCATTCTTCTCTCTTTTAAACTAAACTATTGTTACAAAATATTGGTAACATCATTAATGTTCCAATTATACATGTGGGAACGATGTAGAAAGACATGCATATAAAAAGCGTCAATAGTAAATGATATAAAAAAGCCATGTAAAAATAAGCATGGCAGCTATGACCAGTCCCAACTGCCCTGTCTGTTCGCGAACATTACGCATGGATCAGCACCATTTATCTCAACCATTTGAAGGGAACCCAGCGATCTAACACAAGCACCACCATCAATGAGACATTTGGGAAGCATAATATACTCTCAACTGTTAGTACGCATTCAACTCAATGAAAGACGTACCCAGTAAATGGTAACTATATACTCGTTCAATTATTTCCTACTGCTGAGTAAACGAAACGAAAAAAACCTTTTGAACTCCTTCCTTGTTACCTCTTCTTTGTTAGTCAGAGCGCGCCCCAATTAAGAACGAAATAATATTCAATTTTGTCGGTATAGTGCAAAGATATTCATTTCTTGCCAGTAAACCACACTCTTTCGTTAACTGTACTTGGTTACCGACGCTTGCTACGACAGAACTGTGACTGAACTTTGTCCTTGTTAAAACCGTGGAGATTTGACGCCATTTTAAACTTTGGAATGTCAAATCCATTAATCAATTTGATTGGTTCGTTCATTATCTTTACTAGTGATTAATTAATAATAGAATTAAATGTTTTATTAGTGTTTTTCTACATTATTAAAGCAACTTAACTGCTAGTTACTACCCAAAGCAATAAAACAATGCATAATCCTGAAGTTTCCACTCCATTTTCCAGATCAATTTTTGAGTTATATAATAATGTACTTTTCCTCCCTTTTCTATTTTTCTTGAACGTTTCTAATTAGCGTGAAGAAAGAATACGCAGTCTTCATAATCTGTAACAGGAGGTTAAAATTAATATACAATATGAAATGCTGTAATTGCATAAAGGTGGTATATATGCGGTATCCTTTATCGTGCCTTTTTTAGTCATAACGCTACTTATGAAACCCTAGCTTCTGCTCGCGACTTGGTTCGCGTGGAAGTCGTTAGATACCACAATTAACTAAAATAACAACCACATTTTTATAAAACTTTCCTATATACGTTTGTAGTTTTGGTCTCAGCAGCCAAAATATGAAAAGGTCAGGACTGGTGACGCGGAAGCAAGCGACGTACATTAGTCCGTGTGAGAAGCAGCTCGTCCTGTTGTCGACAACCGCAGCCTTCAGTAGTGATTTCCCATTGCTTGCAAAGTTTTTCGTTCTTAGTGAATTCATAAACTCATGCGTTACTGTACCTATATAGGTACTACCTAGCGGCACAACACTGATACACTAACTGATGTTTTCTTACAGATTATTCCTGACGAACAGCTATCACTAAAATAATATAACAGTAGATTGTAAACATACGGGATTTCCCATTAACAGTCACCTAACCGTTGATTTTTATTTTTAGTGTAACCAAATAATATGACAGAAGAGGCCTAAACTTTATGTTTTTCTGTGCACGTTTTACGTACCATCTTCTTCTTAGCGTGTCGATGGCAAAAATTGCGTTTTTTACCTTAAACTTGTTTGACCCGAAATTCAACAACGCGGTTAGCATTCGCTGACGCAGCCATTAGGTTCTCACATGTGCAAGAGACTGGGCATGCGGTGCAAGATGGGAGGTGAGCCATTGTCTGTGGAGAGACACCGCATACAAACCGGAGGCTTGAGCCTTCCATGAACCCTCTCTTGTGGAGGTTGTCCTTGCTGCGGCGTACTTGGGTATGAAGTCTAGGTTTTCCAAGTAGGCCACGGTAACTTGTGCCCGGATGAGAGACTCTCTGATGGTTTAATAAAGAGCTCAGGAAGTTTAAGTAGCTCTTTCCAAAGATCACATCTTTCCGTGGAGAGGTTGCCTTTGGACTCACGCACCCAAGAAACATTTTGCGTCATTCAAGCCTCCGTGGCACTGAATTAAAATTGAGCATTGAGTGGCGTGGGTCATCTTGTAGCTTTGCCCACTTGATGAATATCCAAATTATTTATACACAGCTTAACAAAATATAAAAAAAGGAAGCAGAAAACAAAAGTTGGACTTCGAGCATAGGCTTGCAAAACAGTCGTCAAACGGCTAAGATATTTGCTTTGTTAAAGGTTTACTAAAATTTCCGTTATTATATTAAGTCATGATGGACCGCATAGCTCCTTAAAAGCATAGCGGGATGATAAACAGTTCGGTAAATCTATAAGTATCTGCATTACTGTAGCTCGTCTTTTTAAAATTTGCAGTAAACTAAAGAAGAATACGAACACAAAGCAATATCGCTCATGCCCGGAGCAAATAGCGTTATAATAAAAGACTATAGACTGACCAACTTATGAAGAATATCTATGCAAAGAACAAAATCTAACACATATATTCAGGAACATACGTTCAGACAAACAGACAAAAATTCTCAAAATGATATTTCCGGCATTAGAATCGTTCCCAGACCTCGCAGCAAATATACAGTTACGGTATACGCTATGATTTTATTATATGTTTAGGTAGTTTAATTAAGACTACGTAAAGTACTCGAAAAAGTAATTTATTTTAAAGGTTTTTCTCGTTTATTTAATAGCAAGGTTACGTTTTATTTATGTTATTTTTCAAGTACCGTTTTAAAAACTGTGTACTTATGAAATGTAAGTTGTTTATAGAAATCTTTCTCAAGGCAAAATTTGGTACTGTCCAACGTGTAACGTTAAATGCGCAAAACCTCAGAGACCCCAACTGATTTTTAATTCAATTGACCTATTTCAGAGAGAAAAAAGTCATTAAAAAGTTGCAAAGGTTTCATGTGCTGTCTTAGTTTTACTGGCCATTCTGATCGTTTCTTGCGTCTGCGACGACGCTTTATCGGGGAAGGAGTCGTCACCGGGCCGCTGCGCCGCGCTGACATTGGCTTGCTTGACCCATTAATAAATAGACACGGCAACGTTTTAAATGTAGATTTTTTGAAAAATTTTACCTATATTAAAAAGTGGTTCAATTAATTCTGCTTGTTATTCTGATCAAACTATTTTCAGGTTTTGCTCATTTAACGTTACACGTTGTATAAAATTTGGTTAGTTTAAGAGTAAAATAAAACAAAAACAAAAACTTACAGAAGTAAACGTGAGGAGTGATAAAGGAAACATGTTGAGGCCTGATATCATGATTGGGGTTGCGGCTCGTTCTCTAAAGAGTTTTAAACTTCTTTTAAATGATTCGGATCTCGGTATCCATTCACTATTATAAGCCGCTGTTACTAATTCTTGACTCTAGAATAGAAAAATAAAACATTATCACATTTTAAATTACTACAAAAGCTTAAGAAATTTATTTAAGGACATAAAAATGTTTTGTTACATACTTCGTAAGACAGCTGAGTTCCCAAAATTCCAGGCACAAAAATTTGCAGAGTCATTGTGAAAAGGTACATCACTAAAAATACTTTCATCTCCATTTCAGATGGCTACAAATTGAAAAAAAAAAGTAGTATTCCTGCCATGCATGAAAATCTCTTGATTTAACTCATCGAATGCCGTAATTAGAGACACAATAGAAAGACAATTGCGTATGTCAAACTGTGTAACTTAAGACATTCAAAAGGTTAATCACTAGCTCAGATTTTCAAACCGTGAGTTAAAAACCAAAGAACACTAACTCGCCCCAACGGACAACGCAGTAGGGCTATACGAAATTATTCGGTCCTTTAATTATTTATTGAATTCTAGCTTTCATATTCCCACTGAAGGGCAAGGCATCTCTCTGGAATTCTCGACAAAGTCGTGCTCAATGTTAACTATTAGTCGATCAAAAAAAAAAAAAATTTATATAGACACTTACCAAAATTAGTCCGCCCATCACCACACATATTATCATAGATGCCACACCGAATTGAAAGAATAACGTTACGCTTAACATATCCTGGATTATTTCACAAAAACTAGAACAAGCAAAATTGAAATTATTTGTTGTAATACGATACAGCTGTAATCGTACATTTTGAAACTTTGCACTTCAACATCATCATCGACAGCCCGACTTCACCCACTGCTCTGCTCTGAACTACATAGGCCTCTCTTTTCTTGTGCCAATCCCCACGCTCCTGTGCCAGCCTCATCCAGGTTTTGCCCGCGATGGCAACATTGTCGTCTTGCCATCTCGTCACCGGACGACCGACACGACTTCTTCCAGTCCTTGGACGCCACTCTGTCACGTATATTAAACTTTGCACTTACTTGAAAATAACTTCATAACGTCGTAACAATTTTTTAAGCCTCGTCATTTGGATTTTGTCTTGAATTTCTATTGGCAGCTTTATTTCTTCTTTCGATAGTTTGAAATTGGTCAAGTTATTGTTAAGTAATCTCAATTGTGCGATAGGTACAACCAGAAGCCCGGCGATCAACGAATCAATGTTCACGTTATACATCATATGGCCGTACATCCCGACGGATTGATATATGAACAAAAAAAGGAAATGGGACTCTCGAAATTCATCGCTCAAGAAGTAATATTTGCATATTGGCAATTCAGACTTGGTGCCTCGTATCAAATCCAAGGATATTGGGACGACTACTATAAACGCATAAGCCATGTTTGATAAAATAGTGTATAATTTCCAACCTAGTCTGTAACCCATGTTAGCTTTGTACAGGATTCCGTCCTTATTTTCAAAGTCGCCCACAAATTCATCACAATCAATTAATTTAATTGCGTCAGTTAGTTTATCGCGCATAAAGATAATTGTCAAAATTTTTGTTGTCACTGTTATTTCAGTGAAATAAAATATCACTTCGCGGAGTAATAATTCGATTTTTCGAGGCGTATAAAGTAGGTTCACAGTGAGAAGTAAATTATAACATGCAAGAGTCACCAAAAGGTAGATGAAAGAGTAGTATCTGTAATATTTCCAAGACGTTTTTCCTGACCATATCCCGAAAATTTTTAAACAGATAAAATTTTTGTTGAACATGCTCGATTGATCCGACGGCATGATTCTGTCTGTTCGTATTATCAGAAAATGTGTTTCAAATATTACACGTAACGTCCTTTTATAATGTACAAGCGTCAATTTTCTTTCTAAAAAAAATATGTGAACCATGTAAAGACGTATCATTATGTACATATTTTACCCCTATTACGCCTTTCTTATAATCCAATTCCTTTCTATCGTGTATGGAGTAATTACACACCTATCCTCGACGGCAAATGTAGGTACGTAACATCACTTACAATATTCCACAGTATAGGATGTGCACATCCCATTGTTTTTTTATTTATTTTTGAGTGGAAAGTCAAGTCATCATCATCTGCCAAATATTTCCCCAACTATGTTGGGGCCAGCTGCCAGTCATACCAGATGCAGCTGAATACCTGTATGGAGTGACTTCTTGTGTAACCACTTACGTCGATTACCCTGAATACCCCTTGGTGAGACTGGTTGTCAGACTTTCGGGCTTCTGACGACCCGTAACGACTGTCAAAGATCCATGAATGACAGCTGGGACGAACAGTTTAACGTGCTTTCCGAGGCACGGAGGCGCCTGGGTATGTATACACCCATCCAACTGCCGCAAGCGTCGCTTAACCTGATCGGTCAAGCTGTGCGGCTGTTATTACTTGGTCACAAGCTCCTGGCCATTAGTTTAAGACAAGTATGAAAATGTTATTCCTTTTAACTTGCTGCGCTGCTAAAGCATTATTTATTTTTCCTCTTTACAAATAAAAGGCTCGTCTATCAAAATCCAGTTCAATAATCCGGACGTTGTGCCCTGCTATTGTGTAAAAATAGCATTATTTTCCGATGAAATTGTTACTTAAGATGATGGTTTTTATACTAACAATGCCGCGGAATACGCATAGTATAGTAAGGAGGCTTGAAATTAATATTTCAATCATTATATCATATTGAAATGACACTGTTACAAAACTGGTGTTACAGGGATACTTAGTCATTGTTAATAATTAATTATTTTCAGTGCAATATTCCTTACTTTTCTCCCCTAACTTATGTATACAAGCTTACAAGCATATAAATACCAGTTTAGTATTAGAAGTTTATCCATTTAATTAATAAGAAAAACTTGTGATGTTCTAGTTTATTTCACATTAATTTAATGGGTCCTGAAAATAATAAACTCTAGCATTAACGCTAACTCATAGTCATATTGTAAAATTAAATAATACTTACTGCGTTATTCCCGTTTTACAACGTACATTTGGAAACAATTTAGCATCATTTAAACAAATTTCAATTTAATTTTACCTTACTTTTGCTCGGCTCTCAGAATTCGTTCTGCAATAACAATAAAAGGGAGCATCGCGGTTTACGTACAAATATATAATACTTGTAGGAATCTTTAGCCACGGCCTTCCACTAATTACTTGTTGGTAAATTTATCCTGGAAACATTAGTTTTCCTTGATCAAATAAAGTAGGCAATTAGATACTTCTTATAAATGCACGCATAGGTACACTTGTATTTTTAAATTAGATGAATAGTAAAATTGTCACTTCCAAAATCAAGTAAGTAATATGAAACGACCAATAACCAACATACAGCAAGGGATAAGAAAATAAAAT
Source organism: Eremobia ochroleuca (assembly GCA_949629135.1). Lineage (NCBI taxonomy): Eukaryota > Metazoa > Arthropoda > Insecta > Lepidoptera > Noctuidae > Eremobia > Eremobia ochroleuca. Next base: position 15,412,327 of record OX451386.1, on the reverse strand, counting down.
CTCAGGTCCTAGAACGTAACTGGATTTTGAATACCCTATGAAAGCGCTACGTGGGTGCTACGACGTAGCAGTCCCCGCTACGCCAATGCCACGCGTCAATCGCGTCGCGACCGTGTTGTGTTTGGGTAATTTATTCATGATAAGTACGTTTATGACTGATTAAATTTTAAAATATGGTTTCTTATTTACTTGGTACTTATTAAAAGTTAAAACCATTATATTCTTAAAATTGAAACAGAATCAATTTTAACCTTCATTTTTATCTCTTAATTATCGAAAAAAAGTAATTACACGCTTCGACCTGTGGTTGACTCATTAATCATTTATGTACTAGTCGACGCACTACGGACGGTAAAACTTTCTACTTTAACGAAATTTAGGACAAACTTGACTCTTCTGAACATTTACTAAATCAATACAATTAGCAAGATAAATAACAAGCTATTTCGGTGTATACCTTAACTGAACTACTAGGAACAAAAACTTTCTGTAATAGACGCTGTCAGTACTTTTATAGGAATACCTTTACACAGAGAGGTAGTTGAGCTAGTATTTTGTTTGTGTAACGAATGCCCGTTATTCGAGCTTTCTATATCTCTTCGTATGCTTGTATAACACAATCTATTGTAATCTAGCATGACATCGGTACATGAACAATTGAACATACATAATTTTATGCTATTCAGTACTATTATGTACTAAAAAATTAATTTGTTAACATTTTGATACAGGAAATGAACCACATTGTAGTCGTCCCTGACATATTTAACCTGCACACTTCATTATGAACAAATATTGTGTAATTTATAACGTCAAAACAAAAAACCGACAATATGCAAAATTCGTTTTAGTACCTATATATGCGAAACCCTGAACACGTGTCTAGTATTTTTATGTAAAGAATCTATGTACAAAACTTCAAAACTGTGTCATGAAAAATCACAAAGTTATAAGCGTGTTATGCCACCTGCTTGTCCGTACAAGATGATGGTTAACACTTACCACGCGCCGCCGGCCGACCGGTCGTGACCTTATGATTGCGGACATGTACTTAGTGTTGCTCGGTGTCCAACTTGTAACCTTGTTTTAAATAATTTTGGTACAAAATATAAAAACTAATAAATAAATCATTAATTATGGACGAAACATTTCATAAAACTTCATAAACCCACCTAACTGCGTAACAGTTTGTCGGTGGGATTAGCAACAATAGCGATATAACATGGTGTAAAAATTATTGGAATCGATTCAGTTACTTATTCTGAACAAACTATATTCAGGTTTGCAAATGTTAACAAATTAAAAGGTTGAAAATATCGGCAGCATTCCGCTCCTTTTTCCTCAGACAAAATACTTGGCAAATCTGGGGGCACCCCTGTGCCCTCTCCAAGTCGAGCAAAAAAGCGGCACGGCCGTGCCATCCTTTTCTCGAAACAGTTCAGGCCATTTTCGACCCCCCTATAACTTCGTTATGAATAGAACTAGAAGCCTGAATTTTTAGTAACCAAACAGGCATTGTACAAACACGGTATATTTCAAATTTCATTCAATTTGAACTAGCAGTTTAAGAATTATAACTAGTCAAATCTTTGTTAATTTTGTCACTCACTCACTTACTGACTGACTGACCGATCACCAAAACTCTAAGGCACTTCTAGCAGACATAGAAGCTTCAAATTTAGAATACAAGTAGTGTTTAGTATATAAATCAAGGAAAAACTAAAATATTTTGCAATTTCGGTCCAGTTTTCTAGATACACCAACTGCATAAATAACTTTGTAATACCTTGTAAAAATATAGGATTACAAAGTTGCATTTGCAGTGAATGCATGAAAACACAATATGCCTCAAAACTAATACATATTATATTAAATTAGACTGTTTAGTGCGATTGCCAAGTTAATCTATTTATTTAAAAAATAAAAGATTTTTAATATTGATATGGTCACTATAAGATGTTATTAGGTTAGCTAATTACGTAATAACTTAACCCTTAATTGCATGATTTTTACTTTTTAAGCAAATTAAATTTATTTGGACGTAACATTAGCTCTATAGTAAGGAAAAAATATTTTAAAAAATATATTCATAATGCTTTATTTTTTTCTAAATGGCCTGGTGGAAATTTACATCTTTATGTAATCAGAAAGAATCTACTGGGAACAAAATGAATTGAATATCTCTATCAATTGGGGAATCCCCGTGCTCTGTGGAAACGAAAATATGGCATTGGATTGGTTGATGGAAATTTCCATCACGATGCAGTTAAGGGTTAAGACAGAAGGTCCCTTAAGTGGGGACTGAATAAATTAACTGACTTGGTATTACATGGATCTCACAACTTTTTACGGAAGAAGAACTAAGTTGCGAGACTTGGTTTTTAGGGTTCCGCACCCAAAGGGTAAAAAGGAACCCTATTACTCCCGCTCCGCTGTCCGTCCGTCCGTCCGTCCGTCTGTCACCTGGCTGTATCTCATGAACCGTGATAGTCACAGTTGAAATTTTCACAGATGATGTATTTCTGTTGCCACTATAACAACAAATACTAAAAAACAGAATAAAATAAAATATATTTAAGGGGGCACCCATACAACAGACATGTTTTTTTTGCCGTTTTTATAGATAATGGTACGGAACCCTTCATGCGCGAATCCGACTTGCGCTTGGCCGTTTTTTTTTACAAGTTATGGTTTTGATGGCCGTTTATTATGGGAAGTATCAGAATTCAGCGGGCAAACATTCACACGGAAAAGTTCGCGGAGTGGAAATAGGGATGAAAGACGCGGCGCGAGCGGCGCATACACACCTTAATGATGGCTGCGGGCGTCGCCTCATTGTACTGAACCCGCTAGGCCACGCCGGAAAATTATAGTAACTAAACTTGCTAGAATTTCGCGCGTCGGCTGGCAACGAGCAATTTAGTTTTTCACACGCTGCAAACTTCGAGCCGACGGATTTTTTTGCATGCTAACATGAAAAATTGTAAATTATTTTTAACGATTCCCCCTCTCTCAAGTGAACTCATACTGGTACACTTGACGTTACATAGCTTGTTATAAACTAAATTTCCGCAGTGCGCCTCGAAAATATTCCGCCTATTGTGTTGTGAGCTTAATTCTGGTTTGGAACGGTAACAGTAATAACAGGTTAGGTGATTAAATATTATAACTAGTACTTTATTATACTTAACATTTTCTACCTAATAATACTAGCATAGCATTGTTAGGTAGAAAACGTAACTGATGACAACTTTTTACTGAATACGGTTCGGTACCTTTTTTGATTATCATAATCAGTCCGTCATTTCAACAAATGGCTCTGAAACCTTCAAAACGTATTAGATACCAAATAGGAACTCTCTCTTAAAGCTACATACACAGAAAGCTTGAATAAAACATCAAAATGAGGTCTCCTTACTAAGCTTTGTCCTGTATTTTCTTTAAAAAAATATCTTCACACGGCTTCGTATACACACAAACACAGCGCGGTACTGCGTTATTTCACAGCAATTTTTCTCTGCCTCGCGCCGACTTTCTCTTTTTTAATTAAGTGAAACTAAGAGGCCCTTTTGTTTCCTTGGCCTGCCCACTCGCTAATTGCCCGCCAGTCAGTCACTTGTCATCAACAACGCTTTATTTGCCCACTTGAGTTTATAAAACGAAATCTAAGCAAAAACAAAATAACAAAACATTATTTGCGTTTCATTAATTTGATTGCGTGGTGAGATGCCAGTTTAATTATAAGTGGTTTTGTTGACTTGTTGTGTCTGGGATTATGGAGATCTTAACACTTAATAATAATATGCTTATTTGATACGTTTTCGTTATATGAAAATACTCACTGGATCTACAGCTTTTCTTGCGAAATCTCCTTGGCAGCGTCACCGTCATCACAAAAGGGGGCAGACAAAATAAAACCACTAAAAGCTTTTGGTGTAAATACTATGATATTATAAATGCGAAAGTAAGTTTGTTTTATATAATCTATTGTTAAAATAAAATGGTGTTCGTTGGTAAGCGCATCGATTGAGAACGGCAGCTATTTTTTGTTTTAAAATGTTCGTTATAGACCGAATTAGGTGTTCATGGAATGAAAAATGGAAAAGTTGCCGGGAAAATTCAAAAGTTCGGGAAAAACTGTGAATGCATTTTTCTATGGGCATTTCATATGAATTATTGAAATTTAGCCAGTACAGGGTCTTTCGAGTCAACTAGTTAATTATAAAATCAGCTGATTTGAGCTTATTTTATTATTTGATAAGTAGGTGACCTATCACATAATAAAATAACCTGTGTTTATTAAACTTATGCCACAAAAAATAATAAAATGCAATTGTCAATTCTAAAAACCGAAACAAATTAACATCTTCATAATCGAAAAACTCAAGAAAAAAAACTTTACACCGCATCTCAAAATATTCTCAGCCGCATCTCTGAAATTGAAAAACTTTAAAACGGGAACGTACGAGATGATTATACAGGAAAGTAAATTATCTGGAAATCGTCTGTGTGTGCCCTGTTTAGTATGCATTAATCACAAGCTCTCGGCCACCGGCGTGATTGAAACTAAATCCCTTCGGATACTGGCGACTGATTACTGCCCGCCACTACAGTGAGGATTAGGATATTTAAATTGGAACAACCGATATACGAGTATTTTCCTTTTAAAACCTAGTATATGTATATCTGCCTATGTGGGTACTTGGGTAGCAACACACACATCAATAGTATCTTTTGTTCTATTGAATCTTTGTGGGCTCTGATTGGACCATCGTGACGGCCTGAATATTTTATGTGAATCGAGTTCGTAGTTAATTAAAAGGCGTGGACTAAAGTGCCTTCTACGACAATGGGGTCATCTGGAGACTGAGAATTTTTCTCATTTTCATGTTGTGCGTTTGTTATTTTCATTCTGTCAGTCAAGAACAGCCGTACGATTCTGTAACCATCTCACCGTGAAAGCTTGGGTGAAGTGAGCGTGGAGTGAGCTGTCATTCGCTAGGGACTAACATTAAGTGCTCACTTCACTTATGATTTCACGGTGAGATTTTTACAGAATCGACCGGCAGAACATGCATTTGGCTAAATTGCTAAAAGGACAACTATATTAAATTTTAATTTTCTATGATTAATAAAATCAAATCATTTTATTTCAGACATTGTACAATGTACATATTGGTACACACATTTCACCCATAGTGACAACTAAAATAATAAAAAAAATTGAACCACGTTATTGCGAATTTAATATTTTCTAGTTCTCTAACATGCAACTTTCTAATAGATAAATTAGCTACAATATCCTCGTTTAATTCCGCAATGTGAAAGAATTATACATCGAATTGCAGTCATAATATTTCATACATCGAGCGCGTCGAACGTAAAATATATGTTGCAATTTTCCAACTGCAAACAATAAACAATCCGCTTCTGCACAATAAGAGTAATTACGAGTACACCTGAACGGCACAGGGTAATAAATCCATTTACCGCTGAAGGGGCTGCTGATTCCTCGGACAAAAACCGAAGTGGCAATGGTTGTGAACCAATTTAAACTTCTCACTTGCATGCAGCTGTCCATAACCTCATTAACAGGAAATTAGTTTGACTACACAATTTGTGAATTTGGTTGTGGTCGGAGTTAATTTTTCTTTACAATGCCACCAGATTGAGTTGTTGGCACTACGACGCGGATCGAATAACTTTTCTGTTTGTCGGTTTTAACTTTTAAAGTGAACTCATTAGTTTAGCAGTGTAATAATTAATGACATTGTAAAGAATTCAAACTAAATAGCTGTTCACAGTAAGATTTTTATTGTTCCTATTGAGATTTCTAATTCATAAAGGAAAAACCAATACAGCACACCTAAATAAATCTAACGAAAGCTCTCCTCAAAGCTCTATTTATCCCGTAGTAGACGTAAAATAGCCGTAAATACATATTGAACAAAAGTAAACAAGCCATCAGAGGCACACGCCTACGACCACTCAGCCTACATAATCAGTGTCCGGCGTCCTAACATATTAAACTTTTTTCCACTCACCGCTTTACTGAAAGAGAAAACGAAGAGTTCTTTTTGTGCCTCTGAAAAAGTGGTGTAATTTATTTTCCCTTGGTGCAATATTTAGTGCTGTCCATTACTACAGTTCGCGACCGAACATTATTCACGGACATCCATCTTTTTTTTTTCTCGGCCTTACGCGCGTGCGGTCCTCCATATTAACTTTTTCATTCATATTCTTCACAATCTTTCCGATATTACAAATGGTTTTGCTGCTAAGAAATATTAATTGCGTAACGTCGTTTTCGTATTAATTTTCTGCTTTCTGGAATGATGAATGTTAGAATAATCAAATCGTAAACAGACGTGTAAAGGGGGATCATTGGTTTTAGGTTTCATAAGGTTCATTCCAATGCCAAATTGAATTTCAACTTTTTGAATATTATCGCAATAGCTCGTCCGAAAAATTCAGTCACTTTTGAATCCAGACATTTTCTGCGCATTTGCTTCTCTCACAAACAAACGTTGTTGTCAAATAACCAAAGGCTTGCATTAGGTTTACATTACAATATGGCCGCGAAGTGTCGTCGCGGGACCGTCGCGGCGCGGTGCGGATGTCCGCCGGCGTCGCATCGCTAATGCGTCGCGCACTTAGCTCAATAACTGCCTAATGCACTCCTAAACGTGCCGTCTGACAAGATAAGTGAACTATCGCCTTATGAGTGTGGTAAATATTTTGACGTTAGTATAATAATGAAAATGAAAAGTATCCGCCTAACTTTTAGCCAACCAGTTGGCTATGGAAAACTTATTCTCGTTTCTTCCGAGCTCGGAAGGAGCTGTAATTAGCTACGTAAAACAATGCGTCAAAATTCAATTGTCATTTACTATATAGAATACATCATTATCAAGGTTTTTAACATGCGTACCTATGTTTAAAAAACTCTATCTCGATCTTTAACCATGGGGGTTGAAGATCGAGTTAGATTAATAAGAGTAAAACCCACCATCAAAGTTAATCTACACAAACTCCTCGATACTGACGCCATTAAACTGGGTCAATTCTCGTCAATGATGAATGTGGTTATGTAAAGTTATAAATCGCACGTACGTCGTAATCGAGTACTTTCACATTGACGGATGGGCCGGATATAACCTCTTGGTTAGGCTGTCGTGTGAAACCCCTTTATCATGGAGATATTAATTTATTGGGTCTGTGGATAAATTTCGTAGGTACAAAGTTTCGTGATGTACTGTGTGACAAATGATCGGTTCTGTAACTTATTGGGAACATTGATTGATGCTGGTTTTAATATTGATGTTTGTTTTAAAATTATTAATTTGTTTTTCTTTTTCTGTATATTTTTAGAATAGAATAGAATACTCTTTATTATGTACACCATATAAATTACAGACATAAATATAGACATTTAACAAAGAGTGACACAATGGGCGGTCTTATCGCTAAGAGCAATCTTTTAAAGACAACCTTTGGATGGATTGAAAAGGGAAGGAGAGACAAATACTGTCGGTTGTCTGTGGTGTACCATTTACAAGATACAATGAATAAATACATAAAGTATACTATACTAATCTAATTAAATATACTGGATGCTTTTTTTTACAGTCTCCAAATTTTTACAGGGTGTTCTACTCATGAATATGAACAACTTTCACTGTGGGACCAACTCTGAAATCACGAAAACAAAATCAGCTGTTTAATACACAACTTCAATACCTACTTGACCACGGGGACGTAAAATACGCGCAATAATGTGGAGTTGCGGACACCAGCCCTTATTACCTATTACCTATTTGACCAAAATGTATGAAACAGCTGATTTTTTTTCGTGATCTCACAGTTGGTTCCATAGTAAAAGTTGTTCATATTCATGAGTAGAACACCCTGTAAAAATTTGGAGCCTGTAAAAAAAATCATGCCGTATACATTATAACAATAGACATGAAACAGAAGTAAAGAAAATATAATGGTGCTGTTTAAGGAGAGAGGAAGTGCTTTTTTATTATAATTTTAAAATTGGACAAAGATTGAGCACGCCTTACCGACACGAGCAACTCATTCCATAACCGTACTGCTTGAACAGTAAATGATTTGTCATAGAAACTGGTGGAATGTATCGGCATCTGTAGTCTCATGTTTTCCCATGACCTCAGATATCTATTATGTGTGTCATGAAGGAACTTGAAACGTTCTTTAAGATAAGAGGGGGTTGTAGGATTTTAATTTGTATAACTTTATTACATAACTTGCTATTAATGGTATGTCTACTCAATAGCTTACACTGTAATTAGTAAAATTCTTACTTAAATGGAAATTCACTAAGGAATATGTAAACATATTTTATGTTTTTGAAATAAACATTTCATTTATTTTATTTTTATTTTTTATAATTGGCGATTGTGTTTGTTCTGGAATTATGATGGATTGGATTTTATCTGGAGTTACGCTACAGGGTTACGCATATACATTGCTTTTGGTATTTCAATATTTTAACCCAGACGATACCTTTTCTAATTCTATTAGTTTTTTCCTCATAACTATGTAGGAAAGTTTGAGATGTAACCTTCTCACCAGTTGCTTCAGGCGTATTTTTAATAATACTTCATGATTTTCATGTTAGTAAAAGACGAAAAAAAACTGTATGTGGAATAATCCAGCAAATAATAATTTCAGAAAAACATAAACATGAACAAGCATCATAAAAGTTAATAAGATAAAGGCTCACAGTGAAACAACGAAGTAGATACCATAAGCTTTCTCTGTATTATCTACAGTAATGAAATAAAAACATCAAGTGATTGTGTTCCGGGGGATTGAGGGAATTATGTGACGGAAGCCCGTTACTTACTGTCATGTATGATTGACGGGCTGGCTTGAACTATTAGTCCTGACGATTAGGTGAACAGCATGGGGCCTAATTAATGTAAACCAACCTAATTAATGGTTCCCCATTAGTAAGTAGGTTTCTAGCTACCCCTTATATAAGGGACCAACTGTTTTATCGGATATGAACCTGCTCGTTTTTAAATAATTAACACGCTTTTATTAGTTTCACCTGTATGTTTGTTTGTTTGTATGCAACTGACTCGTTTGGGATCGATTTTGCCCCACTTTAAACGATCAGATTTACTTTAAACGTTGTAGACTTATCAACGACCGAAAACAATACAATATTTTGATAAAAAAAGTTGAAAAAAAAATATTTTAAAAAAGCCAAAAAAATAATATACTTTAAAAAAACTAAAAAAACACGCTTTAATAGCAAATCGAACTAAAAATCAGAAAATAACGTTTAGTTCTAGAATTTTAATTATTTTAATTAAATTCTAAAATAAAAATAAAGTTATGAAAAGAAAATGAATTTGTAAAAAAGAGTGGGGTGCTCGATATTGATTGTTGTAAATATATAATTAGTAGTAATTTGTAAACGTAGAGTATAGAAATATGATAAAAAGCACGCCACGCTTTTTGACACGACGCTGTCCTGTCGGGACATGCTTTGGGATTGTAGTATTGTGTTTGTGATAAATTTTTACGTATTAGTTTATAAGAATGTTTTTAGTAGTATGTATTGTTTTTTCTATGGGCCTTAGTTGCCTGAAATAAAAGAATAAATAAATAAATAAACAAACAGGGAGCCAAATGCTCGGTGTCCTAACTGCGCCAACTGTCGGGAGGGCATGGCGTGGCATACGCTGGCAAGCGTGCCGCATGGGAGAAGCCGCGCCGTGCCCTCGTATCCGATGTCGGAGCCGATCTCCTTCTGTGAAACCATCATTTCACAGAAGGAGGCTGCGGAAAGGGAGAGGGAGATCTAGTTCAATCTCCCGACCCGCAGCAGGCGCACCGGGTATTGGTGGAGGGCGGAGAAAGCCCTCTTCCCGTCCCCCCTAAATTGGTCCTGAGGGATGTCCGCTGCCCCCCCATCTAGCAGGACACGAGGCGGCGGTATGTAGTGTTCCACGCGCGCCCCTATAGGACGTCACGGGGGAGTTTTACACCTCACTCCTCCCGTGGACCTACTGGGAGGCCCGCAGCGGCCGGCCTGCACCAGCCGGCGGTTGCGGAAGGATCATAAGTTCATGGTGGTTTTTAGTCAGTAAGACAGACCCCTCCGCTCGCCCCAGGGCGGAGGACATCCATGAGGATTTTCTACCTGGAAAACAAAAAAAAAAGGTAATTATAGCCGCTCTGTTATCCAAGCTATAATATTCATCATCTGCCTAACCTTTTCCCAACTATGTTCGGGTCGTCTTCCAGTTTAACCGGATGCAGTTGAATACCAGTACCTATATGAGATTTATTTCCATTGACACAGTAGTCTAATATTATCTATCAGCTCAAACAGACATGACCCACATCCTTTTTTTAGGTGGGAAATTATCAAATAATTTCTCCCGCGAAATGATCAAATAATGAAGTGGAAAACCGGCCCCTCTCCAAGCATGCGGTTAGGAGCCCCCTTAGTCGAGGCCCGAGAGCCTACAAGGCCAGAACCCACGCTTTTCCAGGTAAGTCGTCGGGTCCTGAGGCGGTATTTTTGGAATTCAGCCTACGTACCGCCACTCTGAGCTCTACCTTCCATCCCCCAGAGGGTAATGTCGACACACATTACCTCCAATCTAGATTTATTCACAAATCCTGACCTACTTGCAAAACCGACATTTACCTTTTTATATCGGGTTCGGTCGTTAGAGATAGTATCAATACGAAGATATCAGTTGCTGGTAAAGCTTTGAAAGGGATGGCCGTTAACGTAGGAGTCTATCCTTTTTGAGTTATGGATTAATGTGTTCAGATGGGAAAATAGGTGTGGAGTTTCCATTAAGTCAGTTATATTTCTAAAACACACAGGACGCGCAAACTATAACCAATAATTTAGCATTTGATTCTAGATTCTTCAACACCCTAGCGTAGAAATTTTTCGTTGGTTATGAAATCCGTGGTTATCAATAAAACAAAGAAAAAAAACTTCTGTTTCATAGAAAAGTGCAATGTCTACGCGGTCAAAGTGTATGGAACAGCTTTTTTTTAACAACCGAAGGAAATTTTCAATGCAGGAGGTTCAGAATCATGAGCTGAGTTTTTATAAAAAAAAGGTCATTGGGCACCTTAGTATGGAAACCATACCCATGGCGGACACAAACGAAATATAGCAGAGTGTATTGATATATGGCTCTGATTTACTATGGCATTAGTCACATTAATGTGAGCCACGGGAATCTCGCAAAATTCGTGTTATAAACTGATATAGGGAAGATGAATAAAATGCTAATTCATTAGAATATTTTTTATTCAATTTAATCCAAATCAAGCATAAGATCATTTAAAAAAGGCAGCGCGTGCATCTGTTGCTTCCTGATGTCTGGCCCAAGACAGATAATAAACTATGCTTGCGATATGGGCGCAGCTCCCGACAGTGCGGCGGCCATGTATACTTGAGCAGTAATACTCTTCTATACTTTGTCTTCCATGTTGTGTCGGGTTTAACATAATATATGTATAGTACTGTTTCATTCGGATATGACGTGACGAAGGACTGCGCGGAGGGCGGTGAGACAGTGCGCGAGCGCAACGAAACTTGTTCTACCTGTCTAATGTGTGAAAGAGACAGCGTATACATGCCTCTGAACAGTCTGAACATTGGCGCATCCGTGCACCATGCTGTATGGTATCGGAATTCTTTTTATGCCTTTATAAGATTAAATAAAATCCTCTGAAACCGTTTGTTTTATATATTTTTCAAACGATCCTGTACAATTTTCTCCATCGATTTGTAATTAAATAATTATATGCAATGAAAGGTCATATTATTCCCCTTAGTTTAAAACTATTTTGGTTAATGTCTGCCACTCTTCGCTAAGCGGGTCAGATATGCCCAATAACCTTTCTTTTGTTTTTTTGACAACCGACGAAAAATCTCTGCGCTAGCGTGTAGAAGAGTCTAGAATCAGATGCTAAATTCATGGTTACAGTTTGCGCGTCGATGTTCCCTGCCACCCTAAATTTTCTTCTTATTTTTTTGGTTGCCAAGCAGGACAACATTCCAAATAACTAGCAGATGGAAAGTGATTTCTGCCCACCATGCATGAATACCTGCAACGCCAATGGCCAAGGTCATGATTCATGTAAGTACGAGTACAACGTCTCCGTTGCCCATATTTATTCATAAAACCACAGCGCGTGATCACTGAAATTAATCGTAGTACAAAGGATTTTAAGGACCACTTCTAATTAATAAGAAACAATTCTAAACACCAGCCTACACATCGCTAAATTCAACTTAACGCACTTGATTAAAATACAATTTTCAAGAAGCATTCTTATAAAGTAACTGCCTGACAACGATTTTTGATAAATGCGTGCACTGACTGGACAGGTCCGCTCAATCTGTGTGGTTCTTTACTCAAAAGACCATTTCAGACACCAATGTACATGGTCTTCACATGATCTGACCAAGATTATGTCTGGACTTTAAAAGAGACTGTGACCTCTGAGTTTGTTTCGGCCTTTCTTCTCGGAGTAGTCAGATAGGAAACGCCGACCTCATCTAGTTTAAAAAAATATGATTGACATGTAAAAGTGTTTGTACAAACCTACTTACAGAAAATAAATCATTTATCATTTACAAGGACATTCCGAAATTACGCGATAGAGCAAACATAATATTTTATGTGTATACGTAACGAAAATAAAGAGGGCAGCGCCATTTTAAATGTATATTACATTGTTAATTTACTTAGTACGATTTCGTAGAACAGGCTCGCAGTAAGAAAGGACATTTGGCACATTTCCTTGGCATATGAAATGAGTAGTACACAAAGTATATTGGGTTTGTATACATATCCTACGCCAACCTCTTAGAGAAATTGGCTTCCTTTGTACGTACTTGACATTAATCCTATAATTTAACGTATTTTATTACTGGTAGAGAAGGGCTTCTATTTTTATTCGGTACTTTATGTGCGAATACAAATATGTTTGCTGTACTAAATCTTTGTCTAGGAAATTAATGTGTGACCAGCTTAGTCCTACATAAATAATAGCAGAATGACACTGTTTTTTACTGAAATAAGCTAACGTTAGATATATAAAAACACGACTTAAAAATTCACAGCAAAAAGTTAAGTAAAGATTGTATTACAATGAAAAGCCAAAAGCCAATGTAACTGTCAGCTGGTTGTGAATGTAAAATTAAAAACTGAAAGCTTTCATCTGAAATTACCGATTCGATTTTCAGACCATATAAAACAACGCATTTACTTTTACTTTATAACCAGTGAGAGTGGCTTACTCGAGTTTTACATGATTTATCTCCGATGTCGAGATTCGTCCTAAGTCCTGTCGACTGCCGCCGTGACGTCACGTGTCTCCAATGTATTACAGATTGAAGCTTTTTCTGACGTTTATGGAACACGCTCGTTGATAAATGGGAATAAAATATTTAGTCAAGGCTGGTTTAGCCCGCGTACATATTTTTCATCGCATACATTTTTAATACTAATGCGTTTCGACCTCCGTTTTTTTGCTCCACTGTCGTATTCGGGCCCGTAACTTTTTATTTCGGCCTTTCCGTTTCTTATGTTCTGTAAACTACACAGTTTTACGGCCAATTCTGCGTTAACATTGCTTTACTTTAGGTGGGATTGTACTGAAAATATTTGTAAAAATAACTTTATAAGATTGTGTGCCGCTTAAATCTTGCTTGCATAAATAAAAATGCAATAAAACCTTAGATACTTAGAATAACTTAGCATCTATTTTCTAGTATTACAATTCCCTTGTAGTGCGTGTTTGAGACTCGAATATTGAATAATGTATACGCACTTTATTTTAAGCATTCCCCAGAGCGGCTGAACCAGACCATAAAAATAAACCTTCATCAAAAATTAAATTTTTCGCTGACTCGGGATTTGTAAAACATTTCAGTAGCTGAACATGACATTATAAAGAGTTTTCGCTCAACTCGAAAATTATCTTGTTGTGTAGTAAAGAACCAACTAAAAATGGAGGTAAAAATAAGCCACAAAATAATTTTCTGAGACAAACGCTTGCCTTTCAAGAATAGCATGTAAAAAAAATATCGGTGTAAAATATAAACTCATTGTCTGTCGTAAATGTTTACCTATGTGATAAAACCAAGCAGGTATTATACCTATAGCTAGAGTTTTTACGGAAAATAGACTTTTCTTTTTATTATTTTCAGTGTTCTGACACTAAACTTGAAGGTACAAACTGTTGTTGTTGTCTACCTACTAGCGTCTCTAGATATTCATGATTATGTCCGTGACATTTTTCTCATCTGATTTGTTTACAGTTGAGAATAGAACCCACGTGTTAAAATATCTAAACAAATACGAACCTAATTTACTAAAAATAATTATTGATCTACTTTAGTTTTACCCAGATACTAGAAGCTAGAGATACGCCGAGTACCTACTCGCTTATTACCCGGTAGGTACTCGGCATACTCGACCATTTTGGTAGTACTCGTTACCGGCCGAATAACCCGGTTTGACTGCCGAGGTACTCGAAAATAACTCTTAAACTTAATACCTGTCCTCTTAACAATATTATTGTAGATGAGTCATTGTTAGAAGAATCACGTGAAAGGCGAACATATTTAATTAAATAATCAGTCTCTCGTGGTAACAAATTTCGATTAGATACTGGTCTTACTCTATACTTCTATAGTGATGGCACTTTTCGGATCTTCGCGCTGTTGCGGTGCTGTAGATGATAATTCCTCGAATCAATACCAAAAACTAGCACGGCATTCTTGTATAATATTTTTAGCTTTTCGTACGTTCCAAACACCTGTGTTACTCGGCAGAGTACTCGGTTCGGGAAACATATACCGAGTAGTACTCGGTACTCGGTTACTCGGTAAAATTTGTACTCGGCGCATCTCTACTAGGAATGCAGATATAATTTAGTTCCAGGCGTTTTATCCAGTGCTCATTTTGGTAAAAGATGTTTCCTAATCAAAGCTAAAATAATTTCAAATACCTTGTCATAACTAACATCGAATTGAAATCATCAATCAATCAACAGTAACTATTATTGGCTTAAGGCTATACCATCAGAGAAAAGATGTACCTGGATCTAGTATCTACATAGTTCATTTTCTAATTCCCATTTGTATAATTTGTTGTTACAATTAGTCACAGAGTGTTAGGAGATGGAGTGCTAAATCAATATTCCCAAAAATATTTTGTTAAGTACAAGCATTTCCTAAGTGAATACGGTACAATATTTTAACAAAGTGAGACGCAAGTACCTAACACCTGATTAGTGCACTATACCCACCCATAACCTTATAGGTACGGTTGATCACACTCACAGTGCGAACAACAGCTTCTACGCGGTCATTTTTATCAAACACTCGATAAATTCGCTTAATTTTGTTGCGAAACGTTAGTACCTACCTAATGTGGGTACTCCATTTACTAATTACTCGGTGCCGTTGTTAGCACCTGCTTCTGTTATTCGTTTGTACAAATAGGAGGACGTTATTCAGTGTAATTGAATGAACGATTGAATGTTATATTAGGTGTTTGTGCTGAGAATTTGTGCACGTACTCCAAGCTGAAAGCTGTAGTGGTGTTAGATTATTATGTGCTTTGAATTATTACTAGTTAAGATTTAGATGTGGCCGCCTGCACAGTCATACGAAATCGTGTCTGTTTGTTTGCATTTGTACGTAGACATAATATAATCTAGGTATACAAATAAATTAAATTGAAGCGTCTGTTCGTAATGTCAAAATAACAGCTTTTTATTAAATACATAATGCGGATATCTAATGCATGCTTAGATCTGTCTGTCTCTATGTATGCTTAGATCTTGAAAACTACGCTACGGATTTTGATGCGGTTTTTTTTATAGATAAGAGTGATTCAAGAGGAAGGTTTATATGTATAATACATGCATAATATAGTAAAGAAACACTGATAATTTTAGAGCCATTATTTCTCGTAAAAAGTATAGGATAAAAAATCGTTATTGTGGGTTATCCCTAAGAGATAGACATATACCATTGCGGATTTTTTTGTAGACCTTTTTAAGGTGTACAATATAGTAGTACATTATTTTGATCTATCTCGTAGGATTCAGCCAGCGTTTGCAATGTAATGTTTATTTACGACATCACATTAGAAACCTCTAAAATGATCAGTGTTTCCCTACTATAATTATCATGCATGTATTATACATATAAACCTTCCTCTTGAATCACTCTATCTATTAAAAAAAACCATCAAAATCCGTTGGGTAGTTTCAAGCGCCACCGGCCGACTCCCCACTCCCCGGCCGGTAACGCCCACATTTTAAATCTGTAATATCTTCGAAAATATTCATTTAAATTACATGCTGTAAAGGGCCATAATGATCTATGTGAAATGCACAATGTTTTTAAGGTACTTAATTGGATAAGTATTAATGCTGTATTGCCTAAAATTGCTTCTTAAATAAGCCATTATTTCCCGTAAAAAGTTAAAGACAAAAAATGGTTATTGTGGGTTATCCCTAAGAGATAGACATATTATTATACGATCGCGGACTTTTTTGTAGAACTTTTTGAGATGCACAATACTGTAGTACATTATTTTGATCTATCTCGAATGGTTCAGCCAGCGTTTACAATGTAAGCGCAAAAAAATGTGTTTATTTACGACATCACATTAGAAACCTCTAAAATTATCAGTGTTTCTCTTCTAAATTATGCATGTATTATACATATAAACCTTTCTCTTGAATCACTCTATCTATTAAAAAAAAACCGCATCAAAATCCGTTGCGGAGTTTTAAAGATCTAAGCATATATATAGGGACAGACAGACAGGGAATCGACTTTGTTTTATACTATGTAGTGATGATGATGATAGTTATAATGCATGTGCTTTGGATGCGGAAGGCGGAGGACAGGGTGTTGTGGCGCAGTCTGGGAGAGGCCTATGTCCACCAGTGGACTGCGATAGGCTGAGTTGATTGATTAAATACATAATGAAAGTAAATGCTGTTATAACAAAAAAAAAAAATGTTTAGTCTGTCTGTAAATAGGTAATTAACATAGGGTTTTGTACCGCTAGCACGTTCCCTGGGATTATTTCCGACACCCACGCGTACGAATTCGCGAACAGCAGCTAGTAATAATAAATTAAGAAGCCTTTTGTTCTAGATGACTGGGCATACAGATACTGCATGACGTACGTGTTTGATTTAGTTTCACTATAAAATGTCCCGTAGTTCAGCATGCCTCTTGACATAGGCCTACTCAAAAAAAAATCCACCGGGTTCTGTAACAAACTGTCCAGTCGGAAGTTTTAAAACATCACCCCATTTCACTTGATGGCGTCCTCGCGCTTGCTATCTTTGGGGTACCAGTCAAAAAGTAGTTCGGTCCATTATTTTTGAGGATCCCGGATCAAGTGACTGGTCCATCTCCACTTTTGTTGGTATATTCGACCAAGTATATGTATCTAGGCAATAGGGCATTATTATTGACAATGAAATATTATAAGGTTCATACCTATCGGTATAACAATAATTATGAAAATGACAGGCATAATACGAAATAGATGCTTCCAACATGGTTATCTTCCTAACAAATTCTGGATGCTCATACAGCGACACCATTCGTAAATAAATCTAAGTACTCGTAAATGTAAGTATTTTTCTCAAAGCTTGGCGATGTAGAGGTCATAAACGTGAGTTAAGACGAAAGTATTAACATATGCAGAGTGAAGCCGAGTACGTTGGTTAAGTTAAAAGAAATTACAAGATGCGAGAGAGTGATAAGTGAAATTTGGCCTCTTAACCTCAGCTAAACGTAATCCCGCTTTGAGAGAAGTAATTTAAATATACAGTCTCGTGAGAAACGTAGAATATTACATTTGTAAATAAGACGACAAGTCAACATGTTGATAAAGTTACATACATTACCTGAGGGGCCTGTTGTCTGGCTTACATACCTGCCTGAATGAAACATCAAGCAATGTTGGTTTTGAACTGAGTTATGAGAAGATTAATGTGTATAGAAGGGTCACGTGGGACAATTTGGCCCACGCCCTAAAGAAATTAGTGGCTAGTGTTTGGTACTACACTAACTTATTATGTACAGCTGACGTGTATGCGGTCCTTGGGGAAGGACTTGCGTTCGTTATTGTACAAACAAGTATGGCTGCTGTCACAGACAGTGGAGGAGTGTCCTGTAGTTACACTAGGTAAGTCTCCTGTGTTGGTTTAGTCTTTTAATAAGGGTAAAGATGCTTGATTTGAATGGTAGATTGGTCCTTTTCTCTTTGGTAGGTAATTGTTAGCACTTAGTCATTTTAGCACATAATTTTACTCATCAGAAATTGGATGTTCATGACAAGTGCCCTAAGACAAAAATCGAAAAGTTGTGTGAAGAAACAAAAAAATGTAAAAGGCGCAATCGTGAAACAAGCTAAAAAACCATAAATAAAACGACCACACATAAGTGTATTATTTTTAGATTCACGTCTAGATTCCACTAAAAAACAATGTACAAAAAGGGAAGGATTACAAAAAGCGCCTTAAAAAAATAATTCACGCATGCATATAATTATAATACAAAGTGTAAACAAAAATAAAGCCGAGTGTACATACGCTGCGCAAGTGGCTCTAGATTCCACCGAGGCACAAAGGCTTTCAGACTTTTAGCCACCAGCTGCTGGAAGAGTAGCGACTTTAGGTAAACTGATGCAGAGGGGACAAACATTTGCATTCGATGAGGAAGGTGCTGACAATACCTACCTTCCACTTTACTGTAAGATCTGAGCAGGATTTTGCGTGACGTCAGTATGATGCGTAGTTCGCATGTGGCTACGTAGATGCCGCCACATGCTTACGGATGGGAAAATCGATTATTCGATCCACCCCAAGGAAGGCCAGGAAGGCCAGCAACGCCTTGGTGTTAGGTATTGTCAATCTCACGGATGGTATCTGGGTTAGCGAAGTACTTTGCTATCCATACTTACTCAAGATCCGCCTAGCTTTTTCCCAACTATGTTGGGGTCGGCTTCCAGTCTAAGTGGATGCAGCTGAGTACCAGTATTTTACATGGCGTGACTGCCTATCTCACCTCCACAACCTTCGATCAATAATGTGCTATTATTGATCGAAGTCCACAACCCAGTTACTGGGTAATCAAAACTACGTAAGACTCGTTTTCAGACTTTCGGGCTTCTGACGACCCGTAACGACGGTCAAAGATCCACGAATGACGGCCGGGACCAACGGCTTAACGTGCTTTCCGAGGCACGGAGGGGTCTTGGTATGTAAAGATGGTAACGCAAGCACGGCACGGCAAGCGTAGCTTAACCTGATTTATCGACCCGTGCGGCTGTTATTACTTAGCCACAAGCCCCTCTATCCATATTACTCTATACTAATAATACAACATGTAACGTTAAATGCGCAAAACCTCAGACACCCCAACTGATTTTTAATTCAATTGACCTATTTCGGAGAGAAAATAAGTCATTAAAAAAAATGTTAAGGTTTTATGTGCTGTTTTAGTTTTACTGGCCATTCTGATCGTTTCTTGTGTCTGCGACGACGCTTTATCGAAGGAGGAGTCGTCACCAGGCCGCTGCGCCGCGCTGACATTGGCTTGCTTGACCTGTTAATAAATAGACACGGCAACGTTTTTAATGAAGATTTTTTGAAAAATGTGACCTATATTAAAAAGTGGTTCAATTGATTCTGCTCGTTATTCTGATCAAACTATTTTCAGGTTTTGCGCATTTAACGTTACACGTAGTATAAATTCGAAAGTAACTCTTTCTGTACCTTTTCCCATCTAAACCACTGAACAGATTTCCATAAAATTTGCCAAGGAGATAAATGGCATCCTGGGGAAGGACAAGCTACACTTGGTCCCAGTACCGTTCCCGTGGCAAAATTTCAGACGTCCACGCGAATGAAGCCGCAGGCTGAAGCCCTATAAACAAGACGCTTGGTTAAGTAAAATACAATTCACAACATTTCAGTTTATTGCGCAGCACCAGTTTCCTTCCTACACATGCAACTAGATTGCAGTCTATCAATCGATGACATATTAACGACCATCCAGATCGATCCAACCCGGTGCAAGGCAGCTGGAATACGTTCATCGATCGACCATCGAACAATAGTGGGCACTTTTAGTTTTGGACCTATTCATTCTGCAGTGTCAGAACCTGAAGTCACAAGTAGGTATCGCTAGCCTCTGAAAGTCACAACCAATGCAGGCAAAAACGTCCTCACACATGATCCATCACATATTCTTTGAAAAGACTCGTTACTGGCACGAGTGGTCCGCGTGCTAGGTAGCATTAAGTTGTAAGGCATTAATGCACCAACGCGCGGGCATGACCACGCCTACACATACGAGAAACTTATTATGCGTACTTTTTGCCAGCTTTCCTGCCGTAAACTAGGTTTTTCCACTCTCACCCGCGTTAAAATCTTGAGTGTGACTCACAAATTAGCTTGCATAAATTAATATTAGGGTTCCAGGGAAATTCGTGTCTCGAAAAAGTTCCTAGTCACTTTGACGCAGTTTAACCATTAAGTTTTTATATTAAAACTGAATTTCAGCTTACATGACCTCGCGTTTAATAGCGGAAGCTGCCAAGTTCCACGATTACCTTGCCCAGGTTAAA
This sequence comes from Eremobia ochroleuca, assembly GCA_949629135.1. Classification (NCBI taxonomy): domain Eukaryota; kingdom Metazoa; phylum Arthropoda; class Insecta; order Lepidoptera; family Noctuidae; genus Eremobia; species Eremobia ochroleuca. The sequence goes on along the minus strand of OX451386.1, from coordinate 15,391,634 downwards.
CAAAATTTTATACCGCCATCGAAATGCTCGTTAAACACTGAATCTCATAACGTTTTGATATTAAAGTTACGACAAGACCTTGGTATTTAACAAAGCTTTCAAGTATTCATTTAAACCTAGGTCTTAAAATTAATATCTCAGCAGTGGCTTGGTAATAGACGGTTATGAATAAATAATGTTCAGTGGTAAGTGATGATACTCCCACGACGCGGCAGCCAATACTAGATGGCTTACTATAAGTACCTAGTTAAAACTAAACTATTATCGACTAGACTTTCGTTACCGACCGTAGGTAGCTAACTAAAGGTATTATCGTAGGTACCTATGTATCTGTTTGAGGATCTAAGTTGTTTAGGACGGTGATAAATATTAGAGACCATTAATTACATAGTATTATACCACTGGTGATGATCCTACCTAGCCTAGAGGCATTAGGTATATTCGTGATAATTTCTCAACTTTAAACCCCACCGTGTTAAAAATTGAAATTATCACGAATAAACGTAGACAGCCCAAAATTTGCCATAAATGCCTGTAGAAGTAGCATTCCGCAGAAAGGAGCGCGACGACGGCAAGGCGCGATTCCATTAGAGCAATTTCATTAAGTTTTTCACACACACTTGAAAACTACTTCACAATAATATTTACTTTAAAAATTGGTGGTAAGCACGCCGTAGGTACGATACATGTAAAGTAGGAGTGAAAACCATGTTCTTGAAGAATTATTACTAATTAAAACCTCATGTATATTTAATAAACTGCCCACATAAACGCTCCTAGTACTGTAGCCTTTATAATAATTATGTTAAGACATTAGGTTCTGGTATGAAATATGAAAAACATGGGCTTTTACAGCCACTGTTAATTTAATAGCAGTACTTAAACCATTAATTTTAGGTAAGTAAGTAGTTACTTTCATGGCAAGTAGGTATTTACCAACCTACCTACGAAATTGCAAGTAAACTTCCACCATGCTATAAAACACTGTCCCCTCGCTCCCCTTTCAAATGATATGAAAATTAATAAATGATGAAATGCCCGAAGGCATGGAATACGAAATGATACGAGCTGCAGTTCCGTATGGCTTTCTTAAAAATAAACTTCCTGCTGTGTGCCCACTTATTCAAAGGGGCTTTTCAGTTATAATTAATGCTACAAAGTACTTTAGCCGTCTTAAATGAGCAAACTTAATTAATATATCCATTAGATCTCGCAACATTCTTTGAAACAATGAGACGTTAAAAGGGTGGGTACCCTTCTGTGAGACCACCCTACCGAAGGGTACTTACAATAATGGTCGCTGAAAAGCCTATTTTGTGAATGACGTGATAAATAATTACGTTCATATGCCAGAAATCGGTAAATAGGTAGACTTCCTACAGATGTGTGGATTTCCACTTCTGACTGTTCTTGCTCAAATTGAATTCCGCAGTTTTTGAGGATAATTGCAACTTGTGCAAAGTTGAAGTTTGCTTTCCTATCATTATTATTTGTTGGCAAACACGCAACCTCGTCTCAGTAGAAATTAGATAGGGCTACCGACACGCATCTTTGAAAATCTGCAACACCAGAAGTGCGTTAGTGTGTAAAGGTACATTATTACCAACCCAAAAGCAACGCTTGAAGCTCTCATATGCTTATAATCCAAACAATCACCCTAACCTTCAAGTGGAAGACAGCATGATGTTGATGATGAAGCTGAAATGACAAAAATAGGAAACAAAATATAGATCCTTCTCCTTGAAATAGAACTCCTTGTATTTACTTCAGTATTAAAATTTTCGATGAATGCTGTGTTCTTATTTTAATCGTCATTCATTATTATAGTTATGCCCCTTTTTTTCTCAATGACAGCCAAGAGGCGAGTCCCGAATTGTTTTAAAAGTTTTTGTTAGGTGGGTCGCGGTCCAGTCACCTTTGGGAACTGGACTGTTATGTAAAAATTTTCCGTCTTTTCTTAGGTCCTTCATAAAACTGTAAAAAAGATAATATTGTTCCTTCTTTGATGCTACGGCCACGTTTTCGAGATAACGCGAACTACATTTCATGCGCTCTATGTTGTAAAGCGATACGTCGAGTGATGTGCGAGAAAGAGCGCACGAAGTATACTATTTTTGAAAAGTTAGTTCAAAATAATACATGATGACAAGTTTTTTTTATGTTTAAAGTTTTTTAATGTTAGAAAAATATACACTTGTTTTTCTTCTTCTTATACTTAATTAACTTACAAATTATTTACGAATACGAAGATAAAGTTCAAACTAAAACTAATAACTTATTAATGTAAAGTATTAGCTTGATGACAAGTTGGCAACATAACAATGTTTTTGAAAGCTGGCAACTCAAGCGACAGTTGACTTGACATTGTCACATTTGGCAATATTATTTATATTTTGTAGGTTATAACTACGCATGAAAAGCGCGTAAATAAGTGTAAATAAAGTTACCTGTATTAATAAATAAAAGTAAAAAACCTGAAAATGCGTTTCGCGATCAAACAAGTAAGCTGTGGTGGTGAACGTATCTGTACTCTGACCGGATTCTTGAAATCTCCGGGCACTGTTATTGAAACTCCAACAGCTGCTTTATTAACTCAGGTACTTCCAAAAATATTGATTTCGTCATGACTATTGAGGTCATTACTCTAAAGTAATGACCTTAATAGCCATGATTAATTATAATTAATTATATTCTTCTTGTACATTCTTAAAACTAAATTATACATAAATAAAATTGCTGTAGGTCAAGACTGTTATGATTTATCTACTGCGTTTACCTTGTCTCATCTGTCTGCATGTCATCATTCAGTCATCACCAGTGGTCGGAGTAGGTAGAGCTGTTTTTGCTACTTGCGACACGCGGACATAACATGGATATGCCAAATATTTCCCGGAATCCTGGATATTCTCAGAATTAAAAAAATTTGTTTAAGTAGTTTTTATAGGAGTAGGTAGAGGTATTTTTGTTATTTGCTACATGCGGACATAACATAGATATGCCAAGTATTTCTGAAAATCCTGGGAATTCTCGAAATTAAATAAAAAAAAAAACAACTATTTAAGTAGTTTCTTTTGTCAGTGCTTAATTGGTATATTTAAGTGGATAATCCACTTTTATTAGTTTACTATAGTAAATTGAAGACATGGAATGTAAATAAAATGCGATGATCGAGTTAGATATATAATTTAATTTTCAAAACCCATATTAACTCATTTAAATCAATCGACAATTTCAAAATCCTGGGATTTCAGAGGCATATCCATGTTAACATCAATGTTTGCGGTCATTCACCCCAAACAGCTCTACCTACTCCGACCACTGGTCATCACCAGCCCGTATCAATCCACTGCTGGCTTGGAGCTACCTGTCCCTTGCGCTAATCCTCTCTGATGTACGGGAAATCTGTGACTCATCCACTCAAATACTTTTAATTCAACTTGGTTGGTAGATTGCTCTTATTGATCCTTTGAGCAACTGGACTGTTATTGCATGCTAAACACCAATGCCTCAATTTATTTATTAGTATGTAAAAAGAACATGTGTTTAAAAATAGAATATTAACTTTTTCAGGGTGGCAGTGTATCCCATATCACCGCAGAGGTGTTATCCAAAGTGTTTTCAACCCCACAACTGTTATGGGTGCCAGTATCAAACTCCATACAACTAGAGCCAGGTATGAAGGCTCAAGGTGAAGGTGTTGCCAAGTTTGCTGGCTTGCCAGAACATCTGATTTGTGTGACATCACATAATATGAGTGAACCAACCCCTTCTGGACATTTTGAACTTAACAAAATACCTCTTTGGACTAAGAATGGAAAGAAAATGGTTAATGCAGAGAGGTAAGACCTGAACATGAGTTAAGAAGCAGGGAATATGCAGTATGACTTTATTTGTTTTTAGACAAAAAAAACAAAGTTTGTCTGATAAGGTCAACCTTTGTATGGTAAAACTTTCCAAATTCTAATATAATTATTTTATTGAAAACATTAAACTATAATTTTGTTACGAATAATAAAACTTGCTAATGTCAAACAATACTTATCTCACTGCATGAAATTGAATAAATTTTCAGATATATGGATTTGATGGAAGTGTACAAACCAGAAATAATTTTGGCGATTGCAGATGGCCGAACATCACTAAATGAGGGGTACAAGAGAATCCTGAAGTCTGTGGATAGGACCTGCAATATGTTGGATACGTGTGTGTATCGATATAAGGCATCAAAGCAGCTGCGAGATAGTGCTCTCATTGGTCAGTAATAAAATGTATTACATTACTTATTATTTATTTAAACTTCTTGCACACAATAAGTTACAAAGGCAGACTTAACGCCTTAAGCATTCTCTACCAGTCAACCAATGGTGGTGTAGAGATAATCTGGCAGGTGCTCTGTTTAACAGGAAAATAAAAATATAACAATAAATTATAAATAAAAAAGGTACACAAGTACAGACATCAGCACATCAAGCTACTACAATCTGTCAAATTTCTTTAATAAATATTCAACTTTATTGCTAAAGTAAAAGGGTCAAAGTTGACTGGGAAAATTTGAGTTTCGGGTAGCTTGATGTGCTGACTATTTACTACTTTTACATTTTGACAAGTTATGTGAACAGAAATGTAGGGAACAGCTGATTTAGTTTTTGCGATTTCTGGTTTGGTCTCATAGTAAAATTTGTTCATAATGATGAGTGCAATGATCCATTATTGTTGTGCGTTATTTAAGTTACACTGTGTATAATGTACGTTTGTTTCATTGTGGAGGTCTAGAGACCAAACATGTGGTCCGATATTTTACATTTACATTAGCCTCTTTTTGGGCTTTGCCACAGTCTGAGGGTTACATTTTTTACTTGCATGTTATAAATAATACTAATAATAATAAGTTTATTTTCTCTCCTCAAAGGTTAGCTATAAATAACACCTTAGGACTAAACAATAAGTACAAGACAAAAGCTCCTTTGCAAGAGATTGCAGTCTGTGCTAGGGAAACCCTGTGTAACGGATCTCCAGGCTCCCACCACAGTGTTTAGGTGCTGTATTTTACTTTGCACAAGTTTTAGAACAATTAATAAGCACATTCAAGTACGTATGTCCTTTTCTATGTTCCCCTCCAGTTGGTAAACTGACAGACATTTATGCTGAAATGATATTTAAGTGGAAGTCTTTAATTTCAAAATATAAAGCTCTAAAATCTCTTTAATGCAATTTCCAGGTGTGGTGGTAGCCACTGGGATGCCTAAGAAAAGTAATGAATCCATCGAACATGTACTGAAACATAAAGATACTCTTACCGGAGTAGCTTTGGCAGGAATAACAGATGCAAAAGAAGAATCTGACAATTTGGCAGCACAGAAATTAGATGATATTTTTAAGACAGTTGGTGTAAGTATCCGAATCACTAAAATACTGGTATTCAGTTGCAACTGGTTATAACTAGGCTGGAAACCGATCCCAACATCGTTGGGAAAAGACTGAGCCAATTGATTGGTGTAAATATCTGAATTTCTTTAGTTTATCAACCATCATATTATAATGTTTTGAAATAGTATCTATTGTTTTCATAATGTTGAGCATCAGCTATGTAGCCTGTAAGACAATGTTTGGACTGAGTACTGCAGCTATTGAGAATTTACCATTTACCGATAGATTACACAATAACGACCTGTAAAATATTGCGTATTTATGATTTTGCCTAAGCAGCATATTATTATGTCCAAAGTTCAGCTTTCGTAAACTATATGACAAAACATTGCCGATGCGACTTTAATTTTTGATGTTCGCCGCCTAAGTACTTAAGTTAATCGCTCCGCCATCTTCATAATCTATTAAGTACTAATAATGAAGCTGAAGAGTGTTTTTAGGGTTCCATACCCAAAGGGAAAAACGGAACCCGATTACTCCCGCTCCACTGTCCGTCCGTCTGTCACCAGACTATATCTCATGAACCGTGATAGTTAAACAGTTGAAATTTACACAGATGGTGTATTTCTGTTGCCACTATAACAACGACTACTAAAAAACACAATAAAATAAATATTTAAGAGGGTTTATCCCTTAGAGCCATGTTGGAGATTCAAAATTGATGATTTCCGACGGACAATAAAACCATAATGCGTTTAATTTATAGATGAGATATTGACGTCATATTATTGGGAATTTTATAATCTAGTGCATGGCTGAAAAACATTTTCAATTTTTCTTATAGTTTTCTCATCAGAACCGTTTTTATGCAAGCCTTTTTTCAAACTAGCGATCGACGGTCTAAGCAGATGCGAGATATTAGTGAAACCGTATACGACAAACTTATAACAACATTACTTTATAAAAAACAATAACACAAAAAAAAATGTTAACAAACTGGATTAGGTCTCTTATTTATGAGGAAACGGAAGCTCTTCTGGTATATCACGAGTAATATAATCACACACTATAGCCATACACACCTCACTATACTCCACTCTCTACACTACTGTACATCACAACTCACTACACCACCCCACACCACGCTACACCACACCACACCATACACTGCACCACATCACATCATATCACATCAAACCACACTGTATGTTATACACACCACACCAAACTAATAGCACACCACGCTTCTTACTACATGATGCATACTCAAGATGTTAGAATACTGATGACAAGACTAGCAAGATAGATATTTAACTGTAACACTACATCTAAGATATGGAAGAGCGGAGTCTCCTAACACAGGCATTGTTTGCCTAAAAGGAGGCTCCAAACACAAATCATTGTACATGAAGCTTTTTCTGATAATAAAATATATTTCTATTTCTATATTTTCTATTTATTAGTGCATGGCTGAAAAAAAAAACACGATTACTGTAAGTTTTCATTCAAGAAAAGTATATTCAAAAGTGTCAGTTGTAGCCACTTTTCGAGATATTAAACGTGTTAGTTTATGATGAAATCTGAAATATTTATATTTTCTTTTAGACCTAGTAAATTAAGACATTTATGTTCTAAATCATGGTTCAAATATTTTTTTAATAACTTATATGTTTATTTTACTATGAATTATTTAGTACTAGCTTTTGCCCGCGACTTCGTTCGCGTGGAATAGTGTAGTACTGAATTGATGCCGACTCTTGACCAATAGATGGCGCTGTATGTCCGGAATAAATTTTATTTTTTATTTTATTTTTTGTAATAAAAACTATCCTATGTCCTTTCTCGAGTTCCAAACTATGTCTGTACCAAATTTCACACAAATCGGTTCAGTAGTTTAGGCGTGAAGCAAAGACAGACAGACAGAGTTACTTTCGCATTTATAATATTAGTTTGGATTGCTATATAATCGGCGCGGATTCACGCCACCGCTCAGCGCGCCGCTCTAGCAATACTAAATAATTCATAGTAAAATAAACATACAAGTTATCAAAAAAATATTTAAACCATGTTTTAGAACATAAATGTCTTAATTTACTAGGTCTAAAAGAAAATATACATATTTCAGATTTCATCCTAAACTAACACGTTTAATATCTCGAAAAGTGGCTACAATTGACACTTTTGAATATACTTTTCTGGAATGAAAACTTACAGTAATCGTGTTTTTTTTTCAGCCATGCACTAATAAATGTTATTATTTTTTATAAAGTAATGTTGTTATAAGTTTGACGTATACGGTTTTACTAATATCTCGCATCTGCTTAGACCGTCGATCGCTAGTTTGAGAAAAGGCTTGCATAAAAACGGTTCTGATGAGAAAACTATACGAAAAATTGAAAATGTTTTTCAGCCATGCACTAGATTATAAAATTTCCAATAATATGACGTCAATACCTCATCTATAAATTAAACGCATTATGGTTTTATTGTCCGTCGGAAATCATCAATTTTGAATCTCCAACATGGCTCTAAGGGATAAACCCTCTTAATATAAATCACGTTTGTTGTATGAGAGCCCCTCTCATACAACAAACGTGATTTTTTTATATATGTATAATGGTACGGAACCCTTCGTGCGCGAATCGGATTCGCACTTCTCATAACTTTTTGGCTTCTTATTTTACTATTCTGTTTCCGTACAGAAAATAATAATAATAAGACAAAACGATATCATGTTTAACTTTGGATGTACTACAATGTCAAACAATGGAGTAAAACCCTCCCGAAATTTGTATGGACAAAATATTGACTAGTGCAACCTTAAGAAGAAATATAACGTTTGTACACATCATCACCTACATTTCTCAGTCATGATGCAATATTTCCTGTTATTGCTGATGTCAGAATGGATTATGCTTAATCCCACGCCTCTGATTAGTCAGCGGTAATACAATACCACCTTTTTCTTTATGTTTAGGAAAGTATTTGATCGAATTTCTTATTGGGATTCTTTATAGATCAATTACTTAATACTACACGTCAGGAACGATGAATTAATGTGCTTTGTCTCATCATGTCATTTCCAGTATAAGCTGACTTCTCATTGTACGAAAAGCCTGTACAATGCGAGGGAGCTAAAACTGGAAATGTTTAGCTTGATATGTCGTCGTGTGAAAATCTGTTCTTGCAACAAACACGGGAAAAATCCTGTGGAAAATATTTAAAAAATATTAGTATCAATCAGTTTTTTCCGTAAACAATTACTAATCATTTAACTCGGCGTGAACTACGTGTCAGTTTAAAATTATGTTTACCAAAGGAGCCTGCGCAAGTCAGTTTGTTCTATTACATGGTTAGCAAATAGTTTACGTAACGCTATTATAATTCGTCATATTTCACCTTGAATAGGCAAGTAAAAACGTAGGTGCTACGTAGGTACTTTAATAAACATAAAACACTTTACGCTCGCATTTTACGATAAAAACTGGTTAAGTGCGAATCGGGATTCCGTACAAATTTGTATGTATGACATAACTGCAACGGTTTTCGGATTTTTTCCTTTACTTGTGCTATATGACATTGCTTCTTGCCAAATGTCATGATTCTAGGTCAACGGGAAGTAACCTATAGGTTTTGATTCCCTTGGGAGTTTCAAAATATGCGGCATAAACGGGACATAACCGCCCATACCTTTGGTTGCGTTAACTTAGAAGTTTGATTTCTTCACAGCTTCAAGGGATTGTAGGCTTGCGTATTTGATATTAATTTCAACTTGATAACTCCACGCGTTCCTGAGAAAAAGGGTCTTGACAGACGGACAACGAAGTGATCTTATAAGGGTTCCGTGTTTCCTTTTAAAGTACCTACGGAACCCTAAAGATATCACGTTACCTACCGAAAAAATCTGCATTTACGCATTTTTTTTATCATCATTGTAGCTTAGTGGATAATACATTTTTTATCAACCCATAAAACTTCCACTGTCAAACATGGTTTTTCCATTAGATCGCTTATAGTAAACAATCTTTGAAATTATGGGATGGGTCAGTTATCGCATTACAGTATTGGGTAAGGAATTGCAAGATGCTGCAAACTAAGTACCTACTCTGACTACTGGTCATCACAGAAAGAAATTATTTATTTTGTTTATTAGTATTATTCATGATACACAACCTCTTTTAGGCCTTCTCTCCTTTACGCAGCGTGTTGGCAATATAGATACGCCTTTCATGCTATACGATTGAATCTATTGGTCGTATTGGTATCGATTGAACTAATGTATTGGTATTGGTAAGACGGGCTGGTGTCCGCAACTGTGGTGTCACCAACACAGCTTTGACGTGGGTCAAAGCGCGTGTTTTGCGTAGGGAAGAAACAAAGTAATGAGACATCCTTTTTGCACAATTTCAGGACGCGTTACCAAAAGACTTGCTGCGAGTAGTAGAAGGTTGTTGGAATCCAGCGATCATAGTAGCAGCTATCGAACACGGCTGGGATATTTTCGATGGGTCATACCCCATGAAGCTCAGCAATTCAGGACATGTATTGACGCTAAACTTCGACACCGACCGACGAAGTACTGAACCGTGTATCTTAGATCTCAATGACGGAAGGTATGTTTAATCTTTTGGCCTTTTTTCCTTGATCTTCCTCATTTGAATAGTAATGAATGGTTTTATTTTTAAACGTTTTCCTCGAGTTTTTTTAAACATGGACTGAGGTTTTGTTTGTTGTAGCTGGCTGTAAACGGTCGTACGATGACTTCGAACTTTGAAATTACTATAGATGAACTCGTTTGATTAACAAACCTGTTCTTATCACACCGAGATCCAAAGTACAAACAGAAAATAAATAGTAGAAACCATCTTCCGATCGAAACTGCGGCCTTGCTGCATCAGCGTCTAAAACAGGGCTCTGAACCGGTTTAAAAAGAGCGGTTAATTTCGATGAAATACCGGTAAATATATCGTTCCCTCATTAACCGGTTAAACAAGTGAACTGTTCATATGTAACCCAAATACAAAGGTTACCTGGTTACAGAAGCACAAACGGTTTTGACACCCAAATTAACCGGTTAATTCCGTAAGTCGCAAATATTTTTCGTCTACTTTTTTAACACTTCCAACAAGTTATAGTGACATTAGTACATTTAGTACCCCAGAAAACATTAGGAAAAAAAATGTTTGATCTGAGGACGTCAAATACAACCGGAGAACTTAAATGGTGCGGGTAGATTCATGTTGCGACTTGCTTAGTTAGGGGGCGGGGGGTGTTTAACCGGTTAATTTTCACTTTCAAAACCAAAATTCATGAAAAACCGGTTTCCCGCAAAAACCGGTAAAAACCGGTAAAGTGCAAACCTTAACCTAAATCGATTTCGGTTTGGGGTCAATGACCGTAACCGGTTAAGAATTTCAACCGGTTTCCGAGTCCTGGTCTAAAATGACAAAATTTTGAGGTCAAAGCGCACGTGTTAGTCCACGAGTGTTCGTCCGCACGTGTTAAGTGTTCTGGTGATTGCCGCTGCGGTGTTGCTTGTTGTTGGAATAGCGGCAACTAGTTGTTACGTTACTGTAGTGCTATTCTGTAAAAATCTCACCGTGATAACTCGCGTGAAGTGAGCTTAAAGTGAGCAGTCATTAGTGTTAATCTCTAGCATCCGATGGAATAACAGCTCACTTCACCTAACTTCTCACGGTGAAATTCAACACGGTAACATATTCTATGCTTTTATAAGTCGCGAAATCTCCTAAAGATCGGTAACAATAGAAAACGTAATTGTTTCTCATTGGTGACAGTTGAGCTACTACCTAAAAAGATCTAAGTTATCGGCAGTGGAGGTGCTCTGATATTTGAATAGAATAGAATCGTTCTTCATTACATAGAAACAAGGTACAAGTTACTGATATTAAGTTTAAAATGATCCTATACTAAATACCTAACTAAGGCATGCAAAAGTTTTAGCTAACAACAGGTTTACTCATTAATATATACTAGCGACCCGCCCCGGCTTCGCACGGGTGAAATGCTGATGACTACATAGTATAAAACAAAGTCGCTTCCCGCTGTCTGTCTGTCTCTATGTATGCTTAGATCTTGAAAACTACGCTACGGATTTTGATGCGGTTTTTTTCCTAAACCTTCCTCTTGAATCACTCTATCTATTAAAAAAAAACCATCAAAATCCGTTGGGTAGTTTCAAGCGCCACCGGCCGACTCCCCGGCCGGTAACGCCCGCATTTTAAATCTGTAATATCTTCGAAAATATTCATTTAAATTACATGCTGTAAAGGGCCATAATGATCTATATGAAATGCACAATGTTTTTAAGGTACTTAATTGGATAAGGATTAATGCTGTATTGCCTAAAATTGCTTCTTAAATAAGCCATTATTTCTCGTAAAAAGTTAAGGATTAAAAATGGTAATTGTGGGTTATCCCTAAGAGATAGACATATACCATCGTGGACTTTTTTGTAGAGCTTTTTAAGGTGTACAATACTGTAGTACATTATTTTGATCTATCTCGAATGGTTCAGCCAGCGTTTACAATGTAAGCGCAAAAAAATGTGTTTATTTACGACATCACATTAGAAACCTATAAAATTATCAGTGTTTCTCTACTATATTATGCATGTATTATACTTACATATCACCTACCTCTTGAATCACTCTATCTATTAAAAAAAACGCATCAAAATCCGTTGCGGAGTTTTAAAGATCTAAGCATATATAGGGTCAGACAGACAGGGAAGCGACTTTGTTTTATACTATGTAGTGATTATTAACACATTAACTGCCGCACTCAGAGACTTCACTTAAAATTAATCATTCATTAACTTTTATTAACCAACATAATTATGTTGGCACAAATGTTAACAAAAATGTTTTCACTCTGACATGTTTTTGACTGACCGCGTTCCAATTTATTCTTGTCAATTAAAGTTAATGATTGATTAATTTTAAGTAATGACTCTTGAGTACCGAGGTTAGTTTATTCTGAGTTTAAGTTTAGTCAGTTTGAGGAAGAATTCCTCAAACTCTTATGAATACCAACTGGCAGTACTAATACTAAAATGGAGTTTTTTATCCAACTTGCAAAATTGAACCTTAAGACACAGACACATTACTGAGTCGTGTTGTGTCGTGGCTCGGGATACACCAATCAATCGAATCTGTGTCAATTCACAAAGAGTTTTGATAGGCTAACCAGTGTTAGCCTATCAAAACGCGCGTCGTATCGCGACGCCTTCTGACGCAGTCGTCAGAAGGCGTCGCGATACGATACAACATAGTAATATGAATCCGGCTTTAGCTGAGCTTATTTTTGTACATCACATGTTTAATAACTGCTTGAACCACATAAAACCTACCTATTAAATTCTATTTTAGGATGTTGTATCTATCAACATCACTGCCTTTTATAAGGTAATTATATTTGATGCTTTACCATTAAGTTTTTGTCCAATGCTATTTCCTGCAAAGGCAAAAAGTTGTTATCTACAAAACAACATAATAACAACCTCACAAACACACATCGCGAGGACACCGGCATGTCTTAGAACCAAAAATTGGAAGACGTGACGTCCGGCAATCCGCACTGGGTCCGAGTGGTAGATTACAGACTACTCCCTCTCGAAGAGAGGAGGCCTGTGTCCCAGCAGTGGGAATATTATAGGCTAATTATGAAAGAGATTTTAAGGCAATTAATATTTAAATTACAGGTATAAAGAAGATTTCACTCCAGTATTAGAAGGATGCGAATGTTTAACTTGTAAGAAGCATACGCGGGCGTATATACGCCATCTTTTAAATACTAGGGAGATGCTTTCGTCTGTGTTATTGACCATGTAAGTATGAATTAATAATTCCCCTTCGTAGTGAAGAAATAACGATCGTAGTCTCACAGAAGTACTGTCTTATTTTCAGTACTTAATTGTCGCTACATATTGACACAGTATTATACAACACATATTTTAGACAGTCAAATGAATTATTGTATTGAGGGAATTCTCTTTTTGACTGCACTCGTTTGTATAGCGATTTCATAAACCAAAGTGTGTACACCTAGTTACAGTCCGGCCGTCGAGAGAATGCGTTCCTGGCACCTGTCAGTGATTCGCAAAACACGTATTCATTTGTATAAAACTGACAGGTGTTAAGAACACATTCTCTCGGCGGCCGCACAGTAGTTAAGCAATAGAGCTTCATTTTTATGTTGTTAGGGAAACAGAAAACCTTAGTTTGAGTCGTTTTGATGCTTACCTTAACCCTCAAGGTTTGATATCTAAGTTTGAGTCATGGTCACTTTGTTTGCCTGCACCCTCAAGGTTTGTCTATTTACTTACCCAAACATCAACTTAACATGCAAAGTGTGCTCTGCTTTGATGTTGATACTTTGAGTACTTAACCCTTAAATGCATGATTTATTTTATCGTATTGCAAAAAATGCTATTGTATAGGTATTTATCTATAGAATTTAGATAATAAATATATAATAATTATACAATAATATTAATATTCATAGAGTATATATATTGTTTTGACAAAAAGAGGTGCGTTCAGAAACTCACAGCTATCACATTCTTAAAAAAATTAAATGACGTGCTTTGTTGCCATATGGCAACATTATGCATTTAAGGGTTAAATGTAGCTAAACATTGATACAAAAATTGTAGACAATGGCGCCGATTCCCTTGTTCACAAATTAAACTAAATTTAAGTTCAGTGCATCTTTTTCTTTCTATTTCATTAAGAAAGAGACGGAAGAGAAATATTAGTTTAGTCCTGTCAAATTAGTCAGCGCCTTACCGGACGGTGAACTGCCCATTGCTCGCCGTCCGCAAGCCCGCGCCTACGGTGGCCGGGAGTCGGCTCTCGACTCCCGACGCCCAGGGCGTCTCCTGAAGCGACTAGGGGCGTGAGGGCGCAAAGATTGCCTCACCCTCACGCGTTCCGCCTACTCCTTCGGAAGCATTAACATAACATGAAGGAGGTGACGGCTTCCCATGCACTATCGCTTCGTACCTCGACCGGACGCGAGAGATCGCCGCCGTGAGGACGCGGCGGTGCTCCGCTCAAGCCGGGCAGACCTACAACGAATCAATGCGGTAGACTCGATACCTCGCGCGTCGTTTCGCGTCGGTTGGCTACAATCGAATCGTTTCGCGGGAAGTACTATTTTGGCGGGAAGAGTGGACTCGCTCGAAAATTTTCATTGTCTTTAGCTGTTTGTGTGCCGCTTATCTTGTGTTTTTACATTTACCACTCATAAACCAACTGTGTATTTTATACCTACTATTTTCACGTTCCAGCCACAATCTCCACCACTTCGACCAGCTGTTCCACCACGCCAGACAGCACATCGCAGCGAATACATTCCAAAAATACAAGAAACACATCACCAAACAGTATGAAGCATACAAACTACCTCATTCAGCCAATGGAGTGATAGATATAAAAGAAACTGACATTAAAATGAACGGGATTGAATACATGAAGAAGAAAATGCGCGTGAGTGACGATGCGATTCCTACTAGTCAAGTACTTAATTGTAGTCTGTAATAGTAGTTTATTTAGTTAGAATTTAGTTTTAGAAAGTACCATTTTGGTACCTAGCTTTGAAGATATACCGCGTATTTTTAATGGCTGGCAAGCAGTGTTTTTTTTTTTTAATAGTTGGATATCAAAATGATTTTCTGACCATTAAGAATGCAAGGTGTATACCTACTCCGAACAGTCGTTTATCATATTTAATTTTGTCAGATCAATGGATATTAAAACATAACAGCATTTTTTTAATTCCATAGAAATACTGGCTAAACGTATTATAATATTTGTAACACTGAAAAACGAATTAGAAATAAATAATTTCTCAATAGCAGACCTGAGTCTCGATTTGTGTCCGGCTGATGGCAATATGCTCGCCGCTATATGGGACTGAAAAATTACTGGTGAAATGTGGGTGTACAGACGCCAGCACATCAAGCTACCCGAAACTGTCAGATTTTCCCAATCAACTTTGAACCTTATACTTTAGCAATAAAGATGAAAACCTATTAAAGAAATCTGACAGATTGTAGTAACTTGATGTGCTGGCGTCTGTACAATGCACGTCTGACCAACCCTTTGAGGAATATAGCCATGTGTGTGTGTGTTGTTTTGTAATAATAATAATTCCGGACACGATAGTTGACTTAGGGCTGATTTTTCAATGTACAGATAACTTTTATTTGTAGAATAAAATTGACGTCTGACAGTTTTTATATGGAAGAACTGTCAAAAATTCAAAATTATTCCTGTAATAAAATTATTTGGCGTTGGAAAAATCAGCCCCGAATAGAGTAAAATTGTAGCCTAGTAATTATGTAATATAATAAGTATGACAAATCACTTAATCACAGTGATAGTGCGTAATTCGAATTGAAAAGTTGTGATAAGTTGTTAATTTAATTTATAATGTGATTGCAAACCAAAAATGATTTCAAAATAATGTTGACATTGAAATTCTTGTTCTCTTTTTCGTTTATTATTGAAATACAGGGTAACATCGGACATCAACCCGCAGACTGAAACCATGAATTCAGCACATGATTCTAGGCGCCCTAGCGAAGAAATTTTTCTTCTTTATCAAGAAACAAAATGAGGGGCCCGTGGCTAAATAATAACAGCCGCACAGGTCGATCGATGAGGTTAAGCTACGCTTGCCGCGGTTGGTCTGTGGATGGGTTACCATCATTACATAACGTGCCTCGGAAAGCACGTTAAGCCGTTTCCCGGCTGTCATTCGTGGATCTTTGACAATCGTTACGGGTAGTCAGGAGCCCGAAAGTCTGACAACCAAGGGGTGTCGTATTACCCAGTAACTGGGTCGTGGAGGTCAGATAGGCAGTCGTTCCATGTAAAATACTGGTAATCAGCTGCATCCGGTTTGACTGGAAGCCGACCCCAACATAGTTGGGAAAAGGCTAAGCAGATGATGATTAAACAAAAAAAATCTGCTGTTTCATAGAAAAGTGCAAAACCTACGCGGTCAAAATGTATGACAGGGCAATTTTTTTTAGGAACATTTCTTTTTTAATTTCAACGTTCCTTTAAATTTTTTCCGAAGTTCAGAATCATGTACTGAATCCATGGTAACAGGTTGTCTATGTCCCTGCCACCCTATATTTCAACAATAAACGTATATGCATAAAAATAATTTTTCTTGTTGAAAATCTATACGATGCGGTTGCTTATGACTCATATTTGGCATTTATTTCATAATAGATCATTAATTCGTACTTGGAGTGTTTGCCTTCTTTTTTGTTGTTAATTTTAAGTATTTAATTTTACCGAAACATACAAACAATACCTACAACCTTGATATAACGCGGAAATGATAGATATATGCATTATGTTTATCTTCCTCGAGATATCGATTGCATTGATAGTAAAAATATTAAATAGATATCAGCATTTATAGTTTGAACAGACAAACCAATTTGAAATGTACTTTATACTATAGTACAAGTAAAATAAACAATGTTTTAGTTTACGTATTTTAGTTAAACAAATTTTCATTGTGGACATGTATTTTGTAGCCTACTTTCCATAAGAACTGTGTAGGTATTTAAAATAACTATGTTAATTAGTTTTTACGAAGCAAATGCCCTCGGTAGCAATTAAAAGGTATTTTTATTAGTTAAAGTTTTTTAAGATTCCGCTCGTATCATGTTTATTCTTTATGCTCTGTATTATACCTTTGTGGTACCTCACTTTTGTGGCGTGTTAAAGTTTGTGAGTTAGTTAATTTTCATTAAGTATCCGTGTACTTTCGTACATTAGCTAATATTTTGCTGACAGTAACCAGCTCCCACAAGGTGGACTGATGACCTGATGAAGGCCGCAGGAATTCGCTGGATTCGAAAAGCACAGAACCGGTCGAAATGGCGGTGCTTGAGGAGACCTATGTCCAGCAGTGGACGTTACTAATTAATATTATTTTTTAAGCTTTTAAGTAACTTCAATAATAATTATTTGATTAAGTTTAATTTAATAACCTCGCATAAAATGTATGGTATGATAAACCTAGGACTGTTCACAACAGTGTGGCTGTAACTAGCATTAATAACTTATATTGTTTATTAATATTTATAAGTTTAATAATAACTCCTCCTTATAATAAATATATGCTGGATGAGGAATGGCGATGCTAATGTGATTTATTTAAGGGTATGTCAGGGATTTAGCCTGTGATGGCTTACCCTGCAATGGTTATAGCGTGATTAATATTCATTGTATGCATTTTCCGCCTGTATGCCGTACATGTAGCTTAAATTGTTATAGTACAATAAATCACGTGACGATATTAAATGTTTTAATTTATATTCTATTCTTCTTCTAGTGTTGCCTATCGATAGTCTATCGATAGTTGACGTCATATCAATAGTATCGATAGTATCCATACTATCGATAGTATGATACAGGGCAATAGTATTGATATACAAAAATAGTATCGATACTATCGAAGACCAGCATATGTTTAGGAGCAATACTATCGATAGTATTGATAGTATCGATAGCTCACACTATCGATAGTTTTATAAACGGCGATATCTTCTTCGTGTCGCTGTATTATTGACTGTATTTTATATATTTTTGGCCCAAAACTCCGTCGTTCCCACGGCGTCGTCGATGACAGCCCCGAGGTCACATTGCGTGTTTTGGGACACAGACACAGAGGGCGTTTGCGACATAGCTCCACAAACATATTATATTAACACAATATCATCTCCCATGGTGAGAACATCACTAAACTATTGGTTGGACATTATAGCCTCCGCGATACCTTGTTAGGTTTAGTTGCACGTATCAGACGACACCATCCGAAGGACTATGCAATATCGAATAGTAAAACAGCATACAGTCTTAGGCCACGTTCACACGGCGTCATTCTGTACGATATTTTGCTGTATAATTTTGGGATCACATGGTAGTTTCACACTGCATTTGTTTTTGACTGTGTGAACAGTAGGATGTTGACGTGTGATCTCAACTTTTTATCGTAAAATATCGTACAGGACAGCACCGTGTGAACGACCGCTTACTCCTTTGTAAGGTTCTGTCTGTCTTGCGATGAGTTTACAAGAGATTCAGTAAGCACAGTATGTAAACCGAATCGTTTTCAACAACCATTTGATATTGTGTCAAGTTAAGTAGTGAGCTTTTGGCATAGGTAAGCATAATTAGCGGCTTATTTTAATTTTAATCTAAGTATTTTCATTTCTGAATTGTTATTTTTTTGTTTTTGTTTTTATCTTTTTTAGTACGGACGCTTTTAACGTGCACGTCTTTCTACATCGTTCTCACATGTATAATTCCAACTTGAATGATGTAACCAAAATTTTGTAACAATTTTTATGATTTAAAAGAGTGTCCGTGGAGTTTCTTGCCCGTTCTTCTCCACAGGTACCTACGCTTTGGAATTAGCAACTAGCTTCATCTTTCTGACTGACCTACCCCTTGACAATTCAAAAGTGCCTGTAATTGGTTTACTTGAAATAAATGCTTTGAGTTTGAGTTTGAGTTAGCCTACAACATTGCCGCTACTGGGACACAGGCCTTCTCTCTGTGAGAGGCAGTGGGCCATAATTCACCAGGCGGGCCCAGTGCGGGTTAGTGGATGTCACATGTCTTAGAATTGTTGGTTCTAAGACATGCCGGTTTCCGAAGATAAATAAGAGGTAAATAAAAAGACAGTAGTAAATAAAAGACATAGTATTAACACCTTTTACATATATTTTACTGACAATATTTACACAATAATTTATTTTAGTGACCACACTTATTGAGCTAGGCATATAGTATGAAATGTGCATCAAGTATGTATTAATGTAATTGAATTACATTACAAATAGATTAATAATTTATATTTAAAGGATTTGGCAGGATTTTGCTTGACAAAGTCACATTCCAAATACTATGCGTTCATTGCTATTAAATATATAAATTCATAAAAATGTTCGATGGTAAAACTCAACTGGTACATAAAATATAAATTCATATTAAAACTGTACTATGCTAATAATAACAATTTCATAAAGTACAAATAAATTACCGACGCAACAAATAGTTATATCGTATTTATGAGAATTCAACTACTATCAAGTACAGAACAATAATTTGGCGATACAATTGTAAATTTTACTAAAATTGGCACATTATACTGTTAGTACTAGCCTACATTTACTAGTGTGTTATCGAAATAAATAAATCAATTATTTATTTTTTAAAAATCCAGACAATTAAATACCTGGATACTTTCATATTTAATTTCAAATATAAGTATGCAGAATCAGTTCAATTAAAAAAAAAAATATTTAGGAAAACATGACAAATTACTAACTAAGTACATTTCATTATGAAACATGAGCTTTTCATTCTCTCTGAATGCGGAAATCTAGAGTTTAAGATGGCTGTATTGGTGTATAATATTAACATTATCAACTAAAGTGGAATAAAAAATTGTAAACTATATAAATAATTACAATGCACCAGGCATTCGATAAAGCAATATTTAAGAATGTTTATACTATTCACAGTGTAAAGAGAAAATTAGAGCAAACATGTCCCTTCTAACGTCTAATAATGTGATACAGATTACAAAAGCATTACAAAGATCTCTTTACGTGCAGAACAAAGATATAAGAAAAGGCAGATAGTGCAAGCCAACCAACTCAGCTTATCTTTGGCGAATCATTTCCTGACTGATCGAACACTGCGATTGCGTTCAAATTACAATCAATAGTTGCAAATCGTTCAACAAATTTAGATTTGCTATCACTATAATGTCGCGTTTGGTATATTATGAGCATAATCAGCGTAGAATGTTCCCACTGCTGGGACACAGGCCTCCTCTCCGTCAGAGGGAGTGGGCCGCAATCTACCATGCGAGCCCAGTGCGGGTTGGTAATGTCACGTCTTTGAATTTTTGGTTCTAGGACGTGTCGGTTTCCTCATGATGTTTTCCTTCACCGATTTAAGAGCACTGATGATGAAATAATTTACACAAAGTAAAACGCCTGTCTGGGTTCGAAACTACGAGCTACAACTCGTAAGTCGCGGCTGTTATCAGCGGGCCACCACTGCTCCTCTAGGTATATTATATAGATGTAAAATTAGAACTCACGCTCGGTGCCGCACGTTTTCAAATCTACCTTTCTCTATAACTGCGTAAAAAACCGAAACGTGTGAGATGACAGCTGATGATATATTCGTAATTTTGAGATCCATCCCGGCGCGAGGCATGACAGCAAACAGAACTTTGTTCCAATAGGCTTTCACTTCACTGCACTAACGCTAACTATTTTTAGAGTTTACTACAAAAATGTTAGCTTAAGTCCCATTCACTGGATAACACTATTTTAAGTATCACATGTCCTTCTCTTTCTTTTCACATTTAATGACATTATACTGTATTTACTTCCAGCTTGTACACTATACAAAGTCATTTGTACCCGGTGTGTTGAGAGGTTCTTGGGCCTGCAACGAGAAAATACACATTAGTACTTAATTGAAAACATTGTCAATATTGTCAGAGCTTATTCAACAAAACATCTAATAAACAACGAAATGCAACTAAATCGCACTGTCACGTACAAGTAATTCATCTAAACGCCTAAGTTCAATCTACTAAAACTTACCATTATTAATGCCCTCGCATGTTTACGCATGAAAAATAAATATTTCGGCAGTAAAATATTATTATTAAAATCTATGTTAAGCTTTAGGCAGATTACAAAAATCATATTTGCTATTTAAAAGGGACTATTTACAGCATTTTACACCTACCACTTAGAGCCAATAATTTGGCAACTATAATTTAATACTGATGCGGTAAAAATGTTGGCACATTATAAATTGCCACAATCTTTTAAATCTAAACGAAAATATTTCCTATAAATCCTTAAAACAATCTCTAGTAAATATAATAACTCTAAATACATCAAGTTTAAAATGTCTTAGGCAGACCTTACAATAATCTTTACTATAGTAAAATAATGCTAGTTTTCATTGATATTTACAACATTTATCATTTTGGCCAAGTTACACGGGGTATAATTCATTTTACACAAGAAGTCGAAGTGGAGTTTTGAAAATAATGATCTTAGTTTACAGTAAAAATATATGAAAGGAAGAATTGAGTTATTGGTATGAGACACTAACTCGTTAATTGGCTTGGCGAAGGGCAGTGCGTCCTTGTACGACTTATCTTAGACTGTTTTGTATGTTAAGCGTACACTCCATAGCGGTTAGTGCTCTCACCTCTTCGCCCACAGTGCTGGGGTACAGCTTGCTGCCCGGTGCGTAGCCATTCTTCTCCAGTGCAAATTGGTCCTCTGTCGTCTTGCGGTACACCGGGTTGTCGAAGTTCATAGATGTATGATTACGGTTCACGTAGTGTTTGTACATAAGCACTGCGATCTGAAACGAGTAGTTAACATTAATTTTACACGTGATTTTTAATAGACAAGATACATCTGGGCAAGATCTCGAGGAAGGTCAAAAAAGTTACATCATCAAAGGAATGGAAACAATTGATGTCTATTAGAGCGGTTACTAAGATGCAATTTAACGCGCCTGAGACATTAACCAAAGCAATTTATTCATGAATGTCACAATCAACAAATTTCCTTAACGTCACGATATGACTACAGGTTAGAATTTACATTGCGTCTAACCGCGAACGGCTTAGTCAGACCAGTGCGTACGGCACGGCGTACCTTCATTAATCATAATCAATTGGTGCTATCATCGCACGAAAGACATTTTACGCGAAATAATTTTAATTGAATAATATTTTACTTGCGTTATTTTTAGGCCCATGTTTTGGTAATTTTCGATCGATTTCCCTGTAAACGTTGACGTAAAACCAGAACGAAGTTATCTTAAAAAGTCATCTTTCATGTTTAGACATAAACCCCAGTCGGGATTGCAAAGAGTCAATATTTATTGTTTACGATCCTTGATTTTGATAAGTCGACAAACGCGAAGCTGAGTTCGTCGAATCGAAAAAGTATTGTTTAAGTTTAAATACAAACACAAATGAATTCAGAAATAAACATAAAAAAAGACTAGCAAACGTATTGGAATGTTCGAGATAAAGAAACTCACTGCACACACGTTTCTTAGAACTGTAAATGCATTTAAATAACTTGCAGATTCTTCTAATTGCCGAGTATTCAATTTGGGTGGCAACATAGTGATATTCTATACGAGACAATTAGGATCTAGGTCGTACATCTAGGAATAGTTGTTAAACAAAACGGGAGTCTCCGTTACACAAAATATGCTCCGTTTCTTTTAACACATATGGGTGTCCCATTTTTTTACCTGTCCATCTATTTGGGTGTCGTCACTATTGTTACTACCGGAAGGTTGCTAGAAAGTTCTAGATGCTTACCAGTGCTGCCAATATGATAATTCCAGAGATTACTGCCACCACAACGCCTGCGACCATGCCGGCATCGCGGCCGCTGCTTGAGATTCCTGTACCAGTCTTGGGTGTTTCAGGGACACCTAGAATGAATAAAAAAAACAATTGTTATTACATTGTCTAGAGTGACACGCTTTACAGTTCTTTAAACCTTTGCAACGTGCTCATTGATATGCAAGGCAAATGAAGCGAAAGTTAGGTGTGTATTTGATAATTGATTGCACAAATTAAATTGTAAATGAACCATTGGTACAGATACAATTGTTTGGCTTACTTAGATTTTACTAACAGATAAACGTTGCAAAGCTTTTAAACGTAATCAGGGTTATAGTTGTTGCGTTGGTTTTATGAACAAAATGAAACTTTCACCAAAAAGCAGAAAAGAAAGGTGATTTGTGAAAAATGTTGAATTGAAAGCAACATAGAAACAAATGAAGAACATAAACAAGTGAAGAAATGAAAGAAACCGATTTTGTTAACTCAACTAAAAGGTGCAAATAATAATGACAAAATACCGTTTAGGCTTCGTATAGAAAAAAGTAATTTAAGTACAAGAACAAACTTCCTGGTATTTGAAACAGATTAAGTACACAATACTGGACGTCGGTCGTTGACAAGTTCATTGTCAACAAATTAAAAACATTTGAAGAAGAATGACGACAATAGCGTTAAAAATTGACGTATTTCCACATAGGCTTGTTGAGTACACAAGGCGGGAGCGCCTCCGATCAATTCTCTTATATCTAATTGTCAATTTAACTTTATATATTTGTGTGGACGCTTAACCCGATCTCACTAGACATTCTATTTACAGCTAGTGTCAATGAAACGTGCCAACTAATACTATTTAACTGAAATATCCTAACCTACTTTTACATTGCAGATGTTTTCTTATTTGTTTGGCATTATGAGTAATGTTGTAAAAAATATAGATTACAGGCACTGATAGTATCAAATAAAACAGTACCGGATGGGTGGTCTTCTGATATTTACATAACAAAACCCTGAAATCTGACGCAATAAATCAGAATATAATGTTGATATCAAGTTCATCTTTATGCAGAGTGACTTGGTATTATGTATTTCAAATAACTCTAGAATTTTCTCAAATGACAATTCAGTTTTAATTTGATTATTTAATTGTACAAATTCGTCCAATTGTTTTCAGTAAAATATAATTACTAATTTATAACTATTTTATCCGAATCATCTGGAATAATGTTGTTAGTTGCGATAAAATTGGTTAATTATTAGTAGACAAACGGAAGTTTATGCGACATGCACCCAGCTCATAATGAATCTGTGTGTCTTCCCGTCATCGAAAGTGTGATGTTTCCAACTTTAGCACAAAATTAAATAAAGTTATAATACGTTACCCTCAATATTTAAGTTTTTCAGGGCGTCTGGTAAATGAACCAAACTGATTTTTTCAAAATTATAATGAGATTCTTTGACGGGTTCTTCCGTGGCGTCTGGTATCCTCTCCAAAGCCTCTCCTTTCAAAAACAGATCTATAAATGGCTGATTCCTTTTTCCCAGATCTCGTTTATCAGCTTCCCAATAGGCCTTCATTGGCTCAGCTTCAGGGTCCGTCAGGGCCGCAGTGATTGGTCCCTCGGTTTCCTCAGAGTCCTCAGTCGTATCTTCACTCTTCAGGAGGCCACGTCCCAACTTCAAGAGAAGGCCTAGCCCTTCTCTTTTGTAATTCACCATATGTGTCAAGCTTCCCCGATTATCATTCGCATTCAAAATAGCTATACATCTGTTTGACAACTAGCAGATTGGCATGCCCTGCAAATCAGTCAAGGAATCCCAAGTTGAAGACACACAGATATTGATTGATCATCACAATGAACTGTTGTTAGTTGATGGCTTGATGAGTATTAGTGATGTTCGATACCCATTACCGTATGTATATATCGGCGATAGTTTATCTTATCAAACGATGTGATTAAATGATTCAACCCATCCATGAAGCAATCTTTAATCAAAATCGTGGCGTTTGATCGACAACAATTGCTGAAACTATAGACATTTTCTCTAACTATTACTGAACGCAAGGTTAGTTATATAGCTACCACGTTCACTTTCATTTCGGTGAATTCGATTAAAGGCAACATTTCAAACGTCACGATTCTGATTAATTAACAAACTCATGTGAGACAGATCAACGGGGTAAACTGGTTGAACGATAAATTTAATGTATGTCTCCAAAATACTCACTGGTTACAGGTTTTTCTTCAAAAACTATGGTTTCATTTGAACCAATGGTGGGTTTATTATGCACCTCCACATCTGGCTTTATTGAATCTGTAGATTTTATGAAATAAACAACTTAAAATGCTTCCTTATTAATAAATTCTTCTTTTAATTTTCCGAAAGTGGGTAGTATTTTTGTATATTGATCACACAGCGAAACAATTTCACGTAAATAGGCACGACACACGCGACACGTACGGGTTTCCGAAACGGAATGAGACTGGCCGAAAACCGGTCGCGTGTAACCGCCATTGACGTCCCACCACCGTGCTGTTCTGTCAATTTAACTAAGCGCGATCTGGCTCGCGCTTACAAACCATGCACTGGTTAATTTCGACTACACCATATTGCCCATAACTTTGTCTTTTCTCTACTCCATTCTCCGTACCTAAGTCTTATCTTTTACATTCCACTAACAATGAATATTAAACAATTGTGGCAACACACTAACTACTTAATGTGTAAGACAAATTCATTAAAAATACCTTTATTTCAGAATCATGTGTCATTGGTATTCCTCAATTCATTTCAGTTTAAATCAGTACCTAATACCTTCGAGTAAAATAACATATTTTCTAGTAAGCAACCCAGGTGTGAGGTAACATCGTTGCTAGCATGCGCATGCGGCGTGCCGGATCGCAGGTAGAACCACTGAACAAAAGGTGGCGTGATGCTGTGACGTCACGTCGCCTTATTCGCCAACTGTTAGACTATTGGGCGTTCTATGTTTCCACACGAGTGCGAGCACATCAAGTGGGTCTGCTCGGTGCATGCGCACCTATGTGTGAGGTCACAAGCCCCACAGCTTAATAGAAACTTGGTATAGTGACTCATTGATATAGATTCTATGATTACCAAGGAGTTACAGAATATGACTATTTTTCTTTCTGCTTCAAAGCTTATTTTACTTAGTTACCTACATATATTTCAAAATCAGCCTAGTGATTCATTAATAAAGACTGTGACCTTGGTAGTCTGTCTACAAAAAGAAAGCCGGCGAAATGCTTTATTTATAGTAAATCCGCCAATCGCACCAAAATTATCGACATAATCAATATTTCTGTTACGTGATTTATGTAGGTAAATACACATTACAAATCACCACTACACGCGATATCTACACGTAAAGCATTTCTTAAGATAACGATTTGCTTATAAACAATTATGAGTAATAAGTAATTGTAACGATTAAATTGAATGATTAAAAGTATGAGATAAGTCGTAGGCGTGGTATATTCCAACCAAAACATGGAAGTTCATCGTGGCGGATCAGTCATAGTAAAATTTACCACTGATAAAAAATATCGTACGATGTGTCGTCATGAAGTGACGTGGCCCATTACGTGTTCGGGCCGCCAACTGATTCGGCATAGTATTTTTAAAATTCACATCAATGTTCCAGTGGCCTTGTCACTGCAATGATATTACGAAAATGATCGTCACAAGGACCGAATTTATGCGTCTCGTTTGTGTTCCACTAATGTCACGCCATCTGACGCAATGCAATGGCGTGATGGTGTGACTAAAAGCGTTTGTTGACCTTTCAATGAAGAAAGTTAAAACATTCAAAAGTTAATTCTTAAACGATTAAACCTACATTGAAACCTAGCATCAATTTTACATTCTCCTCACCTTGATCTTTGAAGGTTTATAAATTACTTGAAAAAAAAAAACGAACATGTGCAGCTACATATACGGCTGAGTATGTTTAAAAGAAGTTCCAAATTGGTCTTGTAAACAACTTCCTCGTTTAAAAATACTGCGTAACAAGTACTTGGTAGTGTCTCATTGATCGGGCACACAATCAATCATTACTAACCGTTACCAATCGTACTAAATGTCTTTTTGATTGACCCATTCAATTGTACTGTAATGAACAGATGAATGTATGCAATGAACGGACCTACATCTAAATAGATGATCTGGATTTGTAGATTTTCATAACACAACGCCTCGACGTTGGAAATGCACTATTATTAACTATACTAGAATGAATATGAACGTTTTTTTTTTCTAACTTTCCTGAAAAAAAAAAAAGGTTTTTTTCCAAATGAATTCGAGTGAAAGAAACCCGAACTAGATACAGTATCTGATTATCTGTGTGTGGTAATCTTCCACCAATCTTACAAGTGCAGTAGACAAATTGAACGCTGTTTCCACGAGAGCCGGACAAATTGCGGAAAAACAATGAAATTAACTACCTAAGTATTTTGCAACCATTTTCTACACCTTTGTGCAGTACGATGGGAGTGATTCATGTAATCCACATCATAATATTGAACTGCCCATTGTATTGTAACAGACAACTTATGTTATATCTGTTAGAATGTCCCAATGGTACGGACCATTTACCTATTACCTATACCATTGACGATTTGAATACATTTTGCCTCTGACGCAATTAATGTGGCTTCTACAGTATAAGCAACCTACTAGGACCAAACAGTATAAACAACATTTATACAGACGCCAGCACATCAAGCTACTACAATCTGTCAAATTTCTTTTAAACTTTATCGCTAAAGCATAAGGTTCAAAGTTGATAGGGAAAATTTGACAGTTTCGGATAGCTTGACGTCTGTACCTACCGTTGATACCAAAAGATGAAGATGCCATTAAATTGTACATACTTATACATAGTTCCATCCAGCAAGACGCGCCCCACTCTCTTCCTAATCGTTACTGGTTGCCGCTAGTTCATTCCGCACGTGTTTTAGTTTTGGCGTTACTCACTAATTACCCACTAATATGTAATTACTGTGTATTGATAAAACTAAAATAGTAGCGAAATTTTGCACACTTGTGTACCTACTATAAGCATTAACCCGGCGAGCGTAAGGTTGGGTATAATACAACCAGACCCTAATAAATCGCTCGATATTTTGTGACATATACATATTTTTTTTTATATACATTTTAAATGCTATCCGCTGTATTTAAAATAAATATTAAACCGTAAAAATGTCTAATTTATCATCTGTGTTTGCCAAACCCACTTTATGCTCCGTGTTACAAATTTTTACCTTAAGCACGCCGGGTTAAAAAGAAGAGTAAGGCGCGTCTTCGTGCATGGCACTATCTGTAATATACTACAAACCATGACAATTTCGGCTACGGTGAATGTGTCTGTTCCCAACGAATTAATTAATTTAATTAATAATTAAATTCCTAGTTGCGTAACACACTATTAATCACATTCGAATCATTTTGCTAATCCATTGCTTCATAAATTTATGTTCGAAAAAATTGTTTGCTCAACAGCGTAAAAAAACGGAATTACGCTGGCCGGCTACGTCAGACTTTTTGTAGGACAGATAATCGGGCCGATTTTTTAGGACCGATTTTGTGGTCTATTTCTGACCAACTTTTTGTAGGACGAGTGCGTTGCACTATTGCAATCAGTGTGTTCTATTTTTCTCCTACAAAAAATCGGTCACCGATCATCGGACGTGGGCGGGCAGCCTAAATTTTGTTGAAATGTCAAAATCAAAGCCACTGCTACTGTTAGTGTTACACACTTACCCCACTAGTGTAACTAACGTAACCTATCTTGGCAGTGAAGGTCTCACTTTCCCCATCAAGATAGGTCACCATACCTTAGTAGCCTAACTACTAACTATTTTCGGGAAAATCTCACTTTTTACTTTTTATTACTCGGTTTTAACACTTCTAACTCATAATAAGAATATTATGAGTATTATTAAGTCGTGCAAAACGTATTTTTAAAACAGATAAATAATAATTGGTTGTCCCCAGACGGTACGATTTTAACGCAATCGTAACTTCCTTCCCCAAATCATAGGCAGGCACACCAAGTTATCGCATAAAATACCTATTTGTAGTAACTATTCAATTATTTATCCTTATTATTTTTAATTATGCTTTATTACGTAGATGACCTCATAGCGGAACTCAGCAGCATGCGTGTCGGATGCAGCGTTGGTGGAGTTAGAATTAACAACATCAGCTATGCAGACGATATGGTGCTGCTGGGTCCGTCAGCAGGGGCAATCGGAGAACTACTTAAGGTGTGTGAAACCTACGCTGCCGCGCATGGTTTAATTTATAATGTAAAAAAATGTGAATGCATGGTCTTTAAGGTCGGTAGCAAATGCCGTGAGGATGGACCTGATCTGTGTATTAACGGATTAAAAATAAAAAGGGTATCTACCTTTAAATACCTAGGTCATTTTCTTGCTGACGACCTTAAAGACGATGCAGACATTGAGAGGGAGCGGAGGGCTCTAGCGGTCCGAAGTAATATGCTGGCCCGTAGATTTGCTCGGTGTACTGACTCAGTGAAAATCACACTTTTCAAGGCTTATTGCCAGAGTATGTACACGGGCAATCTATGGGTCAGTTACACTAAAAGATCGCTGGATGTGCTGCGCATCCAGTATAATAATGCTTTCAGGATGCTCTTGAGACTGCCTCGATACTGTAGTGCCTCAGAGATGTTTGCGCAAGCTCGCACAGATGGCTTTCACGCTATCTTGCGCAAAAAAACAGCATCGCTTCTGAGGAGAGTGAGAGACAGTTGCAACAGCATCCTGAAGGCAGTAGGTGAGAGCTATAGCTCTCCTATCATGAGACTGTTTGTGCAAAGGGTGATGGGTACTAACACTAGATAATAAGTTTTCTGTTATAGGTATGTTTACTAACACTATGGATTATTTGATCCGAAATAAAGTTATTATTATTATTATTATTTATTGAATTAGCCAAGTGTTTCTATTTAAATTTGCCTTATCAGCACGTGCTAATTAGTGTTTTGTTAATTTTCCGTCAATTAGTTTTATCTTTTCTTTTATCTGCTAATACGGGTCTGGAACTAGACTTACTTCGGGTATTTACCTACAGGGAAGTGTCTGCAATTATGAAGGCTTTCTTTGTCAATTAATAAAACCATTTTGCGTGTATTTGATAGGCTTTTTGGGCATTTCAACGCAATTAAAACTTTAGAGGAGATATTTACAAAAACACAAACTGTAAAATCACGAACGCTTACAATGTTCAACTGTGTTGAAATCCCCGTTTTTTTCGTTATCATTGTTAACAAGCTGAGCTACTAACAAATATTGTAGACACCAAATACCCTGTTCTGTAATGTTGGCTAGTCCACCACATATTAAGTAGGTATAAAGTGCAAAATCACGGTGCATTGCAAGTTTGTAATATTGAGTTTACTACTTAAGCTACACCTTTGATAAGAATCAAAACATTACAAATGCAAATTAAAACATTTACGCACAATAATTTAAAGGTTATTACTTTCTTATGCACGTCCTTCAGAATCTTTTTATATCTATAAAGTGTTTTTGCGTGTTCTTTTTATACGTAACGTTTTTCTTCCTACAATTTTATTAGTGTAAAAAAGAAAAGAAAAGGAGGTACTTATAGAAAAAAATATCGGCTTTCAAATTTACTCAAGTAAAGCTATAAACAAAAACCGGTTTATACCGGTATAATTTATTTATAATTTATTAATTAACACGCTCTTACGTCACTGCGTTAGATGTTAGAAAGAAGAACGCCAACAATTTAATGAAGATTGAATGACAATTCCTATGGATAACGACAATGTCTTATCACTTTATCACTATCATACTATACACGTTTCATCTACCCGAAATCACGCCACCTTCAAGAATTAAAATAATTAATCTTCTTAAAAAAGCGATTACGATAGTGAAATTCATTTACGATTTCGCCACCTGCTTTATTGCGCAAATGTAACGTAAACAACCAATTGTTCTAATAATCTTCAGATTTTTAAAGAAATAATACCTATCTACACACCTGCTGCGTACTTGAACTCAGATACGAGTTTGGATAATCCAGAAAATCATATCAGTGAAAGTATTTTTGAAATCGGATGAGAAGTTTCGGAGACTACCTCCTATATCCAAAATTTACCTCTTCATAATATTAGTGCTGAAAAGTTAGGTTTTGTAGTGCTTCTTAGTTCTCGTGTATCTTATACTTTTGTGACAGTCTCTTTCTAAACCTCGATCTGGCGTATTATCGCTCAGCACCCTAATTGCGAGACACATGATCAGTCTGAATCATTTTAGGTATTGCTAATCCATTGCTTCATACGTTCCAAAAATTTGTCTGCTCAACAATGTAAATAACGCATTAAATGTTGTTAAACCGTCAAAATAAAAGCGGTTTCTACTGTTAAGTGTGTTACGCAATTACCCTGCAGGTACTAACTATGGTTCTGATAGACAATCGAACCAGCAACAAGCATGTTTTCCCATTGCGATTGTTTTGCTGTACATTGTTTCGTTACGGAATCGTTGAAACTTGGCCCACCTGCCTACAGGTAATATAAACCACGTTGAAGTAAGGAATTGCCGTTTTTAGCAGAACGCACAGACATATGCCAGACTGTCTATGCTCTTGAATACCGAGCTATCTACATATTTGAATCAATGCCAATTTGCCCAGGAACTGCATTTTTTTTAAACTGAGATGTGTCGTTACATTTTAATTATCAACCTTACTTAATATCTAGAGGGAGCCTCGTGTCGTACGTAAGTGCTAATTTTAACCGTACAAGCAACAAAATTTTTCATACACAAACAACAGTGGTGATAAAAATAGTAGCCGAATTACTAATGCGCATGAGTCTTTGTTTTTTCAATGGACTGAAACGGTTTTTCTTCGTATTTCCTTGGTATCCAGGAAATCACATTTCAACATTGTTTTATTTGCTTATATCAAGCCGTATAGTTTTCTATTATAAGTCGCGATTTCTCACGATTTAGAAATACCTACCTGATAGTAAAGTTTACGGTAAATTAAACACATGACATTTAAGATCTGACCGTACACGTGTTTTGGCATTGTTTAGTAGTTCTCATATAAAACGTTTTTTTTTTTCACTTCATAAAAATTTAAAACAAAAAGTACCTACTTACCTAAACTTATCATTTTATGCAGACATAGTTAATGGCAGTCAAATGGCCGCCAATATTAGAGAAAAAAAAATCATTTGATAATGAAGTAAACGTTAAATTACCATAATATTAATGCGAAGAAATAAAGAAAAGGTTACATTGTTTGATTTTTTGCTGCTTTTAGGTTCATTATTAAGACAATTGTACGTATTGTCATTTTTGAAGTCTGCGTTAAATAAAATACAATCAAATTGTAGGTAATTGTTGTTACTAACACACATTGTGCAGTAGTCTGCGTTGGGTAAGATTATGTCAGCAGCATTGTGTGTTAATGCAGTTCTTCTATACAATTATAATACTATATTTGTAGACACAACACACATCAAATCTTTATTAATCTTTCAGGGCTGTTTACAAGTAACAACCCTAAGCAAACAAATGCTCATTAAAATTAAAATTCTCAGATATCTTCACATCTGGAGTTGGTAGACGTTGCGTATACGCTGAGCTTCCGTCGCTTAGACGTGAATGTATCAACAGTAGTGTAGTCGCGACGTTAGCGCAGCGGATACGTCCGACAAACGCCTACACAATATTTAAAGGGTACTTTATACCAAAGACAAATAAATAGATCGGGCAAGGCCCAACCATTTGCGCTCATAGCGAAAACGCGCCTGTAAAAAACGTAAAACATTATCCAAAAAATGAAAATACACTTACTATCTTCGACGCACATCTGGTTGTCGGGCAGTAGTCTCAGTCCGTTGGGGCACGCGCAGGAAACGCGCGGTGAATGGGCCCCGATGCGCGGCGCCGGTAGACAGAGGTGAGAGCAGTGACCATTGACGGCAGCGCAATGGTTGACACCATCGGGCTGACGGTACGGGTGGTACACGTGGATGACCATGGGATTTTGGAGCTGTCAATGTAAGATCAATTTTAGTAGGCAAATTGAAGATGAAAACAAATGATATGAACTTGTCTTGTGTTATATCAGCTGGATGGTCAGTTTTCTATGAACTATGATGCTGCTGTCTCAGAATCCATTTATCAACCTGCTAATATTCGGGTATATGTGAAACTAGCGACCCGCCCCGGCTTCGCACGGGTGCAATGGAGAAACACTGATAAGTTTAGAGCCATTATTTCTCGTAAAAAGTATAGGATAAAAAATGGTTATTGTGGGTTATCCCTAAGAGATAGACATATACCATCGCGGACTTTTTTGTAGACCTTTTTAAGGTGTACAATACTGTAGTACATTATTTTGATCTATCTCGACGGGTTTAGCCAGCGTTTACAATGTAAGCGCAAAAAAATGTGTTTATTTACGACATTACATTAGAAACCTCTAAAATTATCAATGTTTCTCTACTATATTATGCATGTATTATACATATAAACCTTTCTCTTGAATCACTCTAGCTATTAAAAAAAACCGCATCAAAATCCGTTGCGTAGTTTTAAAGATCTAAGCATATATAGGGACAGACAGACAGGGAAGCGACTTTGTTTTATACTATGTAGTGATGATGAAAGGTGATAACACAATTCATAAAGTGCCGTTAAAAAATCTGTTTGTTGGCTAGTGCTAACTTATTTCATATTTGTAACTGCTGCTCCCGGTTCTTGAAAACTACTCGCCAAAACATTGTTTACATTAAAAACAATGACCGATCGTTACGGCCAATCATTCAGAATTATTTTGTGTAATAGATGTATATTCGTTTGATTAAATAAGTGTGTGAAATTTTAAATTACGTGAATCGTCGATATCGAGAAAAGAAATTAAAAAAAAAAAAACTTGTGCGAAAAAAACCTACTCCCGGAAATAAAATCATTTACCATTTGGCAGAGAGAGAGAAAGAAAGTTGCATGGAGAGGGACATAAAGCTTTTTCGTCACGTAAGTATCGATTTCTACCAGTTTACTCCAACCGCAAGCCTTGTTCCAAAAACAACAGGGTACCCATTTGTTTTATAATTAAATATTAATTTTACAAGGTTGTCGTCAAAACCCGTAATAGGTAATTCTGATGGCAGGGTCAGACTTCCTTATTTCACTCCTCCACTTCACATTTTGACATTTTGTAGCGGTTTCGTCTCTCATTATACAAGTGACAATAATTATAAAGTCGATGTCAAGGAGGCTATCCGATATCTCGTTTTCGGTAATTACCAAAAAACGTATATTGGCTTACTATACAAATTGGCTTTAAACTCGTTAATCAGATAGTTTACGTTTCGTTCATTTCTACAGCGAAATGTTTCTTTGTTCCAGTGTTTCCAATTTCGATATTGGCAACTGTGACTTGCTATGGTCGTCTCTCCCTATCGTTCTAATTCAGCGGGTAGAATTCAATTTTTATTTCAAGGTTAATCAATTAACTGCGGACCCAAGTGGCCGCTGCAAGCACAATCTAGCGAAATGGGGGATTGTTGACCAAACCGACACACAGTGCGAATGCTTTACTCCTGACCAAACCATGGCCCATATGTTGGCATGTCCAAAGTGTCCATACACCTGAAGGACAATTACCTACCGTAATTAAAAACGTTCAAAATCTAGTTGCAATCTCATCTCAGCTACAATCAATGTCAAAAACTTGTTAAAAACGTAGGGAAATTAGAGGTATTTTTGACTGATTGATGTCTGACTGATCAGACTGTGAACGTTCAGTAGGTGGCCACGCCATCGACTCGTAAAAAAAGAAGATTTTCAAGGTTCAAAAACTTCCTCATTCTACTTTGTTCAGATCTCATTCTCATGTATGTCTCATGCGGACGGCGAGCAATGGGCAGTTCGCCGTCCGGTAAGGACCAGGCCCGGGTCGACGGCGCGTTGTGTTCCAGGCGCGCCTCAAAGAGATGTCAGCAGTAACTGACGGGGTCCACTGGGGCCGATGCTTGCCAGGGTCGCGGGTTGTTCGAAAGAGTTATCGTGGCTCTTGGCACAGGCAACTGAAGAACTCGGGTGGGTTTTAGTCAGTAAAAGTCTGACACGCACAGAAAAAAAAAATGTCTGTCTCATCTTTTTGCCTGGGCTGCAGCTTTCAACTTACGTTATGAGTAGGAGTAATAGCTTCAATGTCTTTTCCGTTGAACTTGTTTGCGCGGTAGACGGCAGCCTTGTCCCAGTCAGTCCAGTAGACCGAGTCTTCGAATGTGGTGATGGAGAAAGGATGACGTAGCACATCTGTGGAGTACAGAATCACCCTGCGCCCGGTGCCGTCGTAGTTGCACGAAGATATCATGTTCATTTTGGCATCCACCTGATCAAACATTTAAGTTCAGTGACTACTAACATTCTATTCGAATTGATTGTTGAAAACCTAGTAGACATATACAATGGTAAAATAGTTAGCTAGTGTTTATAAAATGTATAATCGTCAGATCGATGAATCACCATATCGAATTAAAAAGTTGAATGATTGTCGAGTTATCAGAATAATACCTATCTCTTTTTAATAATATAATTAATATGAATTAACTTGATCTGGCTAAAGATAAAGCTAATTATGGTTGTCTAATGTCATTAGGAAAAATTAAGTATGGTGAGCTCGGTGAGCTAATTGAACGTTGGGAAAACCGCTTTATTGTTCAATTTTTTTTGTAGTTGTTAAATACTTTGACGTACGACATCGGATGTTTAAACGTCATTTGTTTTTCATAAACCACTAAATAGGTATTGCTATGCCTTTATGTATTTATAGACCACTGGTTTAGGAGCTGAAAAAACAGTTTTAACAATTATACTATTATTTCCTGGTTTCCTAATTAAAGTTTATTAAATTAGTAGTACTGGAAGGAAACTTCCCTAGGTCCAGGGCCACATTTAGGATGGAAGTTAGTGTGTTTCTAATAATTTGGTCTACTTTTTCTAAAAGTTGTGTATATTTCCAAAGATGAGAGGAGCGAAGGCTATCTGTAAATTATGGCCAAAAGCAACAATATCGAATGAGTAATTTATAAATCAACTTTTAGTACTTGCAATTAAAATTTGATTTTCTTTTTCAATTTTAAAAATATTAACAGTTGTTTCAGGTTCTACTAGCCAACTAAAACTTTTAATTGATCTATATCTTTTAAAATTAAAATCAACTTATATAAAACGAGAAGGCACAGGGTGCATGACATGACATGTTTCTTTGACGCACTTCTTAATGGATTCAACTTCTTTTATTACAATTTACTTCTTTTTAACTATCTTATTTTTACACTCACCCAGTAAACGCGTTTGCGCACAAGGTCCAATGTGAGGCCGTTGGGCCATTTGACGTCATAAGATACGATGGTTTGTCTGTGGGAGCCATCCATACCGGCTCGCTCGATCTTCGGTACCTGGCCCCAGTCGGTCCAGTACATCCAGCTAAAGAAAAAATATATAATTGTTGAAATATTCAATTAGCTATTAAGAATAATTTTACAGTCGGCTTAACATAAATGTCGTATGACGGATTTCAATATAAATACATACATAACGAGTGCACATAAATTATATTCGGTTACCAAATAAATCAGACGGTTTGAAATCAGCACTCTAATTGCGTAACATACTATTATTCTCAATTTGAATAATTTTGAAGCATATTGCTAATTCATTGCTCCATATGTTCGAAAAAAGTGTCAGCTCAACAACGCAAATAACGCAATGAATGTTGTTGAACTGTCAAAATGAAACCCATTGCTACTGATTGTGTGTTACGCAATTACCCTGCTGGGCGAATTCTTGTAGCATAAGCATAATCAACCTATAATGTTCCCACTGCTGGGACACAGGCCTCCTATCTGTGAGAAGGGAGTGGGCGCAGTGCGGGGTGGTAGTCACACGAATTCTTGGTTCTAGGACATACCGGTTTCCACACAATGTTTTATTTCACCGTTTTGAGAGCAGTGGTGATTATAATTTGCACAAAATAAAGCGCCGGTCTAAACCTTCGAACCTATGACCTGCAACACGTAAGTGGCGGCCGTTACCACTGGGCCACATGTCACCACTTCTCTCAAGTAGAATTCTAGTAGTTTTGTTATAATTATCACATTTTTCACAACCTACTGAGTCACTGAGGTCATTATAACGGACAAATTATCGTATGTCTTAAAGTACTGATTGTATACGTCCTGACTTACATTTGTAATAACCGGACGTACTTCCTAACACACATATTAGTTTTTCATTTAAAATCGGCGCTGCTACACCTGATTTAGTCAACCAATGAGAATTCAAATGTTGATTAATGTTGTATAATCTGAGGAATTACGGCCCATTTTGTCCGTTATTAAGGACAGCCGGTCTTTCTGACATCTTGACGTATAAATATGGCGGACTCAGGAGGATAAGCAGTTGTATTCGGATCTGATACCATTTGAATTGAGTTTTGTGTTTACACGCTAATTGATGCAAAATGATTGAAAACTCCGGTCCTAATCTATAAGGTCTACCATACATGGAAAGGCCAATATGAACAGATGAAACTGCGTCATTTTGGCATGAGGCCTTGAGTCATGACTTCCACAGATCCACATAAAGTACGGACTTTTATTAGGTGAGGTGGATTTGAATGAGTAACTGATGATGTAATTTATGTTATGATAGCATCAAGGCTCAAATTTCCATACAGTAGTGTTATTCTGTAAAAATCTCACCGTGATAACTTGGGTGAAGTGAAGCTTAAAGTGAGCAGTCATTAGTGTTAATTCCTAGCATCAGATGGAATGACAGCTCACTTCACTTAACTTCTCACAGTGAGATTCTAACAGAATTGACCGGCTAATTGGTAAGTCATGGATTCAACAAAGTTATACGTGACATTTTGTGTAGTAAATATAATGAATAACTCCACTTAAGTACGTCAATTGTAACTGTTGTCTTGTTGTCAACGAATAAAGATTCCTATTGCAATACATTACGACGACCCGAAATAGCTCGGCATTCTTTCACCAATTGATTGAATTTGCTTTCAGTCAATGGCATTTTATGGAGCTGATTGCTGCCGACCGAGTTTTATGTTGTGTAGTAAGACGAAATATCCGTCTCAAAGAAGAATAACTACTATAAGTCATTCCGTCAGTTTCCTCATTAGGAAAGGTAGGTAGGTCGTGATTTTGTAGTGCCAGGGAAACATTTTCTCACTGACGTTTTTGTATACCGTTGGCCTGTCTTTTATACCTATCTGTACATATAAAAAATACTATGCAAAAGGAAAAGGCTAGGCAGATGATGATATATGTATTATAAATTATTTTTTTTTCTTGTCTGTTTGTTTGACCGCGTTGTTCTCCTAAAATACGCAACTGTTTTTGATGAAGTTTTCACCATAATTTATAGAATTTATTCCGGAAGGCTTATGTGTATACCTATATCATTCATATTAAACTTACATGTAATAAAAAAAACTCAATGATTTGTCTACTCGTAAGAACCGTGCGAAGCAGGGGGCGAGTCACTAGTTACAATATAAACAATTAATTGTATGTACAACGCCGCATTGATATCTTATTATACCTATCAGAAAATTGGTATTAACTCACATAATACAATTAATGACACATAGTTACAAAGGACATTATTAAATAAATGATTATGAATGTTATTCACTTTGTACCCAAAAATTAAAGTGAATCCCGAACATGATAGACAAGCGGATCGTCGGTTTCTGCTCTCATTTTATCCTGTGGTTGTCAGTATACAAGTAAATAACAACAAAAAAAATATTGTATATTATTGTAAAAGGGCGGAGACCTGGTGTCCTGGTGGCTTAGAGCCTAGTTTAGGCACAAGTCTCCCACAATATTAAAATGCTGTCTGACTCTGATACCATCTAATATGTATTTTGTAATATTGTGGTGAGAAAATAAATATTATTATTATTATACGATGTGTATATGAGTTTTGCAAGACATGAAATTCACAATCATTTTTGGTACTTTCAATCTCAAATAGCAGTCAAGGGGTTAATTGTAGATCTATGTTGTAAGTTGTAATAGTTAGAACATATTCGGGATGTTATATTAAATTAAAAGTTGGTATTTTTAAATGTTGTGCAGGTGGTGTTGGTGTGAGGACCATGTCGATTGTTGTCAGAAATGTGTCTTTTGAGGTAAGAACCACTGGACAATCCACTCAGATCTGGTGGATTTTCCAGTCAGTGCACGCATTTGTCAGTATATCGTGCTCAACTCCGGACACAATTCGGCAAACAATATTTATGTGCATTGCACACGGTTTACGTTTAAGGGGAAACCTGTCTAAAGGAATGCTATAAGTAGTTCCTCCCTTGATGCAGATCAAAGAATGAAAAGTAAATGTGTACATAAAAATAACATGACATCTACAGTGAAAATCAACAGCAAAGTGCGCTTGCATTATTGAGTAAATATCGTCATCGTTTTTCCTCATGAATTCCTGTTAGTGGTTTTATTTATTATTATATTTCCTAGTTAAGTATAGTCGACATCGTAATTGCTTTACCACTTTTGACAACTTCTTCGCTGGCACGACTGTATTTTAGATTTTGTTGGCCCAACACTTCGCCACTTCCACGGCGTCGTCGGTGGCAGCGCAGAGGTCTCTCCCTCTGACAGCATTTTTTGGGACATAGAGGGCAGGATAGGAGGTGGAACACGGTATGCGACATAGCTCCACAACCACACCCTACTACCGTTTCGTCGAGGTAGCCCCACTTTTCCAGGTTTTTGACAACAATTCCCAGTAATTTGAAACTTCACTAAGGTTGAAACTACCTAACCGTCACATAAACTAATCGATCCTGACATTTTATGACGTGCAAGTGCCATTCGACCTTAGGGTGGTATAGCAATTATGAGGTCGACTTTTCTAAACATAGGTAAATCTTCTATCAAGTCACTTCGCATTTGTATGTATGTGTATTATGACTGTTATGTGCTAAAAACAAGTAAGTAGTACTATTGTAATACATTGTAGATACGTGTGTAATACCCTAATGTTTTGACAATTGCTTTGTTCAAATTCCTGCATATGAAAATACTTAGTATTGTTTTGGTCACTCACCGTTTGTCGTGCGTGGTAACTATTGTAGGCAAATTATCTAAGCAGCCACCGAAGGCGTGATACCGTATCCTATTACGCATTCAATAAATTTTTCCTTCGAATAGTAATTCCCGTGCTCGCCGTTTGCATACGTGGGATGATATGTAGTTCTAAACGCATCTATGATATAGGAAAAGGCCTAGGGTTTCTCATATTAGAGAAAACGACAACCACCAAGTAGAGATGGTAGCGGATTAACAGATCGCAACTCGTTTTTTGGGTTTTCGTAGCCAAATGGCAAAAACGGAACCCTTATAAATTAGCTAATGACCTGCGTCAGTACAGTTTTGTTAAAGACCGTTTCGTCAGTTAAATAATTAGTAAATACTTACCCATCTATAGGGTTAAGCGCAATAGCTCTGGGTTCTTCAAGCTGGTCCCTGATGAGGATTTTCCTCATGTTTCCTTGCAGGTCTGACAGCTCGATGTGGTTCTTGCCGGTGTCGGTCCAGTACAGATGGTTGTAGATCCAGTCGACTGCGAGACCGTCTGAGGTGATCAACTGGTCGCCGATCACCACTGTCCTTTGTGTGCCCTCGTCGATTGGCGCCCTGAGTAAGAAACAATAACAATTAGCGAAATAGAGACAAATTAAATGGTAGATATAAGTTTTGAATTATATTTATATCTTTTATGTGCTTGCAGCACAAAAAACTAAAACCGTTGAGCGCTAAACGAATTTAAAACGTCTTCTGTTTAGTCAGCAATCATCATTCATTGATAGGGGCTTTTTGGCCTCGTACGGAAGTTCTGTTTTTATTTTCATTTTACTTTTGTTTTATTTTTATGTTACTTGTAGATAATGCCTTTTTTTTGTTATAAACCTTTCCGACGCGCACCTTACCAACGTTTCATCACATACGGTCGAGCCATTTTAGAGTTTTTGCGAGACCCAATGTCAAATCCTGTGCGATTCCCAATAAATACTGGTGTATTAACCCTTAAATGTATAATGTTGCCATATGGCAACAAAGTACGTTATTTCATTTTTTTAAGAGAGAGCTGAGAGTGCCTGAACGCACCTCTTTATGTCAAAACAATATATATACTCTATGAATATTAATATTTATTATATATATTTTTTCTAAATTCTATAGATAAATACCTATACAATAGCATTTTTTGCAATACGATACAATAAATAATGCATTTAAGGGTTAAACTGCAATTTAGCATTTTAGAGGACTAATGGCCTGGCCATTAGTCCCCCAAAGTACGAAATTCTTACTTTCTTCTAAATCCATGTGAAACATTACACAGAGTAGGTAATAAAGTAAAAAATAAAGTGTTAATTTTCTCAAGTAGGTATTGTAAATACATTTGGTAATCGTGGTTCATTATACTCTTTGTACACATTCGGTCAAACATTTGATTGATAAGACGTCATTCTTTTTCTTTGACATGATAAAAATACTTTTTTATGACCTTGTAAAATGTTTACTTATGTAATTTATTATCTCATTGTAATAATGTAAACAATAAGTGTCATGTAAGTTCATTGTCTTTTTTGCCGTATGAAACCAAAATTATCTTTTACTACATCATCTACGATGGAACTTTATTTTGACAACAATGGACACCGTGGAAAAAAGATTATCATCATCTTTGGATTAAATAGTTTTTAACCGCATTCTTTTTGTAATCAATTTGGTGTGGGTGCAAAAGATCTTGAAAAAAAAAAACGAAAACGGATGAGTAAGGAGACTACATGATATTATACGTAGCCTGAACTGACCCAATGCTAGGCAAAGGCATCTCCATTCTTTCTGTAGGTACTCAAAATGCTATTAAAATATTCAAAATACTAACTTATAAATCTTCTCATCCGTAACATCACTCCAGAAGATCATTCCGGTCCTGAACACGTAATCTAGCGCAGTTGCCGACTTCGTGTCATTAACGATAGCAACCATCTCGTGGTGGTCCAGGCTTATCTTGCGGATGTCGAACCTCCTTGCGAACAGAAGTGACGGGTGACCTTCCGTGGCCTTACACCTGGTGCGATCTCGAGGGTCTCTGGCATATCCTGCGTGGCACTCGCATTTGAACGTGCCTTTCTCGTTGATGCACATCTGGGAGCAGGCGCCGGGGTCCGAGCATTCGTCGACATCTGGAAAAATAAGTTTAATTGTAGTTTTATGGAAGCAGTCGGTGATATACTTACTTACTTAAAACTTTATTACGTTCGATAATGTTTCATAAACAGATTTTTATTGTGTACCTTGTCGGGCACAAAAACATACGAGGAAGAGGGAGAGAAATATTTATTTGGAGAAAATGATTCCCTTTGCTGAGAAGTTCTCCAATATAAATATTCCCTAGTGTGTGGGAGTCGTTAAATAAGAAAATATCTCAACGGAGATGTTCTGAATAAGTTATTTTATCAGCTGACTTATTAATGAATCAACCAACGTTCATAAAAGTTATTAATAACCTTTTTCAAAAGCAATAAGACCGATACCATTATATTTATCATCATATTTATTTAGACCGATACCAGTTTTTTATCACGTTCTATTTATACCTAGGTACTACGAAAAGGTATTAAGAACACGGCGAAATTGAATATTTTCCTTAAACAGTCATAAAATAACATCAAATTCGTAGAAATAATCTATAAGATCCATAGTTTTTTACGATAAATTGTGATTGAATGTCATTTATTCATGCTTGTACATTTACTTACTCTTTAGATAATGTAATCCGATTGAAATTGATTTCCTTATAGGCTATGATTGTACAAATAAATATAAACCGACTAATTCTTTGAGTCATTCATTAGTCACTGGTGTTATTTTTAGGCCTCTACTTAACGATTATTGTTTACATTAAATATCAAGTCATCTAAAACACATGACACGCACCTTCAACATGCCAGAGTGCATGCTAGTTGCAGCACTGAGCCTAGTATATAACTGTCAGACTAAAAATGTAACTTCGCTGCAACTTTCACTCAGTGAAGTTCTATGAATGTTAGAACCATTTTAGCACCGTTAGCACGGCTATCATTAATTTATTTATTTATTCCTTTATTTTTTTTTTAATATGGTGGTAAATATAACACGATGGTGAAGCAGCACAATTTTTAATGGAACTATTGATATTCATCCAGGAATAATTTAGGTCCCCATAATCGAATCTCCAAATTAGGCCTCCATTGACTACTAAATTTTCTCACCTTCGCAAGTCCTATTGTCCACAAGCTTGTATCCTTTGTCACAGTCGCAGTAGTATCCTACGGGGGTGTCCACACATTTTTGCGTGCATCCTCCATTGTTCTTCGCGCATTCATTCTCTCCACACCTATCCCGAGGTTCGTCTTCAAAGTTGGGGCAGTCTGGACGCTTGTCGCAGACTTTGGAGAGGGGAATGCACATGCCAGACCCGCAGTCAAATTCTGTTTTCTTGTCGCATACGGTCTTTAGTATTGCTGTAATGTAAGAAAAGTTGATAAATTAGTTTAAAACAAATTTAAAATGTTAATGATTGTGTTTGTTTAGCTTCGTGAATGAGATAATAACTAAATTACACGTCTGTAAACATTTAGGAGATTTGGGAACGTTAACTTTGTTTAGGATGATACATATTGTTGTAACTTTGTGATGGGTGGGAATATTTCAAATTCAACAGGTTGTTTATTTTAAATAGGTTGAGCACTCTTTAAGAACGTCAAAATCTTCATCAGACGACCCACTACCCTGACATATGGTAGACTTTTTACATATATATCTAGATGTCGCTGTCATTCGTGGATCTTTGACAGTCGTTACGGGTAGAGTCAGAAGCCCGAAAGTCTGACAACCAGTCTTACCAAGAGGTATCGTATTACCCAGTAACTGGGTTGTGGAGGTCAGATAGGCAGTCGCTCTATGTAAAATACTGATATTCAGCTGCATCCGGTTAGACTGGAAGCCTACCCCAACATAGTTGGGAAAAGGCTAGGCAGATGATGATCTAGATGTCGCAACTTCACATTTTAATAAAAGAATACTTACTGCAGTTAAGTTCATCGCTGCCATCAGGGCAGTCCTTGTCTCCATTACAGTACAATGCTCCTGGGATACAGCTGTGGTCTTTGCACTGGAACTGGTCCAGTCTGCAGGTGACGTTGCCACGGCACAACTGAGGGTCTTCATCTCCTCCGTCAGGACAGTCTCGGTCACCGTCACACACCCAAGCCTTGTGGACGCAAGTCATGCGGTCCTTGCATTCGAACTCTGATGATATGCATGGCGATCGGACCTTTGGAGTCGCTGTGCAGCCCTGGAAAGTGAATTGAACTGGTTAGTGGACGTAAGATTAGTTTTTGACTGTTAATTTTTACTATTTCGTTTATAGAGATTTAATTGAGCTGTGCATGATAAAAACTTTTTTATAAAAAAAAAACAACCGACTTCCAAAAAAACAGTACAAAATTAAAAATAACTTGAATTTTGGAAGTCGGTTTCGTTGGTTCTGCATTTTCGTTTTTTGACACCGACTTCCGAAATTAAAGTTTTTTTTTCACTTTGTAGTGTTTTTTTGGAAGTCGGTTGTTTTTTTTTTATAAAAGTTTTTATTTTTCACTTTTTAGTTATACCTACCCCAAATTCATATGACATTACTTGCTATGTAAATATCAGTGACAGGAAGCTGCATCTGCGCTTATGGGGT
This sequence comes from Eremobia ochroleuca, assembly GCA_949629135.1. Classification (NCBI taxonomy): domain Eukaryota; kingdom Metazoa; phylum Arthropoda; class Insecta; order Lepidoptera; family Noctuidae; genus Eremobia; species Eremobia ochroleuca. The sequence continues at coordinate 15,346,905 of OX451386.1, read as the reverse complement.
ACAGACGTGATGTTATGTTGTGCGATTGCGTAAACAATGCATACATATGCGATAGCAGCAATCGCGGTTGTTTTACTGGTATTTATTGAAGAGTTCCGTGGTCTGTCTCCAAACCTCATCACCAAATCTTTACGAAATGTAACCCTTTACCGCATAGGAAACCATATGGTTTGACATGTTTACAGTTTATTTTACTCTAAAAAAATAAAAAACTAGCGTATAAATCCTATTGGTATTTGTTTTTCATATTATTAGCAATAATAAAACACAACTATTTTGTCTATCATCACATACCACTTGGAAATAAAAAAAAATAAAAAAAAAATTACACTAAAATTAATTCTGAAGCTTTAATAAAGACATTAACATAAAAAAAAATGTCACTTATTTAATATATCATGCAGTAAAGGGTTAAATGGGACTATTTCGTAATAAACCTCTATCGAACAAAAATTTAAAGAATTTTGCAAATCCGTCCATATATGACGGAGTTAGGCCCGAACATACATAAAAGATAACCTACTACTTTTTGATATCGTTCGATCGTTTAATAAAATAATGAAATTGTTAAGATTTGTAGCAATATACCTATTCAATTGTGGATCAGTAGGTATTAGCTCATCCCAATAAGCTTAATTTGCTTTTATTACGGGTCCTATTATGCGTGGTCGCATATGCACTTAGGTAATTTACATTTTATCTCTGGCTACATTTTGCTTTGATTGAATGATTTATTATTTAATTAATGTAATCCGTTGATTAGATTAGGGCCAGTAACAATGATTATAGTTCTCAGATAAGCCTTTTATGAATGTAATTAACACTAGAAAGACTGAAACTTAGTATATACCTATTTTGCTCAAATGCAGTCAAAATGACTGTTTTTGGGAAACATAGATAAAAGACACATGCATAACGGAAATGAAGGAGGGGGGAGGTAACTACAATTACTAATAAACGCATTTATATGTTGTACAAAAAGTCACAAAATTCTAAGAAATTGTGGCATTATATACGTAATTGTTTCTCTAATTGAAATTAAACAGCAGTCAAAATGACTTCCTTGGGCAATTTAGTGTTAATGTAGTACCTGCTGTGTGGTATCCACTGCGTGTAGACCACACTATCACTTCCGGCGTGTGTCGCAATAATTGACTGCGACATTAAGACCAAAGACGGTAAGCAGTCATAATATGAATGTAATCTAATTATTGACTCGTAATCGCTTATTTGCTCAATATGCATAAGACCCACTTCAGCCTTTGATTGCTAATTCGCCTGCTTTTGCTAATTGCCTATTCGATAATCAAAGCAGCTTTACATAATCAGCCTACAATTAACCCATTGCTGGGACACAGGCCTCCTCTTTTTTGAGAGGGAGTGGGCCGTAATCCACCACGCGGGCCCAATGCGGTTGCAATGATAGCAAGTAACAAACTAGCTTAACCTAACCTCTTTATTTACTTTCCTTGCTTCAATCCAGCTTATCTCCGTTTTACTTCTAATCAACCTAAAAATTTCTATAAAAACTTACCACTTCATCGCTTCCATCGGGACAGTCTTCAGTCCCATCACAGCGCCACCATGCGGATATGCAGTGTCCATTTCCACAGGAGAAGTGCGTCTGTGGCTGGCAGGTCGGTGCTGGACATTTGACCTCGTCACTATCGTCCCCGCAGTCGTCATCACCGTCGCACACCCAACGCAACTGGATGCACTTGCCGTTCCCGCAGGTAAACTCGTCCGAGCGACACGTCTCATCTGGTAGGCCAAGTCAAGACTTATTTGTGAGAGTATTGGTGTATGAGTTGTGTTTACAACGAAATGTTTGGCTATATCATGTCGTGGTTGTCGGGTGGTAGTTATGCAACCATAATTGAACGTTGCGCGTTGGATAGTTTAAAGATAAATAAATAAATAAATCCCTGGACATTTCACACAGCACCATTTGTCCCAAGCTAAGCAACCTAATGCTTGTGTTATGGTAACAAGATGGCTGATAAACTACTTATATACATTTTTTTTTTTTGTAAATACATACATATTATAGATAGAAAAACACCCAGACTCGGAACAAATACATGTAGGTCATACAAATATTTGTTCCGTGCGGGAATCGAACCCGCGACACGCAGCGCAGCAGTCAATCGCTTAACCACTGCGCCAACCGTGCCGTCATGATCGTCAGATGACATGACATAGTAAAAGTTTCGTTGAAAATAACCCGGTCATTTTACACATAAGTTGGAAACACAAAACACAAGAGTAATAGCTGTATTGGAAACATTTAGCCACCATTACAAGATGATTGGTGAAATAGTTTAGTAGGTACTTGAATCACGTCAATCTTTTTCATATGTAAGTGTTTATAACCTATTTATGTATTTGTCTAGTTTTTTTTTATTTTATTTTTTATTTTTATCATTGTCCTGTCAATCAAAGCACCTGCCATCTAATCTCTTCACTACCCTTGGTTAACTGGTAGAGAATGAGAATGCCTAAGGCATTAAATCTGCCTTTGTACCTTTTGTGCAAAGTTTAAATAAATAAATATTATAAATAGATGGTTTTCAAGTAACCTTTCAAGAGAAGTTGAGTGTCGAAAACTATTTCAAAAAGTTCAATTCTTTAAAGGCCTGCTTAAAAATACGATTCAAGTTTTTAGCCCCTAATGCTATTACTCAAAACATTAGACAGTTCTAATTAAGTTTGCACCGACCGGTCAAATCTAATACTTTCACCAATCTTTTGAAATGAGTCAAATTTTATATAAACACTGTCTGACAGCAAATTAATAAGTTAGGTAGGTACTTTAGCCTCAATGTAAATTGAAAAAACAAATGGAATTATTATTAAAGGCAAACGTATTTCCAATTATTAAATGTTTCCAATTCGCTGGTACACTGCAACAAATATAATTATTCTAATGTGGAGTCAGTCATAATGAGCACAAAGAGCACATCTACGAATTGCGCATAAAACACAGCGTAGGTAATTCAAATTCTTCTCAGTCAGTTAACATTTTAAGCGGATCTAATGAAGTAGTTCGACTAATTTAATATAAAAATAAAAGAAGTTGCGGTATTTTATACTTCATGAACTAGAAAAAAAATTAAATTTCACCGTTGTTTCACCGTTTGTTTCATTATTCTCAGATATTTTTAGTTGTAAAAGGTTGCCATATTGAAACTCAATTTCCACAATTCAGTGCTTGTAATACTTACGGTCTCCTACATGTATTCTGATATCACAAGACGTGTTCAGAATCGACACAGCAATCCAAACACAGACGCAGAACATTAAGGCCAATTTGTACTATCTCGGAATTTCCAGAAGAATCAAATAGGTAGATAGATAGATACCTAATAAGATAAACGATGACATAATCGTGATCAAGCTTTCGGGCGTAAGGAAAGCTCCACGTGTATTGAAGTAGGCACGCAACATCATCGCTCACGCCTCGACCCGCCCAGTGTGGGAAGATAAGAATTTATAGATGGATGAGTCGAGCGTTGATAGAATACAGAGTTTACTTGGCTCCGACCCCATGATTGATTGGTGCTGCCGATAATGAGGACGAATAGTTAAAAGTTGATCGGAAAGTTGTTGTAGCAAAAATATTATAAATAAAACCATGTAGCTATGTATTTATGGAGAATACAGAGCTAACGACATTTCACCTCTGTCGGAATAAGCCAAAAATCTTATCTTAGCTAAATGACTTGGGAATCGAACTCAGTACGTCATGCGGCGTAGTCGTGATTGTGGCCATTAGTAATAATTAAATCTGTGTCACTTGACACTACGTCACCATGTCAATGAAATAATAACATTGAATGAAATAATTAGGTAAAGGGAACACTAGAGATATCTGAGAACGCTAGAAACAAATCATAAATAATTGTGCTCTTTGTACTACATTATCTTAACTTAAAATAGAAGATAATACATTTAGGTCGGCATCATGCAATTTCCACGATATAACTAGCCCATTAAACAATTTAGATACCAATTTAATGGTCACCAATGAGTGAAGAATGTTTCGATGGTAATTTTGGTTTTTGATACATCATAAATGCTGACCCAGGAATAAAATGTGAAGTGTAATGTGAACAAACAATTCAGGAGTAATTATGAAAGCCTATTATGTAATTAAATTTGAAGACTCGCGCTGCTGAAACGATAGCAACGAAAAATCCACCCATAAAGCAAAGTCTTGCCATCTCTCTCATGGACATAAAAACGCAACAACGAAACAGAAAGCAAAACCCTGAAACCCCTAGACGCAAAAATTTCCTGCTTAAAAGTTTTATTGGTCTTGAGTAGCCTTTTTGACCACATAATTACTCTTGTATTGTATGTTAAATCCCTTACTGCATGCTTTCTCATCAGATCCGTCGGAACAGTCCGCGTTGTCGTCGCACATCCACGTCAGCGGAACGCACTCGCCGTCTTTTCCTCTGCAAGTGAACTCCTCTGGCCCGCACGACTTCACCTCTGTCAACCCATTCATGCACATGCTAAATACGATGCGAATATTAACCGACACGATAAGGTACACAAATCCCTCCAGGGATTCTGGTATCCGTTTTCGTCTTATCCTTCCTACTGTCTTCTAAGCCCTTTGGCTCTATTTTTCCGTTAAATATATCTAAGGAGAAAATTTTCTAAATAAGACACCAATTACGTTAAGGTTATCATAAAAATAATTATTTTCTTTTACTTTTTATTTTCGTTTTTCTTAAAGTTCAACCGTAATTGCGTGTTTCCTTTGTTTTATTTAAGCCTATTTCTGTCTAGTAGTCGATTTGGGCAATAAAATCGGCAATTAAATAGAAAGGTTATATAAAGTAACCGTGAGTATATAGAAAATCGTACCTATAATTTTGATCAAAAACGAATGACTTTATAGCGGTTGTAACATGTGCTTTTATACTCGCATGCTTATCTCGCATCTTATGTCGATCCTAAATATGAACCAGGTATACCGACATGCCAATTGTTGCTGGTTTCATGCTTTTGATCCTTTGCGAGACCATGCTCTTACCGCACTGGTGTTCGTCAGAGCCGTCGATACAGTCGGCCACATCGTCACATTTCCACGAGATTGGTATGCACTGGCCGGTCGTGCACACAAATTTGTGCTCCGGACAACGCCTTTCCGTAGCTGTGTACGAAATTTTGATTGATATCGAATTCTTCAAATAACAATGAACCCCTTTTTATCTCCACCTTTTTATTGGGGTTATTTTATGATATTGACTTTAGTGTCTTTGCCGTCAAAGTAAGTTTGCAATGTTTAGCATCGATAACGTTGCCCTGAGCGCTACTTGCAAACTATTTGCAGAACTTTAGTCGAGGAGCAAACAATTTAACAGCATTAAACTATCTACGATCAGACACAAATAAATCAGGGGGCTTGCAATATAAACAATTTACACTGATATAATTAATCTTGGCAAACGGAGTGACTTGGAACGAGGCTATCAGTAGCAACTTATGTTGACAAAGCAAACACGTTTAAAACGCTAGCCAAATGCTTAAGCAATTTAATAAATGGTAATGCTAAGCACGGGCACGGCTAAAACGTAATTAATGATTCTAAACAGTCCCCTTATTAGAGTGTAATGTTGTTTTGCAACGGCGCTAACGAAATTCAACAGACGCAAATTGAGAAGGCTTTAGTGACTCCCGCTCAAAAGTTTTTGCTTGGGATTATGTCGGCTGTCGGTATATCTACTAAGTTTAATGCATTCAAGTTACATAGAAAGAGTAAAGCCGTTGTATTAAAACTTTATTTTTTATTTATCTTCCAATAGATGAATATTGAGAGAATATGTGCTTACCTATTTACAGACGCCAACACATCAAGCTACAACAATCTTTCAAATGTCTTTAATAGATTTTAAACTTTGTCACTAAAACATTAGGTTCAAAGTTGATGAGGAAAATTTGACAGTTTCGGGTAGCTAGATGTGCTGGCGTCTGTAGGTACTTACCTACGTTCAATGTTCTTTCGTTGCTAAATGAATCTAATTCGTTTTCCAAAACTTTTTATAAAATTAGATTGAAATGGTATTTTGTGTTGTATATTCAAACAATGTTTATAACACTAAACACTGCAAAAGACATTGAGGGATGACTTCATATTAGATGATAAATTCCAAACATGATTGATGTCGTAAACTCTATATTGGGTAGCATTTGTCACACTATACGTAAATAATGTTCAACGTAAATACACCAAGTGACAGAGATGTAATATCCACAAGCTTAGGACTGGCTCCTACTATATGAGGAACATGACACCATAAAGCTCACTTATCCCGGAAAATAACGCTACAGTTGAAGCCTGGGTGATAAATACATTTGTCAACAAGGACAACAAAGCCAGATTACTTATATAAACTTGATATATATAACTACCTTCTACATTGTCGCCTACAAAACATTGCGTGTCCCTGCCAAATAAAAAAGGATTTTCCATTATGTGGGACGACTTACAGTGGCTCTAAGTATATAAAGTTACGCCCGCGGTTGCCATAACCCCACCTCCGCTGAAATAAAACCTTCGCAAACTTTCACAAGCTTTTTATACACACCGTTGCAGTTTGAGAAAAGAAGGAATTAAAAGTCCCTTTGAAGCTGGATCTTTAATGCTTGCTTGTCTTACAAAAGATAATTCCAAAGCTAGTATGGTTAATAAATAGACCAATAAGATTAATTCAAAAATATTATGCTTTACCTATCCAGTAATGATGATGGGATTTTGGTACTGACGATGAAGTATGTATTTGCAATCAATCTTAAACATGTTTTTTTTCAGCAATGTTTCATAGGCTAGGCAACGACTTTGTGCAAGATGTGACTAAGTATATTTCTGGCAATGGTATTTACCATAATAACTGCCTTCGGACATATCCTGAATCGTGAAAAGGCATGTTAATTTTACGGGTCACTTATATTGAAAAGTGTCGGTGATAAAAATCGCAATTTATAGCGTGACCCTCCCATGGATCGACAAACGAAAAAAGCGAACGCGCAATTTTCTACTCGTTTCACATTTGAATAATGGGGTGGGCAGTCGTTTATATCATACAGTGTCCTTTACGGGCATGTCCTTTTAACTTTCGATTTATAATTCGTTAAAGAATAAAACCTAAAAAACGAGACACGTATCTACCTACATAGACTGTGCGAGCGTAATACCTATCGGCATCTCATATTTCATACCAAGAACACAAATCCCTAAGCCGCCACTATTTTCGGCTAGATCCATCACGGCTCCGATATGAAAACTATAAAATTTTCATATCATCCATGTCATTTTCGCTAGACTGTGACTGAAGTACATTTTCATACCTATTGAAAAGAAAATTCTTATATTTTTAAGCAGTTATTTTCAAAGAAAGTGCTAAAGCACAGACAAGTGTTTCACATAAAGAGGATTACGCGCCTTGAAACTTGTGACAAGGTGGAGAGTTTGAGGATTACGTCAGTCGGCAACCGATCTCCATAGTCGCCACCTTAGCAGAAACCGCCGAATCGATCGACATTTTCAACTTATTTGAGACTGCCATTTTCATTACCTACCTACATATTTGCCAGTACCCAGTTTGCCCGTCGGCTCGACATGAACAAGTCCAATTTGTGGAGTACATTCCCTTCTTTGTCCGTTAGGTATCTCATGTGTCAACCATAAATAAATTAACGCGATCCTCTACGCACCCTATGGAATGCTTAAATTCGTATTACGTGTTTTATTTAAATACCGCAGGCTCTCGGCAAAAATTCATTTGGGGACCCTGTCGTCTTTGTGAATATTCACATTTTTTCACATTACTTTTACCGACTTACTTGTAGGACCATATTTACATTTCTGTAATGACATTTTACATAAAAGATACAAGCCTTCTCTAGCATCTTCTTTAGCCGTAAAATACAATTTAAATAATGATTAACTACGTATAAAATTGAAACGTTTTCATTGAATTGTGATCCTAAATTTTGATTTTTCCCTAGAGCAGGTGAGTGGGGGCAAAGATTATAAACTTAATCCTGAAAACTTAGTCGTAATTAAGATTTCAATCTACTTTGGGAGTCCCGCTAAAGACAAAATACCTACGCGTATTTCAAAACTTTGCTCATAAATCGTTAGATAATTATTTTTTACGGTTTCAGTTCTTGAATTGACGCCATCCCATTACGTTGACCGCCTGGCACCAAATATACGGTTTGAATGTTGGTAACCAAACAATTACTTGAGTAAGATTATTTGCAGCGTAAAAGCAGAAATCCATTTAATATAACAAACAGTTGGCTCAGGATTAGTTTTAGACTGATAGTGATGAGATATTTTTTAATTTAAAACATTTTTTTAAATTCTATATAGAATAACGATTCATTATGATTTTTTGTCTAGAAAGAAAATTGAACTGAATGATAAATGTTCATCACTGCAGACGACACAGATTGTTTAAATCCGAATTGCGGTTGGTAAAAAAGTTTTCGGTTTCTAATAACAAGGGATAACCCGGGTAGGAATCACAGGATCGGCCAGTTTTCATATCCTCGCTGGCTTTGTCATTTTGTGACCTTGTTTTTTCATTGTTCTACGTCTAAACAATAGGGAACTGCCAACTCGACCCTAAAGTAAATTTGCCAAAATAACAGTGTTTGCTTATTTTCCACACACAAAATATAAACTAAGTGGGCGGCCAGGCAAAATTGACGTTCCTTTTACTGTTAACAATAAAATTTAATACCTACTCATTCATAGAATTTACTTACACACAAACATGTCTACGTTATCATAATAGTTGTCTCATAACATTTTCATTAATTTATGTGTATACTACTAGAACTTTGTTATTAAACTCAAGTTTAATATTTGTACCAAAATTACTCCTCTCAAAAGCAGTAAAAGGACTATAAAAGTGTTTGTTATTTGGCAAGTTTACTCGTGCGAGTGTGCGTGCAAGTGTGGGCAATAAAGTATGATACTGACTGCAAGTGCCGGGCTCCTCGTCTGAACCGTCAGGACAGTCTTTTTCACTGTCACAGTGCCAGGACAGTGGAATACATCTTCCTGTCTTGCAGCGGAACTCTGACTGCGTACAAGTGCGACTTTCTGTAATGAAAAAATATAAAATTAATTGAATGAAACCTTGGTTGGAACACAAAGCGTAAACTTAATCAAATAGAAGACAACATTATCCAGCAATATCGTTAAAGGTTAGTTACACAGGTCGCGTCAAGGGTGAATTTTTCATTACTTCTCGGCCCAAACACAATTTTGCTGATAAATATTTTTGTAACTCTTAAACGTCAAAGTAAAACGAACCTTATGTATACATTTGTAGATGTTAATATTTAACGAGGTGATACCCCGAGAAAGATCTTACTCCTTTTTAATTTGTTTGGAAGATGTGAGGGGAACCACGTTGACGCTTCCGAGGGTATTTAATCTCCACTTATATTGAACTAAGCTACATTATGTAGAATGTTCAATATACTTAAATGTAGGTATGTATTTTTAGAATATACAAATAAGTTGGGTACCCTCATACATCTGCCATTTTAGAATATTTATGAAGAGAATAATTTAATATTAAGTAATCTTAGTTCGCTACAAGAAATTACAGACAAAATTCAGAAGTTTGAATTAAACTGTCAAAAACCCAAAGCTTGTCTTACATAAACCGAAGAAAAATCGAATGAAAACAATGAAACGATATTTTTGCAAAAATTCCGTTATAATATCCACTTTACGGCATCTTTCTAATTTCCCTCAGCCAAGGCAGGGGATGCCGTAAACTGGATCAATCCATTTACGACTGAAATCACCGTTCAACGTGCGTATAAAACAAGGTTTAAGAAAATTATCGGCGGGTAGCAGCAGCCACTTTATCTCGAGGTGATTCGAGGCGAGGCAGGGCGGGCACGCGCCGCCAAGCAATTTGTAAACAAAACGCACCCCTGCCGAATAATATCGCCTCGCCGCCGCCGCTGACTACGTAGCCCTTTTACTGTAACCCACGCGATAAATTCAAGTGTACCATCAGAGATTGTAGGAACGTAAAGTGGTATTTCGCACCGTACTCGCCGTAAAAAACTTCACTAACAATAGGTATACACTTCAGTTACAAACTGTTGACTAATTTTACCCTTGAATTTACTGTAACGTTTGTGTTACACCGGTAATATTAGGTTGTAACTTTTGTACGTTTGTATGTAGTAGTCTTCTTCTGAGTCTTCTCGTAACAGTTTATATTCGTTCTCTGTCTTTATAATCTTTTCACGTTTAACGTTAAGTATAAAACTTCGCGCGATATCTTTGTTCTACGATGTATAAAGTACCTACATACGTGCATTGAATTTTATCATATTAATTATGATGTTATATGTAGGAACCTACATAATATGTAGATTTCTTGTAACGTCCCGACGATTGTGGTTCGTTTGAAACTTAGCTCTCTGTTTTAACCGGATGATGCGGTTGTACTTGCATGAATACATTAATAAACAAAGAGCTTTTCTCCGGAAGTGAACATCTAGGACTCCTAGTATTATATAATATTAAGACTTATGAAGACTTACATTTTAACTTGGGTAGTTATCTATTAAATACATTCATCTAATAACTAAGACTTTGGTAAATAGAGTTCCTGAAACGGCTTGGTTAGGTACATACCCATACCTGCTTAGCTATTTCTCGGAAATTTAATAAGAACAAAACTAAGTAAGTAGTTTTATAATGAATCGAACCTTTTTGAAGACCCACGAAGGTCATTTGCTGAAAATAAGGTCATATTTTCATTCTTGCTGCCTTTGCAGTTCGAAGGATATACCCATATGCAGCCAAAGTATAGCTTTGGTATCTCCGATAGCAGTAACTGAAGCCGGTATTCCCCGGTATTCTATTCGTAACAGAATACCCATATCCCGGGAGCGCAGCCATTTGCTCGAGTGAAACGTTCATCGTCTAACACCCACATTATTGCCCCCTTCACGCTGGAATGTTAATAGGAGCTTCTTCTCAGCCTGCTTCAATTCTTGTTTGAAGCCCGCCTATCGCGCCAACTTTCTCATTAATGTTTTACGTGAGATTCCCTACTGCTATGTAGTTCGCGATAGCTATTTAACTTAGCTGATGACAAAATTATGCATTCCTAGAAACATTCCTGTGCCCTTTACGCTCTCAAAGATATCACTGCAAATAATTTATGTAAGTACGAACGCACATTCATTATGCAAACCCAAACATTTCACAAAAGCCAAACTAGCATGTAGCATCAAATATTTAATAGCCAACTACCGCAGTTAATTTTGCTGATTAACCTTTGTTTGTGCAAGTATCCTTAAAACTGGTTACTAGAGAACAAAGAGATTATTCGACAGTGGACAGTTAATTAATCCGTCGGGTGCGGTCCCATCAGGCGCAATTTAGACACGTAGTTGTTCGACGACTGGTAGAGATGTGAATCACTAATCGGGTCCGCAAGAAAAGGCTATAAATGTCTCTGGTATTGAGCCGCAGCCAGACGAGTGGGTAAATCGAAGATACGTCGACCTGCACCCGTCCGATAAGCTAGTTCGACAGCTATGTCTTCTCACGGAATGAAATCACTCTAACGCGAAATGACGACAAAAATTGCCGTCCGCGAAATTGCCTCTGGAGCCCTCCGTATCTACGATTCTCATTGATGTAATGACATATCGTGTTCACATTCAATCGCACACACTCGGTTTTCTAGTTTCGTTTTGGCGATAACATTATTGTTTCTGAACTTGTCAAGCTGTTTAAGTCGGTAGGTACTTTGTTACTAATAACAATATGTCGGTTTAGGGTTAACACTGTCAATATTGATGCTCAATTTGACTTGAGTAATTGTAAATACATACTTGTAACACGTTTATAATGTTTCAATGAAGCGTTTTCCATGTTGCGGTTCAGATGGAATAATGATGGCCTGGTTAATGAATAATAAATGTTTCATATTTATTCGGTGGCTTCACCAAAGATGAAATTAGTACAGAAATGTTTCACCAATTGGGTTGGAATTGTATTTAATAATTGCAGTATACGCCGTTCTCGTATGAGAAATAGGTGTTTTACAGTTTACAAAATCCTCTGAGTCTCAATACAAATATAGTCATACAGTTTTATCTCAAAAGTTAATGTCAATACGCCAATAAACCAAAAAACAGGATTTTGTTAAGCCAGATTATTAATCTTGCGACTTCTAACCTACGTTTCTTACGTTACAATATCACAGGTTTTATGACCAAGCTTCAAAAGAATAAAGGTGACTGAACAAGGGTTTTATGTTTCAAAAGAGCTTTGTAACATACTGTGTATGTAGGGTATGTACCCGTGTATTCAAAACGGGTGGGTACCTATTTTTTCTGTCGCTTTGAAATTTCTTTGAGGTTTTGTGTTTGAACTGTTGCCAACGAGGTCATTTGTATGTGTTTGTGGCTGAAAAAACACTAACATTGTGTGAAAGTGGAATTAAAACTATATTAAAAGTTTCAATTTCCTTCGTTGCCGACTACAGCTATTTCCGCGAAGTATTTTAAACAATGTTCCTTGCGAACGCGAGTTGCACAAGCATTAGGCAAAATTGTCCCCAAGATGGCAATAGCGTCAGAGCAGCGGGAAATTGTATTACCGGGCCTTACTTGCAGCCAACAGCGATGAGTGCATTCGTTACCGACGTAACTGGGAGCTTTGGAGCGCACTTGCTATTTGCCTCTCAACTTACATATTGCAGAGGTCTATTTTGTTGTCCGAATTAAGGTGAACAACAAAGCGGAACAGCCATTGACACCGTGTTGACCAATCGGAACTGAAATTGAGTTTGTGCGCGTAACCGAGCTCTACGAAAAGTTGGAGATTGGTTTTCTACATGCGTAGCGCGCTACGCTAGCGCTACGGAAACGCGGTGAGTGTCACATCTGCTACGAGGATCGCCTACGAATTTGACTGTTTGTGCTATCGTACTGTCAACATGTTGTACCAAAACTGTGTACTTAATAATATTTTCGTGTGTGATATTAAATGTTGGCTTTATGAAAGAAAAAAAAAAAACACTCAGTAAAAAATGAGACATGCAGGACAGCATAAGTAGAATAATCGTGTAATGTAAATTACAAAGTTCCATATTTTCAGTCGTATTACATTTTATACGTACTATTAAATTATGTAAATGAGTGAGTTTACAGACATGTGTGTACCAAATCGTTTTAAAACAATCTGCCAGAGCTCCGCTTTAACAGGTATTAGTGATTTAGTCTAACTAGACAGCTCGGGCACACGTATTATTCAAACCTGTTTTACTCACCGAATTAAGACTAGCTTTTAAATAGTCAGTTCGTGGGTATTTTATAAAGTATTCGTTTAATGTAATTTATAACTAACTGTGTGGTTACATAGGTACCTAAAGGGCCTTCATGCGTAGGTAGATATCTGCATTAAGTAAATGTATGTAGACAAAAGTACATATAGAGTCATTGTTCAAATCTATTCCCTTTAGGCAGTTGCGAAAATTTATTTAAGAGGCTCCGGCGACTATTGCCTTGAAGGCTTCGTTATAAAACTCAATTTAAGAGGACTCCATTCCGTTCGATTGAGAGGCGTAACGATGAAAATCAAATTGGTCGCATAAAGTTGTATGTAGATTGAAATCAAATTGAGAAACGAATATTACCTGCATTTTTGTAGTCATACGCTTTTGTGTAGGTGTCGTAATCGTCATCATAAAACGTGGCTTCCGCCATCACTGCTACTGCCACCAAACAAATGATCCAAGAATACGCCATATTGTCTTTTTCACTTTAAAGTCTTTGTGTATACCTTGTAGCACTCAATTCACTAAAAGATAAAATGTAAACAAGTGAGGATGCGAAAGAGTAATAATTATAGTACCAAGTACACACGTGCGAAAGTTCAGTGATTTGTTTCACGGTTCCTTTTTTAACATCGTTACCAGTCCTACGCGTGCAGAGATAACTATCTTACAGGCCGTTTAAAAATCTACGAAGCAATCTACTTCCTATACGAGTGTTGTCGCTGGGGTTATTCGTTGTTTGGTACTAGACCTAATTTGTTTACTGGGGCTTATCGCGTTATATTCGCGACAATTTGAATTGAAACGTAATAAATAAACGATTTCGCAACGCAGTTTATGTAGGTCGCATAGTTACAGATATCTTTGATATTATTCTGGAATATTCGAACGAATGTTATAAACTTATAACAGATGTTGAACAACAGATAATAAAGATTAACCAATCTGACCGGCGAATAGTGTGCAAACTAGTGTATCAGAAGTTCAGAGATAAATTATGAATCCACTGGGGGCTACCTGTATTAAAAGTAGGTAGTCGGGATAATCCCATCGACCCTTTGTCTCGTGGAGGTCACTTTCTGAAAGTTGACCGTAAAATATGACTTTTCGTACTAAATTATTTGTTTAGAATTATTCCAAGGCGAAAATTCCTATTCTCAAATAAGGGTGGTTATTTGGGTAACATATAATAAAATCCTTGTAACACGATTGAATTGTACAATAGCAGCTACTTAGCCTTGAGCGTGGGTGCTCAAACGTCGGCAAAGGCAAAAGAGGTGTTCTCACCCTACCACACATTAGTGGCGTATAATATGAAAACTCGATCATTTCCCCCCTCAATATCGATATTGTCGATAGTGACATCGATACGTTTTCACACGTTACACATAGGCTCGGCAAACTCTCGGATGCTACTCGATTTTCCGAATTGAGAGTGACTCGATGACAACACAGTCATTCCCGAACAGCCCTGACATAGTTCGGAATCATTTATACAAATATCGACTACCATTACCTAGAAATACAGTATTGGTGTTTGTCGTTGATCCGATATTCTATACACATGGGATCAGTATCACTCTATGCATATTGCTGCCGTGCAGTGTTCCCACAAGTCAATTAAAGAGAATACTTAAGTAGAAGAATAAATTTCCTAACTTGAGTCTTTTGTTTTTTGTAACAGTCATATTGTGTAGATAGTTTAGAGGAGGAAAAAGTTGGAAACAGTAGTAAGGTACTGTTAGGTAGTTATTTATACTCTAAGAATGTATTATCATCATCATCCACCTCCACCCACGCTTTTAGCACCTCGCAAATGTTCTCATTAACAAATAATCTAAAACCTATTTCTCTCATAATAAGGACGCACTTATTTTTGTGTGACTGTAATAAATTTCTCCATTCACGTCGTGATTCGGAACCACGTGATACCAAGTTATTTACGATTCGGGGGCGGCTCCCCTAAATGGGGTCAGAGATTATGTATGGAATAGTTTGTTTATAGTTTCACCGCAAAATTATCCGTAGTTATTGCTTTTGATCTAAAATGTATATGTCTTCGATTTAGAGTTTTATCTTGGACGATGATTGTGGAGATACAAAAGCTGGCTAAGTTCATAAGTTTATTTGTAGGTATTATTTTTTTGTTTTTTAACCAAACGCAACAAAATATGGGGATCCCAAAACCTAACCAGAGAATATTATGTAAGATAATGTAACACGTATCATTTTATAACTGGTTCTCGAAAGCGCACTAATTGACAGACGTTATGGTTTATAATACGTATGAATGAACAAGCGTAGGCTGCTCACTTTGCCCCATTCAAATTGCTTTAACGACAGAAATTGAACATAATTAAATTAGAAATATTCAGCGTGGAGTAGCTACTAACATGAGCACAACTATTAATCTAAAAATGCAAGACAGAAATGGGAACATATCCAAGCCAAAGCAAGTGCTAAGTAACATTTATAGATTTCGGCTTCAATCGTTGAAAAGGGGTACCTATTGTTCAACTAGAGTTGCATTATTTCCACCTTCACAATTTTTGTCCTTTTACTTTGATGTTCACGCAATATAATATCGGTTAAGTTATAACTTGTTAGTACAGTATTTTTATCTCACCGACCATCGACGATGTATTTCAAAAGGCTATTGAAGAAATTGTATCTTAAGAAGTAGGTAATAATAACGTCCTTCGTTTCCGCCAGTACCTAAATGTACAGTAAAAAAATGTAGGCTGTAGATAGTAAGTCGCAAAAACTCGAAAAATATCTTAGTAATTACCTCGTGGAGTATTACTCTATGGACAACGAAAATCTAAAAATTGTTGTTTACTTACTTTGTTAAAAGGTACAAATATTGTCTTAATTTACCACTAAATATAGACATTGTTTTTTTGTAATTCATTGTATATCTAAAGCAATCATCATCTTCGTTGTTTCATGGACCAAGAAGTTTATATACCTACCTACTTACATTTTTACGGTTAAAGTACCTAGTTACCTACAATGTAGAGAACACATATGAGATTATGACGATCATACTAGGATAATCCTCTGTTAGGGGATATAAAAGCTACTTATTTAAATAGATACCTACGTAAGTGTGTTGCGAAGGACGTCGACTACAATAGTCTAAGTGCACTCTAATACTATTGTCCTATATGTAAGAGCTATACGACGCCACAAACGACCGTAATACCCTTCGGATAATACTTTTATCCTACAAATGTAGGTAGGTAATCTAAATATTGCATAGTGTCCATGTGAAACAAAGAAACGTTAATTGAGAAATGTATTTTTTTTTCAATTTGGTCGTTAAAACACTAAAACATCCAGGTGTATCAAAATATAGAGATCTTTGTTAGATTCAGCAACAAATTCATACGATAACTTCTCGGTCAGCTAAATACAATTGTAAACAAACAAAACCGCCACATGAGCAACATTACAACTAAGCACTAATAACTTTCTCATCACGGAGTATCTACTAAATGGACAGGAGAAATGTGAATAAACAACAACCTTCAGTTACAATTAAGGTGTGCCGGCAAAGCAAACTAGTGCATTAATAATTCCTAACATTCCAGGGTCTGTTACACGTCGAATGAGTAATCAGTGCTTGACAAGGATTCCTGTGCTACAACTGCAACAGATACCGCCCTCTTAAATACTTTTGGACAGTCCACAAGCGTCACAGCCTAATTATATTTCTAGTCAGTGAATCAAATTAGCGTATGAAATTGGACTAACTTCTGGTCCACTGTGTTTTGCAAAATTTCGCTTCTGAATAACTCAACGCGTTGAATGCTTACTTGGACTCCGCACATACGCCATTTAAATATGTACGAGTAGTCTACATTACCTACATTTATCAAATAAAATATTAAATAAGATAAACGAGAGGCTCCGCATACTTATAAAAAAAATTTGGACGCAAGACAGGTAAACAAAATTTATGAAGATACTGTTTTATTTTGTCTACATTAAGGGATACACAAGACGGTGAGACAGAGATGAAGAAATAACAAAACATCTGTGACTGTTGTTGCGGTTTTCGGTGTTAAACAATAATTTGTTGCACATAGAAATTTCGAATAGATTTTTGTCGCATTTTTTTATCAAGTTACAAAATTTAAGCCCTTTACTTCTACCACCGATAGTGTAAAAGATGTTTTGAAGCACACTTGACGCATAAATTGTGACTACCCGCAGATTGGTACAAAAAATCTTAATAATGCTGCTTTAGATTACTTAACCTTGGATAACTTGTGAACTAAAGCTGCTGCGAATAATGATATCCACTTCATTAATTAATTTGCTAAACATTTCAGAACCAAAACTTTAAAACTGTAATTTTGACTTTGTTAATTACACGTAGCCTGTACCCAATATAACCAAGACAACTGATAATTTAGCGCAATATACATACCTTTCGGTTACCTTGACGTAATCACAGCTTATTGAAACGTTATACTCGAGATAGGTAACGCCGAGAAGTGATTTGTTCGCCCAGTTGCCAATATTGTGGCGCGGATTATAACTTTGATGAAAAGTTTTGCATGCAAATTAGGCGTTTCGACAACGGGGCCTGCCCTGTCGGAACCACGCGCGCAAGTGTGGCCACTGTCTAAAAAGGCACGCTTATTGCCCTTCCCAAATCCTTATTAATTCCATGTAAACTCTGATAGATCGGAGCGAGTCGAAAATTAATTACCCGAACTTCAGGGACCCGTCAATTACACCGCGCCATTATTCTATTCGGACTCTCCCCACATTGCGGGAGGGCTGATCTAAACGAGGTTGATTGTACAAATTATGGATAGTTAAAAATTTTCATCGCCCAATCTGACTACCCGAGCTAGCCACAATTTTAATTCGTCCCAGTCTAGAAATACGCTTATAACTTAGCACTTATAAGTTGTGTAACTCACTTTAAAGTTATTTATGGATCGGTCATGAAAAGCTTTAGAAAAATAAGTTATAGAACAAAACACATTAACTCGAACTTTGCAGACAATTAACTAGAATTGTATTATATGTACTTGACGAGTACAAGTGTAAAATGAAAAGAAAAAATTCTACAAACCGCTTTCACAACTTTTTAATTTAAAATTTTCGTTTAAAAATTGTGTAAAGTTTCTAGACATGCTACGTTTTGTTCAGTTACTTAAATACTTGTGATTCGCTCTTTATTCTGAAATTACGTCCTAATTTGGATAAGCAGGTAATTAAAGCTTTACAAGTAAATCAACCCACAGCCCAATATTCCAAAATATTGGGCCAGTGCGGGAAAGGTATATTTGCTTTCCTCTATTAAAAGGTAAACAGAGCTTGTGTAAGTAATTAAAATCTAACCACTATTGGAAATCACTGAAAGTGGTCAACATTATTTTGGCTGATTATTATGTCGTCTTGGGTTGGAAAATATAAATATAATACCCAAAAAATCGGAAAATAAGTGGTACCTACCACGCATTTTCCAACTTTCCCAAATGAGAAATTATTTTAATTTTGCAGTATCGAAGTCAAACTACGCATTCCTCTAAATCATTTTTCTTACCATAGATTTAGGTACCTACATTTACGTAAAAAAGAACAAATTGAACGTTGAGAAAGATATCTTCCAGTGAGGCTTTTCTTTCCTTTCCTTTCTTTTTACGACTTCATTTAAATGTATGCGTGTTAAACGAGGCATGTACGTGGGTCGTAATTTTCCTTGAAACCGCAAAGAGCTCGCGATCGACACTGAAGATCATATAATTAACATCCACTGTCAAATTCACGCCCATCCGTCTCCTTTAAGGCACGCCTACTTTACTTATTTGAATAGTACAGAACTGAGTGTCACTTACAGGCGGCTTAAGATCGCCTAGAATAATTTACGAAGGAGAAATGGTGATCGGTGGCGACCGCGTATCGGCAAGCGTAGTGTGGGAAGCAGCCCAGCTAGATTGACATACGACCTCGGTGGCTGGGACAGACTGGATGCGGAAGGCGGAGGACAGGGTGTTGTGGCACAACATGGGGCAGGCAACATGGTCCAGCAATGGACTACGATAGGCGGAGTTGATTGATTGAATGGTGATCGAGTTGTGGAATAACTTCTTTTAGTTTTGGAATTCGGAACTTAATTTCCTGTCTCTCTATTGTCACATGGTGGTATTCAAGCAAATCCTCATAGGTAAAGTCTTTGCAATCTGGCAGCTTACTTACTTACTTAACCCATTCCCTGTCCCATGAATCACATATGATTCATGTTCATTGTTTAACTATTGTGTCTACTTTGTGGACAGGGAACCTGTTAAGAGCCCTCTTACATTTCGGTATTGAGCGCGCATCTTTTTTTTTTTTTTGTTTGTTATAAATGGCATCTCGAAATTCAACCTATGAGGTGCTCGTCTGCTTAACCAGGCTTGCCTGCCTGTGGATGCCTCAATAAATTAAGGCCTACAACCAGGGCGAGCGCACATAGCCGGCGCAGTGAAATATACAGTACTTTTATTTTATTTAAAAGAAAAAATCAAAGTACCATTTTTATTTTTTATTTTTTTTTAATTGATATTGTTTAAGCAATTATTGGAAACTATTTTGGTATACATACTACGTGAAATTATTGAAATTATGTAGAAATTCGGAGATATTCAAAAATTTTTTTTTTTTTTTAATTAGGTCTAGTCGTTTTTTCTTTATTTATAAGGCATATAACAATATTATAAAAGAATATGATATTTGTGATATGAGAAAAATTGTTTAGATGGATTATATTCAACAAAATCTGTAAATTAGAGCTCTCAAATCAGCTATCCGTGAGTTTTTGCCTAAACATGCATCAGGAGAACGATTATTGCTAAATAAATAATAATAAAAAACCGCTTTATTGTCATTGTAGAAGAGAAAAAGAACTATTTTTACCAATTAATTGTTATTCATACCAACCAACGAATAGTATTCAATTTCAACGAGGAAAACATGCATCCACGCGCATTTTTGTAATACTCCTCTTAAGTACAAAAATCTAAAAGCAGTACCAACCTGGTTAAGCTTCATTAGAGAAAAAGATGTAAAATTATACCCATCGCCTACCTACTTAATTCCATATAACTTCGTGAAGGTATCTTTGCCTTCCAAACAAGACTCAATTTAAAGCATTTTACATATCTAATAATCCGTTTGATCCCGGATCTTGCCAACGAATGGGGAAAATATTCAAATTCATTTTATATATCACAAACGAAGGGAATGACAATCAATATTTTTCTTTCAACGTATGCAACATCCGGGAATGGATCACTTATTTTTATAATTGCATAAAACTCTTACGCAATGCAAACGTGTGACCGATATTTTAGATTGATACTTTCATACCTGAAATTATATGTATTTCATACATAGTAAATCAATCAGCTGGTAGTCAGTTTTGTAAGGGAGGGCCAAATTTTTTTTTTCATATTTCGACCTATGTTCTTTGGGGAAAGTTGTTGAGTTTCATGAGCACATTCACCTCCTTCAGGGTTGATACCCCCCTTCCGTTACACGCTGTATATGTTTTCGCTTTCGCCTAATACGATACCATTAATTTCCATTGACACTAAAACAATACGCTTACCACGTAGACGAATAATAATTAACGAAGTTTTTAATTGAAAATAAGAATTTAGGGTCACAGGTCAGTTGGTCACCATTCAAACCCTTTTACAACACAATATGCAAATCACTCGTACATCCATTTGCATCCGATATCATATGGGACATCGAGTTCGATTTAGACTTTACATTCTGTTTGTTCTTTTATTGATTGACTTCAATTTACGGCGACAGTTAGGCGTTTTAATGCAATTATTGATGGCTGTAATGAATAAGTAGGCACAGTTGAGCTCACAAATGGTTAAAAAAATACAATATTTTAATAAAGGGTACGTAATGTAACTTTGCGAATGTGGATGCTTATGCATAGTGATAGCGGTACGATCAATGCAAAGGTGGACTTTGTACTGTCACTCACTAGTTACTACACTACACTATTTAATGTTCGGTCAACGTCCGAGATACCATGTTGCATTACACTGCTGATTACACTCAGTGTTGCACATAAACCAACATTTAGATATATTTTTTTGTATGCAAGTGTAAAATATATTTTCAAAGTCAAATCTAGTTTCTCAAAATCGCTGCTAGACTATGTCAACGTCAAAGTTCAAATAACGTTTAAACTTGGAACCTATCTCGTATCATTTAGGGCACAGATACGAGTGATTAAATCATAAATAATAAAAAAATAAATTGCGTTACTTTATGCGCGACGTTTCTCATGTAAGCGCGGTTAAGGCAATATTTTTATTACCTTCTGTTTTTTCTATATGTAGATTTGATACATGTCAGTAATCACATTCAAAAAACGTTTCTGTTCTGATCTCACCTCTGTTATTTTTTTTACATTTGTGTTGATAAAACCAGGGATGATCCCGCGAACAATTTTACATGTTGCTGAGATGGATTCTTAAGCACCTTCATATTACATAAGGTATTCGTCCGTTAGCATACATTTCATGGTTATAAGTACGTAGACGATGAAAAGCTTCCTTTCCTTAATGGAAATATTTTAACACAAGGGTTTGTTAGAGAATGAAATTGGAGTATCTCAAATTCAGATTCGATTTTGAGCTGGATCGTTAGTATGTATTCTATGTATGTAGACGCATCGTGTATGCATACATGAATATCAATATTCGCGCACTTGTACTTGCTGATTAAACAATCGGTGGTTGCCTATGTATGTATGTATCAAACAGTAGTGAAACAGAAACAATAACATAACGCAAATACTCGTACTGCTTTTAGAAACCAACAAAAAATAAATATCGTATTATCAAAAGCTACACTCCTACTGAACTCGTTCAAAACTAAAAATATAAACTCGTGACAATAGATAAGATAACGACTGAATAAATTGATGCTGCGATTGTTATGACAAAAGTAACGACAGATGTTCTACCATCTACCCTAACTAGCCTAGGGAGCTCTCCCGCGCTAGAAATTAAAACTTTCCCCATTCCGGGTCTAAAATTATATTCCTGAATTTGATGATCAACGTAAACAAGGAATATTCAACCAAAAAATAAAGCTTCATTTTTATCGATTCATAAACAAAATTAACCGAGTTAAAACAACAGAGTTTCATTAGACATTTTAGTTTTAGTTTATCTTCTTCACTATTTCTTCACTGTTTCTCCACTATTTGACCTCAGCTATTCACAATTCAATTTATAATGAGAAACTTTAGATCTAGAATAAATTATTATATTTGCCAAGTAAATTGCGAAATAAGTATGAAAACGTAACAGAAATCGGTTTAGACAGCAAATTTTGTGTATTACAATCCGATTAGGTACGAGAGACCCTGTCGGAATTGATTGGAATTCTATCCTTCACAATATCTTAATAAACACCGTCTAAAAAATAACAAGATTTTCCGACAATCTTCGTTTTCTCTTAAAAGTTCGCACTAAAATAAAAATGCTGCTCAAATCTCCGATCATTAGCCACGGTCAGTTATTTTCTTTATTAGATTCGTACTCAACTGGTCCTACTAGACATCAAGAGCTATGGGAGTGTAAGGACGTATTAAGAAAGTTGCCAATCCAGCTTAGGCCTGCGATCGCGTACACCGTACTTCATAGAATCACTTTGCTTGTGAATAATATCCATATACTTGGTATGATGGATTGGTAACATCGTTGCCTGAACGAATTCACCGTTCAAGATTTTCTTTAGCCACCTCTCTTAACAATAACATTGAATAGAAAATTAGCGTTTATCAAATTACGCAACAATCTTTGATGTGCGCCAGTTGGATAGAATCAGGATTTTGAAGTACCTTATAGCAACGATTTGTTTAGTCACTAAGAGGTCCGTCATAATTTTTGTCACGTTTTAAACTTTAAAATAACTAACTCCAAAGTTTACCCTTTACTTTCAGAAATTCATTTGAATAAAGAAGACAATACAATTTGGAGAGTCCCAAAGCTTACATTTGTATTAAGTTTTCCTTTTGATGTTTATTTTTTAATGAAGTCTATGTTGGACAATGGAAACATTAACGGGGCCGTGTAAATAGCGAACTTTTCTGAACGGAATAGGATACTTGATATTTTTTCAATGCGCCAAACAAATTAAAAACTGAAATAAGAAAATAAATTGACTGTATCCGAAAAAAATGTGAAATGATAATTATAATGAGTTTACAACCTTTGTATCGTGTGGATATTTCGCGTCAGGGTTATATTATGTTGAGTAAAAAAAGGGATATAACATTGTGTCCTCAATTAAGATTCGGTGTCATAAAGGGCCACGGGATTTCGCACGCGACTGTACTTGGTTATCATCCCAGATAGAAACTCGCTCACGAGTTGCGGGTCCGGATCGAAAGCGCAGTTTTATCGTTTTTCTGTGCGTGTGAGGCACTGAGGCCACATTACTCGAGTGCCCGACAAGTAGAGTAGGACGGAACATGGGAATCACTTCCCATACACACTTACTACGCCTGACTGTGACGGCTGATTGATATTTTATCTCGATTTCCGTCTCGACACATAATACAGAATTGCATGTATTTTATCACAGCAAAAAAAATTTAGGTATGAATTAAATATTACGAACTAAGATTTCAATATAAGGTTTTGGTGGTTTTCAGTATTTACATATCCGAACAATAACTCTTCAGTATGATTAATTCATTGGCCCCGACCTAAATTTGTTTAGGTTGCAAATTAAATAATTTCACTTGTTCTACTTTTATTTGTGTCATGTTTATTACGATTGTTAAAACTTCGGATGCATATATGTTAGTTAAACTATGTGTTTAAATTATAGTGCTATACCTATTGCCTAGTAAATAGATTTCACATATGTAAATTGCGAATCGCTGTAATGTCATTGTTAAATAAAATCGTATTTTCATTACCTAATTCTGTTTTGTCTTTGTTTTTCGCACAAAATTACTGAATATATCACAGTCGTTTCGACGTTGGCGTTCCAATGAATACAAATCGGATGCTGTCAGTTATACACGATAGGGTGTCGATTAGCATGTAAGTATTTTTCGATAATTTAGTAGTTATCATGTGTATTAATAGATGGCGGTCGATCTAGGCAGCCGTTTCACTTGAGGCAGACTGACCCAGCCGGATTCAGCGGCATATCGACTCATGTTTATAAACTATAATTTTAATAGGTAGATTGGGTTAACACATTATGCAGGAAACTGCTTCACATAGTTCTCGTAAATTAATAATAAACAGCCAAGCATCGCCACAACAAAGATAGAGTAGAACTAATAATAATATTATTCATAGACGTAACAATTATCAACATTGTTGACACAATAAACACACGCAAAATAATAGAAAGTTAACATGAAATTGTTATAAGAAAAGAATCGGACGTTTAAACATTTGGTTTTGTTATTCCAATCTAAACATAAATTCCGAAATAATTATAATACGAATTAAAATTTCCATTAATTATAGCCGCAGTTGTTACCCAAATTCATGACAAAAGGAACCGTAAAAATCACACCGTCACTTTGCAATAGTCACAACAAACCTCCGTCACACGTTATAGAAAGCAGTAATCAGACGCTTCGTAAGTAAATAAAAATAAGAACAGCGACGCGTAATGAGTCGCGCGGGAAAGAGGCGCGAGCGAGCGCGCCGAGCGCCGGGACTAGAATGCGGGGGCGCGAATACACCACCAGCATCCAGCTTTTCCCGCCCCCCTCGCGTGCACCCACTCGCCCCCCGCACCCCCTCGTCTGATAACCTGCTACTTCGGAAGTCACTAAACTCCGTCATGAATGTTACCCAGGCACCAACACCCGACTTGTGAAAGAAAATGTGAATTTTATTGAAAAGGGGTCGGTGTTGCGCCACTAACCTCTCTTTGTGTGAAAATCGATGCTTTATCGCCTATTAGGTGTTACGAAATCAACTTGTGTCGCGGCCGAGAATGTTAGCGTTTCTCGCCACTAAAAGCTTTGTAAAAGTTAAGTTCGTGTTGTACTATTACAGTAAGTGGAGAAAAGGCGACTAATCTTTAAATCAACCCCGACATTTAAAGAAACATTTAACAACGTGATTAGGCTGTAATAAACTTCTCATGACGAAGAAAAAAAGAAAACAATTTTCCAGATTCAGTTCTCACGAAAAACTTAAAGCGCCTACATATACATAGATTTGCGCATAGATATTTTTTTTGAAATAGTGATCCTAATTCAAACGTTCCTCTACATTCAGCATTAATATTCAACAAGACTGCTTCACGTGAGGTACGCCAAGTAGTCTGAAGATGAGCTGACCTCCCAAGTTGTGTCCAACATTCGATACTTACATCCCCATTGCTTGAAGCTACATATAACAATTATGCTTGGTGTGAAGACAATGCCACAATACAATGCAGGGTAAGGCTTCTTCATTTTTGTACGCACATACACGTAAGGTAATGTTCTTAGCTTTTGTGTTGTCCTTGGCTAAACATATTGTTGTGCCCTTCCTAATCGTTTTTCCAAGGCTTGACTTAGCAGTTCATTCCTTTAGCTTGTCAGCTTATAATGTTCCCACTGCTAGGACACAGGCCTCCTGTCGGTAAGAGGGAGTGGGTAGTATGCACCACGCGGGCCCAGTGCGGGTTGAAGGACGTCACAAGTCTCCGAATTTTTGGTTTTAGGACATGCCGGTTTTTTTACGACGCTTTCCTTCACCGACATGTTCATTCCTTTGCAACGTTAAAACTCGAGTAAATTGTAGCATGTTGAGTTCTGTAGCATCTGCTAAAACCAATGGAAAACATATGTGGGTTTATGAGTGAAAAATTCATAGATCCTTCTAATTAAATTCACGGACATCTACCTATTTCAGAATAATATTACTTTGAACACATACTTATTAAGTGTCATTCCACAAATGTTTAGAATGCAAGTCCCACCTAAAATTCGACAGAAACTGGTAACTTTTTCCCACATGAATCTGATGCAACTTTCACACAAAAACAAATCACTAACTGATACGAAATAATAACTTCTTACATCAGGCAGGTGTTTACTCCCTTTTCCTATATAATTATGGTGCGCGCAATTCGCCCGAAGCTCAGCGCAAGCGCCGCTTACATTGCATCAGTCAACGACACCTGTCAGATCCTTTCCAATGAACTTAATTACATCTGATGAAATTCTATTACGTTTACACTCCTTTGATTAAATTCCATTTCAGTAGTTAGGACTTTAATTTATTTTAAAGTCTGGATATTTTATGTCAGAACGATTATTTTGTTTTAGTTATTTAGTGAAATTGGAATCTTTTAATTCGGTTGAGATAACTCGAGAGTGACATTTTGAATTTTCAGACGCAGTTTCATAAATTTAATTAATGGAAATTTTGCAGGTATAAATAATAAGATACACATAAATATATATTACGAATTCATTTCAAGCGTGATGCTGCAACTTACCATTGAACATTTTCTTTATACCTAAAGTGTTTTCACAAATTACTGTGAATGTTTGCAAGGGTATTAATGACTCATTTTGATTTCTCTAAGGGTCTAAGGTATTATCGTTGTGTGTGTGTTACACTTACCTACTTGTAGAATATTATGATCAGAATTTCGTGTGCAGTGTAGTAAGTACCTACTCAGGTATTTATATATTTTACCTAAAATTGTATAACCTTGTTTACTTCGAGGTAAATATTTTTATTTGTGCAAATATGAAACAATTTGGGCGTCGGATCAAGAGGTTTACAGTTTCAGGTCATTGTCAAACAAGGTTATTATATTGCTATTAAACGTAACCCTAAGTAAACTTCAATTCGAATTTTCCTGGAATTCTAGTAAAAATCCTGTTACAGTCAGTTCTTATTGGGCCTTTCAAAGATACCTTGTACGAGTACTTACAATGAGATTTTTCACTAACCTCAAACCACTAAATTCTGTCTCTACGAAATCCGATATCGTATAAAAAATCGAGCATCGGTATAGTCACAAAAAAGATGAACTTTGTGTACGTAATTGACGTACATAAAGTTCATCAACCAACTTGATACAATTTTGTCTTATAGTGGTTAGCACCGTGACCGCAACATAATACCAAATCATACCTGTTAACTTTGCTTATTTTGGACTTCGCCAAGAGGCTTAGCAAAGTCAGCACGGCAGTGTTAACTTTGCACACCTTGCCGTCTCTGGCCGCAATAAACGGGCAGGCTGCTATCCGACAAATGTTGGCACTTAAAATAGTTACCTACATCACTGAACAAAACTAAATAATATGTGTGAATTTCATACTTTTTTCGTAAACGGTAAACCTATACGTGGTTTAATTGGTTATTCAAATTATAACTCCACGTTTTTATGGGATGGAATAGGTCAAATAATACCTAGTTAGATACTACCTATAATTTTAGAGTATACCCTTTTACAAGAAGCCGTATACAGAGTGGACGGGACATCGATAAATTTAAAAATATCTACACGGTCAAAGTTCATAGAACAGGAGATTAAAAGAAAGAATGTAATGATTTTTTATACGCTGGGTTAAGAACCATGTGCTGAATTCATGGTGCCAGTTCGAGCGTCGGTGTTCCTTCCATCCTGTATATTTAAATATGCTAGTGCACTATTACTGTAAAACACACGTAACATCACGCCTTTTTTACCCGAAGAGTTAGGCAGAGGTGTACTTAATGTACTTATAGTAGGTACACTCACATTTCGCGAGCTATACAATGACTACCCAACAACGTTTTCTTGGAGTGTTCCCTATACAAGCGTCTAGCAGCATACGTATGTCTTTGTTATTTGACTCACCGACTAGCTACCAGACACTGGTGACAAGCTAAACAGTCGGCTATGGCCTATTATAAGTGAAGCCTTTGGCCGGCCATACACGGACAGCTTGAAGCAGCCTGTATCGACTGCTTCAAGCTGTGACTGCATAGCAAACTACAGTCTTTTACGTACACACATACATGGAACCGCTCGAGCAGTCGCGACTGCTTCGGGCGGTAGGCAGCGTGGTGAAATTTCATCGTGCGGCCAAGCAGTCGCTAAGCATACACTGACTGATCGAGCTGTCGACTGCAATCGCGCTGTTACCTCCGCCCGCGCGAGTCTAAAAAACAAGTGATTAAATTCTCCATGATGATTTCGTAGTTCCTATATTGGATTGAGCCACAATTTTCTATTTCTACGCCGCCACCGTCGTCGTCGGAGCAAAAGTGGGTAGCAGTAGTAATGCTTCTTCCTCAAAATCCAAGTTGCTACTGATTTGAAATTGCGACCTGTCGAGCAGTTGATACCGACTTCTGCAGCAGCAAGCAGGCAGGTATTAATGGCAGCTTCAAGCCGTTGGATTTGACTGCACGAGCAGTCGGTGTATGTGGATCACTGACTTACTGCTGGAGCAGTTCGTGTATGGCCAGCCTTACCCTCTCGAATTAATGGGTTGGTGCTAGCAGGACCATCGCCATCGGTTCGAATAATCCGATTTCCGTTTATCCCCTTTAGCTGCTATGAAACGCATGCATGTCTGCATTGTCTTTAGCTTGTTGAAATTAAATTCAATTAATCTGATGCAATTTGTTCGACTTTAAATATTCACTGTTCTCGAGACAGTGAAAATAAACAGGAAGGTAACAAGGTACTGTACCTACTTGGTAGTAAAATTAAATCATACATAAAAAAAAAAACGTACCTACAGTAAGAAGTACAGTATATGCAGGGCGTGCTAAAACATAACGTTGATTAACGATCCCACTGTAAATGAGCTAGAGTTTTCTAAACGTCTACAAAATATATTTATTGTTTTGTTCCCGACTCCCGTGCAAAGGAAAACATCGTTAGGCCACCCGCGGAAAAACCCGAAAAGGCGTGTTTAAACAAAGATATGATAAAAATGGTTATCCCTAATGCTGGGCGTTTAACACGGATGGGTGACGTTTATTACTATCTCGCAATGGTACAGGATTTTCATAAAATCAAGTCCAGCAATATTAAGTTTAGTTTTTTTTTTTTTTTTAAACGATGTCACACTAGGAATTTCTCCTGTATTGTGTGTGCGTTTACAAACATTTAAACTCACATACACAAACAGCCAGACCCGGAACAATATTGACAGAATAATCGTTGTAAATTGATACCTATTGAAGTTTATCAAAACTAAGAATTGCATGGTAACCACTTGTAAGAGGTCTTATTTCTCAAATGAATAGATTACTTTAATAAAGTATTGTATTTCTTTCTGAGTAAAATAATTCGTGATCTACCGACGATTTGAAGCGTTTAACCAGCCTCTTCCAAAGGCATAAGACATTATATTTATGTGAGTAACACTAACGTAATTTACGCTTGCGTTTCATACTGTTGAAAAACTGATGATTTTTCATAAACAAAAAGCTGAGAAATGAGTTTTGACCGTTTCATGTGAACCTTCTCAGAATTTGGGATCAAGGCTAAAAAATGAACACGTCACAGAAATAATAAACTAAAGACCTTGTAAATATAACAAATTTGCCTTTTAGGGCTTTTATGTGAAACCAAAAAGGCATAAACAGCCTGTCACTACAGCTATTTAAAGATAAAAATATGTCACGAAGCCTATTTCACTCGCAAAACTAAAGTTAGAAAACAATATGACACCAACATTTCCAATTTAGTTTTTTGTTGGCATCTGTATCTAGAGTTACTCAAGAAAACTTATTTCACACGTCGTTTATCAAGACTGATCTAACGCAATACCCTTGTCGGTTTTGCGCAATTTACGCCCACGTAGCTTATTTAAAATAGGGTTTCCATTTAGAAGAGTTCAAACTACTTTCATAGATATTAATTTCTGTAAATACATATATTGCGTGCTATTTACTTTTGAAATCTATTGAGGAACGTATGATTGCTGGAGCTTTTATGAAAGTTAAATAGCTTAGTTGAGAATGAATAGCGCAGTTGGACGTGAATGCAACTTTGTAATACGTATCAGAGTCATTTAAAATTTTCTTTGTGTGGTAGGTCAATAGATAATCGGCTATATGTGGTTCTTTCCATCGGTGCATAGGTAGTATGACGCGGGAAATGAGTAATACTTTACTTTGTTGTTTGTTGTACAGTTCCATAAGGAAACAACAAAATACGCACAATCTACTGTGATCTACATATATATATTTATATATGTATAATTTCATTTATTTCAGGTCTGTGACACATATAAAAAAAATAGATAAAAATACGAATACAGAACACATAAATTATTGCTCGGCTAGCCAAATACAAATGGTCAGAATTACATTACAAACATTATCTAATTAAATTAAGTAACTATACATATCTATACGCATAGATATATATGAGTACGTTTGGAAGAGCCGAAGGAAATTGAAGGACTATTGGTGTAGAATTCTCATCAAAGCTGGACGTTTTCTATACGATAGCAGGCACAAAATGTATAAGTTCAACTAGTTCTGTTTTTTAAGCAATCAGCAGAAAATAATTATGAAATATATAAAATTGCGTCTAAGTATAATAATAACAAAAGTGGGTCGGTAATTATGTAAGTTCCCATTTAAGAATCATCATCATTCTCTTCTTCTTTTTCTTTCCGTACTTTTCTATTAGTAGTCACTTCGGTAATCAGCACCTTTCTTGCAATATCTTTTTTCACACAGTCCATCAATTGTTTCTTTGGTCTTCCCCTACTCTTAGCCTAAAAGATAAAATTTTCAGTAAGGCAATTCTTTAGATTGTCGTAGCTGTAACATCTTTAACAAACATAATTTTGGTCAGAAACAATGACTAGATGAAACCACAATCTGAAGTCAAATTGTTCTAACAATCAAATGTTATTATACAAAATGATAATAAAATAAGTCGTCACAAACGTCTATAAATATAAACATCAGGATGAACATCTGTCTGTGTTTTACTGCGTCTAAATAATAACCGATAATATCTTATCGTTGTGGGCGGAAAATTGCATCAGGGAAATAGCCACCGAGTGATATCCCCGAGTTATTACATTTTGCGCATGTTCGCAAAAATGTATTCTGTTTTTGAATTTGGCAATTCAAATTAAAAAGTTCGGTTTTGACTGAGGTTTTAATGCTCCCACGAGTTGTGTTTGAGGACTGTTTTGTTACGTATGTATGTTAGGTACTATGGCTCTTATGGGAATCGAGTTTTCATGTAGCATTTTAAATTGCGTGTAGTCATGTTTTATTAATTTTAAATTTAATAACAGTAAAGTTCGTGTTTTTACTAAGGAAGCAATTCTTAAGAAATATTTTGTTTTCAAATTGAGTGGCTCGGTTAGAAATCATAAAACTGGAAAAGGGTTGAAGTATTCCCACAAAATTTTCCTTATACTTCTAAAGAGCTATTTCTAAAAATAACCTGGTGTTGTCAAATACAAGCACGAAGCTTAATGTAGCGAAATGTTTAGTTAGTATAATTTCGACATAAATCTTGTATTGTGACGCAAATTCCGTGTTTACACCGATCAAACTGTGGGTAGATGTCAGCTACACACGTGTAACGTTACTAGAGCAATGAGGCTCGACGACATGACACTTGACTGACTCCCTCGTTAATTTGTAACAGATATATAAAACCGAATGCGGGTATATATAAACTTGGAACCACAATTATTCAAGACGCACGGAAGGCAAAATGGCGACGCGCAATTCCTAAACTCGGTTCGGTTATTGCTCACAGTTTACTTTTGAGATAAAAACGTCTAGTATGACAGTAACGCAGATTTATTCTAAGTAGACGTGACAGACGAAATTGTATAAAACGGAAACTACGACTTAGGACCTTTTTACCCTCGCCCTTTTTGTGTATTTTTTTCGAAGCTAGAGAACGTTTACGTAAATGGTCTTAATGTAATTTGTCCGGAAAATATTTCTGCTATCATATTTTAAAGAAACTAGACTTGGCAAATGATAGGTCCCAAGAAAACACTAAGCAATTCTCAAATTAATTTAATTAGGGAGGTGCCTTGTTAAAAATAAGCAAAGTTACACTCAGATATGATTCAGCTCACGGGCTCAAAGGACCACGCAAAATCATAAAGGTATTAGAAAATAACTAAGCATTAGTGACATTAAAAGTGTTGGTGAGGATAATTCTGTTGACTGAAAGGTCGCTCCTAGTTAGGAAGTCTCAAACACATTTAGCGAATTGAAAATATTCGCAAACATTTTTATACCGACGATGGATATCAAATTGGCATTATTCCTGTACGAAGATATAAAATCGATGGCGGCCTGTCATCTACACATGAATCATTAATGAGTGCGCTCAATAGGCGACGCGTCCGGCCTGTCACATCCAGTAATACCCTGATATTTTAGGGACAGCCTCCGTCGCCAACTCCGCTCGTTCCCCAAAGATTTGCACAGACCTTCGAATAGAAGATTGAGAACTATTAAGGCTCCCTCGCTCCCCACCATTGCATGCCAACGTCGCTTTTTATTCCCCGTGAAATATATATGTAATGCGTTAAAAGTTCAAACCTTAAACGGGACATAAAACCTTAATTTTATTGTTGGCATCGCGGCGGATAAAAGTTTTAAGCGATTTCATTGTTTGTTTACGTCGGCTTTGAAACTACATGAGAGCTTTAGTTTGTGATTACATTTAGAATGACTTACAAGGAAACCTCGCGAGGTGTCCCTCACCGATTTAGTTGCCGCTTTACTTTAATAATCTACATGAAAAATGATGAGATTCGTGTTTTTTCTTTTTTGCTAACAAAGGTTTTAAAGGGGTGAAAATACCCTCAAAGTTCGTACCCCAAAATTATGCATTGCAGTTTTCACATATTTCTAATAATATTTTTCCAAAATGACTTTAACCATTAAAAAGAGCATAAAAAAATATGAAAAATACCTTTATTCACATATTTATAAGAATTGTGGATATACATTTTTTTTTATTAAAAATAACAAAAAAAATCATAACTCAAAAACTATTTATTATTTTTTAATGGGACCAATTTTAAGTCTTATATAATATAATATGTGAATAAAGGTATTTTTCATAATTTTTTATGCCCTTTTTAATGGTTAAAGTCATTTTGGAAAAAAAATATTAGAAATATGTGAAAACTGCAAACCATCATTTTGGGGTAACTTTGAGGGTGATTTTAACCCCTTTATAACGTTTGTTAGCAAAAAAGAAGAAAATACGTATCTCATCATTTTTCATGTAGATTATTATAGTAAAGCGGCAACTAAATCGGCGAGGGACACCTCGCGAGGTTTCCTTGTTAGAATTGTTGTGCTTATTATTGGGTTATTGTAAATAAGCCGTTTGGTGAGTGATAATGAGTTCAATGGCACAGCCTTGCTGAGCAAGATTATTCTCTATCGTGCTGCCCTCATTTACGGATTCAATAAAGGCTATCGGTACTGAGCCGTTTCACGTTAATAAAGATTTTCTAATAGTGCTCGAGTGAAATAACAGTAACCGTTTAATGCACTAATAGCGACAATATCTGCCGATAGCGACCCTCCGGATACGCACGACCCACTTACAGTGTACCTATCTATATCTGTGTCTATCAAATGCGCAGATACGACACTCGTTCTACGAGCCTACGAGTAGACAGCTGACCGACTTTAACCATAACTAATACTATTAAATACATAATGTGATGTAAGAAACTGAAGATAATAACAAGCAGGTTTGTGTAGCTATGTACGTGGGTGGATCAAATATAAACCGGACTTAAGTAAAAAAAAATACGCACGGATTATTATACTCGTAAAAAAAAGGAATATATTTTATTTTTCTACATAATCTCTCCTTCTATTAACACATTTTTCCCAGCGCAGGGGATGTTTCTTGATGCCAGTATCGAAGAATGTAATCGGTCGTGCCTTTACCCAATTGCACACAAATGATTCCACTATCTGGTTAGTGTGAAAACGGCGTCCTCTACTTGATTTTTTTTTTGTGCCATTCCTACACTTGAGTTCTTGAAAGCGTATTCTTATCGAACTGTAGAGTCAATGGATGCAAATTTTCCGAAGGTTTCACGCCCTCCCGTGTTAAAAAAAATTATGATAAGTCAACAGACTTATATACCTCCTGCTCACACATGATGCTACTGGCGCGCAATAAAATAAAGTGAGCCGGAGCAGTATACCCCCCTCCCCTAGATGATCCCCCCTAACACATACAACAGCACCAAGCGCGTCACTTCACTCAGCGACCAGTAATAAAAAAAGTCCTATTTATATTTGATTCACCTAATATGTAGGAGAAATATAGGTGGAATAATTGATGCGATATATTTTGAAAATGACCTACCTATTTCCCAAGCTGATTCATTCTAAAAACAATAACCCTAAAGAAATAAACAGAAAAATAAAGGAAGAGATTATTTTCTAATCTCTATAAAATATTCCCGAGGGTCGTCGCATCGGAAAGGTTTCCGATTCTCACACAAAAAGTTAAGGGATAAGTTAGTGAGTTCCCTGGGCATTTGGTCACGCTTCCTTGTTTACTCAAGTTGGTTTGTCACCGTTAGGTAAGTGCTAATGAGAAACGATGTGGGGATAATGAAGATAGAATATGTCACTATTAGTTAACTATTTAAGTTGACGTTGTTGGACCAATAGTAACGTATTCTTTTTTAAGTACCGTTACTATCGGAAAATGATTTAGAACAGAGGCACTATAAAAAAAAAAAAAAAACAGTGCCGTGTTGGCACAGGGGTATCGGCCCCACTGCCGGGAGGACACGGCGTGGCACACGCTGGCAGAGTGTGCCGCTTGGGAGGAGCCGCGCCGTGCCCTCATCTCAGGAGTAGGCAGTGACCTATCGCTGCCGACCGTGGTCGAGTCTATGGTCGGCAGCGAGGAGTCCTGGAACGCGCTGGTTTCCTTCTGCGAAACAGTCATCTCGCAGAAGGAGGCTGCGGAAAGGGAGAGGGAGATCTCGTCCCTTCACCCGGCCCGCAGCAGGCGCACTGGGCGTCGGCGGTGGGCAGACAACGCCCTCTTCCAGCCTAAATGAGTCCAGGGGCGACTGACTTGGGGACGTACGTCGCCCCCCACACACATCAGGACCCGAGGCGGCGGCGCGTAGTGTTCCACGCGCGCCCCTCTTAGACGTCGCGGGGGGAGTTCAACACCTCACTCCCCCCCCTGACACGAGGAGGCCCGCAGATGCGGGCCAGCACCAGCCAGGGGTAGCGGAAGTATCGTCCGTTCCCGCGACCCCCAGCGTAGGTGAGAGAGGGAACACCGGGGTAGTTTTTAGTCAGTAAGAGTCTGACAGACCCCGCCGCCCGCCCCAGGGCGGCGGACATCCATGAGGATTTTCCACCCCGAAACAAACAAAAAAAAAAAAGGGGTATCGGCCCCCAGCCGGGGGTTGCGGAAGTATCGTTCGTTCCCGCGACCCCCGGCGTAGGTGAGAGAGGGAACACCGGGGTGGTTTTTTGTCAGTAAGAGTCTGACAGACCCCGCCGCCCGCCCCAGGGCGGCGGACTTCCATGAGGATTTTCCACCCCGAAACAAAAAAAAAAAGGGGTATCGGCCCCAACTTGCTATTATTATTATTATTATTATTATTTCCTAGCTATCTATCCCGCATGTTGCACCTACCATATTTTGTCTCTGCGTCACCCTAAGGTTGACTGGTAGAAAATGCCTCAGGCATTAAGTCCGCCTTTGTACAGTACTTTTTTTACTTGTGCATAAAGTTTTAATAAATAAATAAATAAAACATCGTGAGGAAACCGGCATGTCCTAGAACTAAAAATTCGAAGACATGAGACATCCACCAACCCGCACTGGGCTCGCGCGGTGGGTTAAGGCCCACTCCCTCTTGAAGAGAGGACGCCTGTGTCCCAACAGTGGGAACATTATTGGCTGATTATGCCATGCTGCTTCTGATGCTGTGTGTTCTATAAAAAAAATGATAATGCTTTCATTTTGCTTTCTTTTTACGATTTTATGTTTTTTTTTTGTCTCTTTTACTCTTTCACACGATGTCTAGATCTCTCTATCTATGGTCCTATCGCAGGTATGCTGGAAGAGACTTCCTATGAAATAAGCTTTGTACCTATTTTTCTGTTCTGTTTTTCTTGTCTGTATATATATATATGTGTACATAAATGGTAAAATAAATAAATAAACATATTTTCTGTTGAACCTTCTATGTTTTATACGTAAGATGATCGATGTATTTCTTATGTCACAATATAAAACGCTCAAAACCTAAAATACCAGCCGGTCTATTCTGTAAAAATCTCAACGTGAAATCATAAGTGAAGTGAGCACTTAATAGTGTTAATCCCTAGCGAATGACAGCTCACTCCACGCTCACTTCACCCAAGCCTACACGGCGAGAGTTACAGAATCGCACGGCAGGTTCTTCATCAATTAACTATTCCTACAAAATAATAGTCCCATGTGTATTCGTGACGAATACTCCGAGTCAATATATTCTTCGAAACACGCTCCCAAATGGAAATGAGTTCGAAAAACTCGTGTCACCGCGGAAATATTGTTTGTTTGTTAACGTGATACGGCCCCAGGAAGTTGACAAACGTGATGAAAAAAATATTGGAAAAGTTTGCTACGCGAGCTCTTTAAGCGAAGCCTGTGATGTTCTAAGAGATTTAGGTAATATTATACAAACAGCTTGTCGATTCTGTAAAAATCTCACCGTGAAAACTCGCGTGGAGTGAGCTGTCAGTGTCATCCCACTAATGCTAGGGATTGAATAAGCATACGTTTACACAAAATACATATATTATACGTTTATACAAAATAGTAATGTTTTGAAAATTATAATACTAGCTTTGAAATTATATAAAATGATCAATAGAATTAGCATAAAGTATATTATTAAAATCTCGACTATGATTGTAAATTTATTCTTGGTCAATCCCTAGGTAAGTATCAGGTGGGATGACACTGACAGCTCACTCTACGCTCCCTTCACCTAAGTTTTCACGGTGAGATGGTGACGGAATCGCACTGCAGGTTCTGAAGTCTGCTAGTGCATTATTAAGAAGTGTTATGTATATGCGTAAGCAAATATCGGCTGTGCGATTCTCTAACCATCTCACCATGAAAGCTTGGTTGAAGTGAGCGTGGAGTGAGCTGTCATTCGCTAGGCATTAACACTATTAAGTGCTCACTTCACTTATGATTTCACGGTGAGATTTTTACAGAATTGACCGGATGGTCACTTGCAGGCGAATTCTCGTTCTTAAAAACAATCAAATCCAAGACGCAATCACATCGCAGCGGCGATCAATAATCAAAGACTTGTCTAAAATGTAGGTAAACAAGAGGTTTGTGACAGATACGAGACTGGGATTAGAACGCGAAAGTTCTTAAAAATACGTGAACGATACGATACGATACACGAATGATAAGATACGTGAAGTGTCCCTCTGGCCATCACAAAAGGTATTTAGAATGGACAAGCAGTAGGATCCATGAATTCTTTGAATTAGTTTTTCTACTCGACTGAATTTCCATTGCAGATAGGTAAGTGAATCGCAGCTCAGAATGCGATTATTTGCTCAGAATTGTCATTTGTGCCAGTTTCGATTAATTCCCCTTTTTTTATCCGTAGAAAATTATATGCCTCGGGCTACCGTATGTTCTTCCAATACATCACTGGCGTACGATAAACTATTAGTATAATAAATGTTGACTAATACTATATTATCACATGCCGTCATTGTTTTAACAACAAACGCGCTTTAAATAATTCATTTGTTTACAATAAGTGTTTAATCGCACTTATTTTTATTAGATATCACCATCCAGTATCGTGCCTACAGTATTTATTACACACTAGCTTGTGCAGGGCCTGCATGGAGAATGACGAGACAGCGGCACATGTGCTTCTAAGCTGCCCGGTGGTCGCCACGTACAGGGCAAAATACTTCGGTAACCCAGGTACCCTGCGTGAGACGGTCAGTAACATCAAGGCGTTGCTGACTTTCCTTGAGGAGCTGGGGTGGATCGAATGACCGATTTTCCCACCCGTACGCAAAATACGCGCATTGACGTGGAGTTGCGGACACCAGCCCGTATTACCTATTACCTATTACCTACACACTAGCTTCGAATCCGTGTAAAATTTGTTGTTCCCCCGACCCACACCGCTGCACCGTAGCATCGCTGCCCGCGCTATTACTTTGATTTCTTACCTTTTTCCCGACTTCTAAGGTTCATAGCGTGGTGGTTATAGCCTTCCTCATGAATTGGGCTATCAAATACATCTTTTTTTTTTAATCGACCGGTAGTTTCAGAGATTAGCACGTTCAAACAAAAAATAGACTCTTCAGCTTTATTATTAGGATTGATTGATTGTATAGATTACGAGACAATCATCTCAATGAGTTAGTTAAATTATCGCAACGTTATTAAAATTTAGATTTAATAGTGATATTTCTAACCAATTAACAAAATAAACATAATTTATCATCAAAAAGAATTCAGTGCATCAAAATATACATGTTTTTCAAGAATACATGCTAATATTCCAACTTTGCTTATAAAAGCTGCGAAATAGTGTACACGTCGTAAATTTACCCTGCCGTGCGATTCTGTAACCATCTCACCGTGAAAGCTTGGGTAAAGTGAGCGTGGAGTGAGCTGTCATTCGCTAGGGATTAACACTATTAAGTGCTCACTTCACTTATGATTACACGGTGAGATTTTTACAGAATCGACCGGCTGTTAGCAAGATTTTTAAAGTCTTTCCAAC
Source organism: Eremobia ochroleuca (assembly GCA_949629135.1). NCBI lineage: Eukaryota > Metazoa > Arthropoda > Insecta > Lepidoptera > Noctuidae > Eremobia > Eremobia ochroleuca. The sequence continues at coordinate 15,307,761 of OX451386.1, read as the reverse complement.
AAGCCCGCCAGGTTATAATATCAGGCAAAAGAGGTTCACTTAGTGGCTCATAATGGTGCTCATAGACGGGGTACTGAAAAAAAAAATATACGTTGGCCCGCTTATAAGAAAAATTACAAAAGGTAATTAAACAAGACGTCCTTCTTCATTAGCCGAGCTTGGACGCCCTTTGTTGGTTTAAATGAATTTATTTGTGTCACCCTGTAGTAGGTGTTTACTCATTTTAATAATGACAAACAGCTGAAAGGGATGTTTGACCTCTTGGTTTGTGAACATCATTTACAGTTAGTCGCGAAATAACTTGTTTGGCGAAGAACATTTTTAAGAGTACTGTCTGAGTAGCAACATACCAATTCGTTCTCTGTGTTCGAGTATTTTTCAATAAGTGCCCATTGTGTTCAACTGTCACCCGAGTGACAGCACTATCATTTGTTGTTGTAATAAGATAAAATAATGCAATAAACCGTCATTAATAATTTATTGGTCGGCACGATAGCTAATATTATTGAATTATTCTATTGACAGCGAGACCGAACGAGAAAATAAACATTTATATTGATTTATGAAAACTATACATTTTTAATTACATGCTCAATGTTACCATTACTCTGGATTTATGTACGTAACTTGCAGTACTGAATGTTTTTCGATAAAAGTGTAGCACGTTGCCGGGCAATAAAAAAGTGAAATATGAGATTCATGACATTTTTATCTTAATTTAGAAAACAAAGTTTAACTGGATGTAATAAATCAAGGCAATGGGCCATTGAGAAATATCTCTTCTAGTACTTGTCTTTCGAAGTGTCAACATACTCATTTTCATTCAATAACCTTTTGTTACATAACATAAACACCATGTTGCCATCGAAACATCCCAACAATATTGAATAACTTAGGTACGCTTGTATTTTGATGCTTAGATTTTAGACTCTATGTTCATCGGATCATGATCTCATTTCACTAGCTAAAATTTGAACTTGCGCATCCTAAATTAATCCATCTTTAATGTAATTTAGTTGAATATTCACTTCCTCTTTAAAGCTAAATTGTTTGTGAGGTCATAGACATTGGTTAGCAAGCAGTAACTTGAAACTACCTGCGTGGGTTTTGTTGTTTCTTTCCACCTACTTTTGAATAGCTTATCCCGCAAATGGAAATAAAAACACAGGAAAATAAGACTTGTATTTCTTTTAAGTGGTTGTGTTATTTGGCGACGTCAGACGGGCGTATGCAGGGACATCCCTGGCTTCAACAGTAACACTTTTGTTCAGGCTTGTACCACATGTCTTAAAACAGACATGTGAACAAGATCCCCCGAACAGTTGTGTTGGGGTACAGTCGGTAATATAAATGCGAAGTTGTCGTCTTAAAAGAGCCATTTAGGGAAGACGTGTGGAGTGTAGTGTTACTCTGTGACGGGTCGCTAAGCACTTCACTTAGCACACAACTATGTATATAGCAACATTCTTCCTTCAGTCAGCTAAAGTTAAGAAGATAAATTGTGCAGCAAGGATCTGTAAGCGAGCTTTTAACCATAATGTTTTTTCTATCCTGTCTAGGGTGAACAAACTCGAATAGCTCTGGTTCTTCTTTTGTTTCAAAGAGTACTTACTTAGGGATACTTTCATTAATATTGTTATAGGGTGGTACCATATATATTTGGTCCAGTTTTGATGAGTGGTTTTAGAGTTAGCTTCATTATTACATATTTTTTACACTTACTTTATGTTGATAATGTTATAATAACATTCTGCCACTGTTATTTACTTAGCAAGTAAAGGTATACGTTTTAGTGTGGGGTAGGTACTACAACTAAAACTGATACAATGTGATGAAATAAAAACTTTATTTTTCACTTTTTAGGATTCCCTACCCAAAGGGTAAAACGGGAACCTATTACTAATATTCCGCTGACCGTGCGTCCGTCCGTCCGTCCGTCCGTCCGTCCGTCCGTCCGTCCTTCCATCCGTCCGTCCGTCCGTCTGTCACCAGGCTCTCTCATGAACCGTGATAGTTAGACAGTTGAAATTTTCATAGATGATGTATTTCTGTTGCCGCTATAACAACAAATACTAAAAAACAAAATAATACAAATATTTAAGGGAGCTTCCATACAACAACCGTGATTTTTTTGCCGTTTTTTTATAGTTAAGGATGCGGAACCCTTCGTGCGCGAATCCGACTCGCACTTGGCCGGTTTTTATAAAAAGTCGGTTGTTTTTTTTTTTTTTGGTACTAAGTTTATTTTACATTTTGTTTTTCTTCTGCAAATAACTTACATATGGATCATTTTATCACGCGAATAGAAATGGTAAATACGACACTTACTATTTTCTCACGTATTTTAGCTGTCCACCCGTCATCTTCTTATTAATGTAGATACGCAAGACAATCGTTCACCTACACGCAATGTCATACGTCAACCTTCAAATAACATATGGCTAGTCACATAATTAAATAATTACAAGGTAAGTGAACTCAGTGCCCGCCCACTGCTAAAACAATGCAGTCATCTTTTTCTTAAGGCTATTGAAGAGGTTCACTCAGACATTTAGGAGTTATTTTAGTGGCTTAATGCTTACATTAAGCCACTAAAATAACTCCTAAATGTATGAGCGAACCTCTTCTCCGCTTCTTCTTGTCTGTTCTTAAACAGCCGGTCGATTCTGTAAAAATCTCACCGTGAAATCATAAGTGAAGTGAGCACTTAATAGTGTCAATCCCTAGCGAATGACAGCTCACTCCACGGTCACTTCACCCAAGCTTTCACGGTGAGATGGTTACAGAATCGCACGGCTGTAAACGGGCCAAGAAGATCCAAACATTGAATGGAAGGGTTCTTTTTAATTTTTAGTTCGGTCATGTGCACTTACAGTCAAAGAAATTATAATTTATATTGTTCATCAAAATGAGACGGTGGCCCAGTGCGGTGAACGAAACTATTGTGAAGAAACCGGCATCTCCCAGAACCAAAAATTGCAAGACATGTGACATCTACCAACCCGCACTGGACCCGCGTGGTGGATTACAGCACACTTTCTCTCGAAAAGAGGAGGCCTGTGTCCCAGCAGTGGGGAAATTATATGCATATTTGCTGAGTTATAATCATTTCATACAATTGTCAAAGAATAACAATTAGGTATGGGTAATTATGGACAATTTAATAATAATAATAATATTCCACAACTTTCACACAACGCCATCTAGTCCCAAACTAAGCAGAGCTTGTGCTATGAGAACTAGATAACTGATAAACATACATATATATTTCTAAATACATACATATTATAGATAAATTACACCCAGACACAGAACAAATGATCGTGCTCATCACACAAACATTTGTCCTGAGTGGGAATCGAACCTACATCCTTGCGTATAGCAGTCAGGGCCACTGACCACTAGACTAACAGGCCTGTAAATTTCAGTTGGTTGGGCAATCTGTTACACAATTAATTTATTTATTTATGTGGAAAACAAACAACTATACATTTTATCTTAACCTAATTATATAAATTTAACAAATATTATAATTATTTATTATAATTTCCTTGACTTTACCACCTACCTGTAAAGTTACAGAAGCTTTTTCTAACGTCTATTGACGTCGTAGCTCTAGCAAACGTAGCAAATCGAATTACGTAGTTTTCTCAGCACTTAGGTACTTATATTGGGTAGGTACCTACCTGACCTACTACCAGTGCCTAGCACTTAAAGCAATTCTAGTGACTTTCGATTTTTTGTTTCTTTAAAAGCTCTTCTCGAGCGCTGAATATAATTCAGAGTTCATTTTCTCACATTTCCAATTACGAAACACTATTGTTCAAGTTTAGGCAAAGCCGGTGTAGTCAAAACGGTGAAGGAAAACATCGTGAGAAAACCGGCATGTCCTAGAAACGTCCTAGAAACAAAAATTCGAAGACATGTGACATTTATCAACCCGCGTGGTAGATTATAGCCCACTCCCTCTCGATGAGAGGAGGTCTGAGGAGGCAGTGAGAACATTATAGACTGATCCTGTATGTTTTGTAGGTAAAGCCTAAAATACTCATTCTGAAATCATCATCATCTGCCTAGCCTTTTCCCAACTATGTTGGGGCAGCTTCCAGTCTAACCGGAGGCAGCTGAATACCAGTATTTTACATGGAGCGACTGCCTATCTGACCTCCACAACCCAGTTACTGGGTAATACGACACCCCTTGGTAAGACTGGTTGTCAGACTCGGGCTTCTGACTACCCGTAATGACTGTCAAAGATCCACAAATGACAGCCGGTACCAACGGCTTAACGTGCTTTCTGAGGCACGGAGGGGTCTCGGTATGTAAAGATGATCACCCATCCACAGGCCAACCGCGGCAAGCGTAGCTTAACCTGATCGATCGACCTGTGCGTCTGTTATTATTTAGCCTCTGAAATAATAAACGTAATTACTGACAACATATTACTTACTCAAGTAATGAGGCTTTTGCAATTAACCTAACACAAAATATTTTAACACGATAAGTAGTATTATTACAAGTAGAAGTTTTTGGAGAATTCGCTTGAATTTCTATCCTCGTTTCAAGTTCTACACCTACTAAGCGTCATCTTATAATTTTACCAACTTAGAAACATAATATAATAGGTATTCAAAGAATCTTTTGAAGTTTTTACCTTCAAAATATGTTTTTCTATGAAACACGGTATAGTAGACTCCGTCAGCTCTTAATTAGTTTTCCTTGAAAATTAAATGAGCTTTCTACAATACTTAAAGCACCTACATTGGTACTACGAAATTCAAGCTTAAATTTCCTGCAGGTTGAGGTGTGTTAATGTACCCAAGAAAAAAGGTAACACCAACCCGATCCGCGTCTTTCTCTCCCCTAGTCGGTAGTTAAAGAATGCACAGAACTGCATTCTTTTACTTGCTGCAGTGAATTTTTACTTATTGCTACTTTTTTACTTCTTTTTCTTTTTTTTTCTACTTAACACCTATATACTAGACCTATTGGTCTAGTGGTCAGCGGCCCTGACTGCTATGCGCAAGGTCGTGGGTTCGATTCTCACCTAGGGCAAATGTTTTTATGATGAGCACGATCATTTGTTCTTTGTCTGGGTGTAATTTATATATAATATGTATGTATTTAGAAATATATATGTATGTTTATCAGTTGTCTAGTACTCATAGCACAAGCTCTGCTTAGTTTGGGACTAGATGGCGTTGTGTGAAAGTTGTGGAATATTATTATTATTATTACCTATATACATAATTAATTGGACTATCCTGTTTGTTTTACCTATAATAATTTAGAAACACGTGCGTCTTTAACCTATTTGTATGATACAACTTAAACCCTTAAAAACAGTAATTTGTTATTATATTAAATAGTAGTTGCTGCCCGCGACATTGTCTGCGATCTAGGGTCAAAAGTAGCCTATGTCCTTTGGCCTACCCATGTGCCAATTTTATCCAAATCGGTTTAGTCGTTTTATCGTGAAAGCGTAAGTAACAAACTACAAAAATTCAAATCTTTTTCCTTTTTAATATTAGTTTAGATTGAAGCCAATTAATACGAGTATTAAAGCTTAAGGCTTAAAGATTTCACACAAATTATTATCATTGTGAGAACAGCAATGAAAGAAAAACAACCCGGCTAAATAGCGGGGTTGTTTTTCTGTTGGCGATAAATACCGCCTACAAATGTTTGTAGTACACAAGAAACTTAAAGGCTACCGCAGACAGGCGCGACGCGACGTTGTGACGCAATTCCAGTAGAACAATTTCCATAAAGTTTTCATAGAAATTGTACTGCTAGAGTCGCGTCGCGCCTGTTTGCGGGAGCCTTAAAGCTGCCAAAGAGAACGGGTCACTTAATGGTCTTTGTAATAAGTGCTAGGTTAGATTTCACCACTTCTACACTAGCAACAGTTGACTAGTGTCATCTACCCATGCCTAAGCACACAAAACTTCTCATCGTAGCACCAATAAGCAATTTCACGCTACAGCAACCTCACAATAATAAACCCACATAAATTATTATATTTATAGTAATGGACAAATACAAGTATAATGAAAACAAAGGACAGAAAAGTTTCATTAACGCGGCAGCGTCAACTCGGATAAATATGAAATAAGCGCTCATAGAGCTGGATTAGGGAGGGACGCAGGGCGCGGGGTCTCGGGATGGGAGATTAGACAGGGCACACCATCAGATTGTCCGGAATCCGGATACATCGTTGACGCCCAGTTGTGGGGAAATGTTTAATTTTGCGTGAAGAGTCAAGCACATACAGTTCCCTATTGTAACTCACAGACACAGATGCCAGTTGCTCGCATTAGAGATGTGTAATGATTTACTGTATCACAGTAATATTATAAAGGCGAAAGTTTGTGAGTGTGTATGTTTGTATGCGTGTTACTTCTTCACGCTCAAACGGCTGAATGGATTTGGATGAAATTTGGTACACAGATAGTTTATAACAATTATAACCAGGATTAACACATAGAATACCTACTTTTTATACCGATATTCCCACGGGATCGACACTTATGTGGGTGAAAGGATGAACGATACATTTTATAGAGCCACCAAAACAAAGGATTTAATCATTCGAATTCGAATTCCATATTTTAAGTAGTGTATGTTTTATTATATTTCTACGAATTCGATTGCGGTCTCATCATGGCAATATCAGGACAGTTATGACAATGCAGTGCACACAGTAAGTAATTAGTATACACCAAGCTTTACAGCGAACCTCGAATTACCAATCATGAATTCTGAAAACGACAAAATATTATCAATTTGCGGCTGAAATTAAAAATGTTGTTGTCAAGTGTAATTTATTTTCGTCATAAATAAAAACCATTAATTCCCATTAATGTACCAATGTTATTTCAAAGTAAATACCTAATAATAATTACATCAATTTAATGTTGGCTATATACGTACCTTCATATTAAAACAATGTCAACATTTTCTTTAATCTTCTCTCGACTTATATTAAGCCAACAGAATTTTGACGGTAGGGATTTATGATGAGGCGAGGCAGTCGACAGATAAGGGTTATTAGAAATTGTTTGACTTTAGATCCCCCATGCACAAGTCATGTGTAAGGCGCGGTCAAGCATGCAAGGTAGCCCTTGTCTATGTCACTTTGCCCAACACTTGAACTATTTTCCCTGGTTAAGACTACTATAATATGTATAATGACGCCATCTTTGTGTTGATAATTAAGTAATGTTATTTATGTTGGAGATAATTTATTTTGGCATATAATTACATACTAGATACGCTGAAAATAGTTGGCGACACGATGTACGCACACAAGTCAAGAGATAAAGTAAACATAATTATAACTATACCCGTAAAATATTATTCTACACCGGTTTTTATGAAGGCTTGTGTAAAGCGTTTCGCCCGTTTTATTGTCGAGTCCATGGAGCGTGATTACAATAAAGCTGACAATCGTTAGCGCGTTTGTTTATCAAACCCGAGTGGTGATAAAGGGAACAATTTACTACAGACGTGAAAAGACTACCTTCAAAAAGTTCTAAGAATAAAAACGTTGGAACTAATTCCCGGATCGGAGTGAAATTGGCCTCTAAACAGGTCCAATTTCACAGCGACGACGCTAATCTCACCAGAGCAGCGCGACTTTCATTAGCATTTGTGTAATTTCATCAGTGGAGCTCCGTGTGCCGGGGGCGCAGCACCCAGTCGAGTACTGCCCTCGCTTCATTTGTCTCCAATCCCGTTCGTAACTAGCCAACTCTAAATTCTTTGCCAGATGTTTTATGCTAATTGGATTGAATTTTCGAGAACTTTGTCTGGATTTTGAATGGCTGCTAGTAAACTGCGTTTGTTTGAGGCGCACGCATTTTTCTGAAAGCAAGTTAGATACATTAAGTTATTCATTAAAAAGTTTGATTGAACGAGAAAGAAAACTTTATTGAACTCAGACTATTGCACCAAGATTACATCTTACCTTGATTTACGCTTGAGAATTAGATTTACCCTCTAAGGAGAATACATCTGTAGGTACTGTATAAAAGTGATCAAACACAAGATCTATACATAACTTTACAGTAGATATTAACTCGACCGACATTGCACCCGTCTCTAAAATCTGCCTTGAATGGAAAGAAACCCATTTCAAAGTCAATTACTCAACACTTTCAGGCCTAACGCGTGTTGTTGTTTTATACACCTAATGAGAGAATAATAAAATTTGTTTTATAAATTACGAGGCTCGTAGTTCAAAACTTCCAAACGATGGTTAAGTGTTGTTGTTTCGCGTAGGTACATAGTTGATATCAAATTAGGATCCAAAAACTTGTCGCGTATTTCATGTAACTGAGATCATTTACGGAATGTCGCGGTCGCTAAACTGCTCAAAACTTTCACAAATTAATGAATTCAAAACAACAAAGAGAATCGAATAAAAAGTTATTATTTACTTGGCAGAATTTCGCGGCAGTTGGGAAATCGCCGTCAATTTATGAAAACGACAGTTTGGTTGTGATTTGATTTCTCGAGTAAATAAAAAGTTGGAAGCACCACCCAAATTAAGACAATTAGCCCTCCGAAAGTTGGTTCGTTGAATTGACATCTGTCGTGCGATTCTGTAACCATCTCACCGTGAAAGCTTGGGTGAAGTGAGCGTGGAGTGAGCTGTTATTCGCTAGGGATTAACACTATTAAGTGCTCACTTCACTTATGATTTCACGGTGAGATTTTTACAGAATCGACCGACTGACGTCGTGTTTGCTATCGTAAAGTATTATCTTTTAGCTTGAAGACATTCCCTAATATGTAACAACGTTCTTCGAAGAACATGTCTACTCGTCACTAACACAAGTTGGTTAAACTTGCACAGAATGGAAACTTTATGCGAGTTCCTGACAGGCAGTTTCGACCCGAAGGCAGGCCGCATTGAATAATCATCTGAAGCAATTTTGCGTCCAAAAGAGTCCCGTGGGCCTCTATATGGCAGACCGTCGAATCCAACGCCGAGAAAAGTGGAGTGCGCTTTCACATGACGTCAGTTATTAGGATTTGCAAATTGTACCCTCACGTGCCATTAAGCATTCAGAAAAACGGCTTATTTAAATAAAATTACGCATAATGCTAAGAATAAGCTTACGTAAATGGGATGTGGGATCACTGACTTGGAAAATATATATTAGAATCATTTATGTACGAAAAGGAACGAGACGGTACAAATAAGTAATAAAACCATAGAGGTTTGCCATCAACAAATTGTAATTTGGGCTTCTTTTACTGCATGAAAATACTATTGAATTTTCTTTTGCTGGCATTTGGATAGAAATACAAAAATATTTTTTGGCGAGGTTTCTTTTTCTGTGGACTTAGAATCCAATAAAATAATTAAATAATTCAATAAATAACTGTGAAACCTTATTATTTTCAAACGTATCAAAAGTACTAAGCAAAGCAAATTCATGTGTTTTTATCTACACATGAACGTTTACACGTTAGTTTAAAACGTAGTTAGGGTAGCATTTACGTAAATAAATAAGATTTTCCGATAAAATTACACCAAAAGACCAAAATAAAATTGCAAACAAAGCTTACAGCATTTAGAAGCTTAAGCTTGCCCGCTAAACGTGTAGTTACGGTCAGCTTCGAAAGCAAATTAACACATATACTGCAGGTTTTTGGTGAAAGTTAAAAAAAAAACGCCGCCACGTTACAGGCAATTTTGCCCAGTTCGGCTCAAAGCTCCAATTTGAGAGCCTTTTGTTTATTTATTGAGTGTTGATTTTCAGTAAGCACTAGGTAGAATTCATGCTCGGTGCTTTTTCTACGTCCAAAAGTTTTATGAAATATATATTTCTGTGTGTGTTTGTATTTGAGAGTTATCCCCGGTGCTCTCTGTCAGTTCAGTGCAAATATCAGCTTTGAAAAAGTTGCATTAATTGCTTGTGTTACATCGCGTATTTAAGTTCAGAAATTAAAGTTGAATGGCCATTTTAACGTATACGGTGCTTTACTTAATTAGTAAAAAGACACATAGAAGACCAAATGGATACTACCGGACAGGAAGAGGAAAATAGAAAAAGGAGATTCTACAATTGAATTCGTCGATTCAATTTTTCCCCGTTTTGGTATTTTCGCGTAAATAATGAACTTTTACAATGACAACTGTCATGAGCGTTTTCGATTTCACGCAAATTGCTACGGTATTGTACGTATGGGTTTCAAAAATACGAATGAGAGAATACCATTCGAAAATTCAACGAATACGAGGATTTGAAATTCTCTATTCAAACCGCAAAATGAAAACTTGATAGAAATAATCTACAAATTTCTTGCCTTTTTCTTTGCGACGTAAACAGGCCCTCGTGGTTATAAGTAATGGTTATAGTCGGATTAAATTCTTTATATAAATAATCATTTCAACGAACGACTATGACGAACATTATTCGAATTTCTACATTGTCATTGTAAAATTGTCAACGAACATTTTCAATTCGAAATGAAAAAGGTATAAAGTTGTGTCCGTAATTATTAATTCCAGCTGTAATATTTTCACAATCTCCTATGTTATGATATAATCAAGTTAGGTACCTACTTTATTACTGATTGTGCTGTACCAAGCTTGATGCGTTAGTTCTAAAAGTTTATCCTAATCTAGCACGGTACCCTACACCGTGTGGCCGAAATATCACCTCGCAACTTTAATACTGCGCACGGTGGGCAAATTATAAAACGGGGCATTAATTATAAAGTTTGAGACACGAAGTTTGCACTGCAGTGTAATGTTGTCTTGTTAACGTGCCGGTGCATAAATACCGACGTTAACAACGGCCATTAACGCTTTGCGAACCCCCCCTTATTTTTATTACCAACAGGTAATAAGAAGAAACTGCATATTTAAAATAAATTAATGTAGATTCTTTTTCCAGAGTGTTTTCTTCCCCTCTCTTTCTTTTGTGTTTGTTGTTATTGGCTTTTTCTTTGATTTGGAAATACTACTGAGATTGGCTGGAGAATTTTGTGTTGTTATTTTAGGTTTAACTTTTAAATTCATCTACCTACGTTTTATTAAACTAGTTGTGTAGGTACTGCGAAATTCACCATCACTAAAGAAACGTTACACACAAACAACACAACCAACCTACTTATTACGAACAGAGCTACCCACTTATTTCGCGGTGAAAAATGGAAAATGAAAAAGCAAGTTTTTTCTCTTTAAATACCTTCCACTTTCCTCGTTGCGGTTTTATAGCTAAAATCGCCAGCGCAACTGTCGTGACAATTTGGTAGCCCGACATCCACTGTCGTGATAGAAACCCAACGCTGCAGTTGTTATTCTCCAACTTATTCAGTTTTTATCCCATTTTCTCGCATCGAATAAGTTTCCACGTAGATGTCAGAAAATATATTCGAACTGAATTTTGAAGACTTTATAATCCTGTACCTACTTATAGTAAAGCAGAGATGTTTAATCAATTGTGGTCCGCGCCGTTTTGTTTTGAAAGAACGCTCAATCGCTCAGGCGAACAACGGGCCCCTTAGTGGGCCTAAGGGGCCCGTTGTTCGCCGTTGCCTTGTTTACTTAGATTAAGCTCTAATTGTTTACCGAATCGGCTCATCGGTTTCTACGCCAAAACAATTAGGATTTTTAATCAAAATTCACACTTCATTAATTTTTCTGAAAATCATATTTTCGGAGAGTTGAACAGAGATTGGAAAGTAAGAACCACTCCCTTCGATGAGTCCATTCTTTTCATTTAGAAAGGTCAACGGTAAACTTATTTCGTCCTCAGTGGCTTAAGTTTACGCGCGCCCATAAAAGCGCTATAAAGCGTATATTGCAACGACAAATAGAGCGTGATACGTGGTTTTTATTATCACATCACGCGACAAATCTAAGCTCCATTGTCTAGTACAATGCGTCCGTAGGTTCGACGATAAAACATGGATTTAGGAAATAAATAGCAGACAGCCTTCGTCGGTGTAAGCACGGGCCATTTAAGAAATATATTGTGTGCACTTAACCACAAATAAATTGGCCAGTACCACGTGAAATGCGCTGTTTAGGTATGTTTCTTTGGTGTGCAGTGCTTCTTTGTTGCCGTTTGTAGTTAACAAGCGACCCTTTATAACGTGCAGCGATGACATACAGTATGTGTGGATAAATAATGTTATGTTGTCATACGATAGAAGCTGTTTAACTTACAGCGTCAAAGAGTGCGGTTTATGTAGCATTGAGTGTTTCTGGTTTTATTATACCGCTATTTTCATTTCAGTGTTGAATTGTTGTTTTATACGATTTCTGTGCAAAACACGTTGAAATATTGCTTTATGAGCTTTATAATTTGGTATACTGATACAACGGCGAAGCAAACTAAGCGTGCGTCGCTACTTATACACTATTGATTGGCACTTAGTAGTTAGGAGTAATTATGTTATTGTTGTCGGTACATAGCCTGAAGTGCTAACTAAACCTTGCATAATTAAGGCTAGGAATGGTCGGAATTAATCAAAGGTGAGGCATAATGACAACATCTTGATTTGTGATATTATAGCACACATATTATCTTAGTGGAACAGTGGTTCAGTGTCCACGCACGCGTAGATAGTAGATTTTAGAGTTGAATCATGAATACAGTTCTTGCACGATGCAAGTTTCTTGCTACGGACAAGTAACTTGCAAAATGTGATCTTGTTAAATGAGGTTTAAGCCCCTTTCTACACACACGTTTTTTGCTGTGAAAAACTACGGTTTATTCGCGTTGTGTAGACACGGTCGCCAGTGTTGTATGGGTCACTATGGAAGCTTGTTGACAGACACGTTTTTCTACGGCGCGGCTTATATGCCGTACCGTAATAAAACCATGCCGTGTACAAAGGGCCTTATGGTAAAACTGAAGCAACAAACGACTTGCACCGTCTAAACACTGATTGTGATCACCAAGTTATTTTATAGCATAATCAGCCTAAAACGATCCCACTGCTGGTACACGGGCCGCGTCTCCATGAGAAAGAACGGGCTGTGAGTTCACCGCGCGGGACCATTGCGGGTTAAGAGATGTCAGATGTCTTCGAATTTTTGGTTTTAGAACATGCCGGTTTTCTCAAGATGATTTCCTTCGCCGTTTTTGAGAGCAGCTGTGATTAAATAAATTACAGAAAATAAAGCGCCTGTCTGGGTTCGAGCCCACGTCCTACAACTCGTAAGACGGGGCCGTTACCACTAGACCACCACTACTCTCGTCGTAGTTATGGTATGCCACAGGCAATTACATCGCATCGTGTAAACCAGGCTTAACCCTTAAATGCATGATCTTTACTTTTTAAGCAAATTAAATTTATTTGGACGTAACATTAGCTCTATAGTAAGGAAAAAAATATTTAAAAAATATATTTATAAAAATACTTTTTTTTGTTATTTTTTAAATGGCCTGGTGGAAATTTACATCTTTATGTAATCAGAACGAATCTACTGGGAACAAAATGAGTTGAATATCTCTAACAATTGGGGAATCCCCGTGCTCTATGGAAACGAAAATATGGCATTGGATTGGTTGATGGAAATTTACATCACTATGCATTTAAAGGTTACATGACATAGTTACCTACAAGAACGTGTATGTAATGCTAGCCTACATTTTTATCATATTTGATAGTTAAAACTAACTCCTACCGATCATAAGCCTGACTGAAAAAAACTTCAAACAAAAGTAAGTACATAGACCTAATTATATTTGAATGGAAAACCGCTAGCAATTTCGGTACGTGATTAACGTATTTAATAGTTCTAAACTTTGGTTAGCTGACCTCAACATTTGTATGCTCACTGCGAACATTACAATTCCAGTCATCCTACACTTTATTCAAACAACCAGAATTATATTGTGTTGAGAATATTATTCTATCATCCATCGTAGGAATTTTATATGAAATAGCGAGAACTTGCTATTTTTTTTGTCTTTGTTGCTGAGAAACTCTTAGGGCGAGTCTTGAATTTCCTTTCACATACTCTGTCTAGCCGAAGTAGTAATTTTAGCCTTCTAAGAATATCGTCTATTATTGTTTAATTTTTTTTTTATTATTGTTTAATTTTGACGGCACGGTTGGCGCAGTGGTTAAGCGATTGACTGCTGCGCTGCGTGTCGCGGGTTCGATTCCCGCACGGAACAAATATTTGTATGACCTACATGTATTTGTTCCGAGTCTGGGTGTTTTTCTATCTATAATATGTATGTATTTACAAAAAAAAAAATTGTATATAAGTAGTTTATCAGCCATCTTGTTACCATAACACAAGCATTAGGTTGCTTAGCTTGGGACAAATGGTGCTGTGTGAAATGTCCAGGGATTTATAAAAAAAAAAAAAAAAAAATTATAAAAAATTAGTTATCCTAATATTATCAGTTAAGCTTCCCTAAGGACTTCACATCAATATTAATTAAAGACAAAAACATCTTGGATTTGCTACCACTATTCTATACGATACAGTGTGTCCCTGGAAGTATGGATCAAATCGTATAGGGGCGTGGAGAAGATCATTTCCAAACTTTTTTTACCCTAAGAATGCCGTTGCAATTTTTTAAAGTTCAAAAGTGATGACCAATTTTTGTTTTTTTCAATCACTTCGCATAGTGCTCTAAAAAAAAAACATTAAAAAAAATCTATCAGGGCTATCCATTCAATTTTTTTCAGGACGTTATAGAAAAGCTGCGTAAAAGTATTAGCACGGGAAAGGTCTACCCTTTCCTGTGGTAATACTTTTACGCAGCTAGAAAACATGTGTTCAATAATAAAATAACATTTATTGCAAAGGCTACGTGCTGGCAAAAATTATTCAATTTTCGAGCAAAATTTTTATTCAATTGCACTGACTTTCTCAGGGTTAAAACGTTTGGAAATTACCTTGCCCATGCCCCTATTCGATTTGATCCGTACTTCCTGGGACACCCTGTATAAATACCTACCCAAGTGATCTATAGAACCAACTTGCTACCTACTTACCCGACTTAGTTATTTAGTATACAAACTCGAAACGTTGGGACATACCTACCGTCTTTCAAGAACTTTGTACATTAATTAATTGATTAACACTTCATGTCACTCGAAGTCAATGGATACGAGGAAATTAAATTAATGTGGAAACGACGAACTAAATTAGACTTAAGGTATTAACTGGGAAAGTATTTTAGACAAGCTCGGAGTAATGTATGAAGCTCGATTTAATATTTATTACAGTGAATAATTTAGGTATTGTAGTTGTTACGTCTAGAAATAGGTACAAGAAGGTTGTACTATCTAGCATATATACACCAATTATCATTGAAATCTCACAATGTTGTTGGAAAACGAAACATGATTTTTTTGCGGGGATTCCTTCATACTATGGAACACAACAACTGAAACCCGATACGGTGTACAGAACGTAAGGTGCAGCTGCGTTTATTTTGACAGTCCTTTGTTCCCGAAAAGCTGTAAATTTCAGCAAAAATATTAAGTTACAACGACTAACCCGCGGGGAAGGACCGAGTTGATTTTCAAAACGTAAAAATGTTTCGAGCGTTGGCGTGTAGAAACAATTGCCTTTTTCACTGTATAAACTTTAGACTACGGGGAATAAGGCGGAAATAATCCTCAGTATATTCTGAAAGTGTAAGTAGCTTTTTCGTATGTTAAAAATTTTGTTTTATTTGGATAAAAGCTGTGTAACACTTTCCTTATATAAATAAAACCCTATTTATTATAAGGTAATATCATAAAAGACTAGGCTGAAAAAAAATCTGGAGAAACGCAATGTGACTTCATTGACCATTTTATACTTATTAAGACTAGTTATTAGGTTGACTCATAAGTTCTTGCCATATTTTATTTTTGTCGAATTTTCTCGTATTTAAACTAAAGCGAATTCAAGAAAGTTCTAGATATTTCTAGTAAGGATGAGTATCCTTTATGGTGAGGGTATAAACAGGCGCGGACGCAACGCAATAATTAGTCTTTAGTGAAAATGGATCAGCGTCAACTGCGAGCTATTATGCTATATGAGCATCGACTTAAAGTCTCTTCAACAGAAACGGCTAAAAAGATTAACACTGCATTTGGACCGGGTACTACTAGCGATCGCACTGTTCGTTTCTGGTACAAGCGTTTTGACACCGGTGATATAAGCTGCGAAGATCAATCTCGCCCAGGCCGACCCACCAGCTTCGATGAAGATGCTTTGCGTCACGAACTTGAGCTACATCCAGACTATAGTACGCGCGATTTAGAGAAGGCGCTTGGATAATCCCACGCGACTATAGATCGTTATCTCAAATCGATGGGATATCGCAAAGTGATGTCACGTTGGACACCTCATGCGTTAACGGACCATGACCGGGCCGTTCGTGTTGCCATTTGTCAAAGTTTGTTACTTCGTCCACACAGACGAGACTTTCTCAAGGACATTATTACATGTGACGAGAGCTGGATACATGATAAAACTAACACGCGTCATGCCTATTGGATTCCTCGCGGGGAAAACCCACCAGCCCACAAACTTAATGAACACGGTCGTAAGATTATGTTGTCTGTTTTCTGGGATTGGCAAGGAATGATTTTCTGGGAACTCCTCGAATCTCATCAGACTATTAACGCCAATCTGTATATGCAGCAGCTTCGCAAACTAGCAGAGATGTTAAAAATTAAGCGGCCAAAACGACTTGGAGTCCAACTTTTGTATACAACGCACGACCTCATTGCGCCAAGTTAACACAAATACCTAAACAGCTGGAGGAGCTAGGATGGCTGACTGTTCCACATCCACCGTATAGCCCGGATCTTGCGCCTTCAGATTTTCATTTATTTCGAGCTCTTAAATTTCATTTACTAGGAAAAAAAATCCAAAATTCTGGAAGTATTAAAATTGAACTTGAAAATTTTTTCGTGTCCCAGTCTGCCTCATATTGGGATAAAGGTATTCAAATTTAGCCCAGTAGATGGCTGACTGTTGTTGATAACGAGAGAGACTATATTATTATTATTCATTTATTTCGGAATCAAAAAAATATTCCATATATTATTGTTAGTAAATCATACTTATAACTATGTTAGTATATTATTATTGAATGTCATTATTGAATGTCAACATTATTAATTATACATTATTTCACTAAAAACACACACAAATACATTATTACTCTATTTTACATTAAACAGGACCCCTCCAGATCCGTGAACGGTATTACAGTGCCTCACAACTGGACAATCAACTCTTTCCAATATGGTATTGAGAAGGCTGTTGGTGCTGGCCCGCACGCGGCGCATCAGGGAGGCCACTCTTTTCCTTACTATCGCCCTAAAGCAGTCAGTGCTAGCCTTAGCAAACATACCTGATGCACTGCAAAAAATGTATAAATGATTAAATTTATTTTTTATTAATAAAAAATATTTATAATAATATTTCTTTTGGCATTTTCTGCTGGCAATAATTTATGAGACAACCTAATATAAATATACTTAGAAGCAATTTAATTTTCGCAAGTAGGCCACCAAAACAGCGAAAACGAAAACCATTTTGAATATTAAAACTATTTTCTATGCAAACAGACAGCGTTAGCTTATGAAGCAAAAAATAATACCGACGGGATAAGCGTGGGATAAGACAAATTGAGTTTTGTTTCGGCTTAAGCGAATCAATCAATAAATTCACTCCGAAGAGACAGAGCTCTGGATAATCATATCAACACGTGAACAAAGCCCTACCTACGTATTTACAAACCTAGCTCATGAAATTTTCGGACAGAAAAGATACCATTAACGAAAATAAGCACGCGTTTTACTTCAATTCTCGAATTGGATATAAAAGTATAAAACTACTGAACTGCTCCTAATAGGGCCCTTGAAATACAAACTTTTCTTGGACAAACAATCGACTAACCGGAGTGGATTTTTGTCCTCGCAACGAAATGTTTCGCGCAGGTATCAACGGAGCAACAAGTATTTCTTTCTAACTCCACATAAATAACGCGCATTCCGCCACCAACTTTATTCGGAGAATTTCAAAACTCATGTTTCCGTATTTCGCAAAAACTGGGCTCCCCACAGACATTTACACCACCCATAATTTTAACGAATGAGTAAAATTATAAATTCGGTTGCTCATACCGACTGTTTATTAAAAACATTTACCAATATTTTTGCGGGAGGCGAAAACGCCAACAGTAAACTTTCCTTGTTGCTAAACAACGCGCTGAACAAACGCGTGACGTCACGGGATTGAATTGATTATAAACTTTCACCGACCGTCGCCGTTTACAGTTCCTGTTGTCAGAGTCCCGTAATTTCTAACTGCGCCTCGCAGCCAAGCTAACGCGCGCCAGATCCTCTAACTGTTTTAAGTTTACCCCTATAAATCTTGTCCGGAATATATTAGCTACAAACTAGGTGCAATCTACCATCTCTGTTTAATAAAGGAGTACACATGCTCTTTGTTCTATAGTGGGGTAATTAGTAGAACACTTCACACTTAATTAGCACTATCGTGGTATTTAAAAGGACCCCTTCAGTGGAGGGTTGCTCTCAACGCGATATGTTTCAAAGGCGGAATGTCCAGTATTCATAATGAGAGCGAGGGTTAAGCTTAGTGTTGTTGTTTTGTCAAATTTTAATCTCCTTAAAAAACGTACCCACCCATTTAATTTTCATCAAAAGCGAATGCTATCGGTGCATATTAACGAAACCTTTCATTCTCAGCATTTATTTTCGTGGCACGACGTTATATGAGAAGTATCATTTAAGTAAAATTCTTTTCAATGTTATTTTAGTAGAAGTTTACTCATGAGTTCCCGTTACCGTTTGAAAATGTCTCGTATGATATATTTCACCTAATGTTCAACAGTTCCAACGAACAAGTAAAAGATTTCCGAGTGTAAAATATCGTCGGGTACAGTTTAGTGGTACAATAGTGACGTGACAAAGCGATACGTAGGTACGTGTTGTCCCCAGTCCACCATTCTTCATTCGTATGCCGCTCTGCCCTACCTCCAATACCGGCTGTCTCTAGTCTAGACAGACGCAAGCTGACTCACTGAAACTCATTGTTTTAGACAAAGGAAACTTTGGCTTCGTAGCATACAATTATGTATCTCCTTCGTTATAATATTGAGGTTTTTAGCACTTTTCCTGATTTTTCTTAGCTTACATAATTAATGTATGTGCTAATTCTGCAAAAAAAAAAATACTTACACACGCTTCGGGTAACTTCATTTAGGATTCTCAGTAAAGCTTGCGTAGATCCTGAGTATATTTTCATTGTTCCAGAAAGTACAGAGGTAAATGCAGGTGGGACTAAAAGAATTCTTACCACAGACAAAAACTAATTGAGAGCACATGTGTGCATGGAGTGATTTACAATAGCCAAAGGCAAGAGAAGTGGTTGGTCAAACGTCTATTACGCTAATTGTTAGGCCCGGTGAGTACGAACATTTCGCAAAGCTTTGTGCCCCGCTGCGGCGCACCGCAGCCTCGCTCGCAATCTGTAAACGCTTTGTGTGGGTCACGTTATGGGCTTACGTGGTCACTACTACTATTGTGTACATATAAGCTCCACTAAGCTGCAGTTTGCAACAATAACTTGCCCCAGTTGGCATTACCTACACAATAATTCTGGCTATAAACAAAATTTCAGACTGCGTCGTTAATGAAGATGGAGGATGAACTTTAATGTAGCTATCAACCACATTAACATTTAGATTTAGATCCGACGGCTGATGCTTGATCTACGGTCTGTTGTGACCTCTGTACCACGAAACTAACTTTATTACCGTCGCATTTAATCCAGTCTGGAATACCGTATCGTTTAACGCTACTATCGCAATATTATGGTACGGGGTGACGTCGATAGTTACTAAATCAAGTGTAGAGTTTGGAGCATACAACTGAAGATTTAAAATGCAATGAATTGAATAAATTACATAGCACTTTTCTGTACGAGGTTTTATTGTAACTATGACCGCAGAGCGCTCGATATCGTTACTCAAACCGCCACTATTTTTTAGTGGTAGTTCGTACTACCTTTTTTTTGGATGGGAAATTATCAAATAACTTCTCCCGCTCTGGGCGAAGCGGGAGGGCGTGTCAGACTTTTACTGACTAAAACCCACCCGTGTTCCTTCAGTTGCTTGGTACCTCTTTCGAACAACCCGCGACCCTGGCAAGCATCGGCCCCAGTCGACCCCGTCAGTTATTGCTGACAACTCTTTGAGGCGCACGTGGAACACAACGCGCCGTCGACACGGGTCTGGTCCGAAGTGTTGTTCGTAAGTAAGTTAAATTTTAATAAGTTCGTACTACCTCAAAACTGTACCAAGGCCGCCAGCTTCAAGTTAACTAGGTAAAATAAAATCTCATGAGATACCGATTATTATTAACCGACTTCAAAAAGAAGGAGGTTGTCATTTCGTGTGCGTGGATGACAAATCCTAAACTATAAGTTGTACCGAAAAATACCCAAAGGAGGATCGGAGCCAATTTTGATAAAATATAAACCTACAACATTCGATTTTTTTAAGATAATTTTCTTTGTCGGGAATTGACCCCGTTGGTTTCGAAAAATAAAACACATTCTATATTATTCCATCATCTGAAAGTTTCGCTAATAAGGCTCAAATTCTGTGAAGTAATGATGATTTTTAAGCTCAAATCAAGTGAACGAATTTAGGTTCATAGTCTTAGTGCTCATACACACGAACGACACGCGTCGTCGTCGTCGTCGTCGTCGACGGCAGCTATCGACACCCGTCGACGCCCGCCGTGGATGCGTCGGCGGCTGCTGTCGACAACGTGTCACTCGTGTATGTGAGTACGGTACTCAAATACACGAGTGGCATGTCGACGCGTGTCGCTTGTGTGTATACACACTAAATTCTAAACTATATACCTCAGCGCTCGATATCATTACTGATACTGCCCCCAATTGTTAGCGTAAGTTTGCTTTTTTTGTGTTTTATTAAATAAGCCTCAACACTAATGCTTAGACCGCCAGCTGAGAGTTAGCTTATATTAAGTGTTAGATAAGTTGCAGTTTTTTTTTTTTCGATAAATGCAAACACACTGACATTAAAGCTATTTTATTGAAATCGAAAAATCGAAATAAAAATTATGAAGAAAATAAGTACCGATTTTCTTCTCCAGCTAATCAAAATTACCTTGTTTATGTATAGGTCAAATATATAACAACCCCATTTATATGTTGGTAGGAATCAAAACAAATAGTATTGAAGGCGTGGTGTTGTTTTTCAAATAAAACAACCGCAGAAATAACTACGTATCTATCTTTTCTATCTAACTTTTATCTTATTTTTGGCCCTTTTTGAAAACCGAAAATGGTCTTCTGACCAAGGGGCTCCTATCTTAAATTTTTAAAATATATTTTCGGTGTTCTCTCCTCATGCCACACCTAATCAGCTATCAACTTTTCGCCGTGAATATGCTTGCTCAAAAAGCCTCTGGGCTCCGCTACCATATGTGTTTTGAGGTGAATATTTTGATACCATTTGAAACATTTAAACGAAAATAAACAAACATTATTTTGAATTAAAACAGACCTTACCCAGACGAGCGAGAACTTACTTTTAACCCTCATAACTGAATACGAAATTACTAAAATTTGCAGTTCGCGAGCAAAGTAGCAAATTATAATGGAAATTCTGTAAAAATAATAATCAGTGAAATTTGCAGCTTTGGTGGTTATCTGAGATGTATCTGATTCTTATTACTCGTACGATCACGGTTCGAAATTCAAATGAAGGAGTAGTTAGAGGCCATTCAATCAATTCGACAAAGGGCCGCCATTGGACGATTGGAAAGTCTGTTGCCGTGGGCGAGGGTTGTTCACCGCGACTAATCCTTGCAGATTCGGACAAACCCCCATTACCCTGATTGATTCTCGGCGCTCCGGGCCTGGTTACAAATACAAAGGTCTGCTGCAATTTGGGAGCGCTTTCAATTTGCACTGAGCTGATAGCCTCTCAATTTGCGGCACACGGAGCGATCGCCGAACGCCGAACTGACCAAGCTTCTCCGCGTTTCTGTACACTGCTCAATGTACATACTAATTCTAAATACATAAGTAAATCTGATACTACAGCTGCTATTTTCATATAATAATCAGCAAAGTTAAAAACCCTCTTTCAAAATACTAACGCAGTTACGCGTTTATGTTCGTACGAACGTAAATAAGTTATAACTTTCCTGAAACAGTTATTCTTATGACTTTGAATTGACTCATGAAATATAAAAGAAAAACTCAACAATTTGAAACAGTATCTAATATCAAAGTTCGCGTGGAGAAGTATTAAAAACACACTTCGGATGCGGTGTAACTCCATTTTGTTCCATAAATGTAAGTGTAGCGACATATAGGGGTGAATATTGCACAACATGCCTCTGTTGTATTCATGACGTGTGCCCGAACTTCTGACTGATTGAACCGGCGAATATGTTGACTGCGTCTCTATAAATTTTCAAGATGATCTGTATAAAGGTTTGCATCGTGTTTATTTTTAATATTCACTGCGGAAATCATATTAGCAAGGCATATTTATTGAAATTATCGACACAATTCTAGAAATTGATTTCATTATTCTGTATTTGAAGCGCACAAAGGCGACTTCCAAATGAATAAAGCACTCCTAACAGGTATAAGCCATAGGCCTTCAATGTGAATCAGTCAGCTGGCAGGCGAGTCGCGCCCGAATCTACCTAATTTTCGCGTTGAATGAAAATTAAAGAAGTCCCACGCGAATCTAATTTCACGGGAACGGTAATCTCATTAGAGACGTCTGACTTTCATTAACATTTATACGATTTCCGCGGGAGGAAACTTAGAGAGACGTTGCCTTTCCGCGAATACGCCAACTCGTGATGCACTAATCTAAATTCTCGAATCTTGGACGCAGGTGGTCTGATAGAGTTGCCGTTAGCGCGCCCCTATTTCGGAAACTCTCAATTTATGCTGAAACTTTCATTCTTTAAAGTTGCCAAGCGCGCTCCGCTCCTCTTCTTTATGTGATAATGAAATGAGTGTGACGTAATCACACAGATTTGCTTTGAAGTTGAATTAAGTGGGTGATTTTTTACAATGCTTGGTTTTTGTGTTTATGAAGCTCTCGTATTGTTTTATTGCTTTGATGGATGTATTATTGTTTGTATAATTTATTGTGGTTTTAATTATTCTATTCGTTCATAATATCTACTACTCACAAAGCGGGTTAGCCATGATTCTATGCTTTTACGGATTTTTAAAAGGAGCTAGGTTATTGTGTAAAGTAGGTAAATGCTTTACTACCTTTTTACGTATAATAGAACATAACTGGGTACATGCGGGTGCACTATTAGGTACACCTCTGCCGAACCCTATGGGGATTATGAGTATGATGTTATGGTTTGTAATGAAAATCAATTAAAAATTTTTACCAGTCGTTTTAACTTTGAAAGAAGAAAAGAAAGAAAGAAAAATTGTTTATTCTGCACAAAAAAATCTCACAATACAAATAAACAGAAACATAAAATATACACATACAAACAACGTTAGTTACTCAATATAAGAAAACTCTAGTTCAAAACCCAATCGCTTGTCACAGCTTACGTTCAGAATAAACTAACAGTAAGCTCTGGCATTCTTAGGCAAAGATGTTATCTGCAACACTTCAAACACGCCGCGCACCTAGGCGAGGAGTTCAAAAGTGTTTAAATATTTATGACGGCCTCAAAACATGAATATTCACGCCATGAAAGCATCTGCAAAAATCCAGAACAAATGAACGGAATATGCACCATATGAAATAGCAATGGCTGCGAAATTGCGCGAGAACAGCGTTGCAATATTTTTCTTTGAGCACAATACAATATTGCTTTCCTCGAAACACATACGCTATCGTAACGTTAAAATATTAAAACATATAAAACACTTTCCTTTTGAAAGTGACATCCTACTGTACGGATGGTTTTTTTTTTTACAGTCTCCACATTTTTACAGGGTGTTCTACCCATGAATATGAACAATGGGACCAACAATGGGATCACTATGGGACCAAATAGGATCATGAAAAAAAATCAGCTGTTTCATACATTTTGGTCAATTAGGTATTGAGTTTTTGTATTAAACAGCTGATTTTTTTTTTCGTGATTTCAGAGTTCGTCCCACAATGAATGTTGTTCATATTCATGGGTAGCACACCCTGTAAAAATTTGAAGACTAAAAAAAAAACATACAGTATACATTTATTAATGAAAGTTTGTGAAAATGTCTGGATGTTTGTTACTCAAACACGCTAAAACTACTGAAAAAATTTGAATAAATTTGGTGCACATATATTTTATAACCAGGATTAACACATAGGATACTTTTTATCCCCATATTCCCACGTGATCGAAACTTATGCGGGTGAAACTGCGGGGCGCTGCTAGTATTTGTAATAAATTGGACTTGATCATGTCATTGTCATTGTGTTTTGCATATGGCCTTTGTGAGAATATCTTGAATGTAATTCAGTAGCCAGGAGTATCCTATATCCCAGTAACTGGTTTGTGGATTGTGGAGGCCACATAGGCAGTCGCTCCATGTAAAATACTGGTATTCAGCTGCAACTGGTTAGACTGGAAGCCGACCCCAAGATAATTGGGAAAAGGCTAGGGCAGATGATGGATTCAGTAGCCAGCTTCAATATAATAACGGTTATCTAACAGCTAAGGGAATGGCTTATTAAGGTCTTAATAATCAAGTATGTATATTAGCACAGAGACGTTCATTCGATCTGAGAGCGCGAGTGCGGAATGAACTCTCAATCGGCGAGCATCCCACTTAGCTAAGACAAAGCCGACGACGAGAAGTAAGTTTCCTCATTTATCGAAACGAAGATCCCGCAGGATACCGCTCGCAATCCTCCGGAAATAGAAAGTCAAGTGTGGAATAGTGTAGGTACAAAGATAAATCCTTGTACTAGAGCCACTAGAATAACACACGTACGGTTAGTTTATAGACACACTAACTGCACCACGCCCCCGGGAAAACGTTTTTCCGAATAAAAAAGAGCATAAATATTTCAAGCTAAATTGGTCCGATAAAAAAGTTCAATAGAAAAGCTTGGAGACGAATGATAACAGTTATTGCAACATTTTTTTTTTTTCGTGTATTCTGGGAAAAGGTTTTGAGAACTGAAACAAATGTTGCCATGAAAAGGTGATCTATGTTGTGGTTAATAATAAGAAAAAAAATAAGAATTTTTATAGAATTTAACAATTAATCTATCAAATTACTTAAATAAAAGTTTTTAATCAGTGACCGCCATTTGCCTCTTATATAATGAGAATTTACACACGGAAGCTCCTGAAGCAGATAGTTCATTAAAACGAAAGAAAAAAAAAAGAGTTACTAGATATTCTCTTCTAAATTGGGGGAATGTAAAGTGCCTCCGACTTATTTTTGCGAAAAACTCATTTATTAGCTTTCATACATAAAATTACCTCAATGAAGACGTTGAAGTGTTGATGATAGCAGCATTTTCAGTATCAGACAACATTCGACCGACGATTGAACGATATGAGCATCACATGGTCAGACTTAATCAAAGAAGAAATATATGCACACATTTGGTCCAATCTAATTTGCGCCATCGTCCAGCCACATCTTGATGCGGCAGTTCGATATAATAACGAAGATACGTGTTCAGCATTAAGATGTGACGTCGCTGGAACGCGTGCTGGGTTATCAGCAGATCACGGTGACCAGACTTGACCCGCGTCTGACCCAATTACTTATCTACTAAGACACTCGCGTCTCTTTGTTTTGTTATTATTAAAACGATTGTTTTGGTGAAAATACGACCTTGGCACCGATATTGCTGAATATACAACGTGTAACGTTAAATGCGCAAAACCTCTTAAGGGGTCATTGTACTCATCATTATGAACAACTTTTACTATGGGACCAAACCGGAAATCGCGAAAAAAAAATCAGCTGTTCCCTACATTTTGACGAGTTATGCGAACATAAAAGTAGGGAACAGCTGATTTTTTTTTTCGCGATTTCAGGTTTGGTCCCATAGTAAAAGTTGTTCATAATGATGAGTACAATGACCCCTTAAGAGGTTTTGCGCATTTAACGTTACACGTTGTATATGTCTTCTTTCTACGTATTAAAAAATGATATGGACGATGTTCTATTTCGCAACAGTTCTGCAAATGCATTATTACGTTTGTACAAATACTTACGCGAAGAGGGTCCTCGGGCTGTTGTCGTGCATCCAAACAAAGCTTACCTGCAACAAAAACAAATTAATTAGTAAAATAACAACGTTTGGTATCAAATTTAAACTTTTCTCTTAGTTATTATTCCAATTGGTGGATAGTAACTTTAACAATATCAGCACGTTTACGTAACGCAGTTTGCGTCCTTGTTCCAAAACAAACAATAATCAAAACATTCAGACTGAATAGCTTCATGAATGCGTGTTTGGATGTACATAGGTACAATTATTAGTTTCCATTTTCTGCGAAAATCCACAGGAAAAATCCAATTATAGGTTGATATGAACCACTACAGTAACGTTATTATTGGGACATAACTCAAAGGTACTAAGTGTGCAGAAGTCATAAAAATGATCATTGAAATTCGAATTCATAGTAATTAAAGGCCTCTAAAATGTTACATGCATATTTGAGCTGACAGCCGAACAAATATTTCATCGATTACATTATTGTACGGCTTGGTTTATTAAACAGGCGGCAGTCATTGAAATAACACGAGCCGCGATGACAAGAGCAAAATTAATGGAGACATTTAAGCCTCAAACATTAAAAAATATTTACGAATAATGTTATGTTTATTGCGGATTTTTTACTTTACGAGGCTCGGTGGCCTCGCCACGGCCATTATTCACGTGGCAAACCACCCACCTTGCCGTTTGTGGGCTGCTACCACTAATTTATAGCCTTTTAAGTGCCTCCGACATGGAGCACCGCGGCAATTTGGACGCAACCTAGAAACAAACCGAGCCCTCACATCAAAACGATATCCAGCGAACCTTTTGTTTCCTTACTCATACAATTATGCTTATTAATGTTTGACTAACATGTATTTTATTCAGACAAAAGGCTAAGTACGAGTGATTTTTATGAATATTAAATGTTGAACAATTTAAATAATCATCTGCTTCGATCAGACAAAGCTTTCGTTATCTACCCACTTACTAACTCCTTAAAACAGGGTTCTCACTTTAACTTTTTTGTTTGAATTTTCTACAATCGAAAAAAATGTTACAGGAGCCTCTCTGATACCTTCAGCGAACTGCTTTAGGGTCATTATTCACGTAAAAGCCCACCTCGCCCGCTTGCGGCCGGCCAACGTTAATTTATGACTTTTTAAGTGCCATGAACACGATGTTCCGATCTCGCTGATCTCATTCATGAAGGAGAAAAAAATCGATTCTGCTTCCACTTTGAATCGCTCGGAGTCGTTCGCAATTCAAATAAGGTCGGGCCAA
This sequence comes from Eremobia ochroleuca, assembly GCA_949629135.1. Lineage (NCBI taxonomy): Eukaryota > Metazoa > Arthropoda > Insecta > Lepidoptera > Noctuidae > Eremobia > Eremobia ochroleuca. The sequence goes on along the minus strand of OX451386.1, from coordinate 15,280,261 downwards.
AACGTCAGATGTACAATGGAGGAGACACCAGTGCCTCTTTCAACATCACAATGCATCCTCACAGACGCGTTATTGAATTCGCTAAATTGTATAAAGCCGGCATCAATTTATTCTATTGTACAGATAGGATTGAGACTAAATTACTTAGCTTCAGATCTAAAAGGTGACATGTGCGCAAACACAATAAAGTAACAAAAGCTATTGGATTCGAGTTAAAAAGTCCAGTTCAATTACGCCGATGGCTCTTATTCGGGACACGATTTTACTCATGCTTCTAAAATACGGTTAGGTTTGATTGCAACTGGAATTTAACAAAACTAGTATTCTCTGTGTGCTGCATCTAAATAAAATGTCGGTAGATGCGAAACTAAATAACGATGTTTCAGTCGAAACTGGACACAGTATGGTAGATGTCACATTGCGTTAAATGTTGGCAATGATTGAATTTCATATTTGACATTCATTTGAATTCCACAATCAACAAACGTCTGTTCTAAAAATTGGGTTTGTTGAAAAAATTGATCAGTGCCAATTGAATTGTTCGATACAGATTCGGCATATTGCCATTGGTATTGCGTTCCAAACCACGCGGACTAAAGGGGATTCGGGGGAATAGTGACTAGTTAGTTTATTGTGACTCGTGACAGGATTTAATATTGAACGTGAATTTTGATCGAATTCATTCCACAGTTTTGGGGACATTTCATTTGGTGGCCGTACGTACAAATTAAAGCTGACCTGTAGGAATACCGGGTGTAATATTCTGCTGTTCCAAATTCCTAATGATTGCATAACGAAGTAGATGTGAATCGTACGGATGACCGAGTTGTTGGACGATGGAAACATGTGATGTGATTTGGTTGTGATCGCATCAAAGCCCGCCAGATTAACTAAAGCGTGGTTGAACGCGAGTCACAACCATGTTTCATGTGTATTCGAAAGGATCGAACAGGATTTCAATGGTTGCTTTGTATTCGGTGAGCAAATAGATTTTGTGTCTGTTTGTTAAGAGGAGGTAAATAAATGTTCCTAGTTGCGGAAGAACAGAAATATTGGTAAATCATTTTACGTTACGCTTCATCTCGTGTATTTTTTTGGAGTTGAAATTCTTTTATAACTGTGTTTTGCTGATAGAAGCTATAGTTCTCGTTAGCAGTATGTCTCTATTTGAGGAAAAACACAATCAAATCAATAATGATCAAATCTTGGCGTCAAAACCTATCACATAAAAGAATGAACGGAATCTACTTTTAGAGAAAAAACTGTAAAGATCCGTTTACATTTTAAATATTGGTTCAAAAACAACAACAAAGTTGAAGAACAGTTGCTTACTAGTTTTCAAAAGCTCGAGCTGGGGAGGATGCCTTTTCTTTATAGATCTAAAGAAACGGAAGAAAGCTGAGCAACGAAGAAAAAAAGTCTAGCTGCCTTTTACCAGAAACACCTTTCCAACTACGAGTAGTTTATTTTTCAGCATTCAAAAGCGGTTCGTGCTGGATGATAATTCAGAACTTCATATTTTATTTGAAACGGAACGAAAAGAATGTTGTTTTTTGACGTATGACTATGAACAAACACACAAATGGCTACCTGTGTGAATATTTGAGGAGCGTCGGAACGAAAACCGATATATCGAATTTACCATATTTTTCACAAATTAAAAAAAAGCTTGTAAGTTTTTTAATGTTACAAAAGTGGAAAATTATAGCATGTCAATTTGCAGTTAAAGTGACATCGATTGATGTGTGAAACTTGAGAGGGGACTTAATTTAGGGAGATACTTGGCGGACAAGTATGGATATATCGGTTTTTGACGCGATCATTTGGATATATCGGTTTTTGACGAAACCAAAATGGATATGTCGGTATTGAACTGAATTGAATTTGAACCGACCATTGTTGAATTTAAAAATTTATTTTCCAATGGTTTTATTTCCAAAATTTTTTTTAAAAATGGATGTAACTGTTTTTTAATTGATTTATTTCCTGAAGGGTGTATAATGAAACATTTTGTAACAGAAAAAAAAAATAATGTATTAATTAAGACATATCGGTTTTTGTTCCGACGCTCCTCATTTGTTGTCTGGCTTTATCGGTCTATTGTTTTTATTTAACTATTTTCACGTGACACAGCATACTACAAAAAATAAAAGCAGTACATCAATCGAACAAAACTGAAAGCCTTATTTATTTGTTTGTTCGATTGCAACTCATCTGCGTAGACTTTTCCCAAGTATATCGGGGACATGAGGATGCAGCTGAATACTGGTATTTAACATGGAGCGACAGCCTATCTGGCCTTCACAACACCGTTACTGAATAACACGATATATTTTTGGTTATGAGACTTTTGGGCTTCTGACTACCCGTAACGACTGCCAAAGATCCATGAATGACAGGCGGGACCAACGGCTTAACGTGCTTTCCGAGGCACGGAGGGGTCTTGGTATGTGAAGATGGTCACCCATCCACGGCCCAACCGCGGCAAGCGTAGCTTAACCTGATCGATTGACCCGTGCGGCTGTTATTACTTAACCACAAGCCCCTCTATTGCGATGTTAAGTTATAATCATAATATTATTAATAGTCTGACCTTTCTTATTAGAACCTCACTCTGATTGCACACAACGTTTGCACATTATTAGGTTAGCTAATCTCCGCGGTCACCTTTGTTCGAGATCAAATTGAATTTATTATTACATCGGGCCGATCTTTGCCTTTGCAAAGATTGTACATTTTTCACATGTAATACACTTAACTACGTACATTCCCAGAGATACTTCGTATTATTAGCTTATCTAAAAAAAAATTCTTATCTTTTTGGCAGTTCCTCAATTTAAATTTCTAAATGTAGGTTATCTTTCCTTTCTTTAATAATTATAATTAAGTAGGTGAAAAAATTCGAGGAATTGTGACATCTTCCAACCCACACTGGGCCCGCGTGGTGGGTAACGGCCCACTCACACTCACTCAGAGGAGGCATGTGTCCCAACAGTGGGAAAATCATAGGCTGATTATGCTTATGCTAAGTAGGTGAAACCCAACGTCACTCTGCTCTTATAACTTGAGAATCACTTTTCTGATTTACCCAAGTGTTGTGTCTGTCTGTAGAGGGGCCCGTGGCTAAATAATAACAGCCGCACAGGTCGATCGATCAGATTAAGCTACGCTTGCCGCGGTTGGTCTGTGGATGGGTGACCATCTTTACATACCGAGACCTCTCCGTGCCTCGGAAAGCACGTTAAGCCGTTGGTCCCGGCTGTCATTCGTAGATCTTTGACAGTCGTTACGGGTAGTCAGAAGGCCGAAAGTCTGACAACCAGTCTTACCTAGGGGTATCGTATTACCTAGATACTGGGTTGTGGAGGTCAGATAGGTAGTCGCTCCATGTAAAATACTGGTATTCAGCTGCATCCGGTTAGACTGGAAGCCGACCCCAACATAGTTGGGAAAAGGCTAGGCAGATGATGATGTGTCTGTCTGCCTAGGCATGATGCTAGTTTCCTAGAATAGCTGTGGCGGCCCCATAACGGACACAGGAAGTCTGACATGAAAATGATAGAAGCGGGGTTTGACTTTGCAGTGTCAGAAACGCTCTCTAGGAAAACACGTCAACTTACTTTCAAAAATAACGTGTGAGTGGCCTCATTCGCATATAAAATTGCGGACGCTGTTTTGCGGCTACTGCAGTTTTAGGAAACCCTAACTTAGGTACGTAAGTAATTTGTAACGTTAGTTAACTCAGGGCAAAACCAGTCATCAATATAAAATACTAGCTTTTGCCCGCGACTTCGTTCGCGTGGAATAGTGTAGTACTGAATTGATGCCGACTCTTGACCAATAGATGGCGCTGTATGTCCGGAATAAATCTTATTTTTTATTTTATTTTTTGTAATAAAAACTATCCTATGTCCTTTCTCGAGTTCCAAACTATGTCTGTACCAAATTTCACACAAATCGGTTCAGTAGTTTAGGCGTGAAGCAAAGACAGACAGACAGACAGACAGAGTTACTTTCGCATTTATAATATTAGTTTGGATTGCTGATGTTCAGTAAACGAAACAGGTTAAATAAAAAACATCTTTTAACCTTTGAGTTGACACCCGAAATTTTCAGGTAATATTTAAATGTCTCCAGAATCGAAAGACGTCGAAATACCTAGAATTTGAAATGGTGTCTACTTTACCAAGGGCCTTACAATGATGTTTTTGTTCATTTTAACGGCTTTATAAATAGGATTGTCTCGTAGGTCTAGCGATCGCAAGTGCTACTGCTGAACATGAGGTCCTGGGTGCAATTCTCAGGTTGAGCAACGTATTATTCTGTTTTTCTATCAGATCTTTTTCAGTAGCTGCCCTGAGTATGAATTTGTGCCCGGTGTGTTACATACTTAGAACTTAAACATACCTGGCGAAGCGGGTGGCCTGGTTGGTGGGTGTATCTACTTTGGGTACCTACACATCTGGCTAACCCTTCGGGGATTACAGGCATGATGTTATTTTATGTTATAAATAACACAACGGTAACGAATTGGCTTCTTACACTAGACTACGATATGACAGAAAAATTCGTAGTATAAGTAAAAAACACTTTTATTTATTTATTTATTCATATAACAATTCGCATTGTGTTTGGATTATGGACTACGATATTACTGGACTACGATATGATAGAAAGTTTCGTAGTATAAGTAAAAACACTGAACCACGATATGACAGTAATTTTCGTAGTATAAGTAAAACCACTGGACTACGATATGACAGAAAGTTTCGTAGTATAAGTAAAAACACTGGACCACGATATGACAGAAAGTTACGTAGTATAAGTAAAAGCTCACACAAATTATTGAGAATTCACAAATTAATACATAAGTACACTCGCTTACATACGTACCTATAGCATACAGACACTCTATTACAACACCAACACAACTGATACAAAATACACCACCATGTATATATGCACTCTTTTTATGCCTATTTTTCACACGTAAAATAGGCATACGTTCCGTAAAATAGTTGTACGTTCCGTTAATAATTTTTAACGTTCCGTTAAAAATTATTAACGGAACGAAGGAATCTGGATCTCACAACACAGGGAATCCTAGTGTGAGGTCTAGGAATTCAATACACTCGAATGTAAATTTAGCATAAATAAATTTATTCTTATTCTTATTCTTAAATAGATACCTACTTCTATAATGGAATCTTTAGGTATCAAAACTACTTTCTTCGCCCGCGGTGTAATGCCCTTATATCAATAACTGTAGGTTCAATGCTGTTATTATTGAATTATTGTAAGATTATAGAAACATATAATATCTTTCTAGGTAGGTACTTATTGTTAATACGATTAAACTTTGTTGTTTATCCAACTATTAGAAACGCGTAAGAAAAAAAAGCGTAAGAACCGACTAATTGTTTTTAGAACAGAAATGACGGAAGGCAAACAAAATATTGCGTTAGTGTAAATATTTCTGAATGACGTTGTTATTTAGCTGAACGTTATGTAAACATTGAACTTTATTTATTACGTTCCAAATAAATAGAACATTGGCAGAGTAAACTTCGATCCTCGATTTAATTGTGCATAAATTACGTAATATGCATTTTATTGGAGTTGAATAATAAAATCAATTATGTAGCAGGAATCCGCTGGATGCGAGAAGCACAGAACCAGTAACGAAGTGGCGGTGTTTGGAGGCCTCTGTCCAGCAGTGGACGTCTTTCGGCTTAAATGCTGATGATGACATTCAATTCAATTAAAATTGAAACTACTTACTGTTGACAGGCCTGTTGGTCTAGTGGTCAGTGGCCCTGACTGCTATGCTCAAGGTCGTGGGTTCGATTCCCACCTAGGACAAATGTTTGTGTGATGAGCACGATCATTTGTTCTTTGTCTGGGTGTAATTTATCTATAATATGTATGTATTTAGAAATATATATGTATGTTTATCAGTTGTCTAGTACTCATAGCACAAGCTCTGCTTAGTTTGGGACTAGATGGCGTTGTGTGAAAGTTGTCGAATATTATTATTATTATTACTTACGATTTTCCACGATTGGTTATGTTTTCATGTACTTGGCAGATAGGCAAAAGTTTAAAGATTGTTTACAGGCCTTTAATAAATCTTCACACTATCGGGTTTTTAACAGAAAAATAATTACTGTGTAATAAAACACCTAATTACCTATTATTATCACCTAGTTTAAAGAAAATAAAATACCTTACTATCTTGGCGCCGCATTTGGAGTTCACTCGTGGAATTAGCCCCAAAAGACAAAATTAACAATCTCGTCTTTTGACCCCAACCTGTTTTTGATTATAATTATCTGCTTTTTTTTAACTTATAATATGTAACAATTATTGCGTCAGCTTACAAGACTCGATGACCTACATTGAAGTATGAACGAATAAAACATCCCCACTCTCCATACACCCCGACTGCACGTTACAATATCTGCGAGTACTTATTTCAAATAACCTATAGATATGTGAACGTTCAGGAAACTCTTCACTCCTTTTATTCCGCAACTGGGTCCGCATCTAAAATGCATTTGTGATGCTTCCAACCCGCTGTTACCCCCGTTTACTCCTTATTTGCGTTAAAGTATGTAGGTATGTAATCCACAAGTTTCCTCGCTGTCCACAAATCTTGGGTTCAATCGTCCTCTGAAAGCTAGGACCTGAACTACTTAATGACTAGCGATTATCGTTTGCCCAACGACTTAGGATTCAATTTGTCAAATTGCCTGATTCCTAGGTGTTAAATAGACATTTGATTTGTTACAGGAATAAAACTAGAGGTGATTCGGAATAATTCGCGTGATATGCTTTCGTGAAATAGACGTCGGTATGCCTGGAAGCACTTACAGTTACACGTCCCTCAGTAAAATGTATAAGTGCGTACATTTGCTCGAACTCCATTAGAGCTAGGAAATAATGCCAAAACTGCTATTGCGCCCTCAATATTTCATCATAAGGGAATCATTTCAGTATACCTGCCTAAACCTGTATCAGTTGTGCCTACGGTCTCGTCGAGGCATCTGATCGACCCCCATTGAATTATTAATGTTGCATTTCCACTGATGCGTTTGCCTATCGGAAAACCAAACGCTCCCTGTGAAAACGAACGATGTAGCACAAAAAAAGCACTTTATATATACCGCAGCTTTATACACAATGGGTGTCGAACGCAGAAAGGAAAACATCATTATGAATGTTATATGTAATGTACCCACGTAATTGCTAAATGAACAATTTATTATTGGATGTTTCCGTAATTAATATAATTTATCGAGCCATTTTACCCACGGATTAATAATTATTAAATAATTATGTTTGTTCGTCGGTTTTGAGAGTTTAAGCTAAACCTACCTACATTAATGTTAGGTACTTTATACGATGAGTAAAGTACTTTGTTTGTTTTTATTCCTCCTAGGCGTTTTTTGTAAGCCTCCTCATCTTCATCACCTGCCTAGCGTTTTCCCAACTATTTTGGGGTCGCCTTCCAGTCTAACCGGATGCAGCTGAATACCAGTATTAACTTGCTTTGCAGTGGCTTTGTAAGCCTCAAAGAAATACTACCCAGTACCAGATCCTTTGATATTTCGAAAGCATTAGCTTTAAAACGGAGGGGTAGAAAACATGTAGAGTACCTAATATTTAGCTAAATAACACCATATTTACTTGGCTTGGCTTTTCTAAAGTTAATGACTAAGTTTGTAAGTGAATATGGAAAACAAGAGAGACGTAGTGTACATTATTTCCTTCCATTTCCAGTATGTACAGACGCCAGCACATAAAGCTACTACAATCTGTCAAATGTATTATTATTATTAATAGATTTCCAACTTTATCGCTAAAGAATTAGGTTCAAAGTTGACTGGGAAACTTTGACAGTTTCGGGCAGCTTGATGTGCTGGCGTCTGTACCATACCTTCCAATATCTGGCAGGTCGCTAATAGATAAATATATTTATCTACGAGCGACCAGCCCCTGCTTCGGACGGTTTTTACGACTGGACAAAAACGTCGTGATTTCTTGATTAAATATAAGATTAATATTAATTTATTTATTAAAACTTTATGCACAAGTAAAAAAAGTACTGTACAAAGGCGGACTTAATGCCTGAGGCATTTTCTACCAGTCAACCTTAATTAATGTAGATATTATACAAAAAACTTATCGGAATCAACTCTCTAAATGATGGTGAAAATCTTATCAAAATCCGTTGCGTATTTAAGAAGAACAACGCGGACAGACATGAAAAACGACTTCAATTAATGTAGTATAGAAATAGATAAAAAAAATACAGGAAGATTTTCCTCGCAGTTATCATAATATGTACATTCACTTACAAGGCACTTTAATCTTCTCCATGATGACTGCACTTAGGCGAGCGTCAGGATGTTTTTACAAGTGTTCGTAGATAACATTACCACAGAAAAAAGCTTTTATAATTACTGAAACAGTTTGGTTTAAAACAAAATCGTGTAAATGTGAGTTCGTATTTGTAATTTGTTATGGAATACCTACAATAAATATATTTCGATGGGCTTGTGCCCCAACATTGCAGCCGCCCTCTTAACGCTGTTGACCTGATGTCTGTACCAGTATTTAACCTCGTAACGCCCAAGCTAAATTTCGCAAGATGAGCTAAACGCTCAATGTATAATGTATTGAACAAAGCTACATACGGCATTCCGGCCCAGACTAAAAACAAAACCTTCTCCTAAACGCCCAATGTACATTACAATGTACATTAATTAATTTAAATGCATGTTTGCAATGTGTAATACTGTATGTCACTTTGTTCAATACATTGTACATTGGGCGTTACGAGGTTAAAGTCGTTGGCAAATTCACGTGGAAGGTTTATAACCTCGAGTTTAACCCACAGGATGTCGCATTACATCAGGTCAAAAGCCTTGGACAGGTCGAGGAAGCAGGCGTGCACTGGAGTTTTTCGATCTGTGTAATATCTGACGGTATGCTTAAGACACAGAATTGCACTCTCAGTTGACAGTCGAGGTCGAAACCCAAACTAATTATCGTGCAAATCCAGGTACTTATCTAACTGTGTAATAAGCAAACCGTCAAAAAGTTTTACAATGATCGTTGCAAGAGAAATCGGCCAGTAGTGGCTATTCTGTAAAAATCTCACCGTGATAACTTGGGTGAAGTGAGCTTAAAGTGAGCAGTCAGTAGTGTTAAACCATAGTATCATATGGAATGACAGCTCACTTCACTTAACTTCTCACCGTGAGATTCTAACAGAATCAACCGGCTATAGTTACTTTCGTCAGCAACATCTCCCGTTTGTTTTTTTTTTTCGCTAAAGGGACTGCTACGGTTTTCATGAAATCAGATGGAAGGTATGAATGGCTCACGCATAGTGTGTTTTTGCTTAGACTCTACTTAAATGTGGGCCAGCGTGAACTAAGTGCTCGATGCTGAGGCCATCGTGGCCAGCGGACATGCCCTTAGATATAGGTTTTGTAGCCTGAGCCACATCTTTGTCAACAAAGGTAGTCCCACGTCCTCGTCTGGCATCTCAGCATCGAGCACTGTCCCCGCCGGTCCCCGTGAGGACAGTACACCAAAATGGTCCCTGGAAATATCAGCAACATCCTTAGGATCACTCACACCCTCAACACTTACCGGAAATCCAGGTCGAACGTTTACTTTGTTGGTGGTCTTCCAAAAACTACGAAAGTGCCTACTCGTATGCTTTTCAATGGCATCCATTTTGATTTGGTCCTGATGGTTTTGGCACTATTTAAGTCGGGAGTTAAATATTTTTCGACTTTCTAGATCTAGGCTATTACCACACATAACTCACGTTCGAAATTTCGTCCTAGCCACCCGGAGAGCCCCGCTAACATGCCTATTGCGACCAGCAATGCTTGGGCCATTCCCACCTCTCCCCGCTCGAGTGCCTCCCCGAGCCTTCTTAGCAAGAAAACCTTGGCAGGCCTGTTGGTCTATTGGTCAGTGGCCCTGACTGCTATGCGCAAGGTCGTGGGTTCGATTCCCACCTAGGACAAATGTTTGTGTGATCATTTGTTCTTTGTCTGGGTGTAATTTATCTATAATATGTGTGTATTTAGAAATATATATGTATGTTTATCAGTTTTCTAGTACTTATAGCACAAGCTCTGCTTAGTTTGGGACTAGATGGCGTTGTGTGAAAGTTGTGGAATATTATTATTATTATTATAAAACACACAATACCCATCTATTTCTGTCACAAATATGCCCATTGATAAGTCAAAGTTATTTTCTATTTAGCTAAAAGAATACAATAAAATACTCTTTATTACGTATATACATCATTATGAATTACAGATACGAGTATAAATGTAGAAAAAAAGAATAGCTATATTTTATTAGTCGTTGAACATCCTGCGCGATTCCATTTAATAGATTGACAGAAACGGATTCTTGCTTCCACGTCGCCATCGATGTACGACCGGCAGTGGATACCTAACTATGGTCATACTTCATGTGTATTTACCAAATGAAATAAGATTCACTTATTTTAAATCTATTATTATCAATATCGGATAGTGTCTTCTTATAAACAAACTCATTAGGTTGTTTCTCAGTGGTGTTAAAATATTACATAATTAGCCTATAATGTTTCCATTGCTGGGACACAGACGAGGAGGCTTACTAGCCCACTCCCTCTCGAAGAGAGAACTCTTCAAGAGGCAGTGGTCTAATAATCTACCACGCGGGTCCAGTAAGGGTGGTTGAATCCTTTTACCCGAGCGGCCTGTGGGTTCGATATACGCAACGAGCCTACAATGTACTCAGTACAATAATGCTTTCAGAATGCTGTTGGGGTTGCCGCATCATTGTAGTGCGTCACAAACGTTCGCAAATGCGCGCGTTGACGGTTTCCACGCTATAGCGCCCAGGAAAGTGGCATCTTTATTTCAAAGACTGCGAGGTAGCACCAACAGCATTTTGTAATTGATTGCATCCCGCCATGACTGTCCCATACAGGCTCACTGGGGGGGAATAGTTACGGGAAGATTGTAGACGAGAAAACTTTATTATATGTGTAACTACCAACTAACATAGATCGTAAGAAAATTGTTACTGACACACATATGGATTGTGTCCAAAATAAATGGATAATAAATAAATAAATAAATATTACATGCTTTCGAATTTTTGGTTCTAGGACATTTGAGAGCAGTAGTGATGAAATTATTTACACAAAGTAAAGCTGGGTTCAAACCACGACCTACAAACTCGTAAGTCGGGGCCACCGCTGCTCTCAATAAAATATTGCTTACGTTGAATTCTTCAGTATTTAATTAGTATAGAAATAAAAGTGCTAACACTTATGCGTCGTAAAATCTCGGTAAAATCTAAAACCCATAAAGAATAAAGGCGTGTTTACTACTTCAGCATTGTTGTAATGTTTGAATTGCATTGCTATCTACATTGCTCCGTCTCAATGCTCGTTAAAAGTTATTTACGAGGCGCGACAATGAAAACAGTTGCCAACACTTATTGACAATCTACGAAGATGGTTTTAAAATTATATTTGTAGTGCAATCTCAAACAATTCTACTGTATGCAACGATACAAAGGCGAACGTTAGTCGGAAGCAATTTCGGTAGCCCTAGAGCAAAGGTTGGCTGCTTGACATCCTATATCCGGCGAACATTTCCAGGTTGTCAGACGAAGCTAAATCTCCCGGGAAAGAGCAGCGGTCAGAGCGACCATAGACAGGAAATTGTATGTCGACCTACGTCACGATTGCCCGCCTACGACCAACGAGGGGAGTAACAAAAATAAACCCAAAACAAAATTACCCGTGAGCAATATACAGCTTTTTTAAACTACATAACATTTTTTTAGGGGACTCAATTTATTTGGATCACCTTTTTCACCTTGACGTCGTGTTTCATTATGTTACGAGCTTTGATTCGCCAGGAAGCCCTACGACAAGTCTGGAAGTAACAGAATATTATGGATTTATGTAATAAACTATTTTCGTAAAATATTGTTTCTATTTATTACCAGCTTCTGCCTGCGATTTTGTCTGCGTGTAATTTATTGTTGGTCCGACCCACCCCGTCGCATCGCATCGTTTGCCCGTCGTTTTTGTTGGTCTCCTAAGGGTCCTAGCGTCATGTTAAATAGCCTACAATAGCCTTACTCCAAAATTGGACTATTAAATACGAAAATAATGTTTCAAATCGGACCGGTAGTTCCAGAGATTAGCGCGTTCAAGCAAAGAAACTCTTCAGCTTTATTATTAGTGTAGATTAGATATCAAATCCATAGTTACTAGCTAAACTAACGTAACGATGGAAGTGACTCAGTAATCAGATTTGGGTACTATGCTTTATGCATAGATTCCCACTTAAAATTTAGGCAGAAATTCAAATGTGGCCTCAACCGTGTGCACTGGTATCTAACGCCTGAAACCACACGCAGTGGCAACCTATCGGATCTACAGATCATTGTGTTACTCGAACAGATACTAGCCGGAATCAATTGGCTTTTGTAGTTGAAAGCTCTTTATATCGTAGTCGTATTTGTTACCAATTGCGATGATAACATTCAAGGACTTTGTCAACATTACCTACGTAATTGGAACTCGAATCTAAGTATTACTACTCCAGTAAGATTTACTTAGAAATCCCTTGACGACCAGCAAAAATTTGCCATGACACCATCGTCTAAGAATACACACCTAAGAGATTGTTCCACAGTTAGCAGCAGCTATTTTTGCGTCTGAAATATAAACATTTTCGGTCCAAATAAGCGCTCAATATAGAGCTAATATCAACTCGTTTTACACCTCAAAAGTTAGGCGGTATGTAAGTTAGACAGAACGAATCCTCTTAATTCAAAGGCTTTTCTCGAGTGGAGCTAGATTATACCCACGTTATACTAAAGTGTTGGTTACTCAAATAGATGGCCTTCTTAGTGTGTTAAAGTTTACAGGTTTAGTTAGTACTAAAACACATTTATTACTTTAGTTAGCTGGCTTGTGGTTTTAGGTTTCACTTATTATTCTAATGAATTTTGAATACCTACAAACCGACGCTAATTGCTACGATATTATCTTTGAGCTTCTGACGTCAATTCGTAGATGGAATATTGAAATAATAGTTGATTCAAAATAACTTAATGGAAAGGGAAAAATGCGTCAATATCTATCTATAGGTATCAATCAATCTGCCTAGCATTTTCCCAACTACATCGGGTGTCCGCTTCCAGTCTAACCGGATGCAGCTGAATACCAGTATTTTACATGGAGCGACTGCCTATCTGACCCCCACAACCCAGTTACTGGGTAATACGATATCCCTTGGTAAGACTGGTTGTCAGACTTTCGGGTTTCTGACGACCCGTAACGACAGTGAAACATCAACGAATGGCAGCCGGGACCAACGGCTTAACGTGATTTCTGAGGCCACGGAGGGGTATGTACAGATGGTCACCATCCACGGATAACAGCGGCAAGCGTGCTGTTATTACTTAGCCACAAGCCCCTCAATATCTATCATCTATATATCAATAATAAAACATCCAATACCATCATTCACTCCCCAATTTGAGAGTGAATGAGTGATGTAGCGAATGGCAAAGTTCAGGTCGTTGCTACATGACTTCATAAGTTATGGATGATATACATAAATAAGAACTTAAGTAGAAACAAGTATTTATTCCTATTCTTAGTATTCAGATTTATAAAAGTCGCAGTTCGAGATAATATTAATAGTATCAGGGCTAAATACGAAACCAGGAGGCTAAGGAAACAAATGGTTTGCGTTACACATTTAAATTGAAAGCAATTTATAATGTGGGAAATTCTAGATGCTCTTTATTTAAGACGGAACGATCTACTTTTTAAAATGGTATAAATATGGATGAGGAACAAGTTCATAATTCAGTTATTTTTGTTCCGAGCATCCTGTTTTACCGTTGTAGCGATGTTTCTTACTTATAAGAAAATAATTAAAAATTCTTCCGGCGCAAGCGTTGGCAGCATTGGCGCTTCACTTGAGCGGATAGTATTTAATATTGAAGAGCCTTTTATGAAGTTTTTTTGAGGGTAATTACATAATTTTAAAATGACCAAGACCACTCATAGCGTCGAGATTTTTTTAAGAAAAGAATAATTACGTTGACTGCCTCGTTGGTGGGTAGGTCCTGGGTTCGAATCCCAGGTCGGGCAGTGTTGTTGGTTTTTTTCAGCTAGAATTTCTCAGTAGCATCCCGCAACTAGGATTTTGTTCTAATGATGGCAATAGGCAATACCCTATTACATGGGACTTAACAATAACGGGCGAAACGTGGATGTAGGTACGAGTACTGCACCTCTACCTGATTCTTCGGGGAAACAAGATGTGATGTTATGTTTTGTGTTATCGTTACGTTGTTGCTAAAGTCAAAATTACGAACATTTATTTTACCATTTATGTACACATATATAAACAAACAAGAAAAAAAAACAGAACAGAAAAATAGGTGCAAAGGTGATGCTTATTTCTTAAGAAATCTCTTCCAGCATACCTGCGATAGGACATTAGATAGGGAGATGTAGACAGCGTGTGAAAAAGTAAAGGAGACCAAAAAAATACATAAAATCGTAATCAATTATTTAACGTAAAATAATAATTTGACGTAAAATAGAGCAGAAGGCTTCGTTTCTACTTCTAATAATGCAAGCGCTAAGTAATTCAGAACGCCCCTTGAGCTTCGAACAGATAGAGCGTGTTAAACGCTGTAGTTTTTATACGCGTGTGGCCACTAAACGTGTGTTTGGCAGTCGGCCAGGTCGCTTCGGCCCGCCCCGCCATTTGCCACTGAAGCTCACTCTGCTGAAGCCTCCGTTAGTTTGCGATTGCGGGGTTCTGTTTGTTATTCGTGCGCCTCGTGAATATTTTAAGTTTTCTTTATTGTATTGCTGTTTTTACCTGAAGATTTCATCATATTTTTGCTCAGTTCGCTCGCCAGGCCAAGTTTTGAATGTTATCTTTGTTTATGTCCTTGTTTTCTTGTCTATTCTTTATTGGTTTGGCTCGACATTTCACCAAAAAAGGGTACAAAACTGGTTTTTTGTAAAGCGACTTTTTGAAGATAATTTCATGTAGGTATCATATTCAAATATAAAGGTATTTCCGGGCACGTAGCTACGTGCTAGGACTTAATATAATAACACATGACAAAATTAAAATTATGCAAATAAGTCTCAGCGAGCGGTAGTGAGCGGTTAATACAACGCGTTACCAACGAAACGCGTTATAATAAGCAAACGATATTACCCCCAAGTTCGTAAAATTTATGAGGCGGTTATTCGCCAAGACATAAACAGGGGTTCTGTGTGCAATAACGAAACGTAACAACGTATTCGGCACGAGTGGCAGAAACATTGTCGATTTCATTGGCTTTCATTCTCGAACAAAGTTCTTCTCGATTTGTATTCCATGTTTAGTTATCGAAGTCCGAATAACTGCTTAATATTCATTTGTTTTACAAAGTGTAGCATTGAAGTTAGAACTAAAGTTTTAGATTTATTTAGCTGTGGTTCGTATTGATCAAAAGTTTAAGTTAAATTAATCTACGTCCGGTGGCTGGATTCTTGTAGATTTAAATACAAGTTTTTTCGGTGGTTTTGGACATACGTAAGAAGGTACATAGAACTAAGTTAATTTTACACCTTTCATATTTTCATTCCAATAAATAAATTCATGGAAAATTTCTGCGACCCTATTAGCGGATCAAGGTAAAATATAGAGTATGTAATTAGACGGTCGAACAAGCTTATAACTTCGTCAATTATATTTACTGGATTGTGGGGCTATAACAAGAGTATACCGCGTTAATTTTCTTTCATTTTGCAGAGCAGTGGTGGCAAAGTGGAAACGGCCGTGACTTAAGGGTCGCAGGTTCGAACCCAGACAGGCGCTTTACTTTGTATAAATTATTTAATCATTTTCAAAACGGTGAAGGAAAATATCGTAATGTCCTAGAACCAAAAATTCGAAGATATGTGACATGTACCAACCCGCACTGGACCCGCGTGGTGGATTACGGCCCATTCCCTATCGCAGAAAGGAGGCCTGTGTGCCAGCAGTGGGAATATTATACGCTGATTATACTCTCTCATTTGAGTAGTGTCTAGCCAGTAAATACTTAGTTCTGAGACACGTTAATATTTCGCTATCACTTGAGTAGAGATAAATAACGACAGTAGGTACCTACTAGTTATACTAAAGTTGAAATTACTTTTGGCTTTAGAAACGCACATATTGATCACAAAATAATAATAATAATAATAATAATTTATTCATATACTTTTACAAAAAAGGTGTGTTTAAATAGATACAGAAAGTTAATATATAGTATAGTCTTATACAATGATTTACTTAGTGTCTAGTAAAACGGATGTACAACTAGAGTATATTAATTAGAGGTACTTACAGTATATTTAACTAACTATAAATTTAAATTATATGTTGCGACCTGCCTGATCTAGGTTTATTCAAACCTGTGTTTCAGGCCATCACTTCATCGTAAATTAAATGGGTCAGGTATCTTAACTAGATCAATAAAAATACATCTACATGGACTATAAAAATAAGCAAACATTACAAAGAAAATTAAAAACTACTTTAAAAAATTAAGCTATTTACAAATATAAATAATTACGAAGTAATATTATTATCATACCAGAATTTCTAGCAATTTTTCTGTGTCTGTGTAATTAAGTTTAGATAAATATTCTGCTAACGTCATACTACATTTTTTATAATTTAAACTATATATGTTAAGTAACTTGTTGAGTTTGTTATAAAGGTAAGGTCCTAAATGACGGCAACTTACAGTAAAGAAACAGTAAATTGCACTAACACACATTAATATTTGCAAATTACACTAGAACAGTAGGTAATAATAATATTTATTTACTTAAACAAACAAACTATTGTAGTAAATTATTTTACAAAATAGTTACTATGTCTACGATCGTGTATACTAGACAGGTTCTGAAAACCTGTGTTAAGGAGAAACAGTCCGATCCCCTAAAGTACAATATAATGACCTTAAGTTACAAAGTGCTAGTGATGTTACTGATACAATTTAAGAGTATTGAGTTTCACAATTTTAAGTTTCTAGTACACATACGCCAGTACATCAAGCTACTACAACCTGTCAATTTTCTTTAATAGATTTTCAACTTTACCGCTAAATCATAAGGCTCAATGTTGATTGGGAAAATTTGACAGTTTCGAGTAGCTTGATGTGCTGGCGTCTGTACCAACTGTAAAGTTCTTATTTTGCATCTGAACCCCGTTATAGTAATACTATCACACGTCGTACGTGTCTCTAAAAAATAAAAGCAAACACATCCAGTTCTCACGAAAGTAAATCGTGAAAAAATAAACAAAAGTTAAACTTGAATATTTAGGGTTGTGATCTATATGGATGCGATATCAGCATATACATTTAAATCGTCACATTGATATTCCACCCGCAGACATGTACGTTCGCGGCAAATAAAATCAACATGTAAATGAAAACTTGGGTTCCAAACTGCGCGATATAAGGAGCTGCTTCATTTCTTCGCTGGAACGTGGAACGATATATCTCCCGCATGACATGTGAAAACAATAACTCCTCAAGCGCTCTTCCAGCCGACATGAGAAAACAAAGCACCTACCCTACGTGCGTATAAATTTTGTATGCCAGCGTTTTAGACGACTCGACCTTTTTTCTCCATATTATAGGTACAGTCCACCCTGAGGATTATTTATCTCGGGAGGTGTTTTTACCGAGAATACACAAGTATTTATGTAAAAAAAAAACTTGTTTCTTAGTTTGACCTGACCTATTCCATGGAATTTAGTTATGTTCGTTCCATTTCGTTCGCAGCTACTGAAGAAGTTTTGCCGAATTTAGGAAAGAAAATCGTAGAGTCCTTTCGGGAAAATTAAGAAAATATCTTATAGTGATCTTTTGAAATTAGGTACTGTTATGAATTCCTGACATAGCAAAGGGAAGATATTTTCAAATTGTGTTAAGGGCAAAATTTGAAAATATCTAAGTTGGCGCTTAGTGTTTGTGTTTGTGTCAAATCATAAACCCTATTTTACTGCAATTACGAACATCGGTGACGCGACAGTCTTTATCGAGTACATACAATTTTGATTCAAAGTGTTTTTTGTGAAGTACTAGCTGCGGCCCGCGGTTTCACCCGCATAAGTGTCGATCTCGTGGGAATATTGGGATAGAAAGTATCCTATGTGTTAATCCCGGTTATAAATTATCTGTGTACCAAATTTCGTCCAAATCCGTTCAGCCGGAAGTAACAAACATACAAACACACACACACACTACACACTCACAAACTTTCGCCTTTATAATATTAGTGTGATTATAACTTAGTAGCTCAGTACTGCAACCTTATAACTGTTATGAAAATTATAATATCATGCAGTTTAGTCGGTATCGTTTAATTAAACCAGTTAATCTATTATATAATATATGTAAGTCTTCATGAAGAGAACTTCACGTTGCAAGAACCGTATCAAGCTGCTCTACTTTGCATAAAGTTTCTAGCTTTCTGATAATCTAGTTAGTATGTATAGTCCTTACCATAAAACTGATGAAATTATTTAAATTAAATTATTTGAAAGTTGGTTGTATCAGGAATAGAAACGTTCTGGACGAACAAAGTAGCACGTTTGAAGTTAAATTACTTGTCCTACTCTCCCATCTTTATTTTTGTCGTAAAATCATTATCACCATCATTATTTCAGCCGAACGACGTCCGATGCTGGACATAGGCCTCGCCCAAATATTATTTTATATTCATATTTTGGTTAAATGTTATAAGGCTTCTTTATTATTATATCGAATAAACAAATAACATCGGTAAATAAAGGCTATTTTCATTTTCAATCATACCTATATTTTATGGGTGTGTAACGTTTGAAATCATAACAAAAGTTGTAATGATCGCATGACCTAATTTCATTTAATATACTTTTTTTTTAATATAACGATGAAATTATATTATTAATTATTATTGATGTGTAATTTCATTTTACCTTATTTTATATGGTTTAATGAACATTTTCTATAATGCACATTTGAATTAAGTAATATTCAACTAGTGTACTCGTAATATTCTGTTTCTGTAATATTGAAAATCTATAAGTAACGTTTAATATAATTTGTGTAGGGACTACAGGTAGCAATAATGCTAACAATACAAACCACAATGTTCCCCGCGCAGAGTTTAGCGGCCATTCGTTTTCCCAGCGCCGTGAAAATAACTGGTGTACTGTTTAGCTTATTAAGAAGTGTCAGTCTGCTTAACAATCATGGTCATCCGAATAGACATATATTCTGTACAATGGAATTTTATTTACAACCTTCTCCAACCACAATACTCATAAGGTCCGTACTTTGGTGACCCCGACGTGATCTTAGAGACGTGGTTGTCGAGAAATAGGTACGATACGAACCGTGCGTTAAACTGAACGAACAGTAAGCAGAAAGTTTTAGTGTGTGTGCACGCGCGGAAAACGACTGGCCGCTAAACTTTGTGCGCGGGGAACATTGCATTTTGCATTGTTAGCATTATTGCTACCTACTCGTAGTCACTACAATTTGCAAAAACTGATTAGATTTTAAGCGCCTGTCATTTTCGTTAGGTTGGGTTAGCCAATTTTAAACGCCTGCTACTTTCGTTAGGTTAGGTTAGGTTAGAAAAATAATGACAAAAAATATAATGTCCAGTTTTAAAATTCATCTTTCTGGCTTGAAAATAAAAATGGCTGTATCTCTAAAGCTGGACATTATTTTTTTTGTGCCCATTTTAACTTTGAATCATCATGTTACAGCCTATAACATACCAACATTTCAACCAAATTTACCGAATGGCTTTTTCCTATCATTCTGTGCGGGGTCCTTTAAATTATTTATATGGTTGGGGACATTCCATTTGCCTCGAAAAATTGAGAAAAAAAATATTGAGTAAATTCGTTTGCTCACATAATATAACAACTTCTGTGACAAAAAAATATATTATAATCTAACAAAAGAAGATAATTTGACAATAGAAGTGTCAAATGAAAATATTAGATTACTAGAATCCGCCCGCAACTTCGTTTGCGTAGAATTCGGAATTCCCGCTGTTTAAGAACATGTTGCTTGGTGGTTAATGTGATAGGTTTATTTATATATGTATCGACAGATAGATTAGGTAGGCTTAATACATTCGTGTCTCTGAAACCATGGAAATACACATACAAAATTTCAACACAATCGGTCAAGCCGTTTAGTAGTTGACATACCGACAGCAGCGCCACCTACCGGGTCCAATTGTGTTTTTAATATAATCCAGGAAACCATCGAAATACCCATATAAAATTTCAACCCAATCGGTATAGCCGTTTAGATGTTATATGAAAAAGATAAGTACGGAACGATAATTCATACTACCCGTTGTCCTATTACCCGTTTTCCCATAGGAATGAAGCATTTTCCCGCGGTAAAAAGTAGCCTACGTTCATCAGGGATAATGTCGGCTTCTAATAGTAAAACAATTTTGCAATTCGGTCCAGTAGTTTCGGAGCTTATTCAATACAAACAAACAATCAAATCTTTCCTTTTTATATTATTATTATATCAGTATAGATTTACTAGGGGGATAAAGCAGTGTCTTAGGTCTCGGACGAGGGATCTCTGAGTTAACTTCTGAGTGGTGTTTGGTACCACTCAGAAGTTACTAAGTACTTCGTTAGTAAAAAAAATAATAGCTAGTCTTGCTTTAAATATGGAGGGTGTGTTTTCATGGTTGTTTAAATAAATAATTACGTAGGTAGGTACCTACGTAATTATTTATGTAATAAGTTCAATTAATGTTCCTATAAATAGTGTAGGCATAATTCTATTTGTGAAATAAAAACCACCTCACCACCTCATCCATCGCTTTCCATCAGGCGTGATCGAGGTCAGCAGCGGGACTATTCAGAAAAAAATAAAACTCGAATTTAGGCTAACACTTTCCGCCGCTTTCAATGGTATTGAATATCAAAAGGTCTTGCATCCCTGTGATAACAACAAGACCCTGTTTATGGTGTACCCGAAGGTGTCCCACTTTACGGTCTACCCCAAAGGTGTCCCCTCTAAATCATAAGCGCATTTTAGTTTCGATTTTATCAAACGTGTAAAAAACGCTGAAACGAAAAAGAGTAAATATCGGAGCAAATAGAAACCGATTACTGCGTTAACCAACACGAACAGTGCTATGACAAAAAAGAAAAACCGGCCAAGTGCGTGCCCGACCACGCACCATGAAAGGTTCCGTAGTTGGAATGAATTTGTCCCAAGAACAAAGTTAACATTGTAGTAGAAAATCATGTTATGATTCTATACATTGCAACTGCAAACAGTTGGTCGACTATTACTCGTAAACTTGTAAAGCCTACTTGCTGTCATAGTTTTCCTTCGTTATATATACTACTACCGTGAATTTTCACAAACATTATAACGACACTTGACTCTAACAAAAATGTGCACTTTAAGCTTAATATTTCACAAACGAATCCCTGAATGGAAAAATTGTTTTCACAAACTCGAAATATTTTTGAAAGAACTATCCAACGATGGCGTAGACGAGAAAAAAAAACATTCCCACTTAACGTGTACAGGAGAGGAGGTACCCTATTTTTTATTTCATGATTTTGTTTTACCACTTTGTCGGCGTGATTAATATGTATATCCATACCAAATTATAGCTTTCTAGTACTAAGAGTCTCTGAGCTAAGTTGCGGATGGATAGACGGACATGGTGAAACTATAAGGGTTCCTTGTTGACTACGGAACCCTAAAAAGTGGATAGGTTTAAAAGGGGTTGAAGAGAATAAATATTACCAATCCACCTACATATCCACCTTTCGTTCTTTCCACGTGTTTTACACACAATATAGATACGTACCTTGGTTACTTAACTACACGTGCCGGTAATATACATAAAAATCAATTTGCCTAGCCTTTTCCCAACAACATATGTTGGGGTCGGATTCCAGTAGAACTGGATGCAGTGGAATGCCAGTATTTTATATGGTGCGACTGCGACTGCTTAACTGACCTCCACATCCGTTACAGGGTAACACGATACCCTTGGTAAGACTGGCTGTCAGACTTTTGAGCTTCTGACTACCCGTAAGGACTGTCAAAGATCTACGAATGACAGCCATGACCAACGGCTTAACGTGCTTTCTGCACAAAGGGGTCCCGGGAATATACACTTTTGGTACATTTATCTCAGAAGAAACACTTAAGTCCATGTTTACACACCGGGTCACATGATTTTTTAAATTTTTATATAGAAAATTCGAGAGTTTTGGCGGAGACTCATCGTTAAAATTTACCTTTAGCAATGTTATACAACATTCTGGAATACTTATTCGATTATTCCTATTTCATATTGGAAACTACTGGATTAGTAGATATGCCAGGGCTATATGATTGGGTGGACACTTGTTTACTCTCATTTGTCTGGTAGTACGAGTGGCATTCAAGTGACCCGGTGTGTATAATAAGAGATGATAATACTCCATTTGGTGTTGTCGTGGTAAGCCGCCTGTGAATATTTACTACCCAAGCTAGTGCAAATTCTATCATTTCACAGATTGTGTAAACTTATAGTTTGCACATTAACATAATCCATGAAT
Organism: Eremobia ochroleuca; assembly: GCA_949629135.1. Classification (NCBI taxonomy): domain Eukaryota; kingdom Metazoa; phylum Arthropoda; class Insecta; order Lepidoptera; family Noctuidae; genus Eremobia; species Eremobia ochroleuca. Next base: position 15,257,537 of record OX451386.1, on the reverse strand, counting down.
AAAAATATTCGAGTGAACTGAGTATAATGTCAGTTGAAAGTTGAGAATACATAAATGTGTTTTCTTTTTTGTTATTAAACCTAGCTCGATAGCGATATCTGTCACTGAAGATGTTTCTTTCAGTGGGATTAGTATAAACGCCAGGTCGGAGTAAAGAGAAGCGTACCTATATATTAAAATTAACCAATTCGTATGCAAAACGCTGTCTGAATATTTGATAGACCAATTAATTGAAACTCAACTGCCAACTGCATAAAAGCCTTTTAATTATGCTAGTAATATACACACAGAGCAGAATCATTAACACATATTATAAACAAATCAAATAAAAGCTTGTAAATACAGGCCGTAATTATGAAATCCACGAATATTCATAACACATACTAAGCCTCGGTTTACACGTAAGCATAATAATTTATACCCGTCCCCATAACGAAACGTTAAGCAGAGACAATTCAAAAGCTCGCATTAACATCAACAACTCTGAATTAACGACTTATAAAAGCCATCGTTTCGCAAATTAAACGAGAAAGATGGGAGTAAGGTATATATAGGACATGTTCTGGCATCCCTTGGGAGTATTGTTATGGCCGAATAAAACTAGTGTACAACGCACACTCGGGCTGCGCGCTTAGCAACTTTATCTCTGAATAGGGCTACCACCAAGACCTGCCGTGCGATTCTGTAACCGTCTCACCGTGAAAGCTTGGGTGGAGTGAGCGTGGAGTTAGTGTCATTCACTAGGGATTAACACTATTAAGTGCTCACTTCACTTATGATTTCACGGTGAGATTTTTACAGAATCGACCGGCTGCAATCCCCACTCGTGAGCCTTCAAGTCCCTCAAGCTTAAATTCTTCGCGCCTTGGCAGCTATCTCAGATCCCTGAGCAACTCCTCGACTGCTAATGCGCTTAGGGAGCTCTGTTACTGAGTAAGTAACAACTATTATTTTTGGATACAACGGTTTCATGAATAAAGTTTTTCAATATTAAATATAACGGCGCGAGCGTGGGCGTAGCGATATCAGGGCCATCATTATAGTTTCTTGGTACGGGTTCCATGAGGAAGGTGGGTACTCGGGCAAACCAGTAAAACGTAGTTTGAAGCACAAATCACAGTCACGTTTATTCGGTAATTTACAATCACTTTATGAGTAGTAAGAAACAAGGGTTTGTACGGTGAACATGACAGTTCCGATGGAATGCTCTCAACCGTCCAGCGTGCGCTCCGCAAATCGAATGCCGGCCGCTCACCAATCGGCTCTGTCCACGTGTAGAAAATGGCGCGAAGTTATAGCGCCACCTCACGGCGTTCACTGTACTAACCGATCAATCAATGAGAATTAAGTTCCGGTTTGACCAGTGTTATGAAATCAACCGGAAGTAGTATTTTGATTTTTTTGTCGTCTTGATATCGCTTGCGACGACAAATATATGTTTACAAGTGACACCCCTAAACTCTTCGATGCAGCGGTTCATGTGCACTGAAAATATATTCTTAGAAACATGCCACGTATTTTCTTTCATGCATGTTTAAGTGAAGAAAAACCGGCTGTGATGCCAACTTGTTTTGGATCTTTATTGGTTTATAGGTGCCTAGAAATTCTGTAGAAGATGGGGGAGTATTTTAGTGGTAGGTAGTATGGATAGGTTTATTACAATACAAAATTAAATTGGAAAACTGCCTCTTAGTTTCGATGGTTTTTTTTTTGCAATATTTTACGTAAATGTCTTTGTCTGTTTCTTGGCTCCATTTATTGACTTTCGCTGTTAATTTAAATTATTTTTTTTTTTTTTTAATTTTACCAAATATCTATGTATGTGCTACATGATACTCCTCAAAAACCATGAGTCTCCGAGAAGTTTCGACGTAAAGCAAAGTCATAACAATCTACCAACACAATTTATGTTCAAGAATCCTCAAAGCTGCAGTACAAAACAAGGCAAAATACACAAAAACTAGCAATAATTCAAACAGATAAGTCTGAACGCTGGAAATCTCATGAGCGTAAGCAACATACCCGAGGCACTCGCGCTACGGCTCCGTACCAGGAATTTTGCCGAGAAATATTTATAATTCTCACCTTCTATGTCTCCCACATGAGTTATGAGGAATTTTTCCTTGAATGCGCACGAAGTAATGTACAGTCAGTTCCAAAAAGCTGTATACATCGACAAAAAATCATTTCAATCAACTCAACCTATCGCAGTCCACTGCTGGACATAGGCCTCACCCAGGTTGCGCTACTACCTTCCGCATCCAGTCTGTCCCAGCCACCTTCTTAAGGTCGTCGCCCGCCGGTCAATCTAGCTGGCGTCCCACACTACGCTTGCCGATACGCGGTCTCCACTCCAGGACTTGTACTCTCCACCGCCCATCGGTCCTTCGATAAATGCATGCATAGCCAGCCCACTGCCACTTCATTTTGCTTACTCTGCAAGCTATACGGAAAAGAACCGGAGTAACTGACATACAGTTACTCCGGTTCTTTTCCGTATAGCTTCATTCCTGATTTTATCCTTCAAAGAAACTCCGAGCATAACCAAACGAATTCTTGTCGATGTATACATCTTTTTGAGGGTGATGGTACCCACTGTAAATGTATAGGAGTATTTGCGCCCCCAATGTTACATTATTTCATAAGCCCTCCACAGCGCAGCGGCATGCTCTCTGAGTCTCATGTTTTTACATGAAGCTCCCGATTGAAATGTAAATTGGATTCGAATTGGTCGGCAAAGCAAATGTATTAAAAAAAAAGTTAAGGAAAAACCGCTCGATGCTTTTATGGATTGGGATGTGGCTTGTAAAAATTGTGGCACAGGCAACAGATTTGCATATGTATTCGAATTTCATTCTTAAAAATATGACATACCTAATATTTTGATACATTGCCAATATGTCGCATATCCGATGTCGATGTTTATGTGTCGATGTCGCAATCCGCAAAAGCCACCACTCAGTGGATCCCAAATAAGTAGCTGGAAACGACTACTCGGCAGGTCCAGAAAGAGATGGTGGGATGAGCTGGACTACTTCTTAAATAACTTTTTTCTCCGGAAAAAGTGAAAAGAGGGAAGCTGAGAGGGGCATTCATTTATTTACTAAAAACTTTATGCACACGTAAAAAAAAATACTGTACAAAGGCGGACTTAATGCCTGAGGCATTTTCTACTAGTCAACCTTACGGTGATGCAGAGACAAAATATGGTAGGTGCAACATACGGTACAGATACTGTCGTGCTGTGGGACAACACAGGCTTATAATAATAATAATAATAATAATTTGCCAATATGCTGTAAATTATACACCATCTAAAACCCGAACATTTCTGTACGTAGAACAAGTACTTAGGTACTGGTCCAACACGATGTAGAACACTATCAACGGAGTTTGATAGTGTTCTACATCGAGGCGGAACATAACCACCTATAGTTATTCCACTAGCCAGTCTAAGCTAAGTAATTTAAGTAAATATAGGTAGGTAAGCGGTAAAACGAGTTTGTACAAGACCGAGGCATTAGACTAGAGTACCTACCGCTAAGACATCAATTAGCATTAGTCATGATCTTAAAGTTAGAGTTAGTAAATTGATGTTGTTAGTATTTTGAAGTCTGAAGTGATGAACTATTTACTAAGACAAATGACACCCCGACAGTACAGACGAGGGGCATATTCGGATAGGAATTACTACACGACAAATTGGCATAAAGCAAAGGAACACTGCACTTGGCACTCGTTTGAACAAATAATCTTATAAACGTATATCTAAATTTAGTCAGTGTTAGTTATAAGATGTGGTAAAACAGAGACGTGTTGTGTAAAAGAAAATCTTTCAATGATGCTAATATCTGCCAGGACTATTCGTATAATTAACGAAAATGGACGATTCCATGAACCACCTGAGGTGGTTTTAAAACACCAAACAAACGGCAGAACAAATCGGATGTTGCAATAAAGATGTATAGTTGTAAAGATTAAGTAAGTCACGTGGATTGTTCGGTGGGTGCCTCTGTCACCATAAATACAGTACCTAGCGTTGTTACGGTAATACTACCCAGTACAATCTCATAACAACATTGTATGAACGTTGGCGACGATCCAGCTTCCGCAAAAAGATGTGACGGACTTTACACTTACCGTCCGCATACAATGGATTCATAGTTTCTGTGAATGAATTGATGAAGTTGTCAACAAAGTACTTCTGGTTCTTTGATCGTTTGTTTGTTTTGATTTATAGTTCGTACTATTCTGTCTAAGGTTTAAGTCTAGGCTATGATCTCAGTTGTAACCAAAGCTTTAATCAACTTTACTATTCAGTCGTCTTTGATTATTGGGTACGCCAGCACATTAAGTGGATTCGATTAATATAGCCTTGTAATTGTATGGAATCAGTTTAAATCTCAGTACTTAATTTAAGGGCTTCTAAGATCCCTATTGACAAAAAAATATTAATTTCAAACGACTAACAAAAACTCAAACGTATTAAACAAAGTACAGGTGGCCGGCGATGAAAAACACGAAGACACTTTAATATTTTCCACGAGAACGCAATATAATCGCTGAAGAGTTTTATAATTTGGAAAGTTCAGAAAAGCAGCGACATTTATTTCCTATCTTTGAAGTTAAATATACAATTTGTCGGGAACAAAAAAAAAACCTACTTAAAAATCACGAGTCGAATGAAAGCGAGACTATAATTGAAACTTGTTTGTTTTCCATGTTGTTTATTTACGAGGGGGCGGGAAGTTGTAACGGAGTTATTGTTCGCCAGTGCTTGCGGTCGCCATTCCTCTACGCTACTCGCTCCGTTCTGTAATTGGCTCATTGACTGATGTCATTATTACCTAATTACGTGTTCCCGCTTTCTGAGTGCCTTCGTTTCGGTATCAATTTCTTTGGCAAATTATTTTGAATTGCCTTTGTGATGTCGTGGGATGTTTTCTTTATATTCGTATTCTTACAATTTAATGAAATATAGAACCAACTGAGCATAACCGAGTATGAAATTTCAAATTTTCATGAAATTTCACCGTGGGTAATGTAACAGAAATCGGTACAAAACAAGCACTTACATGATGAGCGCATAAGCGGCAAAGCTCTTCAATAGGGGAAAAATATGCGTGTATAAAGCTGTAACTTCCATTTTATATTTTATTTCCAACTTCATATTTTTACCATTGTTAAATTTAACGAGGCTCGTTAATTGAATATGTCTAATGATGTGAATACCCTGTAGTGAGGGTTACGAGTAAAGAGGAAATGTTTTCCTTTTTCCTGGAAATTTTAATATTATTAATGAAATACGTTTTGGTTTCAGGGCGAATGTCAATCATTGTTAATGAGTAGGTAGAGATTCAGTATATACATATATGTCGTCGCAAGCGATATCAAGACGACAAAATAATCAAAATACTACTTCCGGTTGATTTCATAATATTGGTCAAACCGGAACTTAATTCTCATTGGTAGATCGGTTAGTACAGTGAACGCCGTGAGGTGGCGCTATAACTTCGCGCCATTTTCTACACGTGGACAGAGCCGATTGGAGAGCGGCCGGCATTCGACTTGCGGAGCGCACGCCGAACGGTTGAGAGCATACCATCGGAACTGTCATGTTCACCGTACAAACCTTTGGTTCTTACTACTCATAGTGTTAGTGGTGTAAGTTACTCGTAGTAAGTGATTGTAAATTACCGAATAAACGTGACTGTGATTTGTGCTTCAAACTACGTTTTACTGTTTTGCCCGAGTACCCACCTTCCTCATGGAACCCGTACCATGAAACTATGATGATGGCCCTGTTATTGCTACGCCCACGCTCGCGCCGACATATATTATATGTATATAGATAGGTTAGGTTAGGTTAGCCTATTAAGGTCTCAATTAGATAGGTACCTAGAAATGGAAGGTGATGTACGCCTTATTGAGATAAGATAAACTGCCCTACGTATATTTAATGTAGGTACAGAATCGTAGTTAGTTAAGAAACCATGATGCGGAAAGCTTACGAGAGTGAGACAATTATTTATTAAATATGATTAAAATTACTTACTTACTTCAATGTTGGTAGATATACTAAACTTTTCAATATTTTGCCAACATTTTCCTTAAAACCTGACTTTCATTTATTCATAAACACGGGATAACTCAATCCTCTTAGAATAGTGCTAATAAAATTATGAACGATAAAGTAAATGAGATTCTTTACAGCGGGGGTGGGAAAGAATTTCCTAGAATTTTACCATCATATCATGTTTGTTAGTCCTTCGTTAATTGAGCTAAAAATATCTTGTACCAATATTATTATTAATATTTTAGATTTTCCGTTTCTCTATAAATGTAATTATTTTATGAGTAACTTGTATTAAAAAATTTGAAATTGCCGCAAAACCTTTGTAATCGATTAGCAATCCATAAATAAAATCATCATGATCTGCCTAGTCTTTTCCCAACTATGTTGGGGTCGGCTTCCAGTCTAACCGCATGCAGCTGAATACCAGTATTTTACATGGAGCGACTGCCTCTCTGACCTCCACAACCCAGTTACTGTGTAACACGATACCCCTTGGTAAGACTGGTTACCAGACTTCCGGGCTTTTCACTTCTAATTTTATAATTTGTATTCATCATTCATAATGTATTTTCTCTCTTTTTATCGTGGTTACACCTGCATGCTGTATGTGCATGCTGTGGTCTCCTGTAACTGACGAAAGAAGCCAGCACAACAAGCTACCCGAAACTGTTAAATTTTCCCAATCAACTTTGAACCTTATGCTATAGCGATAAAGTTGAAAATCTATTACAGAAATTTGACAGATTTTTGGCGTCTGTACACCCACATTTCAACACTTATGTCTAACAAGCGGCGAGTCTATTGCCATTAACCGGGCACAAATCCAAAAATCTAAATGATAAAGAAAACATCTACTCTTAATTCAGAGTAACTACAAGAAAATCCTTATGGAGACTCTTAAAACTATGTCCTATGAACATACAGAGAAGTTATTACTTGTGCTAAAGTAAATATTGTTCGTATTACATACTTTTATACACCTTTTTACATGTGTACCAATAGGATAAATATTATAATTATGTGATTGTTAATCAACTATTGTTACCTACAATCGCCTGAAACACAAGATTACCTACTTCAGGCACAAATCATGGCTGAACTTGACAGATTTAAGAAAAACTGTATTTAACGTTAGCCAGTATTACGTATTTTTGAATGTATTTTATTGATTTATTATTTATTACTGATAGAGCGGGAATTATTTACGGCATGCAGAGCTAACGATATTCGTTGCTATTCGGAATATAAAGGAGACTCATTGCATTACATTTTACTGTTAACACATTTTATACATAGAAGCTTTGCCCCAGCGGGTTAATTGAGTAACATACTAACAATAACAACGGCTTTCTTTCATGTTGACAGGTCTACAACGTTCATTGCGTTGTTTACGTTGTTGAGCCGACATTTTTTTCGAACATATGAAGCAATGGATTAGCAATATCCTTCAAAATTAATCAGATTGTGATTGATAATGTTGTACGCAATTAGAGTACAGGTTTCTGAAAGCTAACAACACAAAAATCAACTAAGTTACAAACTGTCAAACTCATGACGAGTGTTTTGTTTCGTTTTACAATTACTTAATTAACGGTAAAACGGAGTGAATAGGAAATGCAGGGGTGGATCGAGACGAAACTTTAAAATGGATTTTAACATTGAAATAATATCGTTTTTTGCCAGAAGGTCTCTAATGTGTTTATTATATTATAATTAACGATTAAGTGTCCTTGTTGGCAACAAACAACGTGAAAATCTATTTAAAAGTTTCGTCCCGATTCACCCCTGCATCTCCTATTCACCCCGTTTTACGGTACCTAACCTGCTTCGCACGGGTGCAATGGCAAACTTGTCTAAACATCGAGATTTCTGTGTTATATCTAAGCTAATTATGAATGCCTTACACACAAACTTTCCGGAATAAATTTAGTAAATTATGGTGAAAACCGCATCAAAATCCATTGTCTGGTTGAAAGCGTTTTCCAATTTTCAAAACATTTAAAAATGTATTATAGTAAGAGTTACTTTTTATTAAATTCTGCCTATTCTATAATATTAAAAACGCGAAAGTTTGTGAGGATGGATGTTTGTTACTCTTTCACGCAAAAACTACCGAACGGATTTTGATGAAACTTTACAGTAATACGAGTATCTAATCAAATCAAATCAAAAGTCATTTATTCAAACTAGGCTGAGAATCAGCACTTTTCGAACATCAAAATTACAAAAGACAGTCCCCAAAACGCCCGTCCTTCACCACTTCCTAGTGCTATCTGTATAGCTTATACATTAGAATAACGCATAGGATACTTTTATCCCGATAATCCCACGGGATCGACACTTGTGCGGGTGAAACTGCGGAGCGCTGCTAGTATAGTGATAAAAATATTGGATGCTGCCCCAAGGAGTTTATAGTCAAATGAAGCGTTGGAAGAAAGCATTACCTACCTAGCAGTAAAGGAACTTACGGAAGACCTATTGAGAAAATAAAACGGCATGAAGCCGAATCGTTCAACAGAAAAATAGGAGAGTTCAACTTCTGAGAGCATTGAAACTGAAACCATATCCATAAGTCTCATTTACAATGTTTGTTTGTTCGAAGATGACATGACTCGTTAGACAAACTTCTTCAGTGTTACTTATCGACAAATACTTTTTAACGATACAACATTGTATGAGAAATAGATGCGATATCCTCAACCAAATACCGAGACCCCTCCGTGCCTCGGAAAGCACGTTAAGCCGTTGGTCCCGGCTGTCATTCGTGGATTTTTGACAGTCGTTACGGGTAGTCAGCTACTTGAATGTCGGACAACCAGTTACCAAGGGGTATCGTGTTACCCTGTAACAAGGCTGTGGAGGTCAGATAGGGAGTCGCTTCGTGTACAATATTGGTATTCAGCTGCATCCAGTTAGACTGTAAACCGACCCCATCATAGCTGGGAAAAGCTAGGCAGATAATAATGTTCTTCTATCAAATCGCATAAATACGTGACCTTTATAGGTTATATAGGTACCCCGTGGCCTGCTTCGATCAAAAAATATCACAAAACAAATGTGACAAGAATAGAACGACAGCAAAATATGAATAACTTAAAAGGCCAATTTTGCTTAAACTTTCCTCGAAAGCCTTTTGTAAACGACGTCTTGGACTGAAATTCAATAATGTGACGTTATCCGCTGTCTGGAAGCTTCGGTCTTCCTATGCAACTATATAAATACATATACGTAGGTAAGTTTTGAATTTGCTAACGTGCAACATGTTTGTTCCAAGCAAACTCGTGCTACGAAGCCCGTTAATATTAACTGGGACTTGCGCTATACGAAGTTAGCAGGTACCATCAAAAGTAGATATATTATTAAGAGGGGCATTTTATGTTTTAACTGTGCTAGATGCAGTTAGGTAATGAGGTACGGTTTCTTTCGAGTTGTGAACGACTGAAGGCAGCTACTCGGGGTTCCCTGAATAAGGGTCGCACATCTGACGGAAGAAACTTATTGACAAATAAACCTTGTCGGTGTATGACGTGCAAGTACAGTAATTGTATAATAAATCATTGTTTTATCACCAGATTGAATACACTAAACAATTACGGGGTTAACAAAACAATTACTGGGTCGACTATACTACTTGGGTATATTATATAGTTTAAAACACTTTTACTGCTATGAACAATATTAAGAAAGAAAGCAAAATAGTTTATTCGCACAAATAAAACGCAATTGACATTTTTTTTTACACTTTGATATTAAAGTCAAAAGTCAAATTAGTAGACTTTATTAAGTTTTAGTTAATATTCAGTCACTAGAAAGTGCGAATAAGTAGGTACCTCTTTATTACATTTCCTTCCAGGCGTTTGTTGATGTACCGAAGGCCGCAGAATAGGAAGCTTTCAACTTGATTCAATAAAAAAAAATAAAGAACAAAAAACAAAATGCAATCAATATACACAAAGTCCAGGATAAATATTCCTGTTTTTTTTTTAAATAATGTTGATGTGGATTCATTGTCATAACAAGGTTAATTAGTACAGAAAATAATATTTGACATACCAACACTTTTATTGCCGTTATGTCCCTGTTAATGCTTCTCCATGCACGAGGTTGTGGGTTCTAATCAGGGCTAGTACAAATTTGACTTTTTCAATTCATGTGTACTTTCTAAGTTCATGTTGGTCATCACTGACATCGGTGAAGTAAAACATCGTGAGGAAACCTGCATGTCGATTCTATAAAAAACTCACTGTGAAAACTTGCGTGCAGTGAGCTGTCAGTGTCATCCCACTGATGCTAGGGATTGACTAAGCAAACATTTACAATCATAATCGAGATTTTAATAATATTTTTTTATGATAGTTCTATTGATAATTTTATATAATTTAAAAACTAGTATTTTAGTAGTCGCTATCATTATTTTAATTTTTTTTTATTTTTTCACGGATAAAAAACCCTTACCTTTGCATCTTATAAAGATTTAGACTAACTTTTCCTCAAACCATAAAAATTTTTGAGCAACCTGGAAAAGGGCAAAGTAATAAGGAAAACCATTTTATCTTTAATGAACTGAACGTTAAATTAAATAATTAATTTTACATCCATCACTCATATGAGATGAAGCGAGTATTCAAACTATCGACCATAAACAAGATCCTGAGCCCAAAATTATGATAAAGACAAAACTTTAACAACGTACACCTTATTTTAATCCATGGTTGTGTGTACAATTAAACAGCTCGCTGGCACGTTAATCCTTAGGGCGGGGTGTGGGGGTAGTTTGAAGTTATACAACATAAATTACGAGTTCGCTACGAGTTACCGTAACGGACCCCATTCACAAGCTTATTATAGCGTTTATCATCGCTTTAAAGTTTAGAGCTCCTCCCAAATGTTGCGGATCCCTGCTAAATGTCACGCAGCATTTTATGGCTAACCTAGAGAGCGACCAGTATTTCTTGGCAAGTAGAGAGGCGAGGAATTAAATTTTAAAAAACCGGATTTGAAAATTGTGACTTTTGCGTTTGCAAGCAGAACATATACTGGTGGAATGAATCGTTCATTTTGATTCACTATACATTATTTTACAAGATTAGGTCCTTCTATTTCCACCCAAAATCGAGCTATGAAACGAGTCATCTCTTAACCATGTCTCGTATGGCTTTGCTCCTGCAAAACCATCGCAAAAAAATATCCTGCGTCCGCATACTAAAGAATAATGACATAGGTATCCTCTGAGCACCCACGAGTATGTGGCTGGTGTCTACATCCCAGAGTTGCAATTTCATTGGGGATCGATACGGGAGAATAGCAAGACAACAAATTAAGCAGTCTAGGTCGGTCTCCGAAGTAAAATTATTCAGAACCTCTAACTAAGAATAGAAATAGAATGTACTAGGTATCTATCTACGGCTACTCCTACGCGTGGGTGTTGGGAACTCGATCAATAGAGTTGAAGGGACAACTCGCTGGGTTCTGTTCTGACTACGTTATAGTCCGCTTAATATGACAATTTCTTCGCATTTTTATAAGTTCTAATGACCAACGTTGAAGATTCACGTTTAGATTCTTCAGATCCAGATACTCTATGGACTATATGTAAGGTTTTATGAGCCTTATAAATAACTAACGCCCCATTCCTGCTTCGCACGGTTTTTACGGCTTGACAAAACATGGAGATTTCTTTATTACCTACCTATGTATTAGTTTAATGTTAATGGCTGTTTGTGTATGTGAGTTTAAATGTTTGTAAACGCACCCACCATACAGGAAAAATTCCTCGTGTGGGGCAAAGTTTTTTAAAAATGAAAAAAAAATGCGTAATAGACATAAACCGAAATAAACCCGATATCAATAAATTTTATAAATTATGGTGAAAACAACGCGGTTACACAGGGAGACATGAAAAGCGACATTTTTTTTTTAATATATAAAGATAATAATTTCCCAAAAAAAAAAAATAAGGCGATTGTATTCAATTCTTTTGTAGCTGGTTATCACTCACGCCAACGCTAGCAGCGCGCCGCGGGCCCCGGCCGACCAGTGGTCTCGAACGTCGTATAGTGAGATCGGTAGATCGGTAGGTATTTGACAAAAAAAAAATACAATATTCAATCAAATTCGTTTATTATATAAAAAAAAAAAAAACTTACAGACTAATTTATAACAATCATACTTAAGTATGATTGTTATACATTATGTGAGCCCATATCGGTAGAAATACCGAAAAATCGGTAGGTTCGAGACCACTGCGGCCGACTGACCGACGTCCCGTGAACTACAGGCTAATACGTACTGTGCAGTGATTGGTTAATTAATTCGCAACATTTTTAAAGAGCCCGCAATTGTATTTTGTTATTCTAAGAATCTGTATAAAGTAGTAAGTTTTTTTCGAAATAAAATTAGTACCGTTTAGTGGCTCGAAGTGGTTGTTTCCCTTCATAGCCTACAGACCTAACACTTTGAACAAACATCGTTAATAGAAATTGAGATTTTTAGAGCAATATTTAGCTCCATTTTTTTTTATGAATTAGTCTTTACTGTCCCACTGCTGGGCAAAGGACTCCCCAAGTCCTTCCAGGAACTCTTATTCTCTCCCCTAAAAATAAATGCAAAAAATTGTAAAAATGTGGGTCCTAAAAATATCGTAAAATTTTGCTGCACACCAATGGGATGGTAAGTTTTTAAGACCCCTATATCATGAATAATGGTCGGTTATTTCTACATGCTCGTCAATCAACCGTCTACTATAAATTTTACTACCTACATGTATGTACACCAGCGATCATAAATATAAAGAGAGAGTCCCATTAGCTTCTACTAAAGTAAAGGTAATCCTGCAAATATTGCTGTTTTCAACGATAAAAGTCAGGCTAAAATAACCAATTTCTACGTACATTGTTGTATATGCTACGTACATTGCTGTATATGTGGGGACTTTGATGTGATTCTTGTAAACAAATGGAGTAATGACCGGTGAAGTGTGACTATCAAAGGTTGTTGTGTATAAAGTATGAAGCTCCCACTCTCACGTATGTTAGGGAGAAAAATCTGCGGTGTCAGCGTGTCGTCGAGTTTACGAGTTGCATGTTTTATTTTAAGACCAATCAGGGCATAGTTTGAAATTAGTTAGACATGCATTATAAATATTAGGTATACTGAAAGATATTTCCATTTTACTTTTATTTAACTTTAATTAAAATCGTGAGCTGTGGGTTGCAAAAACTGAGGAACTTTTATTTGTAAAACGAGAATCTTCGAGACGTTTTTTTTTTGCATGTAAACCCTACGTCTAAGTAATGGGAGGTGTATTTTAGTCTCGTACAGACAAAAATCACATTGGAGACTTCGGGACCTTGGGTGTAACGCAACAATGCGTAGATACCTTCTAAAGCAGAGGTTCCCAAACTTTTTTTTACTAAATGATAACAGCCACACAGGTCGATCGATCAGGTTAAGCTAAGCTTGCCACGGTTGGTCTGTGGATGGGTGACCATCTTTACATACCGAGACCCCTCCGTGCCTCGGAAAGCACGTTAAGCCGTTGGTCCCGGCTGTCATTCGTAGATCTTTGACAGTCGTTACGGATCGTCAGTAGCCCGAAAGTCTGACAACCAGTCTTACCTAGGGGTATCGTATTACCCAGTAACTGGGTTGTGGAGGTCAGATAGGCAGTCGCTCCATGTAAAATACTGGTATTCAGCTGCATCCGGTTAGACAAGAAGCCGACCCCAACATAGTTGGGAAAAGGCAGGCAGATGATGAGACCACTTTAAATATTTCGCTGGTTGTAGTGGACCCCCTGCAACAACATTTCTACCACATTCCCAAAACTCGACAAAAAATGTGAAGATTATATCTAACATAGACCCCCGTCGAACATCCGTGGACCCCTGGGGGTCCAGCTGGACCACTTTGGGATCAATGTTTTAAAGCTTACCTCTAATTAGGTATACCTAAACAATATAAATACCGTACCTTAACTCCCCAGCCCACCTAACCCACCTCTTGAAGATTTGAAATAATTCAATAAAATCTACCCTTTCTTTCAACTCCGTAGTTAAATAAAAAATAATGTCCCTTTCGATTCGTTAGGTACCGCCTGGCACCAGCTAACTTTCTGAGACCGCAGCCTTAACTGAGTTTTCCTTCTGTATTTCATAACCATCGGTATTTTATAACTATCCGCTACAGAGATACGCTAAATATTTGAACCTAATTAGACTCGGCTACTGTTTACGTTGAGAATAATTCTCTTTGTCCAACACCAAAAACGAAAGATTTTTTTTTGAGCCTTATTATATTATATACTCATGATTTTAAGATTCGGAATGAAATGATGTTTTTCTTTTTGTTTAGAAATAGGATAAGGTACCTATACCTATTTTGAACGATTATAAAAGACCGTAATAACTATTACTTGGGTCTTATTATTATATAATTTATTTACAATATAGGTATAATTATATATTTATAATATATGTCCTCATACCTATATATGTATTATATTTTAATTATAATTATAATTTAATTTACAATAATCAGTATTTTAACTTATAATATTTTTATTGTATAATAATTTGATTTATATATTTCTATTACGTATTATTAAAATATTTTTTTTTTTATTATAATATATCTAGTTAGTAAGATATACAAACTTCTATAAAACGTCATAAAATAACCTGTACGCCTATTTTTATAGACTACAAAGGCAAACGTTAGTGTAAGGAGTTTCTCAGGGGATTAAATAATAGTTGTCTATTCATTCATCTGCACTAAGCCGTCTTACGAGCCGCAATAGCTCAGCCAAACGCTACGGATATTAATAGCTTCACGCCAATACACGAACTGAAGTCGGTAAATTATCAAATACCATATCTACCCTCAATCTGCCCTTTTCCCGACTATGTTGAGGCGGCTTCCAGTCTAACCGGATGTAGCTGAATAGCAATATTTCAGTATTTCATCAGTATTCATGGAGAGACTGCTATCTGACCTCCACAACCCGGTTACTGGGTAACACGATTGTAAGTAACCCCTTGGAGAGACTGGTGTCAGACTTTTGGACTTCTGATTACCCGTTACGACTGTTAATGATCTACGAATAACAGCCGGAACCAATGGCTTAACGTGTTTTTTAAGGCATGGAAGGGTATCGATATTTAATGGATGGTCACCCATCCACAAGCCGACCGCGGCAAGCTTAGCCTTCGATCGACCCATGCGGCTGTTATTATTTAGCCACAAGAAAAAAAAAAATTAAGTGAAAGGGGCGGGGCATGACTCGCCGCTAAACTCAAGGGACATTTTCATTGGATGACAGTCCACGTGGACTATACTAGAAAGTAGAGATGGAATGATCTACTCGACTCGTGCGTTGGGTAGGTATGTTCCACCGATTGACACGAAAACATTATAAACAGGATGTTTCATATTCTTATGCATTATTTATTTTTCGTTGTAAGCTTTAAGCTGTTCTCTCTGATCTTAATGAATAGTCACAATTTTTTTTCGCGCCTAGTTGTGTTGTATGTCGGACACATTGAGTGGACCACCTTTGTAAGACGACTAACATGTCACGTTGTATGTATACCTAAATCCACTTCAAATAGGAAGATAATCTCATCTCAAGACATACTGTAGAGTCGAAGGTCCCAAATAAAAATGAATGCGTTAAGTTTCATGTGTTTAGTTGATTATTTCACAGCCACCGAACCCATCATCTGCCTTGTGTTTTCCCAATTATGTTTCAGTCAGCCTCCAGTCTAACCGGATGCAGCTGAATACCAGTATTTTACATGGAACGACTGACTAGCTTACTATTGTAACAATACCTACAAACTAGATTCAACCACAGCATGTAAAAAACGTTTTGACAAATAAAAAAAATAAAAAAAACAACCGACTTTCATAAATTTTTATTTATTTTGATTATATTCTGTTGAATGCTAATTTTGATTTTGTTATATTTAATTTTTTATAACTACTCGTATTTTGAATTAGTTTAACTTTTAATTTTATTATGATTTTAATTCAATTAGGTTTTCGATTATAATTTTATTTCGTCCTCAACTGTGTTTCTGCCTGTGATTTTGATGTTTTATTTCAATTTTTAGTTTAATTTGGCCTGAGGAGCCTGATTGTTCTGTGTGTATCCAATATCCTGTAATTAAGTAAGTTTTTATACAAATTTAATCAATATTTAGTGCATGATGTGCTTACCTGTAAGAGATTGATACACTAGACCCGATTTGATTCAATGTAACACAGAATTGTTTGAGTGTACTCAATTGTTGGTGAGCCAAATAAATAAATAAAATAAAATAAAAAAACACTACAAAGTGAATAATGAAAAATTTTGGAAGTCGGTGTCGTTGGTTCCGCATTTTCGTTTTTGACACAGATTTCCGAAATTAAAGTAATGTTCACTTTGCAGTGTTTTTTTTTATGGAAGTCGGTTGTTTTTTTTTTTTTTTTTGTAAAAAGGTTTTTATTTTCCACTTTTTAGTTGTACCTACCCCACACAAATTCACTTAAAGCTACTTGCTATGTAAATATCAGTGACAGGAAGTTATTGAAACATCATCAATATAAACTAAGTGGAAAAAAATCGTATTATTGAAGCTAACTCAAAAACTACCCAAGGAAAGTTAATCAAATTTATATGGGAGCACCCCTGAGGCATACCTTATCCATTAAAAAAATGTGAAAGTGAGATACATTCATATACTGAGCAATTTGGTTCAACCGCCTGGGAAATCAAAGGAAATTTAAATAACATACGTGTTTTCTTAAGTTATATTTTGTTTGCATAAGTTATTATCTCGTATTTCGACGAGGTACTAGAACAAGCAAACTTTGTGAAGTGCCTAAATAACTCGCTGTATAGCGAGGCGCACTCGTAAAATGTTCCTCAGGCATTTCCACAAACAACAACAGGAATACTAACGCAGGCATGAGAATATTTAAAACGACAAAGTGATTAGCATTTCACCTTTTATAGGGACATAAAGGAGTACAAATGTGACAACACTGAAATTAAAATGTTATAATGGATCTGGTTATAAACATGTCCGAACACACCCACAATTTAATAGACCTTAACGTAGCTTGAACATTTTCTCTGTAGGGATTTTCCATTTTCCGACAACCGCAAGTCACAACACAACCTCACATCTAAGAATAAGAGGTTTATTTAATTCCCGCTGAAGCGAAGCCGCAGGCGTCACCAACTTTCTTATAATTATAGAACAAGAATGCCAACATTGCAATCGTGCGGGTTTACTATAAAACGCCTGCAGTTTTGCACCGAGTTTGTTTTCTTGCCTTTAAGTAAATAGCACACTCTACCGTTCAAGCCAGGCGTTGTTTGCGCTGCTATGAATTTAATAGCAAAACAGAACAGCCATCAAATTAATTTCTCCCAACAGACCGTCTAGTGTTGTTCTAGTCGCTTTTAAAGCAAACCACTAAGAACTACAAAATTAAATTAGTTTTGTATTTTCTAAAAACATTTCGTCGAGTTGTTTCCACTGATATTTATAGAACGTGTAACGTTAAATGCGCAAAATCTGAAAATAGTTTGATCAGAATAACGAGCAGAATTAATTGAACCACTTTTTAATATAGGTCACGTTTTTCAAAAAAAAATCATTAAAGACGTTGCCGTGTCTATTTATTAATAGATCAAGCAGCACGCGGCGCAGCAGCCCGGTGACGACTCCTCCCTCGGTAAAGCGTCGTCACAGACGCAAGAAACGATCAGAATGGCCAGTAAAACTAAAATAGCACAAAACAAAACAAAAAAAAAATAAATTTAACACAAAACCTTTACAATTTTTTTAATGACTTATTTTCTCTCTTAAATAGGTCAATTGAATTAAAAATCAGTTGGAGTGTCTGAGGTTTTGCGCATTTAACGTTACACGTTGTACGAGTTTATTGCGATATCATTATAAAAGCAAAATGTTTCTCAGATATTTTTATCAACAATGTGAGTTGTACAATACGGTAAGAATTTTGATTAAAGGTAACGTATTACTGTCGTAACGTAGCTTCAATAATAAATCTTATGAATACAATAAAAGCAGCGACCTTTCGAACCTGTAATTCGGTAGGTGCTATTTCTGTTAAGACATTTTCAAGCGGGCTACTAGACTTATATTGGTTTTAGTCGAAACGACTGGAATCTATCTGAGGAACTATTAGACGTGAAGCTACTAGTAAGTTCGTTAGCTTTCGATCAATAGACAAACATTCGAACCACGTTCAGATACAGTGTTTGCGCGGCTCTCGGGCTCTCCAGCCCGGTGGAATCCGTACAGATTGTCGGCGCATACCGATTTCTAAAATATGCAAGACCCGTACAATCCTGCTCTAGGTGCCTGCAAGTCCTTGGCTGACAAATATGTTGCTCGACCACAAAGCGATGGAACCGAGCGTCTGTACAATGAGTACGAAAGCTCTTCTCGTATAGAGGATAAACGTTTCTTTAGGTGTTTGTATAGCAGATATGTAATTTTCCATTTAGGAATAAACGATGTTTCTCTGTTCTCTCTGTTGCCATGATCGATTGATTGTAGACGATTACGTTATTAAAGACAGCTGAAAATAATAAAACAGTTATCTAAATATTGGATTTTTATATAACTACAGCTTTGAGCCGTTTGGGGTCGAAACGCTCGAGTCATGTGCCGCGAGTGCGCGTCTCCTTTTTAAAGAAATTTCTCGGCGGCTGATCGACACTTCACGTGACCAGAAGGCTGAGTCCTTCTTTGACCAATGAATTAGCATTTCCATTCAACATGGCAATGCTGCCCGTCTTCTGGGCACGTTTCTGGATAACAGTGATGCGGACGAGTACTTTGACGCCTAAATATACTTTTGTTTTGTATAATTATTTAAGTATAAAGTTAGTTAGTGAGCCTTTTAATGTAGTACCTAGTGTAAATAATTAGTTAAGTGAAAATAAATATATTATTAATATAGGATTGTTAAATTTGAAATTGTCGTGCTTCTTCCAGTTTGTCGTTAATAGAGAAACAACAGTACAATGTTATTGGTTTTCAGCATCATTTTAGTTAGGTAAGTGCCTATTTCCTATTCGCACCGAATCGTGTGGCTTAGCTTTCTATATAGCATCATCTATTCATCATAATTATACCATTGTAACGCGTACAACTTACCTACCACCTGAGACATTCTGATAAGAAACGCGGCAGAAATCGTCCTCAAAGATAAATTGTTTCTCTTTCATTACATTTTTGCGTCAGTTTTATTTCTACTCAATATGTAGGTAGGTGCCTACAATAATAATAATAATAATAAATTTATTTGCTCAAGTAACTGGGAGTCACTGTGTTAGTAAACTTAAAAACTATGTTAGTTTATTTTATTTACATTTAAATTTAACTTTACTTCACCCCATGGGAGATGGCACTGCAGTGATTTGTGTACTTGCAATCTAGCCTGCTAGCGATCATCTTCAAGATATTGTTGGAGCTGGCCCGCACTCTGCGCACCAGGGATGCAAAGCTCATTCGCATCGTTGCGTAAAAGCAATTTATATGCGCGTCACTATGCCTAGTTGCCTAAAGTCTATTTAAACTAATGTTTCAAATACATGTTATTTCAATTTAACAAATATCAACTTTATCTAATGGTTATGAAGTTGATTTCAGAAGTTTTGAATTTTTGAAGTTGTAGCGTAAACTGAACTTTATTGTGTAGGAATTAAAGTTATTTTTCCATAAACTTATATTTATTTACATTTTTGGCAAATAAATCGCGAATACAGATTACGTATTTACATTAATTATATTGTGAATCAATTATTTATTGAAATACAATAGCGACTGCTATTGTATTTTGATAAATAATTGTTATTGGAACTTTCTTTTAAAGTTTTGACATAACATCACGCCTGTAATCCTCGAAGGGCTAAGCACAGGTGTACTCTATTGTACAGACGCCAGCACATCAAACTACTACAATCTGTCAAATGTCTTTAATAGATTTTCAACTTTATCGATAAAGCATTCGGTTCAAAGTTGATTAGGAAAATTACAGTTTCGGGTAGCTTGTTGTGCTGACGCTGTACACCCACATTTCGCCAGTTTTGTTGTTGTTGTTATGGAAGTGTTGATGTATTATTTGATTTTTATATTTTTTCGTATTAGTATCTAGTAGTAGTCAACATCTGCTCTTGTGTATAGTTATAATATGTAACTCGATCGATTAATCGAAACCAATGTTTTCAATCAAGAATCTAAACAACGTAAGTACACGAGCCGAGCGTCGTTTCATTGATTGAATCGCTTCTACTTTGTCCCATCGCCAGCAAAGACCAGTTGTAAATAAATCAATATAGTCCATTGATGTCGATTGGCTTCTATTAACGATCCAACAGTGAAACTACGATAATAACAACACACATACTAAAATAAAACACTAGAAGCACTCTACCATGACAATAATTAAGGGCCTTCCTTAAGAGCTAATTCTTACAGGCACTTCCAGTGTCGTAAACTTTAGGCAAAAGATTTAAGGACAACTAAACTTTACCTACCTATCTAAATATCTAGTACGACAAAAATATCAAACATTACTTCAAATGTTAATGCCGTATTTATATTAAAGTTTCCAGTATCTTTTCCATTGGATTCTTAGTTTCTATTTTACAACCTTGAATTAAATTGAATTCATTGGTGCGGCAAAATATTCTAATCCATATTTGACCAACCATCTTCAAATTGAAATAAGATTCACTTCAAAATAAACGGCAGCTAAACAAAAGGTAGGTACGAAGCTTTGAAATATAAAAAATTAAAAGCTTCAGAGATTTGCGAAAATACGTCAGAGGGACTCAAGATATTCTCAGAGGATATCGATAACAAGCATCCCTGATACGACTATGATACCTTGCCATTGTTACCATTTCAGATTTGAACCTCATTCTGATAATCTGATATCAAAGCGATTTTACAAAACCCACACAAGGTTGATATTATCTGTACAGTATTGATTTACTTCTGACTGGATACGCGTATTGCAAAAATATATTCGGCTTCCATAACATCTGCATAGATTTCGCCAGTCAAATCGAATCATCGAAATCCCACAAAGCCGTCTGCAGTTCAGATTTCACGTTGTATTTTTGATTCTGAATATTCCACCGTTTCCCACAGCTTAGCTCGGCTCCACCAAACAAACTAGTCTGTACCTCAGTGTAACTCAGTGATACACTGATTAAATTCAACGAAACCACAATGACGAGACGAAACACTAAATTTAAACTTGAAGACGACTTGTTATATAATTCTGGAAGGTCTGAATAACAGTAGGAATATAGGACTATGGTTAACGAAGCCACACAAGTTTTAAGTGGCCTCCGGGGCTCCTAAGTTCCCGCCGTCCGTTTATCCTCCACAACAAAGTTATTTGTTAGAGTGTCTACCTAAACCGTTGTTGATGCTTACTGTTGTAGTGTTGTGAAGTGAAAGTGCTTAGAAAAATCAAAACAGAAACTACAAGGATCTATTTAATTATATTTATCTAAAATAGCTATGTCCGTGACTTCATTCGCGTGCCTGTCGGAAAACAAATTGGATTTCATGGATTTTAATTTTTAGCGCGGAAACCTATTAAAAAAGTCTATATATTAAAAAAGCCTTAGTTACTCCTTATAACATCAACTATAAGCCAGTGAAAGTCCCGTCGAAATCCGTCCAGACGTTTTGCAGATTAGCCGAAACAAACAGACAGGCAGACAGACAAAACTTGAAAAAAAATGTTTTTTGTTATAAGTGCCGTACCTATGCACTGTCAAGTAGACACTTTTGTATATTCGTAGGTATACAATACTACCGTAAAATGATTTTATATAATACAACCTAATTTCTCCTACATATTGTCATACGTGAATAAACAGATCTAAATATGTTTAATAAAAGGTCGCACGAATTCATAGTTATTGATTTTAGAACGTTCGAAACGTGAGTGCAACGCAATTTCTTCTCGCATTTTCGTACAGAGAACAGAATTCCAAGATCATCGTGCCCTCCTGAAAGACAATGATTTTTCTATTTATCATATATCTGTACATATTATACATTTTTATTCATTTCTAAATTACATCTATCCTTACAGGGAAACCTACTGCGCTAGTGTAATTACGAGTCTTTCTGTGTGACCGCGTTAGGCCGCTTCCTAAACGAATGCGAGCATCGCGCAAATAGGCGATAGTCGCTTTCATATGTCACTTTTTGTTTGGTGAAGCGCCCTCTGCCGGACGCGTGGTGGCACCGGCAGAGGACCTTCCAGTTTTCGAACAAAAACTGACATAATATTATGAACGCGACGATCGCGTATTCGCACGAACAAACATTTTGGTTTGGATACAGGGTTGTTCTTCTTACTCGTGACTACGCAGCAGATTTTGATCCGGTTCTCAACACCATTTAGAGGATGTATTCCAAAAGGTAGGTAGGTATACAGGTTGAAATTAAAAACATGCGACAATTCGAAATGAGAGATTGTACTCATCATTGTGAACAACTTTTACTATGAGATAAAACCTGAAAACGCAAAAAAAATCAGCTGTTCCCTACATTTATAATATAATAATAATAATATAATTTTTTTTTTTTGTTTTTTATTTTTTTTTTATTTTTTTTTTTTTTTTGCATAACTCGTCAAAATGTAGGGAACAGCTGATTTTTTTTTTCGCAATTTCAGGTTTGGTCCCGTGGTAAAAGTTGTTGATAATGATGAGTACAATCTCCCATTTCAATTTGTCGCATGTTTTCAATTTCACCCTGTATAATACGTTACTATTAAACTTACGTATAATAATAAAATTTCGACGTATTGTCAATTCGTAAAAATAACCGTGTAAAACAGGGGCGGGTCGCTAGTAGTACCTACTGTAAAATGTATTTACTATTTATTATTCAGGGTTCTTTACTGAATCTAGATGAATAGGGACAGGGCGGTTTCAACTGTCAAGACTGTTCTTTGCGATCTACCCACGTACGAGTTTGAATTGTCATCCCTCTAGTTATTTACTTAGTACCCAGACCCCTTCATACATTAAAAAGGTCACGCATAAATAGCCTAGAATATTAGATAATGTTTGTTTAAGATGTGATTTAGTATTTCAACTAGAGATTTTGTTGTTATGTTTGCATTTAAGTGGTCTAATCGCCGTCTGAACCCGAAACCCGCGCCGAGCAACTCTGGGATCCCTCTGGGGTTTTCATCGCCATAATATCGTACATTGTTAGACATTTATCAAAACATCTCAGTGTTCACCAACCTGGTTCTAAAAATAACGTATTATTTCTTTTGTGTACAAAAATAGAGGGACGTAAAGTGAGCCTCGTCGCTAATATTAATGTGTGGGCCAACACACAGGTAGCGTGTACTCGTATTACGTGAACGTCTAAAACAAGGTACAGACGCCAGCATATCAAGCTACCCGAAACTGTCATAATTTCCCAATCAACTTTGAACCTAGAACTTTAGAGACAAAGTTGAAAATCTGTTAAAGAAATTTGATAAATTGTAGTAGCTTGATGTGCTGTTGTCTATACATTCCTTATTAATTATATACCTTCTTAAAGCTGATTGTTTGTAGCTATTTTTGTGACTTTTATCATTATTTTAATGAGGTAACTTGGGAACGTCGTATGGAAAGTGGAATGTCCTAAAACCAAAAAAAAGTGTGGCGGGGTGTCCGTGGCGGATTATGGCCCACTCGCTCTCACAGGGACCTTCTCCAATCCCATATCTCCTTTGTCCCAGCAGTGGGAACATTATAGGCTGATTATGGGGTAACTTACGGCAATGTATTTCGAGGCTTTTATATCAGGCTTTTTTTTGAGGGGCCCGTGGCTAAATAATAACAGCCGCACAGGTCGATCGATCAGGTTAAGCTACGCTTGCCGCGGTTGGTTGTGGATGGGTGACCATCTTTACATACCGAGACCCCTCCGTGCCTCGGAAAGCACGTTAAGCCGTTGGTCCCGGCTGTCATTCGTAGATCTTTGACAGTCGTTACGGGTAATCAGAAGCCCGAGTCTGACAACCAGTCTTACCTAGGGGTATCGTATTACCCAGTAGCTGGGTTGTGGAGGTCAGATAGGCAGTCGCTCCATGTAAAATACTGGTATTCAGCTGCATCCGGTTAGACTGGAAGCCGACCCCAACATAGTTGGGAAAAGGCTAGGCAGATGATGATGATATCAGGCTTTTTCAAATTTATTCTCAGTCAGATAGAGCACGATTTTACTGCTGTTTTTGATAGCATCTACAATGATTTATGGCAACAGTGCACCTTAAAATGGATCGCGATTTCGAATGCATTGTTTTCTTGATATCTTCAGCTCTTCTGTTTCTAGTAAACAGCTATAAAGATTGGATAAGTTATAAAGTGCTTCTTACACTCGTAAAACTAATATCCAAAGAGAATTGAGTTCAATATGACTTCGAAATGTACTTACACAGTTTGTTACTTGCGTGGGTACCTACTTGTAAACTGTCTCCAATTCAGAAACTAGTTTCAGCTTAGTTTCAACAACCTACCCGTGATATAGCATAAACGAGAGTTTTATAGGGTGCTATAATTCTCAACATTCTCGTATATTCCAAACATTGAGGGAAAAACACTTTCATATTTTCAAAAGAGTTTTTGAAATACAAGTTTCAGTGTGCATTAAATTTTATGTAAGTAGAAACTGCTTGTATAATTTTTTTTTATTTCATGTTTAAATAATTAGGTTATTTATTATATTTATTACAGAAAATACATAAGAGATCTATCAAAATCTAGTCAGAAAAGTAATTTATTTTGAGGACTTGAAAAGTAATTTTACGCTCGAATGATTAAACATACCTACTCAAATAATTTTCATGAACCGAAAATAGACTTTTTCAATATCAAGAAAACTCAAATATCGTTTTAGGTATTTAAACGGTTGGCTAAAATTATCGACATCGACCAATATATAGGATTATATTGCTTCTAATAGCGTCACGGGGATAAAAATCCTTTAGAATCTCGAATAATACGAGTACACGACCTCCATCGCTTGTTATCATTTCTAACCCTTCTCAAGATCGTTAGGAAACGTGCAGAGCTTATAAATGTATTTGGTTATTAGAAAAAAAAACGTGCTTGATACTTCAATTTCTCTTAAACAAACTATTTAAAACTGTAAGAGCTCTCACACACGAACGGCATGTTGCCAAAGGCAGCGATAACTGCAGCCGTCGACGCGTCGGCGGCAGCCGTTGACGAGTCGACGGCAGCCATCGACATGCCAACTTCAAAAATGGCGGACGCGGCACGCTACAACTGCAAGTGCTGCTATAGGTCGACGGCTGCAGTTATCGCTGCCGTTGGCAACATGCTGCTCGTGTGTAAGAGCTCTAAGACGTATAAGATATATAATAATATTATTCTCGGTTTATACTGGATTTTGCCATAACCGGTAAACATCGAACATATTGTCTTTCCATACATTGCTGTTATGTAAACAATTTGGAGATCCGAATTATTCCTGCCTGTATACGCTTTATTATATTATACGATTTAAATTAACAACCAAAACAGTAAACGGGAAGTATTCGCTAAAGAAAAACGTGCACATATTAATTTAAATTCAGCAGCAATATTTCCGCATCAGAGTTGAATCAAATAGCGACTCATTTATCAAAAGGGGGTATAGGTGAGCATGCGTTCGCGGAAACATGAAACGGAAACATATTGAATTAAAAAAGCGGAAAATCCTAAATCGGAACGCAATTTCGAATTCTTTTTGGAATCGTGTATTCGAAATTGGAAAGAGAAAACGTTTATAGAATCATGCCGATGTCTATCTGTCAGTCACAGATTTATCTCGGAGCGTTTGACACACAAAGTTAAAAGTTGGAATAGTTTCTATTCAGCCATGAAAAACTTTCCTTTATAGTCAAAAGGAAGTTTTTGTGTATACAAAATGGTAAGCTTTTATAAGAAGAATCCTTACATTTTAATTACAGAATTCTTTGGCAAAATAGTCTTCAGTGGAATTCATTGGTTTTCATTCTGGAACTAAGAACAATATTGTGTCGATACGGATATTAAATGTTCGAATCTCAACAAAGGCCCAGACGCTTGAACACAAAAATCTGTAACATTGTGGCTTGATTAACTCTCCCTAAATAAATCGATTTTTAATCAACTAGCTTCTTTCCGCTACTCCGTCCGCGTGAAAACCAAAAACTACTATAAAATATATCCTATGGCACTCCGCAATAGTGTAGGTTTTATCTGTGAAATAATTTTTTTAAATCGGATGATTAGTTTTGGGGATTACGTCCTACATCCAAACTTCCAACCTCTTTTTGATTTTTATTGCTGAATAGATTCGCTCTTGACCTCGATCATGCCTGATGGAAAGCGATGGAAGGAGCGTGCCCAAAAGATATCTAAGGCACTGGAACTCCCACGCATCGACGAAACAAAGCAGGCTGCTTGACTCCGGTGGGAGGGTGGTCGTAACCAGGCAGGCGTTAGCCCTACCACCGCAAGGGAAGAATTGGCCAGTCAAATAAGGTGTTGGGTGTGACTGTCCAGGATGCGCCGAGCGCTTGGTTCAGTTGAGTAATCTCTTTATAATATTAGTGTAGATGACATGAGTATCGTTTATGAGTTATTTGTTTTAAAAAAAGATAATAATACCCCATAATCATCTGCCTAGCTTTTTCCCGACTATGTTGGGTTTGGCTTCCAGTCTGACCGGATGCAGATGAGTACCAGTATTTTGCATGGAGTGACTGCCTATCTGCCCTCCACAACCCAACTACTGGGTAATATGAAACCCCTTGGTAAGTGTTTGTCAGACTTTCGGGACTCTTACGATCCGTAACGACTTTCAAAGAAGTACGAATGACGGCCGGGACTAACGTCTTAACGTGCTTTTCGAGGCACGGAGGAGTTTTGATATATCAAGATGGTCATCCATCCGCAACCAACCGCAGCAAGCGTAACTTAAGCTGACCGTGCGGCTGTTATAACTTACCCACAAGCCCCTCTTATTAGCCACACAGTTAATAATACCTACTAAATCAATAAAATTAGCATGCCAATCAGCCAACAGCATCATTAATACCAGCATTCATGAGATTCGTGTGAAAATTAGGTGCCTATTATTTATTTAAACTTTTCGCACAAAAGGTACAAAGGCGGACTTAATGCCTTATTTATTTATTTATTCTTTTATTTCAGGCAACTAAGGCCCATAGAAAAAAAAACAATACATACTACTAAAAACATACTTATAAACTAATACATAAAAAATTATCACAAATAGAATACTATAATAATATAACTTAAAATACTATAAATAAATACAACATTAGTTCATTCATTAGTTAGGTCATTCGTTTTTTTTAGGCATTCTCTACCAGTCAACCAAGGGTGGTGAAGTAGCAGGCGCTTTGGTTGAGAGGACAATGATAAAAATAAAAATAAAAACTATTAAAACTAGACAAATACATACATACGATTTACTATCAAGCCATAGTAATGAACGCACCTTCGAAATCCGTAATGCGCTATGAATGAGTGAATGCATCGACAGGTCTGTTAACTCAGGTATGCCTGTACTCAATATGCATGAGTGAAAATGTGTATGTGAAATATTACAATCATTTATTATCTTTTTATCCCATTTATTTAAACAAAGCTCTTCAAAGCTTTAAGGACTAAAAGAGTCCTTAGGTACCGAGTTTTTAATAAAATAAGTAACGTACATACCTTCTAGATTGTACCAAATATTGTTGAACAATAACTTGCCTTTAAAAGGTTAAAAAAAAAAAAAAACACTATTTATCAAAACGATTTCCGCTGTTACTCTCAAATGAAAAGATAATTTAATAATATCGAAATTAGAAAATACATAGTTATAAAATCGGAAGTTTTGTAAAATTAAAACCTTTCGTGGTAGCATTTTGTTAAAAGAGCATACGAGAAACGAAGCTTCAAATATGCACTTTTCGTTCAGAGGAAAATATCCACTCGAATTTCCATTAGAATAAAAATCCCCTCGAATCAATATCTGCGTCCTCCTAAAATCGGTGATCGTGCAAAAAATGTTCATTCCCATTGAGGAATATTAAATGTCAAATGGCAAACACGGGCCACCGAATACTCGATGCAATGAAGTCGAGCGGAAAATTGATTTCCTGCAGCACATATCATTTTCATTTATGAAGATTAATGACGACAGACAAAGCCGTCCGAGGTCAGATTAAATTTAATAGAAAAGGATTATTTCAATGTATTTTAATGAACGTCCGTATTGGCGTACGAGGTTTAATGTGATGAATATTATACAGCTTGCTTTTTTACCGGCTCCAAATTTTTACAGAGTGTTCTACCCATGAATATGAATAACTTTCACTATGGAACCAACTCAGAGATCACGAAAAAAAAAATCAGCTGTTTTATACATTTTTGTCAAGTAGGTATTGAACTTTTGTATTAAACAACTGATTTTGTTTTCGTGATTTCAGAGTTGGTCCTATAGTGACAGTTGTTCATATTCATGAGTAGAACACCCTGTAAAAATTTGTAGCCTGTAAAATAAAGCATGCAGTATTCGTCCACACGGGAGTATAGAACTCCCTTTTGTTGAACCAGTTCGCCAGTTTTGGACGTTCATGTTTAATTTCGCAACATTGTTGTATTCGTAATTTACGTACAATACGTGTCCTGCCAAATACAGTTAGCAAAGTTTGCATGACACAACCCATGGAAGCGTAAACTAATCTCAATGGCTGTCTAGTACATCGGTGAGGTCGTGGAGAACCCGTCAAATCTTTCTTGTGAAGGGTAAAGGCATGTTTCAGACAAATGGGTTAACTTGGCCCGTCCAAACGCCTGTTAAACTTGCCCAATCTAACCCGCAATGTAATCGATTAATCCGAAACTTATCGGCTTTTCAACATAACGCACTTGGGCATTCATAACATAGTTTTGAATTGTCTTCAGATCAGATGTCGACTTCTATTCAATAAAATTACTGCGAAATCGATCAACGGCAGGGTTAAGTCAGGGCGAGGTGAAGACAAACTATACCGAACTCTTCTATTTATTGTTTTGATATTTCTCGGGCTGGGCTACGTTTGGCTTCAGAGTACAATGCAGTAGGAATATAAAATTAAATAGAAACTATCGAAGCCATCGTTGAATTGAAAATAATTACACTTTACCGGGGCGAAGTCGTAGAAACAGTACTGTATTTAAATATTGCCTTTCGCTTGAACTCTGTTCTCTGAACTTTTATGAGAACTTTCAACTCCTGTTTTCAGATCAATTAACCTAGGTACCGGGTAAACAGGTACTAACTTTATTTTACCGAACATGAAATAAATATTCGGTTTTATTAAAATCATTGATTTGATTACTACCACTTTTTCGCATGATCGATCAGTGCAGTGGTAGTTCTGGGGGTAGTAGTGGGGCTTGTGGTTACAAATAAAAAAATAAAAATGTTTATTTCAATTACAATGGGCATTTAGATACATATTTTTGGATATCTCCTTTTAAGCAAGGATTTGCTTGTGTTAGGAGTCTCCGCACTTCTAAATTATCATTAATTACTATGCAATTGAAATGTAGACAAACGTAGATGTATGCAATTGAGACATTTGGGCTTGTGGCTAAGTAATAACAACCACACGGGTTGATCGATCAGCTTAAGCTACGCTTGCCGCGGTTTTTCCGTGGATGGGTGACCAACTTTACTACCAAGACGCCCGTCCCTCGGAAAGCACGTTAAGCAGTTGGTCCCGGCTGTTATCCGTGGATCTTTGGCAGTTGTTACGCGTCTTCAGAAGACCGAAAATCGGACAATCATTCTTAGTAAGGGGTATTGTATTACCCTGAAACTGGGTTGTGCAGGTCAGATAGACAGTCACTCCATGTAAAGTTTAAGACTAAGAAGTTAAGTACAACATAGTTGGAAATAAGCTAGGCAGAAGAAGAACAGCATAGTAGTGACTACATACTTAAATGTATGGCACACCTGCCAGCCTGCCCCGGTTCCATCCTGCTGACTGACGAATACGAAATCAGGACTATAGCACTTAGAGATCGTGCCGATTCCTACGATTTTCTCTTCTCCAAATGATTTATTTTCTGCCTTTTTTATTATAATGTATCAAAGTTATGTAGGCCATGTTTAGTAGATCAGGGTAGCGTGTAAAGCAGCCGTCGAACTCTAGATCTTGACAGGTGATGCGACCGCGCCCGGCGGCTGACGGGAACCATTCAACGGAATTGGATACGCATATTGCTTCAGTAATAGAACTGCCAAAACAATTATGTCAAGAAAATTATGTTTTGATAACGATAATATGGATTCATGTGTATTAAAGTTCAATTTGGCTTGCAGTTGAAGATTATTCAGGTGCTTAAATATCTAGCAGAGTCTAGTTACCTTAGAACATTCTAAGCTTTCAACAGCTTACCTAAGTAGGTATTTCTAATGATTAACTCCAGTGACAAAACCTTGTTGAAATATTTTATCTAACGGTCTCTAAAACCAACACCGCATATCGAAAATGAGCTTTGATTTCTATCCTAAATTGTAACGCCTTGATAAAATGTATGCTCAAGTTGGAGCTGCAGAACCACAAGCCAACAGTACTTCTGGCTCGCTTCTTGTTTGAACTGAGATACGAGCATAAACCAAAGCACTACGCCTGGATACCTACAGAATACAAACTACACAACATAAACTTAGTATTTTTTATTAAAAACCTAGCTGTAAAATTGTTTTAAACGAATCAACATCAAGATTTTACGAAACCGCCAAACAGAGTGCCAATTTAAAGTTTCGAATCTGTTGTTAGAACAATTTTTTTCTCAGAATACTCTGTAAAACGAACATCATTCATTGGGATGAAGCAATAAAACACCGACCACCGAAACCATGAGAAAGTAATTTTGCCTCAACGACTCCTATGGGAGACACAGTCTATCGAAGAATCCTGCTGAGATGATTTATGGAAAATATTCACAGCTATTTACCGTACCATATGTCGTTCACAATTTTACGATATATGGTAACATCGTGAACGACATATGAAATATTTTCATATTTTGAAACGTAAAAGCCATCTATCACAGAAAAACGCAATCCTAAAAACAATTTGACCTATACTGCAGACAAGGGCTGTGATCTTTCACGAAATTGATTGTATTGACTCACACGAATGGACGTATGAAGAATAAAAAGTGAACGAGTAGCACATAGGGGCGAACCCCGCACGTTTGGCAGCGCCAATCCATTTGACCAGAAAATTGAATTCTCGTTGTTATTTCGCGTAGAGAGATTAATTAAAACGGCGATCGCCAATGTAGTAAATCATATATTATGTAGCTATAGCTCACATATTGTGCAACATTGATTCGTATTAACGATATAAATGAACGTAGATTATGGCCTCTTGTGAACGCAAAACGATCCAATATCCCTTTTTATTCCAACACAAAAGTTGAAAACATTTCAGAAACTATTTGCATAATTAACATAGGCGTTGATGTTTTTTAGCGACAAGATAAACTCACTCTAAATTCTGTCTTATCATCACAAGACTTGATATAAAAACGAACACAAAGGGGGGACTATAAAAGTGGCACTGAAATTCCATTGAAGTCGACGATGGGAGAATTTGGCAAGCCTTTAGGCTCGCATGCCGCCAGAACAAAAGACGTCCGCCGAAGCGAGCCCTACGAATGGCAAAACAAGGACAAGGAATTTTAATAAAATCCTTATTATCTATTCACAGCGGCAGTACCGTTCTTTTACGAGCTAAACGGCACCGGAGAACTTCGGTCGCGGGATCGCATCGCGCTCTCTTGTCGCAACTTTGCTAATATCTTGAGGAACATTCTGAACAGACTTAATTGTTCACCGACAACAGAAGCACGCAATCTGTGTTTAACGTGTGTAACTTCCCGAAGTCGTGATAATGAGGTCACTCAGCTTACCCGACACGAGGTAGCTCACTTAGGTTCTCGTTGACTACATTCTTAGGCATTGTAAGGACAGATACTCGTATTCGTCGCGTATCAAAGGAAGTTCAGACCTTTTTCGTTCTCGAACGACTGGCACAAAAGCAAGGATGGCTAAATATTAGACATGTTTTATATTAGATTTCAAGTACATAGTGTACTTTAATCCCTAGTTCAGTTATGGAAATTTCTAGCAACAGAGAAAATCTAAACCTTTTTCATTCTAGGACGATTGGCACGAAGAAAGCAAGGATGACTAAATATGACACGTGTTTTTTATTATGTTTCAGGTACCTATTCATTGTGTAGTTTAATCCCTAGTTCAGCTATGGACATTTCTAGCAAAAGCCAATGTTTGCCTAATGCTACGAAAATCTCTCCAAATTACGTTGTTTGAGGTTTCATCAAACCGCCACAATGTTATTTGAAACCTTTCACCTCCAGGGATTATATTATAAAGGGTACATTTGTATAGTTTCGACGTAGGTAGGTATATCAACCGGCCCGCATGATTGGATCAATTTCTAAAACGGGGTTCACATAGCATATCGATATGTAGGCATAGCTTGCTGTAAACTAAATAGTTTTCATTGGAAAATTTCGTTGAAAGGATCAGTCTGCTATTTAATTTTCAGTATTATATTATTCTCGACTTTATCATATACATAAATTACATTATGGTCATTTGGAATATTAGCATATGCACCACGCTGAGCTTACAGATTGGTTGCAGTACGGCATTACTAAATAAATAAGTTAGACTCGACTTGAGGTCTTGAGTTGGACTGTCGAGTTGCCAGAATCCCTTGTGCTCGGTTCGTATAAACAAAAACGAATCGTTTTGCTTATCAATGGTAGCATTTTTATTACTAAACTGGGTATATAAATAGTTTCGTAACCTAATTTTACCTGTGATAACTACTTCCATATGGGAGGGTTTACTATGCATAGCTGCTAAGGTCTTTGCTTCATTATTAGTAAAGAGACAAGAGTCTTAATTGTAACTAATAACGGTCCGTAAGTTATTGGAATCGGGCATTAGTCGCTTTTGAAACACCCACAAGTGGCCTATTCTTCGTTGGGAGTCATAAAATACTCCGTAAAAATATTTTTGCTGATGCAATTACAGACATTAAAAGAAATAGCAATAGATGACAAATTATGGCACGTAACATTGCCCTATCTATTGGGAACCCTCATTCATCATTCTCATAATATCCATTGAAAACAGTAATGCTGCCTATTTTTGCATGATAAAAATAACGTCTTTAGTAAGAAAAATAATATTTTCAGTACACAAGCCTGCCTTCGCTTCAAAATTTACTAACTAAACTAAAATACTGTAATACTTAACAAACTTTTATGTTTAATTAAGATCAAAGACCTTTAGTTAGTAGTGAAAGTTGCAAGAGTTCAATTTAAAGAGTTTAAAATTGAAAATCAGTAAGAAAATAAAATTGTCTTTTGATGAATCAGTGTAGGTAATTCAAAAGTATCAGTGGTGAGACGAGTCTACATAAAACGAGATAGAAAGCAAAATAGTTGTAGGTAAGTATATTTCTCGACCTGTAGGCTGTCGAATAAATTTTTGATTACGGCCTCAGGTTCATTGGTATTCTTGAGAGAGAGAGTGCCGATACGACCTTCAGGCCGGGTCTGCACTTAGCGGTAATTTACAGTTTAATTACTGGTTCTGGTTTGGGGGAGGCGGGCCAACCTCGAATTTATACGGTGCTCGACATCACATAGATAACAAGCTGTAGTCATATCCTTTCATTAGGTCCGATCGATGCGATGGAGCAAGAACATGATCGTTAAGTAAGGGCCCCGAAGATTTTGTGTAGCAAATTCCGAGGTGGGATGGGAATTTGATGAATTTCGATCCGGAAGAGGTCGTAGCTATAGGAACATTGAAAGTCACTTTTAGAGTGAAATAAGTAGACAAGTGTTTCTTCATTTCTTCAAAATCTTTTTTTTGTAATCATCATCAGCCTAGCCTTTTCCCATTTATGTTGGGGTCGGCTTCCAGTCTAGCCGGATGAAGCTGAATACCAGTATTTTATATGGAGCGACTGCCTATCTGACCTCGACAACCCAGTAACTGGGTAATACGATAAGACCCCCCCTCCCTTGGTAAGACTGGTTATCAGACTTTCGGGCTTCTGACTACCCGTAACGACTGTCAAAGATCCACGAATGACAGCCAGGACCAACGGCTTAACGTGCTTTCCGTGGCACAGAGTGGTCTCGGTATGTAAAGATGGTCAACCATCCACGGACCAACCGCGGAAAGCGTTGCTTAATGATGATAAGATGATTGATCGATCGATCTGTGCGGCTATTATTATTTAGCAGTGGACCCCACCATTTTTTTTTTTATTGACATCGCTTAAAAATATCTACAATTTATCTCTTTCTACGTTCATGTCCAGCCCTGCGAGGTAATTACGTAACACACTATCAGTACCAATGGCTTTCATTATGACGGTTCAACAAGATTCATTGTGTTACTTTCGTTGTTGGGCACATATGAATTAGCAATTTCCTTCAAAATTATTCAGATTGAGATTTATAGTGTATTACACAACCCTAATTAGTGTCTAACTACATAACTACAAATATAACTTTCTAGATATTTACTGTAGAAAGTTATATTAAAAGTGCTACAAACATTAAAGCGTCGAATGAGTTAAAGGAAAACATCCTGACTTTTGTTAGAAGCTGAAAGCACGCACGATATCCTTGTAAACATTATTCGAATAATACTCCCCTCCTGTCAAACACGGTATAGAGTTTGGAGAATAATAAAGCTATTCAGAAGTTTCCGTAAACTGCAATAAAGGCTTGTGAATATGGTTTAATGCATTCAGTTGTGAGGTTGTGACGCCCATCGTTTGAAGCGCCCTTAACCCACTTACTGAGTAAAGCAAGCTGTTCACAATATACTGTTTTCTTTCTGTTTTTCAAGCGGATATTGTAATATAAGCGGATGTTTTTAATGAAGTCTTGCTTCAACGTAGATTGCTTTTTAATTTTCTCTTTTTTCGTTTATTATGGATGCACGATGCATGCAATTTAATTAGCGGTGTATTTGTAGTACCTAGTATTTGCTAAGTAGGAAGGCTAAGCGTTTGTGTTATGCATCTAATTACATTCTAATTCTTACACCGTTTGTCTGCCGCACAATGTCAACGGGACGTCGACGAGAAACGAGATTATTCGAACCGAGCGTGACGTCCCGGTGACGGCGTGAGGTGGACACGCGTGTCTACTTCGGTACCGTCATGTCGTTTTTGTTGACGTCCCGTTGACGGTGGCGGTTGACAAACGGTCTTAGGATTAAATAACGTCGTCTATTTACTGATAAAACAAACTTGCAATCCCCATATGGCCTGGTAGAATAGGTTAATGACCATAGTTCTAGTTATGTAATGATATTTATATGAACGCAGGAGCGTCATAAATTAGTCTAATAAGACAAGTCGGGCCAGTCAGGTCATGCCTCAACCATTAAGGCGGATATCCCACTGCACCGGACACCGCTCCGGTGTGCGGTGCTGCGGTTTTCGACTTTGACTGTAGACCGCACGGAGATGCGGTGTCAGTGTGTGCGATTTTGTATACAAATCAAGAGCAGTTCTGCAGTCAGAGTTAAAAACCGCGGCACCGCACGCCGGAACGGTGCCGCAGATTGGCGCCTATGCAAGAACTCACAGAAAATCTAATAAAATTATCTTTTTTTTACCTTTGTACTCAAATTATAATTACCACCCATATGTACCCATATGTTTTTTACTGTGTGTAAGTACATAAATAATAAAATAAATGAATTTAATTAATTTAATTGTAAGCAAGCATAGTGCCCGCAAATTATCGTAATACCCGTTGTTTATTTTGATACATTATATCTATCAAATCAATATTATCTAAGAAAAATATATATATATATCCTAGCTTTTAGTGAACTAATCCTGAATCACGTTAATGAAGCTTTTACATAGACATAACAATATCCCAATCCTCCATTTAGTACTTGCGAGTGTAAAATGTAAGTGTGTTATTGTGTGTTTTAGCAATTACAACAATTATTATAATAGGGATATGTTTGGTATTAAATGCCAGTTTAATGGATCTTCCCGGGAAATTGTTTTTCTAATAATAAAGTTAAAGATATTATTTGTTTGAACGTGCTAATCTCTGGAAATACCGGTCGGATTTGAAAAATACTAAAGAAGTTCGAAGTTTTGCACCACAGATTTGAGATGTCAGTATGTAGGAATTTAAAAACTTGTTTCTTGTTAAATCCACCTTTTCACGCCATTGTTTATAGTAATCATTTCCAAGAATCCAGTATTCATATTAGATATTTCTACGAATAATCTTTTACAGAGTATGAATTGGAATCAACTTATAAATCATAAGCATGTTTCGGTTTCTAATAAACGGAATTTTAGATGGCAAGATAACTATTACAGGAATAAAAGCACATAGCAGGAAGCTTTTACGTAGCCATTGAATGTTATTTGAATCCGAAACATGTAAAGTTGCAAACACGAGAAAAGTGTAATAATGTTTTTGCCGCAAAAAGTGGATAGTAAAAGGTAATCCCCGAAACAGGATAATGGTGCGTTCGGTAGACCGAAATCCCGTTTTAACGTACATACGTATCTATTTTTACGTATTCTACGGAACACTTGTTTCTGTTATACGCGTGTAACCTTGGAATCTATTATGGATTTAAGGTAACTTTTCGATCCACAGTTTTTATGAATTAAATGTTTAACAGTAACCATGTCCAACTCTCGTACTTAAAAAACGTTCAAATACAAGTTGTTATCTCATCTCAGTGTCAAAAATGAATGTAAATTGATTGTATTTTTGACAGATTGCGACTGAGATTAGAATGCGAACGTTCTTTTATAGTTTTAATGAGTATTTATTTTGCTGTAATGCAAATAAGCGCATTTTTCTTTTTTTCTTTCTTTCTTAAAAATACGGGAATTGCCCCTTTAAGAATTTATTTATCACACTAATATTATAAAGGCAAAAGTTTGTGCGTGTCTGTGTGTGTGTGTGTGTGTGTGTGTGTGTATGCTTGTTACTTCTTCACGCTCAAACGGCTGAACCAATTTTGATGAAATTTGGCACACAGATAGTTTATAGCCAGGATTAACACATAGGATACTTTTTATCCCAATTTTTCTACGGGATCGACATTTATGCAGGTAGTTTATTTATATATACTTTATTGCTTTTATTTATATTTACTTTGTTACTTAGGGCCCATTCCCATTCGTGGGGCTTATGGCTAACTAATAACAGCGGCACGGGTCGATCGATCAGGTTAAGCTACGCTTGTCGCGGTTGGTCCGTAGATGGATGGCCATCTTTACATACCTACCATGTCGCCTCCGTGCCTCGGAAAGCACGTTAATGTTTACAGACAGATCGATTCCGGCTGTGATACTTTCGTCGCGTTGCCGTAACGTTGTGGTTGTTTTTGTGTTGTTTTTTTTTATTTGTTTAAAATCTGTATCAACTTTAACTTACATAATCTGTCAAACTCCATAACAGATTGTCGGCAGTTGCTCTCGTCTAGATTAAATCTTTTGATAATTAATGTGCTTGTGGAAATTATTTATTTTGCTAAGTGAATGGGAGTGCTAAGTGATGTGACCCGTATCGCCCACACGGTTTATTTTGAATACACTATTCATTTTCATACAAATTAGCGCCTGTATACGTGATGTCGTTGTTGTGTGGTTGGTTAGCTCTGCTAAGAAATGTTACAATGATATAAACATTTTAAAATGAGGTTTATTTCTGTCATTGTTAACATTTTTTGGCCTACGTAAATCGTAAAAGTTGACTCCAGGGAACGTGTTAATTAATGGTACCAATCCTGAGGCAATTACTCTCAAATCTGTTTGTTTGTACACTACTTGAATTTTAAAGGGTCCCAGAGCAATAAAACAGGACACTCCGGTTCCACTAGAGGGTGTCGTAAGGGGTTTTATTATGTGATCCGGAGTCGCATACGCATTTATAAGTATTTCTGGTACCCACATTCATTCTACTGACTGTCCAAGTAGGAAAATGGTAATGTCAAGATTACAAAGCGTGATATAGACGGGTCTTTAATATTATTCTGTGCAAATAAATAAATCGACCGTAGACAGATCGAGCTACACAACACCATCAGTTAGTTTGTAGACCCGATCAAAAATATGGAAAGTTATATATAGATTATTTCTAAGTATTATAAGCCTACGCAGCACGTGATCGCATATAAATCATGTTTTTTCTCCAAACAAAGGCACAATACTCAATTCTGGGCGATTAACGATTATTCAATTCATTCCGAATCATTACCATCATCATTTTCTTTCACGCGTGATTGAACAACCGATTTCATTCCTTATTACAGTTTTTACAAATAAAGGAAAATCGTTAGGGGCACGTCGGATAACATTGACTCAAGGAAAGTGAGAAAATGAGGGATTACGAGTCGGTAACAGTCGGCAAACATTACTTTCTGATAAATCTTCCATAATCGTTGGATAATTTCATTTTTTCGAAGAATAAATTCATTTTTAATAGTTCAAGTTTTGTATGTAGACTATAATGAACCGGCCTTCACAATGCGTTCAAGAGAACGGCCAACTTCGACAAACTTGTAGAACTAGTTAAATGAGGAAGCGGTCCGTATCAAGCGTGCATCGGGTGACTTTGAAAAATTGTCACCAATAAGTCTAGTTTCGCATTCGGCGCGATCGTCCGTCAATGTCGGCGTCGGTCGTCGGTGTTCGGACGGCGGGCCAATAAATGTCGAGTGGACCGACGGATCGCACGCCCGTCCGCACTATTACTACATTAACCACTCCACGGAAAATATTTAAGACGCGCCTCTTTAATATACGTCTTGCTTAGATCGGTGATTTTTTTTCAGTATTTACTTTGTTTTATCGACAGAGCGAGTGGTGCTCATCTGATCGTTTTCATTATCTAAGTCGATGAGACAAAGATTTTGTTTTTGTGGTGCATCATTAACTAAGCTGCCTGAGGTACCTAAATGCAAAATTATCTTTTAGAACGATTTCTATTCCCATATCAGACGATCGTTTATCTAGACGATACTGTCCCATGTGCGTTTGGGCAAAGAGAATGCCTGTGTCCACAACTAGAAAACGAGTGTTTAATTAAAGCATTTTTCTCTTTGTCACTTCATTGAACCTAACTGGGAGATCGATCTTGACCCCTGAATTGGTTTCGCCATTTCTTCTCAGGGGAACAAGACATTTTGAAGCAATCCAGCTTTTTATTTTCAGAAATATTTCGTGGAAAAGTGATATCGATATCCTGTTTATATATTATACCAATTTCAAAGTGAATCTTTAAGAATAGACGTTGACAGCCGTACCTATGCCTTACATACCTTACGATGGTCATTCCTTTAACCCTTCGTGTGGAACGTGGATCCACGCGAGACACAATGGCTTTATAAAATTGTTAATGTAATTAGGGCATTCTACCGGATAAAAAGGCACTTTCTCTTCATCCAGCAGTGAGCTACACATATGTATACAACGTGTAACGTTAAATGCGCAAAACCTGAAAATAGTTTGATCAGTATAACGAGCAGAACTAATTGAACCACTTTTTAATATAGGTCACATTTTTCAAAAATCTTCATTAAAAACGTTGCCGTGTCTATTTATTAATAGGTCAAGCAACCCAATGTCAGTGCGACGCAGCGGCCCGGTGACGACTCCTCCCTCGGTAAAGCGTCGTCGCAGACGCAAGAAACGATCAGAATGGCCAGTAAAACTAAAACAGCACATAAAACCTTTACAATGTTTTTTAATGACTTATTTTCTCTCTGAAATAGGTTAATTGAATTAAAAATCAGTTGGGGTGTCTGAGGTTTTGCGCATTTAACGTTACACGTTGTATAATACTAATGTTCTAACAGCATTACTCTGAAATCGCAAGTTATAGATCTTCTTCAAAGATTCTTAGAAAGTGATATGCTGATTTTCTAAGAGACCAACGAACGCTTAGCAACCGTATAGAACAGATTTAAATCCTCAACTCTAGATAATTGGCTTATCGAAGGCAATTATCTGGAGTTGAGCTGTTTGAGCACAAACTTATTTGTGCTCAAACAGTTCACTTATACGATTAGGTATATTATGTCACAGAGAAGTCCTTTAGGAGGTTCATTTATTCATTAGACCAAGTATTTCGTTTGTCAAATTTGTGATTTTACAAAATGACGGTAATTAAATTGTTAATTAACAAAAAACGTATTGAAGTACCCACCTATTGCTGTAACTATTTCATTTTATTGCACTGTCATTTAATTAATATATATATAAAGTAAGTTTAAGTAGGTAATATATACAAAGTCGAGATGACCAATTATTAATGTTTTGCTTGTTTTTCAGTCTTAAGTTATGTTGTGTTTTGTTGTAATTATTTTATTTTAGTATGTTGATTATTCTTTTAACAAAAAATGACTAATTATGTGAAGGAGTGTACACCTCTAAGGTAGATTTTTTGAGGAACTAATTATTTATTTTAAGAAGATCTCATGTAAAATGTACCAAAAATCACACCAATAAATGAAATGAAATGAAATGACAATACAACAATAAATTAAACTTCGTATTCCTAATGTCGTTCCCAGTCTGCATACAAAAATTCAATCAAATATATTCAGTAGTTAAGTCACTGGACATTATTTTTCATTTTTAACATTTTCTATAATTATGATGTATCTGTTAACAGACCAGCACCAACAGGTTAAAGACATCAGCAGTAATCTGCATCTGTATAAACACAACATGTTGCCAGCTCGCTACTTCAATAACCTTCGCCAAATTTGTTCTAAAAAGACACGCTTTTTAGAACAAATTTGGCGAAGGTCACATCACAATTAGATAAGAAAATAATGCATGGGAAAGTTATTGCTACAAAAATTTTAGGCACTCATGTCAATCGAAAATTAAGTATATGCGAAAGGGGTGGATGGTATTAGTTTGTTTGTTTCTACTTCGCTTTGTTGCCGAAACCATATCATCAAGGCATCAATGGAACGTCAAATCGGCTGGGTGTAAAGGCACCCTAGTATTATTTTTTCTAAAAATACACACGGGCTGTTGTTGGCCTGGGTCGTTGACACTCAAAAAGTAACACAGTTAGTATCGACAGCAGTTTCTAAACATCCAAACAGAGCATTGATCTCAAACATCAGTGCCCTGGGGAGTACATAACACCGAACACGGGCCATACGTATATATGTACCCTTACGAGGTATTTACATAGAGTATGAATACAAATGATTACATTGTATTCACAAGAGCTTGACAACCCGCTACAAAAAATGTTACCACATGATGACACATCCAAAAACGTTCCAGGTTTTTGGAAGACAAATATCAGAACACAGTTCTTACTCAGACTGTTGTCGTCACACAAGACTTTATCCCTGCTTTATGCTTCTCTACTTGATGTAAACCTTAAGTCGTCTTTTACGACACCCACAAATACTAACGTCAGCAACAAAGGCGCTCAACTTCATTATTAAAAAGTTCGCGCATGCTCAACAACATTGTATTAATCTGGTCTTTGAACAGAGTCCTCAGTTAGAAGATAATGACGCCGCAACGCTCAGCTCACCAAGCAAAGGAATGGCCGGCGTTAGCATACATAATGTCCTCGGACAAAGCAAGATTTATTTGAGGTGCCACGCCGCCGGATGTATGGCACTACGGCGCTACACGGAGCCCGGGAACCAAGACGCTTATACCGA
Source organism: Eremobia ochroleuca (assembly GCA_949629135.1). Taxonomy (NCBI): domain Eukaryota; kingdom Metazoa; phylum Arthropoda; class Insecta; order Lepidoptera; family Noctuidae; genus Eremobia; species Eremobia ochroleuca. Next base: position 15,215,585 of record OX451386.1, on the reverse strand, counting down.
CATTTGTTGCATCCCAGTTTACATAATCTTCCCAGATAAACGCTAACATTGCTCTTGCTTACTAGCTGAGTTGAATTTCAAAACACAAACATACATATTGTAACGGAACTCCGCCTTGGTTATTAACAAAGAAGCGGACACAAATCCTTCGCTGAAATTACTCCATCTGTCCGCTCCCTTAATCCTCAAGACGTCCTTTTGGGAGCGTGGTTTGGGCCGTACATTGTACACTTTACGTGTCCCTAGATACCTGCGATGTAGCTGATGTCGAGATGGTATTTAACAATGTAACGTTTGGAGGTATACCTACAATAAATTCCGTCACATGTCCAGTGAAATGTCACGGGATTTCAGGGAGTCTCGGTACACGCATAAACATGTGCTGGTTGTGCAAAGCTTCGGTTTTGATGTGAGCTCAGTGGTGGAGTTGCATTTCGTCGCTTCAGTCGCCGGTCGTTGGTCGCCGGTCGTCGATGCAAACAGCGACAAAGCGCCAACTTAAACATGCCCGCCGAGCGTGATGTGGGGACTAGAGCGGATTTATAATTTAATAGATGGATGGGATGTCCGTCCTTTGTTCGAGAACTAGCAAGACTTGAAGTTATTACCTAGTTACAAGTTTACAACCAATTTCATGCGAAATAATGATAAAATAAGGACAGAATAGCATTTCTTTTTGATAACAAGAAGAGAAGTTTTAGTTTGGCCCAAAAATGAAATTTAAATGCCAACCCATAGCTGAAGGCGAGGAAATATCAAATTTCTTTTTTGATATTTTCTAAATAGCAGCCTTTCTCCAAGTCAAGTTGTTAGGAAAGTTGTCGCTTTCTCAACTTTTTGATTTATAGACTGAACCCACGTCCTACACATTCGCTAAGGTCGACCATTTGGCCAGAATGGCGAGATAATGCCACCAGGCTTTAAAACTTTGATCGCTATCGTTATGTTACTTTGTTGTCTTACTTTGGCGAAAAGCGAATAGTCGATTAGTACTTAGTAGGTTCTTTTATTATTGGATTTTATTTAAAGAATAAATATGCAACAAAATGATACCCTGAATTACGGTTTAAATAAGTATTAGTATGGTCAAGCACACTTAGTCTGAAAATGTAAACCATAAAAAATAATAGGGTATTCGAGAAACCAATAAAATATACTTGAATACATATCAACTACATCCATTTCAGTTTGTTTTATACCCAGAAAATACAGGGGAAGCGAATAATAAACTACTTATACGACCAATTTCTGGAAGCCGCTAAGTTTATACCGACATTACTGGGGATAATCTAAACAAATGCGAAGTATATTCCATTGGAAGACGTTCAATCAGACTTTAAGGCGGTGTAACTCGCTCTGGTGTCGTAACTTTATATTCGCTGAGGAGGAGGTTCACTGAGTTTACGTATTATGCATGCAAAAGGAGATCGTAATGTCCAGAAATATCCCATATACATATATCGTGAACCAATGGATTCATTCAGCTGTAGATAGCACAACGTCAAAACAATATAGGTAATACATAGACCTTTATCTTTTAACCAGGGGCAAATATACATCAAAATAACTTGTAAATAAACGTTTTCTTGGTTAAAAAGTCTACAAAAAAAATACTGTCTGATTAATTATTCATCGAGCACTCGGCAGCCAAGCGAACTGAGAAGAAATATTCAATTAGTGACGTAAAAAGCTCTCGACAAGCATCATCTACATTACCTTTTCTCAACTATATTGGGGACGGCTTCCAGTCTAACCGAATGCAGTTGAATTATTTTACATGGAGTGACTCCGTAACTGACCTCCACAACCCAGTCACTTGGTAACTTTTGTGAAACGGGTTGTCGCAGGTTCGATTCCCGCACGGAACAAATATTAATTGTTTGACCTACAAGTAGTTGTTCCGGGTCTGGCTGTTTGTGTATGTGACTTTAAATGTTTGTAAACAAACCCACAATACAGGAGGAATTCTTAGTGTGGGGCAACGTTTTTTTTTTTTTAAATAAACCAAAGAAGACCAAAGAAAGACTTTCAGGCCTATCCGTAACGACTGTCATAGATCTACGAGGAATGACAACCGGGACTAACGGCTTAACGTGCTTTTCGATGCACGGAGGGGTCTCGGTATGAAAGGGATGGTCACCCATCCACGGACCGACCGGGGCAAGCGTAGTTTAACCTTGATCGATCGATCTGTGCGTTACTGTGTCACGAGGGGCTCGTGGCACAGTAACAGCCCAAAAAGCTCTCAACAAGCAACGAATTAAAATGACAACGAGCTATGTGTAATGGAAAGATAAACATTAAAAAGAAAGAGATGCAAATAAATACTTCAAAAGTTGATTTAATTGAAGTTCTCATGTTCGCTACAAGATGGAGCTATTGAAAAGAAACATCGCAATAAAATAAATTATGCATGAAAGATAGATTATGTGCGCCTCGTTCTTTTTCGCAAGTCTAAATACATATAAATATTCTACGCGTTTCGAATTCACCTAATTTAAAAATCTTTTGTTATCCAGAGATCACGTAAGACACTGAGCCCTTGGGTCGCAAGATTTATTTTTTAAGTTAATGTATTGTTGGGCTGAAGGGACGATCAATTATTATGGAAAAGCAACTTATATATTAAGTTTTAAAGTAGATACAGCTGTGTCCCGAAATGTACTTAGAAATGTAAGAATTCAATAGATAATAATAATTCTCGAAGCAAGAAATTCGGAGAGGTACTTTAAGGGTTAGCATCGATACCTATAGGTGTATTTGTTTACTATACGACTACTAGGCAGCATTCCTGGTTACGGAGACATTCTAATGATAGCATTGGTGGCCCGCAGAATTCTGGGCTCCTGTTGATTACCAATCGCTAACTACATACCAGGGTTGGGTTAGGGGTACGTATAGTTTTTATTGTATTTGTTGGTATATTGGCGTGCCTAGCTGACATATAGAAAATAATTTTATTTAGTTTTCTGTGTCTTATAGGTAATGTTAATTACGTTTCATACCTTGTATTGTATTCAATCAAGTACTGTCTAACTGAACATACAGCTGTGCTGCTGGGGAGTTTGTTGCGCCACTTCTTCTTCCCAGCGAAAGCACGGCGGGCGTTTTTGGGGTACTGTCTTTTGTAATTTTGACGTTCGAAAAGTGTTGATTCGCAGTCTAGTTTGAATAAATGACATTTGATTTGATTTGGATCTAAATATAAAGGCGATAATTCGGTCCGTTCATTCATCAATTTCCGTAGGTTGTACAAAAAAAAAATAGTTTGCGAAGAAGGTAAAACGTCAAAATTTAAAATATATGAAACGATGTAAGCAATTTATAAAAATACTTGTGCACTTAATCTAAACGATGCTTTAAATATGGTTTATGGTATGTACTTTTCAGACATAAGAATGAACAATAAAAACAGTGCAATAAAAAGGTTTTATTGTCCTCCAAAAAACTAAGTGCTCAACTTTTCTGCAGACATTTTTAGCTGAAAGATACGCCGTGAAGATAAAATTTTATAATAAAATAAAAACAAATGGTCCACATTAATCTTCATTCTTTAAATAATAAGACCTAATCGATCCTTTTGTGTACCAAAATTACCTACGTTTACATCTAATGTTCAACAAAACCAAAATTACGTTCGAAAGGTCTGGCTACTTCAAAGGTCTAATTTATTTCTAAAAGAAAGTTAATCGAACCGATTTGCTCAGGTATGCGTCATTTATTTCATCTTACTTGTTTCTTGAATTCTCATATTTACTGTAGTAGGTACGGTACCTTTATCAATATGATAAATATTTGATTGATGTAAGCAAATTCCTTATTAGATACATATCTTTATGCTGTCTTATAAGGAACCATAAGAAATATCGTTTATGCATAAATAAATATCCTTTCATGTCATACATGTTTGTGAGTATTTCTCACGAAAGATGTACATGTGACGAAAAAGTTGTTATGAAATATTGTGACGAAATAGTAACCTTAGCACTAAGAGAATCTAGTTTTTGACTGAAAAAATATATGGCGCTGATATTTACCATCGCCCAATAAGAACGCTTTTAGTGTTTCCAGTACAAAATACTACAGATTCATTGAGAAATTAAAAAAATTACTGTGAAATGGCGTGACTAAAGAGTACGTGACTAAAAAGTAAAAAAGGTGAGACATTTTGTTTATTGCGTGAAACTCAATATATTTTAAAGAAAGCAGGATACAATCAACTTTGAACCTTAAACTAGATTATACGAAGGTGCTAATTACAGAAAATTAGAACGTTAGACATACGTCAAGTAGTATTTTTTGAAGCGGCAAAGTCGTTGGTACCCATTGAGACAAAAAGATTTTGTATGGAAAAGTAAATCATGATAGTGACAACTTGAAGCGTTACACAATTTTATGAAGTATTTTCGGTCTTTGCGATATCTAATCCTAATCAGGAGTATATTTCTTCATCCCTTCGCAAATATCTTGCAAGAAGTTTCATCATTTTATTTTAATATTTTGACTCGAACTTTTGGGACATGTTTTTTCCACAAATGTACAACTATTTTGAGAAATACTCTTGTAATTCCCGAGAATCCCTCTGTTACATTTTTTTTCCTCTACTTAGTAGGTTCTAAACATTCTAAATACATTTCACATTCCCTTTGATCGAAATACTTGACAATATATTCTTAAAATTTTTAAATATACAATATCATATCCTGCTGTCCTATTTTTTTTTTTTTGTTCCGTAAGATATCAATCAATCATATACAGTATTATTGTTTTTTATTTTCTAAATAGAACAATTACTTATTAACTTACCAACTACCAGTGGCCATAAGCATTGACATTTCAAAATCGCAAAAAAAAAAGCAAAACGTACCTAACTAATAATGTCTACTCATTTTCAAAATACAAAAACAAATTGACAATCAAGTTGGCATAAGTACCTTAAATAAAACAAAAACTCAACGCGTTTCGATACTTTACTATCGGGCAATTCGTGTAAAATATAAGGGTAGACCGCAAAGTTTTGCCGTAGCTAAACCACTTACAATCTCAGCCAACCGGCCGCAGAAGAATTCCGTAACGGCGGTCATGGGTTGACCGCTCGGCGAACGTTTATGACTCGACCATACGAGATGATTAATGTGGCAAGGGTCTGATAATGATCTGATTAGTTCCGCGGGTAAGCACGCTTTGGCTAAGCCGTATGAACTTTAGATACAACGCCATTATTAGAATGTTGCTCATAATCTGAAGGCCGATTTTCGTAATTTAAAATGTTCAAAATGTAATCGCAGTCTCATCTCGACGACAAACAAATGTCAAAAATGTAGGGAAATTAGAGGTATTTTTGACAGATTGAGACTGAGATCAGACTATGAACGTTCTTAAAATTACGAGAGTGGCCCCTCAGATATTGGGCAATTATTCGACAAAGGCTTTAAGATCGGTAATTTATCTTCAATATAAAACATTCAACATACACCAATAATCTCTTTACACAGCACTTAAAGCAAATACATTAAATTATTTATTTAAGGATCTTAATTCTCATTGACATTCTAACAGCACTCAATGAAGTTAATTACCATGTCCTAAGGCACTTACTAGACAAAGGAGTTAAATACCAAAATATCACATTTGCCGTGTTATTAACGTGAACATAACTTCTCCGTTAAATTATAAGTAATGTACCTTTTTAACAACGTGAACTTACTTTAATAGGCACCTATTTTTCACAAAAATTACACCTGGAAAAACATTATACACAAGTTGAACGTTCCCGGGGAGCTCCGCCATTTAATATTACCGTAGTATGTTATCATTTCTCGGAAGTTTTGTCAGTGACACGGAGAAAAAAAAAGCAATTTTCACAAAGCAGGTTGTCAGAAATAAAGTTTTGTTCAAACAAATCCCAGTGTTGGGGGACACTCATCTTTATTCTACGCGATAAGGCCGCAGCCGTCTCTTAATTTACACCGAATATGTGACGCGATACACGACCTTTATTGTATAGAAAATTCTTTTCTAGTTGCAAAATGCTTAAAACTACTATGGAGACATGGTGCACGTGTTTCCACAAAATTATTATATTTGCTCAACACACTTCGCTTTATATTTTCGTTTTACAACAGTTTTCATGACTTTTGTCTTGCTACCGCCGAAACTACAATTTCGTTTTCAACATAAAGATAAAAGAGCAACAATAGTTTATTTATCATAAAGGCTGAAAATATCAAATTTAATAAATAGTTTTATGATAAAAGATATTTTATTACAATAGGTACTATTTTGTTCTATATTCGGAAGAACACAATGTATCCCAATCACCATTAATACCTTACGGCTAATTTTCTCGCAGGATCTCGACGTCCATTTGATAACTTACGGGTCATTTACTTCGTTACAAAAGGTTATAACGGGGAAAACAAAGCATTAATATGTACATATTTCATAAAGCATAACTGCCCTTGTTTATATTGTGGAGCAAAAATAAAGCCTAGAATTTGCTAAAAGAGAGACTAAGAGAGACTTAATATAGGAGAAACGTAGAATTGGGTTAAACGGGTAACCGAAGAAATGCTTCGCAGTGAAACACTATACGATGAATGTGCGCTACACTTAGAGCGATCCCTCACTACATAGTACAAAGGTACGTAAGTATATGTGGGATGTAAAAGAATTGAATTTCTTAGTCATGTTCGCTGAGTTACGTTCGCTGAAAGCTCACCTCCTGCCTACACGTTTTTCGAAGCCCGCATATTTACATGAAACACAATACCTTTCAGTAAGAGGATACCAAGTAGCATAAGTTTCGAAGGTTATTGATAGTTTCGGGTTTAAATAATTCTAACTACTTACGATGATGGCTAGTTTGTGAGACTCCGTATTAGGCAGGCACTTTACACCTAGAACTAAAATTCAGATGAGACGTTCTTGATTAAACAAGCAAAACTAAAAGAAGGCCTTAAACAAAGAACATAGGGTTAATTTCTAAGCTAATTTTGTATTTATTAGTCCAGTAGAGTTAGAAACTAATTGCCTATACAACGTGTAACGTTAAATGCGCAAAACCTGAAAATAGTTTGATCAGAATAACGAGCAGAATTAACTGAACCACTTTTTAATATAGGTCACATTTTTCAAAAAATCTTCATTAGAAACGTTGCCGTGTCTATTTATTAATAGGTCAAGCAACCCAATGTAAGCGCGGCGCAGCGGCCCGGTGATGACTCCTCCCTCGATAAAGCGTCGTCGCAGACGCAAGAAACGATCAGAATGGCCAGTAAAACTAAAACAGCACATAAAACCTTTAAAAATTTTTAATGACTTATTTTCTCTCTGAAATAGGTCAATTGAATTAAAAATCAGTTGGGGTGTATGAGGTTTTGCGCATTTAACGTTACACGTTGTATAGAACAACAAAACTTAAAAAAAAAAAAACAGTAGAGACTTGGAACGAGAAACTTCAAAAGCTTGTAGGTACTGTGTTCGATCACTGAATCAATTAAACATGTCCCACTTCAAGTGTCAATTACCCAAATAAATTGACAAAGGTTAATTGAGCAGTTTAATTTGTTTGCGAAAATGGAATTGTTTTAATATCCAACTGGGATTTAGTTTATTTTCTATCTAGTAGATAATGGTGCCTACCTATTAATTTTCTAACGCAGCTATAAAAATTCAAATGTGATGATGTGGAACTAAATTGACTGTTACAAAAAATTAGAGATGACGTAAACGTTCTTCTAATACTTTTCTTATCAGACTTGCGTATTAAAAATGTACTGTTTGGTACTTCTACTATTGTTATAGGACCAGTTAACCACAGAACAGAAGGCCAATTCCGGTATTAATAAACTTCCGAAATCAAGTCATCAAGTCGTTGAGATCTTATCTCAACGATAATAAAATCAGTGTCAAAAACAAAAAGTCTTTTCAAGTGTTTTTGACGGATTGAGACCGAGATTAGAATGCGACCATTCTTAAAATTACGAAAATTGCCCCTAAGGGCCCTTTCTAACGGCAAGATCCCGTTTTATGCAGGTATGGTTTTTGCAGGATCCCGGTTAGTGGTGTACGTGTTTAAATATACATATTCACACAAGCATCCTGTTTGCCGGATACTGCAAGCAGGATGTATGTGTATATTTAAACACGTACACTACTAAACGGGATCCTGCAAAAAACGGGATCTCCCCGTGGGAAAGGGCCCTAAGCTGTCGATTCAGTTAAACTTCATGAGCTATAACTAAACAAACCGAATAGTTTAAGTACAATCGATGGTCGGAAGTTTGATCAGAGTTGGAAGCTTCATTTGTTGCGTGGCGAGCGAGCGCGCATCCCGCGTACGTGCCCCGAAATATTAACCGACCCCGACGGAATACACGTAAAAAGGCTATATAATTAAACCTTATTAATCCCTATTTATAGCCACGGCTAATCCCTTCGTATAGTTACGAGTTATTTATTTCCATTATGACGATGGACCCGGAGTGACGAGATGTCGACGGGTTATTGTTCGCAGACCACCCGCCCGACCCGCCTTTTAAATTATAAAGCAAAATGGAAAAACCATTATGTTTCCAACGTGACGTGCTGGGATCGCCACTTCATTTTGATTAAACGTGCCAGACCAAGACCTATTTGGAGATTTGTTACTTAGAAAATCAGTTCAGTAATGAAGATTAGACGCCTACTTTTAGAACATTACCTTTTTTGCTGATAGCAACAAGGCTTCGAATATAATCCAATTTTCTGTAATTTTCTAGACTCTCAAATAATCCAATTTGACCGGCAAACTAGCGGATAACATAGAATAATAAATAATATTTACTTTATTCTTAATTGGAATTTCAGGAAAATAATAACTAATTTCACTTTAGTTGTGATCAAGCCATAATTGCCAAAGTGTATCTCTGCCTACTTACACCAAGATCTTGGTTTTAATAAGTACCATATTTGAGTTGTTAATGTTATATAAATAATGTACAGTAATAATACACAATAAATAAACCGTGCGGAGGGCTCGGTGTCTCAATTTGTCCCCGGCGGCCACTCGTATTGCGCCGCGTACATTATTTTAGCTGTTCGCACATAATTTACAACCAGAGCCTCTATTTTGCAATTACACTCTTACGATAAAATATGATATAGCACCTCAGACAGTTTGTACCTTTTCCGTTTGATATAGGTCCCGAGAAGTCTCGCTTTTTAGTGATATAATACCAACCTCTGGTCGACATGTTAACGCTACGAACGCAGACTCTTACCTGAAACGAAAAAGTAATACATATGGTAGATTATTTCTTTGAAAACTTTTATTACAATAAAACATGTTTTTGCGCAACTGATGTTGAAATTAGATTTGCTCTTTCGCTCAAAATACATTTTGAACAGCCGCAGGGCCCGCATGTTAGCTTTAATATAATATTTGTTAGATTTGGAAAATTACAGATACAAAAAATGTACCTTGAATAACCTTGCGAATATAATTTAAGCGATTGTACCGCAAACCAAATGAAAGGAAAAACTCGAGCGGGTAGCAACAAATAATTAAACAATAAAATTCGCGCGGCAGATTTGGAATACGGCAGTGTGCATACTGGAGAATGAATGAAACATTTATCACTGTCGGGCTTTAAACCGAGCCCGACCCGCCCGCATCACCGGCTTGGAACAATAACCCTCATCTGTATACAGATGCAAACGCATTTGGAATGAAAGTAAAACTGTCTTTGCTTGGTAAGCCTCATTTCATACGTCATCGAGCATTGAGAAACGATTTCAGCACTTTTTGTTGATTTGTTTTCACTTTAAACGGGCAAACGTCGCCGCCGGCAGCGTTACGTGTCACGAGCAACTGACAACAACGTTTAATAATTCAGTGCGGCTTTGTATGGTAATATGGAATCCAATTATTTTGATTATTACAAGGATTATAATAAAATTGTATGTAGGCTTGATCCTATATTTTATTTAATTACCGCAGAAAGTTCTTTGTTCAATTATAGGCCGAGTGAACGTTAAATAAGTTTTGTTATTTACCCCAGACATGTTCTACGTGCGAACACCGTGCCTTTATGAACTTGGGTTACCATGTCACGTATCTGCGAAGACACTCGTGATAAGGGAAAATGTCTAGATGCTTAATTTTAATCATTCCGTTATTAGCACATACATTTGTGAATTTTACTGCCTTGAAATTGGGTGGTTGATGAAATGATGGTGATATTATTATTTTATCTCTTTTATTTCATTATTTACACATAAATTATATGTTTAAATATTGGGATATAAAAAATATTAAAACATTTAAAAATATATTTGTCGCAGCAGAAGGCCGTAGATTAAGAAATTTCTAACATTTGTTACAAGATGGCGGTAGTGAGGTTATTACATCTGTCTGTCAGTTGTCACTGTCAAGTAATGTCAGGTTATTCCATCTGTCTGTCAGTTGTCACTGTCAAGTAATGTCATGTTATTCCACTTGTCTGTCAGTTGTCACTGTCAATGAATGTCATTTTAATAAGGGAGTGTCATTGTCTTGACAAGTGCGAGTGGGGTAGGTATGGTATCAGGCATTCTGCCAAGGAACGTGCGCATGAGCGGATAACCTCACAACCTCCATCCTTTTCCATCGCGGATATTCGTGATTATTGTTATTCCAAAGTTTGTAAAATCAATAAAGAAGATCAACGCTATCTGTTCGTGATATTATTTCCTGTTTCCTGAAGATGTACGAGGAGGAAGGCTTGCCTGAAGATAACGTTCCTGTTCCATCTCCGTTATATTATTATTATTTATGAACAATGTGTTGTTTGTTTGTATTTACGAAAACTTTTACCTTTTTTATATACTCTGTTTCATAATACCTATTCAGGATACATACATTTGTCTTTTTACCCATTTATGATGGTAAAACCAAAGGAGATCAGGCTGTGGTGGCCCAGTGGGATTGGTCCCGGCTTAGGGGTTATAGGACGTGGGTTAGAACCCAGGTATGCCCTTTACTTTTGTAGTTTATTTCATCGCCACTGCTCTTAAAACGGTGAAGTAAAACATCGTTAGTAAACCAGCATGTCCTAGAAGCAAAAATTCGAAGATATTTGACATTCAACCGTCCGCACTGGGCCCACGTGGTTGATTACGACCCACTCCTTTTCACAGATAAGAGGCCATAATACGCTGATTATGGGTATGGTAAAACGAATCACTCAAATTTCATCAGTTAATATATCAAATCAGTAAAATCTAAGTAGGTACCTACTTATATATTCATTAATTTACAATTCTAAAATCTATGTCAAATAACAATTTAATAAATCCCCTTCTTTAAATGCCGCATAGCATTTTAATAATTTAGCTAATAATAAATTCGTTTCAATGTGGAGTGTCGTTAATTAGCCAAAATCCAATTAGTAGGCGTTGAAATTAAATTAATGGTTTTACATTTTCAATGATATTCATCAAGTATTATATTATTATGAAATTATGTGGAATCATATTATAATAAGCCCTCCAGACCGAATTTTGGCTATGGTGGGCAATCTCAGCGGCGTTGGAGATATTATATTGTAAGGTTGACTGGTAGAAAATGCCTCAGGCATTAAGTCCGCCTTTGTACAGTACTTTTTTTTACTTGTGCATAAAGTTTTCATCATCATCTGCCCAGCCTTTTCCCAACTATGTTGGGGTCGGCTTCCAGTCTAACCGGATGCAGCTGAATACCAGTATTTTACATGGAGCGACTGCCTATCTAACCTCCACAACCCAGTTACTGGCTAAAAAACGTGCATAAAGTTTTAATAAATAAAAGTAAATAAATAAATAGTGTACAAGTGTGTGCAGACATAGGTGCCCCCTCTCATCCCTCACTCTTATAGTCCGATGGAACGGCAATTCGACAAAACCGGAGGGAGATCAAGCGCAGGACCAATGGCCGGCGAGGGTACCGGCCGGTGGCAAGGGCGGTGTGATACCCCCGCGCAAGCGACTGTATATCAAGCATTATGGCACTGTACATCATCTGCCTAGCCTTTCCCCAACTATATTGGGGTCGGCTTCCAGTCTAACCGGATGCAGCTGAATACCAGTATTTTATATGGTGCGATTGCCTATCTGATCTCCACAACCCAGCTGCTGGATAATACGATACCCCTAGGTAAGACTGGTTGTCAGACTTTCGGGCTTCTGACTACCCGTAACGACTGTCAAAGATCTACGAATGACAGCCGGGGCCAATGGCTTAACATGCTTTCCGAGGCACGGAGGGGTCTCGGTATGTAAAGATGGTCACCCATCCACAGACCAACCGCGGCAAGCGTAGCTTAACCTGATCGATCGACCTGTGCAGCTGTTATTATTTAGCCACGGGCCCCTCCGGCCATTATGGCACTGTACATTGTGCTTAAAAGTTAACCCACGAGACTAAGTTTGTATTTCTTTAGTTGATAGAAATGCAGATTTCATACAAAAAAAAAATACAACAAAAATAAAAAAATGTAACAATAAAGGGTATATGCTATGCCTATGGCCACTCAAAAAGTTGAAACCCTTTCGGTATTCCGAATCAAGTTACAATAGGTATCCGCCAACAAAGCCTTTAAGCAAAGAGTTGTATATAAATGTGGAAATGTATTCATAGTGAAGCACCATGGTAAGTAATCAGAGTATTTGAAATAAAATCCACGGAAACCTTTCGGAAAAAACTTCCCGTTTATCCCACGGGGAAACGTAAGCAGGTTAAAATAAACTTTTTCAGGAGCTCGTATTTTAACATTGTCTCGCTTTGTTCGATATGAATAAATGTTACTTGTTGAATTTCTTTTTTATTTTTTTCACATGGAAGGAAATACGCTTGTATTACTTACTAGTTGTGCCTCATGGTTTCACCCTCATAAGTCTCGATCCCATGGGAATATCGGGGAAAATATAACATGTCCTAATCCAGGTCATGGTCCATTTAAAAAATTTCATCTAAATCTGTTCAGCTGTTTTAGCGTGAAAGCGTAACAAACAAACATACAAACAAAAATCCGCTTTTGCAGGAATACTCGGCAACGTCTTACCTTTCCTACCTGCGTGAGCGTTGTTCTTAAACTCGCTCTAGCGCCACACCGTGTAGATCACACCTAAGATCCCTCCTTAAATCTCATCCTCATGAAACAAACTACTATTCTTATTCCTTCTCTGTCCATTCTGTAAGATTGTAGAACTCACTTCCGCCTAGCATTCGTGATTTAATAACTATTTCTCTATTTTAATGTCAATTGAAAGAGCATTACCATTCTTCTATACTGTGAGTATTTATATATGTATATATATGTTTATATATTTTAGCATTATGTATTTATTTTAGTACACTTATGTTGATTTTTGCATTATATGTGTAGGTATATTTAATTATTTAGTTTTAGACTCCACACATTCATATTTTTCTTCTCTTGTTCTCACACACTATTGTCTACATTTCTTATTTACTTCTCCTTTCACAGGTCTGCTGGAAGAAATTTCTTAAAAAATAAGCGGTACCTTTGTACCCAACTTATAATAATGTCATATCCGTATGTATTTTACTTTGTGTACAAAAATAATAATATAACTAAACAAAAATCAAATCTATTCTCTTTGCAATCATTCTGGCTTATTTCCGCAGCTCCGACCGCGTGGAAGTAGGAAAATATCCCACGGGAACTTACTACCGGTATAAAAGTATTCTTTATGTCCTAACTCAGGTCATGGATGAAACCATTGATGAAACCGTTGCGCATTTGCTCTCTGAATGCACAGGCATCACCCAGATTAGTTCAGAAAGCTTTGGGACACCCAGATCTTACACAGATGTTCTTAACAGACCAGGAGACTTAATCAGCTTCTGGAGGGAGGTGGGTTGGTTGGAATAACCACCGACGGCCACCATGGCCCACGCACAATGGTCCACTTGAAGGACTAAGTGCGGAAACCAAACCCGTAACATAGAACATAGAACCTTGGTCATGGTATACCCATGTGACAAATTTCATCCGTTCAGCCGTTTTAGCGTGAAAGCGTAACAAACAACCTCAGTTCCTTCTTCAGATTTATAATATTAGTATAGTATTTATAATGATACTAGAAATGCCCGCGATTTCACCCGCATAAGTTACGATCCCGTGGGAATATCGGGATGAAAAGTATTCTATATGTTAATCCTGGTTATAAACTATCTGTATGCCAAATTTCAATTATATCGATTCAGTAGTTTTTGCGTGAAAGAGTAACAAACATCCGTCGATCCATCCATCCTCATATCCTCACAAACTTTCGCGCTTATAAAATCACTAGCTGCGCCCCGCGATTTCAGCCGCATTAGTTACGATTCCGTGGGAATATCGGGATAAGAAGCATTCTATATGTTAATCCTGGTTATAAACTATCTGTGTGCCAAATTTCATCAATATTGGTCCAGCCGTCTGAGCGTGAAGAAGTAACAAACACACACACAAACTTTCGCCTTTAGAATATTAGAACTATTTTATAATAATAATATGAAACATATCCCGCGTTGATGCTGTCGGAGAGCATTTCAGATTCTACGTAAATTATTTATCTACGTAATAATTATCAACTCCCAACTTTCACAATATACTGAGAAAGGCTATGAATAACATCCGATGCCTGTCCAGTGAAGCACCGCCTACCCTCACTTATAACCTCTTGACTGCTCTATCAAATCCTCCTCCAGATCCCTTGCTATTAATATACTTGAGGAAACAATAGGCAGGAGAAAGACGGACCCTGATTAAAGACCAAATATATCAAAGACGAGATAACTGAAGCCGTATAGTAAACAAGGCATTCCGATAGAGATGGGGAATTGATTCTAATTTATTATGCAGACGGACATTTAATCCTACGGGTGCCCGATTATATCATCCGTTCATTCCTCTAACTAATGCAAACACAGACCAAAAGTAATTACGATAAAGAGCCCGAAACATGACACCATGTGGACCCCATTTAGAGATCCTTAAACGAGATAAAGTTCCACAATTGTAATCGTTACGCAACTAAAACTAAGGCGAGAATTTAAAAAGCCAAGAGATAATTAAAAGTTATTTTTAAGTCACAAATGTTTATAATGTAAGTTAAACAAGGGCGCAGTTTGCAAGAAATGCTGAAAGTCGGAAACTCGTTCGTCGTCTGCAGGGGGGTGAAACGAGCCCGTAAATTCGCGTTTCCGTGTCATTTTCCATAACAATGTCAAAACTCTTGTTATGAACACATTATTTTGTTGGAACAAAAAACTGTGCAGTCTGAACGTTCTCGACGACTGAGGAGAAATGCAAAGCTTTGTTTGCAATCTTTATTATGACTATAACAATGAAAGTACTGCAACAATAAGCACAACGCAACTAGTCAGCAATAAAATGTAAGTGAACAATTATTTACATACAATATGTGTTACATACTCTTGCATTTTTTAGGGTTCAAAACCCAGAGGGTGCCAAAGGGACCCTATAACTAAGGCTCCGCTGTCTATCCCTGTCACAGGGCTGTATCTAACAGTTATATGTAGGTAGACACTTGAAATTTTCAGTGTGTACTACTATGGCCGGTATAACAACGTATATAATAATAAAGTTAATAATTAAACGGGGTTCCCATACAAGAAACGTGTCTTTGCATTGTATTTTAAAAAATAGACCTATAGTTCAAATATTGTACGGTGGTACGGAACCTTTCATATACGAGTCCGACTCGCACTTGGCTGCTTTTTAAAACGTCTGTTTTCTTCATGGAAGACGACTAGTATTGAAATACGATATTGATTACTCGTGTCGCTTTCATCCGCATATATCCACTTACCTTCACAGAGGAGTGTTCTCGTATTTACATGAATGTAGAACATATTTCTGTGGAGAGGAAACATATTAGCATAACCGCGGAGTAAAACTAAGCGTAAACGAACCTTTTCTTTACAACGTTGCTAAAACGTTACTGCTGAAAGACATTCTGTTTCCGCGAACGTCACGTTTTTCCTGCTGCCCCAAATATTTTTTTGGAAAGAAAACAATGCGTTTGTGGGTATACGTACCTATACCTACATTATCTCTAAAGGGTTATGATTCCTGGATTTGCAGTGTAATAAAAGTTGACATATCCATGTGGGGACGATAGATACAAATAGATGATGTTTCGTATTGATTTTGAACAAACAAGTTCAAATTATGAAAGCCTGTATATTATGGGGTGTATTCGATACACACTTCAAGGAACTATTGATTTATTTATTTAACCATTTATGTACACACAAGAACAGAAAAATACGTACAAGGTTACTAATATTATTGTGTGATACGGTTATAAATAAAACAACGACTTCTCCATAAATACATGATAAAAAAAAACCATGTTTAAACAATTTTTTCTTAACCTCATCAATTCAAATTCATGCTATCAACGAATCAAATAATACCTTGAAACACAAAACGCAATATGCGATGAGCCTTTGTTATTATTGAATCGCGCGTATCTAAGCGAAGCTCATGACAGTAGAACAGTTAATTACGAGAACAGGTTTGAGGGCCAGCACCCCCCTCCCCCCTCTCCCATTCCGGGATTAAAGTGGGCGAGGGATGCTGCGTAGCCATGCAAACTTTGAAATCCAAATGACATTCGATGTGTTAGTGCGCCTCACCGGCAAATACCGAAACAGCGCGGAAATCTGATAGCACTGTACTGCTTAGTACTTTAGGACCAAATTGAAACAGGATAGGTGATCATTGGCGTTTGTATGGGGACACCGGATTCAATTGAAAGCCAGCGGTTTTAGATGACCAGATGGTTGCAGTCAAAATCACAATGGTTAACGGTGATTTTAAACAGTAATGTTTGATCAAAGAAAGAAAATTTCTTTGTTTGGTCAAAAATCAGTCCTAAGTAATATTTAATATTACTTCAAAAATCAGTCCTAAGTAATATTTAATATTACTTAGGACTGATTTTTCAATACAGTAATAACTTTTATCTGAAGAATAATTATTACAGTTTGACATATTTTCTATTAAAAAAACTGTCGAAAAGTAATATTTATTTCTCAGATAAAAAATATCTGACTATTGAAAAATCAACCCTTAGTGTTATTGTAAGATCTAAAAGTAGAATTCCCACCACTCACCCACCACCACCACATAATACTAAATGAACAAGAGGCAAACTTTAAGACCATCATTTTACTTTACTTACATAAATAAACTTATTTAAATGAAGTATTCTCTGAAGGGTCCAACGAATCCATGTTGACTGAACCCAAAGGGGTAATTTCAATTAAAATCTCCCATAACCCTCAACGCTCACATTTTGTGACCTTTAATAACTACGTACCTAATAAAACACTAAATTGCCGACCAGTTTTATTAGTATAAGAAACTATATAAAAGCCAAACACTTGGCGTTAATTACAACTCGTAATATTGTAATTTATTACTCGGAACGACTCGTGGAAGGACTAATATTAATTCTGTCTTTATTTATAACTCGCGGAATTTCCCCTGAACGGTCCTGGGGTACGGATTTATAGTCAATTTTATGACACCTGGGGAATTAGGGCCGAGGTGTCTAAAGTTACTTCCTTCTTCTCAATTATAATTATACTGTAGTATTTATCCAGCCCTAAAAAGTTGGTAATTCTAACAAAGACGTAATTTAACCCCTGGATTACGTGTTTTTTTAATCCAACCCCTAGTTTACGTGTTTCTTAAAATTACGAACTTTTCCTTTTTCATTATTCTAACGTTTCATCGGCTTATTGCCAGGATATGTCGAGGTTAATGAGTCTAACGAGCTAGCGTTATGATTATGGCAATATCGACATATATTCGTAGCGGAGATCGCTTTAATAACGGGTAAATTTCATCAGAAATTGAGCGTTTGCGAAATTGCAAACTGATTATCATCAGCAGCTATCAATTACCTCAAGGCAATATCACGTTACAGTTGAATATCGCATAAGTGGCAATAAATTGCAGCCACACCACCTGGAAAACACATTTCCTTTTTAAAATTCAACATTTTCTGCATAAACTTTCGCAGCTACATCAATAACCGTAGCATTTCTAGTAACATCTACTAAACTGCTACGAACGACCGATTTTATTATACGTAGCTCACATTCGGCGTAACGAGTAACCCCACTCAACGTAGCGCTACGGTCTACGAAAGTACTACGCTCGTAGCACCGCGGTCGTAGCCGTAGTACTTGAAACGGTTACAAATTTTACGTACCATTAGGTAGCCGGATAAAGGGAAGGCAGTTTGACTCGCTTTCAAATGTAGCCGCTTATTTTCTTAGATTTCTTCCGGATTCTAAAGTTGATGGCAGGTATCCAATAAATTAAATAGAGTGTAACAGATGAGCAATTTACTTTATAATTATGTTTAAAAAAATATATTAGCATAAACGAAGTATGAGTATTTGTATTTATAGTTAAATAACCTTCGCGTAAAGAATCCAACAGAAAGTTCGCTAAAAATACAGGATTATCAAAGATGTTTTCATAGCGCTATTTTCACTAACAAGCATCTTTAAAAGTGACGAAGTAACGAGAATTTCGTAAATATTTGTATTCCAGAAAATTTTCTCTAGGCTCGACATAAAAGTGACATTACTAAGATTCATGTTATAAATACGTCTTTATATCCGACTTTCAATTTGCAAGCAGGGAGATTAGAAGGAGAAATCTCCATTTTAACCTACCACCAGGTGTTTATCTGATCCGGATTTCAATCAATTGCTTAAAACGCTGGAATAAACGGTTTTTTGCGGAGATCCCTTTACATTCCTCGTCGAAGTTTTCAGAACTTTGTCTGTACTGAAAAATATTATTAGTTTGGGTTATTGTTAATTCAAGCTCCATTATTCAGAAATCCACTTATTCTCGTTTGTCTGGAGAACAGCATCATCATCTGGCTTATATCGCTTGACCTAGAAAGCTCAGTTTCGGCGTGAAATATGTTTTGCTATCAAATTTGAATAAAAAAAGGGCGCCAGAATTGAGCGGCAGCAAAAATAAAATTAACAAAACCTTCATGATAACAGTTGGTGTAATTAATTTGCAATGACAGATTGTTCATTGGGAATGATACAACGTTCATTTGGAGACAACTCGTATAACACATGGTGCCGAATTATTGTGCGGATTATATAAACGTATAAAAATGTGTACGAGAATATTTTTACGAAAATAAAGATGAATTGGACATAAAAGTTTATACTGCGCAATTAACACAACAACCAAAAAAAGGCCTACAAATATTTTTTTTTTACTTGTGTAAACTTGAGTATAATTTGGTACATCAATTAAAAGTTATGGTAGGATAAGTTATATTTTTGACATGGCGTTAAAAGAGAAATGAAAAAAAAATCCAACAAAATAACTTAACTTGTTCGTTGATATCTACAATTTTTATATTTCTTATCTGATGTATAAACAATACTTTAACTTACACCATGATTGAATACTCAACAGTTTTGCTAATACCAGAACCTTCTAATTCATAGTAGAAGCATATCGCCCCATTACACAAAGCCACATAATTTAACCTGAACTTCAAACTACATCACACCACACCACCTAAGTTCAACACACGACATTAAAGGTCACAATAATTCGTCCACACTGACAGTTAACAACACAATCATCCAACACGTTCCACAAATAACTTCACCCAACAATTACTCCTAACTGCAGGCAATTTAACTCAATAGCTCATCTTCGGTCGACCGTACCATTAAGGAACTTTAGATTCTTACACATTAAAGTTTCATTATGGATGCAGTCGGTTCAGTCGCGGCACAAAAATATAACTACAGAAGGTTGGCTCCATACGAAGAGTGAAAGCGCACGCTTACATAGACGCGAACGTTTACATACAGCGTTTTTTTTTTTTTTGCGAATGTCGTCTCGCATGTTAAATTGTCAACCTAGGAAGTTTTCGAATGCTTAACCGGGCTATACTGCGGATGCCTTAATAAATTAAGGCCTCCAGCCAGGGCATACCACTTATAAACTAGCGACTACACGCTAAGAGCACCCCCTGTTGGGTACGGACCGCGGCTTAGGGCGTCGCTAGGGGAGGGTTGCAAGGGACAGACTGGATCGCATCAAACCTACAGTGATCTCAATTTATCTAACTACTAGCTGCGCCCCGCGCTTTCACCCGTAACCCGTAAGTCTCGATCCCGTAGAAATATCGGTGATAAATATATTATATCCGCGTGGCGCTGCTAGTGTAACTATATGATACGAATGCCAGTCGCAACTGCACTTGCATTCGCTGTACGTAGATGTGTGTCTATGATTGTGTGCGTGAGTTGTCGCTTGTTGTATAAAGCCGACCTTCTGTACCCACCTATTTTGTGGCCGCGTGTGGCCGCGGGGTCCCGCAGAACTTAGTCACGGGGCTCTCGCCGGGTGCCGAGAGAATTAGAACGAGTCATTAACCATAATAACAAACTGCCGACGCTGATTAAGCTGCTAAGTAAACCTGCCTACCTCAAAGTAATGCTTCAATTACCCCGACTCAGTAATACTAACGATAAATCAGGGGTGCGGGTGCGGTGTTATAATTAAAATGAATCAGCGATACATCTCAGATACTTGGTGTAATAGAAGCGCCTAGAGCGAGACAGAAGTGAAACCTCTTGAACAGAAGACGGATAAACATCTTTAGACACGACTAACTATAAATAAGCTGAAGGTAAAGGACAGAAAAATAAAGAGAGTAGGTAATACGAGGGGAAAAAGAAACTCAACAATGACACGGTTGTGTTTATTATTTCATTGTTTAAATTATAATCTGCTTTAGTATTTCGATTGTTATTCAAAAGTAAAATTGTACCTAACTTTAACAAACCCATAACAATAATAATGAAAACGCTTATTAATTAAATGAACGATAATGGCGCCGAATCCCTTGTTCACAAACTAAACTACATTTAAGTTCAGTCCATCTTTTTCTTTCTATTTCATTAAGAAAAGGACAGAAGATATTAGTTTAGTCCTGTCAAATTAGTCAGCGCCTGACGTAAATTGACGTATTTTTATCAGCCAATTTTTTAATCACGTCTAAACTTGTCTATGGAGTATCTTAATTTGACAGGACTAAAACAAAAAAAAAAAAAAAAAAAAAAGGAAGAAAAGGTTCTTAATGAAATAGAAATGAAAAGAGGCACTGAACTTAAATTTATTTTAGTTTGGGAACAACAGAATCGGAACCATTATTATTTCTAAATTATAGACATTATCGTTTAAATAGTACCAAATTTAATAGTACAAACACATCATCATCTGCTTAGCCTTTTCCCAACTATGTTGGGGTCGGCTTCCAGTCTAACCGGATGCAGCTCAATACCAGTATTTTACATGGAGCGACTGCCTATCTGACCTCCACAACCCAGTTACTGGGTAATACGATACCCCTAGGTAAGACTGGTTGTCAGACTTTCGGGCTTCTGACTACCCGTAACGACTGTCAAAGATCACAACAGTACAAACACAATCTCATTAATTTGTTTGAAATACAATAATTATGTGAATATTACGTGTACGCAAAACGTATATCAATATTCCGAAGTAAGCATTTGAAGTGCGTGCGTATTAAAATATTTCCGTCATTCCGAAATGTTTTCAATTATACTCACGGCTTCAATTATTGCATATCCGAAATTATTAGCGCACGGTTCAATTATAATTAAAAGCGTCATATACATATGATTGTCAAAATACATACGTGAATACGTTTACACCGCCTGTTTAGAGCTCGTTCAATTAACCCTCCAATAATATGAACCGGGCTGTTGATATATTTATACGACGCAAATGAGAAGATTATTTCGATGCTCAATTTCGTACCTATTGAAATGTTTCATGTAAATTAAAACCGACGTCATTGAGTATTTGATGGCTTTTATGTGTCTCTTTATTGCGCTGTATGTATAATATTTGCGGCTGTAATATTATAACTTGATAATGTTTTGTAGCAACATGTGTTTTGAAAGCTCTAGAGTATATTGATCGTTTATACAACGTGTAAGGTAAAATGCGCAAAACCTCAGACACCCCAACTGATTTTTAATTCAATTGACCTATTTCAGAGAGAAAATAAGTCATTAAAAAATTGTAAAGTTTTCATGTGCTGTTTTAGTTTTACTGGCCATTCTGATCGTTTCTTGCGTCTGCGACGACGCTTTACCGAGGGAGGAGTCGTCACCGGGCCGCTGCGCCGCGCTGACATTGGGTTGCTTGACCTATTAATAAATAGACACGGCAACGTTTTTAATGAAGATTTTTTGAAAAATATGACCTATATTAAAAAGTGGTTCAATTAATTCTGCTCATTATTCTGATCAAACTATTTTCAGGTTTTGCGCATGTAACGTTACACGTTGTATTTTTAAGACTGGTACACTGTCTTTTTTTGTTATTTTCCTCGTTTTATTTTCCAGTACAGCAAAATACCTGGAATTCTTGTCTCGTCGTTCGTCTTTTACTTTGTAATTGCACTTTTATGTGTTGAGTGAGTTCAATACAAATTTCGTCGAAGCGAGTATTTAGTTTTAGCTGTACTTAGTATTTAGAAAAGCATTGACTTTTAGCTTTTAGAGCTTGGCTTTAGCTTGACGTAGTTCCCGAATTTCCGAGTTAGATTTCAGTTTGTTGATAATTAGGTGCTTTGCAGTTTACCAGCGCTTTCTAATGAGAAGAGCAATCAATCCATGTGAGCAATAACGCTCTATCGTTTACTCACATATAGCTAACAACACTATGTGACAACTTTTACAACAAAACGATATTCAGGAAAACCAGGGGAACTGCCTCGTTGGTTTAATTGTTCCAAGCGCGACTGTTGAGCATGAGGTCTTGGGTTCGATTCCCAGGTCGGGCAATGTGTTGTTGGGTTTTTCCATCGGGAATTTCTCAGTAGTAGCCCGGAGTCCCGATTTGTGCCCGGTTAATGGCAATAGGGTCGCTCCCTATTACAAGGGACCTCGTCGGAAGTGTGGGTTCTAAAGGTAAACCTCTGCCTGACGCTGTTATGTTGTCTTGGTATTCAGAAAAACCCAGTGAACTCATTTTTATTTGTTGTCTTAATCGAAGGGATGTGCTGGCTCATAATTAATAATAATAATAAAATAATAATATTCCACAACTTTCAAACAACGCTTGTGCTATGTGTACTAGACACAAGAGCTTGTGCTATGTGTACTAGACAACTGATAAACATACATATATATTTCTAAATACATACATATTATAGATAAATTACACTAAAACAAAGAACAAATGATCGTGTTCATCACACAAACATTTGTCCTGTCATCAATATGTTTAATTTCATGTTTCTATTGTTTCATTTGGGAGTTTGTTCATACTTACATACATCATCGATCCTCACCACCGGTGGTCTGGTGCGGTTTTACAAATATTAGCCCGTCAAACAGACATCCTCCAGGTTAAAAAAACGTCATTGATTACTTAAGTTCTTGCTTAAAACTAGATAATTAAATACTAATTAGTTCGTATCATTATTGCTGAACAATTTCCTTAAAGGCGGAAAAGAACTGAGCTTGCCACAAAAACGGTGACGTGTGCAATGCAATGAAGACTACAATCAGAGCGGGAATCATGAGCGGCAGTGTTTTGTTTCTTTCAAGCAGCTTTCCAGGTGTGAAACTTGTGTGTTATTTAATTTAGGAGAAATTAAAAAACATGAGTTGGGGAGTCTTTCTAAACAATTTACTTTAGTGTAGTTCCTGCCATTTTACAGCATCAATACGTCGCTTCATCATCATCATCATCAGGCTACAGCTCTCCAAATGCACGTCGTTCTGCTTGATCTTCGGCAACTGTCATCCAGCTGCTACCAGCCACCCTGTGAAGATCTTTGCTATACCTAGCCTGAGGGCGTCCTAACTTACGTTTGCCGATTCGCGGTCTCCACTCAAGAACACGTTTACCCCAACGGCCATCGATTCTACGGGTATTACGGCTAGGCCCATTGCCAATTCATCTTGTTTATTCTTTGAGTCATGTCGACAACTTTGGTTCTCTGCCGGATCTCCTTATTCCGGATTAAATTCTTCGTCACTTGTCGCTTCACATCCTCAAACTTTTATCAGTAATTAGTAAAGCCTTATTATTTAAAGTGTGATGTTTTGGAATGCGAATTTGTCAGAAACAAGCCGCCTTTCGATCCCGCAAATCCTTCAAGAGTTTATCGAACGCAAGCTTTCGTCACCGAATCTGTTTAGAGTAAACCGACCAAAACGAACTGAACCAACATATCAGGGAGCGCTCTGTGCAAACGCAATCTGTAGTCTAGTACCCCATTTTCCCCGGAATATCCGCATATCTGCAAATGCAGCACATCCCTAACATACCTGGCCAGAGTGCCGCCGGGCTTCAGCACGACGCCGACGACTGACATTCGATAATTATGTCCGCCCATCTCACTTAGGATTGTTTGCGTGTAAAATTCCAAGCTACATGCGGGAAATACGTCAAGGAATATTTTGGTTTTATTTCTTAGAGGTTTTCCTTCAAAGAGAAAAAGATTTATGTGCTGCTTTTCGTGTCGAGCATATCGTAAAAGTCGAATGAAGGCGAGCTTCTACTGTGTTTGTTGATGTGACAACTGTTCCTACATGGTGTTGTTTTATGAAATTTTGTCTTCCGGAAAGATAGTATTGTTCAAGAATAAAAATATGTACGTATTATTAATACACGAGTAGTGGCAACCGCTAAAGTTGCTAACCGATATCCTAAAGCTTTCTTTTATTTTTCCTGTAAGATGATTTTTAAGATAACGATGAAGACTCCCCCTGCCGATATATTAAAATGTAATAAATAGTGATTCATTTCCTCGTTTGTTTCTCATATCTTATCTGCGCCGCGATGGTGTTTACATTAGATTTATCGGAGCGCCCGTGACGGCGGAACACGCAGAATTATGTTACGCTCCCCCGTCTTCTGTTTTTACATCATTTATTCGAGAATATAGAACGGTGTGGTAATCCGAAAATTGATGCAAATGTTTGCTTTGCGTTTGATTTAAAATGTTTCTCGAAACAAAAAGCCTTGCAGTGTTCAAATAGTTAACATAAACAAAACATAAGTACCTTTTTTGATGATATTAGGTACCTACATGTGATAACAAAATATATATATTTTTTTAATGAAATTTACTATATAACTAGCGACCCGCCTCTGATCCGCACGGTTTTTACGACTGGACCAAACATCATGATTTCTGTATTATAATTATGTAACTTTAATATTAATGTATTGTACACATAAACCTTCCGTAATATATTCCCTAAATGATGGTGAAAACTACATAAAAATCTGCTCTGTAATTTAGAAGAACAGCGCGGTCGCAGATAGACACGAAAAGCGACTTTAATTTATAATATGAATAGATTTACACCCTATGCTTTATGTCAAAAATATTGGTAAATTTTCAAAGGTGTGACAGCTGACAAGGCTAAATTAATTAGCTTTCTGCTGAATAATGTCAATTATTGTTCATTAACACGAATGCTTGTTTAATTAAACATATTTTCATGCCTAATCAAACAAGCATTCGGGTTAGAAAATCGACTTCTGCTTATGAAATGGATAGTTCGACCGAAAAATATGTTGTTATTGCTGGGTTTCCCATAATAAAGTTATGGGAAACCCAGCAATAACAACATTTTCGTTCGAGACCAACTGAGCAAAAGTACGTTTGTACACGGCACGGTTTCTCTTCGTTATGGCGTATAAACCGCGTCGTAGAAAAACATGTGTCTGTCAACAATCTTCCATAGTGATCCAAATAACGGCCGTGTCTACATACGGCGAATAAACCGTACTTTTTCACGGCACGAAAAGCTTGTGTGTACAAAGGGCTTGAGGCTAAGTAGGTGTCAATGAAACAATAACAAAGATCCAAAGTAGGTAGTAATATAAAAGTGATCTAATAAATATACTTAATTTGTGAACTTCATTAGTGGTACTTACCACTAATGAAGCTAGCTAGTCGCTCGTAGTAGCACTAGTTTAGCTTTAGTGAAAACCTGTGTAAATGTCCAAATTAATTGGCGCTTATTTCGTGTGTACTACAAACTTCTTTAATAGATTTTCAACTTTATCGCTAAAGCATCATCTGCCTAGCCTTTTCCCAACTATGTTGGGGTCGGCTTCCAGTCTAACCGGATGCAGCTGAATACCAGTATTTTACATGGACCGACTGCCTATCTGACCTCCACAACCCAGTTACTGGGTAATACGATACCCCTAGGGTAAGACTGGTTGTCAGTTTCGGGCTTCTGACTACCCGTAACGACTGTCAAAGATCTACAAATGACAGCCGGGACCAACGGCTTAACGTGCTTTCCGAGGCACGGAGGGGTCTCGGTATATAAAGATGGTCACCCATCCACAGACCTACCGCGGCAAGCGTAGCTTAACCTGATCGATCGACCCGTGCGGCGGTTATTATTAAGCCACGGGCCCCATTAGGTGCAAAGTCGATTGGGAAAATTTGACAGTTTCGGGTAGCGTGACGTGCTGACTTCTGTACGTCAATTGTATTTGAACATCTAATATTTGATATATTGTACTGTTATCATCCTAGAACTGTGTCGGCCTTATTACAAAACAAGGTTTATCTCTAGACCCAGGTATAAGCCATCAAGCCATTTAAAAATTTCGAACTAGAATCTGACAAAGTTATTGTTTTTATTATCAAAAACTGGCGTCAAACTCTGGTTTAACGCCAGTTTTTGATAATAAGAACTTTTTTTTTTACCTAAGACTGGTCTTAGGTGTCAATTTTGCATTAAGAACTTTACGTTTATCGGAAAAGGTTCAAAATACAGGAAATGGCTCGAAGGTTTAGGCTAGGTCTAAAGTTGGTCTCGTTTTGCAATGAGACGGTTTAAGCTTACATAAACATAACATCTCGACTATCTTCTTCTTAGCGTGTCGATGGCAATCTAAATGGACTCGGCCCCTAATTCGGCTGCATATCACGCCTGTAATCCTCGAAGGGTTAGCTAGAGATGTACCTATAGCACCTACATAATAAACATACAGAATCAGCCTATAATTTTCGTACTGCTAGGACACAGATCTCCTCTCTTCTTAAGGGCTGTAATCTACCACGCGGGCCCAGTGCGGAGTTGCGGTCGGCGAGCAATGGGCAGTCCACCGTCTGGTAAGGACCAGGCCCAGGTCGACGGCGCGTTGTGTTCCACGCGCGCCTCAAAGAGATGTCAGCAGTAACTGAAGGGGTCCGCTAGGGCCGATGCTTGCCAGGGTCGCGGGTTGTTCGAGAGAGTTACCGTGGCCCTTGGCACAGGCAACTGAAGGAACATGGGTGGGTTTTAGTCAGTAAAAGTCTGACATGCAAATAACTTTTCCCGCTCCGCCCAGAGCGGGAGAAGTTATTTGATAATTTTCCACCCCAAAAAAAAAAATGGCCCTGTGCGTTAGATGTCACATGTCTTCGAATTTTTGGCTCAAGTACATACTCGTTTCCTCACCATGATTTCGTTAACCGTTTTGAGAGCAGTAGTGATTATATTAGTACCTACTTACGTAAGTTTAATTATCTATTTTCTAGCACACTCCACACACGACATTGTAAATATACAGCGACTATAACTCCTTCAATACTATGCTACCTTAACGTGGCATGCAAGCGTGTTCTAACAGTTCGCAACTTATTTAATTTACTAGCTTGTGACGCATATTATATCGGCACACTGCCTGAACAAGGGACCAAGAGAGTGTAGTTAATAACGATTTATGGAACCCTTTTGTTCCATGCCTGTTATC
This sequence comes from Eremobia ochroleuca, assembly GCA_949629135.1. Taxonomy (NCBI): domain Eukaryota; kingdom Metazoa; phylum Arthropoda; class Insecta; order Lepidoptera; family Noctuidae; genus Eremobia; species Eremobia ochroleuca. Next base: position 15,187,728 of record OX451386.1, on the reverse strand, counting down.
TCCGTCGCATGAGCTTGCTATTCATCCCCTGATATATAGTGACACTGCCACCGTGTCGAAAGAATATGAAGCAGATCTATTATTCTATTAAATTCTTCTCATAATAGAGTTGGTTGTTTGTCTGAATTGAGGCCCAAAATTACTTTTATTTATTTGAATGGGCCCGGCCAGTCTCGTTTGTTTTATAGTCTACAGTGATGGGTTTGTTAAAGTATGTATGTTTATGTTGTGTTTTAAATTCGGATAGTTTATCATGTATGATTACATTTATACAACGTGTAACGTTAAATGCGCAAAACCTCAGACACTCCAACTGTTTTTTAATTCAATTGACCTATTTAAATAATATAAAATAAGTCATAAAAAAAATGGTAAAGGTTTTATATGCTGTTTTAGTTTTACTGGCCATTCTGATCGTTTCTTGCGTCTGCGACGACGCTTTATCGAGGGAGGAGTCGTCACCGGGCCGCTGCGCCGCGCTGACATTGGCTTGCTTGACCTATTAATAAATAGACACGGCAACGTTGTTAATGAAGATTTTTTGAAAAATGTGACTTATATTAAAAAGTGGTTCAATTAATTCTGCTAGTTATTCTGATCAAACTATTTTCAGGTTTTGCGCATTTAACGTTACACGTTGTATAATGGTAGGTAATCTATATCTGTACTAAAAAACAAAGCTGAAGAGTTTGTATTAAAGCGCTGATCCCTGGAACTACATATAAGTCCGGGTTTGAAAGATATGTTTGCATATTTTGTTAGCCCTATTTTGAGGAAAGCTAACATCACGCTACGCTCCTAGGAGCCGAGCAAAAATAAATAAAGTAAGAAAGAACGCTAAATGAAAACGAAGTTATAGCGTCGTCAGGTGATGCGATGTGACGAGGTGGGTCGGGGGAACAGTCATGGGCAGGTGATGCGATGTGACGAGGTGGGTCGGGGGAACAGTCGTGGGCAGGTGATGCGATGTGACGAGGGGGGTCGGGGGAACAGTCGCGGGCAAAAGCTAGTGCAGAAATAAAGATGACATAATACAATGCTTATTAATAATAATAAGTTTTTTTTTTCTTTCCACAAAGGTTAGCTTATTACTTTATTATTTAAGTCTATACTTAAATAAGAAATTACGATGTAATAATTTTCAGTTCGATGTATTGTGTAGACTATTCTACACAATACATCGAACTGAACATTATTAAATCGTGAGCACTACTAAGGTTAAACTCAATTTAATCTAAAAGCATTGCCACACCGTAACTCACTCAGAGACGGCCAACCGCAACACTGACTTGTGGCTGTGCCCGAAAAAGAAACATTCTATAAAGAAAGCCATTTGGTTGGCACGTAAAGAAATACGTATAAATCAGAGGCGTCGGCCATTACGGCATAGCCTACGCCTTATTGTGCCCGCTCCGTCACGTTTGTGCGGCGCGAATGTGACAAAATAAGCGCTATTACACGACAAACATCCTAACCTCTTATATTTGCTTGGCTGAGATTACTCGGCTTCCTGTAATATCTTTCTGTAACCATCTAGATGCTCCACTTCTCTTTAAACTCACACGGTGCGCTACATACACCGCACTTACACAGTCATGCCATTAAAGTATTCGATCACTGTCAGGAAGACGGCGAACAAATAAAACTATAAGTAACGGTCTAGGACCAAGCAGACAAGCAATATAAAGGAATTGGTGGAAAGTGACTCGCTGAAACATGTCTGCTAACAATTTTATAGCACTTTATAACTCAAATAGGTCACTGTAGGATGGTAAAGTGCTACTTAATTATCTTTCATGGAATTCAAAATTATCCGTACAGTAAAAAGGACCTACATTTTCATGTTTCATGCTGTTCAGTGAGAGCTTATTAGCATACAATAGTGTTCTGAAAGCTAAAAATCGGGATCATGAAAAGACCGCTCGCTGGCCGCCATTGAAACACGAGTGGACGGCTCATCCGCTTATAAATTATGTAGCGAAACGTAACAGAAACACAAATTCCGCGGCGTACATTTTGACGTGGCCCTAGCATTCATTTTTTGAATGAAACATCATTTTTTTCGAAGGAACAAAGGTCACAAGTCGAGCGCTGTTTTTCAGCTTAGTCAAACCATTTTTTACGGCTCTTCACGTTGAAATCACGAACATTTCGCGTACTAAGGCTGAAATTGTGAGCTTTTGACTGATTTTGAATTCAGCTGGCTCAACGTCAGGTAATTTGGGAGGCTTTTTCTTATACTTTATGGTAATCTCGACCATCAGCGAGATATTCTATCATATTTTAGATAAGTACGTCATTTTTAACGTGCGCGCAAAAAGTAACGTTGATAAATAGCACCTGGTAATTTTTGCTCCTTGGAGAAAGGTTATAGAACTAGGTAGAACTAGAAACCGTACTCAGAGGAAACCAGTTAAACGTCTTTATTTGACTTTTCAAAATTTCTTTACTACATTAAACAATGCGGCGAACTCCAACTAAAGAAACTCAAGGAGCACATAGTTGCACAACTAAAATTACACGGCATGTCCCCGAGCTTATCAAGAGCTAGCGCAAAACTTAGGCAGGTAGATGTAACTTAATTTAGTTGTCGACGTTCGGAGCCAATCGCGGCGACGCGACGGTGTTTGCGGAAAATCGTACGAAGACAAGCGATTTTTTTATCTCGCTGCTGCGGACGTGATGCGAAAGATATCGAACCTAGGCCAGGATACGAACGAACTAATCTAAGCCCTGCGCGTAGTCGATTGCTCTTTATATGTGCCTCGGACTGTTTTGGGAGTAGAAAATTATACAGAGATTCCGAAGCAATCAGAAACATTGTGTATTCTGTTCTAAAATTGGAAAACCTTGTTATTTATACTTTCAATGAATTCCTCTGCTATGATGCGTTAACTTTATCAACTGTGCCAATTTTATTATTTTGCGCAAAAGTATGGATTACTCGCACAGCTAAGTAATAATTATAAAGTAAAAAACTACTTTGCTCGTCACTGTAAAGTGAGTGCAAGTGACATCTATAGGAAATTTTCTGAGTGAGATTGGGAAAAATTCACTATTGTCCAATAAATTTTACTGTACAGCATAAGATTTTTATTGTGCTAGCATGGTCATTTTTCCATTACCACTCAAATGCACTCAGATTATGAGAGAGCACAGTATTTTTTCAAAGATTTTTCTCTCTGTGTAGATGATAACATACGCAGACTAGACCTCACCCAATATAAACTCGGTTCACACATTCAAATTCTGTATATGCCCCTAAAAGCCACAAAGTAACAGGAGACTACTATAAAATCAGTAAACACCTGACATCAAAAACCGTATTATTCCTCCTTGTAGTCGAAACGCAACGTGTTCCAAACAAGCAGGTGCACCAACTTCATCGTGAACTATGACACAAAGCTTGGCTTCGTTTGTTTTGTTATGTTGGCTGTAGAGCGCCAGCCATGTTTAATGACGCGGAAAATTTTGCAGGCTCACGATAGCGAGGCCAAAAGCCAGTGGTTTGTGCATTGGAACTAATATTGCAATATTTAAGAAGTTTTTTTTACGAAGTTTCTTGACTCCGGTCTCCGAGACTAAGCTTAAATATGCGCCCGTGTCGTTCACGCTAATATTATGCGCGTCAGGTGCGGATTTTTATATTACACTTGAGCAAGTTTCTTTCAAATAAGTCTTTATTCTGCAGCACTAGCATCTCGGCTTGCAGAAGTGAAGTATTAAAAATACAATCGTCTTTGCGAACAAAATTTATAGTGACGAAAAAGTGAAAGAAGCAACGATGGCCGTCTTCGTAGCCTAGTTAGCTTTCCACTTCTCAGTACGAAAATGTGCTTGTAGAATATTTTTGAGTCGAGTGCAAGTTTCTTAATAGGCTAAATTCTACTTAAGTGTATAAGGACCACGTCCGGGGCCAGGTTTATGCTTACTCCTTGTCTTCTTGCTTCCTTTGAGTTTTCGCAGTGGATCAGGCAGCGTCCTCCATGTGTTTTAAAGTCCCTCTATTATACATAGCTTGTTTAACGTTTTACTATATCTACATATAAGTACCTAGCTGTTTATATTAAAGTTGTTTATAGCAAATATACTTACCTAGTTTATGGTGCATTCTTGAATTCATTAAGCATCTATATTCTAAAATGCATCTAATTTGCAAATATCTATTTTCATAGTTAGTTCCTATTGGTTGTTAAAACAAATAGTGTCACAATAATGTCAACATCATACAAATTACAGTTAATTTCACCCACTTATTTGTATAATAGAGCACTCATTTTTATGCGTAAATAGCCGACATACGAAAAAACATTTCGCAGAACCGTTTAACTAAATTTACGGGTTCGATGAATTTTTAGGAACAATCAAAATGCCAATAAAACGTATCGGACGAAGTGAACAACTTTCAATGTCGTTCATTTGAACAGACAATATAGAAACGGGGAAATCTAATCTGCTTCTGAAATTTTCCAACCGACCCTCATTACCATTTGAAGGCGAAGAGAAAAGAAAGAAATATTCTCCATGACGGAAATTTCATGTAAATTGGGTGAAGTACGCGCCTTTTGCTTTCTTAAAATTTTCGTTGTACCTACCTACTCACAATTTTATTGTGATTGCAGTCGCAGTGATCTGTCACCGAAGCTAGTTAATTTGGTCGCGACTTTATTTTTCATTTATGAAATATTTTTATACTTTGCCTTGCTTTGAATAACAGCCGCACGGGTCAATCGATCAGGTTAAGCTACGCTTGCCGCGGTTTGTCTGTGGATGGGTGACCACCTTCACATACCAAGACCCCTCCGTGTCTCGGAAAGCACGTTAAGCCGTTGGTCCCGGCTGTCATTTGTCGGTCTTTGACAGTCGTTACGGCTCGTCAGTAGCCCGAAAGTCTGACAACCAGTCTTACCAAGGGGTATCGTATTACCCAGTAACCGGGTTGTGGAGGTGAGATAGGCAGTCACTCCATGTAAGATACTGGTATTCAGCTGCATCCGGTTAGACTCGATGCAGACCCCAACATAGTTGGGAAAAGGCTAGGCAGATGATGATGATGAAATATTTTTATACGCGTCGAGAAAAGAACTTTTATCTGGCGCGTGTCTTCGCATTATTTTATTTCGCATGACATCTGTGAGATTTCTTTACTTTTTGTCATGATCTAAATGTATTCCAAGTTTAATCGAAATCCGTTCAGCCGTTTAGGTGTTAAAAAGTATAACACACAGATAGAGTTATAGAATAGAAACTCAGTTATACGGATTTGCGATTATCCGGACTATCAACCACGACCAATAAGTGCATACATCGTATCTTGGAAAATGTATCTCTTAATAATTTTTTAATAAACATTCATGTTCGTTGATATGCATTTGTTGTTTTTAATAAACACATAACATTATGTATGTACTACATATGCACAAAACCCACTTTTCTTCATACATTCAATTATCCGGATTTTCAATTATCCGAATCCCTAACGACAACGATTAGTCCGGTTACTGGAGTTTACACTGTACTCTTTAATATGTACAACATACGAATTACAGATATTTATAAATGTAAAAAATGCATAGGGTGATACAATTGGCGGTCTTATAGTTATTGTTATTTTTGAATTTCTAATAATATAAGTATGGATTTTGTAGTATTTTGATGATATTTATTTTAACTATGATGATCCGTCTATCCGATAGTTCATACAATCATTGAGTTCATCAGTCTTGTTCCGTATCAGAAAACGTTCGGTCTCGTGCGGATGGTTGCGTACATTTTACAGCGCGGTGACGTGCCGGCTGCGGAATGTGACCGGCGCGATAGTGACACAACGCCTTGTTACTTCTATACTTGTTACAAGTATGGGGCACATAGGTAATAGGTAATACAGGCTAGTGTCCGCAACTCCACGACAATGCGCGTATTTTGCGTGCAAATAAACGGGGCACATATACCTACTACAAGCGACATTTTTCATAATTCCCACGAGGGAGCTTTAGAAACCAGAGTAGCTAATGGGGGATTTACACTAGGGCGACTTTCGCCATGCGGCTGGTCGCTTACGAAATCGCCTCACAAGCCAAATCTCCACCACATTTACATAGGTTGATAAAAATCGCAGGTGACTAGTTCATTTCGCAGCAATATGTCGACCTTCATGCGGCGGACGATCTCCTGCAACTGAGCATATTCACGATCGATTTTAGTCACCCACCGCATGCGACTTGTCGCCGCACGACAAAAGTCAGAACCTACTCTACATTGGAACTTGCGATTTTAGTCACCTGTGGCCTAGTCGGACTGTCATTTAGACAGTCGTGCGTGCATTCATGCGGCTATAGTCACCTGTGCAAAGCCCGCATTAGAAAGTACAGTACTTACACATTTTCACTCAAAGGAGATAGGAAGGAGGTTTCCTTAAGATTTTTATGAGCCTCTCTGTTGGATATTGTTATAAGCATGTTTATGTCTCCCTCTCGTTTTAAAAACCGATGTTTTTAATATTCCTCTTGAATGTTTTACCTCCCCACGTTTATAAATATATAGGTATGTACAAGAACATTCTCTTAAGACATAACGCATTTCCGAGAAAAAAGCGTCTGTCATGAAGATTTTCAATCGAATTTTTTGTTATGCTAATATGAAAATACAATTTTCACGCAATTCTAAGAAGTTTTCAAACAGATTGTCGTTTTTATTATGAGTCGGATTACCTATTTGGGGATGAAAACAAGCGCGAACTGGTAACGTTTCTTGCTGATGTTAATTAAAAAAACAAAAAAAAAACAACAAAAAAAAACATTTTACTTAAAACATAAAAAGGCTTTACACAAACCCCTTACTATTGTAATTTTTACGATATTCATGATAATACTAATTACGGCTATTCAATTTGTTCAGCTACATTATTCGAACGATTTTCATTAGCGTTTGTAAAGTTTAATCGAAATAAAACGCTGGGAACGTTCTTTAATTATTTATGACAGCTCCATTATTGAGTTCACAGTCGCAAGAACGTAGTCGAGCCAGATTATATATTGTATTTAAACGGTTAAATATAGCGCTAAGGAGGTAGAAATAATATCTAATATTCTATCCATTGAGGTAATATTAGCCATAATTGAAATGGTCTTTGCGATTTCCAGTATCGATAGACAGAATTATAACTGCAGCAATACTTTAGAATCACCACTGTTAATCTCTTTAATAGCTGGGGCACTCCGAGGAATCGAGTTTAAAAATAAATGTAAAGGACAAAGGAATCGATAAGGATTTAAGGCCAAAAACTTGAGAAAGCACTAAAATTTAATACCGGCCGCTAGCAGTTGAGGGGACACCACACTTTATGGTGGCAATTACTACCCTTCATCTCCGTAATGTCGAAGATTGGTTTGTCTTTTATGGATTTTCGGGAATCCGGGATACTGCATTGATTATTCCAACTTCTTTATAGTGCTCCAATCATTTTGAAATTACGTCGGTGCTGGTGACAAATCGGAAAGCTCCAACTGACATAAAGCCAGACTGGATTGGATCAATTCCCGTCAAGATCTTCCTTACATCGGGTTAATACTGCGTAATACAGTTCGAATTGTTATGTGCCACTAGCTTTAGGTTTAATGGCTTGAAAAACACTTATTTTATTATTGTAACGAACATAGGTACCGTGTAGCAAGCTGTGTTTAAACTTACACGAAATATTATGTACAAACATATTACAAGTTCGTTGACATTTGCATATGTCTGGCTCGGGACTAATTATATCTCATATTTATTTGCAAGCTTAAACAAAAAATATGCACAGAAATGGACTAAGTCCCTCATTTGAAAACACAGCTATAAATCTAAATTTATTACTGACATATTTCATACTGATCTCGACTCATATTATCTAGTTTTAAATCGAGATTCATGACTAAACATCTATAATAGGGACCTTAAACGTCTTAGAGATTTTCTGTCAATCGATCTTGCTAGACAAACTAAGACTCGTACCGTTACAACTAGGCGACTGTGACATTCAGAGATTGGTACAAGAAGTTTGCAGATAATAAAAGCAAGCTTTAGTAAGAGGCAGTAAGTTTCTAGGTACTTATGAATATTAAAACTGTGGTAGGTTAGCTTCGTCAAAGTATTTTATTTCTAATTTGAGAGCTGTTCCAAGTATTTGCTACAAGCGATCAAGAACAAAGAGTAAGATTACATTCGATTCTCAGAACTGTCAGGTCAGGGCTTAAGATTATAATTCTGATATTACCTACATACATTATGAAGGTACCTCTGAACATCAAATTAAAATATTTTAGATACCAATATTATTTTTAGTATATTGCAAACCTGAATACAATTTCTACCAGTTTTCTTCTACCGCAATTGGCGTTAAAGTACGTTGTTCCAAAAAAAAAAATGGAACAGTATTCATTTGTTTCTCGACTTTTATGTGCTTTTATGCTCTACAATTTAAAATAACTTAGTTATAATGTATTATTTTACCTAACCTACTTAATACTTTAAGTATTTCACTACTCGTAAGCAACACAAAACATCAGTAAGTATCAGGTAATTGTCAAACTAATCGTGAAGACTTCTCAAATATCTCGTGAAATCGTAGGTGAATGTAGGAATGTTCTAAGTAGACTAATTCCATATAGGTAGGTGCCATCGTAGCAAGCAAAGCCTATTGTTCGCGCTTGGGTGGTCGCAGAACGATATCATTATTATCTAAATTAATTCCGCTACTATCACTTACTTCCGATTTCTGCACAAATTGCGCTTGAGTTTAGCTTCTAATTAGTTATTTCGTGTTGTTCTGACTATTTAACACTAATATTTTTTTTTATAGCATAAACAAATTACTGACGAAAACATTTTGTAATGTAACCTATAATATTTGCATGCTACTCGTATGACATTTGCAAATAAGTATTATTTCTATATTTCTTTCTAGTTCTTTTGTGAGTGCAAGTGGTTATTAGATTTTCCTTCTATACGCAGGTATAATAGAAAATGGATTGTCCCATCAAAAAAATATCAGAATTAGATATATTATTATTATTATAAACAGCTCTCTATAGCAGGAACAAATCTTGAAAAATGTTAAAGTAGGTTGGTACCTATAAAATTCTCCTTTTCATTACTTTTATGGCTAAAAGTATTTCATTTTCTTTCTTTTGTGTCAGCTCGGTAAGTGTTGACCGTATCATCCACAGAAGTGCTTACTTTCTGCCTCATTACTTGTAGGTGCCTCACCTCGCCAAAGCTGTATTGGAAGGAAGCAACTCATATATTTAAAGCGAAATTTTGAAAGAAAACTCGCTCCTATCACACATTACATAAAGGCTAATGTTGCCTGCCATTTAGAGGGCTGTCCTCGGAAAGGGTTGTCACTTTATATAAAGCTGACGCGGCCGCAAACGACAGTTAATGGCGCATAAAATTCACAGTAAGCCTGACACAGTATAATCATTTTACGGTACTGTAATTTAAGGTATTTATGTATAGAAATACTCTGTCTGTACAATTTCTACCTTCAAGGTATGAGCATTATGTAAATGTAGGTAAATACATAAGGGAATAACAAGATACCTTACATAATACGTCTTTTTAGCTCTCAAGTGCCGCGCATTACGCATATTTTGAATAAAGGCGTACGTGAGAACGTTGAACTCAGAAATTTTGGTTTAGAAAATGAGTAGGCATAGAGTGCTTAAAATTAAATGAGTTCAAACTTGATGTAAAATAAAACACTTACCTCCTTCTGAAGCTAGACCACAGTCTAGTTCTAATCTTGACTAAAAGTTTTAAGATTATTTGATCTTGATGTTTGACTTATACAAAACCGCGATTACGGTTTCTAAACTAACTCAGCTGAATTAAGCTCTATCTTATATACCGTGTATGATACACTTCATATAAGTATTACAGGATATACCGAGAACAAAGACAGCTAACTAGGTACTAATATACGTTTGTAGAGTTCTAAAATTAATTAAAAGCCTCTTTATAGTTACCTTCTTACTTTGTAACAGCTACACCTATAACATTCCACTTTAAGGAGTAAAATTTTGAAAATAAATAACTAGACTATAAAATTTAATCTGTAAGGTAGTGTCTCTAGTTAAGGTGAGTACAAACTAGAACTTTTTCAGGTTGTTAGGATGAATTCTTGGACATGCGTTTCCGCAAATTCACCTTAAGATGGATTTTTGGGGTGGATAAACGGAAAAACCGGCTTTTCCGAAAAATCTGACAGTCGAAAATTCAATACGAAAATGGCAATATCGACTTTGGATAAAAAATCAATCCTCCGGATTCCAATATTAGTTCCAGTAACCACATGAACCATAGTCACGTGTAGTTATTTACATATCTTTAAGGCTGTCATTTCAATGAATCAATGGAGTGCTTCCCTCACTCAACGTTAGCAAGACACTCACAGAGATACTGTCCTCCTCCTTGAGGTTACCTTTCACCCTTTGACTACCTGCCGACGAAATTTCTCCTTCTGTCTTGTGGCTATCATGATATTTTCGGTTAGACATATCTTACAAAAGAATCCGTTTCACTTCTAAGAAATCATAACCGTATATTCCGTCACTGTAAATTTTTGGTTACCGCGTCGAATTTTTGCTTTTTCTTTCTATTCGTCAACCCTCTTCAGTAAATCTTGAAATACAATTACCTATTTGATTGTGATGTGATTCTTATTCATAGTACCATTCCTAGTGCACCGCCATACGTGAATACTATTGCCCTGAGATCAAAGGAGGCTAAATAATCAAAATTTTACAATCTACACCTTTGAAACGCACGTTTGAAATATGATTAAACGCCTTTAACCACGTAATCACGTTCGAAGAATCTTAGAATATTACTGTATTCAAATCACGTAAATTTATTCTACAATTTTATCGTATACGACTGAAACTGGGATTTTCAGGACTGATGAACCTGCTAAATATTATTCATGTGAAAACCCTGGAGAGCTGATTTATTTAAACATAAAGGCTTTACATAACATCAAAAACCCCGTTTTTAGTAGCCCAGCAAATAACTTGGGCTGTATAATATGAGTATGTAACAAAATTACCGTACAAAATAACATGGTAGCCGAATGTAACAGTCTGCCGTTATTCATGAATAGGCCAAGATGTACGCACAATTTTCTGCTGCCGAGGCTATCGAGGGACGTGCGTGACCAGATTTCGGAACGTCGACATATTACACCTGTATACCTACCCACCCATTTATAAGAACCATCAACAAGAAAATGTCAAATATGTCACCATCTGTCGCAAGACCTTAGGTGAGAGAAAACTGGTTCAGAATGAGTAAAGAATCATTTCGAACGCGATTTTTCTCACTATTTGTAATTTTTTTGTATATATTGTTATCGTGTAGGGAATTGATTCATAAACTTTTTTTGAACCATATCGTTGTGTGTTTTCTGTAAGTGACATCTAACAATGATATCGATAAATAACTACCTACCTACAAAAAGTAACAGGTTAAGTCAAATCTTTTACAATAAATAAAATGTAGATCACACCTAAGATCTCTCCTTAAATCTCATCCTCATAAAACAAGCTACTTTTCTTACTCCTTCTCTGTCCATGATGTAAGATTGTGGAACTCACTTCCGCCTAGCATTCGTGATTTATAAACTATTTCTGTATTTAAATGTCGATTAAAAGAGCATTGTCTTTCTTTCCTCTATACTGTGAGTATACTTATGTTATTTTTCATTATATGTGTAGGTATATTTAATATGTTAGTTTTAGACTTCACACTTTCATACTTTTCCCTTCATGTTCTCACACACTATTGGCTGCATTTCTTTTTTACTTCTCCTTTCGCAGGTCTGCTGGATTTTTTTTTTAAGAAATAAGTAGTACCTTTGTACTCAAATTATAATTATGTCATATCCATATGTATTTTACTGTGTGTACATAAATAATAAAATAAATAATCAATCAACTCTCTGTCCTAATCATGTTCTTCTTATTATTCTATACGAACAAACGAAACGCTCGTATTTAAACGCTGCCATACCGTTAATCCGATTGCAATAAAACTTTGTCAACTTATTACTTGCACTTGGGCGAAGGTTTTAGGCATGGTAATCTTTCAAATTTCAAAGGATATTTCCACAATTATTTCTTCTGCGGCAGCAACGCGACGGGTACCAGCTAGTTACAAATTAAATGTAACTGATAAAATCCCGTGTCACGAGGAAAATCCAAAAATTTTATCCGAAGCGAGAGGTAAGCATCAAACGCCACATACCTGAATATGAATCAAATCTGATATTTTACAGTAATAATACTGAAATCCTCATAATCCCCTTTGAGGGGCCCGTGGCTAAATAATAACAGCCGCACAGGTCGATCGATCAGGTTAAGCTACGCTTGCCGCGGTTGGTCTGTGGATGGGTGACCATCTTTACATACCGAGACCCCTCCGTGCCTCGGAAAGCACGTTAAGCCGTTGGTCCCGGCTGTCATTCGTAGGTCTTTGACAGTCGTTACGGGTAGTCAGAAGCCCGAAAGTCTGACAACCAGTCTTACCTAGGGGTATCGTATTACCCAGTAACTGGGTTGTGGAGGTCAGATAGGCAGTCGCTCCATGTAAAATACTGGTATTCAGCTGCATCCGGTTAGACTGGAAGCCGACCCCAACATAGTTGGGAAAAGGCTAGGCAGATGATGAATACTGAAATCCTCAATCAAATTACCAAAAATTAGGCTCGCAAAAATTTTATGAAAAATAAAATGTCTGATAGCAAAGAGAAGAGTCTCTCTTATTCCGTCGTCAAAATAATGAGAATTAACCGGTAACTGCTACCATTGCGACTTTTGAAACGAAATCGTAAAGACGTTCCTATAGCTACTAAATTGCTCGACGAAATCAAAAACTCTAAATTTGTTTGTGCGAAATGTCGTTAACTTTGGACACGTAATTACATCAAAACAAGTTGTTAAATATTCATTGACATCTCAACTAATTTGAAATATTCACATAAGCGGAGAAAATTACAACAGTCAAACATAAAGTTAGATACAAATTCATTAGAGTTTCTCATGAAAATGTTTATCCAAACATCCCTCGGGTACCTATTTCTAGTGAGTTAGGATTTGGCTTGAAATATGTAGATTGTTTTAATAAAAAATAAAACACTCAAGCTTATCGAAACATCAAATAAATTCTAAAAACTGTTCCAACATTTCTAGATATCTTCCGCCTCATTTCTATTTTACTTTACACTTTGTAGAATCTACATTTCTACCTTTAAACATACTTTAGAGAATATTATTCAAACATTTTAGCAGGCTTGTCCATATAATACAAAATATACAGCGCCGCTTGCCTTCCGTATATCTCAGCGGGAGGAAATAAGTTGAGCGGTGACCTAGTAACCACCACTACAATTCTAGTTCCCTGTTACAATCATACAGCCTGCAGGTTGTTCACGTGTTCGACTTTCAAACGTGTACTGTATGGTTATTTATTTGAAAAGTTTGAAGAAATACATTTAATTTTGTTTAAAATAACGTTAAACTTCATGAGAGTGAACTCTACGTTCCAATATAAATAATGTTATGTGTTTAAAAAATTCGATTGTTGGTTTCAGCCACACCTATTCGTTTCATCATTTATATATTTTCGTAATAACGTGGCGAGACAGTGAGATGAACAGTACCTACACCTATTATGAAAATTAAAACCAGCTCACGGAATATACGACGTAACATGAATCGAGAGAATCGAAATATTTTAGAGGTGAACTCTGACGAAACTTCGATATACTTAAATACAAACTGCCAAGTCATAACCGTTTCTTATGGCGCCCACAGAGTAGCAAAAAGCGCGGTCGACCCATGTCACAGAGTGGGAAAATAATAAAACATGAAAGCATAACACTACACAATATAAGATTAAAGCCAATACGAACGCAATTTAATCACGTCTATTTTGTATTACCAGTTCTGCAAGTTAGTTGATTACTTCAGGGAATCGCCAAGATGAATGAGATATGATCCACTGAAAATATAAATTAACATCAATGCGAGTAACAAAAATTGTTTGAAGAATGATTAATGATTTTCTTTGTGATAATAAGACAATCGGGTCTTAGGGAAGGCAAAGATAAGGCTGTCGACAGCCCGGAGAATTTCGTCGGTACCTGCATAAAAGACGGTTCGTAAAGAGAATAGAACATTGTACTAGCGCTAAATTAAGGTTTTGGGCTACCCTTGAAGGCGCAAGTTCTTCTTAACACAAATAAATAAAATTAACGCTAACACAGGCGGGCTAGTATTCGCCATCTCTCTTATACCTATGTACCTTATTCTTATTTTCTCTTTCTTTTTTATTTTGTCACCTCGATTGATGGAGTGGTCGGGTTTGGCCTACTGTAAGTTTGGGTGCTTATATCTGTTAATTCAATCACACCGACCCTATATATATACCAACATATACATATATATAGGTAGGTAGTAAACAAATCTTATAAAAGAAGACCACGTTTCTAAAGAAAATTGTATGTTACCTATTTCGAAATGTATAAAAATATTTCTCGCTATTTTCTGTTATTGCTCAGGTTTCTAATAAACACAAAGTAGTTTCTAGAAGCGAGGAAAAGGCGAAGCCCTAAATGTAATATTAATCCCAAAGGTCAAAGTGCGGTCTGAGCTTCACCTCTAGTCTAGTCTATGAATAAAATCCAGGCTGGATCTAAAATAATAGGTATATCTATAGGTTTCATTTTCAAGCCTTTCTGACATCGTTTCTAAGTAAAGCTAATAGTTTTTCTTAGCAAAATTGAAATATTTTTAGTAATGCTACACGGATTTTTTTAAAAGCACTTTCTATAGAACAAAAAATAATCACATGCTTGATTCGACAAATGGTTGAGCTGATATGCTTCACTTTTGTTCATCTATGTCTTTCATTCAGCATATTTCATTAGAAAGGTCAGAATAAAATGAATCAAATATGAAAAATGAATTCATTAGTGCGTCAATCCAACGAAGTTGGATTTCGGTATAAACGCCCGTATCTTTTGATTGTCTTGACTTAGAAGTTTGATTTTTCACTGCTTCAAGGGATTGCAGCCCTGGATATTTGATATTAATTTCAACTTGATAACTCCACGCGTTCCTGAGAAAAGGGTCTTGCTTGACAGACGGACCACGAAGTGATCTTATAAGGGTTCCGTTTTTCTTTTGAGGTACTGAACCCTAAAAATAGAATAAAATGAGCAAATGAACGTTCATTTCTATTTGTCGGAGTCGTGTGAACTTGGAATGAAACAATAATGAACACAACAACAAGCGTCTACATTTTTCCTAATAGTTTTTTTTTTTTAATTGTTTGTAATTAGATAAGTATAAAAATAAAACTTTTGTTGAGGAAAAACATTACAATATTCAAACAGCACTAGCCTCCTCACTAGGATTTTCTGTGTTGTAGACTCGTATAGTTTAGTTACGTAAAAGCAGACTGAAAGAAAAGGTATACTTAATAAAAAAAGAGTATAACTTTTCTTCTCTGTCTTTTCTTACATGCAGAATTACACATTATATGTAAAAGAAAAGTCGAAGTAGGCAAATATTAACAATAGTTTCAGCCCACACTCAGTTTTACGCAAGAAAAAAAGTAAAGGCGTTACGCGTATTTGCAGTTATAGATAAAATTACAAACTAGCAAGAACAAAGATTCGAGGAACGTGGTCCGGGCTCGGTTCCCCAAATAACTTTGAATAAAGATAACGAGAAATGAAACCGGAGTGTCGCAGCTTTGTTTAGGGAACTTTCAAACAGTGTGCAGATTCCTTGGAATCCCCTTTTGCTAATGTGACACGGTCACTTACGGTTTGAAACGGTAAACGTGTCTGGTAAATCTGGTAATAGGACTAATGTTTTTGGTGTACAATTAATAATTGGATGCTGATAAATATTTATCACCCGGTCGATTCTGGTAGTATCTCACCGTGAGAAGTTAAGTGAAGTGAGCTGTCATTCCATATGATGCTAGGGATTAACACTAATGACTGCTCACTAAGCTCACTTCACCCAAGTTATCACGGTGAGATTTTTACAGAATACTCGTAGCACTACAGTAGAAAAACATATTAAGGAAATGTTCAGGTGATCCATGATTTATACAACACATATGTAACATAATTAACGCAAGACCTCATACATCTCAATTAAAGTACTGAGTTAAAAGCATTGTACAGACGCCAGCACATCAAGCTACCCGAAACTGTCAGATTTTCCCAATCAACTTTGAACCTTATGCTTTAGCGATAATGTTGAAAATCTATTAAAGAAATCTGACAGATTGTAGTAGCTTGATGTGCTAGCGTCTGTACAATGACCATAAATTATTTTTTTTAAAGCTATTATTATTAAGAAAATCGTTTAGACCCTACCATTACTTTATCAGTTTAAAATTGAGTATTATTTTATTGAGTATTATTAAATAAATAAAAAAAAAAAAAAAAAAAAAAAAAAATTATTTCTTTGAAATAAGGTTTAATTTTCTATGGTTCAATCGGCGGTCAGTATGGCAAATACATATATTTTGAAAAAAAAAAAAAAAAAATTAATACACAGTTACATAAATAGATTCAGTAGTCAATTGTGAACAAACTACTTTCAGGACTTGCGTTTATTCTTTTACACCTTGTAGATATGCGCCGAGTACTCGTTATATTTAATTAAATAATCAGTTTGTCGTGATCATTTGTCGCTTAGATATTGGTCTTGCTCTATAGAATGGCACTTTCGGATCTTCACGCTGTTGCGGATCTGTAGATACGAATTCCTCGTAGCAATTCCAAAACATGAATGGCATTCATCTATAATATTTGAAGCGGTACGTACGTTCCAATAGTTGCGTCAACTAAAACGAGTTACTGGGAGTACTTACCCGGTTCGGTAAACATAATAGCGAGCAATACTCGATACTCGGTAACCGAGTATCGAGTTGTAAAGAGAGACTTGTAAAGACACACCACATGAAGCTACTACAATCTGTCAAATTTCTTTAATCGATTTGCAACTTTATAGCTAAAATATTAGGTTCAAGGTTGATTGGGAAAATTTGACAGTTTCGGGTAGCTTGACGTGCTGGCGTCTGTACTCGGCGCATCTCTAATGATTTATTTATTGTTAATAAATTCATGAGTCATCTGCAAATAAGTAGGATTAATTCTTCCTTCCTATTTGTAGATGTTTCGTGAGTATTCTGCGAATATAAATATTGTTGTTAGTAGTTTACAATTCTCCGAATAGCGAGTAAATGCAAGCACGTAATTTGCAGATTTTTGTGCGAAAATTCTTGGTATTTTATGGACGAACAAGATAGTAATTGCATACTCTAGAGAAATCTCTACCCTCTCTCTATGAAAAAGATACTAGTAGTCTAGTTTCACATAATTATTATCAAGCCAACTCCATCCTAAACTCTTAACAAGCTAATCCTACTCATATTACATAATTTCATAGTTTATTAAGGGACAACGCATGCGCAGCTACCATTGTCTAACGGCGCCAGCGAGGCGGAGCAAGTCATCTCTCATCAATAAAGGAAGCCCAAGCAATCAACTGGGCGCATGCAATCAAGCGCTAATAAATTGATACAGATTGATAATAAGGTGCCAGCACTCAGGGTCAACTTATGAAACAAATGACTGGACAAAACAACATGGGGCCATTCAAATATTACGTAAGCACTACAGGGGGGCTGAGGGGTCTTTGCTTTGCTTATATTTGATGACATGGGGGATGGGGGGGTCCGGAAGGTGATTACGTCAGCAGTATTTATTACTTCACTTTTTCGGATTTTCTACAAAATTTAGTCAATTTTGGTTTGAACACATATTATTATGGCAACCCTACTTGTCCATGCTTGAAAACGAAACGCATTTTCAGGGATTCCCGGAAATAATTAAAAATAGTTAAAAGAGCAGCAGGCTCACGAATCAATAAAGAAACCAGAACACATTGTAAAATGCATGTACCTACCAATGTTTACGTAAGGGGGGTTGGGGGGGGGTAATAGCTTTGCTTACTTTTGCTGACGAGGGGGAGGGGTGGGTTAATAATTGCAAAACTTCTGCATGGCCCCCATGCTGCATGTGGACCAAAATTCAACCAATGAATATGTAGATAAAACTACATAAAAACTACTAGATAAAATTACATAGAACCTGTTACAGAAATGTAGGTAGGTTCGACTGATGGACATGACCCTGTGCAAACCCGAACTTTTCCTAAAACTTCAAGTACAGTGATCGGCTTCATGCAACCAAGGTACGAGTAGTATGAGCCCTTATGATTATGAGCGTATATCACCATAAATACAGTAGGCTTTTGATTACCTGTAACGACACTCACAGTTCTACAAACAGACAGCTGTGCTGCTGGGGAGTTTGTTGCGCCACTTCTTCTCCCCAGCGAAAGCACTAGGAAGTGGTGAAGGGCGGGCGTTTTGGGGGATTGTCTTTTGTAATGTTGACGTTTGAAAAGTGCTGATTCTCAGCCTAGTTTGAATAAATTACTTTTGATTTTGATTTTACGAATGACAGCCGGGACAAACGTCTTAATATACTTTCCGAGGGACGGCGGGGTCTCGATACGTAATGGATGGTCACCCATCCAAAAATCGACCGCGGCAAGCGTAGTAAGCTAGGCTTGCCGACACGGGTTGATAGGTTTAAGACCTTCGATCGGCCCGTGCGGCTGTTATGATTTATCCACGAAACCCTGTGGTGTGTACAGTTGTGGACTATTGGTCAAATGAAACAAATGACTACACAAAACTACAATGTTGTATGCGTGAATAGTGTTGGTTATACAAGTTGGTCTCTTGCTCATGTTTTTAAGATTTATATGAGCGACACGTGCCAAAGAAGGAACTTCTATATTTGAACATCAGTTGTTGTTATCTAAAAGGGTACGAATATAACGCAAATATTTATGTTTATCATTGGGTGCTCGAGCTGCCTTAACCAATGGTAACACTTTAGAACAATGCGTAATTTATTTCAATAAATGTTTGTCAATTGTCTGACCTCCACAACCCAGTTACTAGGTAATACGATACCCCTGTTGTCAGAACGTACTTTCCGAGGCACGGAGGGGTCTCGGTATGTAAATATGGTCACCCATCCACAGACCAACCGCGGCAAGCGTAGCTTAATCTGATCGTTCGACCTGTGTGGCTGTTATTATTTAGCCACGGGCCCCTCCCCCTAGTTCCTATTTATATACTTATAATAAAGCTGAAGAGTTTGTTTGAACGCGCTAATCTCTGGAACTAATAGTTGGATTTGAAAAATTCCTTTGGCCAGCCAAAGGAATTTTTCAAATCGTTTTGAGGAAAGCTATAGGCTATTTAACATCACGCTATGACCCTTAGAAGCCGACTAAAAAGAAAAAAAGTCAGAGTGAACGCTAAGCGAAGTGATAGCGCGGGCAGGTGATGCGATGATACGGGTCGGGGTAACAAGAAATTTAACGAGGACAAAGTCGCAGACAGGGGCTAGTCAGATATAAATATTATGCCAATCATCGAGTTTGGGAAACATCAAAACGTGTAGATTCTTTCTATCTTATCGAACAGATAACTTAGTAAATATTGTAGGTAGCGTAAGCAAAATACATCTATCACACTAATATTATAAAGGCGAAAGTTTGTGAGTGTGTGTTTGTATGTTTGTTACTTCTTCACGCTCAAACGGCTGAACGGATTTGGATAATTTATAAATTTGGTACACAGATAGTTTATAACCGGCATTAACACATAGGATACTTTTATTCCAATATTTCCACGGGATGGACACTTATGCGGGTGAAACCGCGTAAGTTTCTTTCATAAATGAGGAAAATACAGTAAAAGAGAAAAAATTACGGACATTAAGCGCAAAAATAATAGTTGTGCGACTTAAGGTAACGTTCTGTCGTAACACCAACAGTAAAACGTATGGCCCTGCTTTGTACGTTAGCTTTGTTTATTACAAAGCTATTGTGTGCAGAACATATTAAATTAACACCCGTAAATAATTAAATAACACAACATTACTACCCCGAAAGGGTAGTTAGAAAAGTTTGAACCTCGAGGTCAAGCGTGAGCTTCTTTAAACAAGTCTCTTTTGTTTTGAGAATTGACATAACGGCAGTCGACATACAGTCCTTTCAAATTTATTTTACGTCTGGCAGCAGAAGCCCAATAGCAACCCTATTGTTACGAAAATAAAGATCACTGTGATTTTGACAAACTTGTCGATACCAGCAACCTTAGTGCAATAACAAAAAAGATCACTGTGATTTTGACAGTAATGCAAAATCAGAGGTAAAATAATAGTACTAGGACTAAATCA
Source organism: Eremobia ochroleuca (assembly GCA_949629135.1). Classification (NCBI taxonomy): domain Eukaryota; kingdom Metazoa; phylum Arthropoda; class Insecta; order Lepidoptera; family Noctuidae; genus Eremobia; species Eremobia ochroleuca. The sequence goes on along the minus strand of OX451386.1, from coordinate 15,167,342 downwards.
GTAGTTCCTCATTTCGCAAAAGTCCCATGCACAGACGCCAGCACATCAAGCTACCCGAAACTGTCAAATTTTCCCAATCAACTTTGAACCTTATCTTTAAGTGATAAAGTTGAAAATCTATTAAAGAAATTTGACAGGTTGATGTGCTGGCGTCTATACCTAATAGAGGATATAAATAATAAGGAGAGGGCGAGCCTATTGCCAATTACCGGGCATCAATCCATAAACCAGGCCATAGAAATATAACTTTCTTATATCTATGGCCCAGGCTGAAACTAAAAAATACTGATGGATAAACGCAATGATTTGACTCATCGCCCGATCTGAGGATCGCAACCAGAAGCAAACGATCAGCAGTCGCGTTTGTTATCACGACGCAGTTAAATTCATAATTAAATTACGTCACGATTTACGACCCTCACATAAAGCTACAAAGTATTGATTTTACCATCCTTGTAAATTGCTTCTGGAAATTAAATTGAGACAGAGCCATTGATCTAAAATTACGGGACGGTTGTCAAGTTACTGGAGCTATTTCCCTTAACAAATATTAATAAGCCGTCAATACAAGGTGCCTTTGTCAGTTGCGAGTGAAGACGATATCGTGCGTACTCCATCATTTAATTATGAATGGGTATCTGTCCCCCAATAAATAATCTTTAGTCATTTCGGTGATGGTGGGTTTGTTGTTACGTCATTTTACGATTTTTCGTTCAGTGCCATCAATCATTGATTTAAAGCAATATTCAAACTTTACTTCCCTTTTAATAAAATATTATAACGTTGCATAAAAATATCTCGCACGCCGATATTTTTGATTTTTACATTAAAACTCAAACAAAATGCTACAATAAATGCATTCGACTCAATGACGCACACACACCTATTTATTGTCTTTACAAGGTGGGGCAGAAATGTGAACAGTGTTGCTTTTGTAATGCGCAATTAAGGTATACGGAAATATTGTTTTTAATTGTTACCAATGGTGTCCATTGTTAAGCACGTCTTGATAAGAACCCCAAAGGCCTTGGGATGTCGCGTCGCGAGACAAACACTTCCACACAGTTGGCATACTTAACGGACAGTCCTCTATGCAGGGCTTGTATGGAGGCTGAGAAAACCGTTGTGCATGTGCACTTAGAATGCACAGGTGTCACCCAGATTAGGAAAGAAACCCTCGGGGCACCCAGATCTTACACAGATGTTCTTAACAGACCAGAAGATGTAATCAACTTCTGGAAGGAGGTGGGCTGGTAGGCATAACTACCGACGGCCGCCATGGCTCCCGCACAATGGTCCACCTGAAGAACTAAGTGCTGAAAACAAACTCTCTAACAGAACATAGAATCATAAACGCGACAATAGAGTAACTTTAATTTATTCTATAATTTTATTATATTAATAACTGCAAAATTTGTTCGACTGGAGACCGGAAAAACCAGTCTTCAGTAAAATTTAAATTAGTTCAATGATTCAGTGACTCGTACAGGAAAACAAAAGATGGTGATTGGTTCTTAACTACTGTAGGACTATAGAAAAATCCATATCTTATACATGCTTGTTGCACATAGACATATCTTCCAGTTTATAATCCAAGAACTCGTGATTGATCAGAAAAAAAGCATCGTCCCCGAACGTTCTCGCTTCTAAACTGAATGGTTGTGTTTGCATTTGAAAAGTCAATTTCAGCTGCAGATTGGGCATAAAGTCGTCTCGTCCAAGAGAGAATTAATTCACGAACGGCGGCTCACCTGGATCATTAATTTTAACTCGTGTACAAAGCTACGAGATTAGGTACTCTTACTAGGGGCATCACAAGTACATAATTGTGTATATGTTCTGCTACATTAGTTTTCGAGTTCTCAAACGGCACTTCCACTTTTAGTTATATTGTAAGGACAGAGAGACGTTCAAAAACATATTTTTGAAATTCGTTGATAACTATATTCATTTATTGGGAAGGAGATGCTTAAAAGTTTGTAAAACAGCGGGGTAATTCCATTAAAATACATAAAATGTCCTTCATGTTATTTAATACTTATTGTTATTTCTGTGTTTTACCATTTAAAACAACCCGTAGTTTTTTTTTTTTTTTATCAAGCTTGTCGTGTGTGTTGCTAAAATACAGAAGTATTTTTATGGTTTTTTTACGCTTATACGTATTTTTGTGGCGAAGAAGTTATTTACTTTCTTTTATTTCGCTACAATAAACAAAGAGACTAACCTTTTTTGCATTCTTCAATTTCTTCATCGGAGTTGTCTTCGCAGTCTTTCTCCATGTCGCACACCCACATGCTGGGTATGCACTTGCCGTTGGAACATTGGAACTGCTTCAGGGAACATATTGCTGAAACAAGAAATAAAAACAAATTACGAACTGTAATTTCACAAAGAAAAGGAGGTCGCCCATACTTAGTTTGTTGGTCAAAAATAAATAAAAATAATTGGCAATAAAAAAATACCCGTTGACTCATTGAATTCATTTACACTCAACCGCCAACAACTGAAAGCATTTCAATATTCCTACTTCAATCGAAAACCGCTTTATGAAGTGGTTTCACAAGTCAACGCTTCAACTATTGCACTTTAAAAGGCAATTCAAAATAAAATTAGTTGCTGAAAAACACAAGCATCTATTCATGGAATAAACTGGATAAAACATTATTGCCTGGGTCCTAGCTGGTTCTCACACCGAGTCTGATGTGAGAAACACCTAGTGTGTGGTGTGAAGCGCCCCAAGCCCACAAACTAACTGACTATGGATTTGCATCTGACGTGTCAAACACGGAACTCTAATTATGGGTGCATCTGCATCTAACACGGTAGGAATTATTGGGTAGTATAACGAAGCACAGTGGTTTTGTCTCTTTACCTTAATTGCTCCTGTTTCTATTTACCATTTTGGTTGAAACTTTTAAAAAGAGTTAAAAAAGGTGCAGTTACGTTTTTGTTTTTGGTAAGCAGTTTCAACATAATTATGTATTTAAAAAATACTGGTTGTATAAAATGTAGGCTTTAAACATGTATTATAATCAGCCTATATAAGGTTTCCACTGGGGGGTCACAGGCCTCCTTTCGGCGAGCTCGACGAGAGGGAGTGGCTCGTAATCCACCATGAGGGCCCAGTGCGGGTTGTTAGATGTCTTCGAATTTTTCGTTCTAGAACGCCGGTTTCCTCAAGATGTTTTTCTTCACCATTTTGAGAGCAATGGTGACCCTGCCCTGTTTGTATTCAAACAGGACAGGATCACCTCTGTGTGTGCATCTTTTAAATGTAAATAACACGAAACCTAGATTGTACATCATAGAATGGCTAGCTAATTGCAGGCAGCTAAAACCTAATACTACTCTGACCACATAATTAAAAAAGCTCCCTATTTTGTATGGAAGCTATTACTTTCCCCATACAGGATGCATGAAAAAAGTAAAAGCCGTAGCCCATTTCAGGAAGCTTATTAAAACGAAACAAAGGACTATTTTAGAGACAGGAAATGAGCCTTATTCACTATATCATAAAGTAATAACATGCACGGGAAACAATACTAAGTATATCTAATTCTGAAATAATAATGAGTTGTATGATGAAAAAATAGAGGAAATAGGCATAAGGAAAACCACGCATTACGTACTTACTTAAAAGATTAATTTATTAATATGGCGTGACATTATGAACTTAGTAATTAAATAATTATTATTACTTCATATCATAACGCCTTGTTCCGCGAAGGTTCGGGCAGAGGTGTACCTATAGTTGCCGTCAGCCAGACACGAATCCAAATTTATTTTTGCCTGCTACTGAGAAATTCCAGATTGGAAAACCAATAACACGTTGCCCGAACTCGGACTTGAACTCAGGACCTCTGCTCTGTAGTAGCGCTGACGACCACTTGACCAACGAGGCACTCATTACTAATTATTACTTTATGTTAGGCATAAAGAACACAAGCTATTGATGAAATAAAAGACGTAATAGTTATTTTTCACGTCTCCAATGTATGAATCACATGAAATGAAAAATGATTTTATTTCTAGATAAGATAGATAAGTCTTTATTTGCCTTAAACGTGGTATATGTAAATAATTAATAATTTCAATTTGTTGTTTATAGACTTATGGTCTGAAATAAATTTATTATTATTATTATTATTATAAAGCTGTTATTTATTTATTTTATTATTTATGTACACACAGTAAAAAACATATGGATATGACATTTTAGTCAGATATTAATCTAAATTCCACATGTTTAGCTATCCATGGTATGTACCCATACTTCTGACTTTATTCATTCTTCCTTTCATATTCAATCCATTCTTCTTTGGAATGCGCTTCCTCTTGATATCAGGACGGCCACTAGTCGGTATGCATTTAAGCGGAAATTGCAGAGTTATTTTACAGATAAAACAAATATATTTTACAGTAAATCGTATGTATGTCTTTATAACCTATTTATGTATTTGTCTAGTTTTTTTTTTTTATTTTTATCACTGTCCTCTCAACCAAAGCACCTGCCATCTAATCTCTTCACCACCCTTGGTTGACTGGTAGAGAATGCTTAAGGTATTAAGTCCGCCTTTGTACCTTTTGTGCGAAAAGTTTAAATAAATAAATAAATATGTATCAATTGCATGCAAAATAATTATTAGCTAATTGTTGTTCAATGTCATAGATATACATAAGGTCAATACAATAATATAATAGTTTTATCTTAGCATTATCCGCAAAGAAATGAATAGTTTTTTGTTAAAATAAAAAATAAAAATCTTTAATGTCATAAAACAAGTGTTCTTTCAGCCATTTCAATAGTCTGTTTTTAAATGAGTTAATATTATATAACAATTTTATTTCTTTTGGATTTTTTTATAAATGCGTATACACATGACTTGGAAACTTTTCATATACTTGGCTGATTTAGAAAAATCCTGCAATACAAGTCTGCATGGATCTCTATTTCGAGAGTTCATCTGATGGGCTTACATACAAACATAATTACAGATTTCGTAAGTTCTGTAAGTAGGTTTGTACAAACACTCACAACAATCATATTAAAAAAAAAAATAGATGAGGTCGGCGTTTCCTATCTGCCTACTCTGAAAAGAAAGACCAAAACAAACTCAGCGGTCAGTTTTAAAGTCCAGTCATAATCTTGGTCAAATCCTTTGAAGCTCATGTCGATTAGTGTCTGAAATGGTCTTTTGAGAAAAGAACCATACAGATTCAGTGGACCTGTCGAGTCAGTGCACGCATTTGTCAGTAATCGTGCAGCTCAACTCAGAACTTGAGGAGCTAAAGACAAAGTATTTTTTTAATATCGTCCGACATTGTTTCACCTTCACGATAATAAAATAATCAAATAATTTATATGAATTCTCTAGACAGAAGTGCAAAATAGTCTTATAGAGATACTGAGTAAGCCTTCAAGTCAGATCTTGAAAGACGCATTGAGTAAGAGCACAATGTTTTCTCTGTTCGAACGAAAACAATAAAACGTTCAAGTGTAATGATAAGATAACATTATATAATGCTGGCTCCATAATTTACTACCTACCTACCTACGTCAGTATTATTTAAATAATATCGCGATTTTCAACCGATGTATTATACTGATTAAAATAATCCTTAATTGATTGTATTTAATTTGATTTACCTAAATTCAATTTGTGAATCATAATTAATTGAACAAATGATAACATTGCAAAAAAATGTATCGTTTGATGATAGTTTAATCCAAATAAAATATATTCCACGATAATCTAAATCAATCAAAACGACTGACGTAACTTTTACCGACACATCTTTTATCGGTTTTTCCCTCCAGACCATTACTCCAAAACTATTTCTGTGAACATCTCAATTATGTCCAAGAAAAAGTTACATTCAGAACACTGGAACGCCCCGCACACATTTCAAAGAAAAACATACAATAGAGGAAAATAGCCTATCAGAACTTGGCATATAACTCAAACGGGCCTATGCTCCTACAATATACGAATGGACGTACATTTCCATGATTCTTAACAGCCTTTTATAAATCCATTATGTAATGGACGCGACGAATCAGACGGTCAATACAATCGGCGAGACTATCTTGCTTGTCCGCTCGACTTGATTTATGCGGTAATATTTTCGAGAAGAGCCACCAATTTCTCTTTATACCCTATATTGCAATCAATGATTTACATACGTGCTATTGATTTATAGCGGGACACAGCAGATTGCATTATTCTCCACAAATATTTGTGAAACAAAAGGCTCTTTAAGCGCTTTTATGAACACAATACTCTTGGGATATAATGGGATATATTTTTTAAACCTTATTAAGTATGCTTTCAATTTTATTTTTACAATGAGCTGACCCCAACATAGTTGAGAAAAGGCTAGGCAGATGATGTTGTCACTTAAAAGACAGGCGCGACGCGACGGTGCTACACGATTCTCGGATAACAGTTACCATGAAGTTTTCATAGAAATGATTCTACTAAAGTCGCGTCGCGCTGTCGCACCTGTGTGCGGGAGCCTTTATACTGACGAATATGTAGGCGGGCCGCACCGCAATACAAACATTCATTTTAGTATCTACATTTTGTATGAACCATCGCACACTACTGGCGGGCCGCACCGTACTTTTTTTACTGCTGCGGCCTGATGCCGCTGTAATGTGCATAATCATAATAAATTATATAATGATCCCACCCACGCGGGCCCAGTGGAGGTTGGTTATTTTTTAGCCTGTTGCCCGGATATGTTTTACCAAGCGTGCGCGAAGTTCCGTCATCCATGCCACAGTAAATAAATATACAGTAGGTTATCTAAGGCCGCCCGCCGAGTTATTAGCCTACTCTTGCGTTGATACCCAGGGTTGTCACTTTTACTTTTAGTTAATATTTTCGAACAAGCTCAAGTATAAACGGGATAGAATTATTTTTGACGAAATTTGTTTACATTTTAGACGACGATACGCGCATCGACTTAATAAGTCGATGTACACACAAGTATTCGACTAAATAAGTCGATCGTCAGACTACCGGAACCATATTTGGATTGAACAACACATCAGACAATAGAAAAAATAATAATTTCAAAAGTAATTAATTTGCAATATTAATTATTGTGAAATTGCCCTTATTACAACTATACCTACGCGACAAATACGTTTACCTAAACGATGTTTCGTACTCAATCCTCTGTTTTATAGTAAAACTAGACTTCTTAAAATAAACTTTAGCTCTAAACATAGTATTCAGAAAAATGCGACTCGGCTACGCTCTTAATAAAGCAAATAAACTGTGAAATAAACAATACAATACCACATTTTCTAATAATATTTAAGTATAAGTAGGTACTTACATATCTGGCTGAGTAGGAAGTATGAAGAATGATAAGTCCGGGTTTGCGAAATCATTATTGAGGCACCCGAAAACACTACAATATTTTTTTCCCCTTTTTGGTCATGATACTCGTAATTTACGAGTAAGTGGCCGCCGCCGGCGAGAGTTGACGAACGCAAGCGGTCATGTAGCGTACGCGCGTGCTCACAGTCGCGCTGCACAGCCCGCACTGCCGCCACCTTATTCCCCCATATATTATGTTAGCGTGTGCGTGAAATCGCGTGCCGACATGGCGCGCGGCGCGCACGCACACATTCAAACCGAGAGCGGCACGTTTGTATGAAGATGTTTTACTGTATATTTACTGTGTCCATGCTGCGAGCCACCAAACAGCATTAACCAGGGACCACACAGAATTACTGGCGGGCGACGTGGCGTTAGATAAGGACGTACTTTAACCGCACTTTATTTTTCCTGCTTAGGTGGTGTAAATAAATTACTTGGGATCAATATGTTGAGATGTGAGGTCAGTGATCGTAAAGATATATTAGGTGTGTAGGTACTGATGAAGCTTTTGATATCTTTTATTAATTTGGTTTGTTGACATCTAAGTTGCATAATCAGCTTATAATGTTCCCACTGCTGGGCCACCGGCTTTCTCTCGGTGAGAGGGCATGGGCCGTAATCCACCATGAGGTCCCAGTGCGGGTTAGTACGAGTAGATGTTACATGTCTTCGATTTTTTGGTTCTAGGACATGCCGGTTTCCTCACGATGTTTTCCTTCACCGTTTTGAGAGCAGTGGTGATGAAATTATTTACACAAACTAAAACGCCCGCCTGAGTTCGAACCCACGACCTACAACTCATAAGTCGGGTCCTACCACTGGGCTATCACTGCTTGCTGCCGTATTGTGCGCATGCCTTTGTTGTCACCGCTTTTTATGCTAATAAATATGACGGCGCGAGCGTGGGCGTAGCGATAACAGGGCCATCATCATCATTTCTTGGTACGGGTTCCATGAGGAAGGTAGGCACTCGGGCAAACTAGTAAAACGTAGTTTGAAGCACAATTCACAGTCACGTTTATTCGGTAATTTACAATCACTTTATGATTAGTAAGAAACAAAGGTTTGTACGGTGAACATGACAGTTCCGATGGTATGCTCTCAACCGTCCGGCGTGCGCTCCGCAAATCGAATGCCGCCTGCTCTCCAATCGGCTCTATCCATGTGTAGGAAATGGCGCGAAGTTATAGCGCCACCTCACGGCGTTCACTCTACTAACCGATCAACCAATGAGAATTAAGTTCCGGTTTGACCAATATTATGAAATCAACCGGAAGTAGTATTTTGATTATTTTGTCGTCTTGATATCGCTTGCGACGACAAATATTTTAGCTGATCAAACAGCTCTTCACGTCTCTCACATACATAGGTAGGTATTATAAACACACAGGGCTTATTTCATCGTTACATTTTCCCGGCTCATTGCCAGTGTCGGCTCCGCTAAAAGTAACTGCGCGTGCGCTCATTAGCGTTCAGTCTTCAAGCGCATGCGGCATGGCCTAGTGCACATATTTACATCTATTTAATCCACTATTATGTTTCTTTTAAACATTTTTGCTACCGACATACCTTTAAGTTAACACAATATTTTTAAACAGTCTACCATTTTTTACTGTGATTTTCAAGGCGTAAAGTAAAGACTTTTGATTAAGATGGACATAATTAAAGGTATACGGCGTATTGTGGGACGCCCCCCCAGCTAGATGGACGGACGACCTAAAGAAGGTGGCTGGGGTAGACTGGATGCGTAAGGCGGAGGACAGGGTGTTGTGGCGCAGTCTGGGAGAGGCCTATGTCCAGCAGCGGACTGCAATAGGCTGAGTTGATTGATTGATTGAATTAAAGGTGATTTTTGTTCCATGTTTGTTACTCAAAAGCCACGTGTAATATATGCTCGTTGCAATGAAGGCTGTGTCTAACGAATTACCTATCTGTATTAGAACGCTTTTGCTAATACAGCATAAAAGCAAGTATCTAAAGATTAGTGAGTTCTTTATAATATGTCGTCTTACTAGACCGAGACAGAGCACCAAGTTGGCAAAACTCGTTTAATTTTAATGGTATAGGTAATATCATTCATGGAGTCTAAGTGGTCTGAAAGGGACACTAATTTAATTTCATTACTCTAGGAGTGTTACTGTAGTAAAAGCCGGCCGGCGTGCCGTGCCGGCGCGGCACGCTCGCCCTGACATCCAATCTGTGTGGAGAGCCCTCATGCCTGTCTCATTGAGAGCAAATCGCTCGAACCCAGGGGAGTGGTCCGGCATAGGACATTGGGCAAAATAGTGTAGCGTTTGGTCTAAATGTCCACCACTAACGAGACTTATGTCAATGAATATATGGTATAAGTGCCTTTTACCAAGAAGCCTATAATAATAAATCTATCAGTGTAAAATTATAGCTAAATAAAAAAAATAAAATATATCAGTGAAAAGAGGATAAATAATAATTAATCCTCTTTTCACTGATATATTTTATTTTCAAACCGTGTCTTAGTAAAAGTTACTCCTCGTTTAATAGACTATTCAGCCAGGTAGCTGAGTAACTTTTCAAGGAGTAACTAGGTTTCGCTAGTGGTGGACTTTTGGAACACTTTTGCCCATATTCTTTTTACATTACGGTTACCGCCACTGGAAGTTGGCTTAGGGACTAAAATCCTCTGTCGGGAGGACACGGCGTGGCATACGCGGGCAGAGTGTGCCGCTTGGGAGGAGCCGCGCCGTGCCCTCATCTCAGGAGTAGGCAGTGACCTATCGCTGCCGGCCGTGGTCGAGTCTATGGTCGGCAGCGAGGAGTCCTGGGACGCGGTGGTTTCCTTCTGCGAAACAGGCGTCTCGCAGAAGGAGGCTGCGGAAAGGGAGAGGGAGATCTCGTCCCCTCACCCTGCCCGCAGCAGGCGCACCGGGCGTCGGCGGAGGGCGGATAACGCCCTCTTCCAGCCCCCCTAAATGGGTCCAGGGGCAACGGACTTGGGGACGTCCGTCGCCCCCCACACATCAGGACCCGAGGCGGCGGCGCGTAGTGTTCCACGCGCGCCCCTCTTAGACGTCGCGGGGGGAGTTTAACACCTCACTCCCCCCCCTGACACGAGGAGAGGCCCGCAGGAGCGGGCCAGCACCAGCCGGGGGTTGCGGAAGTATCGTTCGTTCCCGCGACCCCCGGCGTAGGTGAGAGAGGGAACACCGGGGTGGTTTTTAGGCAGTAAGAGTCTGACAGACCCCACCGCCCGCCCCAGGGCGGCGGACATCCATGAGGATTTTCCACCCCGAAACAAAAAAAAAGAAAAAAGGGACTAAAATCCTAAATAAATAAATTCATTTAATTAATTAATTTAATTAAATAGTAATATTGTATCCTATGTGTTAATCCTAGTTATAAACTATGTGTGCGCAAAATTTCATCCAAATTCGTTCAGCCGTTTGAGCGTGAAGAAGTAACAAACATATAAACACACACACCAACTTTCGCCTTTATAATATTAGTGTGATTGTGATAAATCCAACCAACAAACTCATCTTTATTTATTTTATAAAACTGCGATATGGCTAAAATAACAGGGTGACCGTGTTCGGTCGCAGAGTTTGTTTTTAATCTGAGCCGAACGGCAAATTCACAACAGTCGAAATGTTTTACACATCAAATTACTTATGTTGCACTGTTCCAAGCTTTTAGCTAAGCTATGTGAAGCGAAATATAGTGTAACAACGCAGAGAGTAATTTATCTTAATCGCGACACCTCACTCATTTAGCTAAATGGTGCACGTTAGTAATCATGTAGCTTCCAATTACCAACACGATCGCTTTAACTACGAAATTAACCCTTATGTGCCACCGATTGAACATATTGGAATATCCCAATTAGAATTTACTGCATTAGAAACTCGTGACCTCAAATAGAACTGATACATTTATTTGTTATTCGATTTGATTCTCGGCTTAGACAAGGGTTTGTCGCCATTTTAGGTTTGGCTGAACCCTTCTTTGTTATTCCTAGTATCCATTAAATTATCCCTTTTCCTTTGGACTGTTTGACGTGTGTTTTTAAGTTTGTTTTTTCAAGACCATCAGCTTAAAAAGAGCGAATCAGTCCTCAGGAGATGGGATTCGCAACAACATGCTTTAAAAAACACGTTTACATTTTTCTGAATTTTAATTTTTCTGATAATGCCATATTCTTTTACAGCCCTCAGTTTTGTTGGAAGTAACAATTTTCGTTTCGTTGAGTATTGCTATTTTAAATATGAAACACCACAAAACTTGGAACGCATACAATAAACCGTTTCGAAAGTTCCCAAAACTCCACCAGGCTAATTACAATACTATAAAGAAAAAGTTTAAGATATTATTTGGCAACATTTAGGTAGGAAATATTTTCATCGCTACCCAACCAAGAATTTGCACGAGCGCAAAATTATTTTAATTAAAAAAGTGAGGAAAGGAAGCAAGGAGGTAGGATTCTTAATTATTTGCTTGGTAGGGTTTCATCAAATAATTATACTTGAGTGAAACGTATTATATTAAATTACTATGTAGTTATTGTTGATGGTACTTTGAAAGGGGAAGGCGTAGCGCGGTAAGTATAGTTAGTGGCGGTGCGTAAGCGTGACTTGCTTTCCTGTCTAAACTTCAGAAGGAATTATCTTACTTTGAGAAGTTTAGTGCACTAGAGCAACGAGTGACGCTATAACGGAGTATTCAAGTACTTACTACAGAAAGTATGTTTCTTAATAAAACTGCAGTTCACTGACAGAGAAGGCACAGACTAAACCGCTGGGTCTAGAAACATTAAATGTTGCACAAGAGTTTCTTTTATAGCAGAGGTAAGCACTGAGGAAGGGCTTTTGAAAATATATTCCATGATGGTGTTAAATAGGAGATGAAAGTTTGCGGCAAAATTGGTCTTTTTTTTACATAATCACTATAATCAGCCAATAAGTTTCCACTGCTGGGACACAGGCCTCCTCTCAGTGAGAGGGAGTGGGCCGTAATCCACCACGCGGGCTCAGTGCGGGTTATTTTTGCCAATGGGAAATCCCAACGGGCAAACGGCTTGTATTTATGTCTGTAATTTATATGGTGTACATAATAAAGAGTACTCTATTCTATTCTATTCTAATATAAACTATACTAAAATTTTCAACCAAGTCCTGAATTGATTTAAATGCTATTTGGAAAATTCTCATTACCGGCTCCCGTTGCCATGGTAACTCCGCCACCCCTTGGAATAGCTCATATTTCGGAAATTCGTTTCGGGGTAACTATTGCAATATGATAGGAATATTACTTTCCTTTCGCGGAAAAGGATGAATGGGGTGATATTTTCATCAAGGATATCTATATGATTACCTTGTGGGAAAAATGTTTTCTCTCTTGGTACGTTGACGGCACGGTTGGCACAATGGTTAAGCGATTGACTGCAGCGCAGCGTGTCGTGGGTTCGATTCCCGCACGGAACTAATATTTGTATGACCTACAAGTAGTTGTTCCGGGTCTGGTTTGTTTATGTGAGTTTAAATGTTTGTAAACGCACTCACAATACAGGAGAAATTCCTAGTGTGATTTTTTTTCTTTTTTTAAAGTAACAAGACAAACCATCACATCTTATTGAAGACTAGCTGTGCCCGCGACTTCGTTCGCGTGCACGTCGGGTATCAATAATGTGTCGCATAGAGAAGGAAGGAAAGGAAGAATCTTTTTTTTCTTTATAACTTTTTTTTTTTGCGCGGAACCATAATTATTTTTTCTAAAATAAAAGCAACATCAGTTACACCTTTTAACACCAGTTAACTGCCAGTAAAAATCCCGACAAAATCAGTCCAGCGGTTTCGAAGATTAGCCGGAACAAGCAGAAAGACAAACACACAACATTTTAAAATTGTATTTTTGTTTTAAGTAGGTACCGTATATACTTTCATATGTATTTATTAAAAAGCTGTTCTTTTGACATTACAAACTGACACTTGAATTTTATTTATTTGTATGTATAGATTTGTACAGTTTAATTCGAAACACATGACGAACGTAATTGCGTAACACACTATTACTCTCAATTTGAATAATTTTGAACACGAAGCATATTGCTAATCCATTGCTCCATATGTTCGAAAAGTGTAATAATAATATAATAATAATAATAATATTCCACAACTTTCACACAACGCCATCTAGTCCCAAACTAAGCAGAGCTTGTGCTATGGGTACTAGATAACTGATAAACATACATATATATTTCTAAATACATACATATTATAGATAAATTACACCCAGACACAGAACAAATGATCGTGCTCATCACACAAACATTTGTCCTGAGTGGGAATCGAACCCACGACCTTGCGTATAGCAGTCAGAGCCACTGACCACTAGACTAACAGGCCTGTCAAAGTGTGTCTGCTCCACAACGTAAATAAAACAATGAATGTTGTTCAACTGTCAAAATGAAACCCATTGCTACTGATAGTGCGTTACGCAATTACCCTGCAGAAGTTGTCTTCACGAATTAAAATCATACAAAGATTTCATGACTATGCAGAGTACATAGTCATAAAATCTTTGTATGTTATTCATCGCCATGTTATATTATATTCTTAGGGTTACCATGAGATTTATAGAAGACACGTTCGGCGATAACCTTTGGGTTTAACGAGAACATTAGTAGCAGCAAATTGCAGGTTCCTGCTATCCCTTCATTACTACCCTTTCCTTCTTATCTCACACTGAATTATAAGCATTAGTATCTACAAAATCTATTCGTCGTAAAATGATCCAGTAAATCTGAAGATCTACAACGAAGCACCGGTACAAAACGTTTGTTCTCAAACGCAGGGAAATACTAAGCAATATCAAAGCCGCTTTCAAGCTTAGGTTTTCTCAAGATTTCCTGTACAATTAATCATACACAAGCTACAGAATCCTAATCGGACTTTAATGTTCCCACTGCTGGGACACAGGTCTCCTCTCTATGAGAGGGAGTGGGCCGTAATCTACCACGCGGGCCCAGTGCGGGTTGGTAGATGTCACATGTCTTCGAATATTTGGTTCTATGACATGACGGTTTCCTCACGATGTTTTTTCTATGTTGATGTTTTGTCTACAGAATACAAGCAGTAAAGCTCTCAAAATATTTTTCAACCCTTATGTGAGTGATGAGGTACCCGGGTACCTTTAGCATTTTCAAATTTAAAATGCTAAAGGTACCCAGGTACCTCGTCACTCACATAAGGGTTAAAAAAATCGTAATATTTTGGTCCAAAGTTAATAGACCTTAAAAAAGAAATTAGCAGAATGTGGCAGCTTATCAATGTTACCGTGGTTTCTATAGTGTTGTCAACAACATGTGTAATGCCCGACCGGTGGAGCTGTTTAAGCTTCACACACGTTTTCGTTGTAGGATAGTAAATCGAGTGTTTAGAAAGACTTTTCTACACACTCGATTTACTATCCTACACATATCACTGTTCAGAAAGCTGCAATCTTTAATACCTGCAGGATTGTCAGCAAATGTCTGCAAAATGACAACGAAACATCAACACCACCTCACGAGTGCAGTAACCACGACACAAACACAGTCTATTGGACAGATACACTCACTATCACAAAACCCGAACGCACCATCATCTTATCATAGATAATATATAATATGACACATTTTCAGAGATTGCGCTAGGCTTCGGCTCGTACTACCCCATAAATCCGGAAATAATAACAAATCGTTCATTTACCTAAAAAGTTTATCTTCAAACTAATACAAATAGACTGCTCCTAAAATCATTGTAACAAAAGGAAACATAATTTCAATATTTTAACTTGTGGACGCCACACACTAGGTCGAGCTGGTCTTTGAGAGTTTTAAACAATTTGAGATTTCAGGGTCGATAGGTACCGTATTGTTAATTTACTTATTGCATAAGAATAATATTTTGAAGAAAAAAAAATGCTCAAACATAAAACCGCAGAAACGAACACTTATTGTGTTCGAAATAGTGTGCCTACAATGTATTTTCCCATCCATAGAATCACAATCAATCGGCTGCAGATTTCATCGGAAATTCCTGTATGCTAAAAATTCAAACAATGAACCAATAACACGAAAAGTATTTTTGAATCGGAATACCTAAAGTATGTATAGTTCTAAATTATCAGAACCCCTTGAATAACTGGTAGTAAAATTCGGCCTAGTAGAATACCGCACGTAGTAGTAACACGATCTACGAGAACCGTCATTCCTACTACGAAATAAAGGCGCTGTTAAAGCCACATTGTGAACATGGTCGGGTACACAACTAACTGCACAACCGAAAATTTCTAGCTTTCATGCCAATCTACGGTTCGAATGATGTCATGTACAGACGCCAGCACATCAAGCTACCGGAAACTGTCAGATTTTCCCAATCAACTTTGAACATTATGCTTAAGCGATAAAGTTGAAAATCTATTAAAGAAATCTGACAGATTGTAGTAAATTGATGTGCT
This sequence comes from Eremobia ochroleuca, assembly GCA_949629135.1. Taxonomy (NCBI): domain Eukaryota; kingdom Metazoa; phylum Arthropoda; class Insecta; order Lepidoptera; family Noctuidae; genus Eremobia; species Eremobia ochroleuca. Next base: position 15,151,476 of record OX451386.1, on the reverse strand, counting down.
GGCGTCTGTACATCAGATTGGTCTATTTTCGCACTACCCTCGACGCTTGTCAGCATCGGCTGTCTCGGCCCGGTCGTATGTCATTCACCTCAACTATTGTGTATTGTGTTGCAACAATGGATAGATCAGTTTATGATAGTCATTTGAACGAAGAAAGGCTATCCTGGTTATATGTGTCAGTTTTTTATAGTCAATAATTACATGTAATTAAAGAAAATAAAAATGTTTTGTTGTTATAGGCAAAGGTTCCATCAAGTTAGTTGTGTCTCCGGTTTAAAATTAGCCAATGAACTTATGCCAGTGGTATCTCTCGGCCACTGTAAGAGGATTAAATCTGGTGGACGGACAAACAGAAGGATACTGTACAAGTTTGATAGGATTCTACTAAAGCCTGGCTGACCGGAGGGCATTTTAGCCTTACGATACTGCGGAAATGTAGTTCAAAGCAAACATGCCAAAAAAACCTTCATGAAACGCATAAGGATTAACTTGAGTAAAAAGCTGCAGCGTGATTTCAAAATCGGATAAAAAGCTTCCGTAATCGCATAATCGATAAATTTTAATACAAATCGGTGAAGAATCAACTGCCAGCCAAATTCGGTGCCTAAAAAACGGAAACTGGCAAACTGCCAAAATGACGTTAAGTAGAAAGGAAAATATTGTGCAGCAGTAAAGTTTCGAGAGAGCTTAGGAGTACATGATATCGATAAGTAGATGATACTGTGGCCGATTTAAATCCTAAACTGGATAAATGCTCCTCGACCACTGAGCTGGGTTCCAGCGTTTGAATACAAATGGACCGTTTATCCCTGAAAGCCAATCTGTATGCAAATTACAGGTCTGTTTAACTATTCTCGTTAGTTGCTCATTTTCGAGACGTCTGCATTTTCAGTTTGACTGAAATATAATCCTTTCGATTCTAGAAGTAATTGATTATGTTATTTCTTTTGTTTAATTAAATTCTATTAAAATGGTCCAGGACAAAACTTTTGTTCTGTAGATTTCAATAAAAGACAGTTGTCCAATTCCTTGTTAAAGTTGTTGCTAAATCCTTAACAACTATATTTATAATAAATAACCTAAAACCGACCAAATCATTTCGCTATTAACTTTGGGCGTAACTTTTGCAAACGCCTCGCAATTTTAGTGTCTTTGCGAGAAGTTTTCGTCATCTTTTTCATCCCCTTTTTCCGGTTCCGCTAATGCGCAAACTTTCCTTCAGATACGCCGACACGCCTTGCGAAGTGGCTTGTTCAAAATTTCATGAAAATCCACGAAAAAGTAGCTAAGTTACCTATACAGGAAGTATAAGTAGCGACAGAATTATAAAAGAAGAAATCGTCTTGAAGCTAGGACTTAGTAAATACAGTTTCAGAAAAGCAATAGGAAACGTTAACTGCATTTGGCTTTGTATTGAGTTCGACTGAGAAATTGCTCTCAGAAGATTGATGAATTCTACAAAATAGTATAAACGATTTCTAAACCTACAAAACAGTGAATTATAAACTGCAACATGCTGCATAAGACAGACATCTAAGGATAGTAGGTATCTACATCTCTCTTTTATTATTAAAAAAAAAAATCTCCGTATCAAGTTTCCACTTTAATAATATCAGGAACCATGTGAATGAAATATAACCATAACATATCGTTATCCTTTATCGCGCGATTCAGAACACAATAATGCTGCAATATGTGTTCGCTCATAACGTCAACATAATGTTTATATCTTATCACGATTGTGTCTGCATCTGTGTACGTCGCATTTACTTTTTCCATTTCGCCACTATTCGCGACCCGGGGCCCATTCTGCAGAACCAAACGATTCTGCGCTTGTTACGAGCATTCCATATGCAATTTTCTCCTTTCTACATTGAAATGCTTCACTATTTTCACAGTTTTTTAAAGTATTTTAATGAATAGTTCGCAGTAACGTTCTCATATTTAAATACACACGTGAAATGGTTAGAATATTTGCATAGCACAGTTTCATTGCGATAATTTCCCACGAAATTCATTTGAAGTTTTAGTGTGTGCCAGAGCTGACTGAGACTAGAGCATAATCATAAAAGATATTTCCTCAAATAAGATATTATTATAGGGAATACTTTCGTTGAAGGTAGCAGAAGAAATTCTGAAACCGAGCTATAATTATTCACATTTCAAGGAATGCTGAACTGAGACAATTAAATAATGAAGGAGCCTACCGCCGCCGCTACAATTGAATCGGCATAATTGAGAATATGCCGAGAGAAACCTAGTATGAGTTGGCTCATTAGTGAGTATGAATAACTTGTTCGAAACTTTATTAACTATGGTCTGAAGCGGTCTTACATAGTCATCACTGAGAATTGTAACAACAACTTTGTGTTAAGGAGCTCCCGGCCTTCCACAAAGACGCGAATTTGAACAAGCTCTTGAGGAGTGTAAAACTGTCCATAAAAACTTTTTGTGCATGACGTTCAATTTTATTCAGTTCTTTAAAACTTGAATTGGAGTTCTGTGACTAAGGGATTTCCCTAAAAGTTATTTTAATACTTGAACCAATTTACATCTCGCAATCGATTTCTAGAAAGCAAAAAAGAGAACAAAGGAAAACGTTTTTGGAAATAATACGCCTACATCATAAAATAAATTGGTTTTCTGTCTCCGAACACACAGAACTTCTAAATAAACTGTAAAATGTCGTTGGGGTCTTTTAGAATGTCAACCACACACAGTTTGCGGGCGACAAAAATAAACCATTGATCGGAAATGTACTGAACGTCCGACTCGGCCACAATTAATACATGCTTGGAACCAAATGGTTCGCTCAGGAGTGGAATAGCTTAAACTGAGATGCAGTTCATTGAAAATCCGAACTTATTTTTAAAGATAAAGGGATTCAAATCGACTGTCGAATTTTGGGATAGGTTTCGATCTAACCCCTGCTATGAATCGTCTATGTGTATCATCGACATAGCAAAGGGCAGCAGCGGTGAGGTTTAATGACAACGGACCAATACAGAATCGAGGTCAACGTTAAGTGTCGCATTGGACTTGGCACGGACCCTTAATTGAGCGGTTATTGTATGGTCAGAAACGGAACGACAAATAAAATGAATATAAGTTTCGAGATGTTTTGTCCACGTCCACTACTGTAAAGTTATTTGGCGAAATAAATACACAAATAAGTAAAGAAATGAACTTGTAAGTGAATTAATATGACGATATCTACAGTTCATAAAGAAGACAATAATGAATGAGACCATTAATGAATGTTCCATATTTACATATTTTTGCAGTTTGAATGTCGCGTACTTATTATGTTTTTTTTTTTTTTGAATTTATTTTAATAGTTTTTGTTCGGAATTATTGGATGTATAACTTACCTACCTACCGTGATCTAGTATTTCAAAGAATAATCTCAACCTGGTTATCAGTAAAAACAGACCTATAGAAAAAAAGCGATCATTTAATTATCTAACATCAAATTGGAACAGAACACCAAAAACTCTTTAATTCGGTGAAGAAAAGTAAGTAGGTAAGCTAGGAAAAAGCATGACAACAGACAAAAAAATAGTAAAATTCCCAAGACAAAGTAACTAAACAAAATCAATATCGACTTGGCCAAGCAACCAAAATCTAAAACACAAATAAGTTTTAGAAAACAAATCACGACCAAGAACTACGCAGCACACACATGTTTAACGAAACTTGCAGAGACACAACTTGCTCGCAATTAATGGAAGAGCTAAGTCTCGGGACTAACTCGGTTACAACTGTGTATATTCTCAAGCAGTTCACTTATATAGTGTCTTCAAATCTTACGTAATCAATGTAACATTTAAAAGATAGGCTAAAGTAAGTGGTAAAGAAATCATGTGAGAGAATATTTGTGAGCACACTAATGTGACGATATACATATTTGGGGCAAGAATGAATAATTTCCATTTCATCTCTTCAACAATAACTTAAAAAAGAGACTGCTTGTCGATTTGCCAAAGATATAAATTCTTGACAGGATACATTTTAAAGTTTTTTTTTATTTGTTATCTTATATTTTGTCCCGCTGCTGGGCAAAATCCTCCCCTTTTCCTTCCAAACCTCCCTGTCTTGTGCGATCTCTGGCCATTTTGGCCCTGCAAACGTTATCAGATCATCACACCACCACCTTCGCCGTGGTCTGCTTCGACGGGGATGTCATCCCTCAGGCATCCAGTGAGTGACGATATTTACCCATCTCTCCGGGTGCATTCGTGAAACGTGTAAGTGACTTTTTAATAAATAAAGAAATTTGAATTTATAACTTCACCTGAAGCTTAATGACTTTGAACTTCATATTTCTTTATAATATCATTAACCCGTGCTAATCCTATACCAGTAATTAAGGTCACTGAACAAAATGTTCATCTATCATCGTTTAAAAATTAGGACGCCTTATCGCTGTCGTCTATCATTAGCAAACTGATTTGTTTCATTTTATTTTATTTTAGATAGATTTTCGGCTGACAGTTATCTCAAATGATCGTAAGCGATGATGCAGTCGATGATGGTGCAGACTTGGCTAGAAGTAACCTATTCATTGGAAACTTGAAGATTCCAAGGTTGAAATTATTATCCGTTCATGGAACCTTATATTATGTATGTGCCCGTAAATCTTCCTTCTACTTATTCCTTCCCTCACTGTTGTGTATCGTTACTCCTGTTTTATATTATATTCTATTCCTCCTATTTTGTGTATAGTAATCTACATTTTGCTGTGGTCTGTGGTTTGATGCAGATGCAGTGCCATGTTTACCGGAATTTCCTGCTCGGACACCAAGTTTGATCATCTTTTTGGGCTAAGTCCTCTTTGTCTTTTGCCGCCTATTTTGCTTGTCACTTAATTTCTCTCAATATTTTCGGTGCTAACCTTTATGGAGGAAATGTTTAATATAGAAGAGAAATTTCGTCATCTATCGTGTGAAACTGGTCGGTGAATTTGTCCGACTACAACGTCGGTACGCAGTCGCTAAAATAACCAATTTGGGGACCCTCATCGCGCGTCACGAGGTAATGGATGGCTCTGAGCTCACTGTTGCGGTTATATTGGACGGGGAAAAAATTATATTTCGCTGTTACTCTGTAAATTTCCCTGTAGCTCCGAAATGTTAGAAATAACGCCGCGAAGTGATTTCTGGGACGTGTGTATGTGTACGTGTACGAGTTAGAAAGCAGGAAAATGTCGCTGGATATCCTTGTGGATAAATTAACGGTAGCTTCAAATAATGTTCTCAGTCAACGGTATATTTCTATTCTATTATAATTGCCAAAATCCGAATATGTTTTTGTCATCTTCTCTGGCCATTTACAAGAAAAAACTATGACCACTGTAGCCGGAAGCAGCTTTCGCGTAAGTAATACAATTATGTCACTAACATAATTCGCAAAACACTTTCATTGTAGACTTGTGAACTCTGTTTAATGTACCTAAATATTTCTCAAGTATAAAGAACCCAAGAGTTCAAACCGTGTCTGCTTCATCCATTACAAAGTCCTCTAGAGAATACCTGTCTTAAACAAGCTTGTACCATTTTTCTTAGCTAATATACTTACATCTTTTCTTGCCGACAAATTAAATAATTCAGTCTATTTCTTATATACCGGTCACGGAAGTAATTAAATAATAATAATAATAATCCATTTATTTCAGGCGACGCAGGCCCATAGAAAAATACCTTAACCTAAACATACATATTTTAATTATAAAAACATATTATTACTTATTGTGCACGAAGTTATGCCTGTGTCGGCATCGTGTTGCGCTGCGTGATGTCGCGTAATCTTCCACGAAAACGTCGGCACGCCACACCTTTCGGTCAAAACTCTTCCTTTGTGAAGGTTTCTAGGTGCAAAGTTGGAACCCGCACCACAAACGATTTGAAGTTTATTTTGTGACGTAATTCCAAACTCTCTACTCTCAAGGTCCACTTGGTCTTGATTCTGATGTATTCCACGATGTCTTCAGCCACCTTGGAGTGATGCAGACGAGATACATACAGCTGCATCGACGGTGTTGGACGCAGCAACATATTTGGTCCCGTCAGTGCAGTACCACATCGATTACGGCAAGTGGGCTTCCTACGCTTCAACTTCACCGTCACAAAGCCCTCCAGGTCTGCCTGCCCTTTTTTCGGGGCTGGGGCCAAGATGCTGTGAGCCAGTCCATTGCGGTCCTTAGATGCCCCCTAAATTGACTTTGCACTTTTGGCAAAAACTTTCTTCTGTTGCTGCTCCATTTGTTGGATGAGAGGTTGTGCAGCGGCTGCTGAGTAGGCACGGCGTTGATGACGGCAGAGGCGGTATCGGCGGTAATTATCGTTTGCAGTGACAGCGGCCGGTGACGAGTCCAATTTCGCTGACTCGAAACTGGATAGCGATTCGTTATTTGCACCGCGACGAGTGTTCACCCTTTAAGTGACTCAGGTGGCCTACATACCGCTATAATATTGCAGAAGTTGGCATGCAACTCACTGATGGTGTTTTAAGACGCATCCAGCTTGAACTCCACCTCGGCCAGGCTTGCCTTCAGCTTGCCTGGTGATGTCGACGTGGTCAAAAGTGACGGGAGGCAGCTTCCGCAGCTCCTTTGCCACAAAGGTCGGCACGTTGCCTGAGTCAGTGTCCTTAAACACCCGAAACATGTCTTGGAGACTCCTCTCTCCCTTTTCGTCCCTCCTGCGGGACGGCATTCGGTCGGCTAAGTCCAGCGACGTGTACAGTGTCGTTTTTGCACTGCGTATCTCGTATTCGGTGCAGCTCGAGGTGCAGATCTGCATGAGGCTAACTTCGTCCATGACGTCCAGTTGATGTTGCAGGAACGCCAGGAGCTCGTTGACTATGAGTTTTTCGGAACGCATGACGGCGAGAGCTAATGCCAAGCGCGAATTAAATTATTCGTAGCGAAGAGTGATGCGCACCGTTTCCGAGCACGCATCGCACTTGACTCAAATGCTTGAGTAACATAAGCAAATTATAATAATTATAAATCAACATAAAATGCAGAGAATAACAAACAAGTACATTCGTTTCTGCGTGACTTTTAGCCAAAACAAGTCTACCTCACGTCTGTAATCTATTTTTACATTATTTAGTAAATTTTTCGTTTAATACAATAAAACAATATTGACATACGTTTTAATCATGATCTGGCAGTTGAGAGTAATTTATGCGGCCTACCCAAATGTCCCTTCATTGGTATTGTTCGTCGAATCGTGAGGCTCCTCAGGTTCTGAGTTGAGCTGCACGATTTTTTACAAATGCGTGCACTGACTAGACAGGTCCGCTCAATCTGTGTGGTTCTTTACTCAAAAGACCATTTCAGACACGAATCTACATGGTCTTCACATGATCTGACCAAGATTATGTCTGTACTTTAAAACAGACTGTGACCTCTGAGTTTGTTTCGGCCTTTCTTCTCAGAGTAGTCAGATAGGAAACGCCGACCACATCTAGTTTAAAAAAAATGAGATTGACATGTAAAAGCGTTTGTACAAACCTACTTACAGAAAATAAATCATTTATCATTACTTGATACTTTTCTTGTTGTCGGAATTTATTTACATAATATTTATTCTTCATATGTTTAAGGCGCCTTTGTGGCAGAGAAATAAAATGTTTATTTATTTACATATTTTGCTATATTTACTACCTTTAGCTGGGGCCCTTTTATCTGATATCTTGATAGTTGACAAACAAATACAATCGCGATGTTATCTATGCTACGTTTTGTTGATTCAGTAAAACGTGCCGCATTTTAGTATTTACTTGAGTGAAATATCAGGTGCGACGTACTGGGAATGTTTACTCCCGGTTCGTTGCATCTAATATTTAGAGAGAAATATATGTAATGATTAATATAACACCCTTCGTAATTGAAAATAACATAAAACTGTAGTAGAGAGGGTAATAGTGGATTTGCTTGAATTGCAAAAATACTAGTTACACGCTTCAGGGCACAAAACCACCAAAGCGCTGAACTGTTTTTGAAACAATTTGGACGTTGTACATATTAAATGCTCAATAAATCCCCAAATTATGCGACTAGATGATATTTACTAAACTTTGAATCATCAATTAGATTTGATTACAGCTAAAATAAATTTTCTATGCCTATCTAGTTATTAAGAAGCTAGAATTCAAATAAAGTTATATACGCATGACACAAAGGCATACGTAGCCTGAGGAGTATTCTCTAATAGAAAAAAAAACTAAACGACCCAACCTGTCCTCCGACTAAGTACACGTACAAAACAGTTCGCCCCAAAACCTTCGGGCAGCGTGCAGCGTTTGCAGATCGTGCGCCCTTCATTAAACTTGAAGGTAAAAAGTGGGCCCTTATCTAATCTGCAGTTGTCCTTCTTGCTTTGCAGCTGGTACCTTACAAATGTACTTGACCCCAATTTTATCTACTGCCCAACTGCCCAAATAAATTCGCTCGTAGTTAAAAATGGTCGGATCGTTCTCCGAAATTGGATTGTTGTCATGATAGGATGAAAAGAGTGAATCAGCTCATTCTCGCGCGTGTCATAAAAGTTAATTTAGGGATACTAACAGTACTTGACTGCGTCGTTGGTCTAGTGGTTATAAGTGCTACTGATGAGCTCGATGTCCTGGGTTCGATTCCCAAGTTGGGTAAAGCGTTGTTGGGTTTTTCCATGACGAATTTCTCAGTAGCAGCATGGAGTCTGGATTTGTGTCCGGTTCATGGCAATAGGCTCGTCGTTCTATTACACGGGACATAAACATCATTGGCGAAATGTGAGTGTACTGTAGGTGTACAAGGCGTTATGTTATGTTATAACTTATAGTGCTCGTAAAATATGTGCTTCCAATTTAGAAGTACATTTTGACCGAAGCGAAATATATTCTAAGTCTCTGGAATGCCAAGCTATTTGCCAAAACTATTCAAGTGTGTTCTTCATAACAAAATGAGTTAATAAACATGGTAAGACATGCTTTGGTAATTTTCCAAGTGTCCTTCCATCACTAGGAACATCACCAAAGATTGTTTTATAAAATTCAGTAACTGTTGTTTCATCCCGTTGCAAATTTTATAGCAAATTATAAAGGGCACCAAAAGAATATTGTTAACAGGATAAAGTTATAAGTTAGAATGGACACAGTAAACGAACTGTAAATCACCGCTTACAAGCGTCCACCACCACTCCAGCGTACTCCAGCGTCACTTTGTATACATTTCATTGCGCTCATTGACCAATCAAATCACGCTCTCTTTATACGGTCATCCTTATTGACGCACTGTGGCTTTAGAGCGAGACGTTTACACATTATAGACTGTATGTACCAAATAGACTGACATGCGTGCAAAAATAAATGCAATTTTCGCAAAGACTGGAAGATTTATAGCAACATAATGGTGCCAAATCGACTTTCTCAGTTGCGCAAAATGTGTTAAAGTCTCGAGCGTCCAAAAGAATATAATCATAAACAAAATTCTATCGATTGACAAATTCTCGGAATCTTAGGCCGTGTTCCTTCATCCTTCAATAAAATCGCGCTGAATGTGACAAGTGCGATTCGTTTTTCATTTTTCATATAATGACGCCTCCTCCGGGCACAAAGCCCGTTTTATAGCCATCACAATGGGATTGTGCTCTTTCATCAGCGGGACTTTTATGGGCGTCGCGTCAGCTGTGCTGTGGGGCGCCAAAATTGAGACAGTATATAACTAACTACTTTCGCTCGGCCACCCCTTTAGCGTTTGCAGCTCTTTATCACATTAACTGACCGCTATGTCCGCGTAAATATGTGCGTGAACTTGGAGGAAGGTTACATGTTCGAAAAAATTGTAAACAATATCGCATTGCTACGTTGGAAACATTGGCTTTCCGCCACTACTATTGAACTTTGTACCGATTCAGGAAAACGTAGTATCTTCGGCCACTTTCATCTGTTTACGCTGTCTATTTTCAGCTTTTGGCACATGCCCTACAAAACGCATACCTAAATCAAGAAAAATGATACAGTGTAAGACGTGTAGTTATAGCAAAGTATTGTTTATAAGGCAAGAAATCATAAACCGATAATACGAGACGATAGCTACGAGTATCATTAAAAATTATGCTAGATGGTAGATTTCCGTTTGACGCTCAAATATCTGTGAATTTGAGATGGTAGATTGTCACCGATGCATCAATGTATCACATTCAAGCTTGCCGTTATGAATATGATCATACTTATACCTGGTAAACATTCTATGGATTACTGCATTAATTACGAGCTGCATGACAAATATGTTGATGTAGATAGAACTTGTAATACGTCAAGTCGAGATCGAGTCGGACGCAGCAACCACATAAGACCTTGAATCACTTGTATCAACATAAGCGTAGCCTGTTTTAAACTCTGTTTTATGTATCAACAAATTATAATCAGTTATTTTAATATCTGAATCTAAAGGTTCTGCCGTGTTTGTTATTACAGAACGTTTCGTTTATGTAAAGTTATTTCTTTTGTCTCTCGGTATTAGCTTTGTGAGATAGGGAGCATTTGAATTTTAAAGGTTTCTCAATATTTTTGTATTGGGTTACTTGAAATCAAGAATTGTAGATGTTGTCCCCTGTTTATATATGTCCCTTATGTCAAGATTTGTCTGTGAAATAAATATTTATGGGACTTTCTTTATATTATACGTGTCTACCTAGGAAGGTAGGTATGCCACTGTGATCTTGTAAGTGATATTTGTCTTAGTCATTGTTTTTTTTAACAATCCATTAAAGGATGCCACGAAAGTAGATAAATAATATATTAGTATCTTTGAATCATAATTAATTGCTGTTGTATATGTGCTGATGTAAGACTGGCTTTACTATACAATGGAGAATTACCGTGAACGATGCAGATCGTAGATGCTCGTATTATACAGTGTTAATAGATCAAGAAACACCTTTACATCTCTAGCTCTACTACATAAATAGAAGTAGGTACCTACCTACCTCTATTTATGTAGTACCTACCTACTAATACCGTAAATTGTTACTTCAGTTGATTCGCATTTGTTCTCCGTCTAAATGTTTAATTTCGTTATCCTTGAAATCAGTTCAGTCACTAGTAATAACATTGTAATTATAGGTTAATTAAACTATTTTTGTAAGTGGTGACAGTTCTAATGGTATATATTGGGTTCCTGTTGGATTGTTACATTAAATTCATCTACAAAACCTATAATATCACTAAGATGAAACGGGACCTTATCAATAACTTATACGTTTTTGGAACTAATTGCGATGATAGAAGTAGGTACCTTGGAAGTTAGAATAGTTTAATTTCACTTAATTAGTTACATTTATTTTGTTAATTAAATATTTTATTTTATTTGAGGGGCCCGTGGCTAAATAAAATAGCCCCACAGGTCGATCGATCAGGTTAAGCTACGCTTGCCGCGGTTGGCCTGTGGATGGGTGACCATCTTTACATACCGAGACCCCTCCGTGCCTCGGAAAGCACGTTAAGCCGTTGGTCCCGGCTGTCATTCGTGGATCTTTGACAGTCGTAAACCCGAAAGTCTGAAAACCAGTCTTACTAAGGGGTATCGTCCCCATCGTTACCCAGTAACTGGGTTGTGGAGGTCAGATAGGCAGTCACTCCATCTAAAATACTGGTATTCAGCTTCTTCTGGTTAGACTGGAAACCGGCCATAGTTGGGAAAAGGCTAGGCAGATGATGATGATGATGATATTTTATTTTATTTACATTAATAAAATCGATCACACTGCCATTTTGACAGTCATCTGTGGCTAAACTTGAATCTTATTTCCATAATGGGCGTGTTTATGTAATTTTAGTCGCATCACAAGACATGGCGTGACTGTCTGGCATTATCTTAACTTGTTTATCTCACTTTTTCAATCTGTCCTTTCTGTAAAAATATAAACAATTACTAGAAAAAGTAAACCACACGTGTTTACGTCAGGCAGCACGTAACATACCTGTTTGTACTATGAATAAGCTAGTTAACGCGTTCACCGAGCAGCGGGCAAGGTGTTCCCAGCTGTTCGCGATCGAAAATTTACATAAATACAAATTTGTTTACTGTACCAAATTCTACCTTGACTAACGACACTACGTTATTAAACCACTACCTACAGTTTTATCATATTTATATTGTTCCATTCATGCAATTAAACAACAATAAATTTTACAACAAACAAAAAAAAAATACTTACAGTCTGATACAGTCCCACTGCTATTCGACGCTAGTACACCGAATGTTTTAACGTTTACAACACATAAAAATATTAACCACCACATTATGGCACAAAATTTGGGGGCTGCCCGATGACAGCCCACCAAAAGGAACATTCGTCCTGTAAACTTTCGATTTTACGTAAACCACTATGAAGCAACACTGTAGGGCAAATCCAGGAGCTTGACAGGATTACGTCACGTTCATAACACTGTTAGCCGTCTTACGGGTTGTAGTCACTGTTATTAATACTGCGAGGGGCAATATTTTTGTGATTGGTTGGTACGCGAGAGTTTTGAGGTTATTTCTACGTGCCACTGGTGCGAGCGCGACGGAGAAATGTCGCGCTTGGCAGGTGAGGCGATGCGGCGCAAGCAGCGGGCCGCTAGATGGCGCGGGCGGCGCACGCGTAGCTACGTTTAGTTTCGGCGACCGAACGACGGCGCTGCGCTGCTGATTCTAGCTACAGATTTTTCCAACGCATCACGCGAACGACACGAAGTTAAGCCTGGCTCACATGCGATCTCGAGTACAAACGACTATTTACGACAGCTGAGGGTACACCATTAGTTTTTATGAGTTAGCTTCTTTATTACATGAAAACGCGTCTGTTATAGCCAGAAATCTAATACCGTTGATATTGCGATTCCGGGTTGTTAAGTTTAGTGTGGTGTGTATTAGACAGAGGACAAATTTATTACCATACAATAGTATTGCAAAGCTAATTCAGTAGGTACCTACGAGATGCAAGTTTTTGAAATTGTAGCTATTCAACCAGATGCTAATAACGCTAACTCTGTTTAGAGAATCCGTTCCAATAGTGTGCAGAAACTGTTGTTTTGTTAATTGATGTTTTCTTCACAATTTACCCAAAGAAATAAGTTCCTGATTATAAATTGAAAACTCATAGAAGCAACTCCTCAATAATTTATGACTGTCAGAAACAAGAAAGCAAGCCTCAGAAACGTTTACTAAACCGTTGTCAACCATAATCATCACTCACCCAAAAGCTGGCAACACACCGCTAAAATGATGCAAAATGAAATTCCGTCTGCGATCTCGCCCTAATGCTAGAACAGGAATGCGCGCGCATCTTAACAGAGCCGCCGTGGGAAGACGCCGGGGGGCGTGGCGTCAGTCGTTACGCACATACGCCAGTACGCAACGCCGCGATAACACACCCGGCTGATAGCACCCCTACTGATAGTACTGATAACATTCTCCCTACATTCACTGGCAGATGCACGCACACAGACGCAAACCTTGCTTTCACGTAATTCTACGTTGAGAACGCACGAGACCCCGTCGGTTCTAGCTGAATTCTGTGTAGATGATCGCTGAGAATGTGTGCGTGCGTCCATGTTTTGTTTATAGAAGTTAGTGGTCCTCAGACCCGGCTTCCTGTCAACCGGCTTCTTAACAACAACAGTCTTCCCGCTCCTACCAAAAAACATACAGTGGCCTCCGGAACTCACCCGGTTTATATATGAATAAGAAACTCCGTTAAAGTGTCCTCCTGGCTCCTTTACAGTCTGAATAACGGAAAAGATTTTCGACTTGAACAATCAAATGTTTGAGAGCATTAACTTTATTATTCAATTATTTATTCATATATTTTTCCTTTGTTATATAGAATTAATCAAGTTTCCTCTCTTCATAGTTTATTAGTACATATTGAATCGGATAACAAGTATGCAGAATAATAGTATTGCTTTGAATTTTATTTCATATACCGATAGTTATGAGGAAAATCGAATACTTATTGTTTCTGTATATTTGTTATACCTCCTCAGTTTGCTATTTTAGGTTTGGTGAATAGCTTGCCACACGCGTCGTTTATGTTAATAAGACATTTCTATTTATAGGTACTTAATTGGGTACGCCAGATATGTTACAGCAATTACATAATGAAAGCTGGAAAGCAGGTTTAACAAAGAATCCTCGTAAAGGAAAACTTAGAATTAATAGAGATACAAACAGGAAAGTAGGTTGTCAAATATGTTGATAAAATGGGACAGCTAATATCAATAAAAGACCACTAGTCAAAAGAAATTGATAGAAGTTTAAGCAACATTTAGAAACGTTACTGGTCGCTAAAAGAAATATTTCAAAACTCAACAATACCAATGTCGGTGAAAGCAAAGCAGCCAGCACGTCGTGTTTTAACAGCGTGCGGTGAGTCTACAGCGAGCACGCTGCGATGTTGGGGCAGAATAGTGGGGTAGTGGGTGGTTTGTAGTCACTAATACTCTGACAGACCCCGCCACCCGCCCCAGGGCGGCGGACATCCATGAGGATTTTCCACCCCGAAAACAAAAAAAAAAAGGTAGTGGGTGACGCCGTAGTCGAGAGTCGGGCTAAGGGTGTCAAACTTGGCCTGTTCCGAGCAGAAACGTTGATCAACGCAATAATTATGGAGCGAAGCATGCTAAACATAGGCTCCGTGGGGCGACCTCAAAAATATTGTAAAGGACAAAAATTATAAATGTTTTAATAAAAATAAAAACTCAAATGGAACTGAACTGGTCACTTTATGGGAACGAACAGAGAAAATGGTCGAAAGCCGTATATGAATGGAAAAAGACAAAAGGACGTCAAATCAAGAGATGGCAATGAAAACCAAAATGATGGAAATGCTATCTCGTGGCAGAGATGAGTGTTAGGGGAGGCCTATGCTGAAGTACGACCTGAACAAATAATTGGTTGCTGAAGAATATCTATTAGGTACTTACCTAATCGAATTAAGTATTTTTTCTTTATTAAAAATTACAGGTCTGCTGGAAGACATTTCTTAAGAAATAAGCAGTACCTTTGTACTCAAATTATTACTATGTCATATCCATATGTTTTTTACTGTGTGTACATAAATAAAAAATAAATAAATAAAATACATTTATATGGTTTAAAACTGTACTGTATTGGTCAACGAATAAATGCTTTTTATTATTATTTGTATATTTTTAAATATCTCGGGACCATGAGGTCCCGGTCCTTGGAAGGCGTACGAAGGGCCGAAGCCAACTCGCAGAGGCCCCTTAGGAAATTTTAATGAAATGCGGCACCATCCAACGATTATCCCTGTATGCACTATGCAAGGGCACCCAAGGACAACTCCCGGTTGGTGTAGAACTATTGCAGGATATGGAAAAATAAAAAGTTGGACTATGGGTTTGGGTGGCTAAAGTGGGTTGCTTACCAAAAACTATGGAAGAACTATGGCCCCTGCCTGATCAATGCTTTATATACACAGATTACGGATAAAATGGCAGGGGGGCAATAATAGGCCCCAGGAAACGTTCGCTAGCACATAGTGACGTAGCGACAAGAGGGCAATATGTCCTGAAGTGCTTGAGGAGTGGAGAGGTATTCCACGGCTTTCAGAACTATCCCAGAGCCCGGAAGATGGTCAAGATCCCTACGAGCTCTTACTGGAATACTTCCTTCCCCCGAGCCCGTTTGCTCTTGCGAAACTCCACTCAAGCCGGCTAATAAAGGCAAGAAAAAGTTGGGAGCTCTGTTCCTCGTCAGTGTTCACTCCAGCCGACCAATTAAGGCAAGCCAGATGTGAGGAACAAGACTACTCCCGGTAGATAGGGTCCGTGGGGTCGTTACTGCCCAACAGCTCGCCACATGCTTCCTTGCGGGTTTCTATATCTCTCTTGGCCTGGCTCCTCACCCTAGACCTGTTCCGGCAAAGTAAACTCTTCCGGCGCAGTTCAGATCGCGCAAGCCCCACCGCGATGTCAACGTAGAGATACTGCGGTAGGGTTATCATTATTATTAAAGGTACGCCAGATGATAAAAAGAGAATCTATTTGAATCGTAATTAGTATCTTCATGGAATGTAGTCACATTATCATTCAACATTTGGAAGGGAAGACTTCACTGAGCCTTCGTACAGGAGCTATAAATGAAAGTTTTCAGAATGATATTACGATATATACATATGTCATACCAGCCAGAAATTTGTATTACCTACCCCAAAGACCCAACAGACTGTCAAATTCTGTCGAAGTATGGCTGGCAGTAAAAATGCTTGCTCCTACAAAGTACCTGCATCCAGATTGATTTCAGGGCATTAACAGGAAACGTACTACATTTCACGCCTCCCCAAATAGGGTCATTCCAAATTGCTTTTACACTGAACATCCCGAAATTCTGGGTCATCGCCGGACGGCGCGGGAGAGATGCGATTTTTCAAAAAGCAGCTGAAACGTGGGAGCGTGTTACTCAATAAAACATTTCAGGTGAGACGTGCGCTGAAGCCAAATTAACTGAACGTGATTGTAGCGGACACTTTTTATATAAGAACCAGGTTGTGAGAAACTAATAGAGCAATAACAAATAGACGCTACAGCAGAATATTAAATAAGAATATTGATAATGTTATCAAGTTGGCACATACTTGCTGTAACGAAGTACGTATTGCACGTGATTCGTATTTACACATTTTTATTTATTTTGGTTTGGAATTTAGCAAACAATTAGAACCTCGAGGACGTAGCCACACATTTTTGAACCAAGAGAAGTATCCTCAATCGTTCGCAGTGCGCACTTACTTTGTTGTGGACGTCTTCATTAAGTTTTTGTTTTTTTTTTTTTTTCATTTATTCGTTTCATCCTAAAATAAAGAACTCTAATAGCTATTGTTAACAAGCGTTTAACGAGTTTCACGTAAAGAATACAAGTACAAGAGGGGCTTGTGGCTAAGAAATAACAGCCGCACAGGTCGATCGATGAGGTTAAGCTACACTTGCCGCGGTTGGTCCGTGGATGGGTGACCATCTTCACATACCAAGACCCCTCCGTGCCTCGGAAAGCATATTAAGCCGTTGGTCCCCGCTGTCATTTGTGGATCTTTGACAGTCGTTACGGGTTGTCAGTAGCCCGAAAGTCTGACAACCAATCTTACCAAGGGGTATCGTATTACCCGGTAACTGAGTTTCAGGAGGTCAGATAGGCAGTAGCTCCATGTAAAATACTGGTAATCAGCTGCATCCGGTTAGACTGGAAGTCGACCCTAACATAGTTGGGAAAAGGCTAGGCAGATGATGATGATTTACAAAATAGTTGGACAAACGGCCTCTAAAACTATTCCAAATTTCAAGTTGATAGCATTAGTAGTTCTTGAGATATCCAGCTGTGACAGACGGACAGATAGACAGACAGACTGACTGAGTCCCACCATAAGAGTTCTTTTTACCATTTTGGTACGGAACCCTAAAAACGGTACATAAGCAAATATTTAAATCGCTAGATTCACTCGCTATATACGTCGAAAGATGGTCTCGTTTCTGTTTCGTTTTGACACCCCTGACACACGGTGTGTGAATTCACTCTTCTCAGTGTAGACACTTTTTTCGCGACATAAGTGGTGAGTCAAATCAAACGATTTAATATTTGCAGGTAAGCTTGAAATATTCCACATCCATTAGTTACAACTTTCGTTTGTAAAAGCTTAAACTATGGAAAATATACGAGAATCCATAACCACGTACACCGCCCATAAAGATCAGCGGCTAATTCCAAGAATTAAAATAAATACCAACATGGAATCTATTAAAGACAGAACCAGATGCACATATCTAAGTATAGACACAAACGAGAATACAACAGTAAAACGTAGGACCCACAGACATGTGGTCACATTAAAATGCAGTTACGATGTGACCCGTAAACTGACGGACCATTATTTATTGCCCAGTAAATTTTATGTGAGGGAACAAAATGGAATTGTTTCACTTATCTTCGGGCACTATGCTAATGAGGATTGAATGATAGGTACTGTATTTGGGAATCAATTTGACGAAATTGTAAAGGCGAATTAATTAGCCAAAGTCACCTGATTGAACATGGTAAGTAACAATGCGGATGAAATTCGAGGCTGCCTTACAAAAGAATAAAGTCAGCCTATAACGTTCCCACAGCTGAGACACAGGCCTCCTATGTGAAGGACTGGGCCATAATCCATTACCTTAGCTGGGAATAATTTACCATACATACGTTTATATCTGTAATATTTATGGTGTACATACTAAAGAATATTCTATTCTACAACGTGTAACGTTAAATGCGCAAAACCTCAGACACCTCAACTGATTTTTAATTCAATTGACCTATTTCAGAGAGAAAATAAGTCATTAAAAACAATTTAAAGGTTTGATATTGTGCTGTTTTAGTTTTACTGGCCATTCTGATCATTTCTTGCGTCTGCAACGACGCTTTATCGAGGGAGGAGTCGTCACCGGGCCGCGCGCGCCGCGCTGACATTGGCTTGCTTGACCTATTAATAAATAGACACGGCAACGTTTTTAATGCAGATTTTTTGAAAAATGTGACCTAGTTATATTAAAAAGTGGTTCAGTTAATTCTGCTCGTTATTCTGATCAAACTATTTTCAGGTTTTGCGCATTTAACGTTACACGTTGTATACGTGAAAGTAAAACCAAACATGAACCAATGCTGTTTTATCAAGGGGTTCGTAGCCACATGATAGCCGCACGGATCGATCGAAGGTCATGTTACGCTTGCCGCGGTCGATTCGTTGATGGATCACCATCCATTACGTATCGAGACCCCTTCGCGCATTGGAAAGCACGTTAAGCCTTTGGTCCCGGCTGTCATTCGTAGCTCTTTGAGAGTCGTTTCGGGTAATTAGAAGCCCAAAAAAATTCTGACAACCAGTCTTACCAAAGGGTATCGTGTTACCCAGTAACTGGATTGTGGAGGACATGTAGACAGTCGCTCCATGTAAAGTTATAGGTTAGACTGGAGGCCGACCCCAACATGTTGAGAAAAGGCTAGGCAGATTGATTTTAAACCCATGCTGTTATCCATGGAACTAACCAGGCTGTTCATTAATTATACAAACTGAAATGAATATATCAATCAGCAAGGAAATGCCAGAGACAAATAGCACATGGTTACATACGTCCAAAGTTATATCGAAAGCTGGTAACAAAAAGTGAAATAATAGAACTTACCTTGAGCAAGCGCATTTAAAACACAAAAGCACTCGATCTTCAACAATACACTGTACGTATCCATGATTGATTAGAAACTAGCATGAAATACAGAATGACACATTTGGATGAAGCGGACCGATAAAGCTAATCGACTTCCCGAGTTCCGTTTGTGTTCCGTTTTGTGTTTGTTACTGGCATAGATGAACATAAATAAAACTAGAACAAACTTGTGTTATTTATTTGTCACTGTTGATATTCTTTTACTCATCGTTTTTCATTTCCAATAGCGTTCGCATTACTTTTTTTAATGTTCTTACAAATCGCTGGCCTATTTTTTATTTGTTTGTCTTTTTTTCTGGAATATAAAAAAAATCCAATAAATAAAAAATAAAAATAAAATAATCCAATTGTTATTAATTGGTATTTTAAGAGAGGGAGTAATTAAAAGACAAAAACCGTAAATTGTCAATCAAACTAAGTGCTTACCGACGATCCCAAATCGAACTTAGAGACCACAGACACGCTACACTTGGCTCGAATACCGAACAAGACGTCACGGTACAATTAAAGCATCGAGGCGTTATATCGACGTCCACAACTCCATGTAAATTAATCCTGGGTAATGTGTCTACCTTGTCTGAATACAACCGTGTATAAGTACTGTACCTACTGTATTAACGCCAATTTGATAATGCTGCGTCAGAACAAGGACAGTCATTTGAATATATTTCAAAGGCTACAAAAGAGGATGTTGTGAAGCAGCGAAGATTATGTAACGTGCTCAACAATGTGCTATCTTGTGTCTGAACTAATAATGTGCTTTATGCAGAATAACTATATCTATTTATTCATTTTTGTATGTATTTATTTAATACTTCAAGCACATAAATGTACAGAGGCGGACTTAATGCCATGGACATTTTCTACCAGCCAACCTTTGGGTGATGCAGAGAAAAACAGTACCTAGTAGGTGGAATCATGAAAACTGAGGAATAAATTATTTTAAATATAAAGAAAGATACGCATAAACCTATTAAAACTATAAATATAATATATACCTAATCACACGTAAATACACATAAATAAATGAATATACTAAAAAGATATAAGACAAAAAATGAAAAAATATTAGCGTTGTGATGATACTACCAGCTTCTTGCGAATGTGCTCGCGAACCTTAACTTTAAAGGATAATCGGTTGGTTGCCATCCTGATTTACTGAGGGAGTGCATTCGCATCCTTTTTTTGCCTTTAATGTCCCACTGCTGGGTAAAGGCCTCCCTACTCTCTTTCCACCTCTCTCTGTCCAGAGCTGCCAAGGATCAATTTTTATTAAAGGAGTCCAGCTCATCCCGCCATATCGGTCAGTGCCTGCCGCAATCTATCTATGTATATAATATATAACTAGTTCTACTATACTTAACCCTACAGCGCATATTGTCCCACATATGAGACATACCGAAAAATGTCTTATATTTGAAAAATCGATCCAAGTAGCGTGATCTAGTGTTGACAAGATTAAGTATTATGTATTTGAGTTTCGAATTTAGTACCATATATTTTGGATAGATCTGTAGATAAACATTTATTTATGTTTTCTTCAAATCGGTAGGTACTTTGAATACGATTAACGAGCGGCGTATAATAATCGCAAAAAAATGATAAAATTAAAATGATAGAATTTTCAGGGTCGAAATAATTAGTAGAGGTAAATTCATGTTCATATTTGTCATTTTACGTGTAATCTTGTAATTTCATTGATACTACGTAACACATATTAACATTATAATGCATGATGTGCCATGCACAAAAACATACGTTTCTATTGAATTATGATTTTTCTAAATATTTTTTCGAGAAATGGCATCATATTTGCAGGCTAATGTATTTTTTTTAAGCCGATAAGAAAAATCATGCACTGTAGGGTTAATTAATTACTAAAAAACAAAGCTGCAGAGTTTTTTTTTTTTTTTTTGTTTGTTTTAACGCGCTAATCTCTGGAAGTACCAGTCAGATACAAAAATTATTTTTTCATTTGATAGCAATTCTTGAGGATGGCTATAAAGAATTATATTTAATATCTCGCTTTTAGCATCAAGGCTTAGGACCCTTAGGAGTTGAGCGAAAAGAAAACAAACTCACTGCTAAACTGCTTAGCGAAAACTAAGTAATAGCGCGGGTGGGCGATGCGATAAGACACGATGAGTCGGGGAAACAAGAAATTTCACGCGGACAAAGTCGCGGGCAGAAACTAGTAGTATTAGTAGTAGTTAAATAATTCGAAATCCCTGTTCAGTGTTGAGCATGGGCTAATCACGCGAACTTATACAGATGATATCTGAATTACTGATATATTATATATACTGAAGGCATTTTTTTCATGTAACGCGAATTGCTGTACTATCTCGGCCCTATACCACAAAACTTTACAAAGCAATTGTACAAAATTCTTAAATTGTAGAAAAAAATGCGTAGCAGAATTTACAAATATGTTATATGTATGAGATTGTAAATTGTAATTGTTAAGTTTTATGGGACAGGGCCCTGGTGTTAATGTCAATTTACAAAGTGCTGGACTAATTCAAAAAATAGCCAATACAATAAAAAAAAATAGTTACTAAATGTAATATTATCCCGTTTGCTTTTTATCCCATATATTGCACCTGTTTTTGTCTCTGCTGGTAAAAAATGCCTCAGGCACCGCCGTCCACCTTGGTACAGTATTTTTTTTAACATATTTCCGTTACATAATAATTGTGATTTAATTAATGACTTTAAAACTGTGATTTTATTAGTAATTTTTAAAATGTATGATTGCATTCATTATCATAAAACTTTGTTTTTCTGTTATGGGCCATTACTTTAATTGATTGATTATAAAAATAATCAATGAGTCCTAACCTCCATAAGAAATAAATACTTCATGGTTATTATATAATATGTTGGTTGTATTTCAATTTTAAACCAATAGGGATTTGCAAACTTTTTGTCCACAAATCTTCGTTATGTACTTTATGAAACTTCAATGGGGATTCTCAGTGGGGATTTGTGGAATAACCCTGATTTGCAGTCTCTTTTTAAGCAAGGAAATGCTTGTGATAGGAGACTCCGCTCTTCCACTTATCATAATCCAAGAAAAATAAGTAATTAACAAACTTGTAACATACCTATAGATGAGAACACAGATTTAAATAATAATCAAAAAGGTAAAGAGGCACGCTTGTAGTGTAGTTTAGTGTAAGCTATGTATGTGTGTATGTGATGTGTGTGAGAATGAGTGAAGATTTACTTTTTTTCATTCATTTTTTTTTTCCTTAATTTCGTGTAGGTAATTTAGGTGAGGGGCCCGTGGCTAAATAATAACAGCCGCACAGGTCGATCGATCAGGTTAAGGATCAGGTTGGTCTGTGGATGGGTGACCATCTTTACATACCGAGACCCCTCCGTGCCTCGGAAAGGACGTTAAGCCGTTGGTCTCGGCTGTCATTCGTAGATCTTTGACAGTCGTTACGGGTAGTCAGAAGCCCGAAAGTCTGACAACCGGTCTTACCTAGGGGTATCGTATTACCCAGTAACTGGGTTATGGAAGTCAGATAGGCAGTCGCTCCATGTAAAATACTGGTATTCAGCTGCATCCGGTTAGACTGGAAGCCGACCCTAACATAGTTGAGAAAATGCTAGGCAGATGAGTTTATACGTTCAGAAAATAGAATATCTTAAAGATTATTAAGAAAGACACATCAATCTTGGACAGATTAAAACGTGGACGGGACAAGACTAGGCTAATTGTAATATATACCCAAAGAAAAATATTTTTATTAGAAACGTTAACTGAACCCTACATTATTCACACGTTACCTTTATTGCAACAAGATAGACTACATTTTTAGGGTTCAGTACCCAAAGGGTGCCAACGGGATCCTTTTACTAACGCTCCGCTGTCCGTCTTTTAAATCGTCATAGGTAGACACTCGAAATTTTCACAGAGTGTGTAGGTACTATAATGGCCGCTATAACAAATAAAATAAAATTTAAAAAAATTAAAGGACCCCAAGAAATGTTAAAATATTGTACGGATACGAAACCTTTCGCCGATTTTTAATTTAAACGCGCTACTTTAAGGAAATAAACACGTCTTCCTTTGTGGAATAAAAACGCTTGCAAAAGCATTGTCAGAAAGACCAGTTTACAATAACTGAGCAATATTCCAGCTTTTGACTATGTTTACAGCACAAGTCCCGAAAAAGCAAACGAAAATAATCAACTCCTGTTGCAGGAAATTCCGAAATTCGAAAAAGAATACGCCATTTCCCGCCGTTTGCGTTGCTTTCAAACCTAGTTTGGACTAAAGCTGAGTTCGCAAGGATTGTGGGGGTGAATTCACCTGTAATTATGGCGACAGCAGATAATTGTCGCCCCCTGACACAAAAGACACTGAATCATAGCTGAGCCAGCACTGACTGGTCGAAGTCTGTCTTTAAGGCTTCTTCGTAATTACACATTGTGATTCACGTTTATATATTTTGAACAGACTTGGGATTTGGATTTTTTTTTTTTTATCATATAACATCAAACAATACAGTTTCATGACTGATTCTAATACAGATTTCTGCATTATATTTTCAGAAATACCATGAAATTAATGCAAACGGAAAAAAATCACTAAATAAATTGCTACAAACAAAGGAGTCGTGACAGAATTTACTCAGTCTATTAATTTCCCCAAAGAAAAAATAGCTTACTCGCCTAATAACTAAACACAAACAATGTACACCAATTAACACGAATAACAACTCACAAAAGTTATGAATAATAAAGGTTAATTAATACACTAATTTAGAATTCCAATGAATTCCCCGCTGAGCTTGTAAACATCCGACCGCAATAGTAAAATGTTGTATTATTATGTACACACACGTACAAATAAAATCATTGTTAAACTCAGTTTCAAATTCAAATTCAAATTCAAATTCATTTATTAGTGTGATTGGTTGTTTTTTTGTTTTGTTTTTTTGTGTGTTGTGATTGTTTTGTTTTTTAGTTTGATTGGTTGTTTTGTTTTTTTTTTTTTTTTTTTTTTTTTTTTTTCTTGTGTTTTTTATTTGTTTGTTGTGTTTTTCTTGTGTTTTTGTGTTTTGTGTGGTTTTTCATTTGTTTATGTGTTTTTGGTTTTTTTTTTTTTTTTTTTTTGGGTTTTTTTGAAACCCCCAAAATGCACTTTTATAGTATACAGTTTACTTGGAAAGATTAATCGATGTTCGTAATCTCACATTAGCGGAGTTTCACAGCAAAATGATCTTAGTTTAGGGTTTATTACTGGTTGTCAGACCTCTGAGAAGCACTTCTTTACCCTACTTACAAGGAAACCTCGCGAGGTGTCCCTCACCGATTTAGTTGCGGCTTTACTATAATAATCTACATGAAAAATGATGAGATAAAAAATACCTTTATTCACATATTTATAAGACTTAAAATTGGTCCCATTAAAAAATAATAAATAGTTTTTGAGTTATGATTATTTTGTTATTTTTAAATTAAAAAAAAATGTATGTCCACAATTCTTATAAATATGTGAATAAAGGTATTTTTCATAAATTTTTATGCTCTTTTTAAGGGTTAAAGTCATTTTGGAAAAAATTATTAGAAATATGTGAAAACTGCAAACCATCATTTTAGGGTACGAACTTTGAGGGTGATTTTCACCCCTTTAAAACGTTTGTTAGCAAAAAAGAAAAAATACGTGTCTCATCATTTTTCGTGTAGATTATAATAGTAAAGCCGCAACTTAATCGTGAGGGACTTCCTTGTTAGATTTAATTATCGGTGGAATCAACCACTGGTCAAGTACTCAAGTTACTAGACGTCAGCTGTTGTGTTAGCTTGTGTTACAGACTGACCTGCTTTAAATTATGGTATTTTTTACGTGACTACGGCGAAGCTAAAAGGAATAGGAAGAGCGTTGTGTTTACGTATATTCCACCGCAGTGCCTAAACTACTCAACCGATTTGGATGAACGAGGTATCAATCGATTTGGTATTATAGTCCGGGTGGCTACATTTTATACGAACAAACAATATGACGGAGGTTACATCAAAAATAGTGTGATATTTTTATGCTGTCGTATCGAGTGGGATGTGAAATAAAATATTTGTACTAAGTGGGTGTAGGAGCCATCTGGTAAATTATGTAAATCTCAGGGATGCAGCGACGAAGTGTAATTTCTATATAATCAAACAATCAGATGATAAATGCGGGAAAAAATATTATTTACTTCAATTTTATTTGCCGAAAATTGAAAACCGAATCAGGTCGAACTCTGTAAATCATCCTATCATCAGTAACGTTTCTGTCCAGCTGTAGACGTGATGATTGACAGGTCTGATTATTGACCTCTCAAATTAAAATTGAGCCGAAAATAAAAATCGTAGGTAAGTAAGTACCTACTGAATATTTTTTCCGCATTTACATAGGTAGCTACTGGCTACAACATATTAATCAAACAGCCATAATTTGTCACAAGCGAATGAGCTCACAGGAAATTGATGGATTCTCACTTAAATGTCCGCTTTCAGGAATCCATGTAGCGCTTTAAATTACATTTTTAATGGTAGCCTGGTATTACAACAAATTGAATGACCTTACTATAATCAGAATCGTTTAATCTGTTTTAATATCGTCAGAATCAATACAAAGCATTCGTGAACTAGCTGCGCCCGTGACTTCCATTGCGTGAAAAGTTTTGATCTACATATAAAGGTATAGGGATAAAAAATGTGACATTGTGTCTCTGACTGATATCATCATAATTGGTGCTAAGTTTCGTCTTACCCCAGCAAATAGACAGGCAATGTAAAAAAAAAACAAATATAAAAGGAATCTGCTCAGAAACCGTAGACACAAATTGGCATCAATCAACTTAGATGAAAATAAAAATAAAAATTGAATGAATGTGGTGGTGGCCCAGTGGTAACAGCCGCGACTTACGAGTATATAGGTCGTAGGTTCGAATCCAGACAGGCGCTTTACTTTGTGTAAATTATTTCAGCACCACTGCTCTCCAAACGGTGAACAAAAACATCGTGACGAAACCTGCACGTCCTAGAACCAAAAAATCGAAGACATGTGACATCTACTCGTACTAACCCGGACTGGGCCCTCGTGGTGGATTACGGCCCACGCCCTCTCACCGACAGAAGGCCGGTGTCCCAGAAGTGGGAACACTATAAGCTGATTATGCAACTTAGATGTCAACAAACCAAATTCATAAAAGATATCAAAAACTTCATCAGTACCTACACACCTAATATATCTTTACGATCACTTTGACCTCACATCTCAACATATTGATTCCAAGTATTTTATTTATACCACCTAAGCAGGCAAAATTAAGTGCGGTTAAAGTACGTCCTTACCCGACGCCACATTGCCCGCTGGTAGGTATTTCTGTGTGGTCCCTGGCTAATGCTGTTTGGTGGCTCGCAGCATGGATGACGGAACTTCGCGCACGCTTGGTAAAACACATACGGGCAACAGGCTAAAAAATGTTGTTTAAAAACTCTCTGTAGTACTAATTTAGTAGTGTAGTGTACTTTGAAACTGGAGTCTGGTTGTTGCTGTGGGGTTATTTTTTGTGATAGTGCTATGGAATGACTGACTTCGATAAAATGTCTCGAATGGTCCACTATTCTACACGGTAGGTTTTTCTTCAAAGGCCTAATTCGATATTTCCTCAGATAATTCTATCTTGTCACGTCTAGGCTCTACAAAGTTTTGAATTGCTTTAATTATTTTATTCAAATTATTGCTATAACTTTTGTTTTAAGACACCGACCTCTTCACACATTAAAAAAAAATCTGTAGGTTACTTTGGCACTGACTGAAATCTTAGCTGTGGGGTTATTTTGTGACAGTTTGACTGATTTTCATTATCTACGTGAGATGCTTACTAGACGTTTGTTTTTAGCTTTATACATAAGTCGTGTGGTTGTGTTACTCATGTTATTTCGTGGGACTTGAACATGTGTGTCAAAATGTGGGTCTACTGTAGGTAAACCTGTACCTAACCTTTTGGGTAATATAGACATTATATTATGTTTATTTGTATATTATCTTTTATTTTTATTGAACCAATGTTACAATTATTCCCTTATAACTAACTTAACTTAATTTAACTTCGGTCTTTAACTGTAATAAACTAACCGTAGGTCTTTAATTTGTCAAACACGTCTACCCTATCTAGAGTCTACGGAGAGAAAAGTCTTTGAAAAATTACCGTGGTCGTCACTATTGACAACTATTGCAAGTGACATCTACAGAATTGCTACAACGATTGCAAGTGACATCTACACACTATTGCAAGTGACATCTACAGATTTTGTTTTAAGGATGATTGGTAAAAATTTATTATTTGTCCAATAAATTTTACTGTGCAGCATAGAAATTTTTACCGTTCTAGCATGATAATTTTTCCATTACCATTCAAATGCACTCAGATTATGAGACAGCACAGTAATTTTTCTAAGATTTTTCTCTCCGTGTAAGTAGAACCAATATTCCCTCCGAAACTAAATACATATTAGGTTGGCCTGGTATGTTTAGATGACTTTATAGCCATCTCCTCGACTCCACGTCAATGCGCGTATTTTGCGTAAATATCACGGAGTATTTATATACTCCGTGATATTTACGACGACGTGGAGTTGCGGACACCAGTCCGTATTACCTATACCCCGTGATAAGTATCTCCCTCAATCCCTAATCAACAAGCTTAAATACGGCAAAAACAAGTAAAATAAATTAGCAGTTCTGGAATAAGCCCTTCGTACGTTCATTAAACTCAGATTCACATAACGGACCGCCTCACTAATTCTAACATCGCTAATTACACGCGTTACATTAGGAGAGGTTTTAAGTAACTCCATGTTCATATTTTAATTGATGTAATCTAAGGCAATGGTGCAATTACTAAGGGTTGTTAAGAGCCAACACCTTGCCTCCTCTAAGCTCCACCCAGGCAGAAGGCTGCTTGTTAAACCGTATGTAATAATTCTTAGAAAAAAGGACTGCTCAAGGCCCCTTCAAAAGTTTGAATCTTTAAAATGAAAATATTAAGATGAACTTTGGAGCGTTTATAACTTGTCTTTTATCAAAGACAGGATGATCTTTTTCGACGGAAACGGCTTATTGCTGTGAAATTTTGAATTATTTAGCGAAATTTTCAGTTTAATTCAAAACACTTTTGCATTATTATTTCAACACAAAGGATAATCCTGCATCATTTCTGCAACACCACTACTCTGTACCTACTAAAACCCAATTAAATGGATTAAATAGTTTTCAGAATTACTCTTACCTAGGGACTCGTTGAGACTTTAATTCTATTTTTCCACGAATTAACTGAGAGGGATTCTTTGTTTATTGGTATCAATTGCTTTTGGCTTATTGGATCCAATTGAAATCTTAAGTACATATTGCAGAGCTGTTAAATACAGGGGATAGGTGAAGAAAAAGTTTATTTTTATTTTTGGGGTTAATGTACCAAGGTTTTTCGATCTCAATACCTATAGAGTGATAATCTTATTAAGTTTGAATATCACAGTTAGCAACGACCGATGGGCCGACGACCTTAAAATATGACTGGGACAGACTGGATACGAAAGGTGGAGAACAGGGTGTTATGGCGCCACCTGGGAGAGGCCTACGTCCAGCAGTCGACTGCAATATACTGAGTTGATCACAATTTACTTGGCCTGAAAATAACATGGACACTAAAAGACTGCGCATAGTCCAGATAATTTTTTGCTACTTCATAGTGCTCGATGGGATGACTGATTCTTGCTTTCGAACTGTCTCGAATAGTCGACTAACCTACGTGGCTTTTTCTTCAAACGCCTGTTTCCTAAATTGTCCTAAGATAATTCTACCTCGTTAAGAAACGTCTAGCCTCTAAAAAGGCCCTGTACTTTAAGTTTCTTTCAGTTCTTTTAGACATGACATTTATCGAAAAATAACCGACTACATCTAATCATGAAAATGAACATTTTACTTTTTGATCAGAAATATTTTAATTAGTGAGTGAGTAAGTGATTTTACCATTTATAAGTGTGTCTTCCTGTCTAAATACTTAACAAAATAAAATGAAAGTAAGATAATAAATGTAAGAAGCTTCAAGTTAATTATTTATTTATCACTGAGAGTGCGCTTTACGTTCTGTTTACCCTCAGCGTTTGTTTAAACCTTAGCCTCGTGTTCAGCTTTGTTCTTCTTTTCCCTTTTAACTCTCTATTTATTTACAATTTATGGAACTTAATAAACTTTCTTCAATTCAGATTTTTTGTGAAAAGTCTCTCTGCAAAAAAAAATAAGAACGATCAATAAAGATTGGTCCTTGACAGCTCTGGACAGAGATACATTTGTGGAAAGAGAGTAAGGAGACCTTTGCCCAACATTGGGACATTAATGGCTAATAAAACCAAGTCAGCAGTTGCATCGGGGTCTGAGAGTAATCTAGATAAAAACTTTTTACATGTGCTACTGTGTAAGTTGGAACTGCTTCTTTATCAAAACCGTGATCCAACGAACATTTGGAAAAGTTCTTTGGGGTTCGCCGGATCCACGACTCTTATATTGGCATTATTGATTACATGATATTTGCCTTTACACAACAGGTATACAGCCGTACTATTCTGTGAAAAGATCACCGTGAAAACTTAGATGAAGAGAGCTTAAAGTGAGCTGTCAATCCCTAACTATCCCTAGCGTCAGGTGGAATGACCGACTTCAATGTACATTTCACGGTGAGATTTTTAAAGAATTGCATTGCAGATATCCCAGGAAAAGTGCACATACTTTTCCTGGGATATCTGCAATACAGTGTGTGTCGGCAAACATCTTCGGAAATACGGACAGGACACACGATGGTGAGATCTAATAAAAAGCTGTTGCAACCATGGAAGTGCTTGTAGCATTTATTACCATGGTTAGAAAATTAATGATTAACAAATGTATGCAATTCCAAAAATCTTTTCAAAACAATTGAGATGTCGAGATGTGAACGAAGTAGGTAACCCAACAGACAGAAAACTTTATAGAAACCTGTAATGATAGGTGTACTACGCGCGCAGCAAACTTGGAAGTTTAGTCTTTGTAGAGGGTTACTCTATCGCGCCACTTCCGCCTTAATTCGGAAAAAAGTAGATTACCAAAGTGCATTATATGTTTTTTAGTTTAACTGTAGTGTAGGCATGTATCGTTTTGTCAAAATCTACAATAAGCAACTTTCTTTAAAAAACATTTGAGCAACTTCTATGCGATTAAAAAATCTGCTATAGGTATGTATAATATGTTATCATCCTGATATTATTCTAAGAGCAAAGTTTTTCTCAGTATAAAACTTGCAGTAGCAAAAATAATTATTATTGCGAAACCACTAACAAGATAACACAATCTAACAACTTTAAATTAAAGTTTATAAATATTTAAATTCTAAATTCATATTAACCGTATTCACAACCAATTTAAACTAAAAAGTTTTTAGCCCAATTTGAAAGAAGTTTTATAACTAAAAAGGGTTCTAGAAAAGCAAGCAGTTTCATATTGAACAAGTGCTACAACTAAAACAATATCGAAGGCAGACTATATTAAAGTTTGTAGACTTTCCGTATGGAAGGAACTCAAAACAAACCGTCAGGTTTCCACTAACTTCATACTCTTGGGAAATCAAAGGAGTCGTGGTGAGCGAGCGTTCTTTAAAATTAAAATGATTCACATTTAACCCACTTAAATTCCTGATACTCTCATGTAAACTTGAAACGTTACATGTATCTATTCAGATTTACTTGTAACTAACAGAGACCAACTCTCGTGATTTACCTAGAACGTTCATAACCTAAACGCAATCTCATCTCGACGGCAAACAAACGTCGAGAAATTGTCAAAAATGTAGGGAAATTAGAGGTATTTTTGACAGATTGAGACTGAGACTGAGATCAGACTGTGAACGTTCATAAAATTACGAGAATTTGCCCCTCTGGCTGTCATCACTCAGTCCATGATTTTTGTAAACAAAGCTTAAAAATTATAAATCTAAATAAGTTTTTTTTTTTCTTACTTCATTGTTAGCTCAGACATAAACAGTTATACACCACCGGTGAATACAGGACACCAAATAATTAACAAACTAACCACAACAACAACATTAGTTAGAGTGCCATACAGCCGGTGCGTTGCGTCGTCGCACCGCTATTATTTAAACGCACTAGGGGCCACATGGGCAATGCGGTGTCGCAACGCAACGTTGCTCACTACGACGTCGCATCGTCAAACAACACTACGCTCCGCTGCGATGCCGCTCCGATGCTAAGCGTCTCACCGCAAGATCCCTCCCCGCTTCGTCTCTCTAGTCCTCATGTCCGATGAGCTAGCGTTGCGTCGCCGCACGTCGTCGCATGCTCCGTGTGGCGTCACTGTTGTTTGTATGAAGGATGACGTAGCGTCACCGCTCAGGCATCGCAACGCGCCGGCCATGCATCATGTGGCATCGCTCTAAGAGTTAGTTATTGACTAAACATTGACATAATCAAACCGTTGACAAACGTTGGTAATCACAGTCATGACGTATGTGGAAATGTCACTAACCACACAAAGGACTGCCTTCTGGGTCTTGTCGCAAGCGCTACTGTTGAACATGAGGTCCTGGGTTTCAATTCCCAGGTCGGACAAGGTGTTTTTGCCATAATAAAAATACAAAAAATCCAAAGGCTTTTTCCATCAGGCATTTCTCAGTAGCTGTCTGGAGTTTCGATTTCTACCCGGTTAATGGATGGTTAATGGTTTTCAGCTAAATCCCATGTAGGTAATAGGGGAATTATTTACATGGGATTAAAATCATAGCTGGTGAAATGAGCGCGTAATATGGGCACACTTCAGCACAACTCTTCGGAGAATCAGGCGTGATGTTATGTTAGGACACAAAGGAGGATGTAAGTAAATACGTTTTTCCTTGTTCCATTTTAATAACCCTTTGTTACAAGAGATGGACGGACCCGAACCAAAAATAAGAACGTTTCAATCCTCAAGTTCAAAGTTATGTAACGTATTATATTTAGATGTTCATTTAATATTACCTACATCAAAATGTTGTCGCTAAATCACAAAGCGAGGAGTCACAAAGTAAACCCTTTTAGTATTGGATCTTGTCTCTTAACTAAGTTGCTTCTTAAAAGGAGTTGTTTCTGATTTTGTTCAGAGAGATTAGAGAGGATAAACTCTCAGAGAATTAAGAGATTTGTAATTTGCTTGAGATTTAAAATAATTCTGACCGTAGCCTTTAAACTCTTCGTCCGTGAATATGAATGAGACAGAGTTTAAAACCTTAGTCATTAAAATTTTGTTATCTTAGCATGGACTGATAAATTTGATTTTCATTATACACAAGTTGTGATAAAAGTATTCAACAAGTTTTGTAAAAGCCTTCAAAAACATGTCGTGTATAATATACGTAGGTAGGTATCATAATTCGTAAATAATGTATTGGCGGAATTAACGTATTGGAAACTAGCATGTCCTGTGAACATGTCCAGAACCAAAAATTCGAAGGCATGTGACATCTGCTTGGCCTGCGTGGTGGATTAGAGCCCAAGTCCATTACACTCTGAAAGAGAGGAGGCCTGTGTCCCAGCAGTGGGAAAACTATAAGCTGATTGTGCTATTGTGGTATCGACGTTGTTTGAGACATGTTATGTTCACGTTTTGACAAGTTTTGTGTACTGTCGGTCAATTCTGTAAAAATGTCACCGTGAACTCATAAGTGAAGTGAGCACTTAATAGGGTCAATACCTACCATTACGGAATGACAGAGCTCACTTCCCGCTCACTTCACCTAAGTTCTCATGGTGAGATTTTTACAGAATAACACTGCTGTATCTAGTCTTTGCAACTCGTTTTAGGTGTAAACAATGAAATAAAACAGCATACTTAAATACAACATGCAAAAGACGTTTAATAGGTACCTTGATGAAAACCGGGGTAAGAAAACTTTGCCAGAATCGCGGTTTGATTATCCTAACTAATATTATAAATGGGAAAGTAAGTTTGTTTGTTTGTTTGTTAACTTTTCACGCCTAAACAACTGAACCGGTCATCCAGAAAATTTGCATATACGTTGTCAGAGGTGTACAGAAACGGACATAGGGTACCTTTGATACAGAAAACAAGTGATGTTCCCGAGGAAAACAACAATAACGTTATTATTATAATAGATGGCGCCCGTGTCTTTCGCATCATGATTGAATTATATTAGAAAAGAGTTTAGTATTTTTTTAATTTTTTTTTATTAGGTTGTCTCATAAATTATTGCCAGTTAAAAAACAAATTATTATTAATATTTTTTTATTAATAAAAATACATTTAATAAATTATATAGTCTCCCTCGTTATCAACAACAGTCAGCCATCTACTGGGCAAAATTTGAATACCCTTCTCCCAAAATGAGGCAGGCTGGGACTCAAAAAAATTTCAATTTTAATACTTCCTGAATTTTGGATTTTTTTCCTAGTAAATGAAATTTAAGAGGTCGAAATAAATGAAAGTCTGAAGGCGCAAGATCCGGGCTATACGGTGAATGTGGAACAGTCAGCCATCCTAGCTCCTCCAGCTGTTTATGTGTTAACTTGGCGCAATGAGGTCGTGCGTTGTCATGCAAAAGTTGGACTCCAAGTCGTTTTGGCCGCTTAATTTTTAACACCTCTGCTAGTTTGCGAAGCTGCTGCGTATACAGATTGGCGTTAATAGTCTGATGAGATTCGAGGAGTTCCCAGAAAATCATTCCTTGCCAATCCCAGAAAACAGACAACATAATCTTACGACCGTGTTCATTAAGTTTAGGCTGGGCTGGTGGGTTTTGCCTGCGAGGAATCCAATAGGTATGACGCGTGTTAGTTTCATAATGTATCCAGCTCTCGTCACATGTAATAATGTCCTTGAGAAAGTCTCGTCTGTACGGACGAAGTAACAAACTTTGACAAATGGCCACACGAACGGCCCGGTCATGGTCCGTTAACGCATGAGGTGTCCAACGTGACATCACTTTGTGATATCCCATCGATTTGAGATAACTATCTATAGTCGCGTAGGATTGTCCAAGCGCCTTCTCTAAATCGCACGTATAGTCTGGATGTAGCTCAAGTTCGCGACGCAAAGCATCTTCATCGAAGCTGGTGGGTCGGCCTGGGCGAGGTTGATCTTCGCAGCTTATATCACCGGTGTCAAAACGCTTATACCAGAAACGAACAGTCCGATCGCTAGTAGTACCCGGTCCAAATGCAGTGTTAATCTTTTTTGCCGTTTCTGTTGAAGAGACTTTAAGTCTATGCTCATATAGCATAATAGCTCGCAGTTGACGCTGATCCATTTTCACTAAAAACTAATTATTGCGTTGCGTCCGCGCCTATTTATACCCTCACCATAAAAGGTACTCATCCTTACTAGAAAGATCTAGAACTTTCTTGAATTCACTTTAGTTTAAATACGAGAAAATTCGAGTAAAATAAAATATGTCCTAGAATAATGTTCCGTTCTGAGCCCACGAGTGCAACGGCCAAACAACAAGGATTAGGAGAGTACAACCCGAATTGATTGTCAAATTCTAAATTAACTCAAGCGAAGCCGCGGGCAAAGGCTAGTGTATTTATAAAACATACATTCACAGCGCTGGTATTATTAACTCAGTGTATTGCGGTCCAGTAAAAGCCTTTGTATTTTTTTTTTATCGAAAAATTAAGGTGGGTAAAAGTATAGATATACAAATCTCAAGATGAGATGTCGTCGAGCCAATCACGAATATTTTAACCCTCATATGTTTTCCAACTGATTAAATCCTAAAGGCAAATGCTTGAAAGAGAGCGTCAAACATTCGTCTCCATCTTTTGATACTCAATCCGTTTACGCTTCGTCGAATTTTGTTGCGTGTATCAGAATTTCAGTTTTGTGATTTAAGCCTTCCGATTTCTCATCTGTTGCTTTTTAGGGCCTATTTTCTTATGTTTTTGTTACTGGAAAATATTAATATATCGCACCTTCGGTAAGACAAGGGCCGAAGTGCTAAAATTTCTGAAAATGAGTTAAATATGCCAAAGTGCCTTAAAAACTAATTTCTACCTGTAGGAACAAAGACCTGAAAAATTTGAAAATTAGCACTTCGGCCCTTGTCTTACCGAAGGTGCGATATGTATTGCAAACGTATAATATAAGAAATGTGTTTTTTTTTGGCGCATTTTCCAGCGGGCTATATCTCGTGAACCGTCATAGGTAGACGGTTGATATTTTG
This sequence comes from Eremobia ochroleuca, assembly GCA_949629135.1. Classification (NCBI taxonomy): domain Eukaryota; kingdom Metazoa; phylum Arthropoda; class Insecta; order Lepidoptera; family Noctuidae; genus Eremobia; species Eremobia ochroleuca. The sequence goes on along the minus strand of OX451386.1, from coordinate 15,115,957 downwards.
TTGAGTGTGTACGTCTATTGCCGCTATAAAACAATAAACATAAAATTAAGTTAGTACAAATGAAAGAGGGTCTCCATACAAGCTACGTGTTTTTGGCCTTGTGTTAAGGAACCCTTCGTGTGCGAGTCTGTCTCGCACTTGGCCGGTTTTTGGAGCGAAGTTTTTTAACGGACTTTGCGGTAGGAGTAAACTTGGAGAAATTGTCACGTAACGATAAAGCGTTATGAGCCCTCTATGCGACTTTTTACACATAATAGTAAGAGACAGAGAGAGAGAGAGACAGTTTTTTTTTATAGTTTTTAACCGACTTTTAAAAGGAGGAGGTTATCAATTCGGATGTAGGTATATCTTTTTTACATATATATATATTATATATCTATATATATTTTATGTATGTTCGGGCATAACTCCGTCATATATAGACGGATTTGCAAAATTATTTTTTTGTTCGATAGAGGCGTATTCCGAAATGGTCCTATTTAAATTTCGTAAGAGATAGACACGACACCGACTTCCAAAATTAAAGTTATTTTTCACTTTGTAGTGTTTTTTTGGAAGTCTGTTGGTTGTTTTTTTTTATTAATGAAAGAAAGTTTTTTGAAAGTGCTAAAGCTGGTAGTGAGGTCAAAATAAAAATCCAAGATGGCAACTGCGAAAATTATCAAATTTTTCGGCATTCTTTAATTTTCGCAGCTGCCATCTTGGATTTTCATTTTGAACTTCGTTCTCCTGCCGGGAGTCCCCCGACCCCCAAGTTTTAATTTTTTACTACACATCAAAAAGAATATTGTGCATAACTTTTCCTTTCTCATACATACCTATTACAAACCCTAGCAGCGAATATTTTACAATAAACCTTTTACAGAATAATTCTATAAAAATAAAACATCTGAAGGATTGTTGGGAGACAGCGGAAGAGTATAATTAATTACTTAGAAAACCTTTGCCATTATAACTGCCTCTTCAGTACGAGAGTACATATTAGCAGACCCTTTATATAACTTTTTCGCGGAAGCCGAGAGGTCTCATATCAAAGCAGTTCTCAAGTTATTTATATGTCTATTTTTAAAGTTCTTTTTTTCTTTTAATCCAATAGAACCTCCATTATTGTGTTCGTAGTCTGTCGTGGATAAATTTAAATATATTAAATGGCGTCGGTAGTTAAAAAATAACTGTGATATTCATAAAAGAGGTATTTAATCCCTCGACAACAGACGAGGCATGGCGATATCAGACACGTTCATATTGAGAAAACTTCGTGTAAAGGGGATAAAACATTTACGAACTTTACATTTTTGGTTTAAATCCGTTTTAGTTTTATAGATGCAGTAGATATGATCTATCTTTATTAGAGATATTTTTATGACTGAGGTTGCAACTTCAAAGCATCGATGAATTTATTTTATGCGCCATAAAGTTACTGCCATAAATAAAAGCCAGCTCGTAAACCAGTTGAATTTATTTTGGTACCAGCCAATAACAACAATCAAAATTAATTAAAACTCAAATCATTGTCAAATTCTGTTCCGTCGAGAGGCACTCAAATGTTCCCTTTACCACAAGTTAGCAATTATGACGAACCTCACTATCCATACCTTTTAGCACATAGTAACTCGACTGTTCGCCCTCACATCAACGAGAACTACTTACTCAGCTGCGGCGTCTATACTTTCCTTTAAGGATTTTACTGGCTATAAATTACTGGACCATCACCTCCCAGCGTCATAGAGAGAATAATTTTGTTCTAAAGGTGCGTTTAGATGAATCTAACATAGAACATAGGATAACTATAAATAAATTCATTCCAACTACGGAACCCTTCATTGTGCGTGGCCCGACACGCAATTGGCCGGTTTTTCTTTTTGTCGCTTATTGGGCTGGTCTTATTGATTGCGGACCCTAAAAACGGAGATAAGCATAATGTTGAAAATGAAGAGAATGCCTGTATAATATATTTTTTCTACTTTCATGCAGTTGAGTAGTTACACGATAACCGGCAAAGTAGGAATTAATATTATATCGGAACCCAGGAGGTTTAAAAATGTGTTCAAATGCTTATATTACGCCTTTTAATTATTTTCATTTATTGCGACAAAAATTATTATACAATGATAGTAGAATAGAATAGAATAGAATACTCTTTATTATGTACACCATATAGATTACAGACATAAATATTCAGAAGTAACCGTGGGGTAAAGGGGGCCGCGCTAAGACAGACCGTGCAATTCAAATTTTCTTAGGTTTTATGCAATTTACAGGTAACACCCCACTAAGTTCATGTAAACTTATTTCATGAAATAGTCATTCAATAGGATTATATGCATTTAGATTGTTGTATTGATGGGTTTTATTATTCATCATTTCAACCAAAGCACCTGCCATCTAATCTCTTCTCCACCCTTGGTTGACTGGTAGAGAATGCCTAAGGCATTAAGTCCGCCTTTGTACCTTTTTGTGTGTGAAAAGATTAAATAAATAAAGACGTCCATTGCTGTACATATGCCTTCAATATACTAAGTTTTATGCTTCTCGCATCCAACGGGTTCCTGCGACCTTCGCAAAGTTGTCGGTCCACCTTGTGGGACGCCTTCCAACGCTACGTCTTCCGGTACGAGGTCGTCACTCCAGAACCTTTCAGCCATCTCCATCCCATCGGCCATTTGTTCTGCGAGCAATGTGGCCTGCCCACTGCCACTTAAGTTCGGCAATTTTTCGGGCTATGTTGGTTTCCTGGGTTGGGAGGCAATGGTCTAGTCTTAACCGATTATATCAATAATTCAATATTTAATGATATGTGAGTGCAATACAGTAACAGCTAGACTGAGGGGTCAACAAATAGACTTCTATGTCTTCCTCAAAAGCAAGGATAGTGTTTATCGGCCTTTGCTAAATTGAAATAGCTATTTATTACAACATTATTTTTAGTATATTGCAAACCTGAATATATGTAGTTTGTTCAGAATAAGTAACTGAATCGATTCCAATAATTTTTACACCATGTTATATTTTGTTCCAAAAACATTTAAAAAAGGTAACAAGTTAGACACCGAGCGACACTAAGTAGATATCCGCAATCATATGCGCACAACACAGGTCACAGCCAGTCGGCCGGCGGCGCGTGTTAAGTGGTAACCAATTTTTTGTACAGACAAGCAGGTAACATAACAAGCTTATAACTGATTTTTCATGATACAGTTTTGAAATTGTGTACATAGTTTCTTTACATAAACTACTAGACACGTCTTTCGAGTTTCGCATATATTAAAAATAATGTTATATATTCTGTTGCTGGCCGCAGAATTCCTTTGATAAATGATGAGTGTCGTCTATTGACTGCTATTTCAAACCATTTCAAACTTTAGAAACTTTGGTGTTGATTGTGGTTATTATTATTATTTTTAGCCTGTAATGTCCCACTGCAGGGCAAAAGCCTCCCTTCTCTCTTTCCACTTTCCTCTGTTTAAATCTGCTAAGGAACACTTCTTGTTTAAGAAGTCTAGCTCATCCCGCCATCTCCGTCTGGGCCTGCCACGATGTCGCTTGCCATCAAGAGGGACCCATTGGATCGTAAGTTTGGTCCAATGATCGTCTGAAATGCGGCAGATGTGTCCAGCCCAATTCCTTTTTAGCGTGGCAGCTTTCCAAGTACAATGTTGATTTTTTTATTATAACGTTAAACTACTGGTGATTATGTGGTACTTCTACGCATAAAATTTACTTTTAAATTACATAGCTGTGTTGAGGCCCATGTATTTATGAAACGGAGTGTCATACTAGCCCTTTAGATGGTAGGATTCTTTTAGCCTGGTGGCCTAGTATGAAGACAGCCCTAGTGACCCTAGTCACGTCTCAAACCGCCCGCAGTCCCGCATCGATGAAATAAAACTCTAAACTGGCCTATTTTTAGCTCAAAGAATCAGCATTGCCATCCAACGTGGTAATGCTGCCAGCCTTTTGGGCACTTATCCCATTGAGAGCGATGCGGACGAATTTTTTGATGCCCAATGAGCCTTTTTCTTTATATACCTATATATATATTTTTTTGTCATATAATTTTATATAATATATGTATATTTTTAGTATTAATTAGGTATTAGTTGTTATTTGCTTATTTATTATTTTAATTAACAGAAGTAAAATATTTATATAATATATATACAACGTGTAACGTTAAATGCGCAAAACCTCAGACACCCCAACTGATTTTTAATTCAATTGACCTATTTCAGAGAGAAAATAAGTCATTAAAAAAATTGTAAAGGTTTTATGTGCTGTTTTAGTTTTACTGGCCATTCTAATCGTTTCTTGCGTCTGCGACGACGCTTTATCGAGGGAGGAGTCGTCACCGGGCCGCTGCGCCGCGCTGACATTGGCTTGCTTAACCTATTAATAAATAGACACGGCAACGTTTTTAATGAAGATTTTTTGAAAAATGTGACCTATATCAAAAAGTGGTTCAATTAATTCTGCTCGTTATTCTGATCAAACTATTTTCAGGTTTTGCGCATTTAACGTTACACGTTGTATACATAAAATAAAACTCTTAATTTAATCCCTCTCTGCCCGTTACGATATTTTAAAAAGTAAAATAACTGGGACAAAACTATGAGAGAAGAAAGTAACGAACTTTGATCTGTCAGCCGCGACTTCAAGCTGAAACGTATTAAACGTTGGGGTCGGCTTCCAGTCTAACCGTATGCAGCTGAATACCAGTATTTTACATGGAGCGACAACCTATCTGACCTCTACAACCCAGTTACTGGGTAATACGATACCCCTAGGTAAGACTGCTTGTCAGACTTGCCGGCTTCTGACTACCCGTAACGACTGTCAAAGATCTACTAGAATGACAGCCGGGACCAACGGCTTAACGTGCTTTCCGAGGCACGGAGGGGTCACGGTATGTAAACATGGTCACCCATCCACATACCAACCGCGGCAAGCGTAGCTTAACCTGATCGATCGACCTGTGTGGCTGTTATTATTTAGCCCAAACCAATGAGTATTGGAATTTAATTTCAGTGTTACGCCCCCGGCACTCGGTGAAGTTTCCTCGGTAATTTGAAATAACATTGTTGTGTTCTAATGCTTATACTGTTCACAAATCCTACTAAACTATGATAATAAACTATTGGTTATTAGAGAGTCAACAACCGCTGTTTGTTAAAGTTTAGGCTCCACAAATATTTGATATGGATCATCGATTAGGCAGCTTGCTCACAATGAAATGTTTCGGTTGCTTTATTCTGTATTTGTCTAATATTTAGGGTAAGATTGCGTAAGCGTAATCCCTAAGGGAGAACTACTGTAGTTTTAAGGGTAATTCTAATTCATCAAAATCTTTTGAGCCCACTGAATCTTTATTTATTAAGCTATCAACTAGCATTCATAAAAAAAGTAAAATGTTTTAACATAATGGATTTTTTGTGTTTTACAAAAAAGTTTCTTCGGTATAATTATGGCGTCTGCGACTATGGGTACCTAATTCTCACCAATTATAGCCTTAGTGGTACTAAAAATAAGGTGTAAATACAATACATAAATCATAAAGAATGATTAAACACGATGTTATTACCAATTAAAAACTACAAAAAAATAATTTCTCAGGGAATCAAGTAGCATTCTTCTCTTTTTGGAGTCATCTTATTCGCATATCAGGTAATTGATAATGTTCCTCAAAATTCCATAGTTCTATAAAAGTTAGGAAGAAATTAGACTCTAAACGAATTAAATATTGTTTTAATATAAGTTATCGTCCATTTCGGCTACATTCCTTTGCCATATTTTAAGTCATTAGGTACTATTTTGTTCCGTTCTCGTGAAATATTTAGGAATTCTTCACATTTTAAAATCAAAACAGACATAACTTTAAGAATAAACGGTTTGGTTGTGCCTAAATGAATGTTGGAACACCACGAAAATAGCCATGAAAAAAAATAATATCTTTCTCGTTATATACTTTTCAGAAATAGCTCAGACGAGCGTTAAATTTTAACGAGGACGGCTTAGAAAAATCTTAATTTTTTATGTTTTATTTAAATCACGGAACTAAATAGCACATTTCTACATCATTACATATCAGTTTTTATATTCAGGAGTGCATGTCGATTTTGTAAAAATCTCACCGTGAAAACTTGCGTGGAGTGAGAGTCAGTGTCATCTATCTCACTGATATTAGGGATTGACTAAGCAAACATTTACAATCATAATCGAGATTTTAATATTTTTTTTAAGCTAATTCTATTGATAATTTTATATAATTTCAAAACTAGTATTTTAGTTGTCAAAACATTACTATTTTGCGGGATTTTAAAATAAAATAGCAAAACTGAAACTTAGTCAGCATATCAACTTGGTTGTTTTATTTTTTTCCTAGATTAACACCTCAGAAAATAGTTAAGTTTTGACAGTTAAAATACTAGCTTTGAAATTATAATAGGTCTTTACCTATGATATTGCCGTTTTGTATGAAAAAAATTAAACGAATTTTTTTCATGTATTTTTTATTTGTATTAATCGAAGTAATCACCCATGCAATCAATGCATCTTTGCCAACGCAGTGGCAGTTTATTGATGCCCTTCTTAAAGAAATCAGCTGGACGGAGCTTCCAACCTCAGTTCTTGCAACTTTGAGACCGTCTGCTGTCCAGTATGAGGTCGCGCGTTGTCGTGCAGGAGCAGCGGAGACGAGCGGTTGACCAATGCTGGTTGGAGATGTGCCAGCTTTTCCATCATTGTGTTCAGTTCTTCACAGTACACATCTGCAGTAATGCTCACCCCCTTTGATAAGAAGCTGTGATGAATCACACCGGCGCTAGATCACCAAACAGTGACCATCACTTTTCTAGGGGTAAGTTTTCGTTTAGGGCATTGTTTAGGTGCTGAACCAGGATCCAACCAACTTACACGGCGTGGCATACGCTGGCAGAGTGTGCCGCCTGGGAGGAGCCGCGCCGTGCCCTCATCTCAGGAGTAGGCAGTGACCTATCGCTGCCGGCCGTGGTCGAGTCTATGGTCGGCAGCGAGGAGTCCTGGGACTCGGTGGTTTCCTTCTGCGAAACAGTCGTCTCGCTGAAGGAGGCTGCGGAAAGGGAGAGGGAGATCTCGTCCCCTCACCCCGCCCGCAGCAGGCGCACCGGGCGTCGGCGGAGGGTGGACAACGCCCTCTTCCAGCCCCCCTAAATGGGTCCAGGGGCGACGGACTTGGGGACGTCCGTCGCCCCCCACACATCTGGACCCGAGGCGGCGGCGCGTAGTGTTCCACGCGCGCCCCTATTAGACGTCGCGGGGGGAGTTTAACACCTCACTCCCCCCCTGACACGAGGAGAGGCCCGCAGGAGCGGGCCAGTACCAGCCGGGGGTTGCGGAAGTATCGTTCGTTCCTGCGACCCCCGGCGTAGGTGAGAGAGGGAACACCGGGGTGGAGTGGAGTCTGACAGACCCCGCCGCCCGCCCCAGGGCGGCGGACATCCATGAGGATTTTCCACCCCGAAACAAAAAAAAAAACAAAAAAAAAGGATCCAACCAACTTGCTGAGCGCTTGCGGTTATCAAACAGAATCCATTTTTCATCGCAGGTAACAATGCGGTTCAAAATTCCTTCATTTGTGTGTCTGTTGAGCAGTGCAAGGCACGTCTCCACGCGTACTTCGCGCTCGCGATCATTGAGTTCGTGGGGCACCCATTTGTCAAGCTTTTTTACCTTGCCAATTTGACGCAAATGGACCAATATTGTTTTGACGCTAACGTCGAAAGCTGCTGCTAATCAGCCGTAGATTGTGTATCATCAGCTTCCACAATCGCCTTTAATTCGTCACTGTCGACCAAAGTCTTCGGACGACCGCGAGGTTCATTTTTCAGGTCGAAATTTCCAGAACAGAAGCGAGCAAACCAATAACAGGTGGTGCGTTGGTTTGTAGTGTTAGCTCCGTAAACGTCGTTGATGTTGCGTGCCGCTTGTGCCGCGTTGCTGCCACGACGGTACTCATATTTCATAATTACTCGAATTTTTAACGTATCCATGATGACGAAAAAGATTGAAATGCGATGAAAATGTAACACTAATCAATAAACAAATGACTACTTTTGGAAAAAAAATTCCATGTTTTTAAAATAAAATTAATTTGAAATTAGAATTCTTAGCCAAACAAAAATTATTTTGATTTGAAATGGTCAGTACCGCAGAACGGCAATTTCATAGGTAAAGACCTAATACAAAACGATCAATAGAATTGGCCTAAAAATATTATTAAAATCTCGATTATGATTATAAATGTATGCTTGGTGTGGTGAACCCCTAGTATCAGGTGGGATGACACTGACAGCTCACTCCACGCTCACTTCACCTAAGTTTTCACGGTGGCTACAGAATCTCACTGCTAATATTGATGTACTACGACTTCGGCGCTACTACGCCTTTTTTTTTTTTTGTTTCGTGGTGGAAAATCCTCATGGATGTCCGCCGCCCTGGGGCGGGCGGCGGGGTCTGCCAGACTCTTACTGACTAAAAACCACCCCGATGTTCCCTCTCTCACCTACGCCGGGGGTCGCGGGAACGAGCGTTACTTCCGCAACCCCCGGCTGGTGCTGGCCCGCTCCGGCGGGCCTCCTCTTGTCAGGGGGGGGAGTGAGGTGTTAAACTCCCCCCCCGACGTCTAAGAGGGGCGCGCGTGGAACACTACGCGCCGCCGCCTCGGGTCCTGGTGTGTGGGGGGCGACGGACGTCCCCAAGTCCGTCGCCCCTGGACCCATTTAGGCGCTACTACGCCTAACGCAACCTTACCCTAATAGTGTAATAAAATATATAATAGTCTTTAATCAGGTACTTATCCAACAAAATTTCTTCTAGCGAACGAGTAGAACCATAAACTCGATCACGTTTTATCAACATCATGTCGATTATATGCTATTACGCTATTTAATCCACATCCGACATAAACAATGCATCACTTCAGCTGTCATCATGTATGACAACAATCTATTGAGCTAAACGGTGTTACATAATGCTGAAGTAGCGTCGCTATTACCTCCATGCATGTGAGCAGAATAATGACCCATTTCCTCGAATCATCCCAGACCGGTAGCTTTGCTAGATGTGAACACTGGAATCCGTGTTCTGTATTGTATACAACTCGTGTAATTACATGTAATAGTGCAATCATAAAATAAACACAAGACGCTACACTATTCTGCTCAAGTACCTTCATTAAAAATTATACTTATATTCATCATCTCCCTAGCCTTTTCCCAACTGTGTTGGGGTCGGCTTCCAGTCTAACCGGATGCAGCTGAATACCAGTATTTTACATGGAGCAACTGCCTATCTGACCTCCACAACCCACTTACTGGGTAATACGATACCCCTTGGTAAGACTGGTTGTCAGACTTTCGGGCTTCTGACTACCCGTAACGACTGTCAAAGATCTACGAATGACAGCCGGGACCAACGGCTTAACGTGCTTTCCGAGGCACGGAGGGGTCTCGGTATGTAAAGATGGTCACCCATCCACAGACCAACCGCGGCAAGCGTAGCTTAACCTGATCGATCGACCTGTGCGGCTGTTATTATTTAGCCACGGGCCCCTCAAATTAAAATTATACTTATATTATTTATCCTTTAACCTACTCCAAGCTCCGCTGTCAGTTTTAACCGAATGAAAAATATAAACCTTGTCTTAACGGATTCAAGTAAATACGAAAGCGACGTATTGAGGGCAGAGGTCAAGAAAAGCTTCAATAAAAGAAGCCAACAGAACAGTTATCCCCGACCTAGATAAGACCAACTACACTTGCTGATACTAAAATGTTTCCCACAATCTCAAACAGAAGAGTGTTCGCCAATAACATAAGATAAAAGTAGTGTGCATTGCGCGCCACGACTTGCACTACGGAATTTCAAACGCTGAGTTCACCGAATTCACCTATTACCAGGGCTGTAAAACTGAGAGCAATGAAAAGAACTTTATTTTCCCGATCTTTGGGCCGTAAAACAGTAAGCATCGCTTTACTATGTAATTCCTTTTTACGCTCATTCGTATGACGTTCGCAGAAAGGGAATTCGTGTCCGTAGGAAACGTTTTTGAGCGCGAGCGTTGCGTAAAATTTAAATTGGCTCGTTTTCCATTTTGCAAATTGTACGCGGTTTACGTACCTAGACGTGATATTATTACCTTTGTACTGCTTCATGAACTGCTTCAAATATTAAGAGTTGTTGTCTAAGCTGGCTTACAGTTGCGAAGCTGGTGGCCACGGGACTTATTCCTTTGATCGATCTATTGTTCTAGTTTTTGTTAGGAACCGCCTTCACAGTTTGTTGCTTTGACCAGTATAATTGTTGAGATTATTTTCTGTCTTCAAAAGTATTATTTACTTCAAAGTAAAATCGCTCTAATTTTAATGAAAATAACTTAGTTTTTTATAGACTCCTTCTCGCTATTATTATAAACCAAGTGACCCTTGCTTTAAGTACATTAAATGTCATCATTTGTTGTTTTATCTGTTTTTAATGCAGACCATTGTTCTTCTGGTATCTTTTAACCACCTGTGACTTTACATGCCCTTTTTTTCCTTCAAAAACCTTACCTAACAAAAGAGATGTTGGGGAAAATCATTAACTTTCTAATTTTGTACCTATATCTGGGCAGTGTCCGAACTTTATTATAAGCTTGCACACATTTAAAAACACAATTTCAACTAAAAATGTCAAAGCACTGCATCTTCACAATCCTGATTGGTAAATATAAATATACCGTCGCGATAATCGAAGACGTAGCTACATCGAAATTCAAGTATAAAGTAAATCTAGATACAGAATAAATATGCGAATATGTAGGTACTTTATGTTACTTCAACAAGTTTTAAAATATGAAACAGCTAATATTCCTCTCGTAACGAGCGTTTGAAACCTGCAGTCGTCTTCCTCGTATGAAATGAAAGAGAATCCTTTGGTATAAACACACATTTCTCTTCCCCTGAACCTAAAAAGCATCTAAAAATAAACCTTATAAAAATGATTACGTGACGTTCATTTAAATGCGCGTCCTTCGTTTCTCTCTTAAACTTATTTAGTTGGAATAAAACCGTTATTATAGTACAAAGTAGCCTTCGCATTATTTGTACCGTGTGCGTGTCTTTTATTAAGTATAAAACTTGAGAAGCTGTGGGAGGAATACCGATGAGTTCAATCACATAACTCGCGAGTAAAAAGGGTGGCCCTTCGGAAGTTTGTCGCTGAAGCGCGGCGATGTAGGCCACATGCAAATTGATTGAACATGGATTGAAACCGCCGCTCACACGTAAACAACTAAAGAAACCAACAAAACATAAAAATCCATTTTTATTTTGCCAATTTTTGCTGCAATATCGTTTTTTATTTACTGCCTTTTAGAGCCAAATAACAGTGAATAATAACGACCTTCCCACCGTTTAACTTGAGCAACATGGAAATATTAATTTCTTTATCCCCTTCAACCTTTCTTTTCAATCTTGTTTCATTGTGCAATTAAGTAGACTTCTTTCTTATCGGGCTATTAACTCTCAAACCTAGACGCTTTAGAATTTTAGGTAAAACTGTTAATTTTCCTAAAAGTGTAAAAAGTGCCATTAAAACATGAGGTAGATACGTAGCCGACTTATTGATTCGTTCATTTCCACAGCGGGCGTCGCGTGCGGTTTTCTAACAAGTTGAATATTTCACTGTGCCAGCGCATCGTGAAACTTTCCCTAGAAACTCTCGGCAACCACCGACTCGTTTCTGCGAAAGAATTTGACTATTGCTCGCCTTTATACAAAAGGCATTAATGTCGATTACTTGCTGAGGTGCCGTGTTTATAGATTTTTTAAACACCTACTGCGTATTCTTTGTAATAGTTATGTTGTAGAATGAACAATTAAAACTTATAAGTGGAAATTCACTGAAATGGAAGTCAACGATGGATAATAATAATTGCTCCCGGAGACTCTTGGAGTAAAACTCGTTAAAATCTAGTGCTCTCCTCGTTGGCAGCTAGCGATGGGGGGCGACGCAAATCAAATCAATGGCGTTTTCATGAAGATCGCTTGTTTCACTTCCAAATCCAAACACAGGTGGTGATTTTAGTACAACGTTTTTTATAACTGAAATTCAGACAAGGCGGGTACTCATTTCTACGTTATAAAACTCTGACTGTCGAGAAAATAACGGTATGGTATTGCCATGTTTGCCTATAAGCAGTGTGCCTATTTATTAAAATCATCAAAGATTTTTTAGAACTACATGATAAGTTATTGGTGTTACTGGCCTTTTGTGTGAATTGCTTTTTTTTTTTTTCAAAATTTCCCTATTGAAAGAATCCATCAAAGAATCACCCAGATTGATTCCAATAAGTAATAAGAGGAAAATCTGACGGTGCCCATCCGTCAGATTTTCCATCAACAATTTGACTAACAAAACTGTATTTAAAGTATTTTTAATACTCGTAACTAACGAAGGTGAACGAGCCTTCACTCGCTAACGTTCCTAAAATATGCTCTCGAATTTTTCGATAAAATCCCGAATCACGACAGTCCATCGATCATCTGTTAACGAACTTATCTTGACATCCTAAAAGAGTTGACGCGGGAATTTCAACGAGTTTTACATTAAACAGGTACAAACTCCATTAATATCTGCTCGAGGTGAAATTAAAAAGATAATGAATTCATTAATTACCACAGCAACGGTCGTTAGTTCCTTTGTCTCGGTACCTTTGTACTACTAACACGCCTTTTACTCTTTACTTAACTCTCGAAAATAGTTGTTCAAGTCTTTTGATAATCCTGGTTTTATATTATGTTGCCTTTACAAGTATTATAGCTTCCATTTATCTCGCGTTAAGATACGAATTTGGAAAATAAAGGCGGCAGAATTTGAATAATACTGATATACGTATACTGTATGACTTTCATCGTAAATAGATAAGCCTTGAAGCGAGTTATAAGTCTCGGGTTACAAAAAAAAAGCCAATATCTTCAAAACGACGTTTTCACGGAAACTTTTGCCTCGAGGGCGCGCCATTTTTTTGTTACTGAAACACAGGAAATATTCAGACAGGAATTACTTATGTAGTGCGCGTGCTCTCCGGAGAAGTATTGAAGAATAGCCGCCGAGCTCCGCTGCGCTAACTTTTGATTTACGATCTTACCAATTCTTGACCGACTAACAACACCGAAAAAATAGGTCATTAAGTATATTTAACAAGTGAAATACAAGATACCTAATTACGGGCTTCTCTACGTATTATTCCGTTTTTATCGCAATAAGGAAAGTGTTGGAACGCGGGAACAAAGAGAGTTCCGGTCAAGCTCATTATATCTGTTAGTCGGGGTGGAAAAAGTGAAAAATAATGATATTATCTGAATATCGTTGCTATGTTACTTAATTGATTTTATTATTACGTCGATCGCACAGCTTCGTAACAACCGGTAAATGAAAGGAAAAATGATTAGGAAATACATATTTTATGTGCTGTATCTTACGTGCGTGTTTGGACTCCTACCCTCCATCACTACTTCCATCCCGTGGATTATTCACGCAAGCAAAATGACTCACTTTTGACTCGCTCTAAGTGAAATCCGCTGTACCTTATGAATTCCTTATTTTCTGTAGTTTTATAATTCTATTTACACGAGGATTTTTCATTTCTGAACCTCATCTTGCACTAAAAGCAAAACAAACTTATACAAGGGGGATTATACAGGTTGGTAGGAACTTCGACGTGCAACCTGTTACCATGAATTCAGCACATGATTCTGAACACCCTGCGTTGTATCTTTTCGTCGGTCTCTAAATAAATAAATTGGAGCAGTGCGAATCTGTAACCATCTCACCGTAATAACTTAGGTGAAGTGAGCGTAGAGTGAGCTGTCAGTGTCATCCCACCTGATACTAGGGATTGACCAAGAATACGTTTACAATCATAATCACGATTTTAGTAATACTATTTTGTGTGTATTTTGTGTAACTTTACTATTTTGTGGGGTTTTAATCTGGGAAAAAATTGTCCTTAAATAAGGATTAGTCCAGGAAAAAAAGAAAAAAATAATAATATTCTGACTAAGTTTCTGTTTTGCTATTTTAGTTTAAAACCCCACAAAATAGTAACGCTTGGCAACTAAAATACTATTTTTGAAATTATATAAAATAACCAATAGAATTAGCATAAAAAATATTATTCAAATCTCGATTATGATTGTAAATGTCTGCTTAGTCAATCCCTAGCTTCAGTGGGATGACACTGACAGCTCACTTCACGCAAGTTTTCACGGTGAGATTTTTACACAATCGACATGCTGTTCTTGTTATTTAATTATTTTATTTATTGCTGAATGGGCCCACCTGCTCTTGACCTCGATCACGCCTGATGGAAAACAATGGATGAGGCCTATGGAACGAGCGCACCTATAAGATGCCTAAGGCACTGTAACTCCGACGCATCGACGAAATACAGCAGGCTGCTTGACGCCGGATTCCGGTGGGAGGGTGGGCGCAAACCAGGCGGGCGTTAGCCCTACCACCGCCACCGCAAGAGAACAATTGGCCCGTCAAATAAGGTGTTGGGTGTGACTATCCACCATTGCACTTATCTATGAAACAGCTGATTTTTTTTTTTTATAAGCGACGAGTAATTCCTACGCTATGGAGTCTACAATCATGTGAATTCATGTTTTGCTTTTTTTTTTAGATTAGAAATGCGAGACTTCCTTTATCGAATGACTTTATAACATATTAATATTTACACAAAACTCAAGCAGCTCTCTGTGATGTATGTAAATATGTATAACATCAAGGGCTGATTTTTCAATTATCTGATAACATTATTCGAAGAATCATTTTGAAATTTTGACAGCTTTTTTATAGATAAACTGTCAAACGTCAATTTTATTCCCCGAATAAAAGTTATCTGGCGATGGAAAAATCAACTCTAAAAGGAAAAATATCCCATTTATGAAACATGTCACACTATCGTTATTTACTGAGCTCCGAGAAAGGCAAACGCAATGTATAAATAAGTCAATATATTTTCTTATAAAAAAATCCTTGCATTTATGGGGTGATAAAATTTTCGTTAACATTTTCGTGAACGAAAATATCGCTTGTCTGTGGCCGGGACGCGGTCCACTGTAAATTGTGTTGAGCTGACATTTTGTTAGATATTAGTGCTACAAACAATAACAAAACGTTATCTTAGTTTTGAAATACTGTTTTGTTAAAATATAGGTGTGGTATATCATTGTGCAGTGGTAAATCTTCTTGTGAAAGAGTTTTTCAGGAGAGGTACTGCTGAGAAAAGATCAATCCGCTGTGAAGATCAGCCAGTCAGCAATCCAAAATTTGCAGCATGACTTACTTTCTTGTACAGACGCCAGCACGTCAAGCTACCCAAAACTGTCAAATTTTCCCAATCAATCTTGAACCGAATGCCTTAGTGATAAAGTTGAAAATCTATTTTTGACACATTGTAGTAGCTTGATGTGCTAGCGCCTGTACGTAACTAGCTTCTGCCCGCCACTTCGCTCAAGTGACTTAGGCTACGTTTGTTTTTCTAAAATAAAAGTAGCCTAAGTAATTCTTTATAACATAACATCCGCTGCTGCCAGTCGAAATCGGCTCAGCCGTTTCGGAGATTAGTTGGAACAAAAAGTCAGATTTTTTTATTTTATGAGTACCGTATATACTTTTGAATACATTTAGTAAAAAGTTGTTATTCGGACATTACAAAGAGACACTTCAATTACTTATATAATTTATTTGTATAGATTGTTCAAATAGTCATTTCAAAGAGCAAGGTTATGTAGACAAAGCAATGAGCTATCTACAAAATAACTCTTAAGAAAATTCGATATGTGCGTAGGTCTTGATACGATCAACTAGGAAACGCTTCGGTGCGCCAAAAAGCGCGTAAAGTGATTTCCTCGAGATGCGGCGCGAGGCTGCGTAAAAATTGATACCCTACAGTGGCTTAACGTACCTATACGTGCGTACCTACAGATTCGTACAGGAAAGGTTGCTATAATAGTCAATTAGTAGTGAACACTTTGGTACGGGCGTTCCCGTTGTAAATTTTAACGTGTATAGACCGTAGTACATCTGAATGCAAGTTTTAGCATTGAATAGGTTCATTTTGGTTGCTCAACGACTATTTGTTAGTTAGCTAAACTATATTGTTTCTATATGTTCCTTTCACTATATTATTAACATGGTAATCTGTGAAGAACTAATGGCGCGAAATTCTCACTAAGAAGTTCCGAAGTATTTTGTGAATATACTATTCCAAATAAACGACAGTTCCTTTATAAGTTGAACTTCTTACACCCGTTCATGACGAGACAACGTCACTTCCACGTAACTTGCTATTGCACCACTTTATTTATGTAAGTACTTCCCAAGTTTTTGTAAACAGAACTCGGTCTTTCGTAACTTTTACAGTTATTTACATAACTTCAATAACAGTTTTGTAAAGAGCAGCGTGGAATATGCAAGTTCAAAACATTTTATGGCTGCAGAAAGCTTTATTGAGCGAAAAGCAACAATTTAAAAATATGTGCATTAAATTTATAGAGTACTAAGGCAAAGTAGTGTTGCAGAAAGGTGAAAAGAACCCCGCGCGGTGTAATTACGCTCCCGCTAAATTACTATGTTTCCGGAATTATACTGTTTGGCTATAAAACTTCGTAAAATTACCTCGCCTTTTATTTTTTCAACAATCAATTTTATTTCAGTATTTCAGTTTTATTCCCTGAATTGTGTACTATCGTTTGCGATTGGCCATTCTTCATTTACTAGTTATATTTACTAATTTCCTTTGAAAGAACCAGTTCATAAGTATTTTCTTTCTCTCGTCACAGCACAAACCTATATACAGTTCAAATAAAAAGTATTGTTCACCTTCCTACCATTCAAATTCAAATTCATTTATTTCGTGAACATAGGGTACATACAGAAGGTGTTATATACAACGTGTAACGTTAAATGCGCAAAACCTGAAAATAGTTTGATCAGAATAACGAGCAGAATTAATTGAACCACTTTTTAATATAGGCAACATTTTTCAAAAAATCTTCATTAAATACGTTGCCGTGTCTATTTATTAATAGGTCAAGCAAGCCAAGGTCAGCGCGGCGCAGCGGCCCGGTGACGATGCCTCCCTCGATAAAGCGTCGTCGCAGACGCAAGAAACGATCAGAATGGCCAGTAAAATTAAAACAGCACATAAAACCTTTGCAATTTTTTTAATGACTTATTTTATCTCTGAAATAGGTCAATTGAATTAAAAATCAGTTGGGATGTCTGAGGTTTTGCGCATTTAACGTTACACGTTGTATACAGGGTAATTTGTAAAACACCAAAAACCTCTTAAGAGGTCATTGTACTCATCATTATGAGCAACTTTTACTATGAGACCAAACCTGAAATCGCGAAAAAAAATCAGCTGTTCCCTACATTTACGTTCGTACGAGTCGTCAAAATGTAGGGAACAGCTGATTTTTTATTCGCGATTTCAGATTTGGTCCCATAGTAAAAGTTGTTCATAATGATGAGTACAATGACCTCTTAAGAGGTTTTTGGTGTTTTACAAATTACCCTGTATAAGAGAGAGTACCATGAGAGTCTAGTGCATATATTTTCGTTGAAAATATTGTCAAATGCCCACAAACCCAGTGGTATCGGCCGACTTACGAGTTCTAGGTCGTGGGTTCGAACCCAGGCAGGTGCTTTATTTTGTGTTAATTATTTCCTCACCACTGCTCTCAAAACGGTGAAGGAAAACATTGCGAGGAAACCGGCATGTCCTAGAACCAAAAAATCGAAGACATGTGACATCTACCAACCCACACTGGCCCCGCGTGGTGGATTACGGCCCACTCTCTCACCGAGAGGTGACCTCTGTCCCAGCAGTGGGGAAATTATAGGCTGATTATGACGTTTTACCTTTTACCCCATAAAAAGGTAGAACATGTTAGATATTAGAATAAACCCTTAATATCTAACATACATTTTCTACTTAGACAAAACAAGTTACAGTCACCAACTAAGCTATCACTCGTAAAAATCAAACAAGCCTCCTCGTAACACATAACCCATTCAATTGCCATTATTTATGTAAACAACGCTACTAAAATTCAGTGCCTCGATACATAAAAACTGCCTCAAGTTTTTAATCCAGTGGCTTCCGGCCACAACGGTGGCCACCCGATGTCTCCCAAGGGTGTCGTAAGGGCGAAGTAAGAGATTATGTCAGGGGCAGGCACAGGGGCATCTACCCTACCTGCTACCTGTGACCCAGTGACACCATGTCGTGATTATCTATTCCACCTCACCAACCTTGCGAGGTTTGGGGAGTGAAGAACCAGTGTAAGTTTGTGTGGTGTTTTGCTAAAGTGGTTTTGCAATATTAATTTTTCTTTGAACGTTATCTCTCAATCCTCTGGAAAAGTTACGAAGAAAGTCACTGACCAACGATCAATATTCGATCAGAAAGATTCGCGGAACTCTTAGTTATTCCAAATGTAAAGATATTTTCGTTGCTTCAATTACAGACACATATCCTGAACTTATGTGACGTAGAAGTAAAGGTTGTGTACAAATAGGTTGTATATGTCATTGTATAATTATGAATATTCTTAACTTATAATCAGTGATCGGATAATCTTATCGCTTATATACCTAAAGCTTTTTACACGAAAGAATAATATGGACATTCGTTTTTGAATAAATAAGTAATCGTGGGTTCCGGGGATTGAAAAATTTTGTAAAAATAATTATAAAAAACTTAATGAAATTATAGTAGTGGTTATTTTGATTTAGTATCTTTATTTAATTCAAAGCAAATGGAATATAGTAGAACAAGTAGTGGAAATTGATTTATCCATCTAACAGATTGCTGGTCGAATCGGCTCCACTGTAGGTCGTACGAAACTTCACAGTTTGAATAGCGTATAATTGTTGTTATGTAAAACACTATCAGAAAATCCCAAACTCAGCAAACAAATATTTTTTGAGAAACACAACAATACAGTTTTTGAGAAAAACTAATATAAAATTACAGAAAATTCAACATATTTACATTATAAAGCGGACATTTTACCACAGATAATGTACGAATTTCACTCCTAGGTCGATCTGTTTTCACAAAGTGACAGCAAATTTTAATGGTTTTTTACTCTAAATACCGTAATATACAGGTAACATTTTTAGCAATCTCAGGAATAATAATAATAATATAATATTAAATCCCTGGACATTTCACACAGCACCATTTGTCCCAAGCTAAGCAACCTAATGCTTGTGTTATGGTAACAAGATGGCTGATAAACTACTTATATACAATTTTTTTTTTTTTTTTTTTGTAAATACATACATATTATAGATAGAAAAACACCCAGACTCGGAACAAATACATGTAGGTCATAAAAATATTTGTTCCGTGCGGGAATCGAACCCGCGACACGCAGCGCAGCAGTCAACCGCTTAACCCCTGCGCCAACCGTGCCAGGAATCACAAACAGTTCCGGGATTCGGGATTCTGGAAGGCATGTCCGTATTATTCTTTCGTGGGAATAAGAGTGAAGTTTAGGTATATTAGCGCCCGATTATCACCTCAGGCATTAAGACCGCCTTTGTATAGTACTTTTTTTACTTGTGCATTAAGTTTTAATAAATAAATAAATTATCCGATCACTGTTTATAATTAATCTCACAAGATTATAAACGATCGAAAAATTGTAAACTGAAACGAATCTTTTACAATTTAACGCATCATTTTTCGATTGTTTATAATCTGTCCATGGCAAACTGATAAATTGTGAACTGTTTTGTATGCGAAGGATCGCACCTTACGCTAATACTAAAGAGCCAAGTGACTGCAACCAACTTGGAAGTAGGTTTCTCCTTCTTCGCAACGCGGTTGGTCACAGTTCTAGGCTAACCTAATTCATTTGGTCGGGGTGCCCTGGGCTTAGTTACTGTTACTGCAACCAATTCGGCTACCGCCAAGACCGACAAAATATTGTAAGCAGCCTATCTATTCTGAAAATATCTCACCGTGAAAACAAAGGTGAAGTGAGGTGAAGTGAGTCGTCAACAGTGTCAATCCCTAGCATCAGCAAGACTCACAGCTCACTCTAAGCTCACTTCACCTTAGCTATCACTGTGAGATTTTTCCAGAATCGACCGGCAGTATGGTACAGTTCACAATGTATCGAATGTTTACAATCTCGCGAGATAGATTATAAACTAACGGTGCTCACAATCATACGGTGACATATAACATTTATACCCTCATACAAGAACTAATTGTATTTCTGCTATTATACAATGTATTCACTCAAAACAAAACGACTCCAAGCCACTCACATCTTAAACCCAAGAAGAACACGTTTGTTGCCAATGTTAATACATTCAAAATACAATAACACAGACTTAACAAACGTATGCAACATGAATCAGTAACGACATCTATACAAAACACATAATAGAACCGTTTGATACAAACACAAGTTTAATACCTTTGTCACAGAAAGGAAATTGTACAAGTATTAAGGCTATATTATTCACGACAATACATTATAAAAGAGCTTAAACAACATATAAGCCTCTTGGAGTAATGAATACTGATGGCAGCAGTAAACTGGCGGTTATCACCAAGGATCTTCTGCCACAAAGAAAAGAAAACATAATAACAACTGCGATGAAGGTATAAGAAGTGGCTTTTGGGTTTTTTTTTAACTTTATGCTTGTAGGTAAAGCCAGGGATTTAATTATATTGCCCGAATGACTACCAACATAAATTGCCCATATGCTCTAATAACAACAGCCGTGCGATTCTGTAACCATCTCACCGTCAAAGCTTGGGTGAAGTGAGCGTGGAGTGAGCTGTCATTCGCTAGGGATTAACACTATTAAGTGCTCACTTCACTTATGATTTCACGGTGAGATTTACAGAATCAACCGGCTGTTATTCTTTAACATTTGTGTGAAATGGCTATAACACGACAAATTGAAAGTTCAGTCGGGGAAATTACTGCCTGAACTTGAATAGGAAAATAAGCCCAAGATAGTCAAGCTAATTGAATAAATAATTGTAGCTTTACATAGGACAAACAAAAAAAAAAACAATATTTAAACTCTTTTCGTGAAAACTTTTTCGTTTTTCGGCCAACAAGCTCATGGTCTGCCCATGAGCTTGTTGGCCGAAAAACGAAAAAGTTTTCACGTACCTGCAATACCCAGGGGATCACCCCGTTTTGATGCCGACCTTATAGACAAAGTTGAAAGTCTTGTGTCTGTAATTACACCATCAGGAAAACCTTGGGTCTGTTCTGGAACTCTTGCAACAATCTTGCTAAGTGGCCAAAGTACAGATGGTACGGGAGGTTTCCGGCTACTGGGACCGCAATTAACTGGGACCGCGGTCCCAGTCGCCGGATCCGTAAAAATTAAATATTTTTCTTCCGGTGACTGGGAACACTCATAGATAACATTAAAAATCTATTATTCAAGCCAAAATCGGTACAGTCAAACGAAAAATTTCTAAATTATTTATATGAATATCATTGCCTCGTTCTAGACATGATTTTATCCTATGCGCTTGGTAATAGATAAGCTAGCCCGTTTTTACAAAATTCACACATGCAGGTAAACACACACAAAGGTTTATGCTATTTTTTTTTAATATTTACGGTACCACTTAAAGGCTGATTTTGTGATAAATAATTACTTTCTGATTGTTAATTGTTTGAAAATTGTTGATTATTATTATAAGCACGATTTATGTTATTTTTATTTTTTGATTATTGTTAGCATGTTCACTACAGTTCTGTTATTTAAAACTTTCGTAATAAAAACATACACATATTACAACAGAACTGTAGTCAAAGGCTGTTTTTATATATCAATAAATGATGTTTTTAAATCAAAAAGGATTTTTCTTCAATTATTACATCTAAAAATTTTTCGTTTGACTGTACATTTTTTTTATTTCAGTTATCATTTATGAGTGGTTCCAGTCGCCGGAAGAAAATTATTTAATTTTTACGGATCCTGCGATTGGGACCGCGGTCCTAGGCAATTGCGGTCCCAGTAGCCGGAAACCTCCCTATTTTGTATAAAGTGTGCAAATACGAAAAACGAACTTTTGATAAAAGCATTAACTATTAGGGTAGAAAAGCTCTCTTATCTGTTCTGTGGCAAAAACCAATGGCATTATACAATTCAATGAACGAACGCAGAAACAATGAATTCTCTATACAAAATCGGAACCAAAATATTAAATACTTGGTACGCCTTACTACACAAAATGTTTATGAGAATGTTACTCGAGTATCATACGAGTGTTTGAGGAAAAGTCATGAAACATCAGCTCGGTTTCATTTATTACTAATTGTTTTTTTTTTGTTTTTTTGTCTTAGTAGTTTGTTTATTCTGGAATATACGTTTACGTCATTGCCGTAGGAGAACCAACGTAACCGACATAGCCCGAAGAATTGCCAAACTTAAGTAGCAGGGAGGAGGACACATTGCCTGCAGAACAGATGGCCGATGGGGCCGAAAGGTCCTGGACTGGTAACCGCGTACCGGAAGAATGTAATATAATGTTGGAAGACCCCGCTGAATGCGACAAGCACAGAACCGGTCTAAGTGGCGATGCTTGAGAGAAACCTAAATCCGAGAGTAGACGTTGTTCGGCTAAAACGTTAGTGATAATGATGGTCATTGCGGAATGCCGTGATGAAAATGCCAGATCACCATAACTTAAATCACACCTCACCAGTTTTGGCTTGCAGAATACAATTGATTTAAAATCAAATTATTGAAATTCGTGCTAACAGCTTTTCACGTATTATTTCTAACAAAACGTCCTGCAGTGTATTGAGGGTAATAATAATGCAACAGATAGATACACCTAGTAAGCTGATAATCTTCAACACATCAGCATCCCTACTGTTAGGTAAAAACCAATACCATTATACTAGAAACTGTTCCCGAACGCCAGCACGTAGCAACTGCAACTGCTAAGAACGTACAAGAACACACTTTTGAAAGATAAATGATTTAGTTCGCGAAACTAATCCCAACTCTAGTGCCAGGGTTCAAGTCAATTGGAACTTTTAATGGATGTTTCCTGTGCGTGCAAACTGCAGACTGCAACGAGGCAGTTCCTGTTACATTACATATTATGTGACTAGTTGCTAACCAGAAATTGAAGCAAGTGATATAGGTAAGAAGTAGCAGTTATTGATCTACTATATATACCATATATGCCATATTACCTATTGAGCTCCTTCATTACTGAGTTGAGGAGCTATACGATTACTGACAGTTGAGTACACTGACTGGACAGGTCCACTTAAATATGTGTGATTGTTTTCTCAAAAGATCATTTCAGACACTAATGGTACATGGTCCTCACATGATCCGACCAAAATAATGTGTGGACTTTAAAATAGACTCGTCAGCTTAGAAGAGACTATGAGATTGTTTCGATTTTTCTTACAGTAGTTGGAGAGGAAAACTGACCTCATCTAGTTCTTAAAGTATTATTCACGTGTAAAAGTGTTTTTATAAACCTACTCTAAGATTAAATATAATTTCCTCATTTATATCTTGCAACCTGCAGTGCTATTCTGTAAAAATCTCACCGTGAGAACTTAGGTGAAGTGAGCGCGAAGTGAGCTCTGTCATTCCGTAATGGTAGGGATTGACACTATTAAGTGCTCACTTCACTTATGATTTTACGGTGAGATTTTTGCAGAATCAACCGGCAGTTCCTAAATAGCAGTCGCGCCATGTAAAATACACCTAACCGCTACACATAGTTGGGAAAAGGCTAGGCAGATGATGACCCAGTTCCTAAATCAATAATCAAGTAACAAACCGTTAAATTACCGTTGGTATTCATCATCATCATCATCATCATTTCATAAGAATCTCCTATTTTTGGGAGTAGGCCTTCCAATGGTATTGCATGAAGACAATTTATTTCACCTGCTACTACAAATAAGCGAAAATCTTTACTACATAACATACATATATAATCAGCCCATATTGTTCCCACTGCTGGGACACAGGCCTCCTCTCGGCGAGAGGGAGTGGGCCGTAATTCACCACGCGGGCCCAGTGCGAGTTGGTACTGTTGGTAGATGTCACATATCTTCGGTTTTTTGGTCCTAGGATATGCCGGTTTCCCGGTTTTCGCATCAATGAAAAGTGATAGCGATGGATTTTGGGCCGTAATTCACCACGCGGGCCCAGTGCGAGTTGATACTGTTGGTAGATGTCACATATCTTCGGTTTTTTAGTCCTAGAATATTCCGGTTTCCCGGTTTTCGCATCAATGAAAAGTGATAGCGATGGATTTTCAATTAAAAGTATCGCGTCCTCAAATGCGAAAAACCTTCGATATCTTATAAAAATCGGGCATTAGTAGAAATAATCCCTAGAACTTCCTGACTAAGCTGGATTTGGCTTTCATTTCGTTTTCATGCAATAAATTGTGTAAACTGACACAAATAGATACTTTATTGGAGAATATTTTACAAGATGTAATCCTATTTATGATTAAAATAAAATCAGATCTGGTAAAATATAGCCTCACTTTTAACTAAATAAATTAGACAAACTATTTTTAAAAGCTTTAATATTATTCGAAGCTGAAGTACCATCAACTTTTACTGGTATCATGATTTTCCACGAAACCAGTAAATTGACTGTTACATCCATAGTCAAAGGTTGTTGAAAGAGAGAGTTCATTTATTACTACTAACAGGTAGCTGTGTTCTACAGACGTCAGCACATCAAGCTACTACAATCTGTCAGATTTCTTTAATAGATTTTCAACTGTATCGCTAATGCATAAGGTTCAAAGTTGTTTGGGAAAATCTGACAGTTTCGGGTAGCTTGATGTGCCGGCGTCTGTACTTTAAAAGCTTCCGGGGACGTTAATAATATGTATTTTCCGTTCTCAGTAAAAAAGAAAAAACCCTATATGTAAATATTATGGAAGCATTTAAAACCTGCTCTAAACAGTTGGATAAATCCCATCAGTATCATCATTGTCAGTTTGTATAAGTCCACTGCTGTATATCTACCCACAATAACTTGGTAACTGTTTAGTATCGCAGTGATTTGTCGTATAATACATGAGCCTGAATCCTAAACGTTCGTACTACGTCTACAAAACTAAGTAAATTCAATTCAATCTTTGATATTAATTTTCATTGGTATTGTGGCAACGACGGTTGGGTTTGTAAATTAATTTGAACATTTGTATATTTTAAATTCCTCTTCACCGAATCTTCGCAATAGACTGTGAAAGTTCCAAGATACAAAATTTTCCTGTTGGTTCTTGAAAACCGTAACTTTGACCTCATCAAGGCCTAACTTATAAAACGTTCACGAACTAATAAACACGGGTTAACTAGCTCACATTGTTCTTCCATTTTAGGTTACAGGATGAAACTGCCATGGATAAAGCTAGAATATTCATTTGTTAGCAAAGCTGAGGCGTGTGCGGGTTTACGGAAGTCTAAAAGAAAAAGTTGTGGTTCCCGAGTGCAGGGCGCATGCGTCGACGGAAGGAAACAGCCTGTCCGAGCCGCCAAATTTATGACGAGACTTCCCAACATTGTGAACATTACTGTAAAAACAAATACAGAAGGGTCAAAAACAAAATTTAGGAAGAAAAGTTATGCATTTAAATCATGGCGATAAATCTGTCCTGAATTTCCACCTCATCCTTTTCCGTGTCGCCATCATAACCGGTGGTAAAAACCAGCCAGCAAGGTTTGATTTTTTTGGTCATTACTGAGTGTGCAACAAACGTACAGACGCCAGCACATCAAGCTACTACAATCTGTCAAACTTTTTTAATAGATTTTCAACTTTATCGCCAAAGCATAAGGTTGAAAGTTGATAGGGAAAATTTGACAGTTTCGGGTAGCTTGATGTGCTGGCGTCTGTACATTAAGTTTCTTCAATTGTGGATACCTCCACCAGTGGTCAAACTTATATTACTGATTTCTATGGGTTGTCAAATAAACTTACCACTAGAAATTAATAAAAACAGACGAGAGGTGTCGTGGGACGGGTATGTAATATATGGCATAGTAACAGATAGGGTTCACTAATGTTTCACTAAAACACCATTGAACAATTTTTAGTTTACAACCAACGTTTCATATACTATTTATTTCACAAACACCTTATTCCGCAAATGTTTTATTTTATAAACACTCGCTTTACAAACATTTATTTGGCAAAGGTTTCGGATGATATTTAATCATTTATATATTTTTCAACAAGTTAGTTTACAAGCAATAATAATAGACGTAGTCGACGGAGCTCCGCTTAAGTACTCATTACTTTACAAGGTCGATATTTATGTGCTTATTACATGTTAGGAGTCTTCCTTCTGTCCTTTCTTATACAGGGTAATTTGTAAAACACCAAAAACCTCTTAAGAGGTCATTGTACTCATCATTATGAACAACTTTTACTATGGGACCAAATCTGAAATCGCGAAAAAAAAATCAGCTGTTCCCTACATTTTGACGACTCGTACGAACGTAAATGTAGGGAACAGCTGATTTTTTTTTCGCGATTTCAGGTTTGGTCCCATAGTAAAAGTTGTTCATAATGATGAGTACAATGACCTCTTAAGAGGTTTTTGGTGTTTTACAAATAACCCTGTATAGTCCTTATGTTCATCCCTTTTACTCGTAATTTTTTTTATCTTTCAGAGGTATCTTTCGGGTACCTTTTAGGGGTTTCGGGGCCTTGATGCAATTCATACGAATCAGAAGAAAACACTTTTTAAAAACGACAGTAGAGGAGAGTAAATGTTTTACCATAACATGTTACATTTACTTTCAGGATTTTAAACATGTTCATACAACATGTTTAACTTTCAGGCGTTTATGGAGCGGTATCTATCTAATCGTATATATCTATCTATCTATCGTATCTATCTATCTAATATATTGCCAATATCGATTGTTTCGTAGGTAGAAGTACATATAAGTATGTAAGTAGAAGTACCTTCACAAACTTTCACGTAATCCAGCATCAAATACCTACTGCCTCTTTTATGTGGCGTCACGAATTCACAAGTTTATTCTCCTCTTTCCATTATAATTTTACCCCAGCCGCTTCTTTAAATTCTCACCTCAATTCTAGATAAATTATAAATCATCGGTTTAACGCAAAATTCATAATCTAATCTGAGTATAAAATTATTCATAGATAAAAGGACATAATTTAATTATTGAGGCCCTCAAATTGCCTGAAGCACTCTACAAAATGGGGCATTAATTGCGCGAGCGACTGTCCCACTTGACCGGATACTTCGCAAATTACCCACGGCGTTTATAACAATCATTAAAATATTTTATGGCGTTCTTAGAAGGTATTAAAACATAGGTCCTAACTCCTAAGATAATTAAAATACATTATATAATTAAATGTAGTACGACGAGATGTTTTTTTTGTACTAGTTATTGATGTTGTGGGCAAAGGCATGTCCTGGGCAAAGGCCTCCCTACTCTCCTTCCACCACTTTCTATTCAGGTCTACTAAGGACCAATCTTTTTTAAAGGGATCCAGCTAATCCCGCCATATCTGACAGTAGTTATTTTTATTGAAAACTTTTACTTTTTTCCCAGTGCAGAATGTCAAGTTTGATTGATTTTACACACGTTATAAAATGGAGCAGAGCCATAACGGAATGGTTGGCGGGCGAAGGCAGACTAACGTCCAGGTGGTGGTGGACGACCTACAGAAGATCGTGGGGAAGACCTGGATGAGACTTGCACTGACCACTCGTACTTAACAACGGGTGGACAAGACTACCGATGTTCATGATGAAATGTTTACACGCATGATATGTAAAAACTAATCCAAGTCCGTTTCTGAGCTTATATACATTTTCTTAGTAATAAAGTAAAGTTTAAAAACATAGTTGGTTTCCTACTTTCGTTCAATCTAATTTAATTTTCCCTTTATAAAGTTCATGTTTTGTCATGATAAATCTAAGATAAATACTTAAAACGTCTTGAAAAACCCTCAGAAAATTCAGTCAATGTCAAAAGAAAATCTAAATGGTAATACATGACATTTTCATTTCTAAAACCGGAAATTCCCCATTGTATTAAACAACAAAACTCGTAACATGGCTATAAGAAACCCATTAAATATTTGTATTACACTTTATTAGGTAAGAGGTGTGACCTTATATTACATTTAATAGCAGCTAAAAGCCTTAGGTGCGTCATCTTGAACAAATGTTTACTCAGTTATGGTTCTTGTGGAACTAAGATGACCCATTTTGTACTTAGTAGATACAATGTTGGTCTTGTTCTCAGTGGCCATCAAAGAAAGCCAAATAGGTTTATTTTACTGTAAAAACCTTCTCTATTCCGCTTTGGGTGATAATTACCTATTGTAGTTGGATTGTGAATAAAAATACTGGTATTCAGCTGCCTCCAGTTAGACTGGAAGCCGCTCCCACAACATAGTTGGGAAAAGGCTAGGCAGATGATGAGTTGCATTGTGAATAAATAAATCTACACTAATATTATAAAGAGAAAAGATTTGATTGTTTGTTTGTCTTGAATAGGCTCCGAAACTCCGAAAATTTGAAAAATTGTTTTACCATTAGAAGCCGACGTTATCCCTGATCAACATAGGCTACTTTTTACCGCGGGAAAACGCTTCATTCGTACGGGAAAACGGGTAAATAGGACAACGGGTAGTATGAATTATCTTTTTCACATAACTTCTAAACGGCTGAACCGATTGTGTTGAAATTTTATATGGGTATTTCGATGGTTTCTTGAATTATTTTAAAAATACAATTGGACCCGGTAGGTGGCGCTGCTGTCGGTGTGTCAACCACTAAACGGCTTGACCCATTGGGTTGAAATTTTGCATGTGTATTTCCATGGTTTCACAGACACGAATTTATTAAGCCTACCTAATCTATCTTTCTATACATATATAAATAAACCAATTACATTAACCACATTATTTAAGCAACATATTTTTAAACGGCGGGAAATCCGAATTCTACGCAAACGAAGTTGCGGGCGGATGCTAGTATATAAATATATTGCAGCCGCAATAAAAACGTTTTTTTTTTTGGAGAAAATGATTCAAATTGATGCAGACCTATATGACAGCATCACACTACTTAAAAGTGAGAAATATAATTGTTTCTGTAATCATACGCGGTGTTGTCATGAAATTATTGTCCTGTGACTGCTCCACAGCAGGGTTATGGTTATGCTCATCATTTTCATTAACTTCATTAGTTAATAGAACGTATATTATATTATTATCACATTGCACAATATTCATCGGCTTAAAATAATTTATACAAAAGACTAAAAAAATATATTTTCAAGAAAATGTATTTACAGGCTCCAGCAGTGCTATTCTGTAAAAGTCTCACCGTGAGAACTTAGGTGGAGTGAGCGGGAAGTGAGCTGTCATTAGGGATTAACACTATTGACACTGCTCACTTCAAGCTCACTTCACTTAGGATTTCGCGGTGAGATTTTTACAGAATCGACCGGCTGGACTGTTATTTGCATCTAATAGAACAAAGTCACTGTAAAAATAGGTAGTTAGGTATTGGTATTCAACTGCATTCAGTTAGACTGGAAGCTGACCCCATCATAGTTAGGAAAAGGCTAGTTTGGAGTACGATTGTTATATGAACATAGTCCGAATGTCCGTCTGTAACTAAATAAAGACACAGGCTTTGTACATCCTTAGACGTTCCTAAAAATACGAGAACTAGCTCAAATGTACCAAATACGAGGGTGAACACTAACAAGGTCTTCTAGTTGTAGAGAAAAACAAGACAAGTGCGTTGTTTGGGTTATTACTAGCTTTCTAGTAAAACAAGGCTATTTTTATCATGAAATTATAAAGATTATTCAGAAATAAGACACCCATAAGTCCATAACAATTGTGGAGGTCGTTCGTATACAGGGTTATTTGTAAAACACCAACAACCTCTTAAGAGGTCATTGTACTCATCATTATGAACAACTTTTACTATGGGACCAAACTTGAAATCGCGAAAAAAAAATCAGCTGTTCCCTACATTTATGTTCGTACGAGTCGTCAAAATGTAGGGAACAGCTGATTTTTTTTTCGCTTTTTCAGGTTTGGTCCCATAGTAAAAGTTGTTCATAATGATGAGTACAATGACCTCTTAAGAGGTTGTTGGTGTTTTACAAATAACCCTGTATAATTGTTGTGTTCTGCAGACATGCAGTCGAATCATCGCTTTAAATTCACTTTTAAACTGCATCGTGTTAAACTGCATCGTGTTAAAAATATCGTAAAAGTCTATAACAATGGTGGCTGCATTGAAAATACAGTATATTTGGCAATTTCTCAGTTTGAACAGCTGTGACCCAGTGGTAGGTCGTAGGTTCGAACCCTGACAGGCATTTTACTTTGTGTTCATTATGTCACCACCACGGCTCTCAAAACAGTGAAGGAACACATCGTGAGGCTACCGGCACGTACTAGAACCAGAATTTGAAGACTTTTGACATCTACCAACCCGTGGATTACGAGTTACGACCCACTCCCTCTCACCGATATAAGGTCAGTATCCCAGAAGTGGGAACATTATATGCTGATTATGCTGCAGTTGAATAAAAGTTAAAAGTACACTTCCAGTAGATTCTTCCTTCTCTTTAGAGACAAAAAACACTTCTTACACGATATGTGGGGTTGATATTTCACTCAAAAACATTTTAACCCGTCTTGAAGGCCACGAGAGCGGAGTCACAGAGCGAAAGTAATAAAAGTCAACCAGGTACCCAGATAATTTTGAATTCACACTGTTTAATTAGGTAAGGCATATAAACTGGAATGCTGAATTCATTTATTTTAAGGACAAAATATAAATTGGTTTGTGGCAGTAGGTACATTGAACCGTAACGCTTGCGCCGGTCATTAGGTAGACCACAGCGGTCCGCCACGGGTTCATTCTATGGACAAATTACATTGTTAATTCATTATTACGAACTGGATGTAACACAACCTTTATGAACGTAAAACCTTTGTTCTGTATTCCACCAGATTACTTCTTGTTTTTTTTTTTTTTAAGATTGAGTTGTGTACGAAAACTGGGAAGTTTAACTAACTGGAAATCCCTATAACCCACTACATCGTCGAGCCGTAGGGGAAGTGAGAGTGCTCAGAGCGCTGAACCAAATAAAGGGGATGGAACTGGCTCAATTTTTGCGAAAACGAATTGAGTTGTGTCTGGCTAAACTATTTACAATGCTAATAGGATGACAAAGAGAAAAGATTGCGTTTTATGCTGCGGTAAAGGCTAGAGAGAGTGTGCTTTATAGAAGGACATAGCTGCATTCGTCCGTTCTGATGATAACTTAGTCTCGACTAATTTCTACTCTCTGAAACTGGACTAAAGATTCCACGGATACAGAGTCCTTACTTGGCTCACTAAACCATGAAAATTGCATAAAGAACACTAAATATACAAACACATTCCCCATACAACGGCAGATAACACTGGCAGCATACAAACTGGCCTCTATTTACGGTCCACATAACCAACAGACACATTATACCCATTCAATGCCACATATCCCTAAAACCCTACACCAAATGACAACACTATTAAATCCACTATACTTACGTCCTATAGCAATAAAATGAGGGCCCTATTGGATAAGCCAACTTCAAACAAACGTAATAGCAAGTTCATTATTGATGTACAAATGAGATCTACTAGCTGATGAGACTAGTTAGAAGGCCTTTGTCAATTCCGCTTTATGCTAATATGCCTTGATTACGACGTGAACATATGTGCCAATATTGTATATACAGACATCTGCATAAATTATGGTCGAGTGGAGAGCGAAAATTGGTTTGAGCTTAACTGCTAAATAGTGTTTAGATTTGCTGTTAGTTTATTCAAAAAATGGGTAATTAGTGCGTTATAATTATTACGTTTGTTAGAAGCGAACGTGTTTACGTTCATCCACGCGCTTATTCTATCACTGACTTTTTTCGAACCAAAAACCTAATAACAATTATTTGAAAGCTCATTCTAAATTCGCTTGGATGTTCGAATGCAACCAAAGTTATTTTTCTGCCAGCCTGCACTACATAAGGTCGACTTTTGCAGAAAACCTATACAGTATCTATAATAGTAGAAATATAGTGGTGGGCAGTCCAGTAAAAGCTACATGATTAATCGGGTGGGCACTGGATAGCCAAGATTAATATAGTATTAAAATTATAGTTGCTAAATGGATGGGTACGGAGACCAAAATAGACCAGAAATGTAATTTTGTAAAAATCTCAATATGAACACTTAGGTGAAGAGAGTATGAAGTGAGCTGTCAATCCCAAGTACAGATAGTGGTACTATTTACTGCTTTTCTTTTTGATGCTTACTGTACAAGTGTGCAACATTTCGCTACTATTTTAGTTTTGTAAATACACAGTAATTACTTATTGCTAATTAGTGAGTATCGCCAAAACTAAAACACGTGTGGAATTAACTAGCGATAACCACTAATGATTAGGAAAGGGCGCGTCTTCGTGGATGGCACTATCTGTATCAGGTGGAATGACAGCTCACTTCAAGCTCACTTCACCTAAATATTCACGTTAAGATTTTTAAAGAATACACCGGCAGCAGTTAATTCAGTTTTTGTGCTCAGTTTTAAAAGTATAGGTTCCTAAAAACAGGCAACATGACAGAACGATTTTTACTTATCTATAAGGTGGCCAGCGGTACACACTTTCCATCATGTGGGCCGTCGCCGACGGCCTGTTTGCTAAGCTATCTTATAAAAAAAAAAGGAAAAACATAGCGGTTCGCTCAAAACAAAAAATAATGGCTGAAAAGCGAGGAGGCCAATTTGCAGAAGCAAGTGGAAAGGGGCTGTCAGTAATGAGCATAAAATTAGTCAAGGTCTTCCTGTTGTGAAAAGCAATTGAAAATATTTGCGATGTTATTTTTTTATAGGACATTGAACTATGGGTGAAAATTTATCGTGGAAATGCTAATGATTTTCGACGCCAACAAATTATACATGCTTCTGAAAACTTTCAACAGTAGAATTATTTTGAATGTATTTATGATTACGTGAATATTTTACCATGGCCTGTTAAAATTATAACCATCTTTTGGATTTACCATAGACGGGTAAAAATGAGTTTAAGATCAATAATTTAAAGCCGTACTCATAAGTAATTATCAGCTATAGACGTCACTACCTTTACATAAAATTGTAAGTAGCAATTATGACCATTCAAAATATTGAATACCTTTCTATATGAATAAACACTTCAATTAACAGTTTTAGTTTTCTAATTTCACTTTCACTGTAAGTAAAAGGAAAGACCTTTCACCCATTAATACTAAAAATGGACTTAATCAATTAATTAAGTGGAATGCTGTAGCTTACTTAATTTCCCGGTTTTGTATTTTCCGCTCGGTCCTAGATTCTCGACCGGCCACGACCAAAAAGGTTGGAGTCTGCTGACCTAATTTTGTGCAGTTTTTTAGAGATAAATTCCTACTTTTTTACAACTCCATTACAGTATGTTTTTAAACGATAGAGGATAATAGTTTTACTTGTGATAAAGTTTTTACTCAAAACACTGTCTACTTTCTCAATTTTTTTTTTGTTTTTATGCTCTCTTCTATCTGTGAAAACTTGTAATTCGCCTTATTTTTGTTACTCTCAATCATGCAAAAATATTTTTTTATTCGAATTATTGTGTATAAAAGCGGTCGGTCTGTGCGCCATAATAAATTTATCCAATACCGAATTCTCCCAAGCTTTAACAATTGGATTTAAAACAGGAATCCGAAAGGTTTTATTTATATTAGTCATGGAATCGTTTTTGTAGCCATTCTCGTAATACCCGGGCTGCATCACTTTTTCAGGATTATAGAAGAAAAACGACGGAATTATCGGATCTTAGAGTAATCGCCGGCGCCGCGACTGTTTTCTCATTACCATACCATTTTCCTGTTAGACTCCTAACGGCTTAGCTGCCAACTATTGTGACTCTAATGTACATTGTAACATTGTAGTTTAGGTACGCAATATATTTAATAGCAGGCTTAAAGTCTAATCTATTGGCGACCCGAACTGTTAATCCTGTCCGTTGAGTCTCGATCCCGCCTACAATTTGTATAAACAAATGTACACCAACGGCCCCTTTCTCATTTTAATAGATTCTGCTCCGTTAAGTTTGCGAATGACAAACATCAAAAGCTAGGTAGTTGATGTCGGCTCTTAAGACCGCAATTTACTGGCCGCACTTTTCCTTCAGAATAATGGCAGCAACAAGGAAATATTTTTCAGTCCCATGCTGTTAAGAACTGGTTTTAATAGCTGTCTATTTCTCCAGTAAATATACGAGTAGTAGTGACAGGGGTCCGCTCTTTGATCGAAATATAGGTCAACGTTGGGTTCCGTCGTTATTTCGATTAAATAAACTGCATGAATACGAAAGCTTTCCCAGTTTTCTTTGTAGGCAGTATTTTTTACAAAACTAAGAATAAGGTGAAAAACAACATATCGTCTTTCAAAAACAATATTTGTGTTGAACATTTAGCTAAATACCACCGTATATTTTTCTAATTAATAACGCCATAAACACTAATGTTTTTTAAAACTGTCGGGCAGTTTAGAAACAACAATGTTTGTTGGATATAAAATAGAATATTTTCCAGTCCAAAATGTTCATGTAACGGTCCGCCCGCCGGAATTATCGCCAATATAATGGCTCATAAAAGGTAAAATTTACGAGTGGTCGGCCGGCCGCCCAGCAAACACTTCCGAATTATCTGATCACACGAACAATATAATACTGTCACGGCAAGAAATATGTAGGTACCTGCCTTCCTGATACCAGAGCATCTACTCTACAGCTATAAATTAAAACAACCTATTTCGCTTTCTGTACGATGTGTTCGAACACATGTTTAACTGAAAACGATAACTTTAATAGTTAGAATGTTTCAAACATTCACACACAAGTAAGAATAGATACAACATTGTATCAAAATGACTGAAACAGGTAGTTGCTAGCTGAGTAATCACAGAAACTTGATACCCCAAAGTCAAAACTTCGACACGATACGGCATTTCGAATTAGTTAGACAAGTTTAAAGCAGTTCGCGGGCAGGTGGCGCCTTTGTTCCAGTGCGGTCTCACTTGATAATAACACAACTATGTTCCAGTGGCGTTAAACTCACTAGAACTAACTACTAACTTGCGTCAGATAAGTTACCACTAGTGTATTCGTATGCGCCCGATGTTCACGGGCCTCGACTGACAAAGGCAATCTAGCAAGCAGATGGTGGGCAACCCTGCCTGAGGCTTATCTGTGTGCTGGGAAACGAATGCGGGTCGTCCATCACGACGTGGAGCCTGCGACCTACACCCAGCTGTATACTGAGCCCGGCTTAGCGGTTTATTAGATTTATTGTTATTTATGTCAGTACATTTTTTCGTTTCATCCAACAACGCTTTTAAATGGGTCTGTCAATTTATTTGCTGAACGAATTTGTTCCTGTTAAAGAATTTTGTTTCCGTCTTTTTTCGATTGCGATAAATTTAGGTCCTACAATATGCTTAAAAAGTATGTTACCTGATATTTTTAAATTAAAGTATCGCCACTTCATCCATAGTTCTGCTGGATTCATTGGTTGCTTTAAATGTCAACAAAGAATGAATAAAATGAAGTTTAAATCCCCCAAGCGGGGAGTTTTCACAGTTGATGTAGGAGAAAGCCAACAGCACGACTCAAAAGGAAAATACAACTTTAGAATCTTTTCACATGTCGTTGACTGACTACTCAGTTTTGGCTAAGGGAATAAAGTTTATGCTTCACACGATACAAATGGGATCGACGACAGGCGAAACTATTCAGAATATAAGCCCCGACGTCACGGAGAAAAATAAATTGCGAGAATAAGTCCCTTGGGCGAGGGAACGGACGGACTTCCTCGCTACCTGCGTCCTTCCGGAGACATACAAGTGCAAGCTGCGCAACAAATTACCCCATGTACAGACGCCAGCACATCAAGCTACCCGAAACTGTCAGATTTTCCCAATCAACTTTGAACCTTACACTTTAGCGATAAAGTTGAAAATCTATTAAAGAAATCTGACAGATTGTAGTAGCTTGATGTGCTGGCGGCTGTACATAACACATTACTCGGAAAGGTAGGCAGAGGTGTTATTTACGCAGAGTTGGTCCATGGCGGTTGACAAGGGACGAGCCTGCTCATTTTCCGGGTGCATTCCAAACCCTGGGCTTCAGCCAGGAATTTCCTAATAAGAACACCCGATACATTTTTTCCGACTTTGGTATAAAACCTTCTCGCACTCCATAATCTACGAAACAGCTGCCCCAAGTTTAACCAATGTTCGTCATTAAGCGGAAAATAATCTGTATCCCTAATCACATAACGTATCTCACCTAGTCTAATCCCGGTATTCCCACTTGTGGGAGAACATCGTACCTTTTTGTGTCGATATGAACGCTTATACGGTTTTAAGGCGAAGGTCATAATATTCCGAGCACACACGAGCAAAAGGGATACTTCCTCGGCTCCGTATCAGAAATATTATGCAAATATGCTACCTACTCCATTTTCGTAAGCAGATTGGGTATCGTATGTAAAGTTGTTCGTATCCTAAATCTCGTCTTTATAATAATAATTGTGTTCTTCTACGTCGCCATTTAGCGGATTCGGGAATGTGTAAACAAACAACCGCTTCACAAAGCCGGCTTTACAGTATATTTAATTTTCAATGGTTTCCATTGACAATTGAAACCATTATTATAAATAAAGTATCATCATAAGAAATCTTTCTGCAAAAAAATGTAATTATTTTTATTAATAATCGAAAAACAAAACTAATACGACGCTATTGCATTACAAAACGGTCATCAATTCCGCAACCTTTAAAGCAGTTCAAGTATTTTATTTCATCCGATTCCAGCACCTAAGTACTAGCTTTTGAAAAAGAAGCCAGCCTTTTGATTGCCTTTCACTACAAAAAACTAGCACTGAAAAGAGATTTTTTTAATTCTGAAGGAAATTAATAGTACCAGGAGCTGTTGAAAGATTTAAGCTGTGTACCTACATATCTTGTTTAAAGCCACTCTAGAATACGACGTTACTAGAGTCGAATTATAAAGTTAGCGACGCATAGATTGATAAAGTTTGTTGCATGCCAACCACTATGTGAAATTAACAAACTTAGAGCCCTCGTCCTTTGGCGCTCTGAACTTCGGGCTACATACAGCGCTAGATACTCGTAGCATATAAATGCTACGTCCCTAAACTACTTGTCCACTTGCTCTTAGCTATGACACCAAAGTTGATGATTCTTTAGCTGTCCGTCAATTTAACGTTTACAAACCTTGTGTGAACTTTTCTATTACAAACATACCTCGTTACTCATCATATGATTGCACTCGTATCGACCTTAGTGAAACTTGCGTCCAACAAAAATGAACAACCGTACTCTGAAGATACTGAGAGATTAAAATAATTAACGGTAATTGAAAAGGCATCTCGAAGTCGAAGTTTTTAATTAAGCTTGAGAGCACTAAAATGGCAGCGAATATTCTTATAGAACTTAGTAGGTTCTGCAAACCAAGTGGAAGCGAGAGCCAAGTGGGCAAAGAGTTCTTACCCGGAGTGTTTGCTCAAACGAAGTTAGTTGCCGAAAGCGATGTAGTCTGGAAGCGCGCCTTGCATTTACTCTGACTATTGGATTCGGATCGAATCATACATGCCCATTTACTGAGAATGCTTTTGTGTATAGTCTGTTTTATTGTGCAGGAGATTTTAAACGAACATGACTTGAGTTTTACGCGGTTGAGATTTCAGTTTTATATTACTGAGGATAGTATCAAACAAGGGCGTGCATTGCATTTTCCAACAAAACTATACCTGAAAGTATCTGTTCAATTAGCACACAATGTTGGGCCTAATCGATAATCGTTTGATAGATCTAGATGTTAAATTAGTTGTGAACAATACGAGCAGGCTATAGCCGGCAGATAAGCCCAAATGTACACTGTGCACAAACAGTGGCGCATGATTTGTTAGCTTCGTGCGGCCATGATGGTATTTGCTCTATTTACACGTAAATTTTGACAGCGAGCGTGCATGAAAACTCCATTTCCATCCAACGCTACTGTTCTGTAATTTATGCATTGGTTACCGTTATACTGGGTAAGGAATATGGATCTGGCGGAACGAAAATGTAACTACATAGTACCTATACAGGTATAAGTGGATGGAAGATGAAGGTACACTGCAATCGCTTTTTGAGATGAGAGGTGTCATTTAATCTTGTTGTAGGTAGATAAATATATAGTATTCGCGTATTAGTAAATAGCGTAAAAGCTTGATTGCGGAAAAGTATACAAACAAGTTCAATATGGCATCCATATTAATAGGTTAGTAGACTTAAACAAATAAAGGAATATCAGTATCTCCTAACACAGGCATATCTTGCTTAAAAGGAGGCTCTAATCACATTTTGTAACCATCTTAACCTGTTTTGCAAATAAACTATTTTTATTTTATTTATTTATTATTTAAATGCAAATATGTTAGAGAAATATGATCGCTTTTAGCTTTGTAAAACTACTCCGTAAGTTTCCACTCGCGAAAATACCGAATTCTATCCACACAATTTTAAGACTCTCCCCCACAGGTGCGTTGTTATCGGTCGGTAATATCAGATGAATTATTGCGATATCTGTTTTCAGTACATTTTGTATTAGGACCACAAAGTTATACACTGCTTCGATAATAACGACGCAATACAAGTACGATGCTTGCGTTCCTCCGTCCTGCAATATCCTGATAAGAGTTCTTACAATTAGAACATTTTGTATTAGGACACATACGATCTTACACACACCTGCGCTAATAACGTAGTAACGCGTACTGCGGGAGGGTGGGCTGTACTGTAGGTTACACACACACTTTAGAAATATCGAACGATAAAAACGCAGCGGTGTGGCAAGGAATCCGGTCGCATTATCGCAATAACGCATCTGATATTATCGACCGATAAAACGCGCCTGTGGTGGAGAACCTTTACTCAGTTCTTACAATTCCATCGTTATTCGTCTTACACATGCAACAACACGGCTGTCTATAACATGCACAGTATTACGTCTATCCTAATAACGTTAAGAATAGGGAAATAGTTTGACAGGCGGTACAACGTCGAGCATTTCTTCATGTTCCAAACAACACTAGCTTCAAAATTAAGTGTCAAGTCAGACCATCCAACGTTTGTGTTCTTCGCTTCTATTTTCGAGCTCCATTTTTGCCCAAAAAAGGGTAACAGAAACAATGGCCGACATTGTGTCCGTTTAAATTCGTTTGAACCGAACTTTGAACTGAAGATCTCGCACGTGGATTTCGAACTTGTGATTAATCTCGAGGATAAGAGAATTATGGGTAAGATTTGTTTCCGAAACAGCTGAGTGTTAAATATCAAACTCAGCATCACATATTACACGTGTAGGTAAACACAAAGTAATTAATTCGAAATAATATGATTACCGTAGTCCGTATATTCCTCGTGAATGCCCATTCATATCTAATACAATACGAAGCGTATTCATTCCGCCTCTATGCATATCAATAGCCGAGATCTAGAACACACACCTAGGTAGCCATCAAGCAATTATCGAATCAATCACAAGGAGCTATTCGGGCTGAAATATAATAAAATTAGAACAGAATTTCAATGAAATCGATGGAAAAGATAGAGATATTAATTGTGCTATCTTCTATGATAGTCTCTGTTATCTTTTACAGAAGAATATACTGGGTGTCCGAAAAGTCATGAATTACCTTTTACCTGCTGATGAGCCACATTACGATCTACCAAAATGATCATCCTAAAAGTCTTAACCTTTGATCAGTTTTTTCCATGCCATTTCGAATGAAAACTTTTTCGAGTACAGTTTTTTTTTTTATTTTCATCTTGAATCATCCTACTGTCGATTGAATACAAGAAAGTTACAGACATATTTTTTAAATACCTAAAATTCAGGTTCAAACTTAAAATTTTCACCAAAAAAGAATTTTACCTTGTTTTTGATCGGCCCTGGTGAAAAAACAAATTTATGGGTAGGTCATTTTTTTTATTAATAATAATAATAATAATAAGCTGTTTATTTCAATTAAATACAGTTTTATACAGTTCTTAACTTAATCTTAAACAAAGATTTTACATTGGTAGATCCCAATGTGGCCCATCAGCAGGTAAGAGACCATGACCATGACCATGACTTTTCGGACACCCAGTATAAGAAATCTGTTTTTACGTGGGAAGTTATTGATTATGGTCAACGGAAGTGAAATGATTTCGAACAATATGGGCCACTGACTTTTGCATGATCGATATCAGAAAATATAAAGAGTTTATCGCAAATGATTGTAGTCCATTTTTTATACATTTGAAATGTCAATACCTTCTCTAATTCCGTTAAGACGTAGGTATTACTAATTTCTAGAACAAGGCAACGGTCGAAGCAACAGGTTTTCTTTGCCCTCGAATTGCATCACATTTAGTATCAAAACATTATATATTTTTATTCACAGTAGAAACGAGTATATTGTTGAGGAATAGGAACAAAATTAAAATTTAATTTCCAAACGCTATTGTGCCGGCGACGTAGTTGAAAAAAGTAACTCAATTAAGTCAGCTTGGGTGTGCAAAATAAGAGAATGGTGGCTAAGCCCAGGCCGTCCGGCTGGCCCCAAAAGATGCAGCCACCGTTTAGCACTTTAATTAAAACCCTATGAGGCCGGCGGGACCGCACTGCTCATAAATTGTGAGTGGAGCCGAATATCTACTGACATCTAACGCCATCTATGGGACCCATTATGAATGGCTTATGCCAAATGCAAATGGAAAAGGACGTTGTAAAAAGTGCTTTGAAAGTTTTAATATTTTTAAATAGTTACATTTTTTTTATTACTATCTGCGCTCCGCGGTTCCACCTGCATAAGTGTCGATCCCGTGGGAATATCGGGATCAAAAGTATCCTATGTGTTAATCCCGGTTATAAACTATCTGTGTACCAAAGGAGATTGAGCAAGTTACTATGGCACTTGGTTGCGCAATTTTTGACACAGTATAGTAATGAAAATTAGACACAAAAATGGGGTAGTGTCATACTTTAAAATAAGGTTAAATTCAAAATTAAATATTGTGGGGTTTTTGAAAAAAATAAAAAGTAAGTTGAGTACCTATTGAGGTTATGTTACATCTCAAAACAATTCGTTTTGAAAGCCTATTAACTGGAAAATATTTTACATTATTTTGGTACATATTAATTGAGTATGCTCATTATTTAAGATATTTAAACATATTGATCTAGAAATCGTCTCAGAAAAACAACATTTCTAACAATGTATTTGTGAAGTGTAAATCAACAACACAACTTACCCTCTAATTAATTATAAGAATTGTTTAATAGTTACTTTCAAATTGTTTTCTCAACTCGACACGACGATATTTGTTAGCAGAGAAAAGCTAAAAACAATATTCTCGGCTTACCGGCAGTTAACACGGTAAACAGAAAAGAAAACACCATTTTGTTTGACATTTCATCGAATAGTGTTGTGACTAGCGATGGGCGTTGAATCAACGAACTAGTTGAATCAACGTTGATGTCTCTTCAACGGGATTAACGTTGACCGTGTACAAATCAACTAGTTGAATTCGTCAACGAGTTACGAGACAACGACGTTTATGAATTCAACTCGTTTGACGAAACGATAAACTGAACCCAACGTTTTGTTATTTTCAACGTACGTAAATTATATTTCTTTAACAATAAAACTCCCGCTACGACGCGATAATAATGACAATAATTTGAACTCTAAATAACGAATACAAGATTTGATATTTATTTAGTAATTTGATCAATGTCATTATTTTTAAAAAAAAAGTAAAGGATGACATTATTAATTCTTAAAATTATCATATTCGTGCGCGGAATGAAACGTTTCCGCGCCGGCGGGCCTGTGACTGTAGGTAGTAGGTAAAGTCATCATAAAATGTTATCCAATTTCATTAGGTAAACTGCATCAAATTGTTCGTAAATTAACATTACAATTGCATACGTTAGTAAAAGCGTTTAGGCGTTTATCGTTCATGCAAGTTGACGTTCGTAACACGTTAACTCGTTGACGAAATTAACTAGTTGATCAACTAGTTGACAAACGCAATTCAACGTTAACGTTTCGTTGACGGAAAAACCTTCAACGACCCATTACTAGTTGTGACACAACAATAGACTACGGCGTCATAACATCATCGATTATATCTTAATTGTTTTATTTTTGCCCAGAAATTGCTTTTTAACGAAAAAAATAGTAACATAATTAAAGAATAATAATAATAACAACTCTTAATACTTTTTAGTTGTATGTAGCTCGAATGTAGCTTATTTTGTTGTTCCACGATTTGTCTTAATGTTTAATCGATCTATTATAATTGAAAAAGGAGTCGCTTCACTATAATGGAACAAGTGACATATTTATCTAAATTACTCAAGAAAAGTACTAACTGAAGACTAGGCAGCATGGTCTCAGACCTTAGCCTGTTCCGTCAGGAACTAATATAAAAAAAACAAGTGACATATTTATTGTATTAAATACTAATTAAAATGAAAATAAACCAACCCCACAAATGATTTCAATAAAAATTAAGTCAAAAATAAATAAAAATAATATTATGAATTATACATTGACTCAAATATCCATACGCGTCAAAAAGTGAATCTATAAGTGCCCAATCTCCTTTCATCCAAATCTGTTCAGCCGTTTGAGCGTGACGAAGTAACAAACAAACACACACACTCACAAACTTTCACCTTTATAATATTAGTGTGATTACTAAATACCTAAACCTACACACGTTGTTGCATTCCATGCGTCGTCTGCGCGTCGACGGTTCGTTTTCTGCCTTGAAAAAGCATTGTGTTCGGCACATATACGCGCGTCTGTGTATAAGCCCTTATTCTGACCATCAGGGAACGTAATGAGACTATTCACGGCTACTATAGCTATCAAACTAGCCTAAGTCTCTTTAAAGAACCAATACTTCGCCCCTCCTACTGTATTTTCATTTCAATGATCACCAATTCAGTTATCTACTACAGTTTAGATAAAATAACAATCTCGCCAAAATTAGCAGACAGTGGTTACCTAAATAATGATATGGATCAGAGATTTAACCTAATTAGGACCTAAATCGTTGGATCGTCCATTGATGCGTAAAATTACCTATGATCAGATGAACTTATTGAATGCTCATGGATTTTGGAGATTTATTCATGTGGAAAAGGTTAACGTGGTGCTAATCAAATGAGGACTTTAAATGTATGGACTAACGAATCGTTTTTTTTCCATTAGAATGAGTATGTGAAAGTTCAAACGTTTTGTACACACCCTTTTTAATTTGTGAATGAAATTGGAATGCAGAAACGACAAAATATCTATACATATTCTAATAAAATACCAACGAAGTCAAAACGTTTAAAATAAAAAGTAATTTAAAAGCAATT
Source organism: Eremobia ochroleuca (assembly GCA_949629135.1). Taxonomy (NCBI): domain Eukaryota; kingdom Metazoa; phylum Arthropoda; class Insecta; order Lepidoptera; family Noctuidae; genus Eremobia; species Eremobia ochroleuca. The sequence goes on along the minus strand of OX451386.1, from coordinate 15,072,298 downwards.
TTTTTATGTCGTTTTTTTAATATTCAATAGAATATTCAAAAAAAAAAAGTAATTGCTACTAGGTGTTACAAATCTGATGCTGAAAATATACTTTTTAGAATTTTTGTCTGAATGTATGTTCTGGTTTAGCGCAAAAACGGCGGAACGGATTTTGATGAAATTTGGCACACAGATAGTTTATAGCTTGGATTACACATAAGGCACTTGTAATCCCGGTAGTGCATTCCCGTGGGATATTTTCTGACACCCACATAGGCGATAAACGCAAAAGCTAAGAACGGCTAGAACAGCTGTAACGCGACTGATCGGCGAAAAAAATCACCTTCAAGAATACATAGGGCCATAAACGGACGCCACGCGTAGCGGACGTAACGCGACTCCGTCACTAATTTGACAGCAATAAAAAGCGTAGGTATTTTCTCTATATGTTATTATCTCCGGTAGTTTGTCGTCGCTCGTAATTAATATGAGTAAGCTCCAAGGTCTACCTTTATTGCATGACGTGTCAAGTTTCTTTAATTATTATTTAAGTCTTCTTAGTAATAGGAGTTATTACTAAGACGACTTAAATAATTAAAGAAACTTGACACGTCACGACACGACATATACCGATTCATCACTTTTATGATCAAGTGATAACCCAAACACGCAGTGTTTAGGCAATCCTTCCGACTTGAATTAAAATACACTTGCATGCAAAAAAATTGGCCCACCCCATGCTGTCCATTTGAGAGACAAAATCTCAAAAATCGTAATGAATATAATTTAAGAAGAAAAATTGTGTGAAGGTACGTAAGGTACAGTTTATTTGAAAATACACTATATTTTGATAAAAGTAATATTCTTGACCAGATCGACTCGATTCTTCAGAGGTCCTCATCACTCACTTTTTCTCGGAAAAAGTGTGTGACTTTTTTTTTTAATGAAATTGACAAACTTCAAATTTTGTTTATTTCTGTTTGTTCAATCAAAATGGAACATGATTTTTTTAACGGACTTCAAAAAAAAGGAGGTTTTTTTAATCAACCCCCATATTTGTAAGCTCGCGATTTTCTCAGAAACAATGAACCAGTTTTAATAATTCTTTCACTTACATAATCTACATCATTTCAGGAAATTTTAATATACAAAATATTAGGTTATTGTTTGTAAAATTTATTGAAATGTATTGTTTCAAATCAAAGAGCATGGAGTGAGTCGATTTTTTTGCACGCAAGTGTATCAATAATTAGCTGACCCGGCGAACTACATACCGCCTCAGAATCAAAAAGCCGCTCCATACAAAATGTATGAGAAAATTAATTATATTCATTTTTTTTCCTGATTTTTTTCCCATGTTTTAATAGTTATTCTGCTATTCGGGGCGGAGACAAATCCAACAAATCAAAGACCATAAAAATCGGTCCAGCCGTTCTTTAGTTATAAATGGTGTAACCAACTAACTTGGAAATAAAATAAAACAGTAACATAGTTAAGCATAGTTACTCGTAGGATCTTAAAAATCATAAAGTGATCACCACCATTTAGACAAAACATATTCATACAGAAACAAAACGAAAACATGTAAGGGTCCTTGCAGACGGTGCGACGCATGTATCAGGACGGTACCCTATTACTATAAGGCTCCACTGTCCGTCCGTCCGTTCGTCTGTCACTGTTCACACACTGTATCTTTTGAACCGTAATAGATAGACACTCGAACTTTCCACAAAGTACCTAATATGGACGCTATTATAAGTATTTTTTTAATAAAGTATTTTTTTAAATATGTAATGTTAAATATTTTGCCATGATTCGGAACCCTTCGTGTACAAATCCGATTCGCACTTGGAAAATTGGAAATTGGAAATATTTTTATTATCAGAAAAAGCTTCATGTACAATGACTTGTGTTTGGAGCCTCCTTTTAGGCAAACAATGCCTGTGTTAGGAGACTCCGCTCTTCCATATATCTTAGATGTAGTGTTACAGTTAAATATCTTGTTAGTCTTGCCATCAATATTCTAACATCTTGAGTATGCATCATGTAGTAAGAAGCGTGGTGTGCTTTTAGTTTGGTGTGGTGTGTATAACATACAGTGTGGTTTGATGTGATATGTGATATGATGTCATGTGGTGCGGTGTGTGGTGTGGTGTGATGTAGCGTGGTGTGGGGTGGTGTAGTGAGTTGTGATGTACAGTAGTGTAGAGTGTGGAGTAGAGTGAGGTGTGTATCGTTATAGTGTGTGATTATATTACTCATGATATACCAGAAGAGCTTCCGTATCCTCATAAATAAGAGACTTGGCTCCTGTTTTATAGTGTCGGAGACATGCGTCACATTCGTTTCTTACGAGTTGGTACCATTCGAAGCACAGGCCTCGCTCTGATTGAGTGAACGCACCTAATAGTAACAACACACAGGACGATGACCTTATATCGAAAACCCCATGCTATTCCAAAATTATGCAAATGAAATGAACCATGGAGGTCTGTGTCAAAGTATCGATACTGACCTTCATGGTTCATTTAATTTCGGAAAAAATTTGGAAAATCCAATGTGCACGACTCATAATGGTCATTTGATCGTATAAAAACCATAGATATAGATATTATATTAGATAGTTTTATATTAATTATAATTAAACTACTTTGAATAAAAGAGCCATTTTCTTTAGGATTCGGAATCTGTTAAGAAAAAAATTAACTCAATTAATAGATTTTTCGCAAACTACAATGTTTTCAGGTTTCACACTCGATAGACGTGATTTTTTTTAGAAATATTTTGATGTTTTTTTTTCGTTTCTACTGCATTAAATCAAATTTTTGAAGCAGAATTAATCTCCATTAAATTATCTATACAACGGTATATAAATTAAGTAGGTTGTGTGTACTAGCAGGAGTATAACAAGAGAAACAGTTGCAGAAAGGAGGCAAAAAAAAATCGATCGTAAAGCACTCGCTAATGCTTCGCATTATGAGTCTTGCAAAAACAGCATCAGCTAGAAACATGCAGACAAACAAAAACTACACATAATATCACGCTTGTGATCCCTGAAGGGTTTCGAAAGAAGAAAGAAAGAAATAAAGACAGAAAAATTGTTTATTCTGCACAAACAAAACGCACATTACATATAAAAAAGACATAAAATATGCACATACAACGTAGTCCAAAGACACACGTATATAAAATGTTGACAATTTTGTCCATTGCTTGATGTCTGGGCCAAGGACCGAAGATAACACACCTTAATTGACATTGAAAATACATGAATACAAATTAGTCCGTGAAGCGCCCACGACACTGGCAGATGAAAACAAAACAACAACAATTAAAACAGAGTGGAAAAATAACTACTTTTGTAATAAACAAACAACAATAATAACAACAAATAAGCCGTGCGTCCTCCCCTAGAGTAAATATGTTCCTTGCGTGCGTCGCATCTGTATAAGAACAGCCGTGCGATTCTGTAACCATCTCACCGTGAAAGCTTGGGTGAAGTGAGCGTGGAGTGAGCTGTCATTCGCTAGGGATTAATACTATTAAGTGCTCACTTCACTTATGATTTCACGGTGAGATTTTTACCGAATCGACCGGCTGGTCGTTGCTCCGCAAAATGTTGTGACTTCGGCCGAACCTATCGTCAACAGCGCTGATTTTCAACAACTACCTCTCATGCAGCGGTTTACCAATAGTACACCATAATTTTGCCAGTGTATGTATGTTTCAATTCCATGTATTAGGGGTCGACAATATTGCCATCCACTAGGAACCACAAATCCAGACTTGGGGCTGCTACTGCGAAATTCCTGATGGAAAAACCCAGTAACACTTTGCCTGACCTGGGAATCGAACCCAGGACCTCATGATCAGCAGTAGCGCTTTCTACCACTAGTCGTCCTCTTAATAGTTGGAGGTTAAAGACGAAATTGCCATAACACCACGCCTGGCAAAGAGATAATAGTGATTATAGTTTTGGGTTTGCAGTAGGACGCTGCTTCACATAACTTTCTCATTAGGTTCGATCCACTAAGAAAAACCAATCACGTGTTTCATATTTTTTTAGAAACATATTACATTATAAAAATAATCCACAATTTCTGAAAGTTCAAGCAAGGTTAACTCGTTAGGAATTGGATATTCGTGGCACCTCTTTTACATGATGACACGTTTAATTCTTAGCTCATATCAAATTACTAAGTTATTCCTTTGAGAGGTTGTTTACATGTGTGAATCGTCGTAGGTATACAAAAACATGGTTGTCATTGCCTGCGCAACTAAATATGATTACTATAATCTGGTAAAAAGCGTTGTCAATTATAATAATGTCGAGCGTCGAGTTTATTGTGGCATGCATTTAATTGAACCTCAATTAATCCCCATTTTGCTTTTCTAGAAATAATATTATTACACACTCTTAATATGGGTAATGAATGCGTCTCTTTTTGTGAACCTTAAACAATTTCTTTTTTGGGGTCCTAAAAATATAAAAAATACTAAATAACCAAGTAACTGCCACCAACATGGATGTAGTGCGGTTGGTCACTGTTCTATTTTTTTTTCCGGGACGGAAAATCCTCATGGATGGCCTCCGCCCTGGGGTGGACGGAGGGGTCTGTCAGACTCTTACTGACTAAAAACCACAGCGGTGTTCCATCTCACACCTACGCCGGAGGTCGCAGGAATCTAAAAACAAATGGGTTAGATTCCCGCGACCTCCGGCGTAGGTGGAGGTTCGGAGCGGTTCGGAGTACGCTAGCTTAGTTACTGTGACCAATTGTGAGGAAAGGCCAGAAAAATAAAACGAGGCTCACATATTTAAAAAGAAAAAGGTGCATCATTAGAAGCCCAAAAAGATTTTACAGGTTCATTAATTAAAAAAAAGAGCGTACATCATTAGAGAGTCGCTAAGTTTTTAGAGAAGCAGTTAAATCAATCAACTAAGCCTATTGCAGTCCACTGATGGACATAGGCCTCTCCCAGGCTGCGCAGCATCACCCTGTCCTCCGCCTTCCGCATCCAGTTTGTACGAGCCACCTTCTTTAGGTCGTCCATCCATCTAAGATAACTGGGGGGGCGTCCCACACTACGCTTACCGATACGCGGTTTCCACTCCAGGACTCGTCTGCTCCACCGGCCATCGGTCCTTCGACCAAAATGGCCAGCCCGTTGTCACTTCAGTCTGCTTACTGTAATCAGTTAAATATTTCTCGGTAAATATTATAGGTAGATAGATTCAGGGACAAAAGTTCAATGACATCAGTTTTTAAATCATAGTATTCAGTTATTTATTTAATTAAGGGCTGATTTCTCAATCGACAAATAATTGTTTTTAGTGGAATAAAATTGACGTATGACAGATTTTGTATGGAAATATGTACTTTCAAAAATTTAAAATTATTCTTCAAATAAAATTATAATATGTCGTTATAAAAATCAGCCCTCAAATCGAAAAGTTTATTAATTACATAACTCTTCGAATTTTTATTTTTTATTTTTGTTGTCAATTTAGATTTTGCCTAAAAGAAGCAATGTTAATCGAATTTATCCGCTGACCGTACGTGACCTGCTGAAAAATAAACAAATGACGACGCACATTCGCCCTTTTCAGTTCCACGTGATTGCCACGGAACAAACTTCCCCTAACATAGTTGCTCAAATCCAATCATCAAGCAATCTCTCCTCAGAGAATAATCTCGGTGACATTATTCAAAATTATTATGATATGTTCTTGAACAACATGTCGTTTAGTGTCATCTTACTAGATTGAACAAGCCTGAGACGGGCGGTTCCGCACAAAATAAATTCTAATGCATCTCAAGCGAGCTGCTTCGCGGCTTTGTGATCTCACCTCTGCGAGAACTGTAAAGCCTAGCAAAATACGTTCACCGTGGGAAAATATCATAAGATGACTTTTCACTTTTCAGCCATTGTGTTTGTAAAATCTTGAAACATGCAATTTTTATACGTTGAAAGCTTTGATGGTATACAAACATTATTTTTTAAGACACATTTTCTGTCGACGGCACTCATGTTTATTGCAAGGATTGCTTTGTTCACGCAACCGTTCTCCATAAAAATAATACGCTACAAAGTAGCACTCAAAGATTCACAAAAAATACCCAGAGGAAAAGGCTGTAGGTACTTAGTTAGAAGAGACAAGATGGCTTCGAGGCAGATTCCGGGCGTTTGGCTTAAGAGAAACTAGCTTACGGAGCAGGGAATGACTTAAATGCAATTCATCCATTATATAACATCACAAATACATTATATACAAGAGATTCAATGTAATTACACGAATTTTCAATATTAGTCTTTGTTGGGTACAGTAAAAGGGGCTCGTGGGTAAATAATAACAGTCGAATGGATTTTTCTTCAAGGTTAAGCAACGCTTGCCGAGGTAGGGTAACATATCGAGACCCCTGAGTGCCTCGGAAACAGTTAGTCCCGGCTGTAATTTGTGGATCTTGGACAGTGGTCGCTACGTAGGGTAGTCAGAATCCTGAAAGTCTGACAACCAGTCCAACAGTCTTGGCAAAGGGGTACTGGGTTACTCAGTAGTTGGGTTGTGGTGGTCAGATAGTCAGTCGCTCCAAGTAAAATACTGGTACCCAGGTTCATCCGGCTAGACTGGACTGGCTAGGCAGATTGAAGTACAATAGAACTCGTAATAAAGATTGTAATGGTGATTGACCTACAGCAACAACTGGTAACTGAAATTACTATCGTAAATGTGTCGTGATAAGATGAAATATGCTCAAACGAGATAAGGAACACATTCATTTAGTTGCAGGATCATTATAAACAGCAATCGCAAACATTTGCATACGTTTCACTCTCCCAAACAGGAGCGCATTCATTTAAATACATCAGAATATGTCGGTTTTTGGTGTAACGAGTACATGTACATATGTATTTCGACTATAGTGGAAAAGAGAGCATTGTTAATTTGAAGGCTGGTACTGTTTGTAATTACAGTCCATGCTCCCAAAAAAGTTCCACATATGCAGTACTTATAGTCTTCCATACCGTATAGCGGCCATAGCGGCTAATCTCAGCGGAGACCTTCGGCGTGAGAGATATTATCGTGCACAAATGTGTGCGCAGATACAGGTGCACTCTCTCTTCCATGAGAGTGATCACGATGAGAGTGATCATAGTACGATGGGATGACCCGACATGACCGAAGAGAGATCAAGCGCGGGGCCATCGGCATAACGTGCGTTCCAAGGCACGGAGTATCACACCGCCAACTTCCAAACTCTGGGCTGTTACTAAGAAATTCCTACTGGAAAAACCCAATAACACTGCCTGACCTGAGAATCGAACTCAAGACCCCACCCCCTCTGCATTCGCGCTTGCGACCACAAAATCAACGGTGCAGTCAACAGCAGTGTACTTACTGTGCAGTTTCTCGTCTAAAAGTGATAAGATGGAAAATCGTTAATAAGTTCCTTAAATATTCTGAGTTGAGCTATACGATTACTGACAAATGCTGACTGGACAAGTGGACAGTTCCATTCAAGTCTGTGTGGTTATTTTCTAAAAAAAACATTTCAGACACTAATCTACATGGTGCTCACCTGATCTGACCAAGATTATGTCTGGACTTTAAAAGAGGTTGTCACGTCTGAGTTTGTTTCGGCATTTCTTCTCAGAGTAGTCGGATAGCAAACACCGACGTCATCTAGTTTTTCAGAAATAAAATAATTTGTCATTTACAGTGTAGATACCTAGTGCTGATTATCCGTGTAGGTAGTGTTGATCATTTAGGGCTGATTTTTCCATAGGGGTTAACTTTTATTCGAGGAATAAAATTGACGTTTGGCAGTTTTTGTATGAAATAACTGTCAAAATTTAGAAAATGTTATACTCTCAGGCTGCAGTGAACGATTTGCATTATTTGCATGCCAACAATGAGCGATTTTTTCTTAAAAAACTTCCCTATAACTCTTGTTTATGGTAGGTAAGATAAAACCTTTGCATAGCATGTAAAAGCTCCCGTAGACAGGCGCGACGCTACGCTGCAGCGCGGCGCGATTCTGGTAGAATAATTTCAATTGAATTTTCATAGAAATTGTTCTACTAGAATAGCGTCGCGCTGTCACGTCGCGCCTGTCTGCGGGAGCCGTAAGTAGTAAATACAAACTCACAAATTATTGTGGGTGACAAAGTCTCACATAACTAAAAGCGAGGTCCATTCGGGTCACTCCCCATTACTCCAAGACCTTACTTCGTAATTGTACTTAAATAATTACCTCCTTTAAGAGAATGCTGTGGCTGAATTAATATTCAGCTGCCAGTCCCCCGCTGTGAGCGAACTAACTCACCATCAACAAACTTGTGGCGTCAACCGAACTATCCCACGTCTTCTTAATTATTTACAAAAGGTGCTATATTTTCTTTGCGCATTAAAACTTTTAATCCTGTAACCTTCCTTCTAAATAAGGAAGCAGCAGCTCGAAGTCTTTCAGAGCTTTCGTTGTCTGTTATCAACCTGCAGCGCGATTCTGTAACCTTCTTACCATGAAAACTTAAGTGAAGTGAACGTGGAGTGAGCTGTCAGTGTCATCCCACCTGATACTAGGGATGGACCAAGAATACATTTACAATCATAATCCTATATCCTGTATCAGGACTAGTCTAGAAAAAATTATTATGAAATGCTATTTAATTTTAAAAGCCCAGAAAATAGTAATCTTTTGACAACTAAAATATTAGCTTTGAAATAATATAGAATGATCAATAGAATTAGCATAAAAAATATCATTAAAATCTCAATTATGATTGTAAATGTTTGCTTGGTCAATCCCTAGCATCAGTGGGATGACACTGACAGCTCACTCCACGTAATAGATGTTGCATGTCTTCGAATTTTTGGTTCTAGGACATGGCGGTTGGAAAAATCCAATACAGTGTTACTGGATTTTTCCATCTGGAATTTCTCAGACTTTCCCGACCCGGGAATCGAATCCGGACCTCATGCTCAGCCTTAGCGCTTTCTACTACTAGACCAACGAGGCAGTCCTCTTAATAGTTGGAGAAATTGCCATAATCACCACGCCTTGCAAAGAGATAATAGTGATTATAGTTTTCGGTTGTCAGGAGAACGCTGCTACACATCACTTTCTTATTAGGTTCGATCCTTATTTGCCTTTCCTGAAACCTATAAGTAGATATGTTATCTTTGCTATATCCGGTGTAGCATCAGGATGCTAACTGTACCAGGATTCAGGAATAAAATACTTTTACTTAACAATGGAAAAAGTAATTGTGTCTCATTAGTGACAGTTGAGACAATAAGGTTATGTCACTATCTTATAATTATCAAAAAGGTAGCATGTCATAAACCATGCAGATCATAATGTTTACAGTACCTACCTCACAATATAGGGGATATATTTTATGATACTCTGTTTATTTTTGTTACTTGTTTTAATTCCAAGTGTGTGTTTCTTAGATACCCTTTTTTCAGCACCCCAATTGCGGAACACACCTACAATCACAATCTGAAAAATTTTAACGTTGTGCGTTCAAATCTAGGCAAGTACAGTCACCAAAAAAGATAAGTAACCAGGGTCGTCGGATATAGTTGAAATTTAGTAAGAAACTGATGGAGATTTCCGAATGAAATTTAATTTAATAAATAAACTGTTTGTTTTCTATTAATTAAATTAAATTTCGTTCGAAAACTTCCAACGGTTTCTTACCAAACTTCAACTATATCCGACGACCCTGGTTACTTATCTCCTTTGGTGACTGTACACCGCAATATGACTTTTCAATTCACATGTGTTTAATGAGTTTATCTTAGACATTACTGACATCGGTGAAGAAAAACGTCGTCGTGAGGAAATCTGGACTTTATTAGTTAATTATATTGAGTCTGAAATCGCCAACCACTTTTGAGCAAGTGCGGTTATCAATGCTTATGCCTTCTCTGCTTGAGAAGAGGTTTTTGCTCTGTAGTTGGACAATAATGCTGCCTGTCGATTCTGTAAAAATCTCACCGTGAAATCATAAGTGAAGTGAGCTTGAAGTGAGCAGTGTCAATAGTGTTAATCCCTAAAGACAGTTCACTTCCCGCTCACTTCACCTAAGTTCTCGCGGTGAGATTTTTACAGAATAGCACTGCTGTTTTTTTATTTTGCATTTTGTGGACTACTACGGCGAAGACAAACATTCCCATCTATCGTTGTAATAAGGTAATGAATAACATACTTTTACATACATATGTATAAGACCCTGTTCTATTAAAAGAATAGTACGAGTAGAAATAAAATCTCGTTAAGAGGAAGGAAATAATAATTCCGTATTGATTTAATTAGTGCTATGTTTATTCAACGTTTTATAATGTATGTATATTTACGCACAAACATGTTCTCTTACAACATCTGTGACAGTAATAATGATTATGATTACAGTAACAGGATTTGTAGTAGTTTGTTTGACATAATTTAGTTAGCAAACATTCATACAAGGACTCCTTAATTGTTTTTTCTGCTGCATCACCAAAAGCGACGCTCGCTGATGTGTTGTGGATCTTTATTCGAGTTAACTTGTCTTTTTATATGGATTTTATTATTTTCTTTCTTTCTTTATTGGCGCATCGTCTTTGGTACACTGAATCCGATCGCCAATCCAGCCAGCCAAAACCCATGTCAAAGCCCATGTTCTGCCGCTTACGACAAGCTGTAAATATCAGGTCTAACCCCACGTTTACACCCACATACGAATACCTATAAGATTACACTACTACTTGTTTTGAACAATTCTTGTTAAAAACATGTATCCTACATATGCTCAAGTTGCTTGAAACATGTCTTGTTCACTTGTTTGTCATTTTAAACAATGGTGAATGAACACAACAAGTAAAATACATGTTTTATACCTTAGTGTAAACATAGTGTAACAGGTCATAATTATTTGAAAGACATAGATACCTAGAATCATAATTATACTGTTACCGACACTTCAGATATCAAAATCAGCTCTTGCAACCCCCTGAAGACTTAATCAGAAGCAAGAATACCCTGAGATTACTTAAACAGAATAAGTTTAGTATAGTTCAAGAACAATATCGTAACTCCGTCCCAGCATCTTGATACTAGAACAAAATAGATGAGACGTGAAACTTAAACCCTTGGGATTTTTCAGTTCCTTTGTTGCATATTTTCCAAGTTACAAAAAGTTTTCTGGACTTTATCGGACCAACCGGTGTGGCGGGCATATCAATTAGGTCGACACCAGAATTCTGTATTAGTATACAGTTATCTCTAAATCCTATCTGATACATTGTTATCTTATTAATTATGATGCTTGTGACTTATGTACACATATCGTACACTATTTTATAGCTCGTATGACCTACACTCGCACTTAAATCACGCTTTTCTGTGTAAAAATTGACCACTTAAGTCACAGAAAAGCAAGACTTAACTGCGGGTATAGGTCACAAGTGCCATAAACTCCATTTTAAATACAACCTGTATTACTTTATTTACAGATCAAGAGTTTTTATATTTTTCTCATGAATTTTTTATATCAATCTAAACATGAGGTCCCGCGAGATAATCACGATAATAGAACGTATGAATTGCCTTATTGACTTTTGATGACCTCAATAGCCTTTTCTGATGTATTAGGAGTATTCTATCTTCTATCTAACTTGATACCATGACAACGCGATCTGCTCAATTATTTTGTATTGGAGTTGATGGAAATGACATTGACCGGCTCTGGTTGTTTTGTGTTTGTGTTCATAGACGGCTTTTGAGGTTATAAAATGTTATCTATAGATAGCTTTTGATTCCATTATCTAAGCGAAAACCGCTCCAAACAACTAATACTCCATAGTCAGGGACGTCACGGTTGTCAACTTATTTCAGGTCGTGTATTGTATGCCTTTCAGTGGTGTCTGGCAGATTTACAGATAATACTCTAAATATACAGGAACTGTTGAAATCCATACTTCCCTCATTCATATGAATGCAAAACTAACGTTGTATGTCTGTAACATTTGCACGCGTTAACGACTGAACGGATTTCGATTATTGGCACACGTCAAATGAACCATAACCTACGGGAACGTATGACTATAACCAAAAGTATTCTATGTATTATTTATTTTGGTTATGGTAATACGTTCCCGTGCGACAATTTCCGACCTCCACAGGGATGAAGCCGCTCGGTATAAACTAGTACCTACTCATTTAATGAGAAGACGCTTACTTTAAGTCAAGAATCTATTACTTACCTAAGTACTGAAAACAAAATTGATAAATGCTAAATGATTTATTTCTGTAAGTAGGTTTGTACAAACACTTTTACATGTCAATCATATTTTTTTAAACTAGATGAGGTCGGCGTTTCCTATCTGACTACTCTGAGAAGAAAGGCCGAAACAAACTCAGAGGTCACAGTCTCTTTTAAAGTCCAGACATAATCTTAACTAAACAAATATATTTCGACTACTTCAGGTCAACCTATGTATTGTACAGACGCCAGCACATCAAGCTACCCGAAACTGTCAGATTTTCCCAATCAACTTTGAACCTTATGCTTTAGCGATAAAGTTGAAAATCTATTAAAGAAATCGGACAGATTGTAGTAGCTTGATGTGCTGGCGTCTGTACATACTTGCTACTCGTACTTTGCGATTTGAGTGCGAGTAAAATGTATCGAAATAACATGTAAACAGCCGGTCGTTCCTGTAAGAATCTCACCGTGAAAACATAGGTGAAGTGAGTTTTCACTCCACCTACACACACACTATTAACAGCTCACATCACTTCACCTATGTTTTCACGGTAAGATTGTTACAGAATAGCTTAGCAGTAACAGCAGTGCTATTATGTAAAAATCTCACCGTGAGAACTTAGGTGAAGTGAGTGGGAAGTGAGCTGTCATTAGGGATTAACACTATTGACACTGCTCACTTCAAGCTCGCTTCACTTATGATTTCACGGTGAGATTTTTATAGAATCGACCGGCAGTTTCTTAAGTGATTCAAAAAATACCCACATATTAACTGAACTGAGATGACACTACGCTATCGTGTAATTTTCAATTTCAGCGATTATGCAACTTTATGAGACCATCACTGGACGCAAAGCAATGTTATCTATAGTCAATATCAACGTACAGACGCCAACACATCAATCTACCGGAAAACTGTCAAATTTTCCCAGTCAACTTGAACCTTATGCTTAAGCAATAAAGTTGAAAATCTATTAAATAAATTTGACAGATTGTAGTAGCTTGACGTGATGGCGGCTGTACCTACGTAGTACGTTTGCATGTTCTGACTATCCTGAGTCATCTCTTGTTGAAATAAGAAATTAGAAGAACTCGTATTTCGAACTAGTTTTCAAGATTCACTGTGATTGTGCGTTTTATTTGTTTTATTATTATTTATCCGATTAGTTCCCACTCATTTTACGTCATCACAGACAGCCGAGACGAAGATGTCGAGACGAGCTTGACGCCTACCGAAAGAACTGGCAGGCTAGCACAAGCAAAAGACAGAATTGTAAGGAAAAGGAAGAGGAAGGCATTTGCGCTGCAGTGGGATAATACAGGCTAGTTAGATAGATCGATAGATTAGTAATAACAGCCACACAGGTCGATCGATCAGGTTAAGCTACGCTTACCACGGTTGGTCTGTGGATGGGTGACAATCTTTACATACCGGGACTCCTCCGTGCCTCGGAAAGCACGTTAAGCCGTTGGTCCCGGCTGTCATTCGTGGATCTTTGACAGTCATTACGGGTAGTCAGGAGCCCGAAAGTCTGACAACCAGTCTTACCAAGGGGTACCGTATTACCCAGTGACTGAGTTGTGGAGGTCAGATAGGCAGTCACTCCATGTAAAATACTGGTATTCAGCTGCATCCGGTTAGACTGGAAGCCGACCCCAACATAGTTGGGAAAAAGGCTAGGCAGATGATGACATAGGTACACACAGTAAAAAAGCATTGAGAGACGACATTACCTATAATTTTTGAGTACCAAGAAAGGTACTCAAAAGTTTTACTTAACATTTCTGTGAAAGAGCTATTCACATACCTCTATATAAATATTTTACACATCCAAAATGGGACATTTTCCCATTCAATCTGCTCCTGTAGGTATGGTACAGCTACACAAAGGTCGTCCATTCAAAACGGGCGTCTTTGCTGGATGTCTGCGGGTCTCTCAACGGACATCCGCTTCTTTAGTACTTACTCGTAAATCTACGAAGAAATAACTCCGTCCTCCGTGAGTGCCTATTTCAATAGGTACCTTATAAAAATTCAATTGGTATCGCATCTTGTTTTGGAAAAACAAGTTAGGCAATTGAATTGGGGAAAATTAGTTTTTCGTATCTGAATAATCCAGGTTTCTGCTGCACAGGAAATTGAAGATTAACTAATCAGTGGATTGCATTAAAACTAGTTATTTTAACGACTGAAATGAACTTAGTAAATTTTGAAAAATATTGATAATGCATGTGCATTGCTCCACATGTTCGAAAAATTTGTCTGCTCAGCAACGTAAATAACGCAATGAATGTTGTTGAAATGTCAAAATGAAAACCATTCCTACTGTTAGTGTGCTACGCAATTACCCCACTGATTGGACTGTCTCATTCAATTAAGTGTTCGATATTTCAGTTGGCTTTCCCAATTATTTTCAAGAAGTTTTAATCCTTTTATTTTCTTAAGGCAACCGGTGCCACAGGCTTATTATGAACTCACTGATAACCAGCATTGGAGCAAATATTTATTTAACTTAACTTTAACTTTATGCAGTATGGAAACCACATATATGCAATAAATTATACCGCATACTTGTTACCGCCTTTTCTACAAAAATTGAACGAAATCGGTCGCGAAAAAAACAGCTGTTCCGTACGTTTATGTTCGCATAGCTCGTCAAAATGTAGGGATTTTTTTTTTTCAATTTTTGTATATCGTCAGAAAAGGCGATAACAAGTATGTGGTACTCGTATAATTTATTGCATATACATAATATGTGGTTTCCATACTGTAATATACCTCTTCCTTACGTCTGTCTGTATATGTTACTGAACTCCTAAACAGCTGGACCGATCTTGATGAAATTTGTGTGTGATTGAGTGGCTCCCTGGATAGCTTACATTATGCATTAGTAATTACTTGGTGTGCACAGGAATTGTTGCGTGAAGCGCTGCTCTTCTAGCTGGATCACTGTGTAATCTATATTTAGGAGAAACAATAATTCATGAACCTCTGCTAATATCCTGTAAAGAAACAGCGTACATATATGTATAAAATCCGTCAGGCTTTACTTAGATATATGTCGACCGATAAAAACGTAGAATCGGCTATTGCGACGTCCCTAAAATTTATGAGTCGTGGAGCTACAGCAGTTATTTTATTGGATTCCATCGTAAACTTTTGAATTACACTATCTGATAAAATTGGTTTAAATAAATAAGTACTTTATGTATTTGTTTTTCTCATTCATGTTAACGAAAGTATTTCTTTGTTTATGTTGCGTGTTTTGTTTTTCCAGCATATCGATGATCCCCTTTTGCTCGACGAGTTTTCTGTCGGATATTTTGATATAATATGTATGCGTTTTGGATGATTAAAATCTGATTACATAGAATTATTTTCTTTGTAAACATCCTGATCACACACAGCTTTGTGATTTCCAGGAGATGGAGTATTCAAGTGGGCAGGGCACATTGCCCGCAGAACAGATGGCCAATATGGCAAAAAGATTCTGGAGTGGCGACCACGTACCGTAAGGCGTAGCGTTGGAAGGCCCCCCATAAGGTGAACCGATGACCTTGTGAAGCCGACCGAAATCCGCTGAAGGCGAGAAGCATAGGGCCAGTCGATGTGACGAAGCTTGGAGGAGACTGGAGGCCTATGTCCAGGAATGGACGTTTTTCGGCTGAAATAATGATGATGATTATGAATATTCCTGAATCTGGTCTATTGCAATTTGAAAACTAACAATCAATTATGGTTACTAATTTCTCCTGTATTGTGGGTGCGTTTACAAACATTTACTTTAACTTGTAGGGCATAAAAATATTTGTTCCGTGCGGGAATCGAACCCGCGACACGCAGCGCAGCAGTCAATCGCTTAACCACTGCGCCAACCGTGCCGTCATAATCATCACTTTGGTAAGTAAACATAAACTTTTCGTTAGATCCCCCATTTTAAGTATTGTTCATGGTAATCATATACAATGTAAGCTGATTAGGATAAATTATTATAGGTTCAATCTAGGCCATTGGATCGTCATTATTTTATATTATCTACGCTTTAACTTTAGTGTTTTATTGAATTATGATTGATTGATTTGATTAAGGTTTGTAGCAAGTCTGGCTAATTATAATGTTTTCGAATCGATCTCGGCTATAAGACTTGGATCATATTATACACTAGTGTTAGAATACGAGGACAGAATACCGCAAAAAAGCTGAGAGGTGTTTGGCACATTAGGTGAAACGAAGTTCCTTTCACTGATTGTATGTATTAAATAACAGGCACAGTAAAATAAATTATTGAGAGGAACTAAATGAAATTAAAAAAAAAACGTGTGCGGGGGGACCCCTGTCAGGAACGAAGATTCTTATGCGATACTCACACGCACACAGACTCTTATATATAATAGAAA
Source organism: Eremobia ochroleuca (assembly GCA_949629135.1). Lineage (NCBI taxonomy): Eukaryota > Metazoa > Arthropoda > Insecta > Lepidoptera > Noctuidae > Eremobia > Eremobia ochroleuca. Next base: position 15,055,663 of record OX451386.1, on the reverse strand, counting down.
GAGACAGAGAGTGAAAGTGTGAATTTAATACACTTTTTAATATGGAGCCATCTAGTATAAGTCTTTAGAAACTCTCATAAGTTAAGTAAGTTAGATTAGGTAAGTTTTCGCCTAGGCCCAGGGGCATCGGATTTGGGGACGCCCGTCGCCCCCAACACATCAGGACCCGAGATGGCGGCGCGGAGTGTTCCACGCGCGCCCCTCCTAGACGTCGCGAGGGGAGTCAAACACCGCCAGGAGGCCCGCAGTGGCATTTCGGCACCAGTCGGGGGTTGCGGAAGGATCGTACGTTCCCGCGACCCCCGAGACCCTTCCGCCCGCCCCAGGGTGGCGGACATCCATGAGGATTTTCCACTCAGGAAACAAAAAAAAAATACTTTTCGCGGTCTTAGATTTTCATTTTGACCTCACAGTTGGTTTTAGCACTCTTGAAAACCATGAAAACGACAAGATGATTTCTTTTTAATTTTCTCAGCCACCATCTTGGACTTTCATTTTTACCTCACTATCGGCATTAGCACCCTCGGAAACTATGAAAACGACACCCATGATGAAAAATTTCAAAATTTTCGCAGCCGCCATGCGATGTGCAACGTGCGATATGGAATTTCGTTCCAATAATTAGAGAAAATATATATAGCTCATATGTATGGCATGCATCAAAACAGATGGGCCAGGATCATATTGTTTTTTTTTATATTTCTATGGCCAGGATCGTCACACAGTGGGTGCCTGAAGACGGGCTTCGTCACCAAGGCAGGCCTAAGAAACGCTGGCTTGACGATTTGGACTCGTTCTTGACCGATTGGCCGGAGAAGGCACTAAATAACGAAAATTGGCAAAGTATGGGGGAGACCTTACCTAACAGTGGGACAAAACGGGTTTTTTTTTTTAAATATATATAAAGGTAGGTAATTAAAACTAAAGCGAAAGCAGACAATTGGCAAATAGGTCTATGTTTTTACACTAACACGCATTGTATTCACTAAAATACATCAATACCTACTTACATAGACATGTAGGTAAGCGATTTATCTCGTTCGTCACCCAGACAATAAACCTTGACTGAAGTGACTACATACAGTGACTATGCAATATCGACACTTATTACGTTGACCCGAAATAAATTCGATCCAAAAATATGTGAAAAAACTCACTATTGACAACCTTGTCAACTGTGTGCATATGTAGTCATATATACAGGTATGTAATTACTTCCTGTGTACGTAAATAATATATTACATCCATTACCAGTTTCTCTTTAATAAAATATCGTTCAGGGTCTCCTCCATAATTGGCAGGACCAGTTGCGCGTGAGTTTGTGCCTCAATGGTTTTATTGATGCAATTCGTTATGTCAGTGCAAGTGAAAAAGACGATTAAATTAATACTGACATAGACGCACACAAGCAGAATTGTTTAATATACCATGAATCCATAGGTACAGACGCCAGCACATCAAGCTGCTACAATCTGTCAAATTTCTTTAATAGATTGAAACTTTATCGCTAAAGTATTAGGTTCAAAGTTGATTGGGAAAATTTGACAGTTTCGGGTAGCTTGATGTGCTGGCGTCTGTACTATCCATACTAATATTATAAATGCGAAAGTATCTGTCTGACAGTTACATTTACACGCCTTAATTAACGGTTGAACAAATGTGTATGTTTGGCACATGGAGTCAAGCCCTCGCTTAGGACATAGGATACTTTTTATCGCGGTAGTACGTTCCCCTGGTATAATTTACAACCTAAACGCGGGCGAAAGCTAGTATGAAATATGTGTTTGATCATGTATTAGATACAATAATATGTTTATTTGAGCGATGATTTTATCAGTAAAAGTAAATATAATTTGCTACTTAAATTTGAGTTGGGTTTAACCCACCTTGTGGCGCATTTGCTTGCATGAAGTACATATTCTGTAAGGCGTAAATAATAGCGAATTTAATCATAACTATGCATGTCAAAATATCGAGATCTGTTAACATGCAAACCTTTCTGAATAAATGCTGACATCGAAATTCACAGAGTACTTGGTTAAGAACTAATATAACGGGTGTAAAAAGACACTTAACGAAGCCGAGAGTCACTTGTACTCCCTGTCTTTGTATTCATTTTTTTTTTTTGTACGGATCATAACTGGGAACCTTCTGGTTACGGAGATATTGAAAGTCAAAATAATACTAACTACGTTTACTGACGTTTTTTAACGAAAACAAGTTGTTAATGTTATAACACGACTTTAAATGCCCCACGTCCCCCTGTACCGTTGCATGCACCCATAAGCACAATATTTGGCGTGCGTTACATTGCGCACTACCGCAAACAGCAAATTCCACCAAACATTAAAGTCGGTTCCAAGCAATTATTTTTGTGCAATGTTACTTAGTTTGATGTACAGAATGCCTAGTTGACGGCTATGTGATGTATCCTTTTTACACCCTGTCTACAAGCTGTAATCTAAATAACGCACAACCTCATAAGATGTCACTGTGCTCATCATTATGAACAACTTTTACAATGGGACCAAACCTGAAATCCAAAAAAAAAATAGCTGTTCCCTACATTTTGACGAGTTATGCGAACATAAATGTAGGGAACAGATGATTTTTTTTTTCGCGATTTCAGGTTTGGTCCCATTGTAAAAGTTGTTCATAATGATGAATACAATGATCCCTTAAGGCCCGACCCTGACCCAATAACCTTGAGCATTCGTTCCCTCTTTGCCGCACCCCACCTCCACAATACTTTGTAAAAATTACTAGCTGGCCATCTGGCGAACAACTTACGAACTATGAAACTGCGACTAGTAAAAAGCACAGACCTTACAATACAAAGAGACGGCATTTAATAAAAAAAATATTATTTCTATGAATGAAAGAAACAGTGCGCCTATGTTGGTCATGAATGTCCAAGAATACTTACTTTCTAATTTTTGGAACGAAAAAACGTTATGTGACTATATTATATAATTATGGGGTCAAAATCAAAATTCTAGATGGCGGCTCCAAAAATTTGCAAATTTTTCGTCATGGGTGTCGTTTTCATGGTTTTCGAGGGCGCTGACAACGATTATGGGGTCAAAATCAAAATTCAAGATGGCGGCTCCAAAAATTCGGAAATTTTTCGCCATGGGTGTCGTTTTCATGGTTTTCGAGGGCGCTGACAACGATTATGGGGTCAAAATCAAAATTCAAGATGGCGGCTCCAAAAATTTGGAAATTTTTCGCCATGGGTGTCGTTTTCTTGGTTTTCGAGGGCGCTGACAACGATTATGGGGTCTAAATCAAAATTCAAGATGGCGGCTCCGAAATTTTCTAAATTTTTCGTCATGGGTGTCGTTTTCATGGTTTTCGAGGGCTCTGACAACGATTATGTGGTCAAAATCAAAATTCAAGATGGTGCCTCCAAAAATTTGCAAATTTTTCGTCATGGGTGTCATTTTCATAGTTTTCGAGGATGTTGACAACGATTATGGGGTCGAAATTCCAGGTAGCGCCTCCAAGTTTTTCTGTGTCTGTTTAATTGAGTGTCACTAAGTATTCTTATAAAATTGTACTAAATTTTTTATAGCTTACACTATAGAAGCTTAGTAACTTCTTGAGTCTATTATACAGAAGGTCCAAAGAACACACAAAATCTATTACGAGACTCGTAGCAAACGCATGGCTAGTTTGAAGCTTTATGCAAACCAAGTCCTTCCTTCTCTTGTTGGAAGGTACTGGATCAAAAGGAAGTGCAGTGTGCTGGTTTACTATGCTTAAAATAAATAATTGCCTTACTGTTAGTACATTACATGCTACATAGAATTGGTGCGTAGGAAATCTAAAAGGGCGAAAGGTAGCAACTTTTGGAATTATTGCTATTTGAGCGCGCTCTTGAGGGAGTAAAATTGTTTTTGCAGCACCCCACCAGGAAGTTATGCAATAGTAAAGTATGGATTGACACAAAGCTAAATAAACCTGTCTAATTCATTTATAGTCGGCTATGTTCTGTAAGTTCTTAAAAATATATTTATATTAATTTGCGCACTCTGGTACAGACTTGAGTAAATCGACATTTATTTATTTAAGGACTTTGGTAGACTTACAGCTAAATACAATGGTGATAAATAACAGTATAATAATCTGACAGCCAATTATAGAGCTTCTCCTGTATGTTTGCCTATTATGGCAGGTGCGCCCGAAAGAGCCATTAGAAATTGCGAATTGTTTTTCTCTGACGTCTGACGTCAATAATTCTTCTGTTTATTATTTTTTTTGGAATTTTTCGGAGCCGCCATCTTGGATTTAGATTTTGACCTCACTATCAGCTTTAGCACCCTCGAAGACTATGAAAACGACACCCATGTCGAAAAATTTAGAAATTTTCGGAGCCGCCATCTTGAATTTAGATTTTGACCTCACTGTCAGCTTTAGCACCCTCGAAAACTATGAAAACGACACCCATGACGAAAAATATGTAAATTTTCGCAGCCGCCATCTTGGATTTAGATTTTGACCTCACTATCAGCTTTAGCACCCTCGAAAACTATGAAAACGACACCCATGACGAAAAATATGGAAATTTTCGCAGCCGCCATCTTGGATTTAGATTTTGACCTAACTGTCAGCTTTAGCACCCTCGAAAACTATGAAAACGACACCCATGACGAAAAATTTAGAAATTTGCGCAGCCGCCATCTTGGATTTAGATTTTGACCTCACTATCAGCTTTAACACCCTCGAAAACTATGAAAACGACACCCATGACGAAAAATATGTAAATTTTTGCAGCCGCCATCTTGGATTTAGATTTTGACCGCACTATCAGCTTTAGCACCCTCGAAAACTATGAAAACGACACCCGTGACGAAAAATTTAGAAATTTTCGCAGCCGCCATCTTGGATTTAGATTTTGACCTCACTATCAGCTTTAACACCCTCGAAAACTATGAAAACGACACCCATGACGAAAAATATGTCAATTTTTGCAGCCGCCATCTTGGATTTAGATTTTGACCGCACTATCAGCTTTAGCACCCTCGAAAACTATGAAAACGACACCCATGACGAAAAATTTAGAAATTTTCGCAGCCGCCATCTTGGATTTAGATTTTGACCTCAGTATCAGCTTTAGCACCGTCGAAAACTATGAAAACGACACCCATGACGAAAAATTTAGAAATTTTCGCAGCCGCCATCTTGGATTTAGATTTTGACCTCACTATCAGCTTGAGCACCCTCGAAAACTATGAAAACGACACCCATGACGAAAAATTTAGAAATTTTTGCAGCCGCCATCTTGGATTTAGATTTTGACCTAACTATCCAGCTTTAGCACCCTCGAAAACTATGAAAACGACACCCATGACGAAAAATTTAGAAATTTTCGCAGCCGCCGTCTTGGATTTAGATTATGACCTCACTATCAGCTTTAGCACCCTCGAAAACTATGAAAACGACACCCATGACGAAAAATATGTAAATTTTCGTAGCCGCCATCTTGGATTTAGATTTTGACCTAACTATCAGCTTTAGCACCCTCGAAAACTATGAAAACGATGCCCATGACGAAAACTTTGGAAGTTTTCGAAAAAATTCCACTGCGGAGAAAAGCGACACAGGTCCGTTCTCAACAACGTTCCGAAGAATACTGGCGCGGTGCGGGCGGCAAGGAAATGAACAAGCGTATGTCGTAAAAATGTAAATAAAATCGTATAAAATAAGATATTAACTATTTAATAATAAATAATCCATCACTAAATGCAGTTTGGCATTACAAATTTTATGGTATATTTTTAATTATAATTATAATTGTTAATGAAGGGATAAACTGCTTTTAAAGATAATTAAGAGGTGTGTTTGAAGATTTTTTTGGTTCATTTACGAATGTTTAATTAAGATTTGAGTTCCATTACTGTATTGAAATATGACTTGAAAATATCATTTTTTTTTCTGGTCAAAATTATTTGCGGTTTAAGAGATACGATGCTTTAAAAAACCAACTTTTTGACCGTTTTCAAGAAATCTCCGCCTTAAGAGGCTGTGTGTTATTTAAGTTTCACCTTGTATATAAATATAGGTTATTTAGGTATAGTTTCTGAACTATAATCATATCCTTTCGCCTGTCCTAGGCTTAGACCTAGTGTAGGAAAAAAAGTATTATCTACGTTTAGTAATCGTACCCAGGAGTATTCTAGACGTGTCTTGGTCATCAAACACGTCCACCTCGGTTAGTGTAAAGGTTCGATCGTAACTTTTATTTTTTTATTTTAGTTTCGAAAATGTAGGTAACCTAGGTAGTAGTAAGTAGGCAACTTTTATCTGATGTATTGAAGAAAACTAAAGAGGTTCCACAAAGAAATTCTGTAATGCATTTACCTGACAAAAAAAAGTGTTCTTGAATCGTAACTGTTACCTATGTACTTGTCCAATCCTACTTATATTAGGTACAAGACCGCCCATTGCGTCACCCTACGTAACATTTCTACGTTCACATTTTTAATTCTTATAATGAATACAGCGTGTAACGGAAAGGGGGTATCAACCCTTAAGGAGGTGAATGTGCTCATGAAACTCAACAACTTTCCCCAAAGAACATAGGTCGAAATATGAAAAAAAAATTTGGCCCTCCCATAGTAAAACAATCAGCTGGTCGTCAGTTTTGTAAGGGAGGGCCAAATTTTTTTTTCATATTTCGACCTATGTTCTTTGGGGAAAGTTGTTGAGTATCATGAGCACATTCACCTCCTTCAGGGCTGATACCCCCCTTCCGTTACACGCTGTATAACAAGGAACATTCTATTGTTTATTATTTTTTATTATAAACATGAAAGTTTGTGTATTTGCATGTATGGAAAACAGCTGAACGGATTTGGGTGGAATTTGGCCCACAGATAGTTTATATCTGTATTACATAAGATACATTTTATCCCGGTAGGTACTACGTTCCGGTGGGATAATGTTCAACGTCGACGCAAGCGAAACCGCAGGCAAAAGATAGTTTATAATGAAAACTTCTGCCTAACAAGCAAAACGTATCGTTTAATGTGTGCATAATCCCACAATCATAGCATGAAAATTGACAGAATTAAAAACACAACAGCGTGAAACGAGTCTTTAATGAAACTATACCAACAATCATCATCTGCCTAGCCTTTTCCCAACTATGTTGGGGTCGGCTTCCAGTCTAACCGGTTGCAGCTAAATACCATATTTTACATGGAGTGACTGCCTATCTGACCTCTACAACCCAGTTACTGGGTAATACGATACCCCTAGGTAAGACTGGTTGTCAGACTTTCGGGCTACTGACGAACCGTAACGACTGTCAAATATCCACGAATGACGACCAAGACTAACGGCTTAACGTGCTTTCCGAGGCACGGAGGAGTCTCGGTATGTAAAGATGGTCACCCATCCACAGACCAACCCTGGCAAGCGTAGCTTAACCTGATCGATTGACCTGTGCGACTGTTATTATTTAACCAACCTTCTGAAAATCTACTTGCATTATTGTTTTTCTTCATCCAATTAGAAGTCTATTTCAACTAGGTATGTTGTTTATTACATACCGCAACTGTTTGTACGAAACGTTCTCGGTACGGCAATCTGAGCGGGGTAGACGTACATTTCAGTCGTTTATAATTATAACCTTTTAAACAGTATCTTAGTAACCTGATTTTCACATACTTGAAACCGTCTAATTATTGTTAAGCTAATAGAGTTTGAAATATTGTGGAAACTTTATTTTTACACAAATATCCATACAACGTGGCAATGCTGCCAGCCCTTTGGGCACTTATCCTGTTGACAGCGATACGGACGATTTTTTTGATGCCTTAGGAATCTATTTATTCCCTCTTTTTTATGTACACGTACTTATTATTAATATTTTTTTAAAGTCTGTATTCAGCTTATATTTACCTATGTAAATATTATAGTCTTAAATAAAGTAAAATCTATTGAACACAGACACCACATACAGTTAGTTGTATAGATACATTCATACATACATACATACATAGATAAATATTATAATATGATAGAATATGTGTAATTGACCTTACCAAATAATTATTATGTACCACAACCTATAACAGACTGATCTCAATAAAATAAAATGTTATATTTACTTATTTAATGTTAATAACATATTTTAAAAATGGCTTATTAAAGGACACTATCCAGAATCGCCTTGTGCAACACAAGTATCGGACATATTATTATATTGGTTGCAAATACTTTTGTAACACGGACTAGATGCATGCCAAAATGAACATTATAAAGTATTTTACTCGACTAATAACATTAATCGCCGCCATTTTTGCCAAACGTCATGTCGTGCCGAAAAAGATTAGGGAACTAATACCTAACTAATTATCTAGGTAGGTACTAAAAATAGCTAAATGTATTATGATATTGTTTTTCAGTTTCTTAAAAATCACTCGGAGCTATGAAAAACTATACCTTATGGATCGATTATAACCTCAAAATTTGATGCTTTTTTTTTAAATATATCTATTTTGCAGCTAGTCCGCTATAAAAATAAGATCTTATAGGAGTTTACAAATGATCGACAATACAACACATAATTTTCCGACGATCTTGGTTGCAGGGCGAACAATGTATGGGCGCAGAGCAATGTCCATTATTTTTATTTTAAGAATTAATTTTATACTTTTTGCTGTGCCCTAAGCTACAGGGTCCATAATTGTACCTTAGCTTTAAGCCATTGTAACACCTCTAAAACATTATGGAATGCAAATAAATATATGAATATGACGTATGAATATCGAACAGGTGTGAAGAAGCCTTGAGAACGCGAAGTTATGTATTTTTATGTTCTAACTTACATATCTAATTGACGACTGCACATAGATTAATAGTACAAAAATAATTTATTGTGAAGTAGGTACCTACTCGAGTAAACTTAAAATTATCATTTCAGTTTACGATATGTTGTTAAATGACATTTAATTTTCTAGTTTATACCTGTTTGAATTTTAATGAGCCAGGACTAGTTTTTGGGCAATGCATTGGGTGGGTATTTTCCGATTGAAAATAACAAAATAATTAAATCGAATTTGAAATGTTTTGATGCAGCAAGCACTAAAATGATCTTTGTCAAAACAAAATTAGGTTTAACACACATTCAATAACAATTTGAGAGCTAATCCGCTGCTTCATAATGTTTGAAAACTTCATTTACTCAACAATGTAAATAACGCAGTTAATGTTGTTTAACTGTCAAAATGAAAGGCATTGCATTTTAATTGAGTTACGCAATTACGCCGCTGGTAGGATTATGATAAGTCCCTTTCTGTAAACGCAGTAGGTATAATTAAATCAGCAGCATCATTATTCATTCAGAATGTGGTCGTCTCTAATTCTATTCCATCATCAAGGTATCGGTAATCTGCTTGCGTTGGAGACTATTTGATTACAGCTAAGCATAGAACTATATTATATGACTTATATTATAATATAGAGGTACAATTTGTATTTATTTTATTTTTATTTTACCATTTATGTACACACATATATAAACAGATAAGGAAAAACAGAACAGAAAAATAGGTACAAGAAAGAAATCTCTTCCAGCATACCTGCGATAGGACAATAGATAGAGAGCTGATGTAGACAGCGTGTGAAAGAGTAAAGGAGAAAAAAAATACATAAAATCGTAAACAATTAGGTATTCACTTAATAAAACTAAACAAATACTATGAGAACATAAAAATAAACATACATACATATATACTTCTAAAATAAATATCACGAGGATGTTAATAAATATCACGTAATCAAAATAATAAATACATACATAACTATGATGAAGTGGAAAGATAGTGTTCGTTTACTCTTCTTTTAAAAACTGCAACAGTTTGGCAGTCCATGATGTCAGGCGGTAGTGAATTCCACAACTGCTCCGCGTGCACAGTGAAGAAGTAGGAGTAGAAGACGGTGGAGTGGGGATGGGGACTTAAGGTTTTTAAGATGTGACCTGCAAGGCGCATCTGAAGGACGGGCGTAGGAAAAACGCTCCCGCAGGTAGGGTAGTGTTTTAGGATTGTGAAGGAGATTGAATAGCAGACATAATTTCCGAGAGTTCCAATCGGGAGCCACTTGTGTATCTTGCGAAAGTTGATTAGTTATTTGTGTACTTTATGTGGGGGGTAATTTGATCTGAACTATTGATCCGATACCGGAAATACTTCCGATATACATAATATAAGTTAAAGTGTCGGCGCATCACATATGCGCGTGATTAACCGAGGGTATGGCGCGGGGCGTCGGGGTACCGAACCCGGTATGCGACGGCCGCTGCGTGCCCTGTGCCCTCCACTCTACTCGTACCTCCACTCAGCTCATAGACGCGCTCCGCTACGGGCATTTCATTGTTTATTTTATATTAGTTGATATTGAATATTATGGTACACACATTATGGTGGTATTATGGTGTACAGTACATTACTTCTTTTATTATAAAGTCCCGATTGAGTCCATTCTACAAGATGTTTCACACGGAAGAAGTTGCGAACAGAAGCTACTCTAATACGAGTATAAGGATGAATATCTACCTTTCTGCTACATCCGAAAAGTGGTATTGAAAGACTACCTACTAAAGTATTTCGAGACATCGCCAAAATTACGCGAGTTGACAGTCACAGTGCCTGCCTTGATCGTTTGTCTAGCGTAGGCAATGAAGCCTCGTAGACGCTGTGTAGACCCCGCGTAGAATCTGCGTTGGAGTCCCGTACTGCCATCCTTACGAAAAGTGCAATAACTAGTTTCAAGCTACTTTCGAGAAAAACGCGGTTAAAGAGTTTATTTTTGATTTGTTTGTATCTTCATTACTATACATGTTATCGATTCGTGATAGATAAGTAAAACTGTCCAAGAAGAAAATGTAGAACTCGTTTTGCTGATTAAGGATATGTATATAACACTGAGAGGCCCAAAATCCGAGTTATTGCACTTTTCGCAAGGACGGCAGCGTATCCTTCTGCCTCAGCCTCCTGCGGGTTAATTGCGGAATACACTAACAGTAACAATAGCTTTAATTTTCACAGTTCAATAACATTAATTGCGTTATTTACGTTGCTAAGCAGACAAATTTTTCGAACATATTAATATGAAGCAATGGATTAGTAGGTAGTATCCTTAGTACCCTTCAAAATTGTGATTGGTAGTGCGTTACGGAATAAGGGTGCTGACACCAAGTCTCAGATCAACAAATCTACAATTTGTCCGTGACTTGGGATTTAACAGATGCCTGGTTTCGAAGTAACTTACCTTCTTCAGTAAGTAACTTACGTAAAGCTTAACACGTCTTAGCACCCAAAGCCTTAGGTATTGGGGTCATTCAATTTTAAAATGTCGCTGAGAGCCTCTTTACGCAATTATTTTATTTAGTAATGGTGCGAACACAATTACAAGACTGTGTAAAACAAAACACTTGATGACGGTCAGACAGGCTTGCAGCATCCTTCAATCTTCTTTATTTTATATTGTTTAAAAAAAAAACTTTATGTTTGCATGGCTTTGTGTTTGTTTGGAATCTACAGCATGAGCATAATCAGCCCATAATGTTCCCACTGCTGGGACACAGGCCTCCTCTCGATGAGAGGGAGTGGGCCGTAATCCACCACGCGGAACCAGTGCGAGTTGGTAGATGTCACATATCTTGGATTTGTTGGCTCTAGGATATGCCGGTTTCCTCACGATCTTTTTCTTCACCGTTTTCAGAGCAGTGGTAATGAAATAATTTACACAAAAGAAAGCGCCTGTCGGGGTTCAAACCTACGACCTACAACTCGTATGTCGCGGCCGTTACCGCTGGGCCATCACCTGTCTTAAGAGGGTTCATCCCTTAGAGCCATGTTGGAGATTCAAAATTGATGATTTCCGACGGACAATAAAACCATAATGTGTTTAATTTATAGATGAGATATTGACGTCATATTATTGGGAATTTTATAATCTAGTGCATGGCTGAAAAACATTTTAAATTTTTTGTATAGTTTTCTCATCAGAACCGTTTTTATGCAAGCCTTTTTTCAAACTAGCGATCGACGGTCTAAGCAGATGCGAGATGTTAGTAAAACCGTATACGACAAACTTATAACAACATTACTTTATAAAAAATAATAACATTTATTAGTGCATGGCTGAAAAAAAAACACGATTACTGTAAGTTTTCATTCAAGAAAAGTATATTCAAAAGTGTCAATTGTAGCCACTTTTCGAGATATTAAACGTGTTAGTTTATGATAAAATCTGAAATATTTATATTTTCTTTTAGACCTAGTAAATTAAGACATTTATGTTCTAAAACATGGTTCAAATATGTTTTTAATAACTTATACGTTTATTTTACTATGAATTATTTAGTATTGCTATATAATCGGCGCGGATTCACGCCACCGCTCAGCGCGCCGGTCTAGCAATACTAAATAATTCATAGTAAAATAAACATATAAATTATCAAAAAAATATTTAAACCATGTTTTAGAACATAAATGTCTTAATTTACTAGGTCTAAAAGAAAATATAAATATTTGAGATTTCATCCTAAACTAACACGTTTAATATCTCGAAAAGTGGCTACAATTGACACTTTTGAATATACTTTTCTTGAATGAAAACTTACAGTAATCGTGTTTTTTTTTCAGCCATGCACTAATAAATGTTATTATTTTTTATAAAGTAATGTTGTTATAAGTTTGTCGTATATGGTTTTACTAATATCTCGCATCTGCTTAGACCGTCGATCGCTAGTTTAAAAAAAGGCTTGCATAAAAACGGTTCTGATGAGAAAACTATACAAAAAATTTAAAATGTTTTTCAGCCATGCACTAGATTATAAAATTCGCAATAATATGACGTCAATATCTCATCTATAAATTAAACGCATTATGGTTTTATTGTCCGTCGGAAATCATCAATTTTGAATCTCCAACATGGCTCTAAGGGATAAACCCTCTTAATCCACAATTACCACAATTTTTTCCTACAAAATCATCATCTATGTAAGTACCTAATAGGTTAGGTTAGGTAGACGGGTACTATTACCTACTACTGCCAAAGAAATTTAGCCAGTGCTGCATTGTTAACGCGACTAAAAGATCCGTGGATAACAGTCTATTGAAAAGTAATCGAGTCGGGCACAAAGAACGAAGTCGACGCTTAATGAACGCCGAACATAAAATGAAAAGTACGATACAAAAAGGATAGTAGCCGATGACAACTAGTAATTTAACTACAATTAACGTTTCCCGCGCTTTGTCCAGCCGCCATCTTGACACTGCACAGAGTGCGAAGCGTTGCAAAACTGGACAAAATTATGAGAACAAAATGCATAAATGTTTACAAAGAATGCCGTTTATGGTTAAAGTATGGCACAATATACTTAAAATCCCATTATTTTGGAATAATAAAACACAGTTACACTCGCATTGCTTGTGTTTTCCTAACAAACCATGAGGGTACTTTTATAATGTGTGAAGGATTCACTACTTACAAACAATATTAAGTTATTAACATTTTCAATGAAATAATAATAATAATAATAATATCCATTGTTTAAATATATAATGAAGAATAGTATTGTTTGTTTGGTAATTTAACAAAAAGCCACTGGGTATATTTTTATAATTATTAATTATTTTAATAATAATATAGAGATAAAGAAAGAGGAGGCGTCCTTGTATTTTTCTGAATAAGTTTTCCTTATCAACTGAAGTTTTGATCTGCGTAGCGCAAGGTTTTGAATATTAACTAATAAATCTATGTCAGTCGTGAGATATGTATCCGAAATGGAGATTCTTTTAAAACGTCGTCATAGCAACAAAAATTCTTGCACTAGATTTCATAAGTCCAATGTTCAGAGCAGTGAGTCAGTCAATCATCAGTCTATATTTATATACATACCTAGGTGTATACTAGATCGTCTGTATTATATGTATGATAATTAGTACGCAACTATCAGGTGACCTACTCATAATGAAGACATATATTTTCATCTTTATACAACAGTCTATTAATATTCTAACACTAGCATTTCCCGGTTACAAAAACCAGGCGGTAGGAGTATTTTTAACTGTTGCTACTAACATCGATAAGTTGTAACCTTGCGTTGTTAAAATATTTATAAACACGTCATTGACTTCTTCATGTTAACTACTCGTACTTTGTTTCTTATTGGAATTTAATTCAATCATGATTACTTACTGAACTAAAAATGCACCATCAATAATTATAAAAGAAATGTTATCATCACCAACTGTGTCACGATTTAATATGTATTAGGTATGTTCAACAGTAAAAATGCAGAATTCTAAATATTATCATTACAAACCATAGAACTATTTTTACAAACCCTGTAATCTCATAAACAAAAAACACAACAAAAATTAACGCTATGAAGTTTTACACGGGCGTATGACGTTATCTGTCTGGTCTGTCGCACATCAACGAACGATAAAGCAAATAACAGCAGTATCTGAAGCTATGTTAGCAACACGGGCTCGTCGGAGGCGCCCCGCCGCGGTCGACTGCACGCAGTACATTGACAGCTGAAACCGTCAACAAAATGGGAATATTATTGTGTTGTCTGCACGATACGTTCAGTAAACCATTCACGCTTACGACGAAACGCGGACAACACGTGGCGAGTAATATTAGCGCGACAGCGGCATGCTACACCGCACGCTGGCAGTCCGGCCACAGAATCACACCGTGCGACACAGTGTGCTCCCATGCGTGCTCCGCGCTGTCACAGAACATTCATGTTAGTTTCCGAAGTGCGCGACAACACCGACAATGAGCAGCAACCGCAAGTGGAGGGAATATGTGACGGCACTCAGTGGTTCGTACAATTTATTTTTATTTATCATGTGTGCAGTGCGAGCGTTTTAAAATAGTTTTATTAGTATTTATGTTTTTGGTGCGCGTAAATTACGACCGGCAACACAACACTACGAGTTTTGAACACTGTGCACACTCACGCACTTATTATCTTTTCGCTGAAGTGACTGTGATTAAAGTTCGTACTTAGTGTTGTGTTGTTCAGTTCCACAAATTGCCTAATAGTTACCTTGAATTTGTGTGTTTTGAATATTTTATTTTTCGTAAGAATATCGAATTCTTACGCAATGTACAGGCATTTCAGCAAAAGAAACTGACATTTTCCGTCATAATTAGATATATCCCTCCCCTTGCTTTATATCTTTATATCATCAAAGCTTTATATATGTAGTTTAGTAGACAAATATATTTACTATCTACAATCGTTGGAATTAGCGGTGCCTTACTAATCTAAATATTTCCTAGATAATAGTCATTATTTAATCGATATGTTAGGGCCAAGCGCAAAATAAAATGATGTAGTGGATCTTCATTGATATGCCTGTCAGTAATAAACTTCACAATTAGGTACCTACTGTCCATTTTCGCACATGTAGGATGTAGGTACCGATAGTGTTTACATATCGTTATTTTAAGTACACACCTGAAATTATAGTAGAGGGTACGCGGAAGTAATGTTAGGTACTGTTTACGTTACAAATTATCATGTGTAATACATATTTACATTTTGCATTTCAATGTGTAGGTAATCATTGCTATATTGAAGTCGTAATAAAAAATTATGAATGAGAAAAACTAATTTCACGTTGCTAAATAACCACCGGGGTTGGGAAAGATGAGGCTTTCGCCTAGGAGTCAGTCTGGAGGTCAGGCTAATAAAAATAACCAGTAATTTTTCCATAAAGCTGCACTTGTAATGGTCAGTTCCTAGATGGATGACCATTATTTACAATGGGAGAACCCTACAGACCAAGTATCGAGACCGGTAAAGCCTTCGGTCCCGGCGGTAGCGGCGGTCGACTGTACTTACAGGTAGTAAGACAACAATGTCTTCAAAACCAGTCTTAACTTTAGGAAACCAAAATTGTCGAGTCGCAACATATTTACTTTTTATGTTAAGCAGCTTCTGATTAGACAAACGGACGATGACTTGCCGTTCTAAAAACTATTTTGAATACCTACTAAATATTAGTTTCTTGTGTCATTTATTTGGCACTTTTTGTACAATTTGATAAAAATGATGACTGATGATGACATAATTATAGCTGAAACATAACGATAGCTGAAACAATATAATCGTGCCTGAAATAACTGTGACTTAGTCATAAACCTTATTTTTCGCGTGCCTAGTAGCCAGTTTTTTTAGCAATTGACACTCCCATAATACATTTACTAATGGGTATATGCTAATTATTTCTAACGAAATAAATCAAATTTTCGGGAGGTACAGACTACAACAAAAATTAGTGTTTTTATGTATAAAAAAAAATAAAACTAAAAGAACCAACCTTTGGTAGGTATATTAACTATTCTACAGTCCTGCTGGGTGCTTGCGCAGTGGTCTCGAACGTCGTAGAGTGAGATCGGTAGGTATTTGACAAAAAAATACAATATTCAATCAAATTCGTTTATTTAACTTACAGACTAATTTATAACAATCATACTTAAGTATGATTGTTATAAATTATGTGAGCCCATATCGGTAGAAATACCGAAAAATCGGTAGGTTCGAGAGACGAGACCACTGTGCTTGCGGAACACACTAACAGTAGGAATAGTATATAATAGTATTTCATTTTGACAGTTCAACAACATTCATGTAGTTTTTAGACAAATTTTTCGAACCTTCAAAATTATTCAGATTTTGATTGAAAGTGTTTTAAAATGAAAGTGTCTAAAATTGTTATCTTAATTTGACAGGACTAAACTAATATTTATCTTCTGTCCTTTTCTTAATGAAATAGAAAGAAAAAGATGCACTGAACTTAAATTTAGTTTAGTTTGTGAACAAGGGGATCGGTGCCATTAGCAAGTTTGCATTAGGAAAATACTATGTCGATTGAAAAATAACGAAATTAAATCCATTTTCCAACTGTTTATGGTCATGAAGAGTGTCTTCTGCATTCTTACAAGTTCTTTATGTCTAGACGTTATTATGATCTAGACTTAATTTCAGCAGTCTAATGGGTTTAAATTTGGCCCTGCCATAGTAAATCAATCAGCTGGTAGTCAGTTTTGTAAGTGAGGACCAAATTTTTTTTTCATATTTCGACCTATGTTCTTTGGGGAAAGTTGTTGAGTTTCATGAGCACATTCACCTCCTTCAGGGTTGATACCCCCCTTCCGTTACACGCTGTATATATATTAAGAACATGAGGAGTAGAGTCTTCTGAGGAGCAATTCCCGTATTTTTAAGAGTGTTCGCATTGTTCTTCTTCTTAGCGTGACGATGACAATCTAAATGGACTCGGCCCAGAATTCGGCTACGTGTGTGGCGCCATCACTAGCATCCATCAGTTCCTGTAACGTGCAGACGACAGATCACGCAGGACATGATACTAAGTGTCGTATGGTTTATTCGCATTCTAATCTCAGTCATAAATACTCTAATAATTTACATACATTTTTGACAAGTTTTTGCCATTGTATAAGTCGCTGAGGTGAGATGGGACTAGATTTTGAACGTTTTTAATGGAAACCGGCCTTTTGATCATCGTGTAACAAAAAAAATATATATATATATATTAGGTCGGTCAGGAATGTCAATGTCATAACTAGTCGTACTAGTCGTATTTCAATATAATGCCTTATCTCTTATCATCGCCGATACTGTTCAGATTATAAAAATAGCACATTGTTATAGGGTGACCCAGTACCTAAGCTCCGTAATTTATATAAATGATTATTCATTCTTTTTGCTTTTATCAAACTGTAGGTCATCTAATCTGCCTAGCCTTTTTACAACTATGTTGGGGTTGGCTTCCAGTCTAACCGGATGCAAATTATAGGTAATACTTAGGTACCTAAGCCTTCATTGCTACTGACGGTAGTATAGAATCGCAAAATTACATGAATAATTTATTTGATCATTTGCGTCACATTTGAAATCGCCAGGGTTAGCGAATGCTGCATGTTATTTTTTGACATACTACTAATACTATAAGATATACTTTAAGAATATGTGCAACCTTTTTTTGGGTACATGTTACATTTTTTTTTATTTTATATAATGAATTGTTTTTACGTCATATGGGACTTTTTGTTAGAAAAGTTGATCACTTGTTGAAAATTTGTCACAGTCGACTGACGGGTTATATTATTTTGGAATCTTCATGCTAAAGTTCTCAGAACGTTTTACTTTTTATTCCATTAAGTGATGTGATGGTGATTTATTGGATCGGGGTGTTTTTCTGTGCTTTTGATTTTTTGAAATAGTTTCTTCATCATTCAATATTTTATCATATTTTTATTTCTGTGCTATTAGGACAGTTTTTTACAAAAATCGGCGAGTTGTGAGTCCCGTCGGAAAACATACCGTGTATTCTTCTATCCGTTTTTCTGATAAGTATGTATAATTCTACGGCTTTTTGGTATAAGAGATTCTGCTTGCTATTCGGGTTCTTATTGTTCGTTATTTGTCCTAGGTTTAAGCCCGAGGATTTTGCAAGCCGATTTATTCGGCTCCACACTTTCCAAGCTCCTACCATTTTGCACCTGACTGGATTGCAGTATGGGAGCGAGTAGTATCCTTCCACCACATAAAACTTAGGAAATTCTCGACAAGGATACCGTGACCACTGACAGAGGCACGTCATCACGACGGAACCTCCGTGAGAAGATCTGACAGATATTTATTAGCTTTTTCCTACTTCTAGTAGTCTAGTTTATTTTAAATAACGATGCTACGGTTCAAAACACAAATTAATCAAAAAATATCTAGTAATACAAGACTGTGATATTTTTTGAGTAATTTCGAACTTTTAAAACACAGAATATAGCAGGTTTAATACCTTTTAGACACGGCTCAATTTTTGTTTCGTGATTGTAGTGCAAATTCGGTTGCAAACGCGTTTTAACTTGTCGTTTAACCCTACTAGTCTTAAAAATATAATTTAAGGTACGAAAACCTAACATATTTCTTAATTCTCTTTATTTTTTATAAGCCCGTCAGACTATTGTGACAAGTTTCCTGCAAGTTGTATTTTCCTCCCTTTTTATATCGCTTTTAATAATTTTTAAATTCGGTTTGTTTTACTAGATAAATTAAACGTGTTCAGTGGTGAAGAGAATATGTGTTTTCTATGTAAAAGTAGTATGAACAAGTCATGTTATTTTGTTTTTAATTAGTAGGGCCATCTTTTAACATCTGCAAACACTGCAATGGTTTTGCGGATGCGCTGCTGGAGTTTCTATAATTTGCAAAAAAAAAAAACTTTCATGTTTCTGATAAATTTCATCATCTTGCACTATCGTAATCCTAAACAGATAAACTTGATGTACGACAGAAGGTTTTTTGCAATAAACACCGTGCTTTTTTTTATTCTTAATTTTTATTAGAGACTTTTATCCACGGTGGTATGTCAGTCTCATCATAACTTAAACAGCTATTCTAAAGTACCTCTACAAATATAATATATATGATTAATGTCGAAACAAATCAGCAAGTAGGTTTGCTATCTTAGGTGACGGCTGCGCTAAAACTTTAGCATAAAGACCAATGACCAAGTCAATGAGGATTTGCATGTGGACTCTGTGAGTCGCATAGCACTTACAAGATTCCGATAATAACTATTATATTATATATATTATGTGACCGTAAAACACACTAGATTAAGTGTCTTTCAACAGCTAGCTATTATGTATAATAATTTGTGGATAAAGTCGTTAATAGTGAATATGCTACACCTATTGAATAAGTCTTGAGTTTATTGTAATATACAGGTACTACTATTTGTTGTCTCTAATAAATATTTAAAAAAAAAATATTTAAAAAAAATTTCATCTTCGTTTACTTTTATTCTTCTCCACAGTGTCTCTCTTTCCTTCTTTGTCGTAGTACATTCCATAAGTAGATGGTGAACATCTTCAACCGTTCCGAAACACCATACTTAGCCAACGGATTGGTTATCTTATGTAATATGCCGTCAGTGACTGTTGCCACGCGAGCCTCTGCTAACCAACTGTCCTCCTGACATAATCCTATAACTACATTACATAACATTATTAGCTTATAATGTTCCCAATAGACCTCCTTTCTGTGAGAGGTAGTCCACCACGTGGACCCAGTGCGGGTTGGTGAACGTCACATAACTTCGAGTTTTTGCTTCTCGGATCGGCCGGTTTCCTCAAGAGGTTTTCCTTCACCGTTTTGAGAGCAGAAGTAATCCTTTATTTACAAGGTCGATTAAATCCAGTCTATCTAATTATTACATCAATAACACACGAAAGTTTTGTAAACAAAATAACAGTGAGTATAGAGTATTTATAAATAACATTCATAACATATCAGGGAACAACCGTACAGTCAGTAGATAAGAATCTTGTTTAACATTTTCTGATTTTCTGAGGATCATTTTGTACGAGGAAAAAGAATGCGAATGCGAAATGCGAAAGAGCGATGTGATAGAAGGTAACTGATTATGTATAATAAGAATGTATTCATCTGAACATATACGTACATGGTAACAGGGACATCGACGTACAACCTGCTACCATGGAATCAGTATGTCAATTCTGTAAAAATCTCACCGTGAAAACTTGCGTGGAATGAGCTGTCAGTGTCATCCCACTGATGTTAGGGATTGACCAAGCAAACATTTACAATCATAATCGAGATTTTAGTAATATTTGTTATGCTAATTCTATTGATCATTTTAAATAATTTCAAAGCTAGTATTTTAGCTGTCAAAATATTACTATTTTATGGTGTCATCTCAACGTGAAAACTTAGGTGAAGTGAGCATGGAGTGAGCTGTCATTCGCTAGGGATTAACACTATTAAGTGCTCACTTCACTTATGATTTCACGGTGAGATTTTTACAGAATCGACTGGCTGTAGGTACATGATTCTGAACCCCCCTGCGTGGAAACTTTTCGTTGGTTTAATAAAAAAATAATTTGCTGTTCCATACATTTTAATCCCGTAGGTATTACAATTTTCTATAAAACAGCAGTTTTTTTTTTTTGGTCTCCCTACGAAAAAATTCTACGCTATGGAGTCTAGAATCATGTTCTGAATTCATGGTTATTTCACATATATGTAAACACATCCCACTCTGTATACAATAGACGTCGTCGATCAATATGGAATTTATTGATATCAATCAAGTTTCAATTTATCCTTTACCTGATATCAGGCGCTTCACTCGAGTGAATATTAAGTATTTTTGTTTCATTTTTTACCATCTATAATGTTATCATTGTTTATACCAGACGGTGAAGCCACGCTGAAAATTGTTCATGGTGGGGAATTTTTCTATAAACACCATTCGTAGTCCAATCAAACAATTTCCAGCAATTTTCAAAGAATTGAAAAAGATTCACGCATAGAAAAAGTTCTCTCTATCCTATTCAAACCTAAATTCAAAATCCAAGATAATTTGTATTTTTACTTACTCAACTATCAACTGTATTGTTATGGCCCCTAAGTTAAGTTTTGTGTGATAAATACAGCCTAAATGAGTTTTGGTTACAATGGAATTTGAACTTTGTTATGTTAAACGTTGAATTCGTTGTTCCAAAACTTGATGATTATCTAAGATTCTGAATTCAAGTTTAGGTTTTTTTATTTACCAAATAGACGAAGATATCATTCGAACATGAACACGCTTATAAAAAAAGTCTAGTCAATCTGTCTTTTTCTTTTTAATTTTCTTTTTATGTGAGTACACCAACCTTTCCAATCTAATAACAGTTGGCTGGTTCGATGATTGGTTACGTGAAATGCATTATTACGAGTAGTATACAAATTAAAAGTAAATTAAGTAGGTAAGTATGTTGGTGCAAATATAAATTAAATAGTTCGGGTGAAATTTTGTTTCAGTGCGGTTAGTGGAAGTGCTGAGGTGCGGTTCGTCCAAATGCGATTGAAATCAGTGCTCTGAGTAGAATACCTCAATTGCTATAATGTGGAACGTAATGATAGCATAAGTACAATAATAACAATTTTCTTTTATTTTCGATAAAAGAGTTAAGTTTAAAACTTTCTCCTCTTGTATTTTTTGTAAGTGGGGGAATTGGAAGAAAATAATTGTTTGTTATACAATATCACTTTCTCCTAAGTAATTGGAGTCACACCTTCTATATAGAAACGGAAATACAAATGAAAAATAAATACTAAATTTACCAAAATTTAATGGTTCTTAGTAGTTTCATCACCATCACAAACAACGCCTTTTAACAGAATTAAATGAAACACAAAATACCTCATTTGAAGTCATAGAAATTGTCTTAAAATGAAAAGGAACTAATTACGTGAATAAATACCAGTATTACATTTAATTAACTATAGATTTTACACGCTGAACTTCTCATAAAAACCTACTGCACAATAAATAAAATAAGGTACGTTTATGTTGGGAAAATAAAGAAGTAAAAGGAAATCTTTCTCATTTTATTCCTTTCTTTACACGACAATTACAAGGTTTTTCATCTCTAAAAGGACAAAGGGATCGTGTAATTAAATTCTACACTTTAAAAAAAATAACGTTAAAAACGGTAATATCAATTCAGAAGCGACAGAGCCTCGGGCGAAGTTAGGGTCCGGTCACACAGTCAGCTGGAGACTATTTATTAGTATCTTAGTATAATCCTCCTAACTATAGTATTATAGACAAGGGCAAACATTGCAGGTAGCAGGGGTGCATTTGGAAAAGCCATGTTTTTCCCATGGCCAGCTATATGTAGCATGTCCGCGTGTGTCCAATGCCCAGAATTTGTACGTATTAGCGCCAAATAGGTCATACTTGTACAACATTGTGTATAGGAGCGTCCTAGAATAATGTTCCGTTCTGAGCCCATGAGTGCAACGGCCAAACAACAAGCAGAGTACAACCCGAATTGATTGTCAAATTCTAAATTAACTCGAGCGAAACCGCGGGCAAAAGCTAGTAATATTATAAATGTGAAAGTTTTTAAAGATGTTTGGATGTTTGTTACTCAATCACGTGTAAGCCGTTAAACTGATTTGGATGTAAATAGATAGACCATTTCCTGGATTAACACATAGGATATATTCATCCCGGTAATGTATTCCCTTGGGATAATTGTTAAAAGTTACTTTTACGTAGGCGAAGCCGCGAGCAGAAGCTAGTTATATATAATCCAGCATCATCTGCCTAGGCTTTTCCCAACTATATTGCAGTTGGCTTCCATTCTAAACGGATGCGGCTGAATACCAGTATTTTACATGGAGCGAATGCCTATCTGACCTCCACAACCCAGATACTGGGTAATGGTAAGACTCGTTGTCAGACTTTCGGGCTACTGACGATCCGTAACGACTGTCAAAGATTCACGAACGACAGCCGGGACCAACGACTTAACGTGCTTTCCGAGGCACGGAGGGGTCTTGGTATGTGAAGATGGTCACCCATCCACGGACCAACCGCGGCAAGCGTCGCTTAACCTGATCAATCGTCCCGCGCGGCTGTTATTACTTAGCCACAAGCCCCTCAACCCACTTACAGAAAACATAACTTCACGCCAGTAATCCCCGAAAGGTTAGGCAGAGGCGTTCCGAGGGAACACTCACATTACGCCAGCTATGTTGAACCGGTTAATTACAGACACAATTAAAAAGCCATTGTGTCTCGCGTGGATCTACGTTCCCGGCAGACGCAGGGTTAAGTCCCATATAATAGGGGACGAGCATATTGCCATCAACTGGGCACAAATCCAGACCCCAGGGTGCTACTGAGAAATTCCTGATAGAAAAACCCAATATCACTTAACCTGGGAATCGTATCCATGAGCTCTGGCTGAGCAGTAGCGCTCGCGACAACTACATCAACGAGGCAGTCTAGTCTTTATAAAAAACCAATGAGACATTAATTATCATCATTTTATTGGAAGAGATAATAAAACTACGTAATATTCCCCTATAATGGTGCATCGATCAATACTGAACCCTGACCTGTCGGTAGATTCTGGGAAAATCTCACCGTGATAACTAAGGTGAAGTGAGCTTAGAGTGAGCTGTGAGTCATGCTGATGCTAGGGATTGACACTATTGACGACTCACTCCACGCTCACTTCACCCAAGTTTTCACGGTGGACGGTCACAGAATCGCACGGCAGCACCCTAATTGGGTGACACGCTCTCAATCACAATCTGAATCAATTTGAAGGATATTGCTAATTCAGTGCTTCATGTGTTCGAAAAATTTGTCTGCTCAACAATGTAAATAACGCAGTGAATGTTGTTGAACTGTCAAAATAAAAGCCATTCCAATTGGTAGTGTGTTACGTAATCACCCCACAGTTTTCCTCAGTACCTACCTACTTCAGCAGAATATTTTAAAGCGTAAATCTGCCTACACCTCAGTGTGACAAAGTAATCGAATAACACACTTCAGGATAACTAAAGCGTCTTATATCTTTTTTTGTTTTCCTCATAGGTACTTTTTTGCCCTATTATTTTTATGCCATTGTGACTCTGCCAACAGGACACAGAAAAAATCCATGGGGAAAAATACCTATGATTAGGAGTATTAAGAGGGGCTTGTGGCAATAATAACAGCCGCACGGGTCGATCGATAAGGTTAAGCTACACTGTCGCGGTTGGCATGTAGATGGGCGACCATCTTTACATAC
The DNA here is from genome assembly GCA_949629135.1 of Eremobia ochroleuca. NCBI lineage: Eukaryota > Metazoa > Arthropoda > Insecta > Lepidoptera > Noctuidae > Eremobia > Eremobia ochroleuca. Next base: position 15,030,997 of record OX451386.1, on the reverse strand, counting down.
CAAGACCCCTCCGTGTCTGGGAGAGTACTTTAAGCCGTTGGTCCCGGCTGTCATTCGTTGATCTTTGACAGTCGTTACGGGTCATCAGAAGCCCGAAAGTCTGACAACCAGTCTTACCAAGGGTTATGGTATTACTCAGTTACTGGATTGTGGAGGTCAGATAGGCAGTCGCTCCATGTAAAATACTGGTATTCAGTACCATCTGGTTAGACTGGAGGCTAACTCCAAAATAGTTGGGAAAAGGCTAGGTAGATGATAACGATTAGGAAAATTTTATTCAATTCTTATATAGAAGATGTGTGCCCTGGACCCTTGAGCCAGTAAGACGAAGTCACTGTAGGCCACGTAAGAGTTGGTGGGACGAACTGGTTAGGTTCCGTTCAAACTGGAAGGATGACGCCAGGGCTCGCGAAAGATGGAAGTGGAGAGTGGAATAAGAATACGTAGTTAGTAGGTACTTAAGTAAAATCGATAAATTACGTAACTGGTATAATTCTTATTTAAATTCACACTGCTCACGAATCGCTTATCGCATACAAAAATACCAGAAATGTTTATTTAAGTTCCAGTCTCATGTTTGTTTTTGACAAAAATATATATTTTTTTTTTTTTTAAATATATAATTTTCTCAAGAGCAAACATGAGAATAGGGTAGGTATGCACCGTCAAATGTTCTCGTAGGTACCGAATTAATAAAAAAATGTAAATCAATCATGTGTTATACGCACCGTGATGTCATTAATGCGCATAAATGCAAATAAGTTAACTGTCAAGTGATTGCACCATTCGCAATGCAATTATTGATATTGCTTTTGTTTGACAAACAATAGTAATAAGCTACTTTATGATCTTTTCCGTTATGTTTCTTACATATTAACCTCCTGAGTCCGCCATATGTATACCTCAAGATGTCGGAAAGACCGGTTGTCCTTAATAACGGACAAAATGGGAGATGGTCCTAAGTCCTGAGATTATACAACATTTGAATTCTCATTGGTTGACTAAATCAGATGTGACAGCGCCGATTTTTAAACGAAAAACTAATATGTATGTTAGGAAGTACGTCCGGTTATTACAAATTACAAATGTATATCAGGACTTATATACAACATTATTCTTAGTATATGGCAAACCCGAAACACGTGTCTGGTATTTTTATGTAAAGAATCTATGTACAAAATTTCAAAACTGTATCATGAAAAATCACGAACTTATAAGCTTATTGTTATATTACCTAATTGTCCGTACAAAAAGTTGGTTACCACTTAACACGCGGGCCGACCGGCTGTGACTGCGTAAATGTACTTAGTGTCGCTCGGTGTCCAACTTGTTACCATTTTTAAATATTTTTGGGACAAAATATAACATGGTGTAAAAACTATTGGAATCGATTCAGTTACGTATTCTGAACAAACTATATTCAGGTTTGCAGTTTACTAAAAATAATGTTTTATATATCAGGACTTTATGACATACGAGAATTTATCCGTTATAATGACCTCAGGGACTCAGGAGGTTAGAATAGCTACAATTGCGGTGTAGATTTTCTTTAGAATGTAGGTACCTATCCTATATTTTGCTTCATTAGCCTACGGCAGTCCATTTCTGGGCATAGAGCTGTCCAATTGCACGCACGATTCAACTCGATTCTCGGCTGCTCTCATCTAGTTGCTACTAGCTGCTCTGCGAAGATCGTCGGTCCATCTAGCCCGAGGGCATCCTATGGCATATCTTTAATAAACCCAAATAAGGAAAATGATCACGCTATTTTACTAATAGCTATCTGCTTGTATTTATATTTGTAACCTCAACTTCATAGATACCTGCTACCTATCTACAATATCATCTAATAGTTCCGTTAATAATTAACTGATTCAGTTCCAAAAATAATAAACGTAAGACATGGTACAGATACAGGAATAATATATTCGTTCTTATATGACGGGCACTATTATATTCAAATTATATACCACAGACAATCTTATTGTTACCTACTCTTCTTAACAATAGGTACAAATTGGTACAATTATATCGGAGCGATCATAAAATTAATATATCGTATTATTAAAACAAAATACTGAAACAATTACCGTAAAATTATATTTTCTTGGAAGTTTCATAAAAATCACTTTGAAATTCACGCTTCACGGCTTGTTTACCAATCACGCAAATTATAATGGCCGGTGAAAAACTTTCAGGCAATGTACAGACGCCAGCACATCAAGCTACGACAATCTGTCAAATTTCTTTAATAGATTTTCAACTTTATCGCTAAAGCATAAGTTTCAAAGTTGATTGGGAAAATTTGACAGTTTCGGGTAGCTTGATGTGCTGGCGTCTGAACTTACATTTGCCTAATTTAATAATGCCCATGAAGCCACGCTTCTAATCAGCTAATTTTCACACAAAGATTAGGTCTGACGAATGAGCCAACATAAATTACCTCTAACTTATTCCAAACTATGTTTTGCTCGCGACTTCGTCCGCCTGACATTTCTTGTACCCGCAGGGCCTTCTGTACTCGGGGATGCAAGGGATGCAGGGTCTTAGGGGGCGCAAGCCGATCATATCGTCACTCATTATAAACCGCACCGCTCCAGCGCAGTAACCGCCCGTCACCGCCTACAAAAAATCCACCCGCTTGCCTCCAACGCAACGTTAGCAAGACGACCGCTCGCTACTAACACGCCACCGGAGAGGTGACAGCTTGTTGTTCACGCATCACTTACTAGTAGATAGCTCACTCTCCACGTGCCGACACGGCTTGTTTTCAGCTTAAAGACGGGTTTGCGAACATTAGTGAGTGTGAGAATTAGCCGCGGGTGGCGAGGGTTCACTGGCTTTTTTCACCGGGGAGCGGGCAGATCGCTTGAAGCGCGCGGATTGTGCGGCGAGAAAAGGGTGGACGAGCTGTCCGCAGTAAGTATACTGCGGACAGCTCGTCCACCCTTTAAAAAACCTTTCCAAGTTAGGATTTTAAATCAAACTTTACGATGATAATACAGTAGTATTATCATCGTAAAGTTTGATTTAAAATCCTAACTTGAATGACAAGTTATTTACTGTGAAGGAGCGATGCTGTTATAATAAGCGATTACCTACCTCAAAAGTATTCAAAGAAATTAAACTCAAAAATTCGTTTAATTTTTTTTTTTTTTTGTTGGCAATGTGGGCACAGAGTGATTTTCGCACCCCGGCGCCCAATATGGTTAATACGGCCTGCGTACCCGGCGTATCGCATCGTGTGAACACGCATTTACTTCGTTTTCAGTTATTGTTCTATCTGACTTTTTTTCTTTTTGTTCAGCTCCTAAAGGTCCTAGCGTTATGTTAAATAGCATTTCTCAAAAATTGGGCTATCAAATTCAAAAATATGTTCTCAAGTCTGACTTATAGTTCAAGAGATTAGCGCGTTCAAACAGACACACAAACTTTATTATTAATATATAAATATAATAGAATAGGAAAAACTTTTTTTATATTATCTTTTTATTTTAATTAGTATTAAATTTAATAAGTATTATTTTGAAGTTACTTATTAGTCTAATAAACAGGGAAAGTATTTATTTTAGGTAGTTACTAAATTAAAAGACTAACTAACTATATAAATAAATACAAAAACAAAAGGATATTTAGTCGTCGAAGTACTCGTCCGCATCGCTGTCATCCGGAAACGTGCCCAGAAGACTGGCAGCATTGCCACGTTGAATGGCAATGATAATTCTTTGGCCAAAGAACGACCCAGCCCTCTGGTCACGTGAAGTGTCGATCAGCCGGCAAGAAATTTCTTAAAAAAGGAGACGCGCACTCGGGCCCCATGACCCGATCGTTTCGACCCCAAACGGCTCAAAGCTGTAGTTACCCATGAGCTTACAGTATTAATTTAATAAGTAGGTACCTATATAATATTATGAGTAACAACTGACTTAGTGAGATTAACAACGAACTCCCAACTTCATATAGTCAATCTGAAAAAGGAAATTCGGTACTTTGAACAAAAATGCTTAGTAGAAAAATATGAAACTCAAATAATATTTGATAAATGACTGTAGGTTCGCCTCCTGCCACATGGTTCACGGGTGATGAAGTGTGATCTCAGCCGTGAAACTAGGTATGCCTACGTATAAATAATAGGTAGATATACTTCCATTCCTTCGAGACTAAAGACTGTTTGTTAATAAAAACGATGGAATACTACACAAGTACACATGCATATTAATCAATTCGCGTCCAATGCCAAACGCTCCGGGCCTCATCATGACAATGTTTTTTTGTTCGGCAACAGTTTTTGCATTGACTATACTGTCAAAAAAATCATGTTCTAGTGCTGCGTCAGTGATTTGTACTAAAAAAACATGCATATATTATCTAGATAGATAGGTACTAGCTGTTACTGAGCAGACAAGAAATAGGATCAATTTTGTTTGAACAAATTTGATCGATGGTCACTTACATCCAATTTTACTGCTACTAACCTAGTAACCTGGGTGCGGCCAAAATGGTTTATTTGAGCGCTTTGCCCAACGCGGGCCAGCGCGCCGCGCCTGAATATGAAGTTAACATTTTTAGGCCTCATACGAGTATAATAAACTGATCTCAATGTCGCACTTAGAAGTGAAAAACTTGATAGAAAAAAGATGAGAATTGACTGAAATACAGAAAAAAATCATATTAATTTTAATTCAACTATACGCGTGTCTATGTGTCACAATTTCACAAAATATAAAATACTATTCAGTTATTTAGGGCTTTTAATGATATCTGGGATCTAAGAAAACAATTTATTTACTGTATTAGGTTCACACACTACTTCTCTGACTTCTTATCGTACACACTTCCTTGACGATGACAATATTGGCTCACATTCCACGTCCGCGTAAAACTACATCATCTAACTTTCATCTCAATTGGCTGAGTCAATGAACCTCGTGATAATTGCCCTAAATTGCTACCAATATGCACGGTTTAAGATCATTGTTTTTATCAGGAGGCCAAATACTTCAGATGTACTTTATTTAAAGTAGGTACCTATTAATTGTTTGAAATGCGCTAGCAGAACTGATTGAACTAGTAATTTTGTATAGTGTTTGGGTCACCAAGATACAGGCTGTGCCTAGTTTGGGACCCGCTCCTAAATCAGTCTAAGCGCTTTCTCTTGGTTAGAACAGCGTGCTAATACTATGTTTGTGTACCATGTATAAGTTTTTATGCATCCTTTTAGAATAAATTATAATTTTTTGAAAAAAATCGTGTTGAAGCAGAATTTATACCTATAGGAAAAGCTGATAACTAAATTATTCTGACATTAATATGATTTAAATAAAGTCTTAGCAGTCTGGCATTGCATTTTTGGTACACGTCGTCATATATCAAGCTATACGTTTTCAGTAGGTATAAACTGACCTCTCATTGTACGAAAAGCTTATACAATGCGAGGTCAGCTATAACTGGAAATTTATAGCTTGATATGTCGTCGTGAGTACAGTAAGGAAGTACAAAACAATTATACCTAAACGGATATTAACAAGCTATGACCTCTTGTAACTGTAGATGTACATTATTGCACATACCTAAGTAGGTATATACTTAGTTATCATTCGTTTTATATAGCAGATACCACTGGACCTTCGTTTATCATTTCACTACTATGTTGCAATGCTTATATTGTGCCGCCCTCTTTTAATGATAGATAGGGGTCAGGCAATAAAATATATGTAAGTAGGTACCTAACGAACGAGAACCTTCTCGTTCGGTCTGCAGTTATACAGTACATAAAAACAATATGAAAAAAAAAAGAAACTGTTTTGAATTTAGAACTGTGCAGCGATCATCAATAATAATTGATCCCAACAAGTTTATACGGCTTGTTTTTAGTCTAACCAAAACTCGCTCATCAAGACCTGAAAATGAGTAGGTATTATTTCCGTTAGAAATAAAAAGAAATCTAATATAAGTGATCAAATTAAATATTCAAAAATTCTTTGCTGTCCTTCGCAAATCTTGTTAGTCATGATTTTGATTATCATCCTTTTGGACTGAGCGTAGCGACGCGTCGATATGACTGCAGAAATTTAGTCAACCACATTTTATTTTTACGGCTTAAGACAATTTATGTCGCTCATAAAGAATACAATTTTTCACTCCTATGAGGAAAACCATAATAATTAACATAAGTGACAGTTTAGCTTGGCTATAAACTAAAATAAAATTATAAAAAACAGTTAAAACTTACAATTCAAATATTATTCTGAACATGGTGCTTTAATAGCCTTTTAAAAGTTGAAAGTAATTTCGATTTTGATTTTTAATATGATTAATAGACATAGTTGCCTACAGCAAAATAATTAATATGAAAAAGTAATAAGGCACACGTTATCACACACACACACATCACACACATGGTCACATGTTATCTAATACAGAGTTATTAGCTTCGTCATTAACGAGAACGACATAATGGATATTTTCCCCGTCCTTTTTTGCTGACGCCTGTCACATTGCTTCATTAGATACTGTCCCCACCCCTTGTCTTTGTCGATAAAAAAAATGCATGAACACTCATAATTATTATGTCACAATATTCCAAGAGCTGCTGAATTATTTTTAGAAAAGTAACAAAGAACGAAGGAAAACCGTTAATACGTGTTTCTTTTACAGTAGGTAGACTCCAGGGGGGGGGGGGCATAACGCTTTTCCTTACGTGATGATTTCTACCAGTCAACTCCTAGCTACTGCAAAAAGCGTTAAGGAACTTCGTTCCAAAAATTGCTTGTTAATTATTAGCTCATAATTCATTTATGGGGCAGCAATTTTTACTAAACAATTTAACACCTTCTAATTAAGTTTTTCTAAATTTCGCTGTGTCAAGAAACGCCATGCATTTAGACAGCCGTTATTGTGTGACCGTTCACCGCTTTCTTAGGAAACCCTTTTGCAATCATTTTTAACATTAACCTTAATGTGGAACCAATAATGCCTGTGTCGTCTTGCAAAACAGCCGGTCGATTCTGTAAAAATCTCACCGTGAAATCATAAGTGAAGTGAGCACTTAATAGTGTTAATCCCTACCATTAGGCAATGATAGAGTAAGTTCTCACGGTGAGATTTTTACAGAATATCACTGCAGGTTTCACATGTCCGCAAATGCCTTCCAGGAGTTAAATGTTCGAAACTTTAGTTAGCAAGTCAACTTGCTGTTAACGTTTGTTTAGACTGTGCTAGTAAGTAGCGAACTGCCAGTCGATTCTGGGAAAATCTCACAGTGATAACTAAGGTGAAGTGAGCTGTGAGTCTTGCTGATGCTAGGGATTGACACTATTGATGAATCACTTCACGCTCACTTCACCTTTGTTTTTACGGGGAGATATTTGTGCTTGAATCGCTATTATGTATAGTCCAGCTGGTCACTTCCGTGCCTATCGTGATGGCCCTTATGGATTGGTACCAGGAAGTTGTGTCACTGCATCGAGTGATGCACTTAACATCAATCCTTTAATAATACAGTCTAATAATCTATGCACCTGGATACTGCATAGTATGGGCTTGAAAGATAGCTCGTTCTGGCAGTGTTTTGTTTAATATATCTCTGTATTTACATATTTGGCCCGCGTTAGCGTTGTAGGTACTAATACAAAAAGTGTGTTTTATTGAGAAACTTTAGCATGATAACTAGTGGCTATATAACTTTAAGATTATGAAGTCTTTTAAAAAAAAACTAGTCTTGATATTGGGATAATAACAACGATTTCACTAGTTATTAAGGAAAAACGTAAAAAACGTTTGTTTAACGACCTCTTTAAAATTTTATTTTCATTGACACTGATTTATTATTGCAAATAAAACATGGTCGACATTAAATGAGACAGCAAAAAATTGCCTGGTAATAAAACTGATACCTGATAATCAAGCTTGTCAGTATGTATTTTTAGACCAGAAAAAAGCAGCTTTTTAGTATAGTATGTATTGTAAGCATTTGTAGGTACCTGGTTTACGTTATTCAGTGATAGATACTCCACCGAATGTAATTGCCAGGAATGGTTGCGCAAACTACGTAGGCATATATTTTTGGCATCACCTGTACGAGCAGGAGATTGAGATATATTTAGAAATCTAGGTTTTTATTTTCGAATGTATGTTAAGTTTCTTCCTTTGTAGACATTGACCAAAAACATAGAAGTAATGTATTATAGCCTGCCGCTTCTTAGCGTAGCTCGTTTTATTTCAGAATTTTTGTTCAGATTTTTTTTTCTATAAAGTTCGTTTTTATCTTGAGTTCAACATATAAATAATTAAATCTACTAATAATAAACTTCGCTTATAATAATAAACTACTCTATTAAATGTTCACTCTTTATTTTGAATTTGATGTTTAGTATTAATAATTACATGTAAGCCTATAGATAAGGAATTTCTAAAACATCCCAAAATTAAAGACTTCTTTGAATTTATCGCGATAGAAAAGCGGCCTTCCGGGAATCTGCTCTCCTCAGATTTTCATAAATAGACTTCTCTTGGAAAATCGTTGTCTTTTCAATCCATAGAACTTTCTATCGGGTTTCTCCGAAGGAGAGAACCTTCGAATAGCCCGTCACTACATGCATCGGTTAGTATGTTTACTAGAAATTGTTCACATTTTCCCACTTCTAAGTAGAAACACACTATGGTTTTTACTGTCTTCCTTTTAACATGCAACTCTTTGTATCAATTCTCTCACACAATATATTAACTCTCACCACAATATATTCATCTGAATATAAAGATGACTGATAAATACCGTTAGGAATGATATTCAGTCCACATTATTCAATAAGGCACGTGAGGAAACCATAGGTCGGGTCTTTGCACGAATATTGTTTTATTATGAATAGATAACACAGCCATAGTTTTGTTAAAACATCCAATAATGGCATATCTAAATGTTTGTGTTTGCTTTTGTATCTCAATGTTTATAACAGAAGACACGGACTCGGTATCTGTCCTTTGTTTTGTATTATAATAAACAAATATTCTAGATTTGTTGTAAACATGTTGTTTGGAATGATTGTTAAAAAGTAGCTGAAGAAATCTGAATGTTTTAAGGACCTCAAGAGGTCCTTAACTTTACTGGAACTTAAAACAGGTCCCTACCCTACCTACGCTTCGATTTTCAAGAATATGATGGAATAAAATATTGAGGTTCCTCGGCACTTCAAGACATCTTGAACATTATCTGAAGTCCTAGTACACTCATGTGTAGGACAAGTCAGTGTCAAGACGAGTTGTATCACTCTTTCGTAATTCAATAAACAGTTGAGCATTGATAATAGGTATACGCAGTGCCCTCCAAAAGTTAGTTGACTTTGTTCCACTTCAGCTGTACTTAATCCCATATTATAATTTGAAATTATACAACGTGCGCATTCTTGAATGCGCAAAACCTCAGACACCTGTACTTAAAGAATTGTGGCGCAGCCGCAGGGGTCATTTGCCGGGACATCTTTTATTTTATTTTATTTGGGAAAATAAACGGTTACTCATAACAATGTTATGGTATAGAACTTGAGAATAAAATGGGAGTATAAATGTGTAACCAACAACATTTTCCACATAATATAAAAAAGTTAAACAAACGCGAACGGCGTGCGACATAAATTGCTTACATTGAACAGAGAGTATGGTGAGTGTATCATAACATCGCATCAATGAAATTAAAATGAATAACGTGCAAAGAGAGAGAGCCCTCTGTCGCCAAGCTGCGGTAGTTTTCAAATTACGAATTATTTTATGTTGTATAATTTTTATGATTACTGGCCACTTGCCCTACCCGCGTGTGAAATTAATGTCGTCCTAGTCGACGATACCTACGAGGGGTCCACTGGTATCCAGAATTCCTGATTAACACAGAAATATGATTAGTGATAAAACTGGGAAGCCTAATAAAGAAACGATAGTTAATGATTTACCTACTAACTAGGAGGCCGAGGTTAACCAATTAACCACAGTCAGAAACGATTTTTATTTAGGTACCTAACCTAACGGGAACTTTTTTTATTTAGAAAGTTTTTTTAGCGATTCAGGTAGTTCAAGATCGTAATTGGCAACGATTCAGAATTCTGCATCAAGAACATTCTAGTATCTTTTTTTTTACTATTTTTATGTTTTGTTTGATTTTTCTATACGTAAGTATAGGTACTACACAGACTGCTCTTTACTTTTTATTTTCTTTGTAGGTGAACGCAAAAAGGTGTAAAAATAACATAAGCCGTAATGACCGTTTTTATTTTTGCGCTCGCTTTTTCCTTACCAGATAAGCTTTATCAATATACGGCACATTTGCATCGATCCAACCTACGCTCCAAAATACTGTTTTTTGTTCGGAATTTCCATAATGTTTCAGTATGTCATAACTTAAGAGCGAAAACCTGTGCTTGATATTGGTGTAGGCTGACGTATTTTTTTGGTTTCGTAAACCTTTTTTGAGGTAGAAGATTAAGAAGTTCATGAATAGAAAATATCTTATTCCTTAGACCTTAACTTGGTTAGCTACAAGTCTCAAATAGATCCGTTTACTACTGACCACATTCTCTTTATTATAAAATACACTTAGATACATAAACTCACGCCTTCCCCCCATGGCGATAGGTACAAATTACAAAACATCACCTGCTGCGATCCTTACATACTCTAATTTATTTATTTTTTTATTTGGGTGGGAAATTATCAAATAACTTCTCCCGCTCTGGGCGGAGCAGGAGGGCGTGTCAAACTTTTACTGACTAAAACCCACCCGTGTTCCTTCAGTTGCTTGTGCCAGGGGCCACAGTAACTCTTTCGAACAACCCGCGACACTGGCAGTTCCTCCCCCTTATGCTTCGTTTCGTTTTCGTTCAATTATAACTTTATTTTAATTTCCTTTTATAATGTTTCCAGCTACCTTGATCACGGCGGCGGCAGGCACCACAGTGGGTTGGACTTCGCCCACTCTGCCCATCCTACTGGCCCCAGACTCGCCTATACAGACATCGGCGGACCAGAGCTCATGGATCGCCTCAATTATGATATTATGTTCAGGTACTATCTTCTTCTTTTTTCTATTCAAATTACTCGGGCCCAGTCCAGCGACATGTTACCTACTGCGATTAACGTGGCCAAATCACAGTGGCGACATGTAGCGAGAGCGGAGGGTGCTGTCGATACGACCCAACATAATAGCCCGCACGTTTTCGCGTTGTTCTGCTGGTACTGCATAGGGTACTGTACATCCTTGTACACGTGCAGCTTGTGGGTTGACTATACTGAAAGACCATACAGTGCCCTTCGTGTCCAGTACAACAACGCGTACAGGGCGGTGTTGGGGCCGCCCCGTTTCTGTAGCTCATCAGGGATGTTCGCAATGGCACGCACTGACTGTTTCCACGCTTCTATGTGCAAGCGGTGTGCTTCCTTTGTGCACCGAGTGCGGGCCAGTCGCAAAACCATCTTGGCAATGATCGCCGACAGGCTGGACTGCCCTTATATCCGGCATGGCTGTGGCAGGCATGTTGCTGTTCGAATGCCGGTCAGAAAATGATAACTATTCTGTCTTGTTTATTTTTATTTTATGACCGAGCGATGTTTTTTTTTTTGTATAATTATTGCTATTGACATTGTATGCCTAATAATTGTATGAGTCTATGTTACATGATTGATGAATAAATAATAATAATAATATGAGGACTTTAAAAGTGAACATGTTTGGACTCTAGGGAAGCTCCAGGTCATATTCTGGTCGAATCTGTCTGAAAATACCTGTGATAAGCAGCCTTTAGTTTAAGAAAGGAATCTTTATTTTTTCTACCGCTTATAGTTTTTTAGTTTTTGGTACTTACATTTTTGTTCTTAGTTATATTTTTATGACCACTATACAGTTGAATTGTAGCAACTGATACGATGAATATTCAAAGCCAGGTCAACCACTTCATGTTTGAGAACCAGAAACAATGAACGCTCTGTTTCAAAGGACTTGACCACAACTAATAGAAAGTCGAACGTCACGTGATTTCAATCTCAAGTGATGAGAAATAAATCAGGCCACGCTTTTAAAGAGCAAATACAGTCACGTATGCAATCCATATCGAGGCTATCCAACTATTTGTATTACCTTGTTGGAAGGAAAGAGGAAACTTCTCGTTCAAATTACAGATAAATTAAGTTTCCCAGCGGCATTTCGGTACATATTTAGTCGGCACATTAATCCAAGTCGGAACATGATCGCGTTTCTGTCCCTCTCTCTTCGCGTTTGGTAATCCCGAATGATGGGGTCGGCTTTAGTAGGTAACTCGATAAGCATTGTTGATAATATAAAAATGTGCTTACTGACTGAACAAGATGGTTGGATGTCAGATGAATCATGCTGGAGTATGTAAACAGTACGCTATACGATGACTCGCTGCAGTAGTTTTTTTTTTTTCATGGTAGTAATTAATAAAGAATTAGGTGAATATTGAATTTTCAGTTCCTACCAGTGGTTACAGATTTTCATTTAATGTACCTATGGTATTGTAAACTCATGGCTAAATGATAACAGCCGCACGGGTCGATCAAAAGTTCAGCTGCACTTGTCACAGTCGGTTTATGGATGAGTGAACGTCCATTACATTTTGAGACCTCTCCATGGTTCAGATCCCGGTTATCATTCATAGATTTTTAGCAGTCGTTACTCAGAAACCCAAAAGTCTAATCACCAGTCTTACCAAGGGGTATCGTGTCACCCAATAACTGAGTTATGAAGCTCAGATAGGCAGTCGCTCTATGTACAATACTAGTAATCAGCTGCATCCGGTTAGACTGGAAACCGACCCCAACATACTTACACATTGATTGGTATTGTGAACTTATCGGTTGGTACTCTAGAGTGGATGGTTATTGACGTTATACGCCACCTATTTTTCAGTAGAAGTTGCTGTTTCCACTTGATGTCGCTGTTTCCACTTGATGTCGCTATGACTCATAATTTCTAATGTATGCATTCCTATGGGTGTCGTTCGCGGTAATTAAGGGGTTTCGTCATGTTTTTATCAGTGATGGGAAATGGGCAGTAGCGTCCTTCTGTTTGCTAATAAATCATAGAGACAGAAAAATGATCACCAGTCCAACAGTCAGGTGATTATAATTCTTTATAATTCTTTTCCTTGTTTCTGTACTACCAACACTAGTTATAAGATATTTTACTAACAAAATTGACTACATATATTGTTATCCGAAATTAATGAATAAATAAAATAATACCTATTGTCCCATTTGCGATCATTAATAACACTAAGAGAGCTTTTATGTTGTGAGGTTTCCAGAGCGCGTTTTAATTTAAAATGGAATGAAAAATCCCAAAGTTATTTTATTTTTAAAAAATCATCAGAAAGTGTTTCTTTTTGATAACCATGAGCAGTTTCAACCGCAAAGTGAGATAGGTCTAGACACAACAAAGACATTCGTGAATCATTACGTTACGTTTGCGTCATTGCATTGTTTTCCCATTTCAGCCGCAAGTCCCATTCCTGCCTCATACCTGGCAGACAGGATCGGCACCAAGAAGACGTTACTCCTCGCTTCGGTGCCTTACATCATTGGATGGATCCTAGTGATGTTCGCAGGGAATGTTCCTACGATATACGCGTCTCGGCTCATCTCGGGACTCGGCTACGGGATCGCCTACACCACAGCGCCTATGTATCTCGGCGAAATCGCCTCCGATGACGTCAGAGGCGCCATGGCAACACTCATCACTGTCATGTCGAAGGTCAGTCTGCTACCTAATTTACGATCACAAGGTCAATAATTATCGCATGTGTAATTGGGTCGTACACCTACTTTATTATGACGTTTAAGTACTTATCTGGAAACAGATGGCTAATTTCGATAACAGTGCCATAAATATTATCTACGTATTCGTTAATAACCAATAAATCATAGTTGCCTTGTCTGCGGTTCCGTTTTGTGTAACAATAGAATTTTTGCTCACAAAATGTGCCTATATCTATACAGAAATTATTATGCGAACAAATAATTTTGAGCCAACTTTTGTATAGAATCAATCAATTAGCATTGTCAAACGTCATTGATCATATAATAATACCGAACCAAACAAAAAGGAACTTCACCGTTTGCCTAATGCAAAATACGGTATATCTTTTTGCGTGAAATTTCTAAATTCGAAATAAATAAAACTGAACAACTGTTTTTGAATTAGCATGATGCACTCTAAGGATGATTAAAATTCAATAATATTGGTCTTGACATCGACAATGCTGTCGTTCTAAACTAATTTAAAACGAGTCTTTTCAACCTTGAATATAATGTAAAGTATAATCCGAAGATCTAGAGACACGTTTGATGCAAGCGCGAATCAGTTGATATACTCAAACGAATTTAATTAATACCAACCTTCGTTCATTTGCGTTATTCGATTTCAATGTTCATGTACGGTTTATAAGCTAAGAAATATTATGGTAAACTTCCAAAATTATTGAGTTTATTACCTGCTATAGTCATCAGATTCGAAGCTATACTTATTTATTTATAAAGGTACACGAACAGCAGTGCTATTCTGTAAAAATCTCACCGTGAGAACTTAGGTGAAGTGAGCCGGAAGTTAGCTCTGTCATTCCGTAATGGTAGGGATTGACACTATTAAGTGCTCACTTCACTTATGATTTCACGGTGAGATTTTTACAGAATCGACCGGCGGCTTCTGTATACAAAATATCAAATAACAGTAGATAACAGTCATGGGCTTATACAGTTGCTAATAACAGGTGAACCAACATTCTCAAATACAGTGATAACCTAAGGTAAGAAAGAAATGTATAAAAATTAAGTGGTAACAAACTATATAAACAGAAATATAAAATGCCAAAAGAAATAAGTTACACAGGTTGCAAGAAATACCTACATAATAACATAATAAATCTTTAGATTGTGTGGATTGCGTGCTTTGGGATCTCACTAGATTAACAGTGTATATGATTATTTATACATGTTAAAATAGGCACAGAAAAGTATCTGCTTAATACTTCGCCATAATATGTATGTATTATGGCTAAATAAAATGCGTTAAGAGCCCTCTTACATTTCAGTACTGAGCGCGTATCTTTTTTTTTTTTTTGTAATTGGCTTCTCGCAGTACAACCTATGAGGTTGTCGTCTGATTAAAGTAAAGTAAAGTAAAAAATCATTTATTTTCCACACTAATCAAAAGCACAGTACAGACATTATTGAAATAAATGGAGTGGACTGGAGCCTAAACTAGGGCAGCCCTGTATTTCAGGACTCCAGGTCTTCCTCCCGCGGCGAGTGAGTTGGTCACAATGTATGAATGAATAATAATAATAATAATAGATGATTAACCGGGCTTACCTGTGGATGCCTCAATAAATTAAGGTCTCCAGCCATGGGGAGCGTGCATCGCCGGCGCAGTGAAAAGTACTTTTATTTTATTTAATAAAAAAAAACTAAGTATCAGTATTATTTTTTTAAATGATATTGTTTAAGCAATTATTGGAAACTATTTTGGTACTCGTATAACTATCACGTGAAAATGATGTAGAAGTTCGGAGATATTCAGACTTGTTTCCAGTAGAAAATTGAATTAGGTCCAGTCGTTTTTCTTTATTTATAGTATAAGGAATGTAACAAAATGTATTCTATTATTATGAAAGTATATGATATTTGTGATATGAGAAAAAATGTATATATTTTGATGGATTATATTCAACAGAATCTGCAAATTAGAGCTCTCAAACCCTCCATGAGTGTTTGCCTAAACATGCATCAAGAGAACGATTATTGCTAAATAAATAGATAAATCATAAAAAAAAATATCGCTGTATTATTATTGTAGAAGAGAAAACGAACTATTTTTGCTAAATAATTGTTATTTTTACTAAACAACGAATAGTATTCAATTTCAGCGAGCAAATCATGCATCTACCCGCATTTTTGTGAGGGGACTCTAAATGGGGGCTCTTTAACCTGTGCATGAACCGGCTGATCGGTGAGCTCAGCAGCACTAATATTGGCTGTTCCATAGACGGAGTGTGTTTCAATAACATAAGCTACGCGGATGACATGGTGTTGCTGAGCCCATCGATCGGTGCATTACGCAGACTTCTACGCATTTGTGAGGCATACACGGAGGCCCATGGGCTCAGGTACAATGCTAAAAAGAGTGAACTCATGATTTTTAAAGCCGGTAACAAATGCTACTCATCTGTACCTCCTGTCACTCTTTGCGGCATTCCTTTAAAAAGGGTGCAGCATTTCAAGTACCTGGGCCACTGGGTCTCCGACGACTTGTGTGACAATCTGGACATTGAGAGGGAGCGCAGGGCGCTGTCTGTCCGGTGTAATATGTTGGCTCGCAGGTTTGCGCGTTGTACTAGACCTGTCAAGGTGACATTATTTAAGGCATATTGTCAGTCGTTTTACACGTGCAGCCTGTGGACCAACTTTACGCAGCGGGCATACAGCGCGCTGCGCGTGCAGTACAACAATGCTTTCAGGATACTGTTACGGCTTCCGCGGTTTTGTAGTGCTTCGACTATGTTTGCGGAGGCGCGAACCGATTATTTTTTCGCGATCATAAGGAAGCGGAGCGCTTCACTATTAAGTCGCCTACGAAGCAGCTCGAACAGTCTCCTGAGGGTGTTGTCCGAGCGGTGGGACCTGTCCCTGATACAGAGGTGGATGCAGCTTCATGTTAGCGCCTCTCCTCGTTTTATTTGACTTGCGTTTTTGTGTGTATGTCTAATTTTGTTGTTGATTGTTTTTTATGTGTTATATTTTAATCTAATTTATGTATTTAATTTAATTGAATTGTGACATTTATTTCATTTATTATCATTTATTTTTTTGTAATGGATTTTAATTTAATTTTTTGTATTTTTTATTATGTATGGACTGTGTCTGAAATAAATGAATTTATTTATTTATTTATTATTTAATGAAATTATAATCCCTGCATAGAAAGTCCATGGATCATTTCAGAAGAATCAAAGAAAATAAGAACTCGAATTCGCATATTATAGAAACATAAAATCACGCCGGTATTCCCGAAGGGTTGGGCAGAGTTGCACCTATAGTACATAAAAGGGGCCGAACCTATTTCCATCAACCAGGCACAAAACCAGACTTCGGGCTGCTACTGAGAAATTCTAGACGGAAAACCCAACAACGAGGCAGTCGAAATATCCATACAATTTCACTACTGGGGAAATTATTCGATCTAGCTAGAGTAATGCAACTCCCGGAACCGTGACAAAGCAGTTCGTAGTTCCTATATGTCTTCTCATTGAGACTGTAGGCTTCCCTGAATCGCGTGCTTTGTGGTAACAGTATGAAAGGGATGCGTTCATGGCAGGACAATTTAGCATAGAACTAGCAACTATATCAATTATTTATTGCCAAAATGAAGTTATACTAATAGATTCAGATTTACCCTGCTAAACTGTTAGACAATAATAGACTATTACCAATCTAAATATTAGAACGAATTAGATGATCTTTGAGTCAGTAAAATTTAAACGTAGTTATAATTCTGTTTCAGTTCGGTATCCTGTCTCAGTATTGCATCGGGCCGTACGTGTCCATGCTCGGCCTGGCGAGCTTCAACATCGCCATACCGATCCTGTTCGTCGTGACGTTCAGCACCATGCCTGAGTCGCCCTACTACTACATCAAGCAAGGACAGAAGCATGAAGCAGAGTCATCGCTCAAGAAGCTCAGAGGCAGAAGTTACGTCAGAGAAGAATTGGAGAGCATGAGCAGCTTGGTCACAGAAAACATGAAGGAGAAGTGTCGGTGGAAAGACTTGTACACTGTAGGAGGAAACAGGAAAGGCCTTATCATTCTGATGGGCATATACTTCACACAACAGTTCTGCGGCAGCACCGCCATCATATCGTACGCGCAGCAGATATTTGGAGCTGCTGACGGCGGTATGGGAGCTGAGGAGTCCTGCATATTGTTCGGTACTGTACAGCTCCTTACATCTGCGATGTCCTCGCAGCTAGTGGACAGGCTGGGAAGAAAGCCTCTACTACTAATATCTTCGTGTGGCGTAGGACTAGCCAACGTCATAATAGGAGCGTACTTCTTCATGAAGCACCAGAACAGCGAGTACATCGTCAGTGTGAAATTCATTCCTATAATTGTGATACCTATATTTATATTCTCGTATACCATAGGTTTAGCTACAGTGCCTTTCGCGATAACGTCGGAAATATTCCCAACAAACATTAAATCAAAGGCGACCTGTGTGATCCAGATATTTGTGGCGTTAATGACTTTCGCAGTAACGAAGTTGTTCCAAGTAGTGGCGGATAATTTAGGGAACTATGTCGCCTTCTGGGGCTTCGGCGTGTTGTCGATGTTCGGTGTTATATTTATATTTTTACAACTCCCTGAAACTAAAGGACAGTCGTTCGCGGCTATACAAGAGAAATTGTATTCGTCGGATAAAGTTATGTATGAAAAGGGTGAGGACCAAATGGCTAGGGTAAAGATCACGTTGTGACGAAATACATTATCTTTAAAGTATTTTGTAAGTAATTTAAAAGTGTACACTTTAAGGCGTTTGTTATACATAGTAATTTTATGTTATGCAGTACTTAATTCTCCGTCCGCTACGTGGCGACATTCCGCAGAGAACCTAATTTGTCGGCTGTCTTCTTTGTTTGTTATATTGTAGTTGTTAACTGTTACAGCGAGAGCTATAAAGACCAAAGAATTCACTTTTAAGTGTTAGGACACGAATTTAGAGTTCCTCGTTCTCGAAAGTTCTGGTTTCGAATTTACTATACCTTAGTTACTTTATCTAAACTAATACACAAATAATTGAATTTTACATGTTTGTTTGTTACGCTTTCACGCTAAGGTGGCTGAACGGACATATTAGATGAAATTTGGCACATGGGTAGACCATGGCCTAAATTAGAACACAGGATACCTTTTATCCCGAGATTCCCACGGAATCGAGAGTTATGTGGGTGAAACCGCGGGGTGCAGCTAGCGTATTATAAACTGGACCTAATGATCTAATGATCTGGATCTAATGTCAAGTTGTGAACGTAATAGAAGACTTGTTCTATAATACATTCATATGTGTTTTCGTCTTAAGTTTGTTGGAGTACTACATGTGCCAACAATATTACATGGAGCCTCTACTTAATCATCCATATATATGATGAATAATAATAATTATAATTACTTACTTGCTAAAAATAACAAGTGCCAACGTAAAGTTTGCAACGTGATACAAAAGTATGTTATAATACACACCTGCTATATTGTTTTCACGGTGAGATATTTACAGAACAGATAGGCAGTGCTTGGTACTATTTATTACAGAATATATTTATTGTAAGCTTAGTCCAAAACTCAAAAGTGCCTTTATATCTACATTAGACTTAACGAACATCCGTATAACAAAACAAGTACAAACATAATGTAAGTTACTGTAAAGTTACTTCTTTTAAGCTCTCGCCAAGTTTTAAAGGACTGTAAGTATTCACAGGGATTTTTATTGAGGAATTTAAACTATAATATTTGAAAATAACAAATGAATGTTATATCGAATCTCTTACATTGTTCTTTGTATGAATCCGAGAAAAGTATGAGTGGTATTGGTACGCTAGGAACTCACAGTGCAGTGCAATGCTGAAGCATGTGCGGTCACCGCATACTCTGCAGTATGACTTTTTTCTTTTGACTCTTAAGGGGATCCGCTATGGTAGCCCGTGAAATTTAAATTTTCTTACGTTCTTTTGCAATTTGCAGGGCAGTGTCAGGTTGTATGATGATTAAAATATGATTCGCGTCCGCAACAAATATGATTTTACAGAATTATAATCATTACAATCAGCAATACAACTCCTTCAGTTAGAATTGGACTCAAATGTCACGATTTAATTAAATAGACATTCAATGGGGTATTGTGAACTTAGAGCGATTTATTGATGATTTTTTTTTTTTTTTTGATATATATTTGTTACGTCCGCGAAACATATTTAGATCAACTTACAACTTAATACTCACCCGCAAATTATAAAAACGTAAGAAAATTTCAATTTCGCAGGCTATCCTGATGCTTTCGTCTGAATAATGAACATATAAGTTAAATGCTAGCTCTTATTGCAACCACCAAATTACAAACAACTTGCCTTCAGTAATTAAACATTTTGATTCTCGAGTTAAAAACAAAATGGCATGCCACAGCTTGCGGGCCTTGTAGCCGCTCTGCGAGTTCTAAGCGTAAAAGATTATAAATGGGTTCTAGCGCGACACTATACTTAAGAACTTTTGTCTTTCCCAAATTGACGCAGACTGGCGTAACGAGGTAACTACAATAGGGGTCGGATATTATTTTTCCTTGTTTAGAGTTTCCTAGACAGTTTCGTATGCTGGCGGCCAGCACAACTGACTTCATTAAGGCTCTTCGCTACATATTTGCCGATAGCACTATATTTTGTCGGTTTTAAGCCGATACTGTCTGGGGTTATATTGCTATAGTAAAATCTTTGGAGCTTGATATCGCTTTGTTGCGGCTTTGCTCCTTATAAAATATACATACTCGTATTGATTATGCCTCATAAAAGCTTTTGATATGTTGAATTTACCACCTTTTGTAAATCGGATAAGTAAGTTTATTATGTCTTAGTAGAATTGTTGTTTTGAAGTTACTCCTATAAAAATTACCTAAGCAGCCTTAAGGAAAAGTTACCCTAGGTGTACTAAAAGTTTTTTTCTTAGATTTCCGTCTGTTTAGAGCCAATCAATTTGACGCAACCCTTGTAATTTCGTATAGTAAGCAAGAATATTCTGGACCATTATTTAGGGGATATAATTATTATAAATGAAAATGCATTTCATTACGTAATAGAATCGTTCTTATGTAATTAACTTACCACAAGCTTCAAAAACAAAGCTTGAATAATATAAGTTCCTTTTCGGCACTAAACTTAAGAACCATGACGGTACTATGAAAAGATAACTATTTTTTTAATAATGCTACTAATATTATATTGTTATTTATAATTAATATTGTATACGTACTTAGGCCACACAGCATTTTATTGTAAGTAATATTTAGGTGTACGTGAAAAATGTTTATTGTAAACATTCAAACTTTTCAGCATTAGGGGACTGGAGGTACGGCACGGCAATGGATTTTATGCGGCGAATAGAAATGTAACTTAACAGTATGACAATAAAGTTGAAATTTCAACGGCAACGATGTCGTAGTATCCTTAGCCATGCCGCAACGTTTTCAGGCATCATCATTGAAATTTTAATGTTATTGTCATAATATTAAGTATAAGTATTTGTATTCTTCGCTTAAAAAATCCTAGCCATGCCGTGCCGCCAGTGGGCATTCACCAATAGACTACTAGGGAATTGTAATTTTGTAGGATGGTGTGCACTCTGTTTCTTGATCACGCAACTTTATACAAACTATTGCTGATAAATGCTACCAGCTGTGAACAAACACTTAAATATTACCTTATAATAATACATAAATAAATAAATTGTGATGATGCAAACATTCCGAATGTCTCACGGATCCTCGTGCCATTTATACGATAAAAATAAATTAATTAATAATTTTGTTAAGTCGAAATGCAATGTTTTGTGAACATCTCTAATTAATTAAGGTAAAATATTTGTAATTAAAACCTATTGTGATAACATTTTATGACTTGTTTGAATTATTTTGATCCTAAGAACCTGAAAAATGATGGGGGAACGTCGTACCTATTCGCTTGATTAGAACACATTATTTATTTATTTATCATTTTTTAGTTGTTGCAGTTTTACCTACTCCACACAACAATAAAAACAATAGAGACAAGAAGTTTTATAACATCAACACACACCAAGTGGTGGGAATACAAGTTCTAAGCTATCTCAAACCGCGCGAGTTTCCTCTACCACATGAAAAGAGAACCATGTTAATCGGCCCAGCTATCACGGAAAAATTGGAGTACAGACATGAAAAAAAGAAACCGCAAAATGCAAAACCTCCTTTTTCAAAGTCGGTTGTAATGGCGGAATGTCATGCCTATTCGCTCGATTAGAATCAAGTACCAAACTGGAGCTTACCAGTTCCGAACAAGTTCCGGTTAGCTTATCCGGCAGATAATGTCATACAACTTCCATTTGATTTTTAATTTATTTCGAAGATAGTGGCTAGCCTTATTGCCACTATTAGCCTTCATCATCCCACTGTTGGGCAAGGTCATATAACAAAGACTTCCAGCTCTTTCGATCCAGGGCGATCCTAACACTGCAAAACAGGCGCTTAATGTTCAATCCAGTCAGTCCATCCATTAGCTACTTGAAGAACTTAGCATAAAAAGCTTTGAACAAAACGTTGAAAGTACTTTGTACAGTTACAAATTAAAGTGTTGTCTGCAACGGTTAGTTTCTGTCTTTCCATTTGCTGTTACCATTATCCTAATTATCGACTTGGGATGCATAAGCTTGCACTGTTTTGGTGGAAGTTCACCGACCTCTCTTGTTTTATAAAAACTGAGTAGGTAGCTATGGTATGGAACCCAGAGGGTGTTAATTTTTAGCAAGCATATGCAGGGCGAAAACTTGATCACTGACTAGGTGCGGCATGATGAGCTGAGAGAACACCGAAATCAGCTGTTACCTACATTTTGACGAGTTATGCGGACATAAATGTAGGGAACAGCTGATTTTTTTTCGCGATTTCGGGTTTGGTCCCGGAGTAAAAGTTGTTCATAATGATGAGTACAATGACCCCTTAAGAGGTTGTCCGTTATTTAAGTTATACCTTATATATTTAAAGAGTTTTGGATAGGAGCCCCGTGGTCGGAAGTCCACTTTCAGCTTTCGAAAATGAGAGGGCGCATTTATTAACAAAAAAACAATTATTTTAAGTTACTAACAGTTTTTATTTATTTCTAATGTACTGTTTTGCATTTACACAAAGGAATTAGCCACTGTTTTGTTTCAATTCATGTGTTATTAAGGAAATGGTTTTAAATAATTGATATTCAGAAAATATTTTGCTGCTTTTTCCTTGAATTTGAAACACTACAGATTCAACTATTATCTTGTGCTTTTCATGACTCGCCTCGACTTTGAGAGGGAAAAAAACACAGGTCATGGACCTACCAACCTTTTTCAATAAATACTCTCATTATTTCTTGAAAGACTGTGAATGATACTCGACGCAGATGTGAGTATTCATACATCCATTACAATTTATACGAAGAAACCTACCATCTTATGACTTGACCTGAATATCCAAATATCTAGCAAGAAATCTGAAGGATTCATGTAAGTCAAAAAAAAATTGTACATTACAACATATTAAAACATCACGCCTTGTTTCCCCAAAGGGTTGTGCAGAGGTGTACCTATATTACACCGACTTTTCGCCAGTAAAGTTTTATTCCCATATAATTGGGGTAGAGACTATTGCCATCACCCGGGCACAATTCCAGACTCCGGAATTCGAAATAGAAAAAACCCAATAACAAGTAAGTGCTCATACACACGAGCGGGACGCATTAACGGTAGAGGCAATTGCAGTCGTCGACACCCGTCGATGGCCGCCGTCGTCAACGTGCCGCCCGTGCACCTGTACGGTGCTTAACCCTTAAATGCATAATGTTGCCATATGGCAACAAAGTACGTCATTTAATTTTTTTAAGAATGTGATAGCTGTGAGTTTCTGAACGCACCTCTTTTTGTCAAAACAATATATATACTCTATGAATATTAATATTATTGTATAATTATTATACAGCGTGTAACGGAAGGGGGGTATCAACCCTGAAGGAGGTGATTGTGCTAATGAAACTCAACAACTTTCCCCAAAGAACATAGGTCGAAATATGAAAAAAAAATTTGGCCCTCCCTTACAAAACTGACTACCAGCTGATTGATTTACTATGGGAGGGCCAAATTTTTTTTTTCATATTTCGACCTATGTTCTTTGGGGAAAGTTGTTGAGTTTCATGAGCACATTCACCTCCTTCAGGGTTGATACCCCCTTTCCGTTACACGCTGTATATTCATTATCTAAATTCTATAGACAAATACCTATACAATAGCATTTTTTGCAATACGATAAAATAAATCTTGCATTTAAGGGTTAAATACACGAGCAACACGTCGACAGCTGCCGCTGCCGCCGCCGCCGCGTGTTGACGACAGCCGTTGCCTCTGCCGTTGACGCGTGCCGCTCGCGTACATGCACAGTAAGTTTGTTATTAAATATAATAATCTTAACCCTTTCAGCGCCAGAATATTTTGATATGTTTATGCTGTATGCCGTCATACATATAAGCACCTACGAGAAAAATCGTACTTGGCATAGTAGAAATAAATCCATTCGACATGTTATTATCCACTTGTTAGGCCAAAAGTATATCGACTATTCTGAAAGACCAGGGCAGTCCAAAGAGGTCAATCAAAGTGGTCAAGTATTGCTTCAACATTATTTGGAATATATACCACCTACAAAAAAAAAAAGCAAGCCAACTAAACATTGTGTTGTGTGTACCAAAAATAAGACTCGCAAAGAAACAAGGTATTTTTGCCCATTGTGTCCAAAAACTCCGGCTTTATGAGTAGTTAATTGTTTCAAAGCTTATCACAACTAAATATTATATTTCTACTGTTGAAAAGACAGAATTATGTCTTCTTTTGTTTGTTTATACTACTACTTACACTACCTTATGTTTGTCATGTTATAACTTTTTCCCATTAAAAGTGTGAAGTTTGAAATTATCATGCGTTTTCATTGCTAATGCCAAACGTTCAAAATCCGACCTTACCTGTAGTGCCAATAAATATTTTTTTGTGTAGAAGGACCTACAAAATCTACGAATATATACGTAGTCGGCACCATGCCGAAATCCCGCACTACGAGTTATCTCGTAACTGGCACGCAAAGGGTTAATAAACAATCTAAAATACCTACTTAAAGTATAGTCATGAAACATGGTCATCAGTTGAACTAAATAAACAGATCAAATTGGATTATAATTAATATCACATGGAAATATACCGGAGTTTTTACCTGTTTCTTCATACAATGGAGAGATTAGAAAGCCCGATAGTAGGTATTGCTATCAAAAGGAAACTCATGGACGTTACATATCACTGGAAAATTCTTATGTTCCGTTTATCCGATATCTGTTGTTTACATGTTAATACTACGAAAATACTAATATTTGTTTATGTGTCTTTGAAATTATCGAAATATTGTTGTTTTGAAGCTTGTCGTGTGATGAGTGGATGTTTTTATATGGATGCAAACTAGCGATGTGACTCGTTATATACTTACGCAATAATACAGTACAAATAGCTTATAATGCTTATGTGGCTTCTAGCATTAGGTGCGGAATAATTTTCTGGGGCAACTCCACTGACAGAGACATCACTACATAGTATAAAACAAAGTCGCTTCCCTGTCTGTCTGTCCCTATATATGCTTAGATCTTTAAAACTACGCAACGGATTTTGATGCGTTTTTTTTTAATAGATAGAGTGATTCAAGGAAGGTTTATATGTATAATACATGCATAATATAGTAGAGCAACACTAATAATTTTAGAGGTTTCTAATGTGATGTCGTAAATAAACACATTTTTTTGCGCTTACATTGTAAACGCTGGCTGAACCCGTCGAGATAGATCAAAATAATGTACTATAGTATTGTACACCTTAAAAAGGTCTACAAAAAAGTCCGCGATGGTATATGTCTATCTCTTATGGATAACCCACAATAACCATTTTTATCCTATACTTTTTAAGAGAAATAATGGCTCTAAAATTATCAGTGTTTCTCCATTGCACCCGTGCGAAGCCGGGGCGGGTCGCTAGTTGGTTATAAATATTGATAGTTGTAAACCATTGTTTAAGGAACTTAGTTTGCTCACTCTTCCGTCTATCATATTATTATTTGGGAGCGTTTGTTCGCTGCAACTTGCATTTTATTTGAAAAACCGCGCTCTCGCCGTTATCAGAATACCATTCATGTTACCTCTCATAAAAGCGCATTTTTCGGCAAAAGTGTGTTAGGTATGACCGGTAAATAACGCAATGCATGTTGTTAAACTGTCAAAATGAAACCTTGTTCTTTTTGCTTTTGAAATAAATTTTCCTTAATGTATCTATTACTTTATGTATCTACTACTTATGCACTTACTTATATATTTTGTACTTAGGTAGGTATTCCTATTTTCAATAGTGCAAGTACTTTTTCGCCATATTTCATGGCGATGGAACGCCCTTACTTGAGTGTGTATTTTCATTAGCACACGTAAGTC
Source organism: Eremobia ochroleuca (assembly GCA_949629135.1). Lineage (NCBI taxonomy): Eukaryota > Metazoa > Arthropoda > Insecta > Lepidoptera > Noctuidae > Eremobia > Eremobia ochroleuca. The sequence continues at coordinate 15,004,676 of OX451386.1, read as the reverse complement.
GAGCTTCCCGATAACGCTAATGTTATAAGATTACCGTGTCCCGATGCTCGCTATTGTAATAGGATATGTCTGTACCAAACGTGTGTAATGACTCTGTACACAGTTCATGATTAAATAGGTATATGTAGGCACTAAGTATATGTGGGTTTAATTATGTATCTACGTCACAACGCCCTCAGTATGTACGCATGTTAGACTTTGTATGCTGAACTATTACCTACCCCTAGTTAGAGACATTTATTCAATCCTGGTCAGAATATTTTGATAAACGATCTCTAATGAAGGGCATTTGTTACAGGACGGTTCAGCCATCGCTTCCTCGTATGCTTTGGTTCAGCGAGGGTAGAATCAATAGGCAAGAAGTTGTGATAGTTTTGAGAATCCGATCCGACCATGTTCCTCTCAATAGTTTTGGTTCTATGATGCGCAAGGTTGATTCACCCAATTGCGCTGTCTGTGGAGTCATAGAAGATGTTCATCACATCTTGACAGAATGTATTGGAGCCCAAAGACGTCAAGCTTTTGACAATAATTTTAATGTAGGCTACTATAATAGCGTTCTGGCCTCATAATTATTATTGGCAGATGAGGCCAGAACACTTTATTATATTTTTATTATTATGGGTACAAGGTTGCGGGTAGGTTAGTTTGTTAATTTATTGTATTCAATAATCGGGGTAACATATTCTTTATCGAAAAAAAACCCTGTAAATAAATAAAGATTTAAAAAAAAATCCTAAATAAATGGTCGATAGGTACCTTTTTTAATATTTTTATTATACAGAAAAAAAATAACCAGTCCACAAACTCTAACCATGAATTCAGCTTGATTCTAGAACCGACGTAAAATTTCTGCAGGGGGACTCCGTAGAAAACGTCACTTAACAAAAACAAAAAAAAACAGTTGTTTCATAGAAAATTGCAATACCACGCGGTCAAAATGTATGAAACAACATTTTTTTCTACGCCCCTTGCGTAGAAATTTTTCACCCGTCTAGAATGATATGCTGAATTCATCGTCACAGTTTGCGGACTAGTCAAATGTTTTTCCTGAATTAAACTTACCAATCCAAGCTTTAATTAGTAATATGACTACAAAACTTAATATAATTTGGTTCTGTGGTTGAAATTGAATAATATAACGAGCCTTTGTTTTCCTACAATAGGATAATAACCTGATTTCATGGACGAATACAAAATATGATCAAAATTATTATTATTAGATTATTTATTATAATTAAATTATTTATTATCTACTGAAATCATAAATCTTCTTGTGAAAGAATATTGAGCTGACTGAAACTGCAGAAGGGCTTCCAATCTTGTAATCCGGCTCCAAGGACCACCAAATATGTTGGTCTTTTTTAAAAGTTATACGATAGCACCTTTAAACAAATGAATAGTCATTTAATAATCAAATTTTTTTTATCGTAAATCAGACCCACACATGAACCGATTCCTATGAAAATGGCGATTTCGTATAAAACAATTTCATAGCTCACGAGTTCTCCTAATGGGTCTACCCACTATAAATCTAATCTAATTGCAAACCGGCACCGAGCCTCGTTTTCGCCTTTGAGTACATTCAATTAGGTATCCAATCCTACAAATTGTCGCTTTGTTTCGCCTTGGTGTCGCCTACACAACGTCCACTTGAGAACAAGTCTATTCCAACGGTATGGTGCATGACAGATTGTCCAAATTTTTATTTGAATGATGCTCGATTTTATGAAGTAATTTCTCTTTTGATTCATCGTGTTTTCTAAACGTAATGGTGTTTTGTTATTCTCGCCAAAGTTATGAGATGTTAGCAAATAGGTACATTTTGATAGATTCTTTTATATTTTGTAAATGTGAGGACTTTAAAAGCCTTGTAGATTTAAGATCTGCCGGTCGATTCTGTAAAAATCTCACCGTGAAAGGAAGTGAGCACTTAATAGTGAATGACAACTCACTCCACGCTCACTTCACCCAAGTTTTCACGGTTTTAGACCATTTTATTTTCGTTATTTTATCAAGTAACTGGTACTTGTTGACATGCCTACGCTGTCCTCCCATACTTACTGTAATTTGAAAACATTGTAAAAGCCAATTATTTTTTAAAATTTTAAAAGAGTAACCGAGGAGTTTCTTGCCGGCTCTTCTCCATAGGAAACGAACAATTGGAACCGTGCACCTAGCTTCTGACGTTTCATAAGTGCCCATGTAGGTTTATGTGAAATAAAATATTTTGATTTTGATTTGTTAACAAATTATTTGTTTTGCTACCAATACTCTAAGCACTGGTGAAGTTGTAGGAAAATGGTTCAAAATAACGCAATACAGTGATTCAAATTAAAATAGTAGTTTTATTTTAAAATATTTACTTTTGGGGAGTATACATGTGTTATTTGTAACAGCAACCTATGATCTACAAGCTAGGACAAGCAACTGCTTACCAAACGTTACTATTCTAATCAGTTAGCAAGTTTTGAACAACTTTAAATCAAATCAAACAAACAAATGAAAAACCAGCCAAGTGCGAGTCGGACTCGAATTAAGTTTGGTGGAGCAGAGGATGCAGAAAAAAAAAACTATTTTATTTTATGAAGTTTAATGTAAAAGGAGACAAAAGTATTACAATTATATTCTGTTTCTAACTATAATTAATATTGTTATTTAGTCGACGATTGACCAAGGAATGTCATGTGAAAACGAATGGATCGCGTAAGCGGTGTCGCGTTCGACACGTGTTGCAACTTCAGCTTCTAGGTTCAGTTATTGCTGTGAGGAATCAGGGCATTGCATACTAGCGATTTCCCCTGACTAATCCTACGTAAACACCTCCCTCCACAGCGGCTATTGAAAACCTTGCTCGTAAATTGCGCTGGGAGATGATCTCGTCCCAGTCCTTTGAGTGTCTGGAGCAGCATAGGTGGTGTGGTTTAATATCTCTCTTTAATATCTGATTGTCTGTTCTTCAGATTAGATTCTTTAGATTAGATTATTGAGGGGCCCGTGGCTAAATAATAACAGCCGCACAGGTCGATCGATCAGGTTAAGCTACGCTTGCCGCGGTTGGTCTGTGGATGGGTGACCATCTTAACATACCGAGACCCCTCCGTGCCTCGGATAGCACGTTAAGTCGTTGGTCCCGGCTGTCATTCGTAGATCTTTGACAGTCGTTACGGGTAGTCAGAAGCCCGAAAGTCTGACAACCAGTCTTATCTAGGGGTATCGTATTACCAAGTACCAGGGTTGTGGAGGTCAGATAGGCAGTCGCTCCATGTAAAATTCTGGTATTCAGCTGCATCCGGTTAGACTGGAAGCCGACCCCAACATAGTTGGGAAAAGGCTAGGCAGATGATGATGTTCTTCAGATGGTATCTTCGGTACGTTATGCCACCAATGAGTGCGCAAAATAGTAACACTATAGTGGTATAGTTGTGTGATATAGACTGATATTTGAGCTCGTGTCGAGATTTGTTGGAGACTGCAGTAAAATCTTCTTATTAATAGCGTGGAGATTGTCCAAGTTAATAAAGTTAAGCTTGAACAGTGGGCGTGTTCAACAAGAACGACCTTCACCGATCGAGTGACCGGACGAAATGTGTTTTTTACGGAATAAAATAAATGTTAACTTGATGGGAAGTGACGTGAGTAACGGTGATGGGTTACCTAATGAAATCCTGTCAAGGATATTTTTAGTTTTTTTTTCGATACCTTCACCGATGGAGTAACCAAAAAAATGTATAGAATATGCAAACATAGTGTTGCCTAGCTTTTTCTTATCAAGGCTGTAGGGTTGCTAGTTTAAACAGGTGAATCGAAAATGTTACCTTCACCGATCGAGTAACCAAATAAATTATTATATCAAAATGAAGATTATTTTTTTCGAATACGATGGTATAAGGTTGCCTATGAAAAACCTGTCAACAATCAGCATTATCTGTTACATTATTAATTAAAAATATCCTTGACAGGATTTCATCAGGCAAAAGTGCGCTTCGAATACCAATCCAACTATCTGGAATACCGTTAGAGTTTATCATTCGAACCACGGAGCCTGCAACCTTGTTTAATATACCATTTATGAGGGCTAAATTGGTTAACTCTTTACCCGGTTTATTCTAAAATATGCATGTACCAATTGGTCGCAAAGATTTATAAAACATGTTAATACAATGAGGATTGCGGTCAAAATCAAGCAAAATCCTGAGTGACTTATACTCGTAGATTTCACCAATCTTATAGTGAGACATATTTGTGTCTGACTGTTGAATTATGTCTTATGGCGCTTATATGTATAAAGAAGTGGGTTTTCGGTCCCGACTCCCGGTACAGGTCTCTGCAGGTTGATCTTCGAAAGGAAACGGTTACATGTTATACCTATATCTTTATGTGTGTGGGCATTAGTTAATGTGGGACTATTTCACTCGCATCGATCGGTACCGACTTGTCTTTACCGGGAACCCGCTTCTTTGTGCAAGCACCATAACTGCCTCAATTCGTCTATAGCGCTAAGCCTTACTCATAGTCCTACTACTATCCGAACTATGATTCTGTGATACCCTCGGGAGGAAAATCTTGGAAGTTAAAATACGAACACTAAAAATAAATCATGCACACACAGTGAAATATAAAACTTTAAAATATTATACGAAAAGTATAAGATTAGATACTCGTAATGGGGAGAGAGAAATATACAACGTATAACGTTAAATGCGCAAAACCTGAAAATAGTTTGATCAGAATAACGAGCAGAATTAATTGAACCACTTTTTAATATAGGCCACATTTTTCAAAAAATCTTCATTAAAAACGGTGCCGTGTCTATTTATTAATAGGTCAAGCAAGCCAATGTCAGCGCGGCGCAGCGGCCCGGCGACGACTCCTCCCTCGATAAACCGTCGTCGCAGACGCAAGAAACGATCAGAATGGCCAGTAAAACTAAAACAGCACATAAAACCTTAACAATTTTTTTAATGACTTATTTTCAATCTGAAATAGGTCAATTGAATTAAAAATCAGTTCGGGTGTATGAGGTTTTGCGCATTTAACGTTACACGTTGTATAAGATTAGGATAATGAGACCTTGAAAGATTCCAAGTACTTATAACATGATTTTCTTGCCGAATCAATGTCTGGATTCACCTCTGCTGGCGCCTCATGATGTAGATTCAGTATACTCGAGAATCGGTAAGTCACACGGGACGGGAGTATGCAAAAAAAAAACAATTTTTATTTGATGAAGTTTAATATTAAAAGGGACAAAAGTTGCGATGTGGGAGGGGGGAGGGGTTAAGTAAACAAAGTGATTCGATTCTGCCCCCGTCTTCAAACTTTATAGTCTCTACGTACAAATTTTCTATTTTACCTATCAACTGCTTTAACTCTTCCGAAAATCGACGAAAATCGAAGAAATTCTCTTCCGAAATTTGCTCGACCTTGCAACTATACTCTTAAATTTATCGTATAAGGCTTTCGCGTCACTAATTTTCCCATGAGAATTTTTGCCTTTCCGCCTACTAGGACCTTACTTAACAATATATTCCCTTAACAATTTAAGTTGTATAAACAGTGATGCCAACTCCACTTCCATTTAAAACTATTGTCTCTAAATTTACCGATGACCGCAAGCCCTTGCCACAACACTTAAGCCCACATTGGAATCACTTTACTTCCCTCGTCACTCCGTCCGTCCCTGGTCAGGCCATCTGCACAGCTTTACGAACCTCCCGCTGATTGATCTTCTCTTCAATTCAATTCTGGTGACACCTCCTATACATCCGGACTGCCACACCAACGATGACAACCGCCAAACACACAGCAATAAACAACAGCACCGTGTGATAGCTATCAGCTGCTCCTGCGTAACCGCTGTGGCATTCGAACCACCCGCTGCCGCCTTAGCGATAACCACCTCGTCCTTAGATGTCGTTCTCCCCATGGCCTGTGACCCGACGTGACGTGAAGCTGACCGAAGTCGACTAAACTGCGACTCTGACTAGCCCCCGATCGGGCATCTGATGGGCGACTGGTCGCCATGCGATGTGGGGGGGAGGAGGGGTTAAGTAAATAACGTGATGTGTACTACTCCGAGAGTCAACTGCCTTTCCTCCTTTAATTGGTGGCATATACATACATAGATCGTACGTGTTACTGTGCTAACACTAAGGCTACGAACACAGCTTATTTACCTTAACTTGAACTATGTACTATATACGTGACGTGCTGATGAACGTGACTTCACACCACAAAGTATTACAATTATATTATATTTCTAACTCTAATTAATATAAGCATTATTTAGTCGACGATTGACCAAAGAATGTCATGTGAAAACGGATGTATCGCGCAAGCGGTGTCGCGTTCGACGTGTGTTGCAGCGTCAGCTTCTAGGTAGCTCGCAGTTGTTGTCGTGTGGAATCAGGGCATGGCATACTAGCGATTTCCCCTGACTATTCCTGCATAACAGTCGCACACGAAGGATTCCGTAGCACATGACAAAATGCCGAAAAAAAACGCATTTCTTGTATAAGACCCTCTATAATTTGTATCTTTATTTTATTTTTTATTATTTTTTGTTAAAGCAGCAATAGAAAAACACACTCTGTGATACAAATAACTGTCTACCTATAACCGTTAATGAGATGCAGCCGGTTGACAGACAGAAGAACAGCGGAGGCTAAGTAATAGGGCAATATGGCACCCTTTGTGTACGAAACCCAAAAACGCACCTGTGCTACCCATGGCATTGCAGATGTCCAAAGGCACACGTACTATCAGGTGTACTGCCATATTGTTGCCACTCCAAGGCATGATAAACCCACGTGCAGCATTTGCTGGTGTGAAATGATAATAGATAATAAATAGATCTAATCTCCATAATCAAATGAATGACCTACCTGTGCAATAACTAGCAGTTTAATTTAAACTTAATAACCATACTGACTTTATGCATTTAAACATGAGAAATATTTTACAATGTTTAATCTAAGTCGGGTCTTGTAGTCTGCATTCCGTCTCATAACATGCAGTGTTTGTCTATTCCAACAGAGGACGTAAACATGTATGCAGTTTCCATTTCCATTGTTATTGGGATCATAAATGCCGATGCCCATATCCTACCAACAGTTTTCGCCAAATGAAATTCATGAAATTATGTTTACAAAATGAAGTACAGTTTCAATCTATTACCGTAGGAAATTAAATTTATAGCAACTATAACTTCAATGTCTTCTGGAAGTTAACAATATTTAGCCTACCCTAAAATTACATTCTCACATAACTAGCCTATAGTTTCCCACTGCTGAGTGGGTCTTAATCCACCACGCGGGCCAGTGCGGGTTGACAGATGTCACATGTCTTCGAATTTTTGTTCTAGGACATGCCAATTTCCTCACGATGTTTTCCTTCACCGTTTTTAGACCAGTTGTGATAAAATAATTATCAATGCTTGAAAAGCAAAATTGACGAAGCGACATAGGTCTAACTTTATACGAGAAAATTTAACTTTTCAGAATAAAAATCATATGAATTCTTGTAATCATCATAGGGGCGTAATTCTTACTGTTTTGGAAATCTTATTTTATCTGAATCAGAATTTATATGATTTTTTTTTTAAATTAAAGTTAAACTTTAAACTGTGCTCCTGTAAAGTTAGCCGTATGTCACTTAGTCAATTTTGCCTTTCAAGCGTCGACATGTATGAAGCGACTGCTGACTGGGCTCACATCTATAGCTTACAACTCGTAAGTCGCGGCCGTTCTCACTGGGCCACCACTGTTGTCAAGTTACTGTCTCACTGTTGGACAAATGCTTTCCCCAAGTTCTTCGAGGAGCGGTCTTTTCCTGAGCAACCCCGAACCAGCCCTCGCAATACGCATCCTACCCAGTCATCGTAACACACGATATCATTAAGTGCTTAAATAAAAATTCTAGTAATGTGAAAAGTGATTCTTTTATGATAATGGAAACCGGATAGCCGGACATAAAGGCCTAAAAAGATGAGCTACATATATAATAATTTTGGTTGGACAAAGCTTTGTTACAGTTCTCGTCTATTTGTTGCTACGCTGTCGAGCACCAAAAGGCCACGTATAATTTACAAGTAGAGCCGAAAAACAATGTACCGTACAGTTTTAGGTAGCTAACATGAATAAATAACTTTGGACGGAAATACTATGACGTGACGTTGGCTGAAAATAGTGGGTAGGGATTATAGCAGAACTGGTTTTGCTCCCCGCCACTTTTTAAGCAACATACATACATAATCACCCCACTGATGGGACACAGGCTTCGTCCCTGTAGCGGGCCCAGTGCGGTTTTGCTTCTTTAGCAAGCAAACTTCAATTGTCCAGCACCCTGATTGCGTAACACACAATCAATCACAATCTAAATGATTTTGAAGGATACTGCTAATCCATTGCTTCATATGTTCGAAAAAGTTGTCTGCTCAAAAACGTAAATAACGCAATGAATGTTGCGGAACTGTCAAAATGAAAGCCATTGCTTCTGTTAGTGCGTTACGCAATCACCCCGCGGGTCAGGTGTAAGTCTAAGAAAAACCTTTTTGCGCCCCTACACACAAAGGACCAAATTCTCATATATCCATTTCTCATGTTTCTTTCTTCAGTAAATTAGATTGCGCATAACCTATTAGTTAGTTAATCTGCCTGTCAGTAAATCACGAACTTTTGGTTTAGGATACAGTTTAATTTATCTATAAGCAGAGGTCTTCACTGGAGACCTCTTATAGCTTATGGCTACTAGGCTATGTCAGTACTGAAGACTCTTCAGTACTGACATAGCCTAGTAGACATATTCTACAGAATCCTAAAATCATTACTCATGAATGCCCATCATGGCTCCATAAAACATAAGACCATGACACGGTAATATTATAATACAGTAGTGTAACTCGGCCGCATGATAGAAATAAATGCCTACAGCCGCGCGGTACGTAAACATGCGTTAGGGCTGCCCGTCTCCAGCATTTCAGTATCATGATTCATTCAGAACCGCATATAACTACCTATTTCACTCGTCTCAATAACTTTCCGTTACTCTATTCGCTATATTTATTAATCCAAACACCTTTTTTTTTCATGAGAAAAAAGAAATACTTATCCATTAAAAAGACACACATTATGTACCTACCTACTAGTAAGTAAAATTATTTTATAGTCTTACCTTTCAGAGTATCCAGGTAATTTAAAAAAACTTATGTCTGGATGCGTTATTGACGAATTCATACAACCAAAAACAGCACAATATTTCCTACTCGTCATATTAACAGATTTTTAGAGAAAAAATCGCGCGGTTATTGTTAAAAAAACAACACACCGTCCGTTCGACACTGCGGTACAGCCGTGACTGCCTTTGCTCCGAGCGCACCCCGAGATCGAGGCGCGTAGGTATAGCTCGCGTTTCGCCCGTTTGTATGAAGTTGGAGTACTGTATTATAATATTACCGTGACCATGATGTCATACCTTATATATTCACTTCAAGAATTCAAAACCCCGACAGACTGATAACCGCTAACCTTCGTATATCAGGGCCCCAGTATTTGGGTTGCAGACGTCAGATGGCAGTCGCTCCGTGTGATAGGGTGGTACTAACTGATTCTCAACCCTATCTGATTAGACTGGCCGACTCCAAGATAGATGACGCGAAAAGATGTAATTATAATGTCTTCACAAAACTTATCACCAGTGTTGGAAAAAAATTTGTTTGATTGACGATTAAAAACTAAAACTAACGGAATTAGTTTCAACTAACGATTGACGATTGAATTAGTTGTGAAAAAATTAAATTAATCTATTGATTTAGGTTTAGTTTTCAATTTTGATTTAATGTAATGTCAAAGAAAAACGCAAAAAAAAAATGAATTATTAATTTGAATTCATAGTTTATTTATTTGATGTCTTAATACCTATTTAAAATTTCCATCATGGATGTCGTTTTCATGGTTTTTGAGGTCACTCATAACGACGAAAACAGACCTCACTATCGGCTCGAACTACATGAAAACGACACCCATGATGAAAATTTTGAACAATTTGACATCTGCCATCTTGGATTTTAATTTTGAACTCACTATCGGCTTCAGCGTCCTCGAAAGCCATGAAAATGATACCCATGACGAATGATTAAAAAATGACATCCGCCATCTTTCATTTCAACGATACCCATGATGAAAACTTTGAAAATGTTGACATTCGCCATCTTGGATTTTAATTGTGACATCACTCGATAATGAAGTCAAAATTAAAGCCGGTGCTTTAACACCCTCGAAAACCATGAAAACGACACCCATGACGAAAAATTTTAAAATTTTGCCATCCGCCATCTTGGATTTTAATTTTGACTTCACTATCGACTTTAGCATCTTTGAAAGCCATGAAAACGACACCCATGACGAAAGATTAGAAAATAGAAAATGTGGACATCGGCCATCTTGGATAATTTTGACCTCACTATCGGCTCTAGCACCCTCGAAAACCATGAAAATGACACCCACGATGAAAATTTTGTAAATTTTGTAATCCTCCATCTTGGATTTTAATTTTGACTTTTGCACGCGTATACTACCAAAAAGACATAGGTGCGGCACGGGCGGAGCGGCGCCGGGGCGGCAACAGGGCATCTAAAGTGATCCATTGCTAAGCGATCGCACAATTTAAACTACGGAACGGCAACTTAGCTAAATTAACGGTAAAATAAACGTTAGTTATCGTATTTAAGTTAATGTTAATAGTATAAGGTATCACATTGAAGTTAACGTTACGTAACGGTTATTATTTTTTTATTTGGTAACGTTTACAAGCCCTGGCCTATCACATCCTCATCGCATGATCAGCTTGTGATTTTGGTTTTTAGTTCGGAAATAGTCGAAAAAACCCGTAATAATGGATAAAAATTTATTGTTTAGATACAATTAAAAATATGAATGACCCGTTGGTCTCGTGGTCGCAAGCGCGACTGCTGAGCGCTGTTCTTGGGTTCGATTCCGGGGTCAGGCAAAGTGTTATTGGGTTTTCCATTGGGAATTTCTTAGCAACAGCCGCAGCAGTTTTTACTTTTCTTGTAATCTGGCTAATAAAATATTTAATGGTGATAATTTATTTTTTCATCAAATTCTGCTTTCCCCGAGTTTCTGAGAATAGGTCTTGCTTGAAACAGCATAGTGTTCGTTAAAGGGATGCAGAATGGATAGTGATTTTAATACATTTCAATGTAGAAAAAAAAACACAAAGGTTCAATATTAAATGACCAAGAATAAGCTTTCGTTGTTGATTTTATGCCTACCCATGACAGTTTTCTTTAGGCAGATCCCTCTACTTAATTTCCAGGAAAATCCGTCTGAGTTTCGCGAAACTCAATCTTAATTCATATTAAATGCTATACATAATTAAGGATGCAGCACCTACGTTAGCTGTCAGTCTTAAGAAGTACAAGTTATCTCAGTACAATATTGACAGCACCGACTGTGCCCATCAAATCGCACACTCAACCGCTATGACGCACGACCTACGTGTTTGTACTGCAATTTATAGCGTTATTTATCTTTTTACACATCAACCCAGCTTACTATAGTAAAATATACTCTTAAGTCAAACATTGGTACACAATAATGGCGGTGATAACGTTAGCTTGTTAATTAATTTGACATTATCTCCGTGGGTGTGTTCGGTGGCGCACGTCACAGAGTTGTTGACTCACTGTCCCCGTATGTACTCGTATGAGAACACATAAGTACCCCACTTAATATCAGCACGCATGGAAGTACTGTCTATTCACAATTAGCCGCTGTAGCGTGAAGGTGACTATTTCAAACAATGTCAAAGGATGTGAATGTCACGTGATCAACAATGTGTGTTCTGCCAGTCGATTCTGTAAAAATCTCACCGTGAAATCATAAGTGAAGTGAGCACTTAATAGTGTCAATACCTACCATTGCGGAATGACAGAGCTCACTTCCCGCTCACTTCACCTAAGTTCTCACGGTGAGATTTTTACAGAATAGCACTGCAGGAATTACAGTTTCACAAAGGTTAGGTTAAAATTTATTATCATTATTTTGTTGTGACATTACAAATATCTAAGTACTGTTAATAATGTCATGTAGTAACAGCGCAGGTTATCAAAGACGTCTGAACTCAAATCCAAAGTTTCCTCTTAGCACTGAATGGCTACTGACAAATCTCTGCGCAAAACGGTGATGTCAGCTGAAGTGAACAGGTCAATGTCCTTCGAAAGTAATTTTAAGCGCGGAATAAAATAAGCTAAAATATATTTTTGACGGGTACCGCCTATATTAATATATTGTCAAGCGTCCTGAAAGTCAACAAAAAATTCACCCTATAATGTCAAGTTGACCCCAATCATAATATCGTGCGGATTTGAAAAATATAGCCGGCTCACTGGGCGCGTCTGTGTGAGTGTACACTCTATAAAGAGTGCCCACACATGTGTAGCTGCCAACAATGCGTACATTGGCATTTGGCACACATGTGATGTGTGTGTTTGTTTGCTTGTGTGCGTATGTAGACTTCACGTGCTGGACGCGTGATCAATGTTCACATTCCAACGTGCTTGGAACCGCTGTGCAAAAGCACACTACATGCATTTTTGACGGCAACGTACGAGTATATACTACACGACATTGTTGTGAAAATATTTCCATTAGTGTCTCAAGGTAACCAAGAAATCAGAAAATGTGAAAATGAAACTAAACTTCGCACTTTACATTCCATATCTTGATTATAAATGACGTAATCGGGGCACACGCGGTGACAAATAATTGATATTAAATGCTGAATAATGATGTTTCATAAGAATTTTGCAATTTGGATTTCATAACAGGGTCATGCAGTTGCTGCAAGTTTTTATCTGCGACGGATTAGTAAGAAAAGCGTCCACCGTAGTTTGAAGATTTACTGCGCCATTCCTCGGTTCGTCCGAAAAACCTTGTTGTGTATGTACAGTTAAATATTTTTAATATTTTCTGAGAAACGATTGAAGCAATACCTATTATACATTATGTACCGATTGGTATATTTTGTTTCCTTTGATATTCCTTATCGACCCACTACTGTGGGCGTATTTAATTCTTTCTTCAACGCTTATTTTATTTCCTACGATTGTGTTTTAACAGTTAATGGTTTTTTGTCCTGATTCCTTTGCTTATTTAATGTAACGAATTGAAAATCACCTTTTCTGTTCAAATTGACTATTGCCGAGCAAACAAGTTGTTTTACAAATCATTAGGTATGCTTACTAGTTTCGTGTCCATGTTATTATTCTCTGGCTTTTCGCCAGGATCTGATTTACTTAAAGAAACTAGTGCACTCGTTAGTAAAAGATCCGTTTCTTCAGTCTGTTTATTTCTGGTTTTACCGAGCGATGGCCGTCGGATTTCAGGGTACTTACAATGTTCAAGTTTCTACTCCCATTCGCTTGTAGCTTTTCCACTGTAAGGAAAGGTACCTATACCATTTAAATGAAATCTATATAACCGGTCCTGTGTGTGTATACATACTATGCCATTTTTTGATTTACCTACATACTACGAGTATTCATAAAGAACTGGCTGGCAACATTCGTACTCGGTAAAGATTTTTCCGCCCAGGAAAAAGGTATTAATAAATCATTGTTTTGTCTCTTACAAGGTGGGCAAACCTCCAAATATTTTAGACAAAAGGATACTCTACGTCGCTCATGGCCCATGGTCGCACTTCTCCATGGGTGTTGATGGTCTTGAAAGTCTAATAAACTTATTACCACTGAAGGACACTTTAAAATTAGGTAGGTACTGACTCTACCAAAAGGGCATAGATATAATAATAATAATCATTTATTTCAGACCAGGTCCATATTTTGTTAGTAACAATATGCTTAAAAAACTAATGTTAGTATTGGCAACAAAATTAAATATAATATATAGGTACTTGATATATGATATATAGATTATATTATATATATTGGTATATGATATTGGTACTTGTTTTTTTCATCTGTTCTGAGCCTCTGAGCCTAATCCCTATAGTAAGCCTCAAAAGGTGTCATTTATATTGGGATTATCTGCATAGTGTAGTCATTGCATTAGATAGCTGTTGCCTTGTAAACGAGCAACCAGTTTTCCCTACTTACATAGTCTACATACAACTGAGAGTCATTTTCATTAATTCCCTGTCAATTATGGAAAGTTTAATGGAATATTACACGATTATTTATTTTAAACTTCAGTTATATCAGTAAACATTCCGTTTGAGTGGATAGTCACTATCATGCCTTTATTTGAACAAGTGGCTCCAGAAAATAACGCAGTATACCGTTATGTCACACTTCTATACTTATAGATACACAGGTTTATTATAAGGTACATGATATTATTACAATCTCTGCTTTATTTCAGACTGTGAGATACTGTGAAAATAATAGTTCACTTTAAACAGACGCTGACCAAGCAAATTGCCTATATCTTTGGAGGAAGCTACCAATCCTGGCTTTAATGCCATCCAGTTTGTACACGACACATGCAGTTAAAAATGTTACGAAGATTTGTCACCATTTAATGTCATTCTTGAATTCTCCATTTCCTTTGTGTAAGCTATCATCACTTAATGCCCACGCGCCGATTTTGTATCTATAAGAAACAGACCTACGCGACAGACAGCGTTGCCAACATTCTCCACCGACATCTGGAATAACTTGTCTAATTTTTCACAATCTTACTTACAACGAACTCACTTCATTATGTAATGTACTCCCAAAGGAGTAGACCTTTTGTTAACCAAGATATTAGTTTCAAGTCTATTGAGCCAACCCAAAAGTTTGGCCAAGGCCGCACGCTCCGCAGTTTCTAGGCCTCCTATGCTTCGTACGTAAGTATATAGAGCTACAATACGAAACCCAAAATTAAATGAAATAATAATCTTACAATATCCAGCGGAAAATATTTTCCATTCTTGGTGAAAAACGAGAGTATGTCCTCGACACAATTTTCAAGTACCTAAATTGATTTTATCTCACCTGCCTCCTGCGTGAAACACAAAAAGAATTCAATCGTGCTAAATTCAATAGGCAGCTTATATTAGATTGACATTTGTCATTCATGAGAGATATCAGAAACTAAGCTGAATTTTGTATTGACAGCAACATTTGCCCACACGTGTTAACGTGTCTAGTCTACCTACATACATTGGCATTGCTTTCTGGCGCCGTAACTCTTTTTTTATTAGTCGTCTCGAAGACTGATATTCCTTAAAAAAATATGACTTTAAAATCTTGAAAATATGACTTTGAAATTGAGCTTTCTGGTCGTATGAACACAATGGTCCCTCCAACTTAAACGAACGGTCCAAAGTCGAGCCGACTCCTACACAAAATGATTCACAATAATTGAGGCCCATTTAACTCCATACATGGTCCAAATCAGCATAATTACTTATTGAACTCTTGGACAAAGAAAAGCAACATAAATCACTCTACTGATTCATTGATAATAGAATATTAATATGCCTATGTTTATCAAGGTCTATAATTAAAATCAATAAATAGACTATAACATTTTCTTCCCACGTAAATTGTATGAATCGATTGGATCAGTAGGTATTAATAGGTGTTAGGCAAGCTCCAATGAGCTAAACTGACATCATAGAATATTCGTCAAAAAAATATTTAGGCACCTACCCAAATATTTACCTACTTAGTTTTTTAAATAAAAACTTCTTTAGTCGCGTTGAGTGATTTTTAGGGTGCGATTATGGGTTCGCGTCACTAACATGGTAATGTTTACATTATTTATCAATTTTTAGCTATTAGTACGTCTTGCGCTTAGCCAACAGAAAAGCATATATATATTTGAATGTAAAACTAATAATTTTAATTTACAAATTATGAGATTTTAATGTTTAACACTACAATTAATTAGAAAAATTAAAAAAAAACACTGTTATTTCATTCTATTAAATTTTCACTTCTGTCAGCAGTTCATATGACTGCCTATGTTTTTTCCCCCTTTTTTTATAAAACCTAAATTGATGCTCTATGTAGATAAGATAAATGTGCTGAATTCTGTTCAATAATAAACTTATCTGTCAGATTCTAAAAATAATCATTAATGATTCAATCCAATAAATTATGAACAATAGGATTTTCTTGATTAGAACACTTTTAATTAAACGCTTTGAGATAGCAATTATAAATAGTCTGCTTGAGACATTTTGACAGGTTAAGGTAACTTTTGAGCTAACTTTATCACTTGATACAGTTGCAAGTAGTGCTATAAATAAATCAAATGAATAAATAAATAGAGAATTACAATTCAATTGTTTTAAACCAAGGCAGTGTCTGTTAGGTATCTACTGCCAAGGTAAAACCTCGTAAACATGATGAAACCCGTTAGATGGCCTAAATAATTAGCAAAGTACAACAAAGTTATGTTATAATTGCACCATTCAAGATCGTTTAGGGTTAGTACCTCATACAAATAAACTATAACATTATAGAAGTATCTTTCTATTCTTACATTCAGTGTCAAGAGACCATTTATAGCAGCTGTATACGGGCCATAGATATTTACGATACGTTTCTCATAAGCAGTTATCGTTGTTTCAAAATTGATACCGCCAATGATCCTTTATAAATAAACGTAAGTCTTAACAAGTACGCTGAACTTCGCCCGTCCATAGCCCGAAATATTTTGTAAACAATATAAGTCCTTAAAGACATAGAGATGTTGCGTAATTGTTTTGTGAAATAAAAATTAAAAGCTTGTGAAAATTGACTCTATCTTCTCTACCTTCTTTATTTCTACACAGTGTAACCAGTCAGTCATTGATTTTCCTGAAAATCTTTCAGTGACTGATTGTCTGAGACTACACTATAGGAGATGGTGAAATCAGGAAACGCACGAAAGCTGGAAGATATATAACCCTAAGAGGAAATGGAGTTACTCCAGGGAATGATGTTTCGAAAACAGCCCCTATGGTATTCGACAACTTTGTATGGAAAATCAGAACCCCGTTTTTGTCACAATCCATAGGTATGTATAGGGTCGCGTGCAAAAGCTAATAATAATTATATCGCCATTCAAACTATAAAGTTTATTTCCCGTAATCTCTTCAATCCTATGCAACACAATATCGTACTATATAAACCTGTCACTGCATGCATACGCTATCAGATAATTTCAGCTACGTGAAGCCATTTCACCACTGAAGGCTGACTCATACGTTTCTTTCAGCGGCATGATTAAGACACCATACAAGACTTATCAAACAACACCAAATTGCGTGGAAATCAGCATAACGTGACGTGGACACAAATAAATTCTGATGTAATAAGATAGGGATTAAAATTATTTATTCCTTATAATATGTTTTTATCTGAATGTCGTGACGATCAGGCCGAGCCCACATCATAATAAATATTCACCGAATATCTTCAGTAGGTAACTCTAAATACTTATCAAACATTACAAGCAATACCTACTTGCGTGAAAATCAGCTTTTGGACGCATGCCTAAAGGAAAAACCAATTCTTTTCAAAAGTGTCAAGGCACCGTAATGAGTGAAAATATTAATAAAATTATAATGATTGACAAAGCTAAATTATTTTTAGTTACTTATGAGAGCAAGTGACTAAAAATAATGTAGCTTTGAGAATTTTTAAGTGACTTCTAAAAAATAGGAGGTTCTCAATTCGGATGTTTATTATATTTTTTTTATGTATGTCCGGGAAAAACTCCGTCATATATAGACTGATTTGCAAAATTCAAACTAGTCGGCACCTGACGTAAATTGACTTATTTTTAGTAGCCAATTTTTTTATCACATCCAAAGTTGTCTATGGGGTATCTTAATTTGACAGGACTAAACTAACATTTATCTTCTGTCCTTTTCATAATAAAATAGAAAGAAAAAGATGCACTGAACTTAAATTTAGTTATAGTTGGTGAACAAGGGAATCGGCGCCATTATTTACATAACGGGGGATTCAATGATTTTATCACTGAATTCCCCGAAGGGGAGAGGGGTCCCAATGGCACACCCACCACGCCATCTAAATATTACTTTTGTTAAAAAAAAAAACTGAAGCGTAACTATAGGATTTTTAAACGTGACCAATTTATTTTGCTTGTATTGCATTTTTCAGTACATTGGGGTAATTGCGTATTGAAATATTCCTTTATTACATTTATTATTCTACATTACATTTATTACATTGCATTTTGCACTACTCGCTTAGGTTTCTAAGCGATTAGTGCAAAATGTAAACAGGAAAATCGTATCTAAATTTACAGTTATACGAATGAAGCCCCTTTAGTTACCAATTGTTATTCCTACTGTGACTAATGTTGAATAATAATTTATTTTAGAAACATGGGCGTAAATCTTACATAATATTTTGTTACGTAATTTTCTGGCAGAAAATTACACATTTTCCTTTAAGCACTCAATATTTGG
Organism: Eremobia ochroleuca; assembly: GCA_949629135.1. NCBI lineage: Eukaryota > Metazoa > Arthropoda > Insecta > Lepidoptera > Noctuidae > Eremobia > Eremobia ochroleuca. Next base: position 14,986,220 of record OX451386.1, on the reverse strand, counting down.
TATTGGCGCCGATTCCCTTGTTCACAAACTAAACTAAATTTAAGATCGGTGCATCTTTTTCTTTCGACTTCATTACGAAAAGGACAGAAGATAAATATTGGTTTAGTCCTGTCAAATTAACCTGACGTAAATTGACGTATTTTTAGTAGCCCATTTTTTAATCACGTCTAAACTTGTCTATGGAGTATCTTAATTTGACAGGACTAAACTAATATTTCAAGCCTAGCAGGAAAGCTCAGTTCGGCTGCCTACGCCGTCAGAAAAGTAAGACAATACACTGACGTTGATACAGCTCGTTTGGTCTATTTCAGTTATTTTCACAGCGTTATGTCCTACGGTATTCTGCTATGGGGCAAAGCCGCTGATATACAAAATATATTTGTCCTTCAAAAACGAGCTGTTTGAGCAATTTACCAGCTAGGTGCTAGAGTTTCTCTAAGAGATTTTTTTAAAGATATTGGAATTCTCACGGTTGCATCACAATTCATGTTTGCCAACATCTTATAAAACTTGTAACGTTAAATGCGCAAAACCTCAGACACCCCAACTGATTTTAATTCAATTGACCTATTTCAGAGAGACATAAGTCATTAAAAAAATTGAAAAGGTTTTATGTGCTGTTTTAGTTTTACTGGCCATTCTGATCGTTTCTTGCGTCTGCGACGACGCTTTATCGAGGGAGGAGTTGTCACCGGGCCGCTGCGCCGCGCTGACATTGGGTTGCTTGACCTATTAATAAATAGACACGGCAACGTTTTTAATGAATAATTTTTGAAAAATGTGACATATATTAAAAAGTGGTTCAATTAATTTTGCTCGTTACTCTGATCAAACTATTTTCAGGTTTTGCGCATTTATGTATATTAGGCAAAATATACACTTCTATACTAAAAACAGTGATACTTACAATGTTAACACCAGAAATAAGGACAAACTATGTGCTCCCTTTCACCGGCTTCATAAGGTTCATAACTCATTTGTTGGGCTTGGTATTAGCTTTTATAACAAGCTACCGTCTTCTTTGCCAGATTTGCCTTTTAATGCGTTTAAAGCTCAAGTAAAATCCAACCTTTGTTCAAAGGCATATTATTCCATCAACGTTTACTTAAACGATAAGAATAGTTGGTCGCCCTGATTAACTCAAGACAATGTTTATGTTCTTTCTCCAGAATTAGCTTACTGACAGGTTATGAGTTCATATAGTTAATTGTTTTAAGTATTTTTTTTTTTTTTGAGTGTATAAATCAAATCAGTTTAATTTTATTTTAATTTATTATTCACAGAATCTACTCATTTCAATGTTTTGTAATGAGTTAAATTGCAATATGTGGTTAGCTAGCGACCTCGACGATTGATCATATTATTCTTCATTCAATCAAGTATTTTCTAACTGAACAGACAGCTGTGCTGCTGGGGAGTTTATTGCGCCACTTCTTCTCTCCAGCGAAAGCACTAGGAAGTGGTGAAGGGTGGGAGTTTTCGGGGGACTGTCTTTTGTAATTTTGACGTTCGAAAAGTGCTGATTCTCAGCTTAGTTTCAATAATTGACTTTTGTTTTTGATATCTTCTGTCCTTTTCTTAATGAAATAGAAAGAAAAAGATGCACAGAACCTAAATTTACTTTAGTTTGTGAACAAAGAAATCGGCACCATTCTTAGTCAACTGTAGGCTTTAGTCAACTTTAGAATTTCTTAAAGAACCCGTAATAACATTGAAAGTGATTGTCATTTCAACATTCCATTGCTTTGGTTTCGGTGTCGAGCAGAACAATGTTTGACATTTAATTAATGAAATTGAATTAATATATTAAATGAAAGCCATTCTGATAACTATTATATCACAGATGGTTTTGATGCACTTTATTCCAAATAAGTTATCTTTCTTTTACGAATCCAAGCTTTCCTGTTCAATATTTTATTAATAAAACTGTTACAAGAATATATAATAGTTTATATCTTTTCACAGATATATAGTTTCAAAAGTCACTTATGCCAAACATGCATCGCGGCCCCTGCATCCTAACGGCGAATTTCCTCTGTGTCGAATATATCTAATTAATGGAATGAAGCCAAAAAGCGTGCAAGATTTAGCGCTGTTTTAAATTATAATGTCAAAGCACTTCAGCAAAAACGAATAAGGAATAAATAAAGACAGCAATTTGTTGTTTTTTGTTGACCTTGTCGTATCTAATTTTGCTAACAATGTTTTACTTTCATTAGTCATTCAGTGCTGACCTTACGATTCGTACTTTTACTACGATACGGTAATATAGGTTTTAGTATTTCGTGAATTGGATGCGTTTGTATCCTTGGTTGCGTAAATAAATCGACATTAGTATGTACTTGGACGCTCATGAAATCATGACACAAATGCGGAACAATTGAATTGGTAAGGGCAGGGATACAGGGCCAGTAGCTTGCGCAACACAATTTGACGATCTTATTCCTGAAACTGAAACCTACATCGTTTTCTAATTGAATGAAATTTTATTGAAATATTTTAAGAACATCGTCTCCTCCTGGCCTACATTCCAGACAGTGTAATTAGTATTGAGTTACAAACAGTCTTTACTTTTAGTTTAAGTGTCTCCATCCGAATTTCTCCGGTTATCTGTATTTGAATGAGCTTTTACGAGTCTATTCCAGAATCAAACTATTGCAAACTTCAATATAGGCCAAAACAACTAGAAGCGATTTTGAAAGTGTAATACATCACAATATAAATACGATAATTGCGATATTAGGACCGTTCCCTGGAAACAAATTGCTTTCTGAACAAAAAATAGGCCATTCTGGAGTTCGCAAACACATAGAGTAAGGGATGAAATACCAATATAAGTTGAAAGGCCCATTTAACTTTATATGTATGCATGAGAGAATCGACGGTTGGGTGAGTTAAACATGAAAAAAAATTTTAGTCAACGATTAAAAAGTTAGGATTAATGAAACGTAAATCCTGTCTGTCCTCTTATCATTAGCCTACTTTATTTATCACAAATGGGAGATATCTGCAAAATATTCGGTGAAATGTATCATCTATCAGAATATAATTTTGACGTTATTTTAGGAAGCTGATTCTGACAGATATTCAGAAAACAAGTCACATAGAGTCACATTGGACACGTCAGCAACCACAAATATATTTCTTTATATTTTTCATGAAGACCATTAGACCACCATAAACCATATACATATGCAGGGTGGCCAAAAAGTCGTGGATCAAACGAAATAAAGGAAGGTTATTTCTAACAAAAAAGCTTTCTACAGCATGGCATGAATATTTAAAAAAAAATTGCTCTTGGAATTCCTATGGCATTAAGTCCGCCTCTGTACATGAATGTGCTTGAAGTATTAAATAAATAAATAAATTTGGTACTCAGAGCCGCAATAGAACCTTTGTAGTGCTAATACATTGTCTAGTAATAATACAACACCGTTTGTTTTATATCACTTTTTTTTAAATTAGTCGAATTGTAAAAGAACTGGGTATTCTATTTAAACAAAACAAAAATATTCATAACTTTTAGGCCAATTGAATTATGGTCATGCTGTAAAACGAAATAGGGAGTCCTATTTCGTTTGATCCACGACTTTTTGGCCACCCTGTATAGGCAGGGTATTTACAGTGTTTGTAAATGTTCTTAAGTCCGGTTATTATTTTCATTTTCCTGTTTAGAAAATGCAGCAATTGGATAAGCACCATTAATTATTTCTATTTCTATATCATTCATTTCCAACTAAGTATGTACGACGGAAGGAGCAGCAGAGCGGAAATAAAAATGATTACATGACCTAATATTTAAAAATAAACAAATAAATAGGTTTATCACTGGACTAGAGTCGTTTATAAAGTGGTCTCGTGCATCGCACGGGTCTAACGTTTGTCAGTGTTATTTTAGTCCTATAAAGTCTATTAATAAGTTTGTCTTAACAAAATATTCGGCGTGTCGGAGTGTACGGCAGTGTCTAGCGGCGTGGTTGCAGCGGCGTCACCGCGTCACCCGCGTCACCCGCGTGTCTCGCCGCCGTTATCGACCTTCTACTTATCTTAACAAGAACTACTCCACAGCCCGATAAACAAGGAGCAAAAGCGTGCGCCCGCGCCGTTTTGCCTCATTCCATCCCACTTGGTGCGTTGCGATTAGTTCGTTCGCCTCTATCGCGCCGTTTCGTTCAGTTGCTCAGTTGCTCACCGTCGCCGCCGCGCTACCACGACTCTCGCGTCCTTCCCGCGCAATGAAGCAGCAAGCCAACAACACATAAACCATCAACATGAATCCTAATCGGTTATAACGTTTTATTAACAAACCCAATTTTAATTTAGATCGAATATATATAATTATTGTGATATTTAGTTAGTTCTCCGTATTTTTAATATTTATAATCGTTACGATGAATTCAATTTACTTTATTTAATATTATTATTTTTTAATATATAAACTAAATTCAGTGCTCAAGATAATCTCATTCCAAATCGCGCAGTAATTAACTAGAAGTCTTGCTACAAGAATTGCGATGACAGCAAAAACTCGTTCACATTGGAAGGAATATGGAACAGCACTATGTGGTGAGTTCGATTTCTAACCTAGCACTATCGCATGCGTCGGCCATGTGTCCGTAGTCCGTATCGCGGCTGCGGTAAGCCAGCCGCTGCGATGACGTAAATACTCATTTATTATACTTAATTGCCCGTAAATACTCAGTAAATCGCTGTCATTTTCATTTTATCCCACCCCGGCTTACCTCGGGCCGTCGCTGTTGTTCCACGACTATAAAATTATTTTGTGAAAGCTACCGATGCATGATTTCACCAAGAACCACATAATATTTAAGTTAACGCAGTAAGCTATTTTTAATGTGGCGTTAATATACTCGCAGTGCCAATCTATCTTCATCCCTAATGACAACAATGACACTACCAATAATGTCACGAGCTGTCACTTCACTTGTCAGTATCACCAAACAGTGGTAAAGTTAGAACACATTCACATACTGTTGGCATTGTTAGTAATATATTATAATACATTCCACGTTCCACGTATGCTATTTTGTAACATGTAGGTATTGCCTTTTATTTAAAACCAGAACTTACAATACGCCTCGGTTTTTTCTCGAGGACAATTTCGTAGAAGTAGCAATCCAGCCGCACGTGCTGCTCTCAATATTCTTTGAATAAAGCGTGAAGATTTTAGCTCCAAAACCCCTTAAATGGAAGCTTTCGAGTGAAATCGCTCAATTGGATTTGTTTATGCAGCATCCGATGTGTGGTGAAAAGTTGAACAGGCTATGTTGACCTAAAATATCAAATTATAGTTATGCAATACTTATGAAAAGTTTTAGGATGTAAACACATCGCATGCACGGGTTGCATGATGTCTTACGAATAGCCTGTGCCTCGTGTTTATTAACATCCTGTACAAGTTATTTCTAAAGTTGGCGTCAACTTGCGCACAGCGCAAGGAAAATCATGAAAACCACTACTGACAAATCTGCATAAGTTCATGACATGAATGTTACAATTGTACATTTATCTATCTATGATGCTACCTGCATTATTACTGCATACATTTATCTATCTATGATGCTAATTATGATGAAGGAAACGCCATGGATTTTCCTTATTTGTAACGTTAGATATTTTCTTGAATGTCGGTATCTACCATAAAATAAAGAATATCTATCTAGTTCCCCTAATAAGCAGTGCGATTCTATAACCATCTCACCGTGAAAACTTAGGTGAAGTGAGCGTGGAGCGGGCTGTCAGTGTCATCCCACCTGACCAAGAAAACATTTACAATCATAATCGAGATTTTAGTAATATTTTTTATACTAATGCTATTGATCATTTTATATAATTTGAAAGGTAGTATTATAACTGTCAAAAAATTACTATTTTTTGGGGTTTTAATCTAGGAAAAAAAAAAAATAGTCCTTATATAAAGACTAGTCTAGAAAAAAAAAACAATATTGATATTCTGACTAAGTTTCTGCTTTGCTCTTTTATCTTAAAACCCCACAAAATAGTAACTTTTTGGCAACTAAAATACTAGTTTTTGAAATTATATAAAATGATCAATAGAATTGGCTTATAAATATTATTTAAATCTCGATTATTATTGTAAATGAATGCTTATTCAATCCCTAACATCAGTGGGATGACACTGACAGCTCACTCCACGCAAGTTTTCACGGTGAGATTTTTACAGAATCGACCGGCTGTATACTTAATTGCTTGTGTCACTTGATAGTTAATTCGCTACAACCGAACTGTAGGCGGTAATAGGTTATCTTATCAAGCTGCTCTTCCGACGGAGTAAATTAAAGTGTCGTAAAACTATATAATTAACTTTATCGCCTATTCAACAAGACTTACTTACCAACCTTTTCAATAGTTTTCCTGAAATCGGATAAGCGTTCATTCTATATTGACATCTGAAAAATGGCCCATTGAAATTAGTCCCGTCATTCAGTAATTCATCACTGCAAATGATTTCGCTTCATTTCTGTAAGAACTCGTTCCCAAAACATTTTCGTTTGGAATAACATTTCATTTCAAGAACGAATGTATTTATTTTTCCGGAGGGTTATTGGCCCGATGAATATTTTTAAAACCTGAAGATATTATAAATATGAAATAAATGTTTTGATCATATTTGTTTCTCGTATCTCTATCGCTGGTCTTACAAATGCGTCGTGAAATCGAGAAAGTGACGCCAACCACGCTGTTACCTCTCGCTATCAAATGATATATTGCTCATTAAAATATATAATGTCTATCAACTATACCCTAATCCCCGTATGGAAGAAATTAACACTTTATACAAACATTTTCACCAAAAAAACGAGTAGATTGCATCTATTTAAGAGATATCTCTACCATTGATACAAAGAAGTTGAAGCTAATGGAACATTCTTTTTAAAACTATTTGTAAACATTCATTTGAAGGGTACATTACAAAGTCTGACATCACCTATGGGGAATTCCATTCACTCCAAGAATGCCGAGGTATCAGGTAGAAAGAATTAAAAAGGGGCTAAGGGCTGGCTTGACGTTAAGGCTCTGCGCAAACGTAGGACACCGTTGAACGCACAGTTTTTTGTCGCGCAGTTAGGCGTATTGGTAACGACCGCGACGCCAGCACATCAAGCTACTACAATCTGTCAAATGTCTTAAGTAAATTTTCAACTCTATCTCTAAAGCTTAAGGTTCAATGTTTATTGGGAAAAATAGACAGTTTTTTTCTGCTGGCGTCTGTACATATTACAAGCCAGACCAAAATTTTGTGTATTGGCAAATGTTCAAAGAAAATACTTATTCAAAACTATTTCATAAAAAGAAAATATAATATATAAATTATGGTTGCATAATCCTCCGAGTCATATTTTATGTGATGATAATAAAGGGAATTTTATTAATTAAAGAAATACCTAAAAATATCCCACTGAGCCGTGCATTTATTTATTAATTTCATTAAAAATGCAAAATTACTGTTATTTTGGTGGTCATTCGATTCAACTTACATCAAACGCATCGCTGTTTTGAACCTTATTTGTTGCCACGATGCGCTATTGTCAATTACCTAAAAATTTACTTCATACCGCGCCTTAATCAATATTAGAGAGAAGCTAAAGTAAAAAAAGTCAGGTAACTTTAAGGGATAAGTACTGCAATATAAATACGCGAATGCAGATAATAAAACATGATTAAATCAATCTTATTTAACATCATTCACTATGGAAGCTAAATACTTTATCTTTTACCAAGAAATACAATAAACTCGCCTGTATATATTGTATACTCGACCTTTAGACTGCAATAATTATTTATAACTAGCTTTCACCCGCGGGTACACCCGCGTAGATGTCGAAAATTATTCCGCGGGAACGTACTACTGGGATTAAAAGTACGCTATGTGTTAATCCAACAATCTGTGTGCCAAATTTTATCTAAATTCTTCAGTCCCTTTTGCGCCGATCCGCGACATACATCCATACAAACGAACAAAAGTTCTAAAAACTATATTTTCGGCATCGACTTCCACACTTCGTAGCAATTGACTTTTTTTTTAAACTTTTAATGACAGGTTCGACTTCGTTACTATTTTATGTATAGAAGATAAAACAGGTAAACAAAATCTTCCTAACCGTTGCAATGAGATTTAAAGCTCAATAGTGTCTATAACTACAGTTATTAGTTAGTCACAGACTTAAGTTTAGCTTCCGCTAAACTTAAGTCTGTGACTGTAATTATGACGAGCGGCATTCCCACTTGACTAATCAAAATAATATGTTTTTTTCCTATAGCAATTCTTAAAACATCAAACTAATCAACATACATTGGCTTTTCCCTGTCTTGAGTAGATATGCAGCGTTCTTTTATTTACAAGATTCCAGGCAACGTAAATTCATCAACGATCATAGATGGTGGCAGGGAGATCGTAGTTGTGATGGGGAAGACATGACAACTACGCTTATTACTAGTAGTAAAAATCTATACAAATAAATAAAGTTGAAGTGTCTGTTTATAATGTCAAAATAACAGTTTTTACATAATGCATTATATGAAAGTATATACATTAATTATAATTTTTTTTTTTTAATTTGGTCAACCTGTTTGTTCTGGTTAATCTCCGAATCGGCTTGACCAATTTTGACGGGACGGACGGCACTAGCAGATAGCTGATGTTATAAGGAGTAACTTAAGCTACTTTTTTTTTTTAAGAATAATGTTCGCGTAAAAAAATTAAAACTCATGAAATCCTCCAATATACAGGTTGTTTGGAAGCTGATTGTAAAGCTTTAAGGGAGTGATAGTTGACACCATTTGCAGCATTTTGAGCCATACATGTCTTAGACAAAGTATGTTCTTTTTTAAGTTTTCAACTGCAAACTTTTAGTCAAAAATAACAAACAACTTTAACTGGAAAAAAATTAAAAAAAAAAAAACATACTTCATCTTAAACATTTGTATGGCTCAAAATGGTCTAAATGGTGTCAACTATCACTCCCTTAAAGCTTTACAATCAGCTTCCAAACAACCTGTATATTGGAGGATTTCATGGGTTTTAATTTTTTCGGCTTTGGATCCAACCTTTAAGCACCCTGTATACTTTCACGCTTAAAGTCGCTAGCAAATGGTACATGTAAAATGTATCATTTTAAATATTTAACTCAAAAGGCCTTATCTACTAACTACCACTTCAAGATAGACTGGATATTGTGAGCCGCTACTAATCATTAAATCTCATAAAATTATAATCACTAGTAATTAATTATACCTATTATTAATTATAACAAAGATCTCTACAATGATCGCTCTATGTCAATCAAGATTACAGTAATCCTATTGATATAGTATCGGCGTATGTAAACAATTCAATGAAATTACATAGACAGTACATTTATAAGTACCTATATGTAAACAGTCGGTAAATTGCGTCAGTAGATAAAGTAATAAGTAAGTTTATTATTTCTACCTACATGTGGTTTTACTTTTAAATCATGTTCAGTAATTGCAATAATGTAAATATGATAAAAATTAAGAAATCAAAACTTAAATATTTATGTTTTTGACGATATTCTTCTAAACAATAAATATATAAGGTGTTAAAAAAATAACCTTAGAAACTTTAAGAGGTGCTTTAGACCATCATATTGAACAACTTTCACTATGGGACCAAACCTGAAATCGCGAAAAAAAAAATCAGCTGTTCCCTCCCTACATTTATGTTCGTACCTACGAGTCGTCAAAATGTAGGGAACAGCTGTTTTTTTTTTTTTTTGTGAATTCAGAGTTGGTCCCATAGTGAAAATTGTTCAGTTCGATGGTCTAAAGCACCTCTTAAAGTTTGTGAGGTTATTTTTGTAACACCTTATACAACGTGTAACGTTAAATACGTAAAACCTCAGACACCCCAACTGATTTTTAATTCAATTGACCTATTTCAGAGAGACAATAAGTCATTAAAAAAATTGTAAAGGTTTTATGTGCTGTTTTAGTTTTACTGGCCATTCTGATCGTTCCTTGCGTCTGCGACGACGCTTTACTGAGGGAGGAGTCGTCACCGGGCCGCTGCGCCGCGTTGACATTGGGTTGCTTGACCCATTAATAAATAGACACGACAACGTTTTTAATGAAGATTTTTTTTTAAATGTGACCTATATTAAAAAGTGGTTCAATTAATTAGATTTTTTATAATAGCTTCCTTAGGTAGGAAACAGTCCTTAAATCCGAAGACTAGGCAGTAAAGTTTTGTTGCTCAATGTTATGTTTAAAATTACGACTCCCTGTCTTAATTAAAAGCAAAATAAATCATAGAAGTAATAACAAGTATCGCAAATCAATTTATATAATCAGAAATATTGACTCATTTCCACTTTCGTTTACATTTACACTTCCCACGTGCCAATTGTTTTAATAGCTAAATTCTATTGTTTTAATCATAACTGTTTAAGACTCGTAAGAGCTCTATGTTTTGTCGTTGTATTTTGGCATGCAAGTGTAGCAATTGATACTCTTGTTATCGTTGAAATTCAACTTAACAAGTAGATAACTCGATAGCTGGTAAGGCAGTTCCTCAAACTTTGTTAGTGCTTCGAACATTTAGAGCTTTCAGCAAAGAAACTGAACGCGCGTCAATATTCCGTTACAATGATGAGATGACACTAACAATTCTTGAATGCGGTTTAGAAGTGCTGAGCGCGTTCAGTTTCCTTTCTGAAATTCGCTCTAAATGTTCTAACGTCAGTATCATTTATTTTGATTGCTAAGGCTCCCTGTAGTTAGATCATTTAACTACCCATACATTGTCTTCTAGAGCAGATTTCATTATCAAAGTCGACACGAGATATGTGCAAGCTACGGGTCACCCTCTATCGGACAATATTTTGTCATGTGACGCCCCTGATAATTATGGCAGTAAGTGTGCCTAAATAATAATTACTATGTAATATCAAATATTTTATTTTATCAACATCATGAGTCCACAATGTAATACAATTTGCAATTAGTGCTTAGAATAGAATTTATCGCGCATTAATTACTGAGCCGCTGCACAGACTGGTATTTGGTCCTAAAAGTTGGCCAAAAATATTTGAAACGCCTAATGGCTGCCTAACAATGTTTTATTTCAGTTTTAGCTTGGAAAAGGTAAAAAAAAAGGCATACGTAATATATACAAGCATTTATTCGTCATTTTCGTCGTCATCTTCAAAACTTACATTTGAAATATCACTTTCTAGTAACAAATTTATGACATCAGCCGAAAGTTGGAGATTTTTTTTATTCTTCTTCTTCCTCATGCCCGTCAGGACAGGGTCAGAGGTTAAGAGGAGCCTGTTAAAAACATCTGCGTTGCAGGCTACCCGAGAAAATTTTCGGGCGTAGTTGAGCCGGAACATTCTTATATGTTTGTTGCGGGCTTCTGCCGCTTCTTCAGACAGTTGTCCAATGGGAAGAATTGCTTCCCTTACCACTTCAGCCCCATGACGCAATACTTTATGTAATGTCGGAGACATTGGGTAAAACTTGTACAAGGAAACGTATAACTTTGCCGTTTCTTGGCAATATCTTTCAAACACCTCCAAGTTTATTTTGAAACCACAGCACAATGTGTCCAAAATCACTTTCAATCGATAAATTAAATTTACGTCTATCCCCGTAATTGCCGCCGATATTTCAAAGTTCTCAAAAAAACGTCTACTGGTGTTTCCGTCATTGGTATTGCCAAAGTTGGCTTTTGGTATATCCACTAACAGACCGAGTTTCTCCCGGAATTTATCTTGGATTTCTTTTTTTTTCTTTTCCACTTCTTGCTTTTCCTCGGCAGTAAGGCGGACATTCCATTTTTTTACGGACAACCTATAGGCCACATGTAAAATGCTCTCAAAAAATCTTATCCGAGCGTGCAACAAAGATAAGCCGAATTCCAGGTTTTCTTTTTTGCAAGGCCTCTCCTTTTCCAAATTATTAAACTGTAATGACGTGGCGCCACATAAGTAGCATCTGATGGTTGATTTAGTATGTGTAGCAGCATTGCATACTTTACCGTCAATCATAGTGAAAAGCATTTTATGCTTGACGGAAAAGCTGTTGACTTCGCTTTTATTGAGCGCTTTTATTTGAGTTTTAATATAGTCAATCTCTTCATTTGTCACATCTGTGGTTTCTTTTATGAATCGTATTCTTATTGGCCGACAATACCGTGGTGAAGATGGAGTAGGGTTTTGCCACAGTATTTTTCTTTCCGGTCCATAAACCAACTGGAGCGGTACCACGGAGCTTTGGAATATGTTTGCGTCAGAATCGGCTTCATTTTCAAATTTCATTTTGTACTGCATCTGTTGAGATCCATCGCAGCCCCATTTGCTTATTAATACTAATGATTGTTTTTCTGATTCACTCAATTGTTCCACTGCCTCACCAAGATGTAAAATCAGTCGTTGTGCCGTGTGGTCCATGAGATTTTGAACCTTTACTTCAGCGCACGTTTCAGTTACTCTGTGGATTTCGGGATAGCACTCTTTCTTTAACTTTTGCAATATCGAATAGCACGGATAAAAGCTTGGATTTGTTTCTCGCACTACTTCATATTGGGCCTGTGTTAGTCCCGCTTCTACAAACATAAACAATGCACGTGAATGTGTTAATTTGACTGAATTCTCCTGTTCTTTTTCAGAAGTATTTTTTTTCATTGCTACCGCATATTTCCTTGCTCTTCTGGGACTTTTTGTTAAATCTTTAACAATTTTTGACGCATCTACTTTGCCCGTCTCGCGTAATTTCATCTGTGTTGCATAAGTCAATTCATCTGTGTCAGTTGATCTAAGGTCTTTAGTTTTTCGTCTTTTGCTTCTTTCACTTAAGTCTAAGAACGACTTTTGAGGTCGACCGGGACTTCCTCCTATAACAAAAATACCATATTTGTACTTAAACAAATAACATAGCATAAAATTTAACCAAACCCTAAAACTACATATTGTGCGGATAAACAAAATAGTTCAAAGCATAACAAAACAATAGAGGTAATAGAATTTGGGTTTCACCTACCTGCTTTCGGTAACGAAATGCATCCATTAAGCCACTCGGCATTGTTTTCCAGGAATCTGGTCTTTGTGTTGCGAGCAGCTGACCATTTTTGTTTAAACTGATGTCTGATGATCGACAGTTTTTGCTTTACATCAGCAATATTTTCGTCATTTTCTGCATATTGATTGAGCACTTCCATCTCCATAAATTGCAACTTTTCATTAAAAGTTGAGGTATTTGAGCGTTCCATTATATTAAATAAATGATTTCGAGTCAAAACTCTCATTCCAGAAGAGCCTATAATAAAAATACACCAAATATAAGTCAAACTTTATTTACTGAGTATAGAAAGCGTCTACGGAAAAAAATAACCAAAAATAGAGGGGTGCATTGGGGTGGCTATTTTGCGCTTAACTACATTTTAAGAGGTCTACTCTATAACGAGACATTACAATTTTGACTTAGAAATGATGAGAAATATATTAAAAATCCCTTTGATCTTCCGAAATGTGTTTTTAAAGCAGTTTCTTGGTGTTTACTTTTCAAGGATATAAATGAAGAAAGGCTATAGATAAGTTGTTAAAATTAAGTGCCAAATAAAATACATACCTGGTTGTGCACAATCCATAGCGAAAACCAACACAAAATCGTTCAGTCACAAGATGGCAAATATTTGAAAATGACGAAATCTGAGCGCATCGAACAATCACACGAACACTGTTGGCGAACGGTTACTTCCGACTGAACTCACGACGCGCTGGAAAGCATTAGCGCTTTGTGTTTTTTACTATTGTTTGGAGCGGTTATGCTAGTTTTTGGAAACAATGAGTTAGAGACAGTAGAAGTAATATAAAAAAAATCGATTTTGGCCAACTTTTAGGACCGAATACCAGTCTGTGCGCTGATAACTACTGTACTGCATTCGTTTTTCTACTTTATTTAACGTTATTGTTTATGTTTCAATGGAGATTTCTGTTACTCGTTTTTCTATGTAAATGTTTAGCCAGCTTTGTGCCATTTTATGTACAAAGAGTGACCCACAATTTTGCTCTTTCTGTAGACATCATGAATTTGATCCAAAAATGGTTTGAACATCATGATCATGATGACATTTTAAAGTAGACAAAATTTCAAGTTGAGCAGTTTCTATTTCCGATGGATAGATATGTACATACAAGTGAAACTTCTGTAGTGTTTAATTCGAGAAAATTTGCACACTGTTATTGATTTATACTACAAATCATTTTCTTCTTTACTTCAATGTATTTTTTTATTACTCTTTGACAGTTTTTGCATTCCATAGGAAGTTTCACTTCTAACGCCGTTAGCTTTTGACTGGCGTATAATTTTTTCGTACTATATATTTGGTAAAATCTAATAAACGATTGGAACAGAACGGAAAATTTTAAGCTAAAAATGGTTTTGCTTGTATCTGTTGAGATTTTAGGTAGCGCAAGGTATCACCGAGTATGTCGAATTCATCTTGAATGAATTAAAATATAACGACTTTAACTTGTCATATCTCGAAAACAAGAAATATGCCCAATTTGGAATTTTGTTTGTTGTAAAACATCACAATAAACTATAATTTAAACCACTTTTGAATACAATTCATGAGGTCCACAAAAGGGGCGAAATATAGGGGTTTTTTGGGTTCACTCTTTATCTTCTCCGTCCAGACAGACGCTTAACTTGAATGTTCGTGATTGATCGACCAAACTGAAACAATTTCGTCTGTTCGTCACCCCTTAAATAATGTGAATCATCACATTGACGACGTATTTCCCATCCCTTACAGCAGACATAACTGTATTTAAAAATTCAATTCTTACCCCTAAAATAATAAATATTGCTTATGACATCTCAGCACGCAAAACGCTGAAGAAAAGTTGAGTATGCAAATAGCACGGTGCTATACTCAAGTAGAAAATAGCGGGCTTTTACTATAAACTCAGGTATTCCAGTTAAAGCGAATGTCAATGACATCGACATCCGATAGTTTACAGTTGCATTGCGATTTTCTGCGATTCACACTCGTGGTGAGAGTGCGGTGGAAACGCCGGCTACACGGCGACGACAGTCCATGTTTATAAACAATAGCCAGCCACCGTTTGTTCCACTTCAGACTCCTTCTTGGAATCATGCGTAATGGAGTTTAGCAATAGAATGTTGTGCGTCCCTTTTTTGCTTGACGAGATCAGACACAACTCTAAGTGCTGACGTCACCAAATATTTTGAAATATGACTCACAGATGGTGAAAACTAAACGTGTTTTGTATCTAAAATTATTTTCAAAATGATGACGTATGAATCTCATAAATAATGGCCGTATTTTTATACATTTTGCTTGTTTATATGTATATGTATAGAAAGAAGATATTTTTGGCACAGTAAAATGTATTTTCATGTAATATTATCGTTTCTCAAATTCGTTTTCCGCACCATAATTAAAATAGCATTTAACAAAATAACACATTCGTAGGTACAAAGGTTTTTCGGCGTTGTATACAACATTATTTTTAGTATATGGCAAACCCGAAACACATGTCTAGTATTTTTATGTAAAGAATCTATGTACAAAATTTCAAAACTGTATCACGAAAGATCACGAAGTTATAAGCTTGTTATGTTACCTGATTGTCTGTACAAAAAGTTGGTTACCACTTAACACGCGCCACCGGCCGACCGGCTGTGAGCTGTCTTGTGCGCATATGATTGCGGATGTGTACTTAGTATCGCTCGGTGTCCAACTTTTTACAATTTTAAAATATTTTTGGGACAAAATATAACATGGTGTAAAAACGATTCAGTTACTTATTCTGAAAAACTATACTCAGGTTTGCAGTGTACTAAAAATAATGTTGTATATCCATAATACGAGTAGTATACCTATAGTATAGGTATGAGTTTTTATTTAATACTGTTTCCAAGACTACTAAAAATTTTCCATCACGCAATAAAATTGATTTAGTTGCTTATTTTAATAACATATTAAGTACTTACGTCACATGTCGTTATTATAAAACTTTACGCAATCATGCCATTCGATACACATTTTTGATGACAGACTATTTAACATGTCAAATTACCTAAACCTTCGCACACAGAAATATAAACAATAACATGCTTTGACATCAAAATCAAACATCGTACAAAAACAAAACTGAAATTCGACAGTATCATCAAAATTACAAAGTATCTTTTCTCAGAATATTATGTAAAAATGTCATGGTCATATGAACCAAATGTGTATATTACAGAGGGTTTTTTCAGTACTTATTTGCCTCAAAAAGATTTGCTTGCTATACGCCTAATATACAGGGTGGAACGGATATCGATGCGCAACCTGCGCCATAATTGCGTAACACACTCTCAATAACATTACTCTCAATTTGAATCATTTTGAAGCATATTGCTAATCCATTGCTCCATATCTACGAAAAATGTGTCTGCTCAACAACGTAAATAACGCAATGAATGTTGTTGAACTGTCAAAATGAAACCCATTGCTACTGATAGTGTGTTACGCAATTACCCTGCTGCACCCTAATTGCGTAACACACTATTACTCTCAATTTGAATCAATTTGAAGCATATTTCTAATCCATTGCTGACTTATATGTTGGAAAAATGTGTCTGGTCAACAACGTAAATAACTCAATGCATGTTTTTGAAAGTCAAAATGAAACCCATTGCTACTGATAGTGTGTTACGCAATTACCCTGCTGCTTACAAGGATTTTCAGTACATTACTCTGAATCCCCCTGCGTTCAACTTTTACGTTGGTTATTAAAAAAAATATTTGCGGTTCTATACATTTTGACCGCATAGGTAATATAGGTATTGCACTATTCTATGAAACAGCTAATTTTCTCATAGAAAAGCTGATTTTCTTTTTAATAACCGACGAAAAATTTCTACGCTAGGGGAATAGAGGGGGCCTAGACTGATGTGCTGAATTCATGGTTTCAGTTTGCGCGTCGTTGTCCCTGCCATTCTGCGGGGTAGTTGCGTAACACACTATCAGTAGCAATCGCTTTCATTTTGACAGTTCAACAATATTCATTGCGTTATTTACGTTGTTGAGCGGACACATTTTTCGAACTTTAGAAGCAATGGATTAGCAATATCCTTTAAAATTATTCTGATTGAGATTGATAGTGTGCAAACTAGGAAAATATTATTCGGTAATATTCATTGTAATTGTGTGTGAATTAGGCTGCTGTATGCAGACGAACATTACAAACGAACTCCACTATTCACTCCTGCCACATACATGCATTAGGTAATGCATCTACGATTTTGCATATACTATCTGTTGACGTCATATTACTGCAAATGTCCATCCATAGCTGAAAATTCTCATTCACACCTGTGTGGGGCTGTGCCAAAATCTCTACGTCTTACAGCTATACATCCCTATGGATGTTACTAGAGTGTTAGTGATCAGGTGAATGCTTACATTGCTGACACCGACTATGAATGCCGAAGGAAGCTGGCTATTTGTGGCCGACGCTAGTTCCACTGGCACTGTCTATTACTATATCATTAAACATCGAAATTATAATTAACTAGCTGCACCTCGCGGTTTCACCAGCGTATGTTTCGATTCCGTGGGAATGTCGGGATAAAAAGTAAGTTCTTTAAGTAACAGCTATGTACCTATCAAGTTTCATCGCAATCGGTTCATTAGTTTTTGCGTGAAGAAGTAACAAACATAATTATTATGCATTCACCGCTGCGCTGCGTGGGGCCATACCGGCCACTTTTGTTTAGATTGACATTTTTAAATTCGTAATATCTTTTGAATGAAATGATCGATTTGAATAATTCAAAAGTAATCTACAGGTATTGAAACAGTCTTGAATACGAAATTATTTAAATAGATAATTTCGTATTTGTCTGATTAACATCTCTGGTGACATCATCTGGTAACATGGTCTGATTTTAGTCGGCATTTCTATCAACTTTTAAAGTGTAAAAAATTTGTTATAGGGACATAACTACAATAATTGGATCGATGGTATTAGGAAGTTTTTTGTAGATATTGATATGTTCTTTAATATTGTAGAACATTTTATTGTTCTATCATCAATAGTTTCCGCAGCGCATGCGATGAAAGACATTTTATGGCAATTTTTTTACACCTTGGGTTACATTATTGAAGTTTTAGTAGGGACCCCTAATTTTTTCTAGTAATAAATATAGCTTATGTTACTCAGAGATATCATTAGAATGGTGAAAAATTTTTTTTAAATCGGTCCAGTAGTTTTTGAGTTTATTCGTTGCAAACATACATGCAAAAATACAAATCTTTCCTCTATATTATAATATTAGCGTAGATGTAGATGTCACTGCTGAAATGTTTACAGTATGTTTACTCAATGTCTTTATTGTTTTTAAGACTGTGACAATATAAATTAGGATGTTTTTTGTTGCGTACTTACTTTTTTTATTTTCAAACAAGATAATGTTTACGTAATAAGTATACATATATGTACTAACAGACTTAAAATAATAATAATATATGGATATATAAAAAAATAAAAGGGGGAAGGAATCATAGGGCATTAAAAAGTTCGTACGCATCGCATCGGCTGTCTACAGGAAAAGTGACCAAAACGCAGGCAGTATTGCCACGTTGTATGGCGATGCTGATTCTGTAAACAAAGAATAGGCCGGCCCTCTGGATTAGGATTTAAATAACGTAGGTATCCTTCATTACGACCTGTTTTTTTCTTGAATACAATACACTTCTCAAGCGGTCATACCCATAGTCAATCTGTATATATTATCTGTTGTACTACTAAAAGCCTTATCCTAATAGATACTTGACTACACTTTTTTTTATCGTGGATCGTTATTTTTTATCTTACAACGTTGAATTCTTCACCGAACCGTCACTAACGAAGCTAATGTAAAAATGAATGCTGTCTGCGCTGTCTGTCAGAACGACACACCGTGATCATTTAATTTTTTCAACTTTCAATTAAACATTTTTATGAAGTCTTCAGATTAACGTGAAGGAATTTTGGAGATGCATAGATTAATGAGCGGGCTTCCGCGAAAACTAATGAGATTTCTATAATTAAATTCAGTAAATTCGTGCGTATTGTATACAACGTGTAACGTTAAATGCGCAAAACCTGAAAATAGTTTGATCAGAATAACGAGCAGAATTAATTGAACCACTTTTTAATATAGGTCACATTTTTCAAAAAATCTTCATTAAAAACGTTGCCGTGTCTATTTATTAATAGGTCAAGCAAGCGAATGCCAGCGCGGCGCAGCGGCCCGGTGACGACTCCTCCCTCGATAAAGCGTCGTCGCAGATGCAAAAAACGATCAGAATGGCCAGTAAAACTAAAATAGCACATAAAACCTTTATAATTTTTTTAATGACTTAATTTTTTCTGTGAAATAGGTCAATTGAATTAAAAATCAGTTGGGGTGTCTGAGGTTTTGCGCATTTAACGTTACACATTGTATGTATCTTTGCAGAGCTAAGCAAAACTTTGAACAGAGATAAACCTTTTGATGTATTGCCGTTGACACAATCGATTTTTGATAAAGCGATGTTTGGTCAAGGGAAAAGTGGCCAGGCCAACAGAGAAGAGAAATAAACTCGCTGTTTGTGTTCCCATCGGCTTGCGCTATTGATAAAACAGTTGGTCGCACGTATGACTGTTACTATGTAAGCCTGTGTACTGTACAGCTATCTGGTTTTTCCATGAAAGTTTTTAGATATACAAGAATGAAATCAGTTAAATTGGTGGCCTGAGAAGGTTGCTATTCGTTAATAAGTTCCCAAAACAATCCTATAACCTTCAATCATAAAAGTTCATCGAACACGATGTAATAACAAACACGAAAGGTAAACAATCGCTAATTTGGTAAGACATTGTTTTTCTTCCATTTGTAAATCGTCTGGAAACAGGTGTTAAAAAAAGAAAAGCGAGTGGAAATTAAAAATTTTACTATAAATTGTAGAGCGCACCCATAGAAGAATTAAAATACGAGCGCTGTTTTTTTTCTTGTGTAAAACTTCTCAAGGCTAAACATTATAATAGTAATAAAACAAATAGGTATGATGAAAATAATGGCAATACATAATTAGTTACGTAAAAGAAATATTATCAACACCTCTGTTTTGCAATAGCAACAATGTTTATGTAGAAAAGTACATAAGTAGCGTAAAATACGAAAACGTTCTTATTATATTCGGTATTTTTTCTTTGGTGTTAAGAAATAATAACCGAAATAAAATACCGATCGCCGATCCATTAGCAAAGTGTGTCAAAAAAAAAACCCACGAACACTTTTTTGGGGCCTATGACTAACCTAGCCGATGAAAAAAAAACATAAGTCAGCTTGTATTATTCATAGGTATCCTAACAAAAGGAGTTGAGTTATTCTTGGAAATATCTACGGTATGGGTAGTATGTATAGAAGAGAGTAGTTTTGTAATGACGTCATCAAAGATCTTGAACCTAAAGCATGTGCTAGTGTTCGGCACCACGTGCTTACGACACGTGCGATATACAGTTATTATAATGTAACGATACAAATGAATGAGGTTGTTATTCCATTTCATTGTAGGAATCATTATGAATCCATAAGTGCTAAGAATAATTTTACCATGGGTCAAGGGGTGGGCAGTGTCCTTTTGTTGCAATAATAGCCATTATACTGCAATCATCAAATATTTTATGTCAAATGTTGATTATTGATTATGAAAATACATGAACGTGTTATTTTCGTTTTATCATTGAAATCAAGAATAACTTAAAAGTGCTTATTGTTATGCTAAAAATCGTGACGAAACCTGTATTTATATTAATATATTTTAGGACGAAACATCAAAACTTTCCGTTTTTTACAATTTTAATGCATTTATTTTGAAAAATTAATTGTGTCTCAAAAAATCACAAAGAATCTGCGCAATTTGGATGGAGTAATGGCACTATGGAGCTGACGCTGTGTAAGCATGCGTGTTCCATCGCCGCCCGTTCGATGTCCACCGCGCACAGGATGGATGGGAAGCAGCACATTAAGTAATTTTTGCCCCGTTGGCGTAATTGCTGTATGGCGTTCCAGTAGGATAAATAAATAAATAATCTAATAATAATCTAATATAAGTTTGAAATAAATCGCTAACCCATCTTGAGCAAGCGTGGCGAACAATGCACGTGTCTTCTCTGTATGAGAAGATGCCTTTGCGCTGTGGGTCAATAATAGGCTGGTATTTATTAACGCTTAACCTTATGCTTAAGCGTTAAAGTTGAAAATCTATTAAAGAAATCTGACAGATTTTAGTAGCTTGATGTGCTGGCGTCTGTACCTCATTAAAACAAGAACATGCAGTATTACTTTCACTTATCTATGGAAAATGGCCAAGCTAATGTAAACACTTAAATTTTCCATCCATACCAATTTATAGTCGTTCCCTTCAATTCTCTGTATCAGATCAAGCATGTAATTGACCGGGTGGACTCAGAAATTGAAACTCTCAATCTTTGTGAAATGAATAAAAGCTACTTCCAGGTCTGCTTGAACTTTTCGTCTGATTCTTATGATAATTTATTTATTTATTGTTCTATCAAAATACAATTGTGTAGGACGTAGATACCCAGGTACGTTCACGTGTAGGCGACCATTTATGTACAGACGCCAGCACATCAAGCTAACCGAAACAGTCAGATTTTCCCAATCAACTTTGAACCTTATAGGTACTCTAGCGATAAAGTTGAAAATCTATTAAAGAAATCTGACAGCTTGTAGTAGCTTGATGTGCTGGCGTCTGTACATATGTATTGCGGTATTTTCCCTTATCAATATTGACGACCAATCACGAAATCTCACTTATGGCTACAATATACTCGTACTTTTTGCTATAAACCATACAACGAGTTTGTTTATCGACAGCGATCGTAACATTCAGTATGGAGAAGCATAATATTGGCATTCAGACGATAAAGAATCTCGCAAGATGTCTACATAATGGTCCGATTCAAGTCAACATTTATACGATTGCAGTATCTTACAAATGATAAGTTTTTAAAACATGAAATAGGTCAACAAACAATTTATTTATTCTGAGAAGGCAACGTTCCTATTTCCGTATTGTATGATCGCACTACCAGTGTCAAAATAAGTGGTGAGGTGACAGGTTAAATTAGCGAGTGGAACATTTTAAAGGTCAATCTCGAACGGGGGCGATATTATTTTAGGCTGGTATTCATTTGTGGCTATTTTTGGCTGCTCTTCTTCAAGATGCAGTTAAGATTGAGACATTAATTTACAAGTCATGAAATGTAAATATTATGCTATTTTTTTTAATCCTCCACTTTTTTTTTTAAACATTCTTAGCGTTACAGTGTTAGAGAAAAACTTGTGGTATAGGTATCATATCAACTGCTATCATAACCAAGACGTGAGTGTCAACTAAACAGTTTGCTTTGAAGTTTGTGTGATTGACTACATCCTGTCAACACAAGTGCTTATAAATCAAACACACGGCTTTTAGCGACACACCTCTCTTTGATACATTGGTAGGTACGATATCAAATGATTCAAGAAATTACAGTGATTGATAATAAAACACATTACATCTATTTTCCTTCAACATTGAACGTAATTGTCACAAGCTATAAATAAAACACCCCAAGTTCATGCGACGCCTGCGATAATTCCTTTCATTGATCAACTGACAACTCAACTGGACATATTTTTTACCATCAAATAAAGCTGTCCAATAAGCCATTGTTCTACTTAGTCGCGGCTCATTCACGCACACAAGCGATGCTATTTTATTGAACAAGTTCAGTAACGGGCACATTGTCGCACGATACAACAATATCACAATCACAACTATTATTGTTATTCTGAGATGTGTTCTGTTATAAGGACACGTTCACACTCGGCGGTTTCACCGTCAGTGACATCCAAAGCATACCTAAATGTGCTCCATTTACATTTTCCCCAAAAAGTATTGGCAACTTTCGGCATTCCCGAAAGCCATTTATGCATAGCTGTCCCAGATTACCTTAAATACAATTTTGTGGAATGTTTAATTTTCTTTTAAAACATGTTTACTTAAAAAATCGACACAAAAACAAATGATAAGTTTTTGCGACCAAGGCCTCTACCGGCTATCAGTTGTATAAGATATGACTTGTATAGATGTGACTTATATATCTTTCCTTAACGAGCTGTACTAATTAGTATTGTAGAAACTCGATTATCCGGCCCTCAGTTATACGGATTTGAGTTACTCGTATACGAATTCGCGATTATCCGGACCATTTACTCCGTGATCTGGACTATCAACCACGACCAATAAGTGCATACATCGTCATCTACATATTAATAATTTCTTAATAAACATTCATTTTCCTTGATATTTATTTGTTGTTTTTAATAAACACGTAACATTATGTATGTACTACATATGCACAAAACCCGCTTTTCTTCATACATTCAATTATCCGGATTATCGATTATCCGAATCCCTAACGACAACAATTAGTCCGGTTAATCGAGTTTCCACTGTAATAAAAAAAAATGCAAATGAAATGCGAGTGCATTTTGAACGCAGCCTTTGTATGACGGTTGCGTGTTGCGTCACCGCACCGGGTGCGGATGGGCTCGCGGGCGGCGGACGGAGCGGAGCGCCGGCGCCCCGCCCCGCGCCTCAACCTCGCCCACCTCACACGAGCCCAAATTGTATACCTCACTCATTAAATTATATCTTAAGTATCATTCTTATTAGGTTCACTATCTCTAACTAGCATATGAGCGAGATGACTGTGGAGACGCGCAGTTTGAGTGAAGATGGCAGAAATTTATTTTACATAGTAAATACACCTACATTGTCCTACATCTAGACATAATATAGGCTTCCAAATTAAAAAAAGCTTTTGGGACGAACTTTGATTGTAAAATATTTTTCAGAAAATAGACAGTTGGTGAAAATCCTTAAGATATGGTCACCCTTCTATTATACTATTATTCTAACCATTCAGTAAATCGAATACACATTGTTATCGTTAATCCCTTATTGCAAATCTTATTAAAGAAGCATTTTACTAGCATTATTTAATAGCTCTACATAGTGTTGAGTTGAAACACATATGTTTTTTTCTAAAATACAGTATTTTTCACGTACTATTAAATATTTTACTGTTAAATAAATAATAATAATCCAACTTTTTCTCAAATAGAACATCAAGTCTATCAATTCTATTTAAATTTTAATTTAAACTCGACACGACTCCCAACCAAAAACGATTTTTCAAACGCCCAGACTAATTTTTCAATGTCTGCCATAGATACGAATTCTTTATTATGTTATTGCCCGATTGATCATGAAATTAAATTATTTGAATCGCTAGAATCTCAACTGAAAAAACATATCTGCCATATAAGTGTTTTTTCAGTCGGACGTTCTTATCAAGGTTGCCTTAGCCGCAGACATTTTCAGTATTTACGTTTTCAGGTCATCGTGAAGGTTAGTCAAAACCCAAAAAAATGTAAACATCATAAAGTCCTGTGTCAATGCAAATATAAACCATATTCTTGCGGTAAACAATTTTATCGCTTAAAATCAGTATTATCATCAAGATAGAGAATATACACAACTTTTTTTGATTAGGTAAGACAAAAAAGTTGTGTATACTCATTAGTAAGTACTCAAATACACGTGACTTTAAAGCCAGCGTCCATCGACGTAATCATACATAACTAGGTATACATTGACGACTCGCTAATTGTGCCAACTGGCATTCGCCATTTGTTCCCTGAATCTGTTTCTATATAAATTATACAGTACCAGTGTTTACACTACTGACGTACGAACGGTTTCGGACGCGTTCAACAGACGCAAATGTCTTTCCTGAAATATGTTCTGAAGGCTGAAAACGTTTGTTTCTTACTCATATGTTGCAAACTGTCTCACCACATTAAACGAGTGGTATCACTTCGTAAAACAGTTCTAAGTAGTATGTTTTAATCTTAACTTCCTCGAGTTAGTCTGACTCACGTGTTTGTTGTCTACAACGTGTAACGTTAAATGCACAAAACCTCAGACACTCCAACTGATTTTTAATTCAATTGACCTACTTCAGAGAGAAAATAAGTAATTAAAAAAATTGTAAAGGTTTTATGTGCTGTTTTAGTTTTACTGGCCATTCTGATCGTTCCTTGCGTCTGCGACGACGCTTTATCGAGGGAAGAGTCCTCACAGACATGGCAACTTTTTTAATGAAGATTTTTTGAAAAATGTGACCTATATTAAAAAGTGGTTCAATTAATTCTGCTCGTTATTCTGATCAAACTATATTCAGGTTTTGCGCATTTGACGTTACACGTTGTATATCATGTAAAGCTTCTTCGCGAATGCGAACTATTTAGTATTTACGTGTATGTGGGCGTGGAGGTCCTCTATCTTGTTACTACTACAGGCCAGCGTGTAAACTTCAGCCCCCAGCCGCAGTTTGATTCTGTTCTGCACTAACTGCTTAGGCACATGTTTGTGATTAAACTTAGGTACAGACACGAATTCGCTTCTGCATTTCGTATGGCGCACGTACACCAGATATGTATACTGAAATATTAAAGCAGTTTAAGCAACCTGCGCGGTTAGATAGCCACTCGAGAGTCGAGTACGTGTTATGGGTGCTTTACTAAACGGATAAATGAAATCCATATTCAATTGAATGAACACTTTCAAAATCAAGCAAACAGAACAGTTTCATAAAAAAAAATATTATGATCTACCGCTGTCCCACTTTCAACCACTCTGCAGAATTTTACAGCTTCAGTAACCCTTATTCAAATACGATGTGATAATAGTGGAACAGGGTCAATATGTCGCCAGTAAATGTTTGAATTATGACTAAGAGATAAAATGAACACCATCACACCAATTTGTTGAAGGCAATGGTGTAAGAAAAAGCAATATTCGTCTTGACAAATAGGCGTAGCTTTCTAATCTCATATTGTCATGAAACTGTGGCATCTGTCATATTAATTATCAGATACAGGGTCGAGGAACGTGTCGAGTATATTGAAGTGGTCAGAAGTTTCCACGAGCGCGCGATAACACATGATAGCGTTAGCATCGCCACTCCCAAACTTGTTTTTACTACACTGACAGGAAGTTTGTTACAATGTGCGCGTTACTGTAATTCCTCGGCAGTTGGTGCTTTGTTACTTAGAAGAATTTTGAACTCAGCTGTTCAGGTGTCACCTCAATTAACTTGAATATTGATATGACGCTGGTCCTTCTCCACCACCTCAACTCAGTGGATCATTTACTCTTGCAGTCTTGATTCACCATTTTCCTGCCAAACGCATTTTCCAACAGTGATTTGGCACTAATTAATAGTACTAATCCTGTCAGGAGTCATAAAAGACGATTTTATGTATAAATTGCCGTCGTATAATCAATAAAATCCATACGATTACAGCTTTTCGAAAGATATGTATAATTACATACTTTATTAATTACTAATCCTCCGTTATTTAAGATAACCTAACCACTTTCATTTCCCTTATGTATCAATTTTCCATAGACATTTAACTAAAAGTAGGAAATGATATAAAACGCGTATTAATTATCCGGGCAATATGAAATATAGAGATGGTTATCTTGCCTAATTAGATTTACGATGTGTACAATTGTTTGGTATTACAAATATGTATTTAGATTAAGATCTTAGGCTAATACAGGCAGGAAACAGATAGTGCTCCATTACATTGAACAATACCTATAAGTCTGTACACAAACCTTATATTTAATTTTATACAATTTGTATCTTCCAAGCAGGTTTTAATGTCAGAAAATGCCATATTACACACCAATCTCGTACTATTTAATCGTGTACGAGTTTATAGTCTGAATTTAGATCTTCGTTGTATTCGATTTATATTTTTTTAAATTTCTCGTTTCATTATTTCAATGATACCTGTACAGTTAAAGAGATGTATGTGCAACTTCTTCTTCTTCATTTTTATGGTTTCCTGGCCTTCTGCCAGGTTCCGCTTTGCTTAGAGGAAGGTCGTTCGATCATTAGTTCCACGTTCCAGTTACTTCATTAATATTTTTATAAAAAAAAGTTTATTCTGAACTGTAACTTGCAGACAAGCAAGGTTCTTCGGAAAAGAGAACAGTTCAAATTATCCTGTCATAACGTTAAAATTTAACGTTATGACACTACAATGACACGACAACTGTACTATTGTAATCCTTTACAGAACATTTAATGTTCTGTAAAGTGATTACAATAGTACAGTTTAATGGGACTTAATTAAAAGACTTGATGATTGTTATCGATGTCCGGAAAATGTTTAGCGGCGATAATTAGCTTCAAGGTCTCGGCGATCGTAGACATTACTGTAACACGATGTACACATATGTACTTCTATGAGCATAGCGTTAAAAGTTTACTCCGACATTATCTACGTCTGTAAACATTTTCACATTTCTTAACGTACACAGATAAACACCTACTTCTAAGACCTCGACGAGGGCAATGCACTTTTCATTAGCAATGTAATCATCAATAACTATCGCTGATTCTCTTAGGTAATCTAATTACTTTAGCATACAATGCTTTTGCCAAAAGCAGTCCGTTTCTATTAGCACGGTTGGCATTGTTTGCAAATTAATTTACATAAATGTCATTCGAAACTAACAGTTGTTTTTCTTCTATTTCAGCAACGCTTATCACCGCTACTGCGGGTACCTGCTACGGCTGGCCCTCACCTACATTACCATACCTACAGTCACCTGAGAGCAAGATACCAACGTCACCTGACGAGGGATCATGGATAGTCTCGATAATGATCCTGTGCTCTGCGCTGACGCCTATTCCCTCCGCCTACTTCGCCGACCGGTTCGGCAGGAAGACGACGCTGCTCCTCGGTGCGGTGCCGTTCATCCTCGGCTGGGTGCTGGTCATCGTAGCCAACTCTGTCGCTCTTCTATACGTGGCGCGCATGTTTTCCGGCCTGGGCTACGGAATCGTCTACACAGTCGCTCCAATGTACACTGGAGAGATCGCCACCAATCAAGTTCGAGGAGCACTCTCTACACTCATCACGTTAATGAATAAAGTAAGTACATATATCTACATGACGCACATTCCCTACTCCTGATGCAATGCGAACAGAATGTCCCGTACATACCTTGTTAGTTGAAATCGTCACATTATCTCGTCAGTGAAACGAATCGTACTATCCTAGAGACATTAAAAAACATGGGCCAATGCCAGACAGGTGTTAATAAATTATTCATCGCCTTAATAGGTTAGTTTAGTTCCATCTGCGAACACAGACAGACATTTGAGTAACACCTAATTCAGTTATAAAAGGAAATTGATACATATTGATAGAAGTCCGATCATAATGTCATGTGAGAAGCTCTATGTATGTGACAGATCAATGTCAGCTATAATGACGCACAATTGATCAAGTTCAACGAAATAATTGAGTAACTCCGTCTCATTGCAATTATTCACTCTGGATAAGTTCAAGTAATGGACGATATCCTTTGCTGTGTAACAGACAATTCCAATTATAAATGTTTTCTCGTGAAGCCTGCTCTGCCTTATCACGGAGTATTTACATATTCCATGCTCTGTTGCCTGTTTCATAAGCTCGCTTTCTGCTTTGAGAGTTAGATATGCGATTTCTAAATGATATATTCGTAGAATCGCACGGTGCGTACTTGTGCAACCAACAGGTGTACGGTTTCCTTTGTCAGAGTCCATTGCACTAGATACATAATACTCATCTTGTTACATCGACCATGTCATACGAGATATTTCGTATTATTGTTATTATTATATATCTATGAATTAATAAATTAATTAAAAATGAGTATCATTATTAGCATGAGTATCATATTATCATAGTAGCTCGAAATAGACATGGAAATATGCTTTCCTTCGAATTAAATGTTCTACCTACTTACTAAAATATAGTTCTAAGTGAAGATCTTTCAGTTAAAACTTAACTCCGAGATTGTGTAGGTATCAATCTACACTAATATTATAAAGAGGAAATATTTGATTGTTTGTTTGTATTGAATAGACTCCGAAAGTACTGGACCGATTTGAAAAATTGTTTTACCATTAGTAACCGACATTATCCCTGATGAACATAGGCTACTTTTTACCGCGGGAAAATGCTTCGTTTCTACGAGTACAGTAAAATGGGTAATAGGATTTAAACGGCGGGAATTCTGACTTCTACGCAAACGAAGTTGCGGGCGGATGCTAGTAAAAAATATATCTACTTCTGCATAAACCAGTCACGCAGCAAAAATCACGCAGTACATACCTTCATAATAATATTTTTTATCAAGTCATAAAATGTTCACGTGATAAGCCTGTGATATTACCATAAAACACA
The DNA here is from genome assembly GCA_949629135.1 of Eremobia ochroleuca. Lineage (NCBI taxonomy): Eukaryota > Metazoa > Arthropoda > Insecta > Lepidoptera > Noctuidae > Eremobia > Eremobia ochroleuca. Next base: position 14,956,778 of record OX451386.1, on the reverse strand, counting down.
TAATACGTACATCCATCTCCTATCACTATTAGTTATAGAAAATTAAATTACTCTCGAGAATGCCACGCCACACAACGAAAGACCTAGGGAAATTACATTGGAGAGCCATTTCATAAAGCTTGCAGCGTCAGCGTACATGGGTTTAATCAAAAGCTATTCACCGTGATCTTATATGACAACAATTTATTCCTCATTGTGTTTTATTTGCACGTAATTAAGGCGGCGTCCACACGAGCAGTCGCGACGCGACTTTGAAACGTGACTCATTACCTCAATTACGCAGTGCGCATGGTTTCCCGCAATTCATACAAAACTTGAAACGTATACATACAATCATGTTTAGAAAATATATTTTTTTTAGCATTTCAATGAGCTCAGAGCTGACGTCTGTTGCAAGTAATCTTTTGAACTATCTATATATATAAAATTCAAAGTTCTGACTGACTGATAACATCAACGCACAGGCTAAACCGCTGGTCGTAGAGACATGAAATTTGGAGGGTGTATTTTGTGAAGAGTAGGTATCCACTAAGAAAGGGTTTTCCAAATTCGACCCCTAAGAGGGTGAATTGGGGTGAAATTTCACGCTGACGAAATCGCGTGCAGAAGATAGTATCATATACCCAAATCCTAATTAAATACAGCTTTGCTTGTAATAAAATTGATTGTGATATTATATCTGAAATTCACGTGTGTCTATTGTATCCAGTAAATCGTTGTAATATTTTTTATCTTCGCGTAAACCGTACTAAGCTGCACTAATCTTGACAAATGGGTAATGATGTAAAGCCATTGTTTATGGTTGCAGTCAACCAACCCCGGTATTATACGAATTCACCCGTAAAATTTAGGCATCATAAAACGTGTATAGATACTCGTATCTATAATCAATGAATCACACAAAAACATTTTATGAACTTTTTAGTACCTAAATATAATATAATATTTATAATAAAATTATATTTATAATAAAACTTTAACATTTACTTCATAGTTTTAAAGTTTCAAGCACGACAAACTCATGAATGTGTTTCTCTTTTGCTTCCAGGTCGGAATTCTTGCCCAGTACTGCATCGGTCCATTCGTCTCGATGCAAACCCTCGCCGCCATTAACTTGGTTCTTCCCGTCACATTCGTCATCACCTTCATCTTTTTGCCAGAATCTCCTTACTATTACTTAAAGTTTGAGCGAAGTGAGAGAGCAGAACGCTCCCTCAGGAATCTGCGTTCTGGTGACATTAGAACTGAACTCAAAAGTATAGAACTGAATGTCCAAGAGGACATGAAAAACCGAGGAACTTGGGGGGACTTGATCTCTGAAGCTACTAACAGGAAAGCTATGTGGATCACGCTGGGCGTGTTCACGATACAGCAGCTATGTGGCAGTGCTGCTGTGGTGGCGTACGCGCAGGTCATCTTCAACTGCACCACCAGTCCCATCAATATAACAGCGCTAGAGAATTCAAATGCAACCGTCACCTCTGGAGGCATGGAACCTTACCAAGAGTCTATAATTCTTGGATGTGTGCAAGTAGCCACCTGTGTCCTGTCAGTAATACTCGTCGACCGAGTCGGAAGGAAGCCACTTCTGTTGCTATCTGCTCTTGGAGTAGGGCTTATGAATGGCACAATTGGAACATATTTCTACTTTGATCACGTCAACAAAGAGGCAGTAGCAAGTCTTCATTGGCTACCTCTAGCTGCCCTTCTTGTTTACATCGTGTGCTACGCCATCGGGTTGTCGACGGTCCCCTACGTCATCATCGGAGAGATGTTTCCCACCAACGTCAAGTTGTACGCTTCCTGTATTGCTCATATCTACACTGGCATCTCTATGTTCGCAGTTCAAAAATTATTTCAGGTGAGAGTTCCTTTTGTATCACACTAACGGTTTTCCAAACAGAATTTTCGGATAAAAGCAAACGCCACATTGTAACAAAATTTCCATTTATTTTACAAATATTTTTGTACATACAGCCACTGCAATAAATATGAATAAAAATGTTTTATAACTTTAAAATTAATTTACAAGCGCTACCTTTTGCAAATCATACGAGGGGCGTTCAATGTATTCTCGGTATCAGGGTTATTTACGAATGATGTGGGTAATTTGAGTAAATAATTAATTATTATCATTCATTAATTTGAGTAAGTAAATAATAAAAAAACTTATACTGGAGAATACCCGAATGAAGATCAAAATGATAGCAGAGATGACCCACCTCTCTGTTGATTCTATGCACATTATTCTTCTTTACCTTTCAAAAGACAATGCAAGATGGGTGCCGTGAATTCTCACGGCGCGGCGGCGCCTGAAAAGCAAGTGCGAATCAAGTGCTATAGAGAGTTTTTAGAGCTCTGTGGTGAAGTTTTATCAAGTATTTTCGATCGAATTGTTACTGGATATGAAAAGTGGGTTCATCATTATGACCCTGAAAGTAAGGAAGAGTCCATGCAGTGGCACAAGAAGGGTACTGCGCCCCCTTCGAAATTTAAACTCGTTCCGTCTGCCGGAAAAATCATGGCCACAGTGTTTTGGGACTCAAAGGGAATTTCGCTGATTAAGTACACAAAAAAGGTGGAACCATAAACGCAGCATCCACTTTACGAAATTTACGGTAAGTAATTAAAGAGAAAAGACGGGATAAACTGACCACCGATGTGTTGCTTCTTCACGACAACGCCCCGGTCCACACGGCGCGTGTTTCCAAGGCTGCTGTGCGAGATTGTAGTTTCGAAGAAATTAACCACCCAAGCTAGAGCCCAGACCTAACCCCGAGTCATTATTATTTGTTCCCTAATTTGAAAAAAGACCTTCGTGGGAAACGATTTTCCAAGAAAGAAGAGCTCAAAGGCGGCAATAAATGCGCATTTTTCAGAGAAAGAGGAAAGTTATTTTTAGAGGGTATTGAAAAGTTAAGTTCGATATGTAATAAATGCAGTGGGGTAATGAGCGATTACATTAAAAAATAAAAATTATTTTAATTAAATTTACGTCTTTTTTCATGCCGATACCGAGAATACGTTGAACGCCCGTCGTACTATCCAATCAGCCTTATTGGATCACGTTAACATTGCTCTAACATGAAGCTTTTGTCATTCCAGGTGGTCAAAGACGCGTACGATATATACACAGTATTCTGGGGATTCGCCGTATTCTCTATCATGGGCTTCGTGTTCATGCTGGTGATGCTGCCGGAGACCAAGGGCAAGTCGTTCGCGTGCATCCAAGCGCAGCTGAAGAGAGAGGTGGCGCGCGACAACGCCAAGAAACTGGCTACCGTCGAGTACTGAACGCCGGAGACACGTCCACCGGATAATTTCTCACTAGTTTAGCATAAGCTTTACTTTAATGTGTTTTAAGGGATCAAGAAAGTTGGAATGACAGTTAAGAATATTGATACCTAAAGTTTAATATACTTATAGCATAGAATAGTGTAACAACGTACAGTTTTCTATAAAGTATTGTAGACACTATTACAAAAGTAGCCTGTGTATGCACAGTAGTGGGAGTATGGAGGGGGCTAGTAGGGCTGCACCGGAGAAGGCGGTGAAGTCCTCAGGGTCGTAGTTGTCAGGCAGGGCGCGCGAGCTGATGACGCTCGCGTACAGCTTGGCCGAATCCTTCGCTGTCCTCGTCTTGTTCGGGCTCTTGAAATCAACCAGATAAAGACCGAAGCGGGACCTGCAAATGCATTTACAACTGTGAAATGAGTGAAATTAGACATTTCTGACTGATGTATGAGTTTTATTCCTCACCAAAAAGACAACGGTATACATCGATATGGATAATTAATTTTTTGGACCATACCATAGATATTTCATAGAAGGTAGACAGACTTATAAATAAGTAAGTACCTACTTTTATGAACCTAGCTCGTTACATTATGTAATAAATAGCTAATAAAGTCCAATTAACTGAATCATTGATTTGCATTGTAGCCTACCCAATCGCTTCAGATATTTAGTTTTGCCGATACTTTCATGACTAGAATAAATCTAATATTGTTTATTGTTATTATTCGTTCTAACTAACTAAACAAGAAAGACCTAAATAAATGCGTAAAATATCTTATCAAAATATTTTTATAGCTCCTAAATATTTTACGTTCTGCTCTAAATCTGTATTCTGCAATCTTGAAAGACTAGATATTTGATAAAAATAAGTATACTAAATCTATCCAAGAAATGTTGAGATTATCCTTTTGATGTCCGCGGAATCGATGGCATTAAACTATCCAATAAACGAAGAAGATAACATAATAAAACAAATAGCAATCGGTAGATAAAAGTCATCAATTATTGATATCATAGGGAACGTGCCTCCAAAACGTCTTTAGATATTTTTGATGTTGATTAGATTAAAGAGAAATTGTACTCAGAAATATAGGTCAATGAAAATAGTTTTGGAATTGGGTGGCTCATGACGCAAATAACGGCTAAGCTAGGCCATTTGGAGAGAATTTGGTTTGGGTAACTGGGTTATATTTTTAAAGTTTCCATATTTTGCTAATTGGGACAAAAATTGAGAGAAACGGGGTCAATTATCAGCTACAAACCTCGTATTTAGGAATACCCTTAGCTCCGAATCCTAGAACAATGCTCAATGATGAATACCGATCTATAACTTACCAGATCTACCTATGGGTAGCTATATGGCACGGACGTAAATCTTTCAAAATCTTTTCTTCTAAGCCTATTGAAGAATTTTCCACCCTTACAAATTACTAGTGATGCGGTCGTCAGAGAATATACAAGGTTATTTTTCAAAGACATGAACAATTTTGTCCATGGGACCAACATTGTATTCGCGAATAAAAATTCAGCCGTCCCATACGTTTAGGTCGAGTAGGTATTGAAGTTTTCTAAGGGACAGTTGATAAATTTTTCGCGAATACGATATTTGTCCCATGGAGAAAGTTGTTCAGTTTGATGATCTGTACCACATCCTTAGATTTGGCTGGTCTTTGAAAAATAACCCTGTATAATAAATTTTATAATTACGAGACCTTTGGCTTATGGCGAGCTCTAGAGGTTAATAAGAAAATAATAATACGCATTACACCCTTCAAGGAGGCTTAGCATATGCATGCATAAACTATGTATAAACCCGCAAGTCACCATCATGAGCAGATTTATTAACGAGTGCTACAAAATTAAATTATAAAGTCTTGCAGAAAATCATTTCGCAAATCCGTGATGACTCTTGTATTGAGGTGAACACAATGATAAAGGTGATCAGATCCGAAGTGATGTGTTATTTAAAAACAACAGTGATTCACTTTTATGAATTAACAAGGGCGTTGAATACTACGGTATTATGAAGGTAAGTAACACGTCATCGCTTCAATTGGACCTTCAGGACTGCAAAATGGTGATCATCAAACAAAATTCACTACCAACACTTGGTTTCATTATCTCAACCGGTGATCATGAATTACAAATAAGCAGGCCCAACCAGGGAGTCAAACTCAGAACCTCCAAGTGGCTATAGAATGAATTAGTTGATCAGCTTAAAGGTCTGGAGGAGTTCTGTTGACTGTTTAATGATAGCTTTCAATTTTCCTAATAAATCAGATGAGAATGCTAAATGCCAATATAATAAAGTCAGATTATTCATCTATCCAACTATCCGACATACAAAGACCACTTATACATCCGATAATGCCATCTAGTATCAATATAAAGAACTAATCAAAATTACAACTCTAGTCACAGCAATTTTGATTGATAAAGTCACCAATAGATGTCGCTTATAGACTCTACCATTGTTCCTCTGAGCTCTACTAAGGAATCCACACCGTAAAGTACGTTGTAATTATAAAACCATCTGTAATTAGTTACGCATTATAAAGGTACTATTATTTATTGCACGGTTATTAGCCCAAGGTAATTGAGACGAGATCTTTGTTGTTAAGCAAATACGAAATAACTCAGCATTAGATAAGCCATACTGTATTTACCTTGAAATATCTTCTTAGTTCAACATTACTATTAAAATCCTGCGACTAGTTGAGTTGTTTGTAGCTCAGAGACAAAAATATAGGTAATAAAAGCAAAGTTATTGAAATTACTATATGAAACACTTAGGTAGCTAACATTGTATGGATTCTACATAACCGGTTCATTTACGGCCAAACCCAATAACATATTGACAGTCAGCTTCTGATGATAGCCAGTATTATTATAACTGGCAGTACCTATAATATAATCATACGGATCGTTACTGATATAGATTATTGGGACGTTAAAGCCAGGCATAGATAGGGTTCTCTAACTCCAGTTTGCCAAAACTGGTGATAAATAGGTAATCGGGTTCGGTCGTTAAACGATTGAAACCGACAGTAGCTACTATCCTGTCACCATCATTTGATCGATTTTTTCTATAGGACGTTTACGTTCATAACTTCATAAATTATACTAGACCGAAATTGATATCTATGTCTATCTTTACAAGTGCAAGATTTGTCCCGACCAATTTTGGATTAACAAAGTTAAATGGGTGGATAAGACATAGGCGCCGATTCTCTTGTTCACAAACTAAACTAAATTTAAGTTCAATGCATCTTTTTCTTTCTATTTCATTAAGAAAAGGACAGACGATAAATATTAGTTTAGTCCTGTCAACATAGTCAGCGCCTGACGTATATTGACGTATTTTTAGTAGCCAAATTTTAATCACGTCTAAACTTGTCTATGGAGTATCTTAATTTGACAGGACTAAACTAATATAATTATCTTCTGTCCTTTTCTTGATGAAATAGAAAGAAAAAGATGCACCGAACTTAAATTTAGTTTAGTTTGTGAACAACAAAATCGGCACCTAAAATTCATCCAGGTAATCTAGTTATACTAGAAGGCAGCCACAAAACCATGGCCCATGAAGATCATGATGATGCCCAAGAAATAAGTAAGAAATCAATACTTACACATAACCGTCATCCCATTCGAAGTTATCCATGAGACTCCACGCGAAGTACCCTTGGACGTTGACTTTGTCTTCGTGTACAGCGTGAAGCAATGCGTTTAAATAGTGGCTGTAATACGCCACACGAGCTTTGTCCTCCAACCCAGAGAAGTCAGCGTAGCCATTCTCAGTGACTATTATAGGAACATTGTTGTAAGTCTTGTTTATCCATTTCAGTAAACGCCTGAAGCCGAAAGGCACCACCTGAAAACAAAAGAAGGCAGTGGATGACGTAATGTCACGAGTTTATGAATGTTTTCGTCGCAAATAATTCATGGTATTGGTAAGTAAAAACTTGTTTCAAATATTCGTTTGAACATCTAAAAATACTGTTTAAACACTGTTGTGGTTTGGGATTTGGCACTTTAGTTCAGCGCTATCTCGTATTCTTTCGGTCGTAATAAAATAAAGGTAGGTTAGATAAGTCCCAACAATTTAGATATCTATCATATAGTTTAACAGTAGGTACTCAAGCACGAGTATCTTCTCAAAAGATTAAATGGATTTGTTTCTGTTGTCAGTATACTTACTGTCGAGGGATTTTTCTTTGTACATTGTCCCGATCGTCTGAGATAAAGACAAGTACGAAAACGTGATATGAAAGTCACAAGGTAGATTCTTCGGTTGCATTTTGCCAATGACAAATTGACAAAAGGAAGGGGTGGACGACATATGTGATAATGGGTGCTAACACTCAGAATTTGGGGCCCATAAGGGCATACAAACTTAGAAGGTGCTTATCGATAGTGCTCAGAGAAAGAGTGCAATTACCTTAAGCCAAGACGAAGACGAGTCAGAAGGCCACTTCGGGTCCTGAACTCTGACAATCCCAATGTCGTTTTCGTGAGAAGGTATAGCTCCTACTGGTTTATCAGCCATAGAGAGAAGGTACGTGGTATAGTGGTTCAACCCGAAGAAGTCAGCAGTTCCCTTGATGTAGTTTACTTCTTCAGGAGTGAACTTAGGCAGTCGGGACCGCGTGTAGTTCTGTTGTAGACTCTTCTCGTCAACTAACTTTATAAGTTCGGCAGGGTAGTTGCCCTCTTTCGAGTAAACTGGATGCGCGTACCAGCCCAACTGGAATTCAAAGAACATTATGTACTTATTATTTATTTTCATAAATACACTAGCCCGTCACTTCGTCCGCGTCAATTTTCTTATCCCGACCCACCCGAAAAAAAAAACGAAAAAAAAAAAAAGACCCGTGTCATTGGCCATCCGCGCTATTACTTCGTTTTCGCTTATCGTTCTAGGTTTTTTCTTTTTGCTCGGCTTCTAAGCGTCCTAGCGTGATGTTAAATAGATTATATCCTTCCTCAAGAATTAAGCTAACGAATGCAAAAATAATTTGTCAAATCCGACAGGTAGTACAAGAGATCAGCGCGTTCAAACAAACAAACATACAGTTCAGCTTAATTATTAGTATAGATTTTAGATTAGTGTAGATACCTAAATATAGATTGGTAGTTATGATTTCCAACTAGGCAACCAAAACGTCAAGGCTATTGACCGCCAGAGTCTTATAAGGAAAAACAAGGTTTTTGACACTAGTTCTCTAAACAAGCTATTACCTACCTAGCGTACCTACATCGTTTTGTCAAATAACTAACTAGTTTTAGTTGAGCTTGTCTCGGTTGCATTTTTTTTTTTTACAAAATCGAAATTACACAAAACATTACAAGGACATTAAGGGATCAGATGTAGGTACAGACGCCAGCACATCAAGCTACCCGAGACTGTCAAAATTTCCCAATCAACTTTGAACCTTATGATTCAGCTATAAAGTTGAAAATCTATTAAAGAATTTTGACAGATTGTAGTAGCTTGATGTGCTGGCGTCTGTACAATACTTATAAGGTAAATAATGCTTACTCTCATAGCGAACAACAACCTCATTGTCATTGCAGTCAGTATCAGCTACATTACATAATTATGTCTAAAAATACTCCGTGTACATATCAAACAACATTACCTAAGTATGACGTTACGTCCACTGCACAACGGTAATATCATAATTTTGTAGGCATTGTCCGTTGAAAGTTCAGTGAAACCTGACCTTAAAAGGTCCTTCTGAATAACTAGAATGAATTCAATTTTTCTGTATTTTTTTACGTTCAAAACTGCCTTTTATGTCCTTATTTGACTTTGACATTATCTGCTAATGAAGGTTGTTTTCTTAAGTAGTCTTAAATTAGTACACTAAAACATGGAGCCTGATTAGGATAATGATACCTACGGCTGTTTTTAAGTATAATTCAGCAGCTTCTCTGTCTTGTGGCGTATCTTCTTTTGGTTCAGCCCAGTTGGAGTCCAAAGACAAACCAATTTTTCCTGAAAGCATAGGAAAAAAAATTTTGTTCAATCACAGGACATAAATATTTCGAGTAAAGAGATGAATAATTCCAATCGATCATTCATACCTTTATTGACATGGCGGTAGTTCTCGTTGAAAAGATGGTAGACGCTGGCGTGGGCTTTCAAAACATTGTGCGCACAGAGATACTCAGCAACACCGTGCCGGTTCAATGCGGGCGCTCTGTAAGTACCACCGTACCCTTCCAGACATGTCTGCATCGGCTCATTGAAAGTCACCCAGAACTTCACCCTACCCGCAAAATTATCCATCAAAACCTTCGCGTAATCCGTGTAGTAGTCAACAATGTGAGAGTTGGTCCATCCACCGATATCCTGCAGCTTCTGCGGCAAGTCCCAGTGGTAAATCGTCACCATAGGAGTAATGTTGTACTTTATGAGCTCGTCGATCAGATTACTGTAATACTGGAGACCCAAAGCGTTTATCTTGTTAGTGAGGCCGGTTGGCAAGATCCTCGGCCATGATATGGAAAATCTGTAGACGTCAACACCAAGTTCGTGGACCATCTCAGCATCTCTTTTGTAGAGATGATAGGAGTCAGCTGCTACATCACCATTTGATCCGTCTTTTACAAATGTTTTGTTATTGTGAACTAAGTTATCCCATATGCTTTCAGATTTTCCTAAAATCAAACAAATATCATTGTAGTTACGTTTTAATTTTATTTTTATTATCAAGCATTTCATTAGTTTGGTTTACCATCTTCATTCCATCCTCCTTCAATTTGAAATGCTGCCGTAGAGACTCCAAATATGAAATCTTTCGGGAATGTGTAATTCGACTTCAATCCTCCGGAAAAGTTGAGAATTTCAGCATTTCTGGAAACAAAACATTGATTTATAAGTTTTCAGTTTGTTCAAGTTTACAACCTACACAACTTTTTAATCATTTTACAAATTATTCTATCAAATAGGAAGCGGATATAGAAATATGTAAGACCATGGTTATGGTCAATGAAAAATGATTAATTCAATAATACAGTTCCACCGTTAGTAGACGGGGTCAAGTCACGACGCAAATCTCGTGCCCATTAATTCAATCGATATATAAACGAATACCGAAGGACATTTGTGTCATTAAAATACCTTATAAGGCTTCGAATATTTCTGTTATACCTAAGGCACGTAATTACGTATGCAGTTGGACAGCTGTTTAAAACATCGAAAGAGCATTATAAAACAATCATAATAAAAACTTTTTTAGAACATAAAAAAAACAACCGACTTCCAAAAAAACACTACAAAGTGAAAAATAACTTTAATTTTGGAAGTCGGGGTCGTTGGTTCCACATTTTCATTTTATGACACCGGCTTCTGAAATTAAAGTTATTTTTCACTTGGTAGTGTTTTTTTGGAAGTCGGTTGCTTTTTTTTATAAAAAAGTTTTTTTATTATTTTTCACTTTTTAGTTATACCTACCCGAAAAAAATTCATATGACACTACTTGCTATGTAAATATCAGTGACAGGAAGCTGCTTCTGCGTTTATAGGGTACAGACGTGATGTTATGTTGTGCGATTGCGTAAACAATGCATACATATACGATAGCAGCAATCGCGGTTGTTTTACTGGTATTTATTGAAGAGTTCCGTTCTCTGTCTCCGAAACTCATCACCAGATCTTTACGAAATTTAAATGGGACCATTTCGGAATAAACCTCTATCGAACAAAAACAGAATTTTGCAAATCCGTCTATATATGACGGAGTTATGGCCGAAAATACATTAAAAAAATATATACTATATAAACATCCGAATTGATAACCTCCTCCTTTTTGAAGTTGGTTAAAAAAGCAAGCCAATTTAATTTTTTATATAAACACTATACAACGTGTAACGTTAAATGCGCAAAACCGCAGACACCCCAACTGATTTTAAATTCAGTTGCCCTATTTCAGAGAGAAAATAAGTCATAAAAAAATTTGTAAAGGTTTTGTGTGCTGTTTTAATTTTACTGGCCATTCTGATCGTTTCTTGCGTCTGCGATGACGCTTTACCGAGTGAGGAGTCGTCACCGGGCCGCTGCGCCGCGCTGACATTGGCTTGCTTGACCTATTAATAAATAGACACGGCAACGTTTTTAATGAAGATTTTTTGAAAAATGTGACCTATATTAATAAGTGGTTCAATTAATTCTGCTCGTTATTCTGATCAAACTATTTTCAGGTTTTGCGCATTTAACGGTACACGTTGTATAAAGCTACCTAAGTGGATATACCTAAGTAGACATAAATTACAATTTGTTAAAGGAATAGACAATACCGAAATCTTCATACAAGATGATTTTTTTTTATATCCAGGAGAATCATAACTGATACCTACTGATGTGCGATGCCTTCTTGGTAATACCTAAGGTTCACATTGTACCTACTACTTTTATGAAGAACATGGAATCCACAGGTTTTAATCTCAAAATTACGACATGAAACTATAAATTATTATCGATTGACTAGCAGTACAAATTATTTATCGAAGGCGTCTTGACAGCTACGACCTCTCTCAGCCTGCATAGTCCTGTGTTATTTCGGTTATTTTTGGTTATAAATAGATTTTATTTATACTTATTTCTTAGATATTGCTTCGAATGAGATCCTAACAACTTCAAATACCTGTTTATAATTTATATCTGTGTGAGTTTAGGCGTCTCTAATACATGATTCCATCACCCATGGTTTTTTATGAGATACAAAATTAATGACGTCAATGTACCAACATGCTGATGTTTTCTCCAGTATTTTTATTAATTTGCATACAAATAGTTTCTTTTTTAGTTCATTTATTATATTTTATGTAGATATATTAAGTCTATTTTTCATTGTTCCTAATCTTATAAAACCTAGGTCCGTATTACACAACCTCACTCAAGACTCAAGCATTATGTAAAACCAGTTTCGAGCCATTTGATTTATTGAAATTAGTTTTAAGTATGCTTGAATCTTGAGTGAGGTTTATATATTCATTTTTATCATTAAATCCTAACTAAGACATAATTACTTAAATAAAGTATCAGCATGCATATCAGGCAATTGAAAATAAGGCTGTTTATCTACATCATGACAACAACTTGATTGAGGATAATTGCATTTTGATTTGGTAATCAAAATGACTGTCTTATTAGTTTTACTGGCATTCGACAATACATTAGGACACAAAGGTTAAATAGTGCCACAGAAACAAGATACATCCAGAGATATTGTACAGACGCCAGCACGTCAAGCTACCCGAAACAGTCAAATTTTCGCAATCAACCTTGAACCTAATGATTTAGCGATAAAGTTGAAAATCTATTAAAGAAATTTGACAGATTGTAGTAGCTTGATGTGCTGGCGTCTGTACATCAACCATTTTAACTATTAAAATGATTATACTAATCTAGATAGATTAGTATGAAGTTGTTGCCTTGGAAGGTGGGTAGGCCTCTGGTGTGGGACGCGACGTGTATCGATACCTACCCGTGCTGGCGCCGCTGCTGCGGCTGCTGAGACGCTCAAGCGGCGCAAATACTGTAACCTTATGGGTTAAACCAACTTTGAGCCGTTTAGGGTCGAAACGCTCGGGTCGTGGGGCCCGAGTACGCGCCTCCGTTTTAAGGAAATTTCTCACCGGCTGGTCGCCACTTGACCAAGAGGACTGGGTCGTTCTTTGGCCAAAGAATTAGCATTCCCATTCAACGTGGCAATGCCGCCAGTCTTCTGGGCACGTTTCCGGATGACAGCGATGCGGACGAGTACTTCGACGCCTAAGTGTCCTTTGTTTTTGTATTTATTTGTATAGTAAGTTAGTTAGTCATTTAATTTAGTATCTAGTGTAAATAGTTGCTACTAATCTATCTATATCTAACTAAACTAATAATAAAGCTGAAGAGTTTGTTTGTTTGAACGTGCTAATCTCTGGAACTACCACTCGGATTTGAAAATATTTTCGCATTTGATAGCTCAATTCTTGAGGTACTTATTATTATTTATTTTTGCATTTGACAGGCTATTTAACATCACGTTATAATTCTTAGGAGCCGAGCAAAAAGAAAAAACAAGGAAGACGCTAAACGAAAACGAAGTAATAGCGTGGTCAGGCAATCCGATGTGACGATGCCATGGGGTGGGTCGGGGAATAATAAATGCACGGGCGAAGTCACGGGCAGGAGCTAGTATTAAGTACTAAGTGCAAGATAAGTGTAAAATGCAAGCAAAAGATAATAAATTATCTGAAGAAACCTTGGGGTTTTCCCCAATATGCCGGAGAATCCTACTGAGACTAGAGATGCCGATGTATTCCACCAGTTTCTATAGGCGTGTACAGACGTGTGTAATGTGTAATGTAATGTATCGATTAATGTAATGCGATTAGTGTGGACTGCATAAAAACTCAAAGCGAATCCTGTAGGTATGTGTTCTACTGCGAGAGCCTGTTCGCACTAAAAAGTAGGTGATGGATCAGCGCGAGCGATACATGTAATGCTCGTAGTCTCAACCACACGCAGAATTCGCGTTACAATTACACGATAAATTACATTACACATTACACGCGTCTGTACACGCCTTTATGGAACGACTTGCCCGTGTCGGTAAAGCGTGCTCAATCTTTGTCAACTTTTAAAATTATGATAAAAAAGCACTTCCTCTCTCCTTAAACATCATCATTATAATATTTTCTTTGCTCCTGTTTCATGTCGATTATTATATACAACATTATTTTTAGAATATTGCAAACCTAAATATAGTTTGATCAGAATAAGTAACTGAATCGATTCCAATAATTTTTACACCATGTTATATTTTGTCCCAAAAATATTTAAAAAAAGGTTACAAGTTGAACATCGAGCGACACTAAGTACATATTCGCAATCATATGCGCACAACACAGGTCACGTTGGGTCGGCTGGCGGCGCGGGGGCGCCACGTGGTAAGTGGTAACCACATTTTTGTACGGACAAGCAGGTAACATAACAAGGTTACACTTTGTGATTTTTCATGATACGGTTTTGAAATTTTGTACATAGATTCTTTACATAAAAATACTAGACACGTGTTTCGAGTTTCCCTTATATTAAAACGAATGTTGTATATATATATATATATACATATATATATTTATTTAGATGTTATACTTTATGTATGTATTCATTGTATTGTGTAAATGGTTCACCACACCTACAGTATTTGTCTCTCCTTCCCCTTTCAGTCCATCCAAAGGTTGTCTTTGAAAGATCGCTCTTAGCGATAAGACCGCCCATTGTGTCACCATTTGTAAAATTTATACATTTATGTCTGTATATACAGCGTGTAACGGAAGGGGGGTATCAACCCTGAAGGAGGTGAATGTGCTCATGAAACTCAACAACTTTCCCCAAAGAACATAGGTCGAAATATGAAAAAAAAATTTGGCCCTCCCTTACAAAACTGACTACCAGCTGATTGATTTACTGTGGGAGGGCCAAATTTTTTTTTCATATTTCGACCTATGTTCTTTGGGGAAAGTTGTTGAGTTTCATGAGCACATTCACCTCCTTCAGGGTTGATACCCCCCTTCCGTTACACGTTGTATATATAAATTATATGGTAGAATAGAATAGACTAGAATACTATTTATTATGTACACCATTTAAATTACAGACATAAATATAGAAAACCCAGAAAAGTAGGCACCTTCTCAAGGCTAAAAGACTAGAGGTTTGAAAAAATGATCGTTGACCCGAGGATGTCTAAAAGAAAAAGCTAAAGCTAAAAATACACTTTGTAAATAAGACCGCATTGTACAAGGAATAACGATTTTTCCTCAACATAGATACGAATGTTTGCGATCGCCCTGAAAGGGTTCTGATTAGAAAGAAAATTGGCCTTTAGTATTGGTTCAGTTACCTTTGCCTGAAGAAAGACAACGAGAACGATAGAACGAGAACATATTAACGATAGTGTTAAATTGAGTTACAATAACTGTAATTAAGTGTCTCAGAATACCAGCAGTGCTATTCTGTAAAAATCTCACCGTGAGAATTTAGGTGAAGGGAGCGAGAAGTGAGCTCTGTCATTCCGTAATGCTAGGGATTAACACTATTAAGTGCTCACTTCACTTATGATTTCACGGTAAGTTTTTTACAGAATCGACCGGCTGTTCCAATTAATGATCAGCAAAAGTAAGATAGGTAATTATGTATTTTTTTACTAATTTTATAATAGCTTATGTTTATGCATACGCACACCTAATATTTAATAAAAAAGCACTTAGTCCTTTTTAGTAGTCCATTTATTTGTGCAGTTAGTTAGTTATTTATATACTACCTTGTCTCAATACTTAGTTGTGGTAAATACCTATTGAAAAATAAAGGAGTCATTTGTGTCAAAAGGGTGGTTTTAAAGAAAAAACTTTGGAACACCAAATTTTTCTTTCAACTTAATGTAATTATTAGCCACCGTTTTATTCCAAGTTCGCGCTGATATTATCTGTAAGGCAAGTTAAAATCATTATCTACGATATTGGCTTGAAAGAAATGCTCAAACGATTGTTCGCTACAGACCGATATAAGTTTTCCTTATTGAATCATCCAATTACTAGCCCAGACACAAACATATCTACATATTTAAATATAGAAACACAACTACGTAACAATGTAATTTTACAACCAACATAAGGTAAGTGTTTTTTATACGACTGTAGTACTGATTAAACATTTAATTAGGTAATTAAGTAGTTAAACCATGTCTTAATATTAACGTCTAAAAACTTTGAAAAGGGATTAAACCTAACTACCTATTACAAAGTATCTATGTAAGGATCGTAGCAGGTGGTGTTCTGTTGTTTCTGCCTACCCCCGTGGAAAGGCGGCGTGAGTTTATAGATATTAATATCTATCTATTTATGTATGTATCTGCCTTAATTATCTTTAACGACCAAACGTAACAGGGTCGGTAGATGATGATAAAAACAAAATCATTACCTCGTTCTTTATGTCGTCACAAGCTCACGACACACATATTATATCATTTTATTTATAATTCTAGCAATTCAATCAATGTTCGGTAGTGGGATTGGTAAAGAAGAACATTGAACTAAATACCCACTAAATACACACATACATATATATGTATATATTGACCTTTGTTGTCAAATGAATTAAATAAATTATTGTTGTTATTATTATTAAATAGAATCATTTCACAAGACTGACTTAGTTCTTGGTTAAGTAAGATAGGTATAATCTGTTTCAAAAATTTGTGATGATTGTGTAAACAACCCGTGTTCAGATTAAATCCTATTGCAAACACTCACTTAAGGAAATTGGTAACACATTCATCTGTATATAGTATAGAGTGCATAGGGTTTTAATTTGATTTCTCACCACTTTCTCAAACAATTATTTTTTAAATAATATTTTTAACCCTACAGCGCATAGTGTCCCACATATGGCACATACCGAAAAATGTCTTATTTTAAAAATCGATCCAAGTAGCGTGATCTAGTGTTGACAAGATTAACTACTTATTATGTATTTGTGTTTCGAATTTAGTACCATATATTCTGGATAGATCTGTAGATACACATTTATTTATGTTTTCTTCAAATCGGTGGGTACTTTGAATACGATTAACGAGCGGCGTATAATAATCGCAAAAAAAGGATAAAATTAAAATGATAGAATTTTCAGGGTCGAAACAATTAGTATAGGTAAGTTCATGTTCATATTTGTCATTTTACGTGTAATCTTGTAATTTCATTGATACTACGTAACACATATTAACATTATAATGCATGATGTGCCATGCACAAAAACATATGTTTCTATTGAGTTATGATTTTTCTAAATATTTTTTCGAGAAATGGCATCATATTTGCAGGCTAATGTATTTTTTAAGCCGATAAGAAAAATCATGCACTGTAGGGTTAAGTTGTGATTGAAAAGTCATTGACGAAAACTGAGGTTTCAAAATGGGGATAAATATAATGACCACCATAAAATGCTTTGATACCCTTAGTTTTGTAACCAAAAATATCTACTTAACACCAGAAAAATAAAGTCTAAGAATACAATAGTCACGACTCCACTTTAAATTGTATTCGACCACCAAATTTAGTAAATGATCACCAAATCTACTAAAAAAAACGGAATATTATTTTCCAGGCGACTAACAACTTAAAAGGGCGACTATCTATTTGCTACTAAAAATAATGACATGGCGACTAATATTAACAGTGGGATAACAAACTGTATTATAGGCAACTATAGGCATCTCTGAAGACTCATTCCGAGAAAAACACAAGATTGAACTTGAGAACTTAGGATGCAAGAGCGAGCGAAGCGAGCTCGTGACTTGGGGCACCCCGACACGGACAGGTTAGGTTCGAAGGGGATGACGGACAGGTTAGGGAGCGAACGAACGAGCCCCCGTCATCCGCTTCGTGTTAGGTTCCTTTAAACCCTGCAGACAGAAATAGGGGCCGTCGACTACGCCTTATTATTATTAAAGATAATAATTAGTGTACTTGATATACAACCTCGTTGTTTAATTTAAGAATGCCCATTTTCTACTTTTCATCCGCCGTCAGTAGCTGCCAACCTACTATTTTTGCTACCGTCTTTAATTATTTTTTAATCCCAAATTCAGATTAATCTGTCGCCGCGTTAAATACATGCCAAAAAAACTACTTTTGGGATAACAATGATTTATTTGGACTCATTTTGCTTAAATAGGATATAGCAGAATTTAAAAACTTTGGTTATAATTTTACTTTAAAATGTTGGTTTAATTTTGGTGATCATTTACTATTTTTGGGTTACTCATGATTTACTTGGAGTCATTTTACTTAAATAGGATAGCAAAGTGTTAAAACTTTGGTTATAATTTTACATTAAAATGCGAGTTTCATTTTGGTGATCATTTACTACTTTTGTCTGCTATTTGTTACTATATCTGGTGGTAAGTTAAACATAAGCCTTTCAAAATTAACCTTAATTGCAAATGACAAACATATTAAAGGTGATTTAAAGTAAGGTTTTCGGGTTTAAGTATTCGAATAATGCAGTACTCTATTTATAATAAATAACACTACAAATTGGCATACTCATGTACTTTTTCTAATACACTTGTTTACGCGTTCATCATATACTTTTGGAACAAACCATAGGTACTGGACGCTTGTCTGATTGCTCTCTCAAACACGAATTACTCAATGTTCATTGAAAAAGCACGCATTTCCTGTCCCAAGTGGTCTCATTTCGTAGAAACAGGAGTTGTTGTCCTTCGTATTTAGATAAGAACAAAGTCAGGTAGGTATACTAATTTATAGAATAATTGCAAAGGATTGGGGGATTTTTTTTTTCTCTAAATGGTATTTACGTAATTGTCTCGAATGTATTTACAAATAACAAACGCTATTTGTAGTACTTTTTCGCACGCAGCCTGAATCATCAAAGTTCGCACATCGATTTTCGAGGTAGTACTGCATATAAAGATGCATAACGACACTTCCTTTTTTCACGCACGTAGAAAACCAAGTATATGCTCCATATAAGATATTAATATACATCCATATAAGACATTGAATGGACTATAATCATCAATAAACTTTACATAAAAGGCCATGATATACCTACATCTTTCTATTTCATATAGTGAATTAGCGACTGGTTATATTATATCACACTGATTCATCTATAAACAAAACGACAGCAATGACAGATTACGAAAATATTGTTTTCGATACAAACAAAATATTTCCTTGGACAAAGATTCTTATCTGAGAAGTCGAAATCACGTGGTACTTAGTCTTGAAAATAAAAAAGATAAATAATAAAAGTAACCTACATTTCAAGAATAAAAGTCATTGCTCCGGTGAATTGAAAATAATTTAAAAAAAAAACGGTTTCGTATTATATAAAAACTCTACTTTCCCTTTTGTTCAATGCCTTTTGATAAGCCATTTTAGTTGCGTAAGACCTTCAAAGGTAAGGCCCTTTCTTGAATGATTAAAATATATAGTAAAACTATGTCATTGTCAATGAGAAGTCGCTACCCGGTTTCCGCGAGGAAAACCTTCGTACCTACCGTATCGAGATTTTACGGAACACAAAATACATTAATAATTTCCAAGTAGCCTACTGTGACAAATTCCTGACAGACACTTAATTTCAATTGAACGATAAGTGATATAAAACCGCAAGGTTTTGAAAGGTAAATACTAATTATAGTGCTAAAGGCTGGAGTTATGCAATAAAATGTTAATATTTGTCTTTGGTTTAATAATTGCTATAAAATGCCCCGTAAGCCCTATTTATGCGGCATTAATTCGTAAAGACAAGCCAGTTAATTCAAGGTGCCATTAACCCAAAACCAACTAAGATAGTCCAATTTAGCTGAATGGATTAATAGTGCGGGGTACAGAACATTATATTAATGCTCTGTGTGTGGATATGTATCATTATATGAACACCGTGCAGCCCAAACAACACCTGAGTTACTAAATTACCTAATTAAAAAGTAAAAGACCGACAATTTTGTAGGTACTTATGAACTATTCATGAAAAGCATGTACGTAGTGAGAAAGAATAATATTACTTTTTGTTAGACACCTTTACCTTCATGACACAACGTTTTATGAAAAACCAGACGCATTTACATAATTTGTAAAGTCATATATTATCCTATGTCATTGTCTGTATCTGCATGTTTCGATTCTAGACATCATCTTAATGTATAAAAATATGGGCAGGTATTTCCAGATAGCCTGGAGCTACAAGTTTTATTTTTAGTACCGTTTCACCATCCTTACATTCATGATGACATTTCCCACTAAGTATAAGGGGAAAACCGTAGCTCCGAGGATACATAAAACACATTTGCACGCACTCGGCACAGCTTATAATCTGTTTACTCCATAAAAGCGGTTGGTTTACTATTCAATCGGACAGTTTTGATGTAATTAAATGGAAACTTAGACGTGGAGTGGTTTCTGCCACTCAATCACACTAATATTATGAAGGCGAAAGTTTGTGTGTGTGTTTGTATGTTTGTTTCTTCTTCACGCTCAAACGGCTGGACCAATTTTGATGAAATTTGGCACACAGATAGTTTATAACCAGGATTAACACATAGAATACTTTTTATCCCGATATTCTTACGTGAAACCGCGGGGCGCAACTAGTAATTAATATAATTCATTGCTTCCACTATGTGTACTTTAGTGATAGGTTTTACAAAGATAATGATCATTGGACCCTGTTGGGCACGGTGGCTTAGTTGTTGTACGAGTACTATACTTGCTTCTGCGGCCCCGATCATGCGCGTCGCTTCGCATCGCCCGTCTATAACTTCGTTTTCACTTAACGTTCTTTCTGATTTTTTTTTCGTTTTGCTCGGCTCCTAAGGACTGTAGCGTGATGTTAAATAACCTATAGCTTTCTTCAGGAATTGGGCTATCAAATGCAAAAGAATTTTTCAAATCCGACCGGTAGTTCCAGAGATTAGCGCGTTCAAACAAACAAACTCTTCAGCTTCATTATTGTTATTAGTATAGTATACAAGGTGTAACTTAAATACCGCACAACCTCTTAAGGGGTCATTGTACTCATCATTATGAACAACTTTTACTATGGGACCAAACCTGAAATCGCGAAAAAAAAATCGTCTGTTCCCTACATTTATGTTCGCATAACTCGTCAAAATGTAGGGAACAGCTGATTTTTTTTTTCGCGCTTTCCGGTTTGGTCCCATAGTAACATTTGTTCATAATGATTAGTACAATGACCCCTTAAGAGGTTGTGCGTTATTTAAGTTACACCTTGTATAGATTATTTTATACCATGTACTTTCCTTCGCCTTTCTTTTTCTTCCTTTTCTTTACAAGGGTGGCAGGAATTAATATCAAATGGTAAAAGATGATGGATGGCTCGTGTCAGATACATTTGGCTTCATCGTCACCCAAATACGTAGTCCGTCATATCTAAAGGTACATGACCGTACTTTTTTTAATGTTCGCACTCAATGTGACCCTTGGTTCAGGGTCCTTTTTGCCTTAAACATAATTGAGATTAAATTTAAGAATTAAAATATTTAGGTACCTACTACTCTTCAACTCATAATCATTTCACAAAGGAGTTAAATCTACCGATTACAAAATAAATCTTCTATCTATGGAGATAAAAATGAAATACTCTTTGTTGATATCGATTGACGGCACGGTTGGCGCAGTGGTTAAGCGATTGACTGCTACGCTGCGTGTCGCGGGTTCGATTCCCGCACGGAACAAATATTTGTATGACCTACATGTATTTGTTCCGAGTCTGGGTGTTTTTCTATCTATAATATGTATGTATTTACAAAAAAAAAATTGTATATAAGTAGTTTATCAGCCATCTTGTTACCATAACACAAGCATTAGGTTGCTTAGCTTGGGACAAATGGTGCTGTGTGAAATGTCCAGGGATTTATTATTATTTATTATTATTATATCACGTATCAGTTAAGAACGACAAAACTGATTTGGCACTTTTAAAATGTTCGTAACAGTCCGAATTAGGTTTTTATGGAAAGAAAAATTAAAAAAGTTTCCCGGAAAAAAATCAAGTAGGTACGGGAAAAACTTAACCATAATCCAAAAACAATAAAATGTACATACTAGCTGTGCCCACGGTTCGGTTCTAGTAAACTAAACCTACCTTACCTCACGCAATATGAACCGCCCATTGTGTCACCCTTTGTAAAATTTCTATATTTATGTCTGTAATTTATATGGTGTACATAATAAAGAGTATTCTATGCTATTCTTCTACTTTACCTTACATAACATAAAATATAAAGCTATTTATCAATATCTGTACCAGTCGCTTCCCCCGTGTGTTTGACGGGAAATATGCCAAGGGAACGTACTGCCGGGATCAAAAGTACCCTATGTGGTTGTGCTATCTGTGTGCCAAACTTATCCAAATCCGTCCAGCCGTTTCTGCGCCAATCTGGAACATACATCCAGGCAAACAGACAAACGGACAAAAATTCGTCGTCTATTTTATTATACTGGATGCTTTTTTTTTACAGGCTCCAAATTTTTACAGGGTGTTCTGCTCATGAATATGAACAACTTTCACTATGGGACCAACTCTGAGATGACAAAAAAAATCAGCTGTTTCATACATTTTGGTCAAGTAGAAATTGAAATTTTGTATTAAACAACTGATTTTGTTTTCGTAATTTCAGAGTTGGTCCCATAGTGAAAGTTGTTCATATTCATGAGTAGAACAGCCTGTAAAAATTTGGAGCCTATAAAAAAAAGCATCCAGTATGTACAGTTTATAAGGATGTGTAGAGTAAAATCAACATACTTGAACCTGAAATATTTTGACCTAAAATGATATGTCCTTCTTATTATATTTTTTATTTGCTAATACTTCAGTAACTGTGCTATCTCTTGGTATTTACCCTTTGAAACATATTATATAGCAACACTTTTGTTTTATGACGATTAAATTTCGTAACACGTAATCTTTTGCTCCCTAAGAAAGCAGAAACACAACTACTTACCTATGTACTCTTTTGTTTACATAGAAGTTGACAAGAAGCAACAAACATTAGGTAGGTATCTAATAAAAAGGTAGAGTTAATCATTATTTTATTAGTCATTAATTGGTTTTTAATTCTTAATATTCTTCTATCACATGAAACCTACGATAGGTTTCATGTGTAAATATTTATTGGAACGAATTTAGATAAGTGGTAGGAGTTGCTCTCGTGGTGGCTCTCTCGCTCTGTCTATATACCTACGAGTGTGTGTGTGCGTACGAGTATCGCCTAAGGAACTTCTTTCCTGACGGGGGTCCCCCGACCGCACACGTTTTTCATTTGTTACTAGACGTTGGGTAAGACAGTACAGAGACGAACGTGAGTTGGATTCTCAAGACTCTACATTTGAGTTTTAAACACATTATAGGAAACACTGAAAAGCGAGGGAAAAGGTTGTGCCTGCTCATAAAAACAAAATGCATTATATACGTTACAATGAGAATAGCGATAGGATCCGTATTTTTATAATTATATAGGCCTACCTGTACACCCACCTACTGTTTAAGAAATAATTATTTGTATGCCTTGCAAGGCAGCACATAGTGACACAACATTTTTATTTTTATTTTATAACATCGTGTACTACTACATTACACATAAGTGTACAAATAAATAAATTTTAATTTGAAAGATCTTTTTTCTACTAAACCGCATCCTGCGACGCACTACGTACTCAATTTTAATAGATACATATCGTCTTCTCGCATTAAAAGTGTATAATATCAGAATTTACTAATTTTACAGGTGGACGCTTTAAAGGTTTAACGATTAATAAACTTACACCAATTAAAACCAACCAATGCGCCATTAGCGGGGATTCGTGGAACTTCGTTCTTTTTTCACTCGATGCTAAACATTTCTGTATACTTAACTCAATTTCGTTTTTTTTTTTTGAGTATTTATACTTTTAATGCGAAGAGACGATATATGCATAGGTGTTAAGGAAGGATATAATTTAAAAAGAAGTTTTGTTATGTGTTTATGTGTCACCTTAAATGTATTCAAGCAAATAAATGTTATGATTTGAATTATTATGATGGTCCATTAATTAAGTTAGTTCGCTCTTATAAGTTAGTAAGTTATTCATAAGACGTCATTCGATAATTCGATAAATCTAAGCTTGACATAACCTTTTTCGTAAGTTACCCACACATACTCACTCACGGATGCCCTTGGGCGGACAAGGGCGGTCGGAATGCCGAATCTTACTTACTTAAACTACTAGGGTCTTCCAACCCCTTTGTGTAGGGGACGATAGTCACATTGGTTCTCAACCCGCGGGGAAATTGCGTAACACATTAACAGAACCAATGGCTTTCATTTTGACAGTTCAAGAACATTCATTGCGTTATTTAGGTTGTTGGGCAGACAAATTTTTCAAACATAATATGAAGCAATGGATTAGCAATATCCTTCAAAATCATTTAGATTGTGATTGATCATGTGTTACGCAGTTAAGGTGGCCGGCCAGAAGTCAGTGAGCCCACCTCGTAAGATAATATTCTTTACCATGGAAATATCGGACATACACGATAATTAATTCTCTATTTTATTATATTAGTTTCAAATACTTTTGTAACACGGACTAGCTGCATGCCAAAATGAACATTATACATTATTTTACGCGACTAATGACATTAATCGCCGCCATCTTTGCCAAACGTCATATAGTGCCGTAAAAGATTAGGGATGCCCAATCGATTGCAATCGAGCGATTGAATTTTTAATGAACTGCCCTGCGATTCTGTAACCATCTAACCGTGAAAGCTCGGATGAAGTGAGCGTGGAGTGAGCTGTCATTCGCTAGGGATTAACACTATTAAGTGCTCACTTCACTTATGATTTCACGGTGAGATTTTTACAGAATCGACCGGCAGTAGCATATTTTTTTAATCTGAATCACATTTTGAATTTATTTCGGTCACTCAGAAATATTAAAAACTATCTATACCTTATGGTCAATGATATTATAAGTAAAAAGGTGACTTATAATATCATTGCTTATGGTTCGATTATTTTATAACCACAAATCTGATACTTTCTTAAAATATAACTATTCTGCAGCTAGTCCGCTATAAAAATAAGATCTTATAGGAGTTTACAAATGATCGACAATACAACACATAATTTTCCGACGCTCTTGGTTGCAGGGCGAACAATGTATAGGCGCAGAGCAATGCCCTTTCCTTTTCATGCGATAAATGAGGTAAAAATCACATTGCTTATATTAAACATACATACCTTACTATACAACGTGTAACGTTAAATACGCAAAACCTGAAAATAGTTTGATCAGAATAACGAGCAGAATTAATTGAACCACTTTTTAATATAGGTCACATTTTTCAAAAAATCTTCATTAAAAACGTTGCCTGCCATGCCAGCATCCTGGTTGCAGTACCCGGCAAACAGGATGCTTGTGTGAATATATTAGGTCTTTACCTTAAAATTGCCGTTCTGCAGTACTGGCCATTTCAAATCAAAATAATTTTTGTTTGGCTAAGAATTCTAATTTCAAATTAATTTTATTTTAAAAACATGGAATTTTTTTTCCAAAAGTAGTCATTTGTTTATTGATTAGTGTTACATTTTCATCGCATTTCAATCTTTTTCGTCATCATGGATACGTTAAAAATTCGAGTAATTATGGAATATGAGTACCGTCGTGGCAGCAACGCGGCACAAGCGGCACGCAATATCAACGACGTTTACGGAGCTAACACTACAAACCAACGCACCACCTGTTATTGGTTTGCTCGCTTCCGTTCTGGAAATTTCGACCTGAAAAATGAACCTCGCGGTCGTCCGAAGACTTTGGTTGACAGTGACGAATTAAAGGCGATTGTGGAAGCTGATGATACACAATCTACGGCTGAATTAGCAGCAGCTTTCGACGTTAGCGTCAAAACAATATTGGTCCATTTGCGTCAAATTGGCAAGGCAAAAAAGCTTGACAAATGGGTGCCCCCACGAACTCAATGATCGCCAGCGCGAAGTACGCGTCAAGACGTGCCTTGCACTGCTCAACAGACACACAAATGAAGGAATTTTGAACCGCATTGTTACCTGCGATGAAAAATTGTATTCTGTTTGATAACCGCAAGCGCTCAGCAAGTTGGTTGGATCCTGGTTCAGCACCTAAACAATGCCCCAAACGAAAACTTACCCCTAGAAAAGTGATGGTCACTGTTTGGTGGTCTAGCGCCGGTGTGATTCATCACAGCTTCTTACCAAACGGGGTGAGCATTACTGCAGACGTGTACTGTGAAGAACTGAACACAATGATGGAGAAGCTGGCACATCTCCAACCAGCATTGGTCAATCGCTCGTCTCCGCTGCTCCTGCACGACAACGCGCGACCTCATACTGCACAGCAGACGGTCTCCAAGTTGCAAGAACTGGAGTTGGAAGCTCTCCGTCATCCGCCCTACTCACCAGACCTTGCGCCTACAGACTACTACCATTTCCAGAATTTGGATAACTTCTTGGCGGGAAAAAAATTCAATACCCGAGAGGCAGTACAAAATGCCTTTGAAGAATTTGTTGCCTCCCGTCCAGCTGATTTCTTTAAGAAGGGCATCAATAAACTGCCACTGCGTTGGCAAAGATGCATTGATTGCATGGGTGATTACTTCGATTAATACAAATAAAAAATACATGAAAAAAATTCGTTAAATTTTTTCATACAAAACGGCAATTTCATAGGTAAAGACATATTATATATTTTAACACGTACACTACTAAACGGGATCCTGCAAAAAACCGTATCCACAAAAAACGGGATCTTGCCGTAGGAAGGAGCCCTAAAAGTGAAACCCATTGCTACTGCTAGCGTGTTACCCAATTATCCCACTGGTTTTTAGGACAGAGTTACAGACACTCCTTTTATTTTTAACCGACTTCCAAAAAGGCTTAAGATTGGGTATTTTTTATAGTAACTCGTGCATTTGCTCTCGGAAAGCACCATTTGGTGAAGTGGAACTGATGACGAAAACCACAGATGGCCATCGGAAATACTCAATAATAAGTATTTCACGGTTTGCGATTCGATTAGGTAATTTAATGTGGTTGCTAAGCAATTTATGCTCGTCACAATGTGTGGGTAAAGTGGAGCTGATGGTGACTGATGGTGACTCAATCAGCTCAACAATTATGTAACGTCCCTGCATCGGGAAAAGCAATATTTTGTGATTGTGTGATGTGATGTGATGGTGATGAGCAGTTGACATGAGGCTATAGTAACTTAGATAAATTATAAACTGACCCACTAAAAAGTGGAAAAAAAAATACAAAAAAGAATAACCGACTTACAAAAAAACACTATAAAGTGAAAAATTACTTTAATTTCGTAAGTCGGTGGCCAAAAACTAAAATACAGATCCAAAGACACCGGCTACCGATATTAAAGTTATTTTTCCCGTTGTAGTGTTTTTTTTGGAAGTTGGTTGGTTTTTTTTTTTTGTAAAAAAGTTTTTTTTTCTATTTAATATTTTTCGTTATCATATAAAACTAGTACCGTAACGTAACCGGTAAAACCGTAAATATCTATTGTGAACCTACTTACGAATTTAAATATTACCTAATAAGCAAGTAGGGTAGGGTAGGGGGGGGGGGGGGGGGGGTTGGGGTTAGGGGTTATATGGTGTACATAATAAAGAGTATTCACTACACAAATTTTCATTATACATAGAATACTATTTTATTCTATAATGAAAATTTGTGCTCTTGCCTGATTATTAATTAAGTATCTAGTAATCAACTCCGATTCCTCAATGTCCAATCGCAGTACCGATCACTTACAAAATAAGTATGTGTAGGTAAGTAAAGTCAGGCACTGCCACTTAAATAATTGTCATATGTTCAAATCACAGCTGTTACTCTTTAAAAACGTTGTATCAATTGGCTATAGCACGGCAATTCGACGTAGGGGACACCCTTAGTCAGACAAATTAATTATGTATAAGTATTTTGTTTTTATTCCAGGTGCATCATCTTCACGTATAATTATATAATTAATTAATGTAAATAAAATATGGTTTTTATCGTTTGGAGAAAAATGGGAAAGAATCTCCACTGTTACCGTAATGGTGGAGTTTGTTTCCCATTCTTCTCCATACAAAACTACCTTTTGGAAGGGGCAACTAGAATTAATTCAATTTTTTTGGGAATTTTGACGTTCTGAAGTGGCTGTTTGAAATATAAATGATATGAGTTTGCCAGACAAGTTTGCTTAGCAACTAATTTACCCGAATGTATTTAATATTTTAATCCGCTTATTTTATATGATTTATATGAGAACAAAGTTTCGTAAATAGCATTATTTGTAGGATTAGGTAAATATAATCTTTGAAGAATAATTAACTTCATAATCTTAAAATCTTTAGTTTTATAAGGACAATAGAGGCAGACTGCACGGTTCAAGGTAGATTATAGTTGAATACAGCGTATCTTTCTTGGATTTTTGAAAAACAATCGAGTTTTCAGACCAGCCGGTCGATTCTGTAAAAATCTCACCGTGAAATCATAAGTGAAGTGAGCTTGAAGTGAGCAGTGTCAATAGTGTTAACCCCTAATGACAGCTCACTCCACGCTCACTTCACCCAAGTTTTCACGGTGAGATAGTTACAGAATCGCAGGGCTGTTGCTGAGATTTGGTTTGATGTGGTCCCGTAAGGGATTCACTTTTCGTGTCTTATTGATTTCATACTAACACGCGCCAGATTTTTACATTACAAATTCAATAAAAAACTCGGGGAATTTTGGGGTTCGTGTTCCGTTTTCCACGTCCCGTCGCGTAGCACGCTGGAGGCTGTACTATGTTAGGGTGCGTTTCCACAGAAGCGGAGCTGGGCGAAGCGGAGCAGAGACGTGCAGGAATCGACTAATCACAATGGTTGAAATCCTCATAGCGTCACTCGTCTCGTCTGTGATTGGACGATTCCTACACGTCTCCGCTCCGCTCCGCGCAGTTCCGCTTCTGTGGAAACGCACCCTAACAGGTAATGGTTTAATCTGCGGTCACAAACAGCAAACAAACAGTAATAAACCAATGTCGGGGAATTAAAGTGGCAGTAAAAGATAGATCTTAATGCTTTCGCTAAACGAGACTACATTGTCTATCCGCATTTTCCAAATAATGAACTCTTTAAGATTTAGGGCTGATTTTTCAATTATCAGATAACTTTTATGGGAAGAATAAATATGACAGCTTGACATAGTCTATACAAAAGCTGCTAAACCGCAATATTTATTCTTCAAATAAAATTTGTCTGACTATTGAGACTTTAATTTTCAATACTAAAGCCAGATAATTTTATCCAAGGAATAATTTTGAATGTTTGACAGTTCTTCCATGCAAAATCTGTCAGACGACGATTTTATTCCACGAATAAAAATTATCTGCCGATCGAAAACCCAGCCCATAACTTTTAACTGAAGAATAAATATTTTTGTTTGACAACTTTTGTATAGGAAATGTGTCAAACTGTCATATTTATTCTTCCTATAAATGTTATCTGACTGTTAAAAATTCAGCCCTTCGTTAGATTTATAATTTAAAATAATTGCTCACCCAATGCACAATACTGCAAATATCACCAAAAGCTTGTGTAACTCCATAATTGTAAATCACTAAATAAAATCTTATCCAAATAAATAAAAATATATGTATCACTTAATCTTCACTGCGAGATGGAAATAATTTAACTTACTTTAACTAATTCTTAACATTGCTTAAATGTGGACAAGTTAATATGGTAACGTAAATAAAATATTAAGTTAACGTCGGACGTGCAATGCGCGCCAAAAACCGACGAGCACTGAATGCGTCGGCGCAGTGTTTGCGCTACTAACGAACCCACAGAGAAGTGGCTGAGATAAAGGTCTCGTAGTAGTGTCGTCATATGACGTCTATGAAACTCTTGGAACCTGTCTAAGTAACCTGTCTAGTTGGCCAATTCATGTTTTTTCCTACAGGATTAAATTGTATGACGTTTGATCAACGATAATAAGGTTGAAGTCATCTTGCTCAATGACTCCGCAATTACAGCTTCCTCTAGTGTCTCTACCTCATATTGCGTCTATACCTAGACGATATAATATAATAAATAAATTACTAACTTTAGTTTTCCCAAAACGTGCCAAAGAAATCTAAAAAGGAAATCTTAAGGAAGGAAACAGTTGTATAGTTTCAAAAGTTTGCGCTTAGCGACAATATCAAAACATAAAAAAACCGGCCAAGCGCGAGTCGGATTCGCTCACGAAGGGTTCCATACCATTATCTATAAAAACGGCAAAAAAATCATGTCTGTTGTATGGGAGCCCCCTTAAATATTTGTTTTTTTAGTATTTGTTGCTATAGCGGCAACAGAAATACATCATGTGTGAAAATTTCAACTGTCTAACTATCACGGGTCATGAGATACAGCCTGTTGACAGACGGACGGACGGACGGTCAGCGGAGCGGGAGTAATAGGGTTCCTTTTTACAAGCTTTTATTTAGTTTCACCTGTCCCGTTGTCTGTCTGTCGGTGTGTAATCATATCTTGCAAGTTAAATTTGATCCACTTCCCGGTGTCCGATTGAGCTGAAATTTTGCATGCATGCATAAATCGGATGACAATGCAATATTATTATGACATAGAGTTGATCTGATGATGCAGCTGGAAGGTGGCCATAGGAACTCCGTAATTAAACGACGCAACCCCATCGAGTTTGGGCTCGTTTAATTCGTCTTGACGAGTACTTTGATACCACATGGTAACCAGGGTCTGATGATGGAGCTGGAAGGTGGCCATAGGAACTCCGTAATTAAACGACGCAACCCCATCGAGTTTGGGCTCGTTTGATTCTTCTTGACGAGTACTTTGATACTATATGGTAATTAGGATCTGATGATGGAGCTGGAAGGTGGCTATAGGAACTCCGTAATTAAACGACGCAACCCCATCGAGTTTGGGCTCGCTTAATTCGTGTTGACGAGTACTTTGATACTACATGGTAACCAGGGTCTGATGATGGAGCTGGAAGGTGGCCATAGGAACTCCGTAATTAAACGACGCAACCCCATCGAGTTTGAGCTCGTTTAATTCGTCTTGACGAGTATCTTGGTTGGCGTGAATATGCAACTCCAACAAATTTCGTTCAGTTTGTTATGAATGTGGAATATGTCTGATTGATTAAATGGATGACCAAAGTGAGCACGTGCCGAGGGCTGAATGGTATGAGGGTGTATAAACATTTCATATCGCTAACGTTGCGCCTGAGGGTACCAGGGCGAACCCTGTTGTACTGAAGCCCTTATCCCTCTACAATGGACCTCTGGGGGATGGACCGTTTTTGTCCTATACTCGAAGAAACAACATGAACAAAAAAGAAACTACTACACAAAGAAAACGACGTTTAGAGAAGGCGAAATTGAAGCGACAGGAGAAGATTGCTAATGAAAGTGATGTCCACAAGCGGCAACACGCACAAATAGGCAAGAAACCGATAGAATACATACACAAGAGAGAAAGATAAACGAATCTTTAGAACAACGTACTAATGGGCAAGATATTGAAAGAATGGAAAATAAAAAATTAATTAAATAAATAAAGGAAAATAAATAAATAAATGGATAGAATGAGAAACGTTACAAATAACTAACTAGTGATTACATAACTAATTTAAACATTATTTTACAATACTACAAATTTAAAAAAAATGAGATATTTAGATATAAATAAAATACATAAACTTTAAGTGCTCTTAAGTGCATTTTATAAATAAAAGCGTGTTACATTTTGATGGTATAATTAAGAACATTTAGCACCTTCTTTTTCCTCTTGCTATCATAATGTAACACGCTTTTATTTATAAAATGGGGACTGTGATAAAAACGGGAAGATTTTATAATTAAGGTGTAAAGTTTTAGTGTTAAAAATATATACTTAGGTACGATATGGAATTATTTTGTCGTAGACGAAGAAGCTTAATTATCATTAAAGGTTACAATGAACTTATAAAGTGTTATATTTCTTTTTAGAGTTAATTTATTTTTAACTTTTTAGTTCATTTTACTAACAAATAATATGAGCTTGTTTTTAAAAAAGGCTTTTTTTTCTTTAATTTTACCCTTTGGGTACGGAACCCTAAAAAAGCTTGTAAAAAGACTTGGCAATCATTATTTCGACAGTAAGTACCTACAATGACTGTAGGTACCAAACAACTAAACATTTACATACCTAGCGTCAATAATGTTTAATTTTTTTATCTCAGACTAATAAATATTGGTCTTGGTTTTTAATTAAAGTCTCTAAAAAAAACTTTTACAATAAAAAAAGGAGTTTCCATGTGATTTCGTGAAAAAGGTGGTCAAGGTATCGCTCGTTTTAATGACATTAACCCAAGCTATTACTTCGTCTGCGTCACACAGTTGACATTCACTGCACTGACCTTTCATACTGACCATTACAATGGAGGGTCCTGGGAATTATTTACCACGTAGTTAGTCAATAGTAGGTAATTACTGAACATACCTACTAAATCACAACAACACAAAAGCGCCGATTCTCTTCTTCACAAACTAAACTAAATTTAAGTTCAGTGCATCTTTTTCTTTCTATTTCATTAAGAAAAGGACAGAAGATCAATATTAGTTTAGTCCTGTCAAATTAGTCAGCGCTTGACGTAAATTGACGTAGGTATGTTTAGTAGCCAATTTTTTAATCACGTCTAATCTTGTCTATGGATCTATATGATCTTGTCTATGGAATATCTTAATTTGACAGGACTAAACTAATATTTATCTTCAGTCCTTTTCTTAATGAAATAGAAGAAGAAAAAGATGTACTGAACTTAAATTTAGTTTACCTAGTTTGGGAACAAAGGAATCGGCGCCACACTAATAAAACTGTCGAAAGGGGGTTTATGTACAGAAGCCAGCACATCAAGCTACTACTGTCAAATTTCTTTAATAGATTTTCTACATTATCGCTAGAGTTTAAAGTTCAAAGTTGATTGGGAAAATTTGACAGTTTCGGGTAGCTTGATGTGCTGGCGTCTGTACTATGGACACCTTTCCCCAATCCTTCTGGGATTGCAGACGTGATGTTATGATATACTATCGTGCTGCAGGCAGTCGAAGGAAGCTATGCCATCCTTGGATATCAAGCTGCCCACTGCTGCTGCTGTTGATGGCCAGCGTCTCGTGGCGGGGAGCTAAAATATTAAACAAACATCCACACAATATGCGTAACGGACAGTCCTGTGTGCAGAGCATGCATGAAGGCTGAGGAAACCGTTGCGCATGTGCTCTTTGAATGCACTGGCGTCCTCCAAATTAGAACAAAATCCAGATCTTTTGGAGATGTTTTGAATAGACTAGGAGACCTAATCTACTTCTGAAGTGAGGTGCGCTGGTTGTAAATACCAATGACCTGTACACAGAAGGACACACACAGAAGGACTAAGTGCGGAAATAACATAGAACATAGAGATGATTATGTTATATTACTGAAGAACATAGCTAGGTATGTAATCTATGTGCTTACTATAGAAAGAATACGTCAGTCGCCACCGTTCGCCACTTTCAATATCAGAAAAACGTTTGTCCTAAGTGTATAGATTTTTAGAAAGCAGTGAATAATTTTCATGTCGTAATCAGGTAGGTATTAGCTCTGCAAATGAGTCTACATCATCCATCTTAGTAGATGCATGAGAATAACTACTAGGTATATTAGGTAGCTGTTAGGTGGCTAGGTAGATTTATAGAATTTAGATATGCGAAATAATTTTAAAATCGTTTGACAAACCGGTTAGGTTATTGGCATGATGACCTGCCTTCTAAACCGGGCCTCACGAAACAGATAATTTGTTATTTTGTAGGTTTTATCGCAATGTAAAGACATAATACAAATACTGCAAAATATATGCTCTTTGACCTTTACATACCTCATTTATTTTTTATTGAGGTTCATTAAAATAAATTAGATATATCGGTTAGTTTAAATAACGCGGTAAATGATAGTTAAGCCCGCTTTTAGTAGGTACCTCTTTTTTAACGGTTTCAAAATTTCTTTATCTGTCAGCGACGCGACGCCTAGGTCTCTAGCTACTGGCTAACCAGCAGGGTAATTGCGTAACACACTATCAGTAGCAATGAGTTTCATTTTGACAGTTCAACAACATTCATTGCGTTATTTACGTTGTTGAGCAGACACTTTTGTCGAACATATGGAGCAACGGATTAGCAATATGCTTCAAAATGATTCAAATTGAGAGTAATAGTGTGTTACGCAATTAGGGTGCTGTTCGACGTCCTATTTCAGACCGCATCTTCGAATGCGCCACTATTTTCAAAGGGTGCATTATAATACTAAAAAGAAACCCCCTAACCACAACCAAATGAGATTCACATTTTGTTTCTCGTATAATGATGAGCTGGTGGCAATAATTGAATCAGTTCTGAAAATAAACATGTTTGTTTCACTAAAATAAGTGACCATTATTCTGCTGCTTAATATTTCCATTAACATTATGACCAGTTTGAAGGGAATTACCTGCTTTGCAATTTATAATTAATTCCCTAACTGCATGCTGATTTACAAAACTACGTACAAGGAAGGTATCCCGACGTGTCACCTCCAATTTTTTTGTGGCTGATATATGTTATTCTCCATCAAATTTTAAGAGACACGTATTTTTTTTTGCCAGCGCTCCTTTTTTGTGGGTGAAATAGCCCCCTAAACATTACCACCTTTCGGGGTTTTACATACTTCTAGTTAATATTTTTGTTTTTTTGTTTTTTTTTTGTCTTTTGGAAAAATATTATAAAGGCGCGTTGGCAAAAACAAAAAAATACGTGTCTCTTAAAATTTGATGGAAAATAACATATATCAGCCACAAAAAAATCGGAGGTGACACGTCGGGATACCTTCCTTGTTAGTCACAACGAAATCCCTTCGGACTCTGAATTCACCTTATTTTATGGTCGGATTGAATAGGTACCTAGATAGTAGGTACCTATTAGGTACGTACCTAAGTACTTAGTAGGTGCTACTAGTACAAAATAATCTTGTCACGATGATAGAAGGTGTCAGCAGCGACAACCAAATGAGTGCCAAGTAGTTTATCTTAGGGTTACAGTAATTTAGCAATCTTTGCGCCCTCACGCCCCTAATCGCCGCAGGAGACGCCCTGGGCGTCGGGAGTCAAGAGCTGACTCCCGGCCACCGTAGGCGCGGGGTTGCAGACGGCGAGCAATGGGCAGTTCGCCGTCTGGTAAGGACCAGGCTCGGGTCGACGGCGCGTTGTGTTCCACGCGCGCCTCAAAGAGATGTCAGCAGTGACGGGGTCCACTGGGGCCGATGCTTGCCAGGGTCGCGGGTTGTTCGAAAGAGTTACCGTGGCTCTTGGCACAGGCAACTGAAGGAACACGGGTGGGTTTTAGTCAGTAAAAGTCTGACACACCCTCCCGTTCCGCCCAGAACGGGAGAAGTTATTTGATAATTTCCCACACAAAAAAAAAAAGGGTTACAATAATTTAGGGTAGGTAAGTAATTTTATCATTTACACATGTAATAAATTAAAATGAGAAATAGAGTGGACAATCCGCCAGGGCCTAGACAAAGGGCTCGCCCGCTACTTAGGTACTTACCTATTTTCAATCTTTGTGCGAAATTTCATCAATTTTGATGAAATTTCTCACACAGATGGTTTATATTAACCAGGATTAACACCTAGAATACTTTGTATCCCGATATTCCTACGGGATCGAGACCTATGCGGGTGAATCCGCGGGGCGCAGCTAGTTATTTTTATAATTTTATTAAAAGTCTGTAGTCTGTCGCACTGTAGGGTAAAGAAATCCCTACTCTGTTTCCATTGTCGGCCGAACAATGGGAAAAACTCACGACGGTGAGTTTGTCCCATTGTTCGGCCGACTTGCGGTAGGTAACTTACATATTGACATATACAACGTGTAACGTTAAATGCGCAAAACCTCAGACACCCCAACTGATTTTTAATTCAATTGACCTATGTATTTCAGAGACAAAATAAGTCATTAAAAAAATTGTAAAGGTTTTATGTGCTGTTTTAGTTTTACTGGCCATTCTGATCGTTCCTTGCGTCTGCGACAACGCTTTATCGAGGGAGGTATCGTCACCGGGCCGCTGCGCCGCGCTGACATTGGCTTGCTTGACCATTTATTAATAAATAGACACTGCAACGTTTTTAATGAAGATTTTTTGAAAAATGTGACCTATATTAAAAAGTGATTCAATTAATTCTGCTCGTTGTTCTGATCAAACTATTTTCAGGTTTTGCGCATTTAACGTTACACATTGTAAATCGGAAATACATACCCAGTAATTAATACCTACCTATATTAACATACTTATACATAATACTAACAACAGCTTCACTGGCAAAATGTGAACTATTAGGTAAGTTGGTACACCCCGATTCCACTTTATGGCGGCTCGGAAAAAAATCGTGTCAGAGCGGTTTCGCACTGCGTCCGAATCCGATCAAAATCCGGTCCGGAGTAGTCGTAGAACTATTTGTATCATAGTTTTCGCACTAGATTCGATTTCCGTCATCTGATTTCTCTCCATCATCTGTGAATCTCCATTTCGGAGATTATTGACGGACCGAAGTAGCCATTGTATTATTTGTATGAACAGTCGCGCACTGCGTCCGAACCGAATACGAGCTGCATTCCGCCGAATTGAAAGGACTCATGATCAATGACGTGAACGCTCTGCTGTGGTTTTGCGTAAAATTATGTCTGAATCACGGATTTGGATCGGAGGTAGTGCGAAAAGCAATATCCGAATTCAGTCCGACTTTTCTAGATTTGTATTTTCACGAATTCGGATCGGATTCGGATCGAACGTAGTGCGAAACCGCTCTCAGTCAAGGTGAGCGGGTGAGGTACTCGTACTGCGCAGCGAATAGCGCACTTCAGAGCCGCCATAAAGTTTGAATCGGGCTTTAGGGCGCTTTCAACTTAGACGGTTGGTGCCGGACTGCTGCAGTCCGGGTATCGTACTGTGCACGGGCGGTTATGATTTTTCAACTCTCGCACGACCTTGCGTCGAGACATTTTGTATGAAAAATCATAACCGCCCGTGCGCAGTACGATACCCGGACTGCAGCAATCCGGCACCAACCGTCTAAATTGAAAGCGCCCTTACTCTTCTTTTCAAAACACGACCCTTAGCGCAAAAAATAAATGTACTTACCTACGTAGATACGTACCTACCTATATACTATAGAATACTTTCAATAAACTGCGGAGTAATTGCGTAACAATTTAACAGTAGCAATGGCTTTTATTTTGACAGTTCACAATATTCATTGCGTTATTTACGTTGTTGAGCAGACAAATTTTTCGAACATATGAAGCAATGGATTAGCAAAATGATTCAAATTGTGATTGACAGTGGCGCCGATTCTCTTCATCTTCCTCATTATCATAATAATTATAATGACCGAGCAGTCCAGTGATTTAGCGCGAATGACGTCTGAACTAGCGTCATCTACAGAGATCGGGCTTCCTTATGCATTACAAACACCCTTACATACCTACTCATGAAACATAGATAGGTAGGTTTCCTTGTATTATGTGGTGCAATAATTAGGTATAGGTACCTAGTTATCTACAAAAGCCAACTGTGTCCACTTTTTGTTAATTATTGTCCCTGATAGGAATACATCCTAAAACCTATTCGTCGCCATTTGGAGCTCATCTGGAACTTTCATTGATTTACGTGTGCAAGCTGAGGAGTGCTTACAAAGACGGGCATGTTAATTTTAGCTACCTAATCATTAAAGGCCAGCGCATACCGGCGACGGTGGGGGACGGTATCGAGGAGGATTTGCCACCGGCCAGTGCTGATGATTTGCGATGCCGCTAACGGCCCCCAGGGCACTACTGGATGCTGCGGTATGCCGGCAGCAATTCGCTGTAAGTATGCCAAAGGGGAAATGCGGAGTGCACCTCCGCTTGCACTACCTCTCCCCACATAATCGTATGCTATGCTAGCGGGCTCCGACGCATACCGTCGCATGCCTCCATATCCCGCCGCGGTATCCTGCAGCGCGCTCGTCAATATCTCAGAGAGAAACCCCCTTTGATGTTCCGTGTTCGGTCTCTGAGTTTTAGAATCTATATCTTGTTATCATTATATAAGTACGACGTTATGCTGCTAATTTTGACATGCTTTTATTAGTTTCACCTGTATGTTTGTTTGTTTGTATGTACCTAACTGACTCGTTTGGCCTCGATTTTGCCCCACTTTAAGCGATCAGATTTACTTTAAACGTTGTAGACTTATCAACAACCGACGACAATACAATATTATGATAAAAAAAAGTTGAAAAAAAAATAGTAAAAAATAATATAATATTGTTTAAAAAAACTAAAAAAACACGCCTTTATAGCAAATCGAACTAAACATCAGATAATAACTTTTAATTTAAAATTCTAAAATAAAAATAAAGTTATGTTACTTACTCATTTTCTTTTCACAGGTAACTTTAATTTTATTTTAGAAAAAGAAAAATAAAATAATTTTCTTTTCATAACTTTCTTTTTATTTTAGAATTTTAAATTAAAAGTTATTTTTTGATTTTTAGTTCGATTTGCTATTAAATCGTGCTATTTTAAACTATATCTTATTAAAATTCCCTACCCCGCCGTCGAAGCGCGCGATGTGCGCTGGTCTTAAACCCTCACAATGCAATGGTTTGTATTTGAACTATACAACGAGTTCAAATACAAACCAACCGTTAAATGCGCAAAACCTGAAAATAGTTTGATCAGAATAACGAGCAGAATTCATTGAACCACTTTTTAACATAGGTCACATTTTTCAAAAAATCTTCATTAAAAACTTTGCCGTGTCTATTTATTAATAGGTCAAGCAACCCAATGTCAGCGCGGCGCAGCGGCCCGGTGACGACTCCTCCCTCGATAAAGCGTCGTCGCAGACGCAAGAAACGCTCAGAATGGCCAGGAAAACTAAAACAGCACATAAAACCTTAACATTTTTTTTAATGATTATTTTCTCTCTGAAATAGGTCAATTGAAATAACTGACTCCACGTAGTCTTGTCTGCCCTACCCCTAGCCTAGAGTAAGCCCGCGATGGAGCGGAGGGGCGAGGCGGCCCGCGGCTGTGAGCGTAAAACACATCTGCTCCTCAGCTCGCGGGGGACTGGCGGCGGAGCCCCGCAGCGCCGGAGCCGTAAGGGCTCATTCCCACGGCAAGATCCAGTTTTTTGCAGGTACGGTTTTTTGCAGGATCCGTTTAGTAGTGTACGTGTTTAAATATACATATTCACACAAACATCCTGTTTGCAGTATCTGGAAATCAGGATGCTTGTGTGAATATGTATATTTAAACACGTACAGTGTACACTAATAAACGGGATCCTGCAAAAAACCGCACCTACAAAAAACGGGATTTGCCGTGGTAAAGGGCCATCACAGAAACCGTGCCTGCTGCATGTTGCATGCTGCATGCTTGCTTGCATGCTGTATGCTTCTTTGCATGCTGCATGCTTCTTTGCATACTGCATGCTTCTTTGCATGCTGCATGCTTCTTTGCATGCATGGTGTATGCTTTATTACATGTTTGCATGCTGCATGCTTGCTGCATGCATGGTGTATGACTACAATGTAAAGTGCCTACAAGTTTTATTTGAGCAATATTGTATAAAAATGTGTAGGTTAGTGTCTAACATTTTAGAAGTTAATTATTATGCTTATTTGCTGACTACAAAAAATATGTTTTAATTATGTTAAAATTATGCTTTAAAATGTTATGCTTAATCATTATTATGATTAGATAAATTATGCTTAAAAAAATTATGCGTAAGCGAAAATATAACTAGGAGAAACAAAAGTATGCCAAGTTATATTAGGTCTTAAAATTTTATACAAATGGATAGGGAACCGTACCCAATAAGAGACAAATTTCTGTACGATAATCATAGGGAACTTAGGAGTGTAACATAACATAACTCAGTAACTGGGTTGTGAAGGTCAGATAGGCAGTCGCTTTGTGTAAAATACTGGTACTCAGCTGCACGTGGTTAGACTGGAAGTGGAACCCGACCCCAACACAATTAGGAAAGGTCTAGGCAGATGTTGATGATGACCTATTTAGCAGTAGGTGTAGGTAGGTATATCTGATAAACATGGCTGCGCGACTACTTTTATGCAAATGAACAAACTGCATGCGGCATTAAAAACCTAATCTTTGCGGCTACATAATGCTAAGAAAATGCAGAACAATGCTTGTTGCACAATAATAACAAAGTTTTGTAGTCATTTGCGTCATTGATACCTAATCTGCCGTGCCTTGCTTGTCTTAAAGTTAGTCCTTTCATAAGTTGTGACCATTGGGACTAAACTGAGATCAATAGTTAGGAGATCTTCGAAAAGGCAAAATCATAATCAAAAAATCAAAAGTCATTTATTCAAATTAGGCTGAGAATCAGCACTTTTCGAACGTCAAAATTACATAATACGGTCCCCCAAAACGCCCTTCACCAACAGGCAGGACCAACATCACACAGATGTTGGTTGGACAGTACCTATAGGTAAATAAAACAGGACCCAGGTGAAGGTACTAAACCTAGGACCAGTTTTATTTAACTATAGATACCTATCTACCTCGCCAGCTTATTTGCAGAACCACAGATTGCAAAATTACCGTGCGGATTAGTAGTTTGGCAACTGCGTTCGGCCTTAGCTATTGACAAGACCAAGACCTAATAATCTATTAGGATTTTTTACCATATTTATGTTCATTTCCGCAAAAATATTGCAGCAATTGGGACGTTCCTTGAAAACAGCAAGGTATATTGTGACTTGTGACTATTATTATT
The DNA here is from genome assembly GCA_949629135.1 of Eremobia ochroleuca. Classification (NCBI taxonomy): domain Eukaryota; kingdom Metazoa; phylum Arthropoda; class Insecta; order Lepidoptera; family Noctuidae; genus Eremobia; species Eremobia ochroleuca. The sequence goes on along the minus strand of OX451386.1, from coordinate 14,916,010 downwards.
CAGATGGTGCGCATTATTATGAAGTGAAATTGTACGAGCAGCATTCAATTATTTATTTATACAACGTGTAACGTTAAATGCGCAAAACCTGAAAATAGTTTGATCCGAATAACGAGCACAATCAATTGCACCGCTTTTTAATATAGGTCACATTTTTCAAAAATCTTCATTAAAAACGTTGCCGTGTTTATTTATTAATAGGTCAAGCAAGCCAATGACAGCCCGGCGCAGCGGCCCGGTGACGACTCCTCACTCGGTAAAGCGTCGTCGCAGACCCAAGAAATGATCAGAATGGCCAGTAAAACTAAAACAGCAAATAAAACCTTTACAATTTTTTTAATGACTTATTTTCTCTCTGAAATAGGTCAATTAAATTAAAAATCAGTTGGGGTGTCTGAGGTTTTGCGCATTTAACATTACACGTTGTATAGTCGGGTTCGTAATTAAATAAAAATAATATTATAATAGTTATTATGTAAAACGAGGTTTATTTATTCAATCAGTACCTAATGACAAAATAAGGTAGGTACCTCACTAAACATTGCTTAATTGGTCGATGCTGATATTGCTCGATGAAGATAAGCATTCAAATACAATATCCAACTATCGTGATTAAAACTCAGAACATTTAAATCGCAAAATTGTGTGTTCGTTTCAGCAGTACAACGCTGCGCTTCTTACGTGAGGTGCGGTATCTGATATGAGTGCGGGGAAGGGAGTGTCTCTTCTGTAGGTAGTACTACTTATTATGTATTCTATGGTGCAAATCCAGCAAGTAAATAATAATAATTATCGACGTATGTCGAACCTATTCACGTTATTTTTCATCGTGGGCTGGGTCGTTGATGACCTTGGCGGGACGTACAGCCAGATGGATCGTGTGAAGAGGCTTTATACGGTTCCCCACCAACCACATCGATTCACGATTTGGTTTGTTCATGATACGCATAAAATCATATTTTTAGCATCATATAAACAATGGATGGAAGTCTCTGAAACAAAATTATGCTTATTTGACTTTTCTATAAAAAACCTTGTCTTATTATTCTATTAACCTAGGCCAAAATATCACATTTTACTTGAAATTGTTGCAAATAAAAGAAAAAATCATATTAAATATTTAAAACAAAACGAGATAATTTGTTAATGATAAGTTTCAACATGCTACACCACCTAATTAGTCAAAGGTACGAAACGCGCGTATTGACATTTATTTTTTGACACTTTGATTTGACAGTTTCTATTTCTAAATCTCACTCACGGTTGTCTGTATGGATTGTTCTTGTGTAGAAAAAATGTATTGACTATTTTTCTAGAACGAAAATTAATAGGGATTAACTACGTATTTATTTCTATGTGTACTGATCTTCTTGACTGTTGAATGTTCTTATATCGTTTAACAGGGTGTTTCGTGTGAATTAAGCGTGCTTATTTGTGATATGACGACGTTATTTTTGTTGTACTAAAATTAATCATGAATATCTTCCTGAATTTCACGTCGATTCTTTTATATTTGGTGGCACAATGTCATGGATCTGGAACAGATATCGCGCTGGACGCAAAAGCTACACTTCTACATCGTATAGACAGCTTGAATCTTTTAATATACACCTGTCTATTAACGCTGACTGTGCTTACTATTTGGGTATTTAAACATCGCCGAGTGAGCTGGCTCCACGAAACAGGGCTTGCTGTAATATATGGTAAGTTACATTTTATTTCCTTTCAAAGCAATGTTATTTTAATAACTGAGTAGTCATGTGATCACACAAATATGATGTTCAAGACCTTGAAGTAAATTATTTACCTTTATATACCTATCTGCCGCTAAATTTCTGTTTGTGTGCAGTAGGTACCTGTTATTCAGCATCTATTTCACACTAGGATATCCTGTTAACCCTGACTGACATTATTTCAGACACCTTTTAAGTAAAATATTAGTTCAGGAATTTAAATGGATCAAGATATTGTCAGCTTATTGATTAAGATTTAAAATTACAATGTCCGGAAAGTCACATGTGTCCTAACATATTTTATCTGCAAAACAGAAAAACCACATTTTGCGAAATATTTCAATTAAAAACAATATTATAACATCTCAATCAATCAGTGTGAAGTTTGCAGTTTTGAGTTTCTTGTAGTGTTGTTTACATAACATATCAATTGTGCATGCATGTATTGAAATGTCAGTAATATTATGTATAACTGATCTGATTCCTATTGTACTAACATATTTTTTTTATGAAATAATTTAAAATTGAGTTGTAACATAGAAACATAAACACCAGCGGGCCTAAAAAGGCCACTTTAAGCAATTCCTCTAAAAGCGATTCATTTCCTGAATTCCCAGCAGATCATTAGCAATTCCTCTATTTTTCGTAAAATGGTGACACATTTTGGCTGAATCACATTCAATTCATTTTATAGCAGAATCATATTTGGTATAAACATTGCCGCATGAAAAAAATAAAGATCGTAATTTTATCGGTAAATTTTTCTATAAGTTTTTATTAATCAAATTGGTTTTCTTTGTTTTTTATTTCTACAGGTGATATTTTATTATATTACAGTATACTTATAACTGTTAAAAAGACCGCAGTTCAGCCCTGAAAAGGGAAATTAGAAACAATTTTATAGGCTGGCAACGCGTAAAAAAAAAATTCAGTTTATCCCTCGACTCCTTGAGTTAACGTCAATTCTAGTCACAGTACAAAACTTTTGAACTGTTATTTCGTGCGTGTTGCATTATTTCTAAAATGCAAAGTATTAGGTTGTCTCATAAATTATTGCCAGTTAAAAGACAAATTATTATTAATATTTTTTTTATTAATAAAAAATACATTTAATCAATTATATATATAGTCTCCCTCGTTATCAACAAAGGTAAGCCATCTACTGGGCAAAATTTGAATACCCTTCTCCCAAAATGAGGCAGGCTGGGACTCGAAAACATTTTCAAGTTCAATTTTAATACTTCCACAATTTTCGATTTTTTTTCCTAGTAAATGAAATTTAAGAGCTCGAAATAAATGAAAGTCTGAAGGCGCAAGATCCGTGCTATACTGTAGATGTGGAACAGTCAGCCATCCTAGTTCCTCCAGCTGTTTATGCGTTAACTTGGCGCAATGAGGTTGTGCGTTGTCATGCAAATGTTGGACTCCAAGTGGTTTTGGCCGCTTAATTTTTAACATCTCTGCTAGTTGGCGAAGCTGCTGCGTATACAGATTGGCGTTAATAGTCTGATGAGATTCGAGGAGTTCCCAGAAAATCATTCCTTGCCAATCCCAGAAAATAGACAACATAATCTTACGACCGTGTTCATTAAGTTTAGGATGGGCTGGTGGGTTTTCCCCGCGAGGAATCCAATAGGCATGCATGACAGCATGACGCGTGTTAGTTTCATAATGTATCCAGCTCTCGTCGGCAATTTAAAAGGTTCTTCATAACGCGCGCGTGCTCCACAAAATTTTCATAAAGGACTAAATCTGCCATTATAACAATATTTTTTTTTACAAAACCTCCAATATGATTTGTGAGATGTTACTTTTCAATTTTTTCAAATTTACAAAACTGTCAAACGGATGAATTGCGTGATATGAATTGTACACAAATAATATTATGAATTGTCAGTTGGTGACCATTTTACGACTTAAAATATGATTCATAATGTTATCCTTTTATGATTCTGTCAAAGTGGCCTTTTTAGGCCTGCAGTTTATTAAAAATAATTAGCCTTTGGATTGTGGTTTTGATTCTATGTGATGCATTGAGTAATTGTTTTAATATAAAATGAGGATAAAATTACTATAATCTCTAAAACGGGTCATTATTTATTTGCACCCATATTTACTTTCAATCATTATGTTACAGGCTATATTGTACCAAATTTACTGAACAGCTTTTTCCTAACATTTTGTGTGGGGTCCTGTACTAACAAACTATTAAAATAAAAATGTAACATCCTAATCTATTTAAAACTGCTAAAAAACTAAAATATGGTGATGAAAAACTCTTGGAGGAATTTTTGAACCAGTCATGTACCCAAGAGACTTGCTATGTAGTAAGTGGCATTGCTATGTAGTATGGCAATGCTTGGCCTTTGGCTAAGGTAGATCCAGGCCTTGGCTCACGGTGGGTGTCAACCATTCATTTGGAGATTTGTTGAAAAGACCATGAGCACTTGGACCCCATTGCCTGAGGTTTTCCACAGCCGCAACAGCAGCACCAGCACAGCATGTCGAGCCAGAGAAAATAAAAGCGCAATAAGCCATTGTGTTCTAATACAGCTGGAATGCCGACAATGACAAGAGCTTTGTCGGATGATCTCATTGATGTTCGCGCTAACTCGCACTTCGCCTGCAAGCAGGCAACTTTTTCGGGATTATACCTATAAATCAATACATAAATTATTTGAAGGAATAAACCCAAAAAAGTTGTTGCAGTTTTAAACATCTTTTTTTTCATATTTAATTGGTTTATTTTATACTAGCTTCTGCCCACGGCTTCGTTCGCGTAAAAGTCGTAAGATACACAGTATACCTACAAAACAACAGCAAAATTTTATTAAACTCCCTCTCGCAAAACTCGCAACGCCCGCCCGCGATTTTACTTCGTGTTCACTTAGCATTCTTTCTGACTCATTTTCCTTTTGCTCGTCTCTAAAGGGTCGTAGCGTGATGTTAAATAGCGAATAAAATTTCTATTGGCTATCAAATGCAAAAATATTTTTTCATATCCAACTGGCAGTTCCGAAAATAAGCATGTTCAAACAAACAAAACTCTTGAGCTTTCAGTAAACTGTGTAGGAATATGGACATGATGCAATATTGCCAATCCCTATAGCAAATAGCGTTATAATATATAGCCTATTCGATGACCAGACCTTTAAGGAATATTTGTGTCAATTTTGAACAAAATCTATTACTACTTTTTACTCTCTTTTCCCCCTTTTTGTCATCTTCAAAATTAATTGTATTAGTCTAGTTTATTTTTTACAAAAGTACACATTACCAATTTGTAAGCAATTATTGTAATGTTCCGAATGGACGGATGGATGACCCCTGTAACACAGGTTTTTGCCTAGCACGGGGGTCATTGATCATTTATTTTGGACCAGGCTATTCGCACGCCTAAATTAAGTGTCACTTTGTATTTGTGTACCTATTTATGTCAAATAAAAATTTATTATTATTATTACTTTTTGCGCCAATCCGGAACATACAAACAGACAACAATTTTAAAAACTATATTTTGGCATCAGAATCGTTCACACACCTCGTAACAATGGTAGGGGATCCCAGAGGGTTTTTGAGCAAGCATATACAGGGCGAAAAGTTGATAGCTGAGCACGTGCGGCATGATGAGAAAACACCGAAAATATTCTGAAAAGTTTCTGATGGGAAGCCCATGGTCAGGAGTCCAAAAAGGTTTCAAAAAGGGCCAAAAATAAAGTGATCTTCAGAGCCGTTGATTTTGGTATGATTGTGTGCGGCCTAACCTATAATGACTTAAATAGGCAAATCTGATTAAGAAATTGTGGGCTTTCCCTAAATCTATCGAAATTGAAAACTCAGATTTGGACATTTATCAAAAGGATATTCAGGGCGATTTAAAGTTATTCTGTGCAATAGTAGTGTTACATGTTCTAATAGTGAATACCTATATAAATATTGGGTTGGCACAAAAGTAATGAGACACTACAAAACTCTATACATTTTCTTTTTCAAGTTAATTGTTTACGATAATATTCTAGAGTGTTGTAGAATATTCTAGGTACTTGTGATGTGGGGGTATATGCAGCCGCCCGCACTGCAGCCGAACTGCAGTCGAATCCGTATGCTACCACTCGTGAGCTAGCAGAAGCACTTAACTGCAGTCACCACGCCGTGGAATATCATCTGCATGAGCGAGGCTATCGAAAAGTTTTGACTCGGTGGGTACCGCACATCCTTAAAGACGCCAGTCGTGCAGTCCGTGTCGCTGTCTGTCCATCACTTTTGCTGCGACCCCGACGTAAAGAGTTTTTGTCTGATCTGGTTACTGGGGATGAATCGTTCTCGTAATGAATCCATTACGAGAACGATACACGTTGTGCTTTTTGGCTGCCTCTAGAAGAAACGCCACCAACTCAACCGAAGCTGAGTCAAAAGAACCGCTTAAAAGTTCTGCTTTGCTGTTTCTGGGACGCGCAAGGCATGCGGTTTTATGAACTATTACACAATGAAACTATAAATGCTGACAAATATTCATCCCAGCTCACCCAAACTATCTACTGCTATCAAGAAAAAACGACGAAGGCGAGTCAATGAAGTTTTACTACACGATAACGCTCGACCTCACGTCGCATCTGCCGTTCGCCAACAGTTGGAGAACTTGGGCTGGGAGACGATACCCCACCCACCTTAATCCCCAGACGTCGCCCCATCAGACTATTATGCCCCATCAGACTACTATGTATGTATATTTTTTTAGAGCCCTGAAAGAACATTTGTGGGGTAAACAATTTTTTTGATTTCTCTGATGTAGAAGCGGAGTTGTACAACTTTTTCGAGGCACAACCATTAGAGTTCTGGGCGAAAGGCACCCAAACTTTGCCGAATCGTTGGCAAGAAGTCTTAGATGCTAATGGTGATTACATCATTGACTCGGGCTTTTTGTATTATAATAATAATAAAAAATATAAAACGTAAACCAAGTGTCTCATTACTTTTGTGCCAACCTGATATCTGACGGATTGATGGAGCCTTTTGGCAAATATTACAAAATTTCATTGATTCACAAAACTACTCAAAAGTTGTTATAATTATGCATTTATCGCTAAATCAACTAACCGAGTAGCTTTGATTGCTATTTGAATTTGAAGCTAACCCTTTTGTGAAAATTGGTTGGTATTCAAAAATTGGAAAATATTAATCACATGATAGTAGATAAGTGGTGGCCCAGTGGTCATGGCCGCGACTTACGAGTTGTAGGTCATAGTTTCGAACCCAGTCAGGCGCTTTACTTTGTGTAAATTATATCATCACCACTGCTCTCAAAACGGTGAAGGAAAACATCGTGAGGAAGCTGGCATATCTTAGAACCAAAAATTCGAACACATGTGACATCTACCAACTATCAACATTTTAAAAACTTTTTTTTATAAAAATAAAAAAAGAACCGACTTCCAAAAAAACACTACAAAGTGAAAAATAACTTTAATTTTGGAAGTCGGTGTCGTTGTTTCCGCTTTTTCGTTTTTTAACACCGACTTCCGAAATTTAAGTTATTTTCCACTTTGTAGTGTTTTTTGAAACGTTTGGAAATGACCTTGCCCACGCCCCTATTCGATTCGATCCATACTGCCAGGAACACCCTGTATATTCTCTATCAGAATATGTAACACTATTCCACAGAATAACTTTAAATCGCCCTCTAAATACCCTGTTGAAAATTATCCAAATGTGAGTTTTCAAAGTCGTCAGAGTTAGGGAAAGCCCACAATTTCTTCATCAGATTTGCCTATTTAAGTCATTATAGGTTAGGCCGCACACGATCATACCAAAATCAACGGCTCTGAAGATCACTTTATTTTTGGACCTTTTTTGAAATCTGAAAGTGGACTCCTGTCCATGGGGCTCCTATCAGAAACTTTTCAAATATATTTTCAGTGTTCTCTCACCATGCTGCCTACTCAGCTATCAACTTTTCGCCTTGCATATACTAGCTCAAAAACCATCTGGGCTCCTACCACAACTACTTTTGTTCAAAAATATTTTTAGTGCTATTTGACTTTGTTACTATTTTAGTATTTATGTAGATAATTATTGTTTATGAAACTGTGTTTTTCCTTAACAGGTCTAATCGTAGGAGCAATAATTCGCTATGCAGGTAGTACAAACCACGTTACCTACATCAGTGTGAATCCTGCACCGGAAACAATGTACAATCTATCGGTCCCACCAGACATGCTACGTCTACGCTTCCCCGATAAAATGATCCCTTCAGGAGGTGAGTTGTGCAAAAAATACATCTTAATATCTGACCTGTTATAAAATTTGATATTTCCATTTCTTGTCTGGGTTACCATCCGGAAATTTAAAAGGTCAGTTATTTCAGAGCTCAGAATATGAATCTGTGATAAAATCTGAAATGACAGATTATTGAAGTACAATGTAATTTGATGAAATTCCAAATTTGGACCTACAGATAAGAAATATACATATACCTATAATGTTTCTCAGTATCAAACTAATAATAGTAATATGGTTGAAGTTTAGGAAATATCAACAAGATTATATCTGGACTTTAAAAGAGACTGTAACCTCTGAGTTTGTTTCGGCCTTTCTTCTCAGAATAGTCAGATAGGAAACGCCAACCTCATCTAGTTTAAAAAAAATATGATTGACAGGTAAAACTGTTTGTACAACCTACTTACAGAAATAAATAATTTATTATCTTTTTAATTGATACAGTTTATACAGGGTGGTGCAAATTGAAACCGTGACTTCAGCACATGATTCTAGACCCCCCAAGTATATAAATTTTTCGTAGATCATCAAATATCTGAGTAGAGAAATACTTAGTTGATATACAAAAAAATCCGCTGTTGCTGGTGCTGGGCCAAAATGTATGGGTACAGCATTTTTTTTTTATAACCAATGAAATATTTCTTCAGGGAGGTTCAAAACCATGTGTTGAATCCATGGTAACAGGTTGCGCGTCGATATCTGCCACCCAGTATTTGACCACATTTTAAAATTTGATGATTTAATTAAAGTAAAATGCTCCATGACTTATAATAGAATTCATTTATATGCATACATAATTTAAAATAACATTATGAATAGCTTGACAATCAGTGTCTTTGAGAGTTTTTTTGTTCAAGCTTTTTTATCAGTTACATACTTGTAGGCCAAACTTGACCAACAGCCTTGTACTTATATTTTTCTCTTGAATTCTTTATTATAACAACGACATTATTTATAATCATCTCATGTTTACTATGCAACTAATAAACCGTTTAACGAAAACATAATAATATTTTATAAACAATTTTTTTTTATACAATTCTATTTTTGTTTTTACAGATGTTCCAGTACCTAAAAAGACGTATGCATATAGCTTTAGAGGAGAAATCGTGAATGTGGAGCAGAATGAAATAGATCTTAAGGCAACATTTGATCCTGAGATATTTTTTAATATTATCCTACCACCTATCATATTCCATGCTGGATACTGTCTGAAAAGGGTCAGTGTAATGAGTAAAAAAAATACTAATAGTAAATTATTTATTTATTTATTTTTCACTTCAACACAAACATCAGTGTAGTCCTGGCTCTTGTACTACGAGTTCCTGTATCACAAGAGCCAGACCTCTCAATTTACAGAGAATATAATAAAGAAGCGCGATAGACAATAATGAGATTCTTAATGCTGAATTTTATTGGGTTCATAAGTATTTCCTGGAAATGAATATCAAAATTCCATGCAATTTTTACAATAATTAAGATCATGATGAGTTTTGGCACTGTGTAAAACTACTATGTGAAATCCCATGAGTTAAAATGTGACATCTGGTCTAGCATGATTTTTCACACTAAGTTTCCAATTTCAACATACCTCATAGGAAAATTGTGTCATTAGCTAATGTAAATACATTTTAATTAATATTAAATCACTACTAATACTACTACGGGTACTATTGATACTACTTGTACGTACAAATTATACACAAACTGCTCTGGGCCCCGGGTGGTGTATCATGGCGCAATGCCTTTCGCAGAGGAAGCTTGAGTATCATGTTAGGCTAATTACGAATATACAACTTTTCAGAACTGCCTCGACTGCCTCGTTGGTTTAGTGGTCGCAAGCGCTACTGCTGTGTATGAGGTCCTGGGTTCAAATCCCGGCTGGGCAAATTGTTATTAGGTTTTCCATCTGAAATTTCTCAGTAGCAGCCCGGAGTCTGGACTTGTGTCCGGTTGATGACAATAGGTTCGCCTCCTTTTACATGGGACACTGGTAATATATAGGGTGACTGGTAATTAGTGATCGATACTTAAACACGTGATTCTACTCATGACAACAAACAACTTTTACTATGGGACCAAACCTGAAATCGCGAAAAAAAAGCTGTTCCCTACATTTATGTTCGTATGAGTCGTCAAAATGTAGGGAACAGCTGATTTTTTTTTTCGCGATTTCTATTTTCGTCCCATAGTAAAAGTTTTTTGTTGTCATGAGTAGAATAATGTGTTTAAGTCAAAAGATCACTAATTACCAGTCACCCTATATAAGTCAATGGGACATAAATGAAATGTGGGCTTACTATAAGAACACCTCTGTACCCTTCGAGGTATACAGGCGTGATGTTATTTTATGGTAATTTTGCAGAAATATTTCTTCCGTAACCTGGGAGCGATATTGACGTTCGCAATGGTCGGCACGGCGTTGTCGGCACTGGTCATTGGGTCTCTGATGTACGGCTGCGTACAACTGATGCCGGCGTCACTTGCTTCCAGTTTCACCTTCCTAGACACCTTGTACTTCGGCGCGCTTATCTCACCCACCGATCCGCTGACTGTACTCGCAATTTTCTCACAATTGAAGGTAACGTAGCATTATCATTTATTTACTTACATTCATCAGCAGTAGATATTGCAAGTAGTCAAATACAGCACCTTTCTTGAAGAAACGTCGACGCAAATATTGAAGTTAACGAATAAATTCATTAGCCAAGCAAGTTTTAATACTTATCTATGCAGAAATTATAATTTAGAAATGTTGAAATGTAAGCTATACCTATTGAATGAATTATATACCCACTTTGTCTTCACTAGTCTAGTGGCACAACTAGAAGTGTTTCTTTAAACAAAAATCCATTCGTTCGACTCTTTCTAAAGATAGGACAAGGCCGGACTATCCACGTAGTAGGCGTAGCAGATGTAACAGGCCCCGCGCTTTGCGTGGGTCCGCGCTTGGACTTACAAAAAACACGTCATGTCGCTTTTTGTTTTATATCTCCTAAACTTTAGAACCAAATACAAGTTCTACCAAGAGGAATTAGAATTTGCTACAGGCCCGGCGCTGCCTTTACCCGGCACTGAGATAGGACAATCATTGTAATCATAGACTTTCAATATTATTGATAATGATCTAGTGATAGATTAGTGCTACACTCATATTAGCTGACTCATAATAATGTGCTAATATGGTAATTGTAAGTTCGTTCGTAATTCGTCAATTACAATGCCATCAGATTTCAAATTATGAACTAAGATAGTATCAAAAATTTACATACTTTATATTCGTCATGTAATTTTCTCAAACTGTGATTTAAAAATATTTTTTTGCTTACACACACGCTTTTAATTTGGAAAGCAATGCGATTTTCGCATTTCGACATTTAACTATTTAGAAGAGTAAACTTTTTTATATTATTAACTTCGCTAATAGCCTATCCGTGGCGAGTCCTTGTGTAAATGAGCCATTATACTTGGTCATGTTAAAATGGCTAACAATAACATTGTACTGTTACTTATAAATAAAATGCTGACTTCTTTCCATGGTTTTTCGCAGGATATGTAACTATGATAATTCGTTTGGCAAATGTAGTGCACAAAAACTGCTGATAGCAAAAACAAGGAATTTATTGAAAGCTATGGTTTTATTACGTCGTTAAAATATAGGAAGACCGGTTTTCATGAAATGATTAAAGTTATATACAACATTAGTTTTAGTATATGCCAAACCCGAAACATGTGTCTAGTATTTTTATGTAAAGAATCTATATACAAAATTTCAAAACTATATCATGAAAAATCACGAAGTTATAAGCTTGTTATGTTACCTGCTTGTCCATACAAAAAGATGGTTACCACTTACCACGCGCTGCCAGCCGAACGGCCGTGACCTGTGTTGTGCGCATATCATTGCGGATATGTACTTAGTGTCGCTCGGTGTTCAACTTGTAACCCCTTATTAAATATTTTTGGGACAAAATATAATAAGGTGAACAAACTATATTCAGGTTTGCAATATACTAAAAATAATGTTGTAAACACGGGTATTATACACTAGCTGTGAATCACGGTTTCATCCGCCGTTTAAAAAAAATCGGATTATTTATAAATTACTTCGTTTTCGCTTAGCGTTCTTTCTGACTTTTATTTTAATTTGCTCAAAGGGTCGTGGCGTGATGTTAAATAAGCTATGACTTTCCTCTAGAATTGGGCTAACAAAGAATTTTCAAAAATATTTGTCAAATCCGACGAGATTAGAGCGTTGAAACAAAAAACAAACAAACTCTTGGGCTTATTATACTATTAGTATAGTTTGTCAAATACCACGATATTATCGACGCGACGTGACATTGTATTCGCCATATTTATCAGATCTGCTGATTCACGTGTATGTAACTTTTTTCAAGGTGTTGTCCTATTGTCACACAACCATCAGAAATATGTCAATATTGTTACAGGTGGACGTTAATCTGTATGCGATGATATTTGGCGAAAGTGTCCTCAATGACGCTGTGGCTCTAGTACTGAGCGGGTAAATATGATAAAAATGTTCATTGCAATTTTAGCACTGATTTGTGGTGTATTTTTTAATTATAAATGCCTCGTTGATCTAGTTACTAGTAGGTAGTCGCAAGCATTCCATCCCCAAATAGCGCAGTGTTATTGAATTTTATACTTATTTAGAAATTATCAGGAACAGTCCGGAATCTAGATATGGATTTACATCATACAGAATTATGTAAAGAATAAATTGAAGTGTGCATAAAATCATTTTTCTTATAGTAATATATCTAATAGTTAGGTATACTGTCTAAACCTGCTTCACTGGTTTATTTTTATATGGGGATAAATATAATGACCACCATAAAATGCTTTGATACCCTTAGTTTTGTAACCAAAAATATCTACTTAACACCAGAAAAATAAAGTCTAAAAATACAATAGTAGGTACCAGCTATTTTAGTCACGACTCCACTTTAAATTGTATTCCACCACCAAATTTAGTAAATGATCACCAAATCTACTAAAAAAAACGGAATATTATTTTCCAGGCGACTAACAACTTAAAAGGGCGACTATCTATTTGCTACTAAAAATAATGACATGGCGACTAATATTAACAGTGGGATAACAAACTGTATTATAGGCAACTATAGGCATCTCTGAAGACTCATTCCCAGAAAAACACAAGATTGAACTTGTGAACTTAGGATGCAAGAGCGAGCGAAGCGAGCTCGTGACTTGGGGCACCCCGACACGGACAGGTTAGGTTCGAAGGGGATGACGGGGGCTCAAGTGAGCGAGCGGAGCGAGCGAACGAGCCCCCGTCATCCGCTTCGTGTTAGGTTCCTTTAAACCCTGCAGACAGAAATAGGGGCCCCGCGAAGCGGGGCTCCGTCGACTACGCCTTATTATTATTAAAGATAATAATTAGTGTACTTAATATACAACCTCGTTGTTTAATTTAAGAATGCCCATTTTCTACTTTTCATCCGCCGTCAGTAGCTGCCAACCTACTATTTTTGCTACCGTCTTTAATTATTTTTTAATCCCAAATTCAGATTAATCTGTCGCCGCGTTAAATACATGCCAAAAAAAACTACTTTTGGGATAACAATGATTTATTTGGACTCATTTTGCTTAAATAGGATAGCAGAATTTAAAAACTTTGGTTATAATTTTACTTTAAAATGTTGGTTTAATTTTGGTGATCATTTACTATTTTTGGGTTACTCATGATTTACTTGTAGTCATTTTACTTAAATAGGATAGCAAAGTCTTAAAACTTTGGTTATAATTTTACATTAAAATGCGAGTTTCATTTTGGTGATCGTTTACTACTTTTGTCTGCTATTTGTTACTATATCTGGTGGTAAGTTAAACATAAGCCTTTTTATATTACTAGTGTGACCATGAAGTAATTTGATACTGAGCCCGGCGCCATTTATGAGGATCTTTGTTAATTGATTATATGATATCTATATAAATTGATTTTGTATCTCTTATTAATTACGTCTATATTTAACTTTATAAAAGGCTATCAACGTATTGTGTAAATAGTTTTTAATGACGTATCTATGTCTACCATTATAAAAGCATAAATGCTTATCAACTGTTACATTTTCCCCTACATTGTTACAGAGCTATACAAAACTATGAGTTGAGGTATTCTAATGATGGCGGATTTGAAATCACTGCGTTCTTGGGAGCGATTGGGGACTTCATAGGGATATTCAGTTTATCCCTTCTGGTTGGCGCTCTGTTGGGCTGCTTGACGGCATTGATATCCTTTTCAATAAATATATATATTTTTCCTAGAAACGCCTAATATGTAGCTGTATAAGGATCTTTTGGCGCGTGGCCAAAATCGTAACTAACGTCGCCATCTTGATTTTCAATAGGTTCTTTTCACAAAACAATTGGGGGTTATTCCCTTTATTTACCCCTAAAAATCCACACTAATGCCTAGTTATATAAACAGAATTTATAGGCTTAGGGTGGATTCTCGGACATGTGTTTCCGCGTATCCATCTTAGGGTGGTTAAACGGAATAACCGAGCACAATGCCCCCTGTCAAAGTCACTCGAGCGCCAAAAGATTCTTGTAGTGTGTAATTTGAATTTTAGTTGTTAACTTTCATGCATGACTTGGAAAAAACAACAAGTGCTAATCGTATGAGATTACCCCGAAATCTTAAGCGTGACACATCTGCTGTCTAGTATCAATAATTAGATGCATTACTCACTACGTGACACTAAAATTACAATTAATAGTAAGAATAAGGGCAGTTCACATCGAAACGCAAAATGATACATTTCTAAGATACAATTATTCGATTTCTTTTTTTGTATACAGTATAGAATTTATTGACTACATACTGTACATATGCTTTGTCTCACCAGTCGCCACAAGTATTTTGCGTGTATTTAATAGCAATTCTAAACGCCGGTCGCCCAAAGCCGCTTTGCGGAGCCTGCTTCTTAAAGCAGTACACCGACCTCATTTAGTTTTTAAATTATTATTGACATGTAAAATGTTTGTATAAACCTACTTACAGAAATAAAATCATTTATCATCTGCGCACAACACTTCGTTTCGTTGTGTACTGGCCCTAATATCGTGTATAGATAAACGCAATGACTCCTTAACCAACGAGTACATAACGAAGTTCACTCACGTGCGTGAGTGGCCGCTGCTCGAGTCTGCACTCTTCGTGCTCATGTCCTATGCGGCTTTCCTCATCGCTGAAGTCTGCGAGTTGACAGGTAATGTAGAAGTTTATTAAAAACTTTGACGGGCTACAGGGTGTGAAAAGACCCATCACATAGCCGCTCTACGCAATATATACATCAAAGTAAGCTACATTGAGCAAAAATTGTTTTTTTTATTTATTTTACCATATATGTATGTACACACATAAATATAAACAGACAAGAAAAACAGAACAGAAAAATAGGTACATCAAGCTACCCGAAACTGTCAGATTTTCCCAATCAACTTTGAACCTTATGCTTTAGCGATAAAGTTGAAAATCTATTAAAGAAATCTGACAGATTGTAGTAGCTTGATGTGCTGGCGTCTGTACAAAGGTGATGCTTATTTCATACGAAATATCTTCCAGCATACCTGCGATAGGACAATAGGTAGAAAGATGTAGACAACGTGTGAAAGAGTAAAGGAGACAAAGAAAATTCACTTAATAAAACTAAAAAAGAATATACTTACATACCTACATACATTCATTATATTGTTGCTGGGAAACGACTGCTTTTCTGGTGTGAAATATCGCTACGGCAGCGCGCAATATTACGCGCGCAAGGCATTGTGCTTATGGGTGCATGAACCGGTACAGGAGTTGTCTATTTAAGGTTAACTAGAAAAAAAAATCTTTGACGTTTAAGGTCCAATAAAAAAAAACCGGCCATGTGCGTGTCGGACCATGCACAATGAAGGGTTCCGTAGTTGGAATTAATATATCCCAAGAACAAACTTAACATTGAAGTTAAAAGTCATGTTCTCTGCAACCGAAAATGTAAGTTGGTCGACTATTACTGGTAAACTTGTAAAGCCTACTTAGCTGTGATATTTTTCCTTTTAACTTCGTTAAAAGAAAAACACAGACAGATCCCTGAATCGAATAATAGTTTTCACAAACCCATAATATTTTTGAAAGACCTATCCAACGATACCCCACGCCATGGTATAGATGAGAAAAAAAAAACACCCACTTTGCGTGTACAGGAGGTATCCATGCCAAAATATAGATTTCTAGTACTAAGTCTCTGAGCTAAGCTGCGAACGGACGGACAGACGGACATGGCGATACTATGTATCTATAAGGGTTCCTTGTTGATTATGAAACCCTAAAAAAAATTATCGCAATAATGTGTACTATAAGTGACTCTCGGCTTAATTAAGCGTCTTTACACCTGTTACGTCCCGCGATATACTACGCGATATACGACTACCTACAACAATGAGGGTTTTGAGTATTGGAGGTCATGGGCCCAGAATAAAAGGTTAATAAGTTATTGCCCTTTTGCATGCTCTGATAGTGCTAGAGCATAATAAGTTGAGTGGTTTTAATATTAATTGAGTACGATAAGTGTGAAATTTACGAAATTTCAATTATGTCTGCTGAAGGTGGCATAAGTGGAATAAAGAAGCTGAAAGGATCGTCCGACTACCCAAACTGGAAATTCTTGGTGCGAAATTACTTGGAGAATAAAAACTGGTGGGGAGTAATTTCTACAGATGTAGTAAATGCTGACGTAGACCGGCAGGCACGAACGACAATATGCTTGTTGTTAGAACCAGAGTGCTTTACCCACGTCTACAATGCGAAGACTGCGAAAGAAGCCTGGAACAGCTTACAGAAAGCGTATGAAGACAAAGGTTGGGGAAGACGCATACATATTCAGCGAGAGCTTTTCAACTGTAAGTTACAGAATTTCGATTCTATGGAAAGCTTTATATCCAAAATTACATTCCTGACACAACAATTGTCCGATATTGATGCTCAAATCCCTGATGATTGGATCATATCGATTTTGCTGGGTGGGTTGACTGCTGATTACAGCCCTCTTATAATGGCTGTAGATAATAGTGGAAAAGAGATCACGTTAGAGCAAATTAAAATGAAATTGTTACAAGAAGGAAGTAGACAAAGTAAGTTGAACACAGAGTACGAACAAGCCTTAGTTACACGTAAAGTACAGAACGATGCAAGATCTAATATTAAAACTAACGATCGTAAGCAGAAGTTTGTCTACAAGTGTTATAAGTGCCACAAGCAAGGCCACAAGGCGTCCGAATGCAAGGAGCGGATCAAAACCGCGAATATCTGCCTGAATACAAAGGAGGCGATAAACAAAGACAAGTGGTATTTAGACAGTGGGTGCTCAAATCATATGACCCACGATAAAAACAAATTGTTGTCTTATACACCTGAAAAAGGTAACATGAAGATTGCAGTAGCAAACGGCGAGAAATTGTTGGTTAAAGGACGAGGAAATGCTGAGCCACAAGTCAGCGAAAACGAAAAATTAATTTTAGAAAACGTTTTACATGTTCCTGATTTATCCATGAACCTAATTTCGGTGAGCGATTTGACCAAGAAAAAATATTCCATGAATTTTGACAAAGGAGGTTGCATCATTCAAAATAAGAATCGAATGGTTGCAACATGTGAAGAGGTCGACGGAATTTATGAATTGACAGAAAAGAAAAATAACGTCGTGAATGTGACATTGTCAAAACAAAATGAAAATATTTCGAACATTTGGCATAAAAGATTAGCTCATTTATCGCGTAATTATATGAATAAAATGAAAGTTTTAGTAAGTGGTATGGAATTCAAGAGTACTGATTTATGCGAGCCGTGTATTCCATGTGTTGAAGGAAAGACATGCAAAAGTCCTTTTAAAAACCAAGGTACGAGAGCAAACGAGGTCTTACAGTTGGTTTTTAGCGATGTTTGTGGACCAATCGAGGAGCCGTCGTTCAGTGGTTCGAGGTATGTTCTTCTATTTATCGACGATTATACTCGGAAGACGCATGTTTATTTTTTGAAGAACAAAAGCGAAACTTTTGAGAAGTTCCGTGAATACAAGGCGGAAGTCGAGAATGAGACTAGTAAATCTATTAAATGTCTGAGATCTGACAACGGCGCAGAGTACTGTAATGGTAAATTTAAATCATTTTTGAAGTCTGCAGGTATAAAACACCAGACGACTGTACCGTACACGCCGGAACAAAATTCTGTTGCAGAAAGAGCGAATCGGACTATAATAGAAAAGGCCAGAACATTACTGTCAGAATCGAACTTGAGCAAGAAGTATTGGGCCGAGGCTGTTAATACTGTTGTTTACTTAAAAAACAGAAGCCCCACGAAAGCATTGAATAATGCAGTACCAGAGAAGGTTTGGACTGGAAAAGATGTGGATGTAAGTCATCTGAAAATCTTTGGTTGTTTGGCGTATAGATTGATACCAAAACAAAAGAGACGTAAACTGGATATGAAGACGGAACCGATGATTTTTATTGGATATCCAGATAATCAGAAGGGTTATCGTCTGATGAATCCTAAGACAGGTGAAGTGACAACTGCAAGAGATGTCAAATTTCTGGAAAACGTTTTTCTTCAGAAAGAAAACGTGAAAGAGTCGGAAGTGATCATAAACCTGAATACAGATTCTGTTCCTTCCAGTTTAACAAACAGATCAACAAACAGATCAGAACTCTTGGAGACTCACGATGATGCGTACCGTGATGCTGTAGAAGAGAACATAGAAGTATCGGAGGAGATAGGACCTGAACCAGTACTAACAGAGCAAGTACCTGACGACGTATTGACTGAAGAGGAAGTGATAATACCTGAATCAGAAAGAAGGTATCCTTTAAGAGAACGCAGACAAGTTGATCGGTACGGATGCAATGTTATGTATGCCAAGGAGAGCACTCTTGATGGTGATCCATTGAATATTAATGAAGCGTTGGCGAGACCCGATAGTGACTTATGGCAAAAAGCGATAGATGATGAACTTATGTCACTAAGAGAGAACCAAACTTGGACGTTGGTGGATCTTCCAGCTGATAAGAAGCCTATCCAGTGCAAATGGGTGTTCAAAATCAAAAGAGATAGCGATGGCAAGGTAACGAAGTACAAGGCTAGACTAGTAGCGAAAGGGTTCACACAGGTATGTGGTGTAGACTATACTGAGACTTATTCTCCTGTAGTTAGAAGCTCCACGCTACGATTATTGTTCTCGCTAGCTGTTGAATACGGTTGGTTTATTGACCAGTGGGACATCACGACCGCGTTTTTATATGGTAAGATTAAAGAGGATATTTACATGCTCCAACCGAAAGGAGCAGTAGTCAAAGGTCAAGAAACCAGAGTATGTAAGCTGCAGCGTTCTTTGTATGGATTGAAACAAGCTTCGAATGCTTGGTTCAAGGAATTAGACAAAGAAATGTTGAATTTAGGTTTTGTGCAATCAAAAATAGAACCGTGTTTGTATCAAAAGCAGCTTAAAAACAATAAGAAGTTAATTGTCGTTATTTACGTAGATGACCTTTTTATTTTTGGAAATTGTGAACAAGAAAAGCAAAAATTAAAAACCGATTTGCTTGACAAGTTTAAAGTGAAAGATTTAGGCGCGGCTAGGCATGTTTTAGGCATGAGGCTGAGAAGAGATAAAGATGTAATTTGTCTAGATCAGCAACAGTTCATTTTAGATATTTTGAATGACTTCAACATGACAGACGCCAAACCAGTTTCGACCCCAATGGAAGTCGGTATGAAATTAGAAAGATCGACAAATTCCCATAGCAATCTGCCATATCAAAGCTTAATAGGGTGTCTAAACTATTTAGCCTGTAATACGCGACCAGACATAGCACATGCGGTAAGTGTGCTTTCACAATTTAATTCGTGTTATGACGAAATACACTTTAAATGTGCGAAACGGATCTTAAGGTATTTGAAGGGTACGTCTAACCTTTGTCTTACTTTTAGGAAGTCAGGAGATTTAGACTTACGAGGCTACGTTGATGCAGATTGGGGAGGGGCACTTGATAGGAAGTCTTTTACGGGGTTAATTTTCAGACTAGGTAAAAATATTGTGTCATGGGAGAGTAGGAAGCAAGCGACAGTATCCTTGTCCTCCACTGAGGCAGAGTACATAGGATTGAGTCAAGCTTCGAAGGAAGCTCTTTATTTACGTAGTTTACTGAGCAGTTTGACAGCTGTGGATAGTAAAGCGGTAGTAATTTATAATGACAATCAGTCGGCGCATAAAATTGCAGCTAACAAAATGATGCATAATAGAACAAAGCACATAGACATCAAGTATCATTTTATTCGTGAGTGTGTACTGGATAACAAAGTTGAAATAAGGTACATGTCAACTGATAAGATGATAGCGGACATTTTAACTAAAAGTGTTCACAGCCCGAAGCTTAGAGAATTTTTAAAGGATTTATCCATGTCAAATTATTCTATTAAGAGGGCGAATGACTAGTTAGATGTTTTGATGTGTTATGTTTTTTAATAGTGTTTTGTGTAATAGATAATTTTTTCTAAATTTTATTTCGTTATGCATGCCTTATTTTGTTAGATTTCTTCTGTTTTTGTACTCTACTTTTGGGTACAGCGTAGTACAGACGGACACAGAAGTGTTAGTAATTTAATTAGTTTTATGTACCGAGTACTGACAAGTACAGATGGGATCATACGCATGTGTAATAGATTAAGGGGGCGTATTGGAGGTCGCATATTGTATGCCACTGGCTTGTGTATAATCCTATTTACACATGTCTGTCTGATTTTAAATATTCATAGTTACGAGTTGTTTATGTTTTATACTTGTCACTTGCACAAAAAAATATGGACCACGAATATATGTTCAACTATCTGACCACTGCTGCTGTTCTTATTATAACAAATTTCCAATATTGAGGAGATATGTGTAGCAAAACTTTTCATTTCAATTTTGTTTCACAACCGCGTGATGTTTCTCAGAATTCGAGACATTAGACTCTTACTCCTTTATTAATAAACGTTGCTTAAAGTTAAGTAATGATTACCGGCTGTTTAACCATACGTTGACATTTAAACGTCTCTTAACTTTTAATAATCTTTTATAAATAAACCCCTTACAGAATACGGTTTTGTGACTCGATATAGGTACGAGTGCTGATGTGACTCTGCTGCTCGGTCTTACAAAGCGTTGTCGCAAATACGTCGTGTTCAATGTCTTGTTGTTTAGAAAACGTGTGAATACAGTCGCTTTACGTCCTCTGTTCAACAACATAAATAGATAAATGCAATGCGTGAGAAGATTCTCAATTAGAGACCGGAATTCATATAAATGGATCAAATGCGATTAATGCGAAGAGTATTATTTTTAGCCTACGTTATATAGTTCAGTTGCCAATGTAAGGAAATGAAACTGGATGTCTAAATTGCATTGCGGATTAGTAAGTCGCACTTCCGCTTTATTGAATGAGCAAGTCAAATAGCGGGCCATAACAAACATGACCTCGCCCCACAATCCTACATAATTCAAAAATTAAGTAAGTAATGAACAAAAAAAACATTGTTGTTCATGAGTTCAAGTCAAAGTTTACGACAAAAAGCATAACGGTGAAAGAAATCTTTTGTCGCGTCTTATCGCTTCGTTAGGCAGTCAAATACTCCGTTGGTATACAAATTGCGGACTAACCTAGTTCGGTTTGTGATAATAATGGTGTCGTTACTAAAGTAGACAACGCTGCGGTCACCGCAATTAAAGCGTACCGTTGTTGTAGGCTTTATGGTAGACTTAGAAAGTTTATGATCTAAAAATATTGTAGATATAAACATTTACGAATACTCTTTTACCGGTAAATAACTATTCTCCTAAAGAACCGAACTGAAGAAAAGACATGAGTCGTTTGTTAACGCATATCTACTTCTCAGTGAACGAAACGATCCATAATATTGGTTTTTGGTATTCTTGGAAGAGATAGTTATCTCGTTACCTTAGTTAGTACCTATCTAATTTCTATAGAGGCGAATCTTTAACTAAATAGAGCTACAGCATGAATTCAAAATTTAGGCCCATTTGGTTGGACCCCAAATCACCAAATACGTACAGTGTAACGCTAAATTAATTTAAAACATCGTTCTATCTTCAAACGATGAAAGAAACAGAACAATGGCGTTGTTTCAAGTACGTTTTTCGCTAAATGCATACAGTAATTTGTGGTGAAAGCGGGCCTTAAACGTAGAAGAGCTTTTCTTCTCCTTATCCTAATATTATTATAATAATTTACGTCTTTTTTCAGGTGTGGTAGCGGTCCTATTCTGCGGCATATGCCAGGCTCACTACACATACAACAACCTCTCGTCGGACTCCCGCAACCGCACCAAGCAGCTTTTCGAGCTGCTCAACTTCTTGGCAGAGAACTTTATCTTCACATACATCGGCGTGTCTATGTTCACCTTCCCTAAGCATCACTTCGATCCCTGGTTTATCTTCGCTGGATTTGTATCCTTTTGAAACTTGACGTGCTTCAAGAATCTTTTGGCGCCTGAATGACATTTGACAGGGAAACATTTGTGAAGAGGTCACTGTCATTGCGTATTGACAAAACAAGATGGCGGCGTTAGTTCCGATTTTGGCCACGCGCCAAAACTATTTTGTAGGGTTGTATCGTAATCTAGCTGTACTAACGGCTCCGCTCGCTTGCATTGAAACCTAGTTTGCGAAACTGTCTCGACTCGGCTTGGGTTCGATTCCCAGTTTAGGCATAGTGTTATTGGATTTTTCCATCATGAATATCTGAGTAGGAACCCTGATGCGGGATTCGTGACTCAAATGCGTGATGTAAAGGTGAGTATATCCTAGAGCATTTACTTTTAACATAACATCGAGCCGCCCTAATATGTCACCCTTTCACGAATCGAACAATGAGCACAACGCTGGACATTTTTTTACAGCTTAATTTTGCAAATAAACGAGCGAATTTGTGTAAAATTTCATTGAGCAATATGATGCGAGCAGATCCGACACGTCAAAGAAGAGTATAAGCAAAATAGAAAGTAATGTTACAGGTCACCTGTCGAGCATTCGCAGGAACGTTACATTATAGGCTCAAGAAAATTCTCTAGTGTATACTCACCTTTATGTTAAATGTCGCTTCGGCCGGCAAAGAAACCGGGGTTTCGTAACTGGTTTCCATGAAGGCTTTTTTTATACGTCTACGTAACTGCTTTCCATGAAGGCTTTTTTATACGTCTACGTAACTGGTTTCCATGAAGGCTTTTTTAGACGTCTACGTAACTGGTTTCGAAGGAGTTCCAATGAGATAGATAGATCCAATGTCCCTTAAGCCACCTACGAAACTGAATACGACAGAAGAAAGCGAAAAAGTTAGTAGGTACTTTTTTTTGTCATTCTGTATTTAATACAACTGAGGGATATGAAAATTTTATTTAATTAAAATATAATATTAAAATAAATTGCCTAATGTGAAATTATTTCAATTCAGTGGCCCACAGTTATTTGCCCGTTTTGCAAATCGTTTATAGCATTATCAATGTTGGTATCAATTTGTAGGTAGCGTACACTTTTCTTAGTTACTTTTAAAAATATTACTGTTTTGGTCTCCTTAATTAATATTTCTAGTAAATTGGCTACTGTAATATTTTTCTGTCCGATGAACCGATTAATCCGGCTATGCCAACCTTCGAAGTTTTTGGTTGTTCTGATCTGTTCCTTGCTACAGCAACAAGTTTTCTCAAAGTCAGTATTGTTTAGCCACTGGTTTCTGAAATAAGTATTGAATCTATTTATATCTTCACCGGCGGGCTTCCTACGCATCACATACTCTAAACATAATTCCGGTAAATTCCGGTGGTATATGTGCTATTCCGGCACACCGTGACACGTGGTTTTTTGACAGGTGTTGAAATTTTCAACCGTTTACTCTTTCGGAATAAGCTGTTGTAATGGAAATATTTATTTATTAAGTCAACATCACTATCATTACAGGAATTTCCTAATTCAATAGTGTGGCCATAATTACAGTTTTATTATTTACCATAACGTATAATGTACATCGTGGTTTTTGTGAACTCACTCAGAGAACAAGTAAAAAGATCTATGCCGTCTGCTACGTCATTAAGTACACGCAAGGTGCACGTTATAGGAGCTTTACTCAGTAGATTGGTCCTACTACTGGGCACCGCCAATAGACGTGGCTGTCGCCTTCGCAATACATGCAATAGTAACCTTTGAATTCAATTACTGGATATACTTGACGTACAGCATTCATAGCAGACTTTTCGAAGTCCATTGTTACTTTAGACGGCCTCCAACCTCGTAAGTTTGATTCAATAAGCCGAAAAAGTATTTCCTACGTTTTCAGGGTCTTATCTGGGAGTAGACAAGATATTAATGGAGTTACACATTTATTTTCTTCATTATAGCCATGTATTGTGTATATTTGCTTAAAAACTTTTGGGCAGTACTTGAATGTGCCATCGCACAGTATATGTTTAAAGCACTTTGCTAAGTATCGGATATATTTATTACAGAATATAAAAATTCGTCATCTTCTTCATTATTACTAAGTAATCACCTAGAAGGAATGTTTGTTGAAACTTTTTTGGAACTACCGCGGCACAAGAAGTTGGAAAATGTTTTTTTAGGCACTCCGAGGATTTTATTCCCATTATTAAAAAGACCCGTTTTCTATTTTCGTATGGAGGAATGTCAGCCATCAAATGTATTTCATCACATTCCAATGTATACACCATTTCACTGTTGCGTGTTTCAGTTTATCAAGTTTCTTCAAAACTTTATTCTGTTCATTGTTTGGCAAATACTCATTATGTGAATTGTAACTGTTGATTTGTTTTTTTTTTTTTTTTTTAACGTAATGCTGCCATGGCATCCACGATTATAATTACAGCATAGACAAAATGTATTACCATCCTCGTACTTTTTTTTTCGATTATATTTTTGTCCTCCATGTAGGGCAGCAACGCCTCCTCTTCTCGTTGAGATGAATTAAATATCCCTTAAATCCATTTTTATTAATACAACAACAGTCAGAGTAAGCTTACATTCAAGAAAATTAACTATTGACATTGTATCAATATTCTATCAAATATCAAGTGCAACTTTATTATCTGATAGATGACGTCTTTCTAAATGATAAGTGGCCAGACATACGGAAGAGTTTATGTAACAGTTAAGTACGTAGAAGTATAAATAAATCCTTCATTGAAACCAGTTATGTAGAACTATAAAAAAAGCCTTCATAGAAACCAGTTACGAAACCCCGGTATCCTTGACGGCCGAAGCGTTAAATGTAGCCTTACAAAATATCTAGGTCTGAATTTAAACTAAAAAAAAATCACATGAGTCAGACATTTATGATTCTCAAGACAGAGAGATGTTACGCCTTAGATATGTAGATTGTCGACTTCCTCATCGCGATACAGGACTCATTGTTATCAAACCTAATCGTATAATCAACAAATCGCGATCTATTAGTAAGATAAAGTGAGATTATTTCAATTCGACATCAATAAAAATGACAAAGATAACAATCGATACGAACATTGTGAATTATGTGTTAAAATGATTAAAACATAGAGTGGCGTCGATTCTCTTGTTCACAAACTAAACTAAGTTTGTGTTCCGTGCATCTTTTTCTTTCTATTTCATTAAGAAAAGGACAGAAGATAAATATTAATTTAGTCCTGTCAAATTAGTCAGCGCCTGACGTAAATTGACGTATCTTTAGTAGCCAATTTTTTAATCAGCAGCTCTAAAATTGTCTATGGAGTATCTTAATTTGACAGGACTAACCTAATATTTAGCTTCTGTTCTTTTCTTATTGAATAGAAAGAAAAAGATGCACTGAACTTAAATTTCGTTTAGTTTGTGAACAAAGGAACCGGCGCCAATGTCTGTGCTAATTGACTAACTAATGAGTAGGTAGGTCACGTGAGATACATAGGTAGGTACATACTGAATCTGGGGCCTAAATCGTTTAACCCTTAAATGCATGATTTATTTTATCGTATTGCAAAAAATTCTATTGTATAGGTATTTATCTATAGAATTTAGATAATAAATATATAATAATTATACAATAATATTAATATTCATAGAGTATATATATTGTTTTGACAAAAAGAGGTGAGTTCAGAAACTCACAGCTATCACATTCTTAAAAAAATTAAATGACGTGCTTTGTTGCCATTTGGCAACATTATGCATTTAAGGGTTAAATTCTGTTTGTAGATGTCGCTACCTGCCGTGTAAGAGGATAAGTAAATATTTATCAACTGGCTATCATATTGCAAGGAGGAAAAGATTGATATGGAAACGTACCGTTGGTCACTTGGTTTTACCAAAACCACACCACATTTGGTTTAGGTAAAACCAAAAGTATTACCTTTTTGAGACAAATAAAACTGGTTTATCCGAAACCTGAATCAGAAGGCCAATTCTCGTAATTAAAAACGTTCAAAATCTACTCGCAGTCTCATCTCGGCGGCAAACAAATCTTGAAAAACTTGTCAAAAATGTGGGGAAACTAGAATTATTTTTGTCAGAGACGGAAATCAGGCTGTGAACTGTGTTCTTAAAATTACGAGAATTGTCCCTCTGAAGCTTTTAAATAATCGCTCTATTCTATTCATTTCTGTGCTCACTTACGAGAAAAATGTTTCGGATACGAAATAAAGTGTCCGTCAATTCGATAATACGCGTCATCATCAAATCTATCTTGCTACTTGTGGCACGACCTAGCTCTTAAACTAGGTCTATTTTAAATCTAATCTAGAGAGGGGCTATAAAACTCGTAACTACCAGTTTAGACTGCCAGACTCTTGTTATTTTTTCGTCAATCAAACTTCTTTGAAAAACTGCATGTTTTTGTAAACATTACCTCAATTTCTCCTACAAGCTCAAATGCAAAAACATCCAGAAGATAGATATAATTATGCTGCTTGTGAGTATTTCATCCTGCGTCTGCTATCTGTAGTGTAGACCAAATATTTGTTTCGTTCTGTAATCGAACTCGCATTCCATTGCGCAAGGGCAGGGGCGGATCTACTTAAAGGCTTTTTGGGCTGCAGCCCAGGGCCCCGCGAATACAGAGGGCCCCCAACCGAACTGAAACCAATAGACGATATTGTCAATAATAAAAATTATCTAGAATTAAAAAAAAACCGATCGGATTGCTCAAAGGACCTACAGTGCGATGACCAAATAAAAGAATTTGCAGCACAAAAATGCAAAAAAAGTTGCTTTATAATTTATATAACATAACCATTTATAACCTGTCAATTTATTTTGCAATAAATAATGTTTTAATAAATAAATAAAATATTTTGTTTTCCTATTTTCTTCCTGTACTTAACATATATTACATTACATGTACCTACATCACTACAGAAAACAGTTTCTTGTCAAAATGGCAATTAATTGAGTAATTAGGTAGGGCCCCTAAGCAGTATTAGCCCAGGGCCCCACAAATTCAAGATCCGCCCCTGCGCAAGGGCCTATAATGCTGTGGTATTTTCATAAACAGCAACAATTTTTATAAATAAAAAGAGCAAACCTTTTACTTATTTATTTATATGAACTTAAACTTTATCCACAAGTGTACATAAAGTTTATATAAATACTGTACAAAGGCGGGTTCAATGCCTGAGGTATTTTCTACGAGTCAATCTTAGGGTGATGCAGAGTCAAAACATGGCAGATTGGCATTTGCAATATAAGAGATAAATAGCTCGAAAATAACTATAAAATACAAGAATAAATTCATACATACAGATAACAAAATAAAATATTTATTTATTTTATTAATTTTGTGGCCATCAAAACTATGATAATATTCCTAAGCCATATACAGGTTACTTCAGTCCTCGGGCGCGCCATCAACATATACCCGCTGTCGTTCCTACTGAATCTCGGACGAAAACCACCGATACCAATGAACTTCCAACACATGCTGTTCTTCTCAGGTATTATAATTTAAATCTTGTGTAAATGGTCATAAAAGTCACTTCCTTCTCGCGTGTACCTGTAGACAGAGTAAAAATCTCAGTGCTATGTAAAACAATCAGGTAAAGTACCTTGTCACTTCTTAGTTCACACTTGATTTCTAAGTATCCTAATTGAGTACCAATCGCTTACGCCTGGGTCTAGAAGCATGAATTTATGCACAAGAGTAACTTTTATAACCAAGGTAAAGATTTTTGAAAATTCATCCCCTAAAGGAGTTTTCTTTAGGGGATTAATTTTACATAGGGAATGAAAGTTCATAAACCTCAAAAAGCGTTTGATACAATTTGTCCCGATCTGTTATTACAAAAACTATCTCACGTCGGTATCACAGGCAAAGCACTCCAGATTTTTGAGTCATACCTGAAAAATCGTAAACAATTTGTCAAAATTGTTCAATATCAAAGTAGTTCACATTCTGTTAGCATTTTCACTAATATAAAATTTAGATAATACTAACAAAGAAAAGGTAAAGTATTTAAATTTAATACTATTGTTATAACACGAAATAATAGGAAACACCTACTTAATACCTATTGCATAACTTGTAACTGTTAGCATGTTTGTACATAGCCATGAATTCTCTTAAGTTATCCACTCAGCGAAAATAAAAAACTTTAGAATTATAGAAGGGCATATTCTTTTGTTTATTGGACTATACGGCTCATACATTTTATTTTTTTGGGTGGGAAATTATCAAATAACTTCTCCCGCTCTGGGCGGAGCGGGAGGGCCTGTCAGACTTTTACTGACTAAAACCCACCCGTGTTCCTTCAGTTGCCTGTGCCAAGGGCCACGGTAACTCTTTCGAACAACCCGCAACCCTGGCAGATACGGCTCGTACCTTACTAATACCTAGGAAAACATTACATTTGTAGGTCTTCGAGGAGCAATGTCCTTCGCCCTAGCCATTCGGAACACAGTGTCGGAAGCTCGGCAGGCCATGTTGACGACTACTTCGTTGATTGTGATAGCGACTGTGGTGCTACAGGGCGGGGCCGCCACGCATGCGCTCGCCTATCTACGTATACCTACCGGGTATGTATTAAAAAATGTTAATCTGCACGTAACCACCACAAGAAGTGCTTTTGGTCAAATTTCTCAAAGGTATTCAATGGTACATTACCGTACACAAAATATGCGCTTAGATGTGGAGTTGCGGACACCAGCACGTTAAACAATTCAATGATAAATTCGCGTTATAGACTTTGGCGTACGTGCTAACGTGTACGTAATGGACATTATTTATTTATTTATTAAATTGTTAGTGATAAGAGTTCTATTTGCCTTTGCAGGATTCTTTATTGTCCAATACTCAACTAGTGCACATCAAACTATGAAGCCTAGCCTTGCAGAAAATGTACTGAACATGGTTTATTTATCTTCTTATCTTTACAAATCTCTTAGTTTTCAGACAATAAAGTGAACAATAACTAATCATTTCCAGAGAATCATCAGGCAACGACGAAAATGACGCTCTACCGTATCGGGATGTCAGAAGCGTAAGTTTTTACATCACCCTGTAAAAAGTACTGTGAATTAACCTTTAGGTTGCATAAGAAACTTTGAAACACTTTGTAAAGTAGTGCTGGACTTACACTTTTTTCTACTAGTAGTAGACAAAATCATTCACACTATCGATCGGCAAAACAGTTTTTTTAGTATGCATTTCGTTCATATACATTCATTTGTATTTGTTAACTATGACGCCCTGCTAAAATGTTTTCACTTCTATTTTGTTAAAAATTTTTTTTTTTTTTTTGAGATGTATTGCAGCAGGCAAAGGGTTTAAAGTTAATATGAGTACCTACGTCAACAGCTTATTAACAAATCGTAGAGTACGATAGTTTCTTTGTTCCTTTCCCTTGTATTTCCTTTATTTTCAACCGCTGCTTTCTGTGTGCCTCATTTTTGTTATAACAGTCGTTTAACGTTCCCTACTTCTATTTTCAACTTACACCATATTAGCAAATTAAATTATTCGAATATTAAGTAACGTAAGTGACGTCACGTTTGAAGATTTTGATAAGGACGATCGCCAAAAACAAGTAATTGTCCCAGTCGATGCAATAATTGTGCTTTTTAAACAGTTTATCAGGCATGAATGATAATTTTATACAAGATATTACCAGAATCACATTGGTCCTCACTTTAATTATTTTTTATGAGTTTATAACTTTTTTATGACTTACACATAATTTTGGATTTTAGTACGACCAATTTTCTTCCCTTATCTTCTTCTTTGTTTTTATAATTTATGTCCTACAAAACTTGGGTCTAAGGTTATTTGTTATTTTATTTGGTTATTGGATATTCTCTGAACGCAGTTGTAAAAAAAAGAATAGCCTAAATCACTTCATGTAAATTGAGCCCAAATGCACATTAACTAATATCCCTAAAGTAGATAGTACCTTAGTAATATTTTGTATAAAACAAGTACATACTAAAGGTCATCGGAGCACTGTAGGGCAGCCGCAGACGCGCACGTATCATTGGCTCGTATTGAACATAACGAACGTTAGAAGCGTGTGGTACGGGCAAGCATGTGATTAATAAGACATTATTGTGGCAGCTGTACCAGGCCACGGACTCTGCTGGACCGGTACGTATTCATAGCGCTATGTTTGCACTTTACTGGAGCTTTGGATGTTCATACATCGCGCTTTCCATCATCTCGCAGTCGTTTCTCAACCTTTCAAAGTTTTACGTTTCTCCGTGGGTAAGGGTTTATGTTACCTTACAAGTTTACCAACATCTCGCTTTACTAACATGACAAGTTACTTATTATCGTCGTAATACTTTTTTCTAAGCAAGTGTGAGCTCCACAGTTTGAGAAACGGTGATTCGAAATCTTCTTCAAATACTATAACTTGCTTAACTACGTGATTTTTTAAAAATTACCTCAGTTGAACTTGAAAAATATCTTTGGAGAAGATCTCTAGTTTTTACTTTTAGTTACAGGGACTCATTCATATCATTAGATGAATATTAATATCAATATCATTTGTGTGGACCTATCTTTATGTCATGAATGGAGGATAACTATGAAATTACTAAACTGCATCCAACGTTCTTAACTGAACACTGCTTTTCCTTTATAAAATAAAAAAATCGAAAAAAATGTATACAAGGTGTAACTTAAATAACGCACAACCTTTTAAGGGGTCATTGTACTCATCATTATGAACAACTTTTACTATGGGACCAAACCGGAAATCGCGAAAAAAAAATCTGCTGTTCCCTACATTTTGACGTTGTTATTTAAGTTTCACCTTGTATAAAAAATATTTAATACAGTTAGGTATTATCATAGAATATCCTCCTTACATAAATCGTCCTGTAAAGGGCCATAGTTCTGGCCTTAGCGTTTCATTAACACGTAACAAACTGTTTTGTTATTCAGCCCGCTGACATAGGTTTCGGCCTACGTAACATGGACTCAACGCAACCAGCCAGTTGTGACAGGGCAACAGTAAGACTAATCAATACATGCACGCATTACAAATTCTGCACGAGTCTTACTAAAACATACATACTAACCAAACAGAAGTTTTATGTATAACATTACGTTTTTACACCTTATACTCACAGGGATTGTCAGCACATTTCTATATTTTTAACAAAATCTGACATATTTTTTTAACTTTCTTAGTTACAAACAGGGCTTCAGGAACAGCTTGCCATATTACACCATGGTTGTAAATAATTTTCACAATAATTTCAATTAATATTTCTAGTTACTACTTATCACTATTTTCATAGGGATTGTCAGCACATTTCCTTATTTTTAACAAATATCTAACATCGTTTTTAACTTTTTAAATTTTGACAGTTCCTCCATGCAAAATCTGTCAGACGACAATTTTATTCCACGAATAAAACTTATCTGTCGCTTGAAAAATCAGCCCTTAGTTACAAACAGGGTATCAGGGACAGTTTGCAAGAATGCACCGTGGCTGAAAACATTTTTGACAATATTTTCAATTAACATTTCTATAGTTAATATCACTATTTCTATATTCTTGAATTTTCACGCCACTTAATTAGTAAAAATCAAAATAAATGCAGATAAAAAATATAAATGTAGTGTTGTGTCATGCATGAAATTTACTTTTACTTTATTGCTTTGTTTGGTTTCTTTTAATATCTAGAGAGGCCGCATGGTAGTTAAATGGGCTAATGGAGCGAAGGAAGTGATTATGCCTTGGGAACTAAACGGTATCGAAGTATGTTAATATTTTTTTTATTATATTACTTTTTGTATGGAATTATTTACCACTCACATGCATGAAATACATGAGCATTATGCAAATAACAACACATCCATGCATGTATTTGGTGAATGTTAATACATTAATATAATAACTTAAGCGGTTCTTGGATAGATGAGAAATCTACTTTGCTTTGTAGGTACCTGCACCCTTCGTATTCAGATGTGTTTTTAGTCAAGTTTACACTCATAGTACCTTTTATTGTAATTATTATCAGTTTTTTTTCACTTAGTTTCATAATTTAAAAACTCAATTATCCAAGTGCCACTATATCTATAATATAATACATGTACAGTTTTATATCTATAATATAATACATGTGTGTCTTTTATTTCATAGGCGGTATCAAAACGTGTTGTTTTATTTGTATGCAGTTTGTGGCCACTTATAAACTTGCAATAAATAACAAACTAAACATTCAAAACTTTTGATGCCAACTTGTAAATTGTCATTGGTATTTACAATAAATTCCTGGATTATTTTAATTGCGATTGAAAATTATGTGTGTTGTTGTTTTATTTATTTATTTATTTTATTGAATATTTAATTAACCTTTCTTCAAGCATACTAAGGTGAATATAAATTATATTTAATAGGTGTATCATTGAAACTTCATATAAGCCTTTATGTATATGTTTCCGTATATTAATATTACCTACTTGTGTATCCAAAATTATATCGATTTTTCGTCTCTGCAACGTCAGGATACGCCCCGCGACCACGGTGATGGTGCTACGGGCCAGAAGGCTCGTCTCGCGCGACTGTGGGGTGCGGTTGACTCTAAACTGCTGAAACCACTGCTTACCCACGCGCGCCCTCCGCTGACTGAGACCCTGCCAGGCTTCATGAGACCTTTGGCGAGGGTACTTACCACTACTCATCAGTATACGCAGGGGGTAAGTGCAGTTTTAAATTGGTATCTTACGAACTTTTATAACTACTCTAATATCAAGTCAAATTGAGGTGTCTTGTCCTTAGTAGACATCATCATCTGCCTAGCCTTTTCCCAACTATGTTGGGGTCAGCTTCCAGTCTAACCGGATGCATCTGAATACCAGTATTTTACATGGAGCGACTGCCTATCTGATCTCCACAGCCCTGCAGGGTAATTGCGTAACACACTATCAGTAGCAATGGGTTTCATTTTGATAGTTCAACAACATTCATTGCGTTATTTACGTTGTTGACCAGGCACATTTTTCGAACCAATGGAGCAATGGATTAGCAATATGCTTCAAAATTATACAAATTGAGAGTAATAGTGTGTCACGCAATTAGGGTGCAGTTACTGGGTAATACGATACCGCTAGGTAAGACTGGTTGTCAGACTTTCGGGCTTATGACTACCCGTAACGACTGTCAAAGATCTACGAATGACAGCCGGGACCAACGGCTTAACGTGCTTTCCGAGACACGGAGGGGTCTCGGTATGTAAAGATGGTCACCCATCCACTGACCAACCGCGGCAAGCGTATCTCAACCTGATCGATCGACCTGTGCGGCTGTCCTTAATAGACATGATTTGGAAATTAATTTTAAACTCTGTCTCAATCAATCTGCCTAGCCTTTCTCTCAACTATGTTGGAGTCGGCTTCCATTCAATGTTCACATTAACACTGGACCAAAATAGCTAGAAGTGAATAGTGCAGACCTTTGCCCAACAGTGGAATGCTGTCAGCCTGCATCATCCTACTGTTGCCAGCCGCCATTATTGGATTGCGTGGATACGACTTTCTTCATATGTCAATACTTAAATGACTAAAAACATATCGATGGCGAAGTGCCAATACCTCCTAACTGACATTTTTTTTGAGAATATCGCTTTTTTTTTTCGTTTTGAATTTAAATGCGTTATTCGCATGTTTTAGTGAAATCGCCTAAGTGTATTTTTAGTTGCAACAACATTAAATTAAAATGTGTAAATACGAGGGCGGGTCAATAAGTCCGTGACTTTTGGAATAAAACACAGATTTTTTGATAAATAAATCATTTTATTTTTCAACGTAGTCTCCCTTGAGCTCTATACACTTTGTCCAACGCTTCTCCAATTTTTTTATCCCTTCCAAAAAATATGATTTGTCGAGGTCCTCAAAATAGGCCTTTGTTTGCGAGATGACTTCATCATTGGAGTCAAATCTTTTTCCACCAAGCCATTTCTTCAGGTTTGGGAACAAGAAGTAGACACTCGGAGCCAAATCTGGAGAATAGGGCGGATGAGGGA
This sequence comes from Eremobia ochroleuca, assembly GCA_949629135.1. Taxonomy (NCBI): domain Eukaryota; kingdom Metazoa; phylum Arthropoda; class Insecta; order Lepidoptera; family Noctuidae; genus Eremobia; species Eremobia ochroleuca. The sequence continues at coordinate 14,881,437 of OX451386.1, read as the reverse complement.
GCAATTCATAGCCCAATTCATGGATTTTTGCCATGGCAACTGCACATGTGTGCACCCTTGCATTGTCTTGGTGGAAAAGAACTTTTTTCTTGGCCAAATGAGGTCGGTTTTTTTCAAATCGTCATTGAAGCGGTCCAATAAGTTGGCATAATATTCCCCATTGATTGTTCTTCCCTTTTGAAGGTAGTCAATGTGGATTATCCCACGTGCATCCCAAAAAACAGTCGCCATAACTTTATTGGCTGACAAACCCACCTTGGCCTTCTTTGGCGCCGATTCTCCCTTAGAAACCCACTGTTTTGACTGTTGTTTGGTCTCTGGTGTGTTGTGATGGATCCATGTTTCGTCCACGGTTACAAAACGGCGCAAAAACTCCTCCATATTGCGATTAAACAACGCCAAACCTTCCTGTGAAGTTGTTACACGATTGCGTTTGAGGTCGACTGTGAGCAAACGCGGCACCCATCTTGCGGAAAGCTTTCTCATGCCCAAGTGATCATTCAAAATTGAAACCACTGAGCCATGCGAGATCCCTACGGCTTCCACAATCTCTTGCACTTTCAATCTTTGGTCGGCCAACACCATATCGTGAATTTTTTCGATTGTTTCTGGTGTAGAGACCTCAACTGGGCGTCCAGGACGTTCGGCATCTTCAGTGCTTGTACGGCCACAACGAAATTCAGTAAACCACTTTTTTACCATTGAAATCGATGGTGCAGAGTCCCCATAATATTTATCAAGCTTAGCCTTGGTCTCGGTAATGGTTTTTTTTCGCAAAAAAATAATGCTTAATAAGCACACGAAATTCACTTTTTTCCATTTTTTCCTCAAATTACTGGGTAGTCTGATAAAGATAGCTGTCAAACACAAACTAACTGACGCAGCAAGTTCAAATTTTTATAGGAGTCAACTGACAGATGCCTGTTGACAGGAGTAGTGTTGCTTTTTCAGTAAAGAGGTCAGAAATTCAAAAAGTCACGGACTTATTGACCCGCCCTCGTATGTACCTCCCAACTAAACAAACGTGTCTATTTTGAACGTTTTGTTTCAGTTTGTGTAAATTTTTGACTTTGTCAGTTAGAAGGTAATGGCACTTCGCCGTCGATATTCCAATTTCTAAACTAACTTTAAACAGTACACTCTGTGTTCACAGGATAACTCGCTGCGTAGAACTGACTCTGACTCTGACCTATGCATTGATGAACAACATCCTATCCCCACGAGCATCGACCCACAGGTAAACTTCCTAATGTAACTTTACGTTGTAATTCTGTAAGCTATAATTGTCGTCAGGCTTTACATTTTAAGCTTCCAATTTTTATTGGCATGTCGAAATCAATGAAGTGTTGCAATAAATGGAAATGTGACTCAATATAATTTTTATGATTATATTTGTTTATTTATTCCATGAATAATAAATATCGTTCTCTTATTGGTATATTTTTGTCGCCTTTTTTTAGTTATTACTTCTATTTATTTTCCTTCTAATATTATGTATACGTATTTGTTTATAAATATTTCATATATTTCCTTTTTTTGGTTGCAGCTATCGATTAGCGTTCGGAACGGATATGGGCATGTTTGAGCTTTGTAGCATTAGTGATCCACGGCTGTGATATGAAATTTGCTCTAATAGCATAGAAAAAAAATATGATTAATAGGAAATTCCTTTTTAATTATTGCACGCAGCAATTATGGCCAGGACTGGTGGACACAAGGATTTCAGTGGAAGGTATCACTGGTAGCAACATCTAAATACTGACATTGAGTATAAATAACGAAATTAAAAAATTGAGTGCCACAAATTTTGTATAAAATATTAACCATTTAATGTCTTTTTCTGCGCAAATATAATATTTTAACTGTTTATAACTTTTCATTAACCGTAGTCACTCATTTCATACGTAAACCATAGGATACAAAATATTCTATGCCATTTCTGACAAATATAAACAGTTAAAGTGTTAGTAAATTAATGTTGTTATGGCCAGTGTGTGCTTAAATCGTAGTGTTAACACGAATTCACTATCTGGATTTAAAATGAATTTGTATTTTAATGTGATAATTATGAAACGTGAATGTAAGATCTGATGATAAACGCTAATTACGAATCCACAGCTGCAATGCAAATAATTATAAAGTTTTAGGCTCGGGAGTCGTATACAAAGCACTCCCGATATATGTAGGTAATCCAATTTATTTTCTATTTGTAGCAACATTATTTCATACTGACTAGAAATAGAAAAATATGTTCCATTTGAAGATTTTTTTTTATGTCGTTTCTAAGCTGAATTAATCTCGCGGTCTTTTTAACACTGTTCCTTGAATGTAGCAATAGTTTTATTTTACTTCACCAAAATTTCGTACTCCATTCGTGAAAGCGCGACACTAGCTTCACTTAAGTTTATCTACGTGATAAAATATCGCTTCTTTTACGAACTCACTTTTTCATGTTAAACAATCTAGTCTACTATTATGTACCTACTTACTGAATATTGTAAAATTAATGTCGTGCTCGTTTAAAACAATTTGATTAAGATCTTTTTGTTGACCATCAAATGGGCAGTTTATTTAAGTTGCTGGGAAAGGGTAGTTAATATAATTGTGTTGAGTTACTTTTGAGGTTTTTTTTTTGTATGAGTTCGGAAGTACAGACTTCTTACTCCGTGATTGTAATGACGACATGAAATTATTACTTACACGTAAAACTAAAAAGGTTTCTAAAACCTGATCCTTATTTTCTAAAATTAGATCTTTTGATAGAATGAAGAGGAACTTCTGTTTTCACTATGTAAATTGTTACTTTTTGCATTTCATGTTGAATAATAGGTATATATTTTTAATAATGTCCTCGTAAATTTCTTTTAATCGACTCATATCATGATATTTATATATTACATAGTATTTTACTGATTAAATTAATTTGATCTCAGATTGTCAGGATTAAAAGGTAATTAAGAATTCCATATTTTTCAAAATTTTATACTGAATGTAAATGTGTCTTCATTGTTTTCTGTAAAATAAATCTGCTTCGTTTTAAAAACTTAGCAAATTGAATTTCTTTATGTGTATTAAATCTGACCTTAAAACTTGATTTTCATTTGTTATTCCTAAATGTATCAACCAACTCTACTTAACATCTGCTGGGTAAAACCTTTCCCAAATTGCTCCAAAATCTTCTCTGGTTTTACATATTTTTCCTATATAGAACCTGAATTTTAAATAATAATATATCCGTTATTAACCAAATGAAGTATTCGTAAATTTCCTTAATACTAATACAAATAAACCACTCCTAAAATTACATATTTTTTAACTTGTGGACTACATTAGGTCAAGTCTGTGGTGGTGGAGTACCTACTTGAGCTTTAAACCGTTTTAAATTTCAGGGTTGATACTGTATTGTAATTTAATTATTAGTTACATATTGTTTTGAAAATTAAATGTAAAAACAAAATCAAAAATAAAATAAACTCGAAAACAACTTCTATGTTTGATATTTGATGTTTAGCAAGGATGAGTTCATGAAAATGATTATGTAAGAGTTTGGGAGGTAGTGTGAGAGTGTAGGTATGAGTGAGGTAGTGAGTATATCTTTGGGTATACACATTTCCTAGTTACAGACACTGGTATTATGTTTAATAACAAAGTAGTGTATTAATCGTGAAATATTATGGTAAAAATAAAACAATTGATTTAGAACTTATAAATTATTAAATTTAATACCTAAATACAAATGTAGAAAAGCTACAAGTCATGAGATGAATTCTTCACTGATTTATGAAGGAGTGTCAGGGCCAATTTGTTTTTTAAGTGTCTGTCTAATTTGTTCAGTGACTTGAAACTTGGGGCCATGTCCTGGTACAATCCAGTCAGCTAAATCTGCTACTTTTGACCTGTTCTTCATTTGCTGCACTGGATCCTCGCTCCCTGCCTCCAACCAAATGCTGGGATTATGAACATCTTCAAATCTTTCAAAAAGATCTCCTGGAAACATTAATCATTGTTACATTACCTACCCCTTTTACTCCTTCTGAAAAGTCCTAGTTTATTTATCTGGCAGCTGATATTTTCTAAAAATACTGTTCCATTTGAGAATTAAAATGGTAGATGCCTATCAGGACAGTATGAAATAAGCTCCAAACTTTCATATAAAAATCAAATTCATAAGGGTGGTGTTCACTTTATACTTACCGACAATGGCCACTGTTGTAGCCTGCATAGATGTGACAAGTACAGTAACATCAGAGAGTGTGTGACCTGGTGTGGGAATCACTTTCACATTCTCATCTATTCTAAGTTCTTCACCTGAAATTAAGGTAAGCATGAACATGTTTTTTTATAATTAAAATGTAATTATAGAAGATATTGGCCAAATACACATGCACTACTTGTAAGTTGCTAATTAGTATCATGCTGTCACTGTCACTGTATGGTGTATTGCAGAGATGGAAGGACTAGAAGCGCAACTTAAGTGGCACTTGAGCATTTGGAATAAATAAATGTTACCTTTATCAAAAGGATGCATGTGATATTCATCTTGAAATGAAACACTGAAGCCGACAATGTGTTTAGCCATCAAGAACAGGTTGTTGTTACCTATGTGATCTGAATGTCCATGAGTGGAAATAACATAGTTTATATCTTCTGGCCTTACATTATTTCTATCTAATGCTGTAACAAAACAAAAAGGAAGCAAAGATTAATTAATAACTTATAACCAATAGGGTATTTTCTCTGAAGCATATATTTTATTTTATATTAGATGCACTTACCATTAATTATTTTCTGGGAATCCCAAGCAGTCATTGTGTCTATGACAACATTGTGGAGTCCTTTTAGTAGTGTGCAACTACAATTTGCTGCCATTTGATCTTTTCCGGTCATTACCGAATAACCATCATATAAAACTATAACTTCACTCATTTTGGCTCATAAGTTTACGAATGTCTTGACTTCTGAAAGTAGGTAAGGTCTCACAGACCCCCAGCCAAATCTAGCTGCTTGCTTGCTTAGTAGTAGCTATTTGTTGTTTGTAAATAAACGAGCACAAGACTTGTAAACTGTAGGATAATAAGATAGCTGAGCTAAGTTCATACGATTTCTATGAATGTAAAAAAGATAGAATAATTCAACAATGCATGAAATCGTACTCGGTTGACACTGGAACATCACACAAGTAAATAAATGACATAATTCGTATCGTTCTGGAACTCTGTTCTTTCAGCTTTCTATTTAAATTAGTGAAGAGATCTTCTAAACAAAATCTGCTTAGATAAAGTTTTCAACTCCACAGAATCTTTTAAAAATGTTATAAAATACAAAGTATTTTAATAATTTTCACATTGGATTCAAAGGAATATCCAATTTCATAATAACTGAACACAATAGAATTTCTAAACGTCAGGTCTCAACATCCATCTATCCCTGTCTCCCTCCTCAGCTGTCTTTGCCGGTTATTTTTAGGTTAAAATTCTAAAATAAATTGAAGAAAGCTGCGGTGGTACATACTTTTGTACGTAGGTTATTTTAAAATTTCATCGTGCGCCAAACATTTCTTTATTCATGAAATTTGCGCATTTGGATAATTGTATAACTCGTGTCATAAAATAAATGCAAGTTCTTTGTATGTTCATTGTTTACTCAGGGTTATGAAACAATAAAGTGGATCTCTGTCGCCTCGGGAGCGCCAGTCTTTGTGAACCATGTCAGGAGACGTGCAGCCAAGGAAACGTAAGGATAAGAAAAGGAAGAAAGGTAAGAAATAAGCAGTAAAGTGATGAGATGTGGTATGCATACCAATGAGATTCAAATCGCCTTTAATTTGCGTTACAGATGAGTTAGGCGTAGAAGAAGGGCCTCGTGGCACAGCTGCAGCACTTGGTGAAGGCGACGTGTTTATGCATTCTCCTAATGATCATGGCACTGGTGGACATTGGTGTGCCAAGATCATATTCTTTTCATTACTCGCTGTACTTGTTACTCTTATTGGACTGATCATACTGGAAAACAGAGGCCTTTCAGAATGTTAGTATTATCAAATTGTATAAAAAAATTATTAATATTCCTATTGAACAATTCTAGAACCGAGAACATTGTTTAGTCATTCTAACTTCAGTTTAAAAAAAAATACCAATTGCCTTTTATTAAATCATAAATTAGGAGTTCCAAAGGCCTTATGATGTTAAATGAGAATTAATAATAATAATAATTTATTTATTTCAGACAATTCTAGTCCATAGTTTACACATACAATAAATAACATTAAAATGACTTATAAAATATAATATCTCTCTCTATAGCACCTGCCATCTAATCTCTTCACCACCCTTGGTTGACTGGTAGAGAATGCCTAAGGCATTAAGTCCGCCTTTGTACCTTTTTTGTGTGCGAAAAAATTGTGAATTGTTCTCTTTATATTTATTTATATTATTGAGATATTAATGCACTGTTTTATAATAACTTTACAGTAGAAGCAAATTCAGTGGAGTCTCGGTATTCAGGAGTGCTAGAAGGTTGGCTAGAAGATGCACCAGATGATGACCACCATGATGAACACACTTTAGAATTGAAGCACCATGTAAGTTTCTAATTGAAAAGGCAAAACATAAAAAGTACCTGGAGGCTTTTGTTTCCAGATTGCTCATTGTATACAAATATACAAATATAGAAATTGTAATTTTGATTTTACATTTTTTCCACTATGTGACATTCTTAGGTTTGTTTTTTATAAGTTCCTTTTTAAAAATGCTTAAGCTATGATCATGATAGTGAAGGCATCCTAAATATCATTTACCTATTTCATACAGTTCTGTAAGTATTGTAATTTATTTACTATTTAGTAACACTACTGCTATCTACTGCTGGATCTGGCAGGTGGAGGAAAGCAACATAAACTTTTATTCATTTCATCTGTGTAGCAGTGTTTTATCTTAAGCTTGTGACCTAGGATGATGAAGAAGCAGATCATGATGATCATAGTCCAGAAATAGATCATGATGATGAAGATGATGAACACGAAGTTGATGATCATGATGATGATGACGAAGATGATGATCATGATGATGAGGACGAAGATGATGATGACGAAGATGGTGATCATGATGATGACCACGAAGATGATGATGATGAAGCAGTTGATCATGATGATGATAGGGACCAAGAAGAAGATGATAATGACAATGAAGTTGACGAACAGGAAGTAGACAATCATGATGATGATGAACACAAAGAGGATGGACGTGTTGATGAAGCTGGTGACCGCGATCAACAAGATGATGACAACAGCGAAGAAGAAGAATTAGAAAAATCAAATGAGGTGGGATTTTCTTTTCAGTCATTAAGTACTTGTTTTTCTGAGGGTTTGAAATTAGATCTCTATTTTTGTATTGATTCAAACTTTCAACAGGATGATGATAATGAAGAACATGCTTATGGAAAGTATGATGAAAGTGGTGAAGACGAAAAAGATGACACAAATGAAGATGATGATGACGATAATGACGACCTACAGAGGGTAGACGAAAACGACACAGCAGAAGAAGATGATGAGGAACAAAACGAAAAAACTAATGGCAGTATTGAAAATGATGATGTAGAAGATGATGAAGACAACAGTGAAGAAAATGAACAGGATGACAATGATACGCGTGAAAACGAGGTGCAAAGTGTGATGCTTGGCAACAATAAACAATTTTGTTTTGTTTTGATTGGCACTAACAATTAAAGCTTATTTTTCAAAATTTTACTTTCATGACATAATTGTTGCAGTGCGTTTTTAGGAATAACAAATAGTTAATAACAAATTACTTGGATTGTCACTTACAATATTAAAAATGTATTGCGAGACTACAGTATGGCTTACTACTGTTATTTTAATTTTGTTTAATCTTAATAGTTGTTTGTATAACGATATTCGGTATACTTTTGTATGTGTTTAGAACATGCGATTTTATTTGGATCCTGTTTCACTGTTTAATTGACTGGAATGATATTACCAGCAGCACTAATTTGACTTATGAACACAAACTTTGGGTTATGAAGAAAGTGGAAGTTTCAGAATTTAACCTACTCCTAAAACACAAAAAGTCAACTGAGTCAAATCATCTTCTATTGATTTTTGCTTTTGTTCTACATTTCTAATTCAATACGTTGATTTATTAATGTTGTAGTTTGTGATAGAATCCTTTCTATCATTCTAGAGGAGGTAAGGTTTACAATCATAGAATGTTACAGGAAGAAGAGGAACATGAGGAAGAAGTAGAAGATCTAGGAGTAGAAGTAGAGAGGCTAGAGAAGGAGGTTTCCGATGAAGATGCGTTATCCGAAGAACTACCTGCAGCCGAAGCGGAGGAAGACGACAAGAGCGAAGGTAAATATATAAAATAACTAGTTAATCTTTTTCTTTGGAGATTGAATGGCGTTCAACTTTGCGAATTACTTACTTTTCACTTGGTATCGGAAATTCCTGCACGAAATTTGAAACCGCCTTTCTTTCGAACCACTAAGAAAGGTTTTCGTAATTGTTTCTGCTTTTTAAAATTGTTGTATGAATTTTATTCAGAAATCTCGAGTGAATTAGCTCCCGAAGACGTCGGAGATGTAGATGACGTTGAGGATGAAGTGGCTGAAGACGAAGAGTTTTTGGAACCGGACGACATAGTGGAGGCCATTGTTGTACCGAAAGGAAAACCTTTAGTTGAGGTAATTCATGAATTACTCTAGATTTATATCAAAACAGACACTGCTTGAGAGATTGTTGCGCCGCTTGTTCTTTCAACTGTAACACTAAGGACCACTCACTGCTTCCTAGTCGCAGTAATAGTTGACTTTGGGTGGACTCTTGTAATGTTGACTTTCGAATGATTCTAAGCCTAATTTCAACGACTTTTGATTTTATTATTCAGTAATTTCCTTTGTTAGATAGGTCCAAAGAAATAAAAAAAGATAGTAAAAAAACAACTGCCACTTATTAACAAGTTCCCATTCTCTAGGTTGAAGAAGGACCATCCACAATAAAGCCCACAGACACTCTCGCCGACGAAGAAGAATATGAGAAACAGCAAGAAGAATTGAGACGTGAGCAGGAACAGGCTTCTCACAGTAAGTTACACATTATAGTTACACATTATACATTATAGTTCCCTGCATGCTTACGAAAACCCTTAATAATTTGCTTTTTATGTGGCTTTTATTACTGCATCATCTGGAAGATTTCAGCCAATTCTTTAACACATAATATACCTCATCTATCACTGTATATTTGACTTCCACTCTTACTTACTTTTGGTTTTTGGTTTTAAATATTACGAAATAACATCAGATCTAACATCTGAAATATTATATTTCATAAAAACTATGTAAAAATAAATGTTGTTGAAATTAATTTCTTTTATTTCGACCCATTTGCTTTAGTCCTGCTAAGAATAAGATTATTTAATATTTTCTTTATTTTTTGTTATACACAGGACTCACAAACACATACCTGATTTATTTTTCTTAATTTTAATATTTCTCTTTGTTCTGTACTTTTTGTTTCTGTGTTGTAATGCTTGTTATGTAATTCAAAACATATTATTATTTTAAGGGATTAAAAGTCAGGTTTTTTATGGTGAAACATACCTTTTCCGCCTATTGTCTTGGTTACATTTTGTGTGGATAAAGGCGCGTAAAATTGTATCAAATTAAGTAGATTTTTTACAGATCATTATACTGTTACATGTATTACATCTCATATTAGTTCAATTTTCTAATTTATGTTTGACACACACACGTAATGTCTTAGTTATTACATTTGTCACTAAATTAATTTCATCTGTAAATTGACGGTTGACTTCCCAAAAGTTGTAAAATAGCATACTTATTCGTCTTTCAGTTATACAAGGTAAAATAAAATTAACTAACGAAACTTTACACACGGGATCTGTATCGATATCAAATCGATGGAATTGTAAAACAGAAAAAAGTACTTTTCCAAAATATTATTTCTTCTACTCCGTTGAGCTTGAGGAGTTGTACAGTTAATTAAAATATTAAAAGTATAAGGCCTATCATATTTTGATACCGATCTGTGAAGCTTTGCCCGTTAATTAAATTTGACTCTTGAAGGTAGAAAGCGCTTTGCAACTAGCCCACATCCAAAATAGAATCTGGCGCAGTTCTCATTCCGGCGTTATTTCTGTTTCCTAAAAATACCTGAAAGACAAAGGACCTTTATATGCTCAGCTTAAGTGTATTAATTAATTATATATAAGTACGTAGCGTTTAAAAACGGCGTACGCAACACAAAGACAGAATCGTGTCGGATTTTATGCATACTGTAGAATAGAATAGAATGATGAGTTAGGATTATTACCAAGCCCATCTTTTATTAGTGATGCAACACGCGCGTAATGGACAAATGCATACTTGGAGAATGAAGGCGTTACGAAAATGTGTGTTGTCGCAATAACCTAGTCCCAACGTGGGCCATGGGTCTATTTTACGTTGTAGCAACGTTTTCCTCGCTATAGGCGTTCCCAGTCGTCTGCTCAGATACACATGGCTAACGCGTGTGCCACGTGTGTTGCAGTGTGGCTGAAGCTGGTGGTGGGTGGCGCGCTGCTCGTCGCCACTCACGCGGTCGTGCGCCGCGCCACTGCCCCGCGCGGTGCGTACACAATACCTACTAACTAAACAACCTTGTTGACTTATTGACCATAGCTTTCAATGATATATAACATGCAGACATATGAGGCATTTCAGCTTTGTCTCTGGGATGGCAAGGCATTACAGATCATAGGCGGCGCCAGTCACCACTTGACATCAGGTGGACCGTCAGCTTGTTTGCCGTCCAACATAAAAATAATATAAAGTCTCCAGATTTTGAAACTAAAAGGTTTAAAAATGCTGTATAGTCGCATAATAGACGATATCATTAAAAATGTCACAGTATTACAAAATTGCTTTAAATTCTTTTAAACATTTGAGTGCTTATACGTCTTATTATTTGGTTAGCAACAGCCTTATTGGAATTTCTATTAAAAGAAAATGGAACGGCAATTAAAAAAATGCTTACCTACTGCCCTATTAGAATTCAATCGTTATTACTTGGAACAGCTCCAATAAAGCTTATCTATTTATATTTGACAAGTGTAGTAAATTAACAGCCATTAGAAACTATATTACCCAGATACCGAATGAATCGTTTTGAAGCAATACCATTGAGAATAAACAACTAATTATTTCACTTTTAGCATGACTCTTTTACTATATTATTCCAAACGATGGAGCTATTCAGCGTAGCATGCAACCAGTTAGGGATTGTTAAGTGCATATTCATAATATGGTAGTCAGAAAATGAAATTGAATTTTCATAACAGATGATACGGCAGCAAGTGACGAGCACGCTAGTAGGGAGGAAACACCAGTAATTGTCCGACGTATGACGCTCATATCTGAAGAAGAAGCCGCAGCTGGTAGGAAACATTTCTTACACATTAAATACAATAATCGCAAACTCGAACCTTTCATAATTCGTTTTTTTACGTGCTTCAGCAATACCAAGTGAAGTTATTGAAGAAATTGAACCAATATTGGAAGAAACATTGCATGAAAAGATTTCCTCTGTACTTAAATCTCCTGTAACTCACAAAGAAGAAAGCGAGGACGAGGAGGTTGAAGAAGAAGAAGAAGAAAACGAGGACGAAGTAGTAATCGACACTAAGGTAAGACCGGAACTGCTATTGTAAACCTTTAAAACATATAATGCTTACAAATAAACGTAATATAAGAAAATAACCCCCAGGATGTACCAGAGAAGGAACCCGCGAAGGACAAAGAATTGTACAGCGATGATGAAGAAGCCGAGGAAGAAGAAGAAGAAGAAGAATTTGTGAAGAAAGTAGTAAAGGAGCCTCCGAAACAAAGCGCGCCCGTTCAAAAGACAGCCGCGCCAGAGGCTGACGACGATGTACCTGATGACGTAGAAATAATTGACGAAGAACAAATTGAGGAAGAATTAGAGGAAGAAGATGACGAGGAGGAAGAAATATCGGATGTAGATGATGCTGAGCTTCTCAGTCGGCTGGAAGCTAAATACGGACGTCTACCCGAACCGGAGCGGCCCGGACAAAAACACAGTAAACACGACTATATGCGCGTGATCGCTTGCTCGAGTAGACTCGCTGTTGGCTTCATCATTCTAACCACTTAACATTCCCTGGCATGAACTAACAGTAACGTGAGTGGATATGAATTCTGATTTTTAACAATCGTACTTATTTTCTGCTCTCCACATTTTAAGTGTTTCTGTTTTTAGAATAGGTTCGATATTCATGATTATGTAGTTTTTGGTCCTGATAGATGATCAATCCTGCGAAGATATCACTACTCATATTAGGTATGAGAAAGTTCTGTAGAATAAAGCATTGAGACACATTTGCAAACCAATATATTACACCAGATCCATTAATGACACCAAAGAGTATATAACAATAATAAATGACACATTCTATTCTATGTAACTCTATGACAACGTCAACAGTGCGCAATGTCCAAGAAGCTTATAGATAAAAGTGGAGACAACACTCTAAATACTCAAGTGAAGACGACTGTGGTCGGACACTCTCTTTCTGAATACGTAAATGTGACAGAGAAAACATATATCTCTGTCTCGTTCTTATGTGTGTGTTTAGAAAGAGAGTATCCAACCACAGTCGTCTTCACTTGAGTATTTAGAGTGTTGCCTCCACTTTTATCTGCAACCTTCTTGGCAATGTCGCCATCTATGGAATCGTTTGCACTGGTTTGCACAGAGTTACATAGAAACTAGTCGTGTCAATGCGGTCTGTCATAGCGTTTGGGCGGCTTTGCGATTTGCGGTCGCGATCGCCATCAAATTTGTAGGTACCTTTATTTGCTAGATAAATGACTGTGCGTTTAGTTTTAAAACCTTATATTTTTTATTTTCAGAGGATGGTGGGAACAGTATAGAGGACGACTGGCCGGGAGAGCCCAGTGAACAGTACTGGCGCCAGCAGCTCGACCAAGCTGAAGAAGAGTTGCGCCAGGTGAGTTTTTAGTAAAGTTGAAGATTTGTGAAAAAAAATCTATACTTATCATAACGAAACAATGGTTTGTTAAAAAAAAATTAAGCATTTAAAAACAACTTGATAAAAATCTTAAATTCACTGACAGACGACGCGCAGCTAAAGCATGGAATCTTGTACAAGAATAAAGAAAGTGAGCACTAAGGAAGGATTTTAACGATTCATCCTCTAAAAGGGGTTAAATAGGGATGAAAGTTTATAAAGAACTTTAATTTTTAAGTTACAAATGTGGAATTTGGTACTTAGACTTCTGTTTATAAGTAAACTAGCGACCCGCCCCGGCTTCGCACGGGTGCAATGCTGATCACTACATAGTAGTATAATAAAACAAAGTCGCTTCCCGCTGTCTGTCTGTCTCTATGTATGCTTAGATCTTTAAAACTACGCAACGGATTTTGATGCGGTTTTTTTTAATAGATAGAGTGATTCATGAGGAAGGTTTATATGTATAATACATGCATAATATAGTAGACAAACACTGATAATTTTAGAGCCATTATTTCTCGTATAGGATAAAAAATGGTTATTATGGGTTATCCCTAAGAGATAGACATATGCCATCGCGGACTTTTTTGTAGACCTTTTTTAGGTGTACAATACTGTAGTTCATTATTTTGATCTATCTCGTAGGGTTTAGCCAGCGTTTGCAAGGTAAGCGCAAAAAAATGTGTTTATTTACGACATCACATTAGAAACCTCTAAAATGATCAGTGTTTCTCTAGTATATTATGCACGTATTGTACATATAAACCTTCCTCTTGAATCACTATATCTATTAAAAAAAACCGCATCAAAATCCGTTGCGGAGTTTTAAAGATCTAAGCATACATAGGGACAGACAGACAGAGGGAAGCGACTTTGTTTTATACTATGTAGTGAAGATAGTTGTATCTTAGTTTTTAGGAAACTCATCCCCAAAGGCTTATGAGAAGTTGAACACGGCTTGCATAGAATAAAGATAAACGAGTAGGTAGGTAGGTCGTTGTTGGTGTATTCTCAGTATTTACTATTTCGAATGATCTGATTTGTGTCCATAGGATTTTTGAAGTGCACGTAACAATGTTATTAACTAGCATGCTACTCAGGTGTGTTTTTTCTAAAAGCTTATGGCTTTGCTCGTATCTCCTAACACCACAACGAATACACCAACAATATCAATTATTTAAAAAAAAAAAACCGGTCAAGACCACGCACTTAGTTCGTAGTGGGGGAATATTTACGCATGCTCAGTATTGATTTTATCGGCGCAGAAATCTGTTGTGTAATTATTGTGTTTCATAGTATTTCTTCTTCGAAAAAACAATGAAAAAGAAAGTTATTTCTGCGAAAATATCCAATATCTTAAAAACTATTGACTTTTATAGCAAAAGTGATATTTTTTAATTATTTTTAGTGGTGCACAGAATACACCTTCGTTCCAAGTTCCATCTCTATAGTTAAGCACTAGTGTCCGAGTAAAATGTCTGAGTCACGTCCGTACAAACGGACATGGCGAAATTATGAGGGTTTCGTTTTTGCCATACGCTCTACGGAACCTTAAAAACTGGGTAGGTATGTGAACTTTTAGAAAAATTCTCATGAAACAATTCAATTCAATTCCAGGAGTGGCTCGACTAACTTATTTTATTTTTTGCATCCAAAATTCGCATCCATCATACTTTGCTCGTTGTGCCATTTTCCTATCGACTCGTCGGCGGACAGTCGGGCTGCGTCCCGCGCCCGCACCCCGCGCGGGCCCCCCGGCGTCCGACGACGACATCGACTCCCCCTAGAGTAGGAGCAGTTGCTCACCTACCTGCCTTTGAAATACGAAGTGGGAATCAAATTAACTGTAAATGTGCAAGCAACCCACGTTGCCAAAGCCTTGTGTAACGACAGTTTTCAATCCCATTTTCGGGTTGAATTTGCTTCTAACTTCGTTGTATGCGGGTGAGCGGCTGTTGTGTGTGCGTGTGTGTGAGTGTATCGTGTACTAACGTGTGGAGGGCGAGTGGAGCGCGGCGAGTCAGCGCGCAGGCGCCGAGCGACTGAAGGGAAGCGCGCGCGCACGCTGGGTGCTCGCGCGGGCGGTCGACGCCGAGGCCGAGGCGAGGCGAGATAACCGTCTGCTCACAAAAGCCATCACTTCTTACCTTGACGTGCTCAAAATGAACGAACGTCTTACAGACAGCAGGCTACTTGAGGTCGCCAATCGAACCCTTGACAGAATACGATTTAGAGGTAAGTTTCATTCCATCCCCAATTCAATATTTTTCTTATATGTGTCTGTGGGGAAAATAAAGTGGTCATGTGTGTTTGTTTTCAGGTAATTATTTAAGTGCGGAACCCGTGTACAGGTTGCTGATTCGAAGATTTCCTCATGTTGTCGACTACCACAACAACTTAACGGTGTCTTTCCTTATGGCTAACAGGTAGCGTTTTAAATAAATAAACCTGGATAGGATACTAACAATAAGTTATTATAAAAATAGCTAAGAAAATGAAATCCTTGTTTCCGTTTCAGGGTTGACCTCGCAGAACAGGTCATAAAAGAAACTCTTCAGAAGTGGCCTGAAGATCGCTTCGCCCTAGCCCACCATGGCTTTGTTCTGAAAACGAAACATAACCGTGTCGAGGAGGCAGTTGAGGCCTTCCAAAAAGCTTTGGCTGGAGACATCGGGCCCGCGACCGAACCCCGGTTCTACTACCATCTGGGAGACTCGCTCCTCTTACTGGGTCGATACTCTGAAGCCCATGAAGTTCACAAGCGAGGAGCGGCTCTGGGACACTTTTTGTCGCCCGCGCAACGTTCCCTCTATAATGTTGAACGACTAAAAAGTCAACCGTGGTGGAATATAGAACAGACTCCGTACTCAAAGTTGGCTCGTGAGCTAGAAAAATCTTGGAAGGAAATTTTGAAGGAAGCAGAAACTGCTAAAGCTTTATATGAAAAGGAGAAAGAAGGGTTGAAAGAGCGAGGAGAATGGTCGCAACTGGACTTGTTCGTTCGGGGCCAAGAAGTTCCAAATAGATGTAAAAGGGCACCGGTGACGTGTTCCATCGTACGTGCAGAGGTGGCCGCGGCAGGCTGCCGGCGCGGCCAGGTCAAGTTCAGCGCCATGGAGGCCGGCACACACGTACGACCTCACGTCGGACCCACCAACTGCCGGCTACGAATGCACTTAGGTCTCAGCAATACCAAAGATACTTACTTAAGAGTTGATAAAGAAACCAGGTAAAGTATTAACTTAATGCGCCTGTAAATTAAGTTGATTTCAGAATGAGTACTATTAAAATAGTCATAAATATTCCAAATTGTAGCTCAAACTAAACTTGTATGTGTAAGCCTTCATGTTTTTTTTTTTTTTTTAACCACATTTGTTTACATAATTGGAAAGTAAATCGCCAAAGCAGTATGTATATAATTATTATGTAGGGGAAGGTTTGGTATATTGGACCATTCGTTAAGTTGGACCACCATCAAATAACATTTTAGCAGTTTATTGATTTTATAATGTGCAACACCAAACGGCAATCAACTAACTTCACTACACATCAGCTATTTTGAATTTCTCATAAAACAGCGCGGCTAGTTGGCATTAACGAAAAACGAATTTCATTGTTTTTCATGTAAATTTTGGTGTTCTTTGCTAGTGGTGTAATTAAGGCAAAGGTAAACTGTCTATATTTATATTTTTAATTGAGATTCGTTATTAATTAACAATTAACTGGTGATAAACATTAGCCGGCTTATATAGGTTCTGTTCTTATCAAATTCGTTTTTTTTATGCAAGTAAACAGTTTGCTTAAATGGACCACACATGGTCGCTTAAAATGGACTGGTAAAATTTGTTAGGAAACTTGCTTAGAAAAAAACTAAACTTGATAAGAAAGGATCAAAAGTGGATTGGATACAATGTGTGCGTTGCCATAACTGGAATCGTGAAACTTGCTCCACTAACCCCGATATTTGTGATGATTGTCTGAATTAGTCTTTTTCAAAGTTATTCAGAATTTTGACTGATTTTTTAAAGTCTTTTTAGTCAAAGTTAGATTTTCTATCGTTGTTTTTTGTACGTAGTACGAGAGATATTTTTCTTAAAAGTGTTTTGTTTCGTTTTATAGGTAAGTTTTCTCTAAGTCCAAATTACCAACCGCGTGGTCCAATTAATCCTACCGGTTGGTTAAATTGAAACAAATATCTGATCTCATAAAATGATGATTATCTTAAGTGTTGCTATAATTATGTTGATTTTTATTAATTATATGTGAAGCCAAATAAATATAGTTTCATTTAATACAGCTGCTGTCTGTGCTATTTTCAAAGAAGCATTTCAAAACCGCATTTTTTTAAAAATGGTCCAATATAACAGACTTTCCCCTAATTTATTATTGGTAGTCGTACCGTCAATAATTTCGAATCAAGAACTCGCGCGACATATAAAAATACTGAACGGAGCTAGCACATTGTATTATGCTAATGACAGTTTTTTTATTTACAGACAATGGCAAGTGGGAAAGACGTTGATGTTCGACGATAGTTTCGAGCACGAGGTGTGGCACAACGGCACGGGCACGCGGCTGGTGCTCATCGTCGACGTGTGGCACCCCGCGCTCTCGCCGGCCGAGCGACGCGCGCTGCCACCCATCTGAGCACGTTCCTTACACCAGTCCCACTGCCGGCGATTAACGAGAAGCGAGTAGAGCTAGCAACTAAAAACGAATTAAAGCGCAGCGAGTGCGCAACGGCCATTACTCGCTGGTATGCGTAAGTTCCAAGCGTGAGTCTCTCAGCTAGGGTTAGCCCGCCAAGCGAACGCCGCTGAGCGAGTACTCTCTTTGATAGTTCTTGTCGCTGCGACAAACGAGTACTCGCCGACGGTGTGAACCGTTAGCGATCATTATATGCATCTCTTTTACTTACATGGGACCTACAATCTGTTGTAACTTTCTTAAACAAGAAAATCGTTGATATCTAGTCGTTTCCTCGTCGGCGGTGGGGCAGGTGCTAGTGTGCACGCGCCTTTACTATACCCATATCAACTAGAATAAGCGTATGACAAAAAAAAGTCGCTGTGCGAAAGTATTTTTAATGTAAGAATGAAGACTAATACTTTAAAAGTCGTTGTATTGAAGAAACTAGTCAATTTGATACGACGAAAAATTGCGTAGCATTTAGTGTCATGTTGGTTC